>OX346270.1:11115000-13615000 GCA_947049275.1 Epinotia bilunana | reverse complement strand
GATGCTGATAATGTCGTTTGGCAGAATCCACGCCCGTCATCTACTGCATATTGTCGTCCAATAAAGTTTATTTTTTCCAAGGAAACAAAAGAATTGACTATTGCCGAAACAAATCGAGTCTTGGAAGAGATAAACGCTTTATTGCCAACATTATGCAAGGTGATGGGAAGGGAAGTTTCTGTTGAACACATTATGCTTTTTACCATGGTTGACGGAAAAATTTGCAATACTATGACCGAAACTTCTTCTGCTCAAAAATGTTTCATTTGTGGAGCTACTCCAAAAGTTATGAATGATGAATCTAGGGAATATATTGCAAATAATGATAATCTTGGTTTTGGTTTATCAACTCTCCATGCTTGGATTAGATGTTTTGAGTGTTTACTTCACATAAGCTATCGCCTTGAAGTAAAAAAGTGGCAACTTAGAGGAGAAGCCGATAAAGCGAATGTAAAGAAACGCTCACTAGAAATTCAAACTAGATTTAAAACGGAAATGGGACTGATCGTTGATAAACCAAAACCAGGCTTTGGTAATACTAATGATGGAAATACAGCTAGAAGATTTTTTGAAAACCCGGAGCTTAGTGCTGCAATTACAGGGTTAGATGTATCACTCATTAAAAAATTTGATATAATACTTCGAGTTCTATCATCGGGCTATGAAATAAATTTAGAAGCGTTTGAAAATTTGACACGGGATATAAGAAAACATTATTTAAATCTCTATTCGTGGTATTACATGCCTGTTACAGTACACAAATTATTGATTCACAGTAGCGACATTATCCGATCAGCACTATTGCCGATTGGACAGTTATCCGAGGAAGCACAAGAAGCTCGAAACAAAGATTGCAGACGATTTAGGGAACATCACACACAAAAACGATCTCGTCAAGCCACGAATAGAGTTTTAATGAATATGCTGTTGATTACATCTGACCCTTTAATTAATAGTTTTAGAAATGTACCAAGGCAAAGAGTAAACTCGTTGTCTTCTGATGTTTTAGCATTGTTGAAACCCCCTAGAGTTAATGAAACTAATGTAGATGTAGTGTCTAGTTTGTTTAGTGTAGATGATCATGACACGTCAATTAATGATTCGCAGGATGAAGATGATGACGGTGAAAGTAATTAATAAAATGACCGCTGTAATTAACTCTAATTGATTTATATGTACCTACTTAAGAATCCTATGTAAATGTAGTTCCTAATTAGTTTTACTTTTCCTTGTAATGGCATGATAATGTTAAAAATGATGTTGATTAAAAGATTACTGCAACAGTAGATTTAGTATTTTATGTGTACATGTAATAAAATATATAATTCATTATTGTACATTCACTTTTATAATATTGTTTTTTCTGAACCCCCACCCTACCCCTCTAAGTCACGAACCAAAGTACATAAACTATACGTATATGTATATTCATACATAATGAGCTCGTATAAGCTCAAAAAACTACTAAAATAATTTTGTCCCATATGCTTGTTCTACTCGATTCACTGTGGGACGGACAGACAGTGCTAGTGTCCGTATTCAGTTCAGTCTCTGTATTAGTGTCCCGTTTTTACCCTTTGGGTACGGAACCTTAAAAATGAAATCGACAAAGGAATATATAGTAAACGTATACGAGCAGGTTCACAAATTTGCACGAGAATCGGTTTAGTTAGATATGCGACCTGTATAGGAGAACAGCCGTACAGCCTGACGTACGAAAGAATTTTGGTCCGAGCTGAAACGGATAACTTCGTTCGCTTCGCTCGCTCGTTAAATAACATCAAATACCTATATAATGCCAATTAAAGTTGAGTCACATATGAATCTATAGAGCTAAACACATGCGTTGGTATTGGCAATAGTTACCAGAATTCGGAGAATACTGTTCTATTCACAAATCGCCTACACGCTCTGCCGCGATGCAAGCGAACTAGGTATGTAAATTTATAATAACGACACCCACGGAAAGAGAAATTAAAAAACAAAGCTTAAAAATTGTTAAGGATTACTTATAGTTAACACTAGTACTTGAAGTAGGCGTGAATGTATGTATGTATGTATGTATAAGTAACACCCGTTTCGAGCATCCTTTTAATCGCCCTATCATGCAACCTTCATCTCCAATTCACCCCTTTCAGTTATTATTCGAATACAACTGTTATTCTAAGATTTATTGAGACAATAGCCAGAACACCTAAATGAACTCGGCTGACAAAGAGTACCTACTATCCCCTTGATGAGCCTAGCTAATTTACGGCGCGATCTTCTTAAAATGAAATTCCGACTGCGACGTAAGGGCCATGGAAAGTGAAAACCCTTTGTTTTAAGTCTTCAGGTGTCTGCCCTTTGCTTGGAGTACAAGGCATAAGAGGCAGATGTTCTGCATTGTTTTCATATAATCTAGGTTAGAGAGTGTAGCAATGCCGCGATGGGCTGTAATAATTATAATTAATTAACAAGACGATGTCCTTCTCTTAAAATATCACAAGATTATTGCTTCACTCCAGCCAAAAAGTGACAGATAGTGCGTTAACACTAATGTAACACCTTGTACATACCTATGTTGAACAAATAAAATCTTTGAATCTTTGAATCTTTTTACACTGTGAATCCAACGAATCCTACTAAATTATTATAATTATAATGTATTACAATCCTACTAATATTATAAATGCGAAAGTTTGGAGGTTTGGATGTTTAGATGTTTGGATGTTTGTTACTCAATCACGCTTAAACGGCTCAACCGAGTTGAATGAAATTTTGCACAAAGATAGTTTATAGCCTGGATTTAAATATGGGATAGTTTTTATCCCGGGTTACGCAGACGAAGTCGCGGGCGGAAGCTAGTGTATTATAAATGCCAAAGTTGCCTAGGATGTTTGTTACTCCATCACGCTTAAACAGCTCAACCGATTTGGATGAAATTTTGCACGAAGATAGTGTATAACCTGAGTTAAAACAAAAGGTAGTTTTTATTCCGGTTCCACGCAGACGAAGTCGCGGGTGGAAGCTAGTAATAAAATATTATAAATGATAAAGTTTGTATATTTGAATGTTTAGATATTTGTTTCTCAAAAATGCTTAAACGGCTCGACCGATTTGGATAAAATTTTGCACGAAGATAGTTTATATTCTGGATTAAAATATAGCATAGCCCTCGTAGACGAAAAAAAAGATCTTTAAAACCGTACGACAAGACGACGACGCAGAAGATTTCTTAAGATAATAATTAATTGCACCGTCGATAACAACATGTCTGATTTTTTTTTCATAATGCGTTTTAAGTATGTTTTTGTGTCGAACGAATTGATTCTTAGTTCTAAATCAATCATCCTACTTATCCTAATAATATTATAATTGCGAAAGTTTCGATGTTTGAATGTTTAGATGTTTAGATGTTTGCTCAATCACGCTTAAACGGCTTGACCGATTTAGAGAAAATTTTGCACGAAGATAGTTTATAGTCTGGATTAAAATAAAGGATAGTTTTTATTCCAGGTTCAAACAGACGACGTCGCGGGCGGAAGCTAGTTAAGAATAAAATGATTACTATTTTTATAAGTAGGTATATGTTTTGTGAAGAATTAGCCGTTTATGTTGTTCGATAGAAAAATTGTGTTTACAAAAATCAAACGCATTTTAAAACGCTCTTAGTTCATCACTTAACCCAAGCTAAATCCTTGAAGTTGCGCTCAGTCAGCCGTGCATTCGTTTTCTCTCAGAAATAATTATTATCCACCGTTATTTTAATTACTCCGGCGTTTTGTTTAAATGAAAACCTCAAGTTTATTATTAATGTTTACGCCTAATGGAATGAATTAAGATTTGAGATAAATTGATTAAGATTTAGTATTAGTGTTATCTTAATGTTTCTGAGGATAATCGAACAATTGATAAATTGCTACGCAAATTGTATCAACTGTCATGATTTTAGCATATCTTTGCATATGAGCCACTATTTTTACTAATTGAAAATGTGTTTTACGTTTTCGTATATCAGTATTTTACGGTTTAATATTAATGCAAACAACATATTTACAATCATCTGCCAATCATCAATGTCAGACAGAAAACAAAAGAGTTGAACCTGGGCGCAATATTTACAATATAATTTATTTTTGGTGTGTTAATTCGTATGGATTTTAATTCATAATCCGACAGAGAAGCATAAGTTTGCAAGCAAAATAGTATAAAGAATATCAAACGTGTAAAGCAAAATAGTATAAAGAATATGGAACGTGTTTAAACAGCGAAACGGTGATTTAATAAAAAAAAAAAGAAACATTCCATTTAGGTACGTCATTCATTAACGTAACTCATAATAAGTTACAATATGTGTCTGGGACATAAAGTATTTTTTTTTTAAACTGAGTTTTTACCATTTTATAGTTTTACTCTGAAAGTTTGAACAATAAGGTCAGTACAATGTATGTATGCGACGCGCGTGTGCTTGATTGTTGATAAAATGCAAAAAGGAAAGATGGTGGCCCGCGTGGCGCTATTTATAATCTTCGGCGCTGCTGTTCGCATGCGCGGGATGCTGTCGTCTAATTGGGCGCGATCTTCGCATCGGTGTTGCAAGCCGCAACAATATGTATGTGTGAGTAACTATAGGTTAACGATTTTTTTGACGTGTTTTTCACTAGGCCTACCTTTTTCGTCTTGTATAAATATAAAATCAAGATACATATTAGGAAATAAATACCCAACTACGTAACGGTCATAATTCATCATGTGTTATTCCAGGTTGTGCCCTAGAAGAGCTCGGGGTCCGTTTTGGCACCAAGATTTGGCATAGCACTAGTTTAACGAAAGCGACTGCCGTCTGATCTTCCACCCTTGAGAGAAGACTAGACCTTATTGGGATTACTCACGATGTGACATAACCCTACAATGGATCAAAGGGCACTGCAATTCACGTGGGAACGACGCAACGGATGCACTGGCTAGAGAAGGCTCAGAATCAAAAGCCGTGGGACCGGAACCTACGATCCCTCTACCCCCTGCATGGCTGCGGAGCACACTACGACTAAACACCAAGGCAGAACATCAAAAATTCTGGAATACCCTAGGTACCTGCAGGCAAACCAGAGAGGCCCTCCCGACAATCAACCCCGGATTGGCAAGGAAGCTAAAGCAGCTAAAGAGGCCGGCACTCCGTCTCCTGACAGGAGCCATAACTGGTCATGCACTATTAAACAAACACCTTTTCACTCTAGGTATCACAGACAGTCCTCTCTGCAGAGCCTGCATGGAAGAGGAAGAGACAGCCGCCCACGTCATTCTGACGTGCCCAGGGGTGGCAGAATACCGGGCAAAGCACCTCAGAACACCGGGGTCACTACCGGAGGCCGTCGGCAACATAAAAGGTCTGCTAGGCTTCCTGGTGGAACTGGGTTGGCACGAATAACAGTAGTGCCAATAACCCATACGCAAACGTCGAGTTGCGGAAACCTAGCCCGCGTAGGTACACCTATAACCTATATACTCACGATGTGTTCGTTCGCCGAAAAGCCACCGTTAATTATCGAATGATATTTCGTACTACATAAGCTTTTGAAAAATCCTAGTGAAGCGAGCCGGGGTTGAAATCCACTACCACCAATTTAAAAAAAACTTTAACTCTTGTATCGGATGGACTTTCCTATATTTTATCCTGGTGGCTTTTCATGGTTATTTGCAATAAGAAACCGCGCGGGCAGCCTCTCATAAAAAATACAACCTTAATTCTATCTTTATTTTTCAATTTCATCTACAAAACAGCTTAAATTTCATTCGCTGTAAACTGGCTATCCGTAAAAGTCTAAATGAAGGGGAAATAATTTATGTTCCCAATGCAATTCGTATGTGCATTCCTCTCCGAAAGAATGTAGAGCTTTTACACAAAACGTTAACCGAATGCCGTTTAATACCTCCATAAAACTTTCACTATTCGGTTATAATGCTATTTTGCTTCTGAATATTTTGCAGAGGCACTTGAAATAAGTACTGGAATTGTTCAAAAACAGCACTTAACTAGACAGAGTTTTTAAAGTTCTTAATATAATGTAGTGTTCTTTTCAATAAAAACACTTTCTTCATATAGTTTTACTTTTATTTCAAACCCGCAACTAAGTTTTATAATTTTAACAATTAAAATCAGTAAGCGACACTCAAATACTTACAGTTCGTCGTTAATCGTCCTCTCTCAATCTCATTCATCATTCGTTCCTTCGTTCATTCTACTCTGATCCGTCTCACTCTTCCATTCCATTTTCTATCACTCAGCAATCAGCATCTCATTCCTACATTATACTCTTATTCATATTATAACGAGCTTTCTAAAGTAAGTAGCGGAATAGGTAGAGGAGTAGGTAATAATATAATATGTTTCAAATGGGCATGAATTATTATCAGGAAATTAAAAGTTCTAACACAGATAATAAATGGTTGCAATTATTGAATTCCATGACTCGTACTTTTAAAGTTAATTTATTTGCTCGTCTGCGTGGACCCGGGATAAAAACTGTTATAATCCAGGCTATAAACTATCTTCGTGCAAAGTTTTATCCAAATCGGTTGAGCCGTTGAAGCGTGATTGAGTAACAAACATCATAGTCATTTATAAATGTGAAACTATGTCACTCTTATTACGTAACTACATATTATGTTCCGACAAGAGATAATAAGACAGATTATTTTCATTAATTAATTGCTAAACATGGTTATAAAAGTGTTCAGCGAAAGCCCTGTAAGGACGTAGCATTTAATTAAAACAATATTTCCTCAAGTGTCTGTCATTTTATATGGACGAATAAGATGAGTTTTTACAAATAAACCACCGTTCATTTAAAAAAATGATTTTTAACTGCGATTCGAGGAAATAAGGTATTACGACTAACAAAGATTACCAAATTCATCAGACGTTTAAGGACCTATTAAGTTACGTACGTATCTAAATGATCTATTTACCAAAAGGTGCTATGTTGGAAGTTTATCTGCGTGATCGCATCAGAAATGTGGCTATCCGCGACAGAACCAAGGTAGCCGAGCCATAGCCCTCCGAATCACTAAATGGCAGTGGGCGAGGCACATAGCATGTAGAACCGATGGCCGTTGGGTCGGAAAGGCTCTCGAGTGGCGACCACGTACCGGAAGGCGCGGCGTGGGTAGGCCCCCCACAAGGTGGACTGATGACCAGGTAATGGTCGCGAGAGTCCGCTGGATGTGGGTGGCGCAGGACCGGTCACTTTGGCACTCTTTGGGGGAGGTCTTTTGGCTGATATGATGATGATGATTAGAGTTGCGATGTTCGGTGGCATTGGGGTGAACCAGCAATGGAGTCGTTGTTATTTATTTTTTGATTGAATGATTGAATGAATAAATGATAATAAACCAATAATGTATAAGTAATTAAATTTATTGGTTTCATACAAGTAAATAGATTTATAAAAATTCAATAAAAAAAAACAATGTATTGTTGAAATGTATAACGTTATACCTACCTATTCAAGGTCTTGAACGATTTTTCATTGGAATAAGTTTCAGTAGCAGTAGTAGTAATAGTATCATATAATATTCATTCGCATAACCCTCTCTTACTACGTCAATATTAATTCTTGTTTGATTTCACTTGTACTGTACAATGATAAGTATAATGATTAGGGTCAGGATTCTCGTGCCACTTAAGCACAAGAAATGTAGTAAATCCGCCGTTAGTTATTCATTTATTCAAATAAAAAAATATACAATGGCGACTCCACTGCATTACTTGTGCTAAACTGCCACCAGAATCTTAACCCTATTGATGATGATAATGATGATGATGGTGATTTACCAAAAGTACTCGCATAACTTCTACCCCCCAACCCCATACCCCACAACAATCAAAATATAACGTAACAACGCAGCACAAACATAAATGCCTACGAGGAAAAATATTCGCCAAATATACGACTTATGATTTTGTTTGACATTGGTTTACATGATCAAGGCGGAACTCGAGACACGAAGATAAGGGTTGTTTAGCCCTGCGTCGGGGGGAAATTCAATTCCCAAGCTTTGCGATTCTTAGAAACGTAAATCGAAGATAATTGAGAGGAAAATATTGACAGTGATGAAAACCTAGAGTAAAGTGAAGGAAATTAAATTGAAAGATATTACGACCACTGTAGATGTTGTTAGGATGAAAGTATTTTTATAATGACGTTTAAAATTGAGCCATTATTAATAAAACATTAATAATGGCTTCGAGATTTAGTGAGATTAATAAGTCATTAATAATTAAATTCCGCACAAACCTTTCAGAAATAGATTTTCATTGTAAAATTAAAATTATATTACTTTTCCAGTGAATACGAGTATGATTTGAAATTGGAACGAAAAGGTTCTTCTGAAATGTACTGATAGCGGCCATACTTGCTAGTAAAATAGGTTACATTAACATTTATGTTTGTGAGTAGTTGAGTATACATTGCACTTAACAGAGATTATGAGTAAGTGTAATTAATTAATTACCTACGTAAAACCCATCCGTTCGTACAGTTTTAAGCAAAATGCATTAGGTACATTAATTAATACTTGGTGCCTCTGACGTGTTTCTTGAATAATCTATATTAATAGTCTAGCTAAGGAGAGAAGTCTGTAAGTTTATAAGTTTGTAATTCATGGGTAATCCCTGGAAATACTCATCCAATTTCACTAATTCTTCCACCTACATACAGAAAAGACTTTCCGGGTGGATATAGGCTATGTTTTATCTCGCGGATTTGCCTTTGTTCTTCGCAATACGCAATGAAAAGTCTGTTACCTACTACCCTTTGGTAGATAGCTCAACATTTTATTTAAGTGAAAAGCGTTTTCTAGTGAACTAAAGCGCATCAGTCTGACTCTTGAAGTGGAAAGTTGGCAAAGAACTCGCACGAAACTTGGACTGTTGAGCAACATTCAATAATTTGAAACCTGCAGTTGATAGCGCTATTTACTGAACTCTTGAGAGAATCGGAAGACCAGAAATAATAAATCTACTATTGGGAACACAGTACCACCGTTTCTTACTCCTTTTTATTAATAGTTGTTAGATATTGTATCTTTCAAGCGCTGTCAAGCGGCGGTCGTGGGTTCGAATCCCGGCTCGTACCAATTAGTTTTTCGAAACTTATGTACGTAATATTTACCGTTAGCTTTTCGGTGAAGGAAAACATCGTGAGGAAACCAGTCTAAACCCAGTAAGATCTAGTTTTCCCTCTGGGTTGGAAGGTCAGATGGCAGTCGCTTTCGTAAAACTAGTGCCTATGCCAAATCTTGGGATTAGATGTCAAAGCGGACCTCCAACAGAAGACCAGCGCTGGTAATCGCCAGCACCATGCTGAGTTGGGACCATTTCGTGACGTGTTTATTTGTATTTTTATTCAATGTTTGTAGTTTTGTGTGTGTCACGAATAAATGTTTTTCTTTCTTTATGTTTTATAAAAAAATACCATGTACGAGTATGAATGAATACACTTGGACACAGAATAGATAATACTTGGATCCATAATAGAATTTAAAAAGCTATCAGTACGTTTCCACTCCGTTGATGAAACTGATAAGATCTCCATTTTATTTGCGTGACGACGGCGCAGCGATCCCGCGACGAAATCATTGAATTATACCATAGTATAGGAAATTTCTGGTTAGGACGCCATTCTACATTCCATGTGGAAGTAACGATGCACCCGCTCCAGAGCAGGCGTATAGGTAAAAAACTTAAGTAAAGCCCTGTTGCACGGAGGGGTGACGTGTTCGAATAGGCATGTGTTTTGTTTGTGTTAGACAATTTAAATATGTAACGTCTATTCGAAGAGTAAGTGGTAGGTCGCGGGAGTCCGCTGGATGCGGGTGGCGCAGTACTGGTCATTGTGGCACTCTTTGGGGGAGGCCTACGTCCATCAGTGGACGTCTTTCGGCCGATGTGATGATGATCAATATCTATTCGAATGCGTCACCACTACATACAAGAAGGGCTGGGCTTTACTTAAGTTTTTTACCTAAAGCAATGGTTGCCATTTTATCAGTTATCGTTGTGGGTAAGACATCCGTCACTCTCGCACTCGCATACTTGTCAGAACGTGAAGGACGTCTGATAATAAAAGATTTGCGCGCGCGCAGGATTTTTCCAAAGTCAGCGGCACGATTGTACTAAGTCGGCCAGACCCCGTATCATGTTCGGCCTTATCACACAATTTCATTTCTGATTGGGCAATCTAATAATACGCAATTGTTACCTCAAAACACAACTGAGTCCTACATATGAAGTATAAAATAGTTCGAGATATGTGGTTATTTCTAGGTTTTTGCAAAAAACCGGTTCCGATCCCTGGTTTGAACCCCCCAAGATGTTGCTTGTAATTAGTGTAACACTTATGACGTACTGGGTAAACCTCTATTATCCACGTAATTTTCAAGCCCGTAAATTTTCTTTTATTACAAATTACAAAAGATTAACGAGGCAGTCCACTAATTTGACCCTCTCGAGCCACGGGGAAAATTGCACGAGGTATTGTGCCTTGTTGTTATTGCATAATGAGTTTTATTTCCACCAAATAAGTTTTGTAATAGAACAGCATTATGCATCTCGTTATCTAATGCAAAACTTAAACGTGCTTTTACCTCTACACACAGTAATCAGAAGGAAGGTTCAGTAGTTACCTACCGTAAATATAAGTTATAAGGATGTACCTGCGCAGAAAGCATTAGGTATTTGAAAAAAAAATTACCAATCATAAGGCAGCTCGTTTGACGCGTTTGCGTCTGACGCCGGCAGCCTCGGAATAAGGATAAGCATGGAAACCGCGCTAAAATAGGTAGCAGAGACGTATACCTGTCCTGTACTTCCTTACGACATTCTAACGCGACAGAAAGAGATGTAAGGTAAGGTGGGGGAAGATAAAAAAAGGGGAAAGACTAAAAGTCTCACATAACTCCCTATTTGGTTAATTTTTTTTAGTGCTGGTATCATCCTTTAAGCCGCCATTTTGTTTAGATCCGCCGCTCAGTCGCCAGTGACCGCTTGGAGTAAGTAGAGGCGTGTGTTGTGCTGTTTTGTGAAGGTCAGCATTTCGTGGTGAATTCGTCGATTTTCAATCTTACCCCGTGTTTCATAACTTGATTAATAAGCGGAGTATAAATGTTCCGATTGACTATTTATGCGTTATTTGAGATTTTGATTTTATTTACTAGTGCTAGGTGTAGCTATTAATCATATATTGAGATTTACGAGAAGTTTCCATCTTTACCCAGCCAATTTCGATGGGGTAACATTGAAATAGTAATGTTTCAATCTTCCCCCTTTTTGAAAGTCATAGAAAAACAGACATATTCTCAAACTTTGCATTAAAAAAATACTTAACGTAAGGTTTATTTACTGACCTAATGACGATAAGATATGTAAATAGTAACTAAGAAGTATAGATTAAACCTGTTAAGTACAGTAAAAGTCCCTTGGCGACCATTATTGTCGCCCAGGGACATATATATTATGTATATCTGCTGGTTTAGGTACTGATATAAGTCGTAAGCTTATACAATTTATGAGTGGGGCCGTAAATATAAATCTATATATCTGTTTATTTAGGTACTCGTGTAAGTAGTAAACTTTTTTTTTTTTTAATAGGGACGTAATTATATAAGTATATATTTGTTTATTTCGGTACTCATATAAGTCTTAAACGTATATTCATAAAACAAGCTTTTCTTAGTTTGTTCTAGCTTAGTTTTCATGCAACTGTTATTATAAATCCAAGCTGATCTTCTTAATATAAAAACATTTGTTTGGTTTTTTATACGAAGAATATTTAATAAAAAGTTTGAGTACCACTGTCCTTCTCCCTGTAAAGCGGGGTAAGAGTAAAATACTTTTTTTTTTAAATGCAGTTTTTTCGTTACCTATCAGGAATATTTAAACAAAAATCATCTGTATCTGTTAGGCGTAAGGAACTCTATAGAATAACGAGCAACAGTAACCGTTTGCATTCATTCAAAAGCCTTTAGATACTATGTCAATCTTACCCCTCGACCATTCCATCTTAACCCGTGTATTTTAAGACAAAAATATATTTTATTTTATTATTTTCATACGTTAGAATAGGCGTAGCCGAGTTTTGTCGACAGATTAGAAAAATATAGTCCTTGCTCACAACTTCCAATTTGTACAATTGAAAGGAAGTCAATAGTTTTTTATTTTACAATGGTTTTACCACAACACTATCCAACTCATCAAAAAACCATTCAATCTTCCCCCACCTTACCTTATATGCATTTGTTATTCCTCAATTGTGTAGGTTGTCACAAGTTTTATGCAAGTTTGGTATTTGCTAGGGATGTTACTGTGTCGACTTGTTTATCGATAAATTATACAAACTAAATTGTAATTATATATTTATAGTTTAATAAATAATGCATTGCGTGAAAAACGGTTTCCTTCAATCGTCATAAAAACAAAATGCATAATTTTAAGTAGCATACTTCCAGAAATCATACCAAACTATTATCATAAGGAGACGCTACACGAGCGAAATCGGCAGGCCAGCATGCAGTCCTAGCTGAAGCGTGATTTGGCACGTGTCAATACCTGTCGGAAGCACGGCTTCCAACCAAATCAAGGTGGTTTCTATGGAGTACCATACTACCATGCTAGGATCACTTCGTTGTCTATCAGCCCGTCTGTCAATAATCTTTTTCTCAGGAACGCGTGGAGGTGTAAAGTTGAAATCTAAATCAAATACTTAAATACAATCTCTTTGAGCTTCAGCTAAAATCGACCTTCTAAGTAAAGATGCTAAAAAATACGGCAAAATATGGCCGTAGGTATATATACCTACGGCCATATTTTGCCGCATATTGCCAAAGAGTAGGATTGAAATTCATCTGGTCTATGTAAAAACATTACTCACAGCCTAAGCTATTACACTAAGCCAATTTGTTGTCATTCTTCAGCAAACTTGTAATTTCGTATGTTCCAACACAGATTTTTCTATATACTGATAAATACATCCATGTCAATGTTGATAAGTTATTGTTCCGAGTTCGATAAAAAATACACATCACTATGTAAACAAACATAACCTCTTTAATCCACAAAAAATGTCTTATTTACATGCCGATTTTGCACGAATAATTGAACATGATGATATTTACATAAACTTCTAATAGTGATTATTAATTTTTCAACACAATTGCTCGTAACGTACCTCTTATTGTGTCGCTTTTAGGTTCATAATCCTGGATATTAAACACGCGTGTTTAATAACATTACGATACTTGTGTGTTATGGTTATATCCCGATTAAGTCACGTTGCCACCTTGCAGCAAGATGTATGCATGCGCACGGTGCATTCTTAAACTAACCGGGTTGTACAGAATGTACAGTTTTTTTTAATTCTCGGCAAATGGATTCTTACTCGACTAAACAAATTAAATCCTTTTTGTTAATTAATTGACTATTTCTTTTTGGATATGATATAGAAACGGTTAATTTAGTAAAACTATACACTTTTGATGATGATGGCTTTAAAACACGCAAATCTGTTCCTTTTTCAAAAAAAAAATTATTATATTTTTTTAAACTCAATCGGCGGAGAACAGCTGAACAGCTGGACATACGAAAGAATTTTGGTCCCAGCTGAGCAGATAAATGGTTCGCTTCGCTCGCTCGATCCATTAGGGAAAGGTATCACACAAATCGGACTAGTCCCATGGTAAGCTCAGTAAGGCATGTGCTATGTTTATGTGTGATACATTTGATATAACTAAAACTTAGAAAAGTTGAAAAACCCCCGACATTTTCATTTAAAAGTCCAATATCTCAAAAACGGCTGAAGAGATTTTCATGAAACATAACTAAGAAAATTATCTATGACAGAAAAGAAACCGCATTCAAATTGGTCCATCCGTTTGGGAGCTACGATACCACAGACAGATACACAGATAGACACGTTAAACTATTAACACTCCTCTCTTTGCGTCGGGGGTTAATTACTTAATTTATTTACTTAAATACATAGTAAACACTTAAGACTCAAAAACAAAATATATTCTTGCTTATCATCATCTCACAAATATTTTTTTTGCTCTCACCGGAATTCGAACCCAGGATCGTCAGCTTCGTAGACAGGGTCACTAGGCTAAAACCGTCGTTTAGTATAGCAGCCACGAACCATAAATTAATAAATATTATGAAAATATCACGCATATCTCGGTATAAATACGTCCCGAGATTTTATTTCATGAGTAATGATAATCTCGGTAGCCCAAAGCTAAATCAAACAAGTATGTATCTGTTAAACGTTAGTTGTAAAATAAACGTTATTAAAGTTAAAAGTCCGCAGTAAGCTCGATTCTCCACACAAACGTAGTTACGCTCTCATTTTAAAACTACGAGTTGGATTGTAACGAAACTTTGCATATACATTGACATGAAATATATCTATGTCTGTAATTAGTTTATGTAGCTTCAGATACCATAGTAAAAAAATACAGCTAATTTAAATTTTTCATACAAAACTTGTTTTTGCTGTATTTCGTTTGTTTTATAAACTGAAATCATATAAACTAATTACAGACATAGATATACCTCATGTCATTGTATATGCAAAGTTTCGTCACAATTCAACAAGTAGATTTAAAATGAGAGCGTAACTACGCTTGTATGGGAAGGTGAAATTCGACCGACCTTACTGCGGACTCTTAAACTAGTATGTATCTGTTAAACGTTAGTTGTAAAATAAGCGTTATTAAAGTTAAAACGTAATGGAATATTTTGCTGTTGTTTCCGCTTACAGTGTAACACTATACGCTTTAAAATCATAATTCAGTTATCGGATGCCGCAAACCTCGTTACTTATTATAGGACACGCCTAAACACAATTCGACTAGATTTTGTGTTAATTTTCGAGATTGAGACAATAATAAAGTATTTTTGAAGAGACTATGTCTCCGGAGAAATAATATAGTTTTGGTTTGAAGTCTAATATCAAAGGTTGAATGGTAGAGAATGTATGTATGAATAATTGTAGTTCGCCTTTTGTACGATATGTTCTTCTTTTGTGCAAAAAGGATTAAATAAATGAATAAGTAAAACATTATGTCATTATTTAAAAGCAGAAGCGGGCCTTAGGGAAATTATAGTATCACGGATCTTACTAAAGTATCAGTGATGTCAGTAGCCAATAAATGTCGTATCGAATAGCGCCCCCGCGCCTCGAAGCGAAAACTAATTAGTTTCCACGTTGTCTTCACTTAATTCCAGGTGGAGAACATCGTTATTTAGACCTTTTATTAGTATTTTCGGCACGGAGTCCTTAATAAAACAAATTTTAGGTCAAATATTATCTGAAACTGTGTAATTTATAGAGCTGGGTCGTTTCGACTTTTCCGTGAAACGAAACGTAACCGTTTTCTTTAATCACAAAACTGTTTTGAAAACAGTTCCAAAATAACTAGTTTCCCCGTGCGTCGCAGGTCGCCAAACGAAGTAAAACGAAACGGTTCGAGTTGCGTTTTCACGTTTTGCATTGCAACCGTTGCGTGCGACTGTCGCCTTCTACTCGTAGCTCCTTTTCATCGTTTTTATAAAAACTGTCAACTGGACGAAAGTCCTTTTGGATGAAATGCTTATCGAAAGAGATGCGTGCTAGGAAAAATGTGGATTTAAAACTGTTTTAAGTTTAACGAACAGCGCATTACGTAACTGACAAATCATCTTAACAACGTTAAAATTGTACTTTGACTTTTCCTTGTGGAAATATAACACTTAGCTCTTGGATGTCAACTTAGTTTATGCACTCAAATCTAATTACGAATTGAATGTCATGTCGTATTATGTATATTTTAAGGGCGTAGGTAGCGACCACGTATACACAAGGTGGATGATGACCTGGTAAAGGATGCGGGTGGCGCAGCAGGACAGGTCAATGTGGCACTCTTTGGGAGATTGGTGATGTATCACGATCACCATCATCATATCCCCATATGATGATGATGGTGATACATCCTGGTATGATGGTGTCAGTACAGTCATAATATAAACCTGGCCGAAGGGTGTAGTTTTCCGGCGATTTCGAGGCCGGCTATTTGACACCCAGAACTTGTGCCGCGCGTCGCCGTCTTAACGTGCTTTTGTGTTATGTTGTTATGTATGTTAGTCTGTAAGGCATTTGTAAATATGGGCCTTATTGCCTGACTCAAATAAATGAATAAATAAAATAAAACTTTATTCATCCTAATCGAAAGGGAAAACGAACATGTCATATAAGTAAGGTGGTAGAGTCATGGCGACGTCAAAACGTGCTTAGCACAATTACTTGTGATAAATCACATCATGTTCCACCCCTTGATGAATGAGGTGATATCGTATAATACTACGAGTTTACACACTATATCAATGTTCGTATCGCATAACTGTATACCCCAATACGTAAGATTAGAAAAATCGTGTGGTAATCGTCATGCGACTTCAAGGAAAACCAGTGTGAAAACTGAGAAACAAAAAAAAATGATCGAAATAAAATTAGTACAATATTTTACTTTAATATCTTATTTGTCCGTTAATATTCTTAAATTATATGAGGTTTAGTTTATACAAATCCACTAATGTTCCTGCATTACAACGATGTCCTGAAACGCAACTTGCCTGCTACCGTAACAGAATTTGAAACGTGATTGGAACCTGCTACTAAGAAATCGGAATAATACTAAGATACTAAGTCACCGGGACTTGCAGTGAAGTTAATACGGATCTCAATAACTTCGAACGTACCATAAGATCTTGACGCTAAACGCCCTTTCCGTTAGTCACCACTCACTAGGCAAAACTAGGAACGGACCTGGAATCCCGATAAAACCGTTACATTGCTGCACAGCTGTGGCGGTAAAGGTAGTTCGTCCCCAGTTGGGCTGCTCCAAAGAGTGAGATTACATTCCACTGTGCTCAATCTGTCTATTCACATACTGGCTATAATTAGCCAACATCAGATTCTATTCCAACTCTCAAACTCCAAGCATTCACATTACCGTGAAAATATTAAATCTTAAGCTTAAAATTGGGACACAATAAAGTCTCCCCCGCTTATTGCCTCTCGGGGTAGGTAAGAACGAATGTTGGCAACTAGAGCAATAATTGCAAGCCTGAGAGTTCGGTCATTTCCATTTCAGATTGAGTTCCATTGGAAGGAACTTTTGGAGCGGACCCAGTGCCTTGATTTCTTTGAAGCCACAGGACGAGCAGTGCAGTAGTAAACTTAAAATAGATATGTGCCACTAGAAGTTCCATAACTATGTAACAAATGTTGCAGTTACTGGGTTTACCTACACCTTTTGTAATGTAGGTACTATCTGTTGCCCGCGACTTCGTCCGCGTCGAACTTGTTACAGTCTTAGAAAAATGATTGTTATTAAATTATTGTAGGCAGAGCCTTAATTATGGCCGACCCAAACAAAATTCTACCATCTTAAGGGATAATTTCCGAAAAACTATCCTATAACTTTCCAAGGGTCTCAAATTATCTGTACGGAAAATTTCATCTAAATCCGTTCATGGATTAAGCAAACAGTGCTATTAGTTTAAATTGCTATTTAAATTGAAAACTCCGTTTTTACAAATATTAATATCTTAAGAATCATCAACAGACGTTTCTGCTTAAATTGTAAAAAAAAAACAATGTATCAAAGAGAGCTACATGACTGGAAATTTTTGCCTACATCCGTCCGTCGTATGCGATGTTTACAACCAATTCTAAAATCCACAAGTATCTAGAAATGAACACAGTGAAGGAAGAAATACTCTTTGCAAGCAAAGTGTACAAAGAGAGACTGATACGCCATCCGAATGAGCTTGCTGTGAAGCTGACAACCAGAGACTATGGAAAGAGGCTCAAAAGAAAAGACATTAACATACTAGTTAGATGATATAACGGAGGAGAAGATGCCCTCACTGGATGACACACTCAACTTGCTATGAAGCCTTCAACCAATTTGCTTATAGTATTAACTGATTGCAGATAATAAGAAAAAAAAAACACCGTCCAGTACTTTTACTCACGTTAGTCCGGGCTACCTGTATAGTTTTGAAAGCAAACTTATCTAATTCTAAAAGACGTAGAACTTTCCATCTCCACCCACCGTCCCATTTAACGGTGTTAGAATACATTGATTATCCAAAAGAAACTCTTTAAATTAACAAAATAATCCGCAGGTTACAAGAAACATTAGGTAAGAGAAGGTTCTCTGTTCTGGGAGCATCGAAGTTCTAACCTAACCTAACCTACATTTCTGGTGGCTGTCGGATACATATATTTTGACTAATAAATGGCTTATCATATAGTATATGTATGATCTAAGAGTATCCTTACTTCAAAAATTACTTCTTCCTCATAGCTTAAAAAGGTTTAGCAGTATAACCTTTTTAACCTCCTTAGAGGATGAATTTTAAGAAACGCTGTAATTCGTTGCCTAGTCTTTAACCGAAGTTACAGATCCTTTACTTTAAAACTGTCTTGTTCCCCGTACAAACATCCAACTCCTTTTTAGCCCATTTAGGGGATGATTGTTTTTAATCCCCTTATGATATAAATTTCAAACAGTCTAAAACAGAAGTTACAAATATCTTACTTTATAAATGTCTTGCCCTCCATACAAACTTTGAACCCCCTTTATCCCCTAGGGGATGAATTTGAAAAACTCTGAAATCAGTTTTGGAGTCTTTTAAGAGTCCGCAGTAAGCACGATTCTCCATACAAACGTAGTTATCTCTCATTTTAAAACTACGTGTTGGATTGTAACGAAACTTTGCATATAAAATGACATGAGGTATATTTATGTCTGTAATTAGTTTATGTAGCTTCTTAAAAAAAAAAGGTAATTGAATTTTTCATACAAAACTTGTTTTTGCTGTATTTCGTTTGTTTTATAAACTGGAACCATATAAACTAATTACAGACATAGATATACCTCATGTCATTGAATATGCAAAGTTTCGTCACAATCCAATACGTAGTTTTAAAATGAGAGCGTAACTACGTTTGTATGGGAAGGTGAAATTCGGCCGAGCTTACTGCGGACTCTTAACATACAGCTTGGCTAAGACCGAAGTTGCAAATCTCTTACTATAACATTTTATTGGCCAATAAACATCATTAGGGGTGGAATTTTGTCCAAAACGCTGAGTTTTTTTTTATTCTGATAAGAAATCTTTATACGTTTTAAGTCTCCAGCTCAAAAAAGAGTTTTTCGCATCCAAACCTTGCACTCCTTTTTAACCCTCTTAGGGATAGAATTTTCTAAAACGCTGGAAGTACTTTTTTATATTTTAATAAGTAATCTTTCTACGGCGTTTCAAGTATCTAGCTCAAAAAAAATCTTATACAAACCTTGCACCCCTTAGGGAACCTTTTTTTAACCCCCTTAGGAAAGGTATATACTAAAACGCTGAAAGTACTTTTTTGTATTTGAATAAGTAATATTTCTACAAAGTTTCAAGTATCTAGCTAAAAAAATAAGTTTCCTTCATACAAACCTTGAACCCCTTTTTGACCCTTTTAGGGGTAGAATTATCCAAAACGCTGAAAGTACTTTATTAGTATTTTAATAAGTAATCTTTCTACAGTGTAAAGTCTCCAGCTTAAAAAAACTTTTCCCCTTACAAACTTTGCACCCCAATTTAACCCCCTAAGTGATTTTTCCTAATTTCCAAAAATCCCGTTTTATCCCTTGTCACAAAAGGAAGTTCTGGTGTAAATTTCAAGTTTCTAGTCCCAGTAGTTTCGGCTGTGCGTTGATGATCTATCAGGATGTATCTGATGGACTTCAGTTCCAGTATTATTACATAGGTACGTATGTTTCGGATTGATTTTTCTCTTTTTTTACCACCGACGTGGTATTTGCAAAAGTCGCTAAGTAAATCCTCTAACGCAATGCTCTGGCAAACTGTGACATTACTGGCTTCACCATTTACTGTGTTACTACCTAGAACGTATATCTTGTTAGTGCTAGTGAAAACAATTCAGCTGCCACATAAATTAACTAAGTATTGAAAGATGGGAAAAGAATGGGGGGGTGGGAAACAATGTTTAGCAATTCAATTGTGCCGTCCTCAAGATCTAAGTACCCGTGATTTTTACGTTTGGGGAATGCATTGATGCACCGTCCGCCCGGTCAGGAAGGACCGGACCTGTGTGGGACTCCTGGGTAGTAGGAGCAGACTGTCCACTAAACCCCCAACGATTGTCCAACCATGTCGCTGGCAAGGAGGGCCAAAGATCAGCTTGACGCATTCTACTTTGACCCTCGCGACTGGCCCATTTGTGCGGGCACGACCAGGGAGAGTGCCCCGGGACAATTTCGGGGCGCTGCAATAATACAAAATCGTCTCGACCGCGCAATGAACAGATAAAACGCTTGCCGCGCCGCAATGTCGTGGCTGAATCCTTAGCGGTATTTCATTCGCGATATTTGACAGAATGGAACGTATTCACACTTTTATGTCGATGTCATTCTGTTTTTCAAATTGAGAGATGATTGAGACATGAAACTGAGACTTGTTCTCATTACCTCATTTAGTCAAATATCGCGGATAGGATACCGTTTATATTAAAATTTCCATCATTACTTATGTTTAATGGCTTCTCAAGCTTAACAAAAATTGACTTTATATCAAACTGCAGAACTTCGATTATGGAGGCCGTTCCATTTATTCTAAAATTCCCGTTGTGATGATACTAGGAATCGCAGAGCTTATATGCTCTTTTACTTAAACGACTTTTTCTGATAGCGTCCGCAAGTATTTGTGTTTGTATGGAACATTGTACTTTACTCAAATATTAATTATAACGAAAGGTATATTATCGGTATTAACAACTTTTAATTTGTAGTTGCAGCATAACTAGTACTACGTAAACAATTAGCGGTCACACTTTACAATGCAAGACCATTAGAATATAATAAGAATAATTTATTGAACGTTTATTTTACAGACATGACTATATGCTAAAATTTAATATTAAGGGACACTTACAATAGCCTGAATTAGGATTTCCTGTGTTTCAGGCAAACAGTTCAATTTAAATATTTATACATTATCTTGCAAACTATCATTATACATATTATTAAGGTCTAATATTTACAACTACACATAATATCTACTAAATAAAACATTAATAAAGAAATAAATAATAAAGCCATAAAAACCTCATATACTTATAATTAAAAAAGTCTAAATATCGATACCCTGGTTCACAGTCGTACTAATTAATATTTTTTTGTCACTGAAATTGTAAATTTATGATTTGAGCACTATCATACTAATTACACCACCTTTTCCCCGTAATTAGTACGATTGTGAACTATGGTATCGATATAACAACATTGATACCTAAATGGATTTATCTTCTCTTTGTGCATAGTGCATAGTACAGTCAACAGCAAATGTAGATGATCATTTTACTACTTTGTCGCACTTAATGTAACAATACTGCGACATTTGGGACGCGTCAAAGAAGTGAAAGTGAAAAGGTACTAAAATGATCATCTACTTTTGCTGTTGACTATACAACGAGAAGTTAATACGTTCTAGAAAAGGGATCTGTACTATGAATTAATTTAACACTCAGATTGTTTGGTTGACAGGCGGACATAGCACATTCGGCCAAAGGCTACGAGTCAGAGGATGAGAACGCGGGCAGAAAGCGGCATAAGGCCAACGACGACCGGCCAGCCAGCAAGACCACCATGTACTCCAAGCAGGTAAATACAATAATCATAAGCAAAACAAAGTAAAGGTCAAGGAATGAACGCGGTCAGAAAACAACGGTCAGTGAACAAGATGTCCATGTACTCCGAGCAGGTAAATACAACAGTTTTTAGTTCATTAGTAAAATCGTGAAATATAATTATATGAATTCTTGTTTACTATCACAGTATCCGAAAATACACACATAAATACCTACATAGTCGCCTGTACTGTAGTGTGCCAAGGTCATGTGGGTAACATGACCTTGGCAGACATTTTCAAATTAGAAAGAAAGAAAGAAATATATTTATTTGGTGTGACAACATAACATGTATTTTTACAATTGAAATGCACCAATATGGATGCCACTTACCATATGCCACCAGCAATACATGCTGAAGGCGCTGGTTTTCAGGGCACCCAGAGAGAGATACAGATCTTCAATATATAACTTATAATTACAACTTAAACGTAACAGAACTTAATAAATGAGAAGAAGAGGTCAATGGTCAATTAATTTATTCAAACGAATTTTACAAAGTTTCTCTCCCCCAAATTGGACACAGTCTTCGCAAGAAGGTTTAGTAATTTCCTTCACCCTTTCATTTATAATAAAGTTAACAACATACTTCTAATCAAATACCTTAGTGTGAACCAAACTAAAAGAAAACTCCACGAATGGCTGAGCACACTAACTTACGCAGAAACTGAGAGCCTACTTACCTCCTGAAAGGAATCACTCACAAACCAAAACTCTGAACTCACCACACCATTAACCACACCCACACACACGTAATATACACACAAATACAATATGCGCTACAATGAGTACTTAATTTCACCTTAATTTCCATAGATACGAAGCATATTTTATTTTGCTAGTTGGTTGTAATTTAATACTTGTATACATAACATAATCTGGATAATTTGCGGCAATTTGGTAAATTTTGTTTACTTGGTTCCCTGTGCACAGGGTACCAAGTAAACCCTTGTGATTGGCACATACCAAATTTTGAAGATTCTGTACACTTATGATTTATGAAGTCTGTCTTTATGTAAAACTGTTTTAGAATGTGTTAAGATTAAGAAAATAAATGTTTTATGTTGAAAAAAAGTACAAATCAAGTCTAAGGTAAGTATGATGAAATAGATGAGATAAATAAATAGGTGTAGATGTGATGTCATTTACAAGTATTGGAATTAAGAGCTATGTGGATTGTCCGCTTATGCATCAGATATTTGTAGGTTGGTACCTAAGATACTATTTTTTAAAGGATGCAATGGATATACTTTTTTTTATAGGTGGTGGAAGATCATTCCAACACTTCGTGGCAGCATACCGAAAACTGCCACGAAAAGCGGACGTGTTGTGTTGGTTACTACTCAGTCTTAACGCTCCTTGCTTTTCACATCTTGAGAAATTTAATTTGCTGTACAAGTATGATGGTTGTTTGGTATGAATGATTTCAAAAATGATTGAAGCAAAGTGTGAGGTTCCTCAAAATAGGGTAATTTGGGATCGGCGTGGGACATTAAAGCAAAAACGCGCGCACAGAACAGAACGACGACACAGAACATGTGATATTGCAGTAATAGGTTGCTAAACCATCACAAACAGCACACTTCAACCCTATTCCCAGACTGATAATATTCTACTTACACCTTTAAACCACCGCATAGCACTTCTAATGCATCCGTAACACTAATCTCCTGATACGACAATCGTATCAGTTTCTCAAAGGACCGATTGCAAGGCAACCCTTGAACAAAGAGACATTATTGAGCCATCTTGGTCATTGTTGTGTACACATTAGTAAATTAGAGTGGGTTTTGGTTATATTTCTAGAATGACATGAGTAATGGTACAAAGCCCATCTGAGAAAGTATTTGATACTGTTATGCTATTAATGGTAGCAAGTATTTAACATACAGTTTTACCTAGGCGTACAAATAAATTATTCGTTATTCGTAACCTATCTACAAAGGTGTTTACGGAAAATCACGTCAATGAAACTAACTGTTCATCATTCCTGGTACATGACGCAAACCGAAAGTCATAAACCCAAATCGAAAAACCCAAGCGGTGTGGTTATATGTTTTCGATGTATTCTCGAATGCCACATCCTTAATTATCTGTTATTTTCTGATACATTCCAAGGGGAGATGTTGTAGCTAATCTTGTTTGTTAAATCTTTGAATTGATTAGAAAAAACACTAAGAATGTTTGTTTTGTACTCCGTTTATTTTTATTATTGCATTTATCTAAATGGTAAGCTACGGTAGCCTAGTAGTTAAGGCATGCGGCTGTCAAACGGCGGTCGTGGGTTCGAATCCCGGCTCGTACCAATGAGTTTTTTGTACGGAATATTTACCGTTAGCTTTTTGGTGAACATCGTGAGGAAACTGGTCTTATCCCAAAAAGGTCTAGTTTTCCTTCTGGGTGGGAAGGTCAGATGGCAGTCGCTTTCGTAAAACTAGTGCCTACGCCAAAACTTAGCATTAGGTGTCAAAGCTGACCCCAAGCTCCTTTAGGGGCATAACCGGGAACAACGCTAGGAGGATGATGCATTTATCTAAACGGTGCGTATTTTAAGGAATTTCGGGAGCAGTACTGCATCAACAACAAGCAACTGGATTTGCTGGAACTGGAAAAATCCAAGAAGGACCGATTTCTTGGATGCCTCTCACAGTACCACATCGAGAGCCCCTGCTCAAGAGCCAATCGGTGAGTTGACATTCCGTAGTACCTATTTAAATAGTCTATCCTATTTCATACATACCCTTAACTTAAAACGAAGACTAAAACAAATTAATTAACTTTTCTCAAACATGCAATGAAATATTGACGTTGTGTTCTTCATAATGGGCTTCGAAGTGTCACGTTTCGGGTTCAGGGAAATGAGAGACCCGTGATAGCATTTCATACAAAATTGGAGGCCTAGGTCGGCAAGATGGTCTTTTTTAACTTCCGTTCCACTATTTGTGGCACAGGATCACGGCGTTCAGCCATGAAAATTAAAGCTTGATTTCTTGGAGTTTTTTTAATTTATTTCATTGTATGTTTGAGAAAAGCACTATACATACCTCGGCGTGAAAAGGGGTTGCCGGCTCCATAACTATCCGACCTCGCTACGCTCGGCCGTCTATATGTACTCGGCCGGCAACCCCTTACTTCCCGGCCTCTATAGTAATGTACTATTCATAGGTCACAAACAAATGTTTCCCGCGTTATTGCATTACTGTTGGCTCCAAGTTCAAGATACTTAATTTCCAAATGTTACTAAACTTCCACTTCAAGTATTTGTGTACAAGTCAAACTTGAAGAATACCTGTTATAAATTTTGTTCCTAACTTTTTGTAACAATATACCACAACTAATATTGGCGCATAAGTAACTTGATAAAGGTCAGAAAAATATAATATGAAACCAAATTTAATTGGTTCCAACGTAGACTGAAATAGGAGGAAATACACTAACAATAAAATCTACAGAATTTCCACCTACCCACTTTTAATTTATTAAATTAGCTACTCCTCACAAATAACACCCAAATTAATGAATTCCCAATAAGCTCAGAAATTATTCAAATTACAATTTAGAATGAAGGTTTTAAGAGGCTAATGGTTAAGCTTATTATAATAGTTTTTAATACTTAATTTGGATCTTAGTTTAACCAAATCACTATTAAATACATTTAATCAACAACTAATGTAAACGTCATAGTCTCCAACGACGTTGCACTAGTGTATAACATGTGCACTTTATGTCAAAGCAAAAGGGGTTAAATTCGAACTAAGATGATTATTCTTCATTCGTGTACTGGTGAAAGGACAAGGACTTACGAGAATCATCTTATTTATGTTGTCAAAGTATATTTATTTTGTGCATGCCACACTAAGTAAGTATCGTTTTCCTCAATAACGCCACACATAAACGAACTAGGTAAAACATTTATCACATAAACTTTTATGCTACTTTGCGAAAATGCCTCCGAAGTGTGCTTACGTGCCTAATCTTACTTGGGCCGCCGTCGATTAGCTCGCATTTATGAAACACTCGGGGAAGTATAGAAACTAAATACTAATCGTGTAGGCACTTTTAATGAAAGATCTTAAGGAGTACATACTTGCACGTCTTCGTCTATTAACCATAGCACAAGCTTTGCTTAGCTTAAGATTGGGCCGATTTGTGTAATAGATCGTCCCGAATATTTATTTTATGAAGTATTTATTTACAATTATTTTTGACGTTGCACCGGTCCTGGAATCGGTTAACTCGAAATGATTATATATATATATGTATGTAAGATATGACCCGACAATAGGAGCAATTTGTAAAAATGTAAACACGCGGGTTTAAAAGTGGCATAGTTTGTTATTCCTAAGTGTTCAAAGTGTTAAAGACCTGAGAAAACGTAAATAACGACATTCGCTTGATATGATGCTAGTCGGTAAATTGAAATCATTTTCCGACTAGCATCATCAAGCGATCCAGCTATAGTAAAAAATAAAGTATAAAAAAACCACACCACACCACCACAGGTTATGAGTTGTTTTTGCCGCTTTAATATTTTAACCAAACATTGAAACAGTGCAGATCCTCGACTTCTGACTCGGAAGAAAAGAACACAACTATGATAGTACGTAATCCGCTCTAATTCTTAATAATTCAGCTCCATTAGGGCGGACTAATGAAGAGAAAGGTCAAGTTATTAATGATTTAAGCTGACCCTCCAATTTCAAAGGTCATTGCTGGTACATAACAATCCTGTGGCGACGGCATCCCCTAACGATAGACAGTCTCGACCATCGCTAGATCTTTAATAGATCATCGTATGTACATGCAATATTATAGGTTTATTGGAACACCAGAGTTTTGATCGGCATTGTCAGGAATGAAGGTTCACTTTCCGAATGTTATAATAGCAATATTTTTTATGCATGTGTATATACACTTCTAAGAGAAACGCCTAAAGTCCCCGTGTCTTATATTTGAATAACTAAAATATAATTGGAGTTTTTTTTATTCCGTTTTTGCAAATAATACCATTTTTAAAACATAATTAAAAGTCAGTTATTATTTCGTCATTTCTCTTGTTTAATGTTATCAACATTTCTTTCACACTAAGATAAATTTCAAAGTATTTATGCGATAGCTGCTCGATAATTACCTTTCAACAAAGATTAAAACTTTGGATCGGATTTATGAAACCCGGGTATGGTTTCGATGATGTCATTTTTAAGCTTCTTATTGTCAATCAGACCGATCAATAACCGGCAGATGTTTAAAACAGATTTCAGTCCTCGTAACGTACAGAGTAAAATATGTCAATAAATATATGACTCAAGTTTTACGTATGAATATGACGATGACGTGATTGCCGAACCGTTCTATGAATGTCCAAAATTTTCAATGAAACTTTTCTAAATAAAGGCTTTTTTCAAATACGAGTAGGTACGTTGAGTACGTTGTATGAGCAAAAATAAAAATAGAACACTAACAAAGCCAATGACTAGGCTCGGAGCTCAGTGACAATGTACTCGTTTCTACCACAATATTATAGCTAATTAGATATAAAGACTGATGAACTTGGTACATGACTAAAACTAAAAAAGCGTAGATAATATGGGGTCAAGCTATTTTTTATGAACAAAGTTAACGTTTTATGAAGAAGTCAGAATATTGCAAGCTATTTCGCCGACATTTCTAAGTGCACCAAGGAATTTTGTAACCAAAATCAGCTTAACTATAGCTAAGTTCGCCCATAAGACTTAACCGCTTCCCGTAACTTGTAGTATCTACTAGTTAGTTAAGGCTAATTTAGCCATGTAACAATATACCCTTGGCTACCTACTTGATCACTTTAGTTATCAGATTTCTGACAAACTTCAAAATATATCTTTTATTAATTAAATAAGGCCTGAATCTGTTTAGAAAGTAACTCTTTTACTACTAAGGCCTAAAAAAGCTACTCAGAGTTGCAGAAAATGTATGGGCTCGCACTAATCAATAATCAATGTGTAAACCGGCCCTTAAATACATAGATTTGATAGCCATTAAATCTACAATAAGACTTTTGTCCTTTCACTTTTGCCGTAATAAAATGTATGAAAAAGTATTTATTTTTATAATAGTTCCTTAGGACAGTAATTTTTCCGGCCTTCTATGAATTTAACGACCGTGCCATTTTTCATCTTTTTAAGATGAAAATTGAAGAAATCTTAGAAAATATTTCGTTCGCACAGATTTCAACCTCCAGACTATTTTTTTTCGCTTTTTTTTATAAGCCTCTCGGCCATTCAATCAAGCATCAAAAGATGTGGCTACAACATTAAGAGGATTTTTCCTGAATGCGATAAAAACAGTAATTGCTTCGAAACTTTCGAGAGGCATTCAAATTCCTTCAGCTTGTTTGTCCAAGGCCGCACACGGCAGCATTTCGAGGCAGCTTCCGCTACGCAGCAACCAATGTTGATGTTCCAGCATCATTCCTCCTCCTCTCCGTGCCTTAAAGTCCATTCATAGCTTTAAATTAAAACTCCGGATACATCTTTTTAATGTACAAATTGGTCGTTAATTACTTGTTACTTATAAAATAAGAAATGAATCTGTGGGTAGATAGGTACTTACTTTTACTGCTTACACAAGTACAGTCCGACTGTTGCAGTATGCTGCTTACATATCTTATTGCTGCATAACACATAGTTATTATTATTATTTTATTTGTATAAGATTATGTTCATTGTAATAGTAGTTTTCGCTTAGTTATTACCACTTTTTTATTTGATGTTTTTTATTACGTACATAGTCAATTACATATTTCAGTGTTGCATGCAAATAAATTCTAATGTTACCCGCTAGTTTTAAGTTCACTTTTGTCATTTTTAGGCATACAGTGCCCAAAAATTATAAAATTGTTTGTTTAGTTTAGTCCTAGTTTTATTTATTTTTGGGGCTCTCACTGAAAACCAGCGTCACGGCCCCGTGACAACATGCTGAGTGAGGCTCCCGTTTAGCACTGTAATATAAAGTTACCTTTTAGATTGCATTTCTTTTTTCCGTGTTTTTTGTGCTAAATAAATAAATTCTTATTCTTATTCTTATTCATTCAGATAAAAGTCCATGGATGAAAATGTGGTACATTCGTTTAGTTATGAGAGATGTATCACTATTCAAATTGTCTCTATTCTGACGGTATCATAGCAAATTGTCCATAATAATATAGCTGATAAGTTGATTATTCTGGTTGGTTGTTCTGTGTTTTGTTGTGTTGTGTCATGAATAAATATATTTGATTTGATTTGATTATCATAATAACTGTCACAAAATCGGGGTGTTGTTAGTATTTTCAATGTATTATTAATATGTATTGCGGTAAGTACAATTACGTTGATGACACACACAAGGAACCAACGGGTATGTACTACATTTCCATAATCTACTACAAAATAATCATATAAATATTATGAATCAGCGCAGTGGCATAACAATGAAGATGTACTCGTACAATTCGACCAAGACCTATAAATTCAACTTATTTTATAAAATGGAGTAAGTGTGGTTAATAAGTTGACATGCTAATAAATTCTTACGCTACAATATCGAGTTTGGTAACACCTGGAGCAGTAAACTAAATTAGCTAATAACTGTCTAAGCGTGCATCGGGCTCCACCAATTCAACACAAAGGGTCCATATAAAAGTCCGCCCGAGGTCAGCCCAAGAGTAATTTACGATTGTTTTCATTAGAACCAAATTAGACAATTAGATAACTCCCGAGAACCTTATTCCTATGGATCCGTTTCTTGACTAAATAGATTCCCGAAATAAATGGAAACCTCTTACAAAGGTAAAGGTAACAAATTGAGCATTTTATTATACTTTGCACCCTTGTAATCGCATTACGTCTTAAGTGGAGTGAATGGCTGGTAGGTGCTTGAATTTTATTTCAGCATTTGCTAGAGTTCCTTTTGCCCTTCCCCAAATAGCGCTACGTAGTTTATACGGGCAATTTGTGCATGTGCGTGGTAGGTGCCCTCCAGAGACTCAGTAGGGTATTAGGTAATTATACAGAATATGATATATTAGGTTCCAGTTTTGTGCGGTGTTGGTATATACAACGTTCCAGTAAGATTCGGAAACAGGTTAAACCTCAATCGGAAATTCGCTTAGCAAATAAGTTATGAATAGGTTTTGACTTGTTCCACGTAATATTCCTTCATTATTCATTACATTTGTACACGGAATAAATACAATCCCAATTCCTAATAAATTATAGGTTTAATGAAATACACTCCTCATATCACCTACCAAACAGGGTTTAATTACTTACCCTTTTCACATTGTCTAGCTACGCCAAACGAAGTGTTATGTTTTAGAGTTTATGGATGTGTGTATTCGGACAATTTTACCCTTTTCAAAATCACAGTATAAATGGCGTCACATAGCATAAAATCACCAGTATTTTTTTCTGTGTTGTACTCATGCGACGCACCAGAAATGATTATTCTGTTTGGCTTAGATGTTGACTAGTATTTGGTATGCTGGTTAACTGCCTTATGACATTGAGTTGACTTTTTGTATTTGTAACTTGTTGTTGTGTTGATTTAAAAAAAAAAATTATACTGATTCATGGTTTTTGGTTTCAGAGCATCATTTCTATCCGTGTGTGTCCGTCGTCGAGTGCCCTCGGATGAGAATCTCAACACCGACTATGCACCCATACAGAGGTATCCCAGGTAAGAACTACATTACACCATATTGCAAATTCTCTAATATTAACAACCTAAAAGCCAGGAATGCAGCATCACATCTGAGTTACAAAAATGAATTAGCTACACTCCGGAAAGGCCACCGTGCTGTTCCAACTTATCGTGTGGTGATTAGCGCATCCAGTGTGCGAACAGCACAACTACACGAGACAGGGATACTCAAATGAATTTCAAGGTTATTCATATCCTTATCTCGTTCTGTCTCATAGTTTGCACGTTAGAGGAAGAATTCCATAGAAATGGCACAGGTATCTCTCTCTGTCACACTGATCGAGATTTCTACGACCATCACGCTCTATATTGGTATTGTTATACTAAGTATACAAAAACACACACATATCAACACGACTTTTTTTAATTTTACGTGCACCCGTATGAAAAAAATTGCCTAAACGCATCCCGCAGCGCGCTGCACAACGTAAACTCAGACCCTCCTTCCTAAACCTAAATTCATAAAACTTAACAAACCTCTATGAACTAAAATGCGCTCTGCCCTTTTCTCTCAAATACTAGACAGTGACAGATAAAAATAGTTATGAATAAGGGCATAACATATATATTTTGAACCCAATCTATAGATATAAACGATACAAACATATCTCGTCTTCATTGAGATTCATCTTTAAATCTTGTTTAAGCTACTGAACTAGCTTCCCGGAACGACCAAATGAAAAATGATGTTATAACTTAGTTGGTCAAGCTTTAAAGGCATACTTTTCACTAATAGAGTCAACGTCAAAAGTAAGTGATGAAAATAAATAAGTTTTTCTATGTCTTCTATGTCTAAGTCTATGTCTAAAATCAATATTTTAAAACATGGTCTAGCATGACGCCCCCTATCTAACCAATTATAACAAGGTGTCATTTTTAACTGAACATTCAATTAGTTAAGAAAATTATCATAAAAATACCGGGACACAGAAACGAAATTACAAATCAATATGTCAAAGCGAAATAATAATACACGATGTCATAACTATCTCTGTACTGGCAACTTCAATGAATTAGCCCATCGTGGCAAGTCTTCGACGGAGGCTGAATTTGTTGCAGCAGCAGTGTTGTAAGGAGACCATGTTCCTCAAATCTATGAACGAGACGGACGCTCTATCTTGTCACTTATCGCGTGATAAGGCCGACCATGATACGGGGCCAGTAACAGATCCAAAGTTTTGGTTTGCGATTTTTACCTAAGTGTCAAGTCACGAACAAAAGAGTCTATATTTCTAAATGTCGAAATGAGAACTCGGCATTCAAGGATTTACTTAAAATATTTCCAAAAAAATAAGCTGAAGTAATTGGAACTTATTTCAACCCTTGACAGACACGAAATGTGTTATAGCTACTTCGCGTGTTTGTCTGACGAATATAACCGAGATTAACCGAACTTGTATTCCGAAGTGATATTGCAAGGCTATGCAGTTCAAAAACCCGTATTTTATAAGTAATCAGTTTAATTTGACACACTCAATAATGACTTAACTGTTTGAATTTCATGTTACTTACTTATGACAGATTTAGAGTAACTTCTAATAAACTACAATAGTCAGTAAAATGTGACTTTATTATATATATTATTTTGGGACCCTATTTCATGAGTTTCTTTTGCTGTTGACTATACTCTTCTTGGTACGGCGCAAGATTTTTCCTTTGTCAATGATCTTTGATCGGAACATGTAAAGTTAAACCGCCCCTTTTGCTTATCTGTCTGTAACTGGACCTCACGTTAGCAGAATACGTAAAGTAAGCACCAGAATATAGATGTGATAGATGTTGTGACATGTCACCGAGTCAAAGTAGCCCAAAATCTCTGCATGAATACCCCTATTGCTAACATTAGCTCTTCTGTTTCTTATGTACCATTTCAAAGATATGAAGTGTTAATTCAACTTCTTCTTTTATCTACGAGTGCTTACCCAACATTGACTAGCAGATTGCTACAAATTTGATGTCGTTCGATGCCGATTGCATGTCCAATATTGTGTGAAATGTTTGTTTAAGGTTCGGCCAACCTTCTCCCGCGCCACCGGAGCTATGTGCCCATGACGCCGATCTGGAGTGCTCGTACTTCCGCCGCCGGCCAAGATCCGTTTGCAGCCAACCTGACCCCAAACGGTACACTTGGATGCCAGAGGATGAAGACTTCACCCGGATGGAGTGGCCACAGTAAGTTTTAGATCACTGGCTTCAAATTCTTCAGTGGGTGAAAAATGGTTGAAGAAGAAGAAACCTTTATGGTTCTCAGAAATAAATTATAACTTTTATAACATAAAGTAAAACATAGTCAATAATTTACTTTAAAAACAAGGTTTAAACCAACTTCAATTCAGTTCACCAAGCTACATAGGTACAGTCAACATCAAAAGTAACTACCCAATCGAAGACTTCAAAAGCTCTTATTCCCTTTTAATAGAGACTTTGGACGCCTTCGTTTGCGTAGCTACTTTTGATACTGACTGAATATGAAATTTCCACATTTCCTTTCCACTATACCACATGAACTACTTTTCGAGGGCAAATGCGTTGATTATTACAAAAAAAAACCAGCTCATTATATTGGAGGATTTTCGTCGATTCCTCAAAGATCTCAGCATTGACGCTACATTAGTTGCTACTTCAACGGAATCATGTTTGACGTACTTTACATTATTGAGGAGTTCCAGTCGTCTGTGGTTTTCATCATCAGTTCCACTTCACCAAAATGTCTATTTTCGAGGGTAAATACACGAGTTATAATAGAAAATACCGAAATCCCTATACGAATATCTATAAAATTTGAGGGTGCCCTCAATTTCCCTGGCATCCAATTATCAGATCCTGACTTGGCGGCAATGGGTCCCCTCAGAAGTCACTATACTCTTTCGAATAAAAAAAAAAGAGAAAATCGGTCTACAATTGACTGAGAATAAGGTGGACATAAAAACATACATGGAACATAGAACCTCCTCCTTTTTTGAAGTCGGTTATAAATAGGGAGCAATGTCGTCTAGAATCATAAAAATATTGATAGTTTATTAGTACCTAACTAATGTCCATAATTCTGATATTGGCTTATATTGTAACAAAATACATAAACATCTTTCCTGATAATAAACATAATGAACAACATCTTTCACGAAACATGGTCAATGTTCCGTTTCGTGAGAGTAAACCAAGGGCCTCGAAATCTATTAAGCTGGAACAATCCTTAGTTAAAATATCCCGTGCCTTCCATTTCCAGGCAAATACAAATAACTGTGAAGTGGTCCTGAGTCACCTTTGAAATTTGCATAACTGGGGCATAAAGAAACGTTCGTTAACTTGACAAACTCACTGCTGGCATAAATTTCTCGAAGGCTCTCGCGTTTGTTTAAAAAATCTTTGGATTCATATCGCCATTTTTTATGACGTTTCTTCGAAGGGAGTACGGACTATTGAATCGTAGTATGAAAGTTGGAATATTTTCTATTACAGCTCTGAAGTTGATCTTTTGTTTTTTAAGAACGCGGATTAGTGTAGTTTTAGAAGTTTATTCCAAATACGCTAGAAATTTATACTTAAAATGACGATTTACTTCAGAGGCGAAATGTTTAAAACATTATATCTGTCAAAATTCTGATTCTGCCTTTTGGTCTTTAGACTAAATATTTCACTAACTCATTACACCCACTTAACGACCTAATGCACTTTACCGCATAGCCATGATCGTTTCATACAGAGCGATGAATGATATTATAATATATCATATACTGTACAGTGCTTCAATTTTCTGTGTGCTTCTTGTCTATCTTCGTTTATGACGACAAATATACTTTGCGTTAATGATTGATGGCCGATAGCTATTAAGAAAGATGTATTATATTGTTGACGTTACGGCTTAGTGGAGTCGACTTAAACCAAACTAGACTTAGTGCTGAACTATTTTATCACTGGAAAGTGTCGACCACCGCATTCCACGCTGTGGGGTCGGTCGACCGCAGTGTGACCTAGAATCTTCGTCCTACATCCGACCTAACTTAATGCTCCAGCTGACTATACTTACCTACTAGATTAACGTTTTTAGTTCTAATGTATGATTTTTCGCGAAAAGAAAACAGATCACAATGAAAGCATGTTTGCTCGGGCAATGTTGACGTTTACTCATCATAAAATGTATCACGTCAACAGGGTTTGAGACAAGTTATTCAATTCTAACTAGTATAATCCGCATCCATGAAATATAGTCATCTCGTGGTACCGGAATCTGCATAGTTTGGAAGTTGGGAGTTGGTTAATTGTCATATAAATTAACCCGTGCCGGAAAGTTTTGGGTAAATCCAAAACATTCTCCACGCCTCCGTGCAAAAAGTTTGTTTGTTGATTAATATTTGATAATATTTAGATATATAAATATATATAGCCCACGTTACACGCACGCCTCTCTTTATATGATAATATAAACAAGTTAAAAGTATTGAGTCTTCGTAACTCTACCTCTGAATCTGGCCCGCCCTCCAATCATCACAGTACTATCGACAACACAGCTAACTGACCATCGGTGCACCTTAAGTGCATTGTAATAAGGTTCTATATAAACACAGGATGGTCAGTTAACAGTGTTGTCGTTTGTACTTATACAAAAAGAACAAATAGATCTGATAGTTTACGGAAAGCTAAAAAGAAATACAGATAAAAGATTACCTACGTTTATTACAAATCTAACTTTTATTTTAGTGCTCTTAAAATGAGACAGTCAATAACAAGCTCTAAAACTTCATGTACATTTATTGAATCGACTTTATTCCTGCGAGCAAAAGATTTACTTTTGATCAAAAGCGCAAAACTTGTTACGACTTTATAAAAACTGTACCTCTATTAGCGACGACGTTACTGAAAGTTTCCCTTAGCACTCTACAGGGGCTTTCCGACTAACTCTCGTAATTTGTAAAAGTTCTGACTTAATTTAAATTCTATTACCATGCAGTAACGATGCTTTTTGTACACCTATATTAAAGAAAATAGTCGCTTATGAAAGTAATTTTTCAAATAGCTTCACAGGTGTGAGCCGTGTCCTGTCCAGTTTATTCACTAGAAACCTTATAACCCTAGCGACCCTCTCGTAAATAACTTTTTACTGCTGACTCACCACAAAGCAAATTTAGAGGGTAATAGAATTAATTAACTGTTGTCATAAACGTTTGACTCACGAGTTTACAAAGACTACAGTAATCATTTTGGCTGCTGTATTATGCTGGCCTCACACAGAACAGTCACTGAATTCAGTATCTGGACCACTCAAGAGCATAAAAAGGTAGACCCTTTGATAGAAATTCTGCACGAAGCGGACCGTTTTATTTCCTCTTCAGTAATTCCGATTTTGATTAAGTGACTGAATTCCGTTTAGTGTGAGGCCATGTGACAGTTTCAATTGAAGTAGTTTTTATCTAGAATTTAAAGTGCAATTTATAGCACATACTCTATCTGAAACGCTGCAGTTTTTGGCGGTCTTCCAAATTGTGCACTATTTTGCACACCCTTATTTATCAGACTAGCACCAAATGTGGTTAATTTACTGTAAAAAGACAAAATCCAGTAAAATGTATGTTGTAGAAATTGCCAGCCTAATTACCTAATTTCTAAAACGTAACATACGCGGCCAGTAGCATCTTTAAATGCACACATATTTCGCCACCTTTTTTATTTAAACCACAAATCTTGAAACCACAATTTATTTTTATGAGGTGATGTTCCTATTAACCCTTTTCTTGGCAAATATCAAAAAAACATGAGAACTTCGTTACCTCAATCTTAGAAGTCACTACTTATTGCTCGAAGGTTAGCTGAAAGAGAGAGAATTTTATACGACATTTGTGTTATCCTGCTAATATGTAAAGTGGTTACGCGTACGTAGGTAGAAAAATATTAATAGGTAACCCTTAAATAAATCTCAATATTTATACATTTCAGATCGGTAATAGAAGATAACGCGGGTTGGCCACAGAATTACAATCTGGACCAAATCGCGTCAGTCACAAGAGGAGGCTCCTTGCCGAGGCCTCCTTCTATAATACCGTAAGTACCTACTTGCTTTAATTTAAAAACATAGCTAAGCAAAAACGTCTAACCCAAAGTGTACTATCGACAACACAGCTAAGTGACCATCCGTGCACTTTATGTGCATTGTAATAAGGTACTATATAAATACAGGATGGTCAGTTAAGGCGCCGTAGGTTCTTGGCCTTCTCTCCCTCTCACTGGGCATAAACGTGAGCGAGATGGCAGTGCGTGCTCGGAAGCGCAGATATCATGTTTTTTAATTTTAATTTTTTGGTCGCTCGTTCTCTCAAACATGATATACATAAATTGTCGAAACATTTCACAATTTAACGCATTATTGTTCGTAGGTTTATATTTATACTAGTAATCTTTCAAGTAAATGTGTTCTCAATCTAACGGTGACATAATAAAAAACAGAAAATAAAGAAAATCGATTACATTTAGTGCTCCATACCTGCAAGTTTTCACATTTCCTTTCCACTTCACCAAATGAAATGCTTGCCGAGAGCAAATGCGTTGGTTACTATAGTTATTAACCTGGTCGCTATGTAGGCAGATTATAAATTATACTTAATGTTTTAATTAAAGTTACTTGCAAAAAAAACGAAATTACTCATTAAGTATGCAATTTTATATGACATGACCTGCATGCATAAGTTTATAAGGTGCATAAATATTGAAATGGTGTGCTGTAATATGCCCGGCCAGCCATCCCTGTTACTGCTACAAAAACACGGGTACTACAAAAATGAGTGTGTGAAATAACACTGGCAACACTTTTGATCTTTCAAATGACATCGGAAATGTGCGAACTAAGCAAGTCTCTTTTTACACTCGCTTATGGCACCCTAACAAACAAAGATAGAAATGCTACAGACAGGCTTTACAACAACCGACCTCAACCTTTACTGTAACAGACATATACCCGACAGAGGTCACGACTGCTTACGAAAACTTGAGCAGAATTCAAAACTAAATTTCGAACACATATATTAAATTCGCCACCAAACTCACAAAATGATAAAGGCACTAAAAAGTATACCAATTGCCTAATTGAAAGCCTTTTCAATTTATATGTTTCAACCTAAGAACAACAGAACCCTTTTAACCTTTTCACAATTAAGTAAACATTCAGATGTTAATGCCGTTTTTCTAACAATACGGTTCAGCTCTTAAATGATAAGAACGGTTGCTCTACTAAATCCTAATGCTGTGATTTCTCCGATCAATACGTTCGGATTTTTCTGATCGCCCGTTTTCTTATAAAACCCGATACATATTATAATTTTCCGAGTCAATGCACAATTTTACGCACGAGCAAAAAAGCAATTCTGTGAAGTTTCCATAACAAATATATCCTTTGGAGTTTGGAAAACTCTGTACTTAGGTTGTGATATGTAAACATTTTTATTGGGAGATGATTGAAAATAATTGACTCTTGTCTGGTATAAAAATTATGTGGTACTGAAAAAAAAACCGACCTGCTACCTAAACATTTATTTCTTCAACTTTAGTCACGAGCTCAATGAAAACGGGTAGGTATATTTTATATCGGATTTCCATACATGCTTACCCACTTTGTTCACCTACTCTATGTACTGTAACTTCATGAAAGGTTCCAGTGAACGATTCAATTATGTTAAGGAAAAGGAAACTTTTCCTGCTGTAGTGCAAAGCTGTTTGTTTTTAATTTCAGCTGTCCCGCCCATACTCCGATACCCCCACCACCCCCGCCGCCACCTCTCACAATACCCCCTCACAGGTAAGACTACATTATGGATGGGATATTTTGCGCATAATTAAATTTATATCACATATATGAACCGATGAGATATGTGAACCGATCAAGGGCACAGGTATCGTGTTCTGATAAGAAAAAACTGAAAGATTTTATTTTGACGCATTTTTTTACATTTGTATTGGGCAGGTCGCCCCAGTCGGCCAACGCTCTATAGAAAAATAAAAAATAAAATCGCGGGAAAAAAAAATCTCTTAGTTTTTTCTTATTAGAACACGACACCTGTTATGCCCTTGGTCGGTTCACACCCCATTTTTGGTACACTCTGTATATTTAAAGTTAGGGTGCGAAGCAAGGAATTAAGAGATAAAATGAACATGAGCGATGAGTCAAGCAATTTTTGAATGCAGTACGAATGTAATATGGTGGTAAATGACATGATGTAAAAGTGTTTTCAGTTCACAATTTGCTTTAAGGTTTTTTTTTACTGGCTGACGCAGCTCACCACCTGCACGGCTAACGCGAGACCCACGCACGAGCCGTCTCCTGGTGAGATAGACTATATGCTTCATCTTTTTATTAGACCATTTAATAAGAGATGGATGGATAGTCTATCTCGCTGCGAGACACCTCTTGTGCGACCTTGTGCTAGCCGTACTGTACGGCACAAAGCTGCATCTTGGCAGGGTCGCGATGTAATGTGGTGGTAAACGACACGACCGCTTAGGTTGAGACGATGATATAGAACCTACTATGTATTGTTAGACAATGTGCTTCTATATTCTTAACACTTTCACTGCCAGAAACCTGCTTAGCAGGTGGCTATGCTGTAGTTGTTTCCCGCTACGTATGAGGAAAACCACGGGATTGGCTACGAACGTAGGGCGTAGCGATTCCTGGCAGTGAATATGTTAAAGCTACTTACTTAGTACTTAAAGTGCCTTGAGAATCGTATTGAATATTCCCAGCGCGGGAAAGTTTCCCTTACAAATAGGGATATTATCAAGATCGGCAAATAATGATATATAATAATATATATATATATTAGGCGACAATCTTACACAAATCAACCTAGTCCCCAACTAAGCAAATTTTGTACTATGGGTACTAGACGACGTTAAACATAAAAAAACATCCATGACTCAGGAACGAATATTAGTGCTTATCACACAAATAAATGCCCATACCGGGATTCGAAAACAGGACCTCTTGCTTCATAGGCAAGATCACTACCAACTAGGCTAAATCGCTCGTCGCGTCGGTCACTGCGACCTATACAGGATGTCCCGGAACACAACGATAACCTGGTACCGGGTGAGAGGCCAATGTATACCAGTTATGAAAAAATTAAGAAAAAAAGTCCATGTCACTTATTTTTTTCATAACTGGTATATACCTTGGCCTCTCACCCGGTACCAGGTTATCGTTCAGTTCCGGGACACCCTATATATACATATTTATATTTTTTTAAAGATGGTATCGAATAAGGCTCTAGTTTTGAACTTTCTCATTACCTTTACACATAAAATAATGTAACATTCCAGGGCTAAACACGTTTCGTTCGCTCGCTCGCACACGTTGACCACGTTCGACGATACTGTCATGCCGGCTGCGGTCAGCAATCGGTTTAGAAGAGACTGCGAGCGACTCATCGATGGCCGTGTCATTAAGGTACTTACTAAACTCCTCATCTTATAGCTTAGCCATTCCGATTGTATACTTACTGTAGTAGCTAGTTTTGGCATTAGCCTGAGTCTTCTAAGTGAAAGTCGCCACACGTCTCCCTAAGTGGCCGAGACGGATTGTTCCGATCGCACAGGTTGGTTAATAGTGGCAGGCCACCTATGCCTGTGGTCGTCGGTACGTAGCAGCGAGAGGCTGCGTATGACTCTGGTCGCCGGTTTGAATCTTTTCTTTGACTTGAAATTTATAAAATTTCGTTTGCCGCGTTTCTGTTTACTATAAGAAGAAAAGTAGGTTCACATCATAAATAAATAAAAAAAGAATAGTAATAAAACAATGAATATTAATTGAAAATTAATAATAAAGAACACGAGAATGCCATTTACTTCCGTACACAGTGTTTCAGGTTTATTCTTATTATTTTCAGCCTGAACCAAAACCGTACTCCACGCTGCCAATAATGTTCCAACCATTCAACCCATATCCGCAATACATCAGCGCGCAACCGCCTGCGCCGATGCACTACCCACCAATCATACCGCTGCAGCCGCACGCGCCGACAGCGCCCATACAAACGCAGACCGAACAGCCCAAAGTCGTCGTGCTTGGTAAAGTTTATAGGACAAGTAAGGGTTTTAGAGAAACGTGTGCATGCTGACAATTTATTGACAAGTTCTGGCACTATTTTGGTGAAATGAAATGAAATGAAATGAAATTATTTATTTGCATAGATACAGTACAGGGATGTTTAAATATATTACGATCATGTGTATCTAGCTTGCATGCAAGCGTGCAAATATGTATGTATGAATTAAACTAACAAAGAGAAAACATAAATTAGAATAACTATACAATGTCAAATTGAATTAATATACATTATCTACATAATAGGCATAATCATAATAATCGTCAAAGAGGCAGAATAAAATTATATAACTAAATACGACAAATTCTAATACTATTCATGCTCGAGATACGCCTTAACGCTATAAAAACAACGCTCCAGAAGCCAGTTTGTTAGACTGCGTTTAAAGGCGTTTCCCGCTAACATCTTTATTTCCTCTGGCAGGTGGTTGTAAATAACAATGCACATGTTGTACACGTTGGTATAACACGCTTTATACATGCTTAACCTCTACCTCTATTCTTATCTTAGTCTCTTCATGTAACATCACTAGATGAGAACCCGGGTTGGAAAAAAACGCCATTTTTAATAAGCAAAACAGGGATTGCTGATCGGTCACAGTGTTGCAGACCTACATACGACGCCGGAATGCAAAAAGGAAACACCACCACCTTGTTAGTGGCCATTGTTGGTATATCTATAAATATGTTTATTTTCTTTAGATTCGATAAAGAAAGGTGTCATGAGGACACAAGCGACGCAGACTGAAGTATGCTTAGGAAGAAAACCACTGCCGCCGAACTACTTGTCACTTAGTCCTAGGACTATCAAAAGGGTAAACATAAACATCTCATTATAACATTTCGCTTTTTTGTATTTTAAGACACGAGGAAGCAAGCTGTAAGTAAACCCACGTTTTCGTTTAGGTAAAGATGGTAGCTGCGGGTGTACAAACGAACGGAATCACTGTTGGACCTCGAAGGTTGACAAAATCCTTTTCTGAAGTTGGCGGAGACCGTCTGGCTGATCGAGATGCTCAGAATGATATCACTGCGTCCGTTGAGAGGTATTTTTATGTCCAGAGATTTTAGTTCATGATAATGAAATGATTTATTCATTTTAACTCGTTTTTTTCTAGTTTCATTGGTATTGATCATGAGAAACTTCATCGAACACAATCAGAAGAACCACCACGATCACCTTGTTCACCCACTTCAATGATACCACCATCACCGCACATACAAAGAGGGGATTCCGAGGACACTACTTCTTCACCCATGAAATCAGCAGCATCATCACAGATAGACAGATCATCAGAATTAAGCGCATTACAAAGACAAGCGCAAGAATATTTTCAGCAAAATTTTCAATTCATCCACGAAAGTGATAGGGACGACACGATAGACGATGATATAGAAACTATTGAGAAAAGTATGGCGTTAAACAGAAGAAACTTAGAATATCTGCAACAAGAGATTGCTAAACAAGCTAAAGGAGAAAGATCTTTAAGATCGATATTATCTAAAAGTACTAGTGATACTTCCCAAAAAACAATCTCTCATCCATTTTCAAAAACTTCTACATTCCAATCTGAACCTTCTACTGAAACGTCCGTTACAACAACTGACGATAGTGAGAAAAATGAAAAAGAAATTATTATAGATTTTGAACCAAGGCCCGACGAAGAGGCTATACCGTTTACTACTCTTCGTAGAAATAGACGTTTGCTCCAGAAGACTTTATCGGAGGGTGAAATTTTATTAGACGTGTAAGTACACCTGCGTACTATGCTGCGTTTTTTATAGAACCTCTTGCTTCTTTTGTTCTTTGTATTATATTTTCACGTTCATAAATACCATTTTTTTATTCAGTCGTAAAACTGAAATTTGCAACAATGGCGACGGTGTTAAGGACGCGCCTCTTATTATGTCTACTAGTCAAGAAAATATGACAAGAGAAGATCGCGAAAGAGAGGCACTTTACCTGCAGTATATTGGTCAAAATTATGCTCAAACGCCAATTAAAGATGAAGGTATCTTCGGATTTGAACCAGATGGATCGTTTAGGTAAATGTGAACATAATAAACTTTAGTTTTATTAATAGTCTTTATACTTACTCATAGAGCTAAAGCACTTAGACAATTTCTATGCACATAACACTATCCTCAACCCTACACCTACACACTGTAACAAATATTGCTTCGCTAACAAGTTCATTAAAATGTATACATACAATCATTGATGCTATTTCTGCAAATGTTGCTAGTTCTTATAGGTAATCGTTTTGAAAAAGGTATTTCTAGCTTTCATTCATTTCATTTTCTTCATAGTTCTTCGGACGGAAATGCACCATACGAAGACTTTCATGAAAAATACATTAGTTACAAGCATGATTCGTTTAGAATTCGAAGCGTAAGTTTTGAAGAGCAAATTGAGACTGTTGATATAAAAAAGGATGGCATTCCTGCAACCAGGTATGAGCTTTAAATGAGGACGTAGATTTCAATGCATTTTTCTATTACTACATGCTAATTATCGAAGCTTCAAGCTCAGGAATGATTTTTGATAAATAAGTAAATCCTGATCAGAAATACATGATCATTGTCAAGAGGGCGCTATTATTCTCATTTATATGGGAACAGTTCAGTATAGTATAGTCTAAAAATGAGAATTAGCAACTCGTTATTTTGACTTACTTTTATTCACCGTAATCAATATCAAGTCACGCAACGGTCAAAATCGTCTAATTGTATCTTCTCTTTTGTTTTCTGTTTATTTTTCTTTGGCGACCTTTAACCTGAGGTTGAACGACCTTCACTGGTAATTCGCGCAATCGATGCCTCTGATTTACTTAGAAAGTTTATTAACGACTATAATATTACTGCAGATACTGATATTTCATTTAGTCATATGTACGTGTATGTGACTAGATAATATATTCGAAAACCTTGTACGCTTGGTACATTGTCAGTAACTAAGATTGATCGTCTCCAAAGCGCATAATAAATATTTTTCAAACACAAACTCATATTTTTACTGTGGGTATTTTCTCGCTTGTATAACGTACACTACAATAACCAATTCTTAATAACCAGACCATAATTATATCTGGATTTGTTTACCTGTCAGCTCTGATGTTAATTTTCGAAGAGTTTTATTTACATCAGTTCATTATATACATTATTTACAATGTTTCGCTCTTGACTATGTATAGCTTTGGGCTTTTTTTCATTTATCATTTAATATTCAAGAAAACTATTATTCAAGTAAATCACCAAAATGACACTGGCAACAGTGACTTGTCATTAAAATAATTGCCAGTGTAAAAAAATTGTTCCAATGATATTCCGCAACATGGCGCATGATCATATATTTCCGGTCAGGCTTTAATAATATTTCAAAATATAAATAACCGTACGAGCACTCCCGTGTTGTAAATAATTTTTCCTCAACACCCTGTTTGTCTTGACACTTCTATCTACCTGTAAAGTATTTATACGATTGTAAATTGAAGATACTCATCTTAAATAAAATAAAGTAATCTTTAATAAGTATAGTGTAAAACCTGTGAGAGCTAATTGAGACTTATTCTTAAATTGATGATCGTCAGTTAAATGTTCTCAAATAATCTATAATGGTTGGTGACAACTTTTACGTTTTCAGTACCGCAAAATCAAGCCCAGGTTCTCCAGAACCAGTAAGCTTTATTGATATTGACCATAAGACGAAACGAACAATTGTTTCCAAAACAGCAACTTCTCTCACTCCTCTGGACAAAGTATCACCATGTGCATCTAATGAGTCGTTAACTGTGGACCCTAGCAGGTACATATTAATTCAAATCACGTTAAAGATGATTCATTTGTCATTAATACTACTATTATAAGAACTCTTTTTTAAAGGGATCATTCTGACGGAATGTGGAATGAGTCTCAAACTACTGTTCTACAAGTTGACTCGGGAACCGAAAATGGAACCGTTATAAGGTACTAACGTTTTTATTCACATATAAATCATATTTATGCAAATTTAAATACAAGTATATAATTTTGACATTGGTGATTTCAGTTCCTCGGATCTAAGCTCATTGGCTGCATCGCCAGGGGCTTTAGCTTTACTTACTCCTACATCTAGAAGAAAACAGTTGTTGCTGTTGCAACATCAGCAGAGATCATCGTTAGACACCGATGTATTAGATGAAGAGTTCGATGCTTCGCAGGTAAAAGCTAATGGATCACACTTTTTTATAATAATACGATGTCTCAAGAAGAAGAAGAGAGATATTTTTTATACTAGAAAGAAGACAGAGAAATAGAGAAGAGGTAATTTATCCTAATCATTTTCAGAGTCAATCGCCAACATCACCGAGAAATAAATTAGATACGTCCAGTTCAAGTTCACAGGCAAGAATTTCTCTTTCACCACCAGCAGTTGTTCCTAATGTCACTTTGCCAATAACAAAGCAACCCATGATATCAAAAACAGTGTCATTAATTGCGCCCGCAAAGGCCAATCATATGCCAGCTATTGCAATCACTCATCCTAGTTTAGACTTAGCGGATGTTCCATTTAAAAGAACTCCGAGTTTTATTAATAAGAAGAGAGAAAGAGCACTGAGTCCGTCAAGAAGAAGAGATTTACAGACTAAAGCTAAACCAACAGAACCAAAGCCGAATGTACCGCCATTAATAGCAGAGTCACCATCAGAAACAGTGACGCTTTCAAAAGCCGGTAGTAGTGAGACAAACTTAGCAAGAACTGATTCTGGCAAAACCAATACAACTGATGTTTCGGAAAGCACCACAACTACTGAAGACTACGTGACTGCTAATTCTGACAGTTCTAAAAAAAGTACGAGTAAAAATCACAATCAATGTAAGTACATTAGGTTTTTTTTGTATTTATGTTTGAAAGTTACTCAATGTATGAGGTTTTCAAATATTAAATAAAATAATATTATTTGTCTACTTTATATTTTAGATCCAGAAAACAACAAGACTCAGGAAGGTTCTTCTTTTGAAAGTGCGTCCAGTTTATATTCGACTACTCGTAACGAAAATGCCACAGAAGACTTAATAGTGCCAAGTTTGTCTCCGCCTTTAGAAATCAATGGTGATTTAATACTACCTAACTTAACTTCGCCTCCCTTACCGTTACCTGACAGATTACCAAAAAGGACTATGGAAAAAATTGAAGTAAAAGCAGACATAACTCCAAGAACTGAACTTATTAGGAGAGATAAGACTGATAAACATAAATCTAGTGGCGAAGTCCCTAAAGCTGTAAGTTCATTTTGAATAAATAGTACTAGTACTATGCTAGTTTAATTTAAAAAATTGTTTGCGTAAAAATCTATCAATTTACATTATCATATTAATATTCCAGACTACACGAGACGGCGTTAGCGGTAAAAGTAGTTCTAGTGGAAGTTACAGTATAGGTGGTTCAAATCCAAATATGACCGAAGATGTTAGAGTCAAAACTACAAATAAAACAAAGGAACTGCCTGATAAAATAGATCCTCCAAGAAAAACAAAAGAAGACAAAATGACTATACCTATGGATAATGTGCAGCGAGCGCCAAAAATGATGGTAAACAGTTTAAGTATTTATAAGTTTTAAAATTAGGCTTATATTGTTTGTTATATTATTAACGTATACGGGGGCTGGTCTGAATGTTTTGAGCTGCCCCTGTTCTAGTCATGATTAATATTTTTGTTGATACACATGAGGTTCATCTTCGTTCTCCTGTCCCTCATCGCTTATAAAGTTTTTCGTTTCTTTATGTTTGTCACCAGTCAACGTCACGGATATAAAACGACTAATGTTGACACGAGAAGTGAAGTAGTCATGAAATGTCAAGGATGTATTTAGTCTTCTGATACTTCTCGATTAAGTCGGGTTAATTTACCTGTATCTCTGTCGGGAATTTGTAAGGTTGGACTCCTTTATCTACGCTTCAGCAAAACAATAAATGACAAGAGGCTCATTTTTACTGTTTTATATGAAGAGATCACACCCGCATTACCAAATTCGTGAAATACTACTACTTCATTGATCTAAATAAATTTTTCGTCATGAATTCTGACTTAATTAGTGCAAAGTGTCACTCTTCCCGGTTTTTACACACATAATTTTATATAGATTGCGAGAATGTATATACATTAGTTATGCGGATGACATGGTTCTCCTCAGTCCATTGATAAGTGCTTTACGCGAACTTTTAGCGGTTTGTGAGAACTTCGCTTTAAAAAATGGCAAGAAGTACGACATCCCTAAGGCTGAAATGGCTATTTTTAAGCATAGTAAATGTCCGGAGAGGGTGCCGCTAGTGATTCTAAGTGGTGAGTCAGAGAGTTGTGAAGCAATTTAAGTAGGTACTTAGGTCACATACTATTTGAGGGCATGCAAGACGAGGACATTGACGGTGAACGAAGGGCCATGGCTATACGCAGCAATATACTGTCACGCAGATTCACAAAGTGCTCTAGGGATGATAAGTTTGTCATGTTTAGAGCATATTGTCAAAGTTTTTATACATATCAACTGTGGACAAAATATGCACCGAAAGCTTACAACACCATTATAGTACAATTCAATGATGCCTTACGTATTATCACCAAACGGCCTAGATTCTGTAGTGCATCGGCAATGTTTGCAGACGCCAGGGTACCCGATTTCTAAGCCATTATTAGAAATAGAATAGCGTCGTTTTGGCACAGAGTACGCATTTCTAACAATGTGTTCATTAAGACGGTTGACAAAACCTTGTACCGAGACGCAATTTTTCTGCATTGGTTATTTATTTATTTATTTATTTATTTATTTATACAAGGAATTCCAACAGCTATGAAATATTCGCTAAACTTTATAAATAGCAATACAGAGCCAATTATAGGAACTCGCAAATAGAAACTGAATATAATAATATGTTACACAGTACACGCTATATGATAACATTTGCACAGTATGTGATACAAAATGTTACAGTATGGAATATAAGTATCAAAATAACAATATAAAAAGCAAAAGAAGAAACAAATCCTATATAAGCAACGAGTGAGAACATCTCTAGATGTACAAATCACCTATAAATGCACAAATACAAATGTACACCGAAGTGAAACAACTTAATATTTAATAATTTGATGAACAACATGGACCGGACACAGATTAATTGGATTGGTGGATTTTATCTGCGCATCCGCAACCCAATGACAAATAAATGTATTAGTTAAGGATTTTATTTTACTTTATTATTACTATTGTAAATTGTAACAAATTGTAATGGGTTAATTACCTGAAATAAAGAAGCATTAATTCATTAGCTTTAGCATGCGTTCAAGATGATTTGAGATCGTGAGCGTGAGAGGTGACTTCGCATCACTGAGGTAAAATTTTAGGTACTCTTTCAGAATAATCTGCGACATTATTCTAGAAATAACGAAAAACCAGTTAAAAACAGATCACGGATATGATTAACCTAACTTGTGAACGTATTATATAATTCTAAATTGTAAAACGAGTGTAAAAATGGTACTTTCTGATAAAATATCTAATCCTCCATACAAAACGGCTTTTGATAAAACGTAATCAAAAGAATACCAAACATCTATGACCGACTTTACCCCTGTACATAAGAATTAAGATCACCCTCATAATGGAATCAACAAAATGTATAGCATAACTAGAGCAGAGGCAGCTAAAAACTTTCGGACCAGCCTTGTAACGCCCGGATTTTTGTTTTAGGGATCACTGTCTGACGACGAAAGAAGTGGACATTATTCATCATCAGGATATTACGAAAGTCCTGTTGATGACGATGATGACGGCGGACTAAGTATGCCCAAAATAATAAGAAATATATATTTATTCTTAAATGATTTTACTAACTGTACTTTCGTTTTTAGCATATAAACATTCTCAAAAATATAGGTCATCACAGAGACAAAAAACTTGGTTGTTGGATGAAAAGCGAAGAAAAAAGAAGGCTTTTACTTTAGAATTCTCGAAATCTTACGACGATTCAGTTTCAACATCTCAGGATGATTGGGGCAAAAAGCCTACGGAACCTGACAGTATGAGCCAACGATCTGAACGTAGTGCATTAAAAGGAGCGAACTTAAAATCACCAGATGACAAACCACCGGAAGTAAGAAAAAAGAAAACTCACTTTGCAGATAAAACAAAAAGTGTCCAGTCTTCACCTAGAGATGCAGTTGATGTTGAAAAGGCTATCAAAGAAAAGATGAAAAAAGATAAAGAAGCTGAACCGAAACGATTGGAAAGAGAACGGTATGTAAAACGGACGAAGCTAAAAGCTAAAAGTCCTACTCAAAGCAAGCCGGCAGATGGAAATCATAGACCTCAAATATACGACAGAAGAGATAGTGTGGGACCAAACATGAAATTACATTTAAATATCCCTACTTCGGATGACTCTAGTGAACAATATCGGAAAGAAGGTTGGTACCAAAGATACTTATTAATATTAACTACGAGTATGTAGGTATTTAAAAAACGAATTTAATGAGGAAATCTTTATCATCACTCATTTCAGGACCAAGTAACGGTAATATTTCACCGAGAAAACATAGACGTTTACGTGATAGTCCAAGAAGAAAAACTACTCAAAATGCAAAATTAGCTAGTTCTCCAACATCAGCAAATAACCATACTAATTACAGGTAATTCAGATACAATTATAAAATTAACCATGTTACTGCACTATTAATACTTTTACTTATTTTAAAACACGTACGACTTACAGTTGCCGTCCAAGAAGAAAAAGCGCTTCTAATGAAAGCGTTTCGCTACCTGGAAGCTTACCTAGAAGAAAAGAGTCCATTCCCATAGCCACAGGTCTCAGTTCGTTAGAAGCAGAAGACATTGAAACTACTAAGGTTCTTACTAGCGCTGGATCAAGACTGACTCCACTACGCTACGTCAAAAGTCCAACATCGTCACCAAGGCATCATCGTAAACAGGATAAAGGTAAAGAGTTATTAAAGAAACTGACGGCAATTTCTCCTCTCGAAACCTTTTTAAGTACCTGTGAATTGGCACATTATTATCCTCCCTTGAATAATTATTTCAAAATTCAAAACAACTCCACAATTCAATGAGGTTTTCTTTAGAAGGGAAATTCGCTAAAGCAGCATCTGCAGAATCCCTCCGCTCGGTGTCTCCTGGGTCAGACTCTGTGTTTTATTCAGAGCAAACGGAGCACAGTTTCGCTGGTGCCGATGGGGAAGCAAAAGCGCATTGTTTGCACTGCGGGAAAGAAGTTCACATTGTGACAGCGGCACATGAGCATGACAGTATGGCTTCCAGGACATCGCATACAGACGTGAGTTATTTCATGGAAATATTTGCATTTCTTAACAGCCTTTAAATGTCAAATCAGTATACTTAATATCAACATGAAAGATAATTAGCATCTCAATTCTCAGGAATCATATGCAGATGCTACTCCAGATATAGTCCCCGCCCCAGCTGGTTTTGCAGATTCTCCAAACTGTACTTCTAATAAAAAATCTGCAAATGGTGCACGGTTATACAAAAAGCTCGAAAAGAGATATCGCTCGGAAGACAAGTCACGACAACATAGGCATAGACAGGATGTACGAGCAAAGGTAATAAATATTTTGTAGTGTTATATAATAATTATAATAAGTACTCCACATTCGTAAACTAGTCCTACTAGGACTATGTTACGAATGTGAAGTACTTAAGTAAGATTACACCAAGTTCCACGTAGTCATTTGCTACGTAAGGTTAGCTGGAAGAGATCCCTTCAAGGGACAAGCACGCCTTTGTACTTCTTTTTTATTTGTTTGTGTTCATTTTGTCATGGTGCATACAACTTATTAATATGATCCATCGCTGTTCTGTCAGCAGATCAAGGTTTCGGTAAATACTTATGAGAGGATTAAATTGATGCATACTGTACAATAAATCAATATATTTATGTATATGCCTACATACATAAATGTATATGCCTACATATATAATTTAGTAATCTGTTTGTCTCTTTCTGCACATTTTAGGTTTTTTTATAATTTAATGACAACGCAAACAATTTTTTTGAAAAAGTACTGAACGGATTTAACAAAATAAGGAATTCGAAAAATATAAGCTACTAGATTTATTACCGACCTGTTTTCAAAAATTTGTAGTCCGAAGAACGAGGTAAAGAGGAATATGCAGCCAGTGAAAAATCTCAGGATACACGTATCGCGCGATCTGCTGGCAACAGTCTGGACAAACTTGCTGGCTCCAGCGGAAGCGTCGATCCTGATGGTAACTAGCCAATCTGATTATTTAATCTTAAGTTACTTAAATAAACGCATGTCGCCAGTCATAAGCCAAAATACATTTTTCGTTGCGCATAAACTATTAAAAATATTTCATATATAGTCGTCTAAATATTTTTTCAGAACATGAAGAGTGTTCAGTGAGTTCGGAAGGAGCGGATGGGAGTCGCAACGAGAGAGGGGTCTATGCAGCGCCTTGGTGGTGCGGCAACTGGATCCTGCTTTCTGAGTGTGATGACAGCTGGACAAGAATACCACCAGGTAGATATTTCAATTGTTAAACTACTATATATATCTTAGAGGACGCGTGTACTACATTAAGTTATATTTTTGTTACTTTATGTGAAGAGACTATATACCTCCCTTTTATTGTCTATAGACAGGTTGCTATAGCCACCTTATGATTGTTATTTTTTCATGTCACTTAAGTCAAATACCGTGTCTTACAAACATTGTTATCGTTATTATTTATAGAATAATAATATCAGTTTAACTTGCATATTTCTTTAACATCATTACAAAAACTTAAAATGGTAGCAGAGCGATAAAGATCCATTCTTCACGTGAATAGTTAAACTCGTGCAAAATACGACGATGCCGAAAACAACATACCACATTGAAGCTTTAGACAAGGACAACTATGATACCTGGGCAATTCAAGCTGAAGCCGTGCTGATTAAAAATAAACTCTGGAAGTACATTGATCACTCATTACCTCCAACACCAAGCACTGCGGAACTTGACGGCGACCGAGAAGCAAAAGCAGAACTTATTCTGCTCATTGCTCCCTCAGAGCTGAAAGACATCAAAAAATGTAAGTCTGCAAAAGCCCTATGGGACAAACTAAAGGAAATACATGCAAGTAAAGGACCCGCGCGTAAGGCTACTCTCCTGAAGCGGTTAATACTCACAAAACTCGAAGACAACAATGTTCGTGAACACTTGAACAGATTCATGGATACCGTAGACAAGCTGGCAGAAATGGACGTAGATATAAACGAAGATCTACTTACAATCCTGATGCTATACAGTCTGTCCTCTGAATACGAAAACTTTCGTGTAGCCATGGAGTCACGCGACGTTCTACCTAAACCGGAAGAACTTAAAATAAAAATAATTGAAGAGAGCGAAGCTCGACACCGCGACGTCGAGGTCAGTCCGCAACAACATGAAGATGAAAACGCACTTTACATTTCTTGCAAAATCTGTAAGAAATCGGGACGCAAAATCTTTCAGAAGAAGACGCACAAAATTTGCTCTAACTGCTGGAAGAAAAATAAAGACACAAATTCTAAAAGTTCCCACTACGCTGAAGAGTGTTTCCTTACTTCGAACCAATACAACAACGACGATTGGGTACTTGATAGCGGATGCTCCTCTCATATGACGTTTCAACGAGATTATTTCAAAAATATTACTCAACTTTCACGAAAACTTAACTTTGCTTCAGAACAGCACTCTACTGAAATCAAAGGTGAAGGCAGAGTTACTTTGAAAAACAAGTATGGGATAATTCATCTCGAAAACACTCTGTACGTACCGTCACTTTGCAAAAACTTGCTATCAGTGCCAAAAATGACTGAACATGGAGCTACTGTCACTTTCAACAAAGACAAAGCGCTTGTACGCAATAAGGCAGGGCGCTTGCTTATGACTGCAGAAAAGTCTAAAAGCAGTAGTCTCTATTATGTCAAATCGCAAAACGTCGAACGAAATTACGCAGCTACGCCTGAAACAATTTCAACAAATGAGAAGAAAGGCTCTATACTAGACTGGCACAGGAAGCTTGGTCATATGAACGACAAAGATCTCCATCTAGCTCTCAACAACGAGACTTTGATTGGATTAGATTTTGATAAAAAGGAATTTCTATCTGACTGCGATGCATGCATTCAAGCAAAGATGACTCAAGTGCCAAGCCCTCCGCCAAGAACAACTCCTCGAACAACTGAACGTTTGGAGATTGTCCACAGTGACGTGTGTGGTCCTGTCACATCATCTTACGGAAAAAACCGATACTTTGTCACTTTCATTGACGATTATAGTAGATATGGACGCGTCTACTTAATGAAAAACAAATCTGAAACACTTGATCATTTCAAAGTATACAAACAAGATTGGAAGAATTGAGTAGAAAAATTGGACTAGAAATAATTTCCAAATAGAATTTAAAATTCTTAAAAGTTCAGAGGGTGTGAAGAGACTATATACCTCCCTTTTATTGTCTATAGACAGGTTGCTATAGCCACCTTATGATTGTTATTTTTTCATGTCACTTAAGTCAAATACCGTGTCTTACAAACATTGTTATCGTTATTATTTATAGAATAATAATATCAGTTTAACTTGCATATTTCTTTAACATCATTACAAAAACTTAAAACTTTATCAACAAGATTCACCGCCATACGTATAAGTAGCTATATTTCATGAAACCGACGTGCCTTATCGTTTACTTTACACATGCGAAACAGGAGGCATCTCCAACCCATAATTTAGGAATTTTGCCAAAAACTAGCTAACAGACTAGGGAACTAGTGAAATTAATTTGACTAGAATAGCTTGTCGTTTCCCCCCGACACTGTTAGCATAGACTTTTTCATTGCATTTCATAACTTCAGTAGGATTACCTACGACTATTTTGCTGTTGGAAGCTGCAGCAGTTCATTATTGAGGATTGTTCATCGATTGACTGTCTTGGCTATTATTGACAGCGTCTACCAATTTCCATTGCTTTTCATTGAGTTGTTCATTGGGTTCTGTTACAGCTGGTCTTAAGTGATATTCTTGGCAGCGGTTCAAGAGGCTTACCTAAATGCTTTACAGTCAGCTTAGATTTATTGTTGTTGGATGTTGACGAATGGTTCTGCCTGGTTCTGCTAGTCAATTTGGTCAACGTCGGCTCTGGTTTTCACCCTTCATACTTAAATGTTCTTCTACTATAAGTCCATAGTCATTTCGAGTAGCTATCCAATACTCAGCATCACTGTAAGTATCAGCAATTGAAAAAATATATAAATTCGAATATTTTTTAGATTTTCTCAGAATGGTAAAACTATGATAATATAATATAACGCAGCACCTCATGACAAGCAACTGGTCTTAAACACAGCGACTTTGTTCGCGATCTAGAAAAACAGAAAACACTTGCGTAAGCATCGAGTGAATCCACATTATACAAACGTACACAGCTCCTTATCTGTTATGCGGGTGGTAATAACCATAATGAACGCCATATTTTTATCAAGCATAAATAACGGGTCTCTGCGCGACTGAGCCCATCTCTGGTAAAAATACGGAGGAAACGAATTTTTCCAGACATGAGACCTAGCTAGATCGATTTCTCACCCCCGTAAACCCGAATTTCATCGAAATCGTTAGAGCCGTTTCCTAAAACGTGATTGCATACACACACACATATATATATATATATATATATATATACATACAAAGATTGCTCGTTTAATAGCATAGGATATTAACAATTTTGTGGCTCAGCAATGATAAAACAAAAATATTGCCGACAAAATCATGACCATGTTAAAGAATCTGCGCAATCCAATAGAGTATCTAAACTCTAAAGCATCACAAATAATTGAGAACCGATTGTCTTTAAACCAAATTGTGTTGACTGTTGTTTTAATAAGATAAAGAATAATTTGAAGAAGTTGTGGCTTTCCAATAGGTGAATATAGTATTTATTTATTTATTGTATATTTGCGATATATATTACATTTGATAGAGTGTATTATATTTTATATTGTGTATTTATGTATGTATTGGCATGTTTTTATTTGTCTAGAATGAATAACTAATAGGTTTTGTTTTTGTTTTCTCTGTGTTTTTGAACACGGTATAAGTTATCCTATCTCGTTCTACCTACCTTGCTCTCAATTGCGCAAAGGTTAGCTGGAAGAGATCCCTTAAAAGGATAAGTTCGCCTTTCTACTTTGATCTATTGTGTGACATGTATATTCTTTAACCTTTTATTGTGAACAAAGTGCTTACATACATGAACCCAATAAAACAATCGCAATGTGTGGTGGAAGAGCTTCCGCTACGATCACACGGGGCCATGGCTGGCCATGGTTTTTCGTTCACTGCACAGCACGTCTATCATGAGACGGCCGCAACATACTCTCGACTTTTCTCTTGTTTTAAGTGTAATCTAATAAGAGAGAGACGAATAGTGCGAGAAAAATCGAGAGAGCTTGCGCGCCGTCTCATGATAGCCGTGCAGGACTGACTTTGTGATGTACCGAGTTTATATATTGTTCTAAATTCATTTGAATATGTTCTTTAAGACCTAGTAAAGGTCGCGGGAGTCCGCTGGATGCGGGTGGCGCAGAACCGGTTACTTTGGCACTCTTTGGGGGAGGCCTATGTCCAGCAGTGGACGTATTTCGGCTGATATGATGATGATGATGAAGATATTCTTTACAAACTTGCAACAAAGTTTGTTATTCGTTATACGCTCGGATACCATATAGGAATTGCCGTATCGATATTTAGGTCAGTATAATAATAGACGAATTTTGAAAAGAAATATTATTGGTTGATTGAGAACCACAGCTTAATATTTGTGGGGCAAAATATTTAGGTACCTATAAGTATTTGTCAAGATCATAAAACAACTCAAAATCCCCAACACTAATAACGAATTTATTCGCGACATACTCCAAATATGAACAAGCCGAGGTTCCGCTGTGCCTGACCTCTTTTAATAAATTTATTTTAACGTGTTTATTGTTTCAGACCTGATAGACATTAGCGACACGAGTGCAGAGGACCCGACGGAGTCAGAATCGGAGTTCAACAAGCGCTATGTGGCGCTGACACACCGACTTGTCCACCGGCGGGCGTGCATTGAGCTCAACAGACGGCAATCTGATAATACTTTTGGTAATTAAGGCTGTGCATTGGAAATTATCGCGTGCTTTGAAACGCCGTTCTGACTAGATTAAGAAACAATAAGGTCTGATTTTCAGATATATGATTCTTGACTATATTATTGTTTATCTGATTTTATGAATACATGATTGTTTAAAATTTCCTCGATAGAAAAAAATTTCAAAGTTGGGTCTGAATTTTCCTTTTTTTACTCAGCCTACTCAAACGATACATTATTTTACGACACAATCAAGGTAATAGTATAATATTTTATCTCATCTAAAATCTCACTTTATGAAATTTAAATAAAACGTCTCTAAGGTATTAATCGAAATTTGTCCAAAAAAGCCATCCCCGAAGAGTGTTACATTACTCTTTTCCTCGTGCGCGGAAGGCATCAGCGTGTCTCTGTCTAGGGGGCGTGTTCGACGCAAATCAAGGCATCGCCTTAAGTTTCATACAAAATTTGCAGCTCTTGGCCGCTGGGGTGAACAACCCTTAATCATCATAAATACACGGCAAAACGAAAAGAAGATTGTATACTGTACCTAATAGAAATAATACAACATTAGACGTATGAATCAGGGTGCAACGATTTAGTGGTTTGAACGTGTTTGCGAGGTTTTGCAGAGATTATTTATTTCTGTGACGTCCATTAGCCAATCTGCAAGAAATCTTGGTGGGGCCCAACATGTAGAATTCGTTAAATGTGACGTAATAACATGTTAAATGTTAATTATGTTTTAGGCTATTAAGTGCGCGCGTGATAAAATATAAAACGGACAGCAAATTATTAAATGTATTTGAACAATCTTGAACCTGATAACACGAAATGGGTGGTTCTACTCGCAAGGGAATTTTCCGCGGCTCACCTTTTTTTTATAGTGTTACGGTCGAAACTGTACAACTAAATGGTTTCTAGTATGACAGTACAAATTAGCTCACTCCTAAATATATTATTATTATTATACCTAGCCTCTTTATTTCCATAACGAATGATTTATCAAAAACATATTAATCTTAATGATACTTTTATGCATGCACAACTTAATTATTAGAATTTAAGACATTATTAATTTACTTATTTTTTTCTGTGTGCAATTTTTTTTTCTTTTTCCTTTAAATATATACAGATGTGTCTATATTTTGTACAGATACAATTTAAAAAATGATGGATATAATTATTGTTTGAAGATAATTTCATGCATAATGAATTGATTAAAAATCGATATGGACCCCTCAACGGGTGAAGCTAAATATAATATCTTTCAAAAATTGAACTTTAAAGTGCCAAATTCTCAGTCACCTGGTATGTCTCTCGGACGAAATGAAAGCTTAAAGGCTGCATCATAACTTTATTTTGAGTATGTACGTAATATCTGCACTAATTTAATATAATTTAAAGAATCATCGAAATCAATTAGGTGTCAAAACGGACCCCGGACTCCTTTAGGGCACAACCGAGAATAACGCTGGGAGGATGATGATCGAAATCAATTCATAATTGGAATAAGCGCGTTACGAACATACAGAAAGAGAGTCGAATTGAGAACCTTTTTTTGAGATTAAAAATGACAACCCCACCCGCTGTTACCGTTAATATTTTAAGATTTTAACTTGAACTATTTCAATTTCCGCTTCCTAATAACGATCATGTAACCCACCGTTGCGTCAGCGAGTTAACTACTCTAAGTGACGTACACCGCCTATTTCTGGAGCACGCACTTCGTTTTAAATAGCGTCACCTATTATTTTAGGCGCCCGAATTCTTTCGTTTATCATGACTATTGGCACGGAAATATTCATTGCAATTGTGTAATTCCCTTTATCAGTTACTTTACTTCCGACGTTTAAGGTTAATTTTAACTATAATTAAATGTGTTAGAAAAAAATGGCACATAACACGTAACGATAACTTAATGCAGCTTATTTTTTTAAACAAAGTTTTTATCAGGCCAGCAGTTGAACAATTACAACCGAATATCTATTTGGTTCTAATTTTTCAACAATAACAAAAATGAAATATATATTTGACGTAAATTTAGCATGGACCATCGCATAGTCACATCGTTACAAACCTACAAAAATGTGGGCAATTACAATTAGGGATATTTTCTTCTATAAATATCAGAATCCATGTACTTACACTTAAATGTGAATACGCCAGGATAAGCTATAAGTAAGCTCTACAAATTAAATGTATAAAAGAACAACGGTAATTTTTACTATTTCAAATTAATCACGAAATTGTTGGCCCGTCGACTGAAAAAAAAAACACATTAAACAGAGTAAGTACCTATACGAACATTAACGTAACGTTTAAAATCTATTGTCGTTCCACATTCAAATCCATCCCCGACAGTTAGGTTGGTTAGCACCGTCTGTAATCTAAGTCTGGAAGCAGTGTTCGGTAAAATCTAAATGTATGGAAAGTTTGTCAAGTTTCTATAGAAAGACAGCGGCTGACGCCATGTTAATTTACAGTTTATTTATCTGTAATCGTATACCCGCCCTTAATCACGGGCGTTTCCGGTGCTTTTGTGTCCAAGGAATCGCGAATAGATTTCGGCCGATATTCGACCTTGAAAATGGGAGTAACCATTTTCATTATACTTATTGATAGCGCCCTGCAAGATTATTCTATTGCAATAATAAATCAAAAGATTATCTGCTGTAGAAACTAATGCTTTTTGTAATTTTCTATCACTTACTGTGACATGGAAACTGTATATTGTATAACCGTTTTGAAAAAAAAGACCGGTTTGCACTCCGGGAGTGCCGGTAGTTAGAAGTGAAAACTTGAATATTAACGTTGTGCATCTTTGATATTTTGGAATGGTTAGGGAATCATTTGGCACGAATTGCTTTAATTATCAGTATTAAAACGATTACAATTATTTAACATTAAAAGGTTTATCACTTAGAAAAATCTACTTCCATCCATACGTCTTACGTCTTACGAATCTCACATCTCACGGTCACGTGACATCTGTGGCGAGTTTAACAATTTTTCCCCATCACAAAAAGTGCACAGCGCCGCTAAATAAGTCTAAACTTCAAAAATGTCCCTCCCGAGTTTTTAGGCAGGTTAATTTCTGCTAGTGGTACAGGTTTTTTCCGAACCGGTGGTAGTTTATCGATGTGTATAGGTGCATGTAATAATACCTATGCCTAAATTGAAATAAAAAGAACTAGACTTACTTGAAACAATGTGTGAGACTGACTAGAGTTTTCTATTTGAAGTTTTCATAATCCCAGAATCAGTAGACAATAAAATTTATTTGCTTTACGACCTGGACGTACCTAACCTTTCGTGGCTGAAAGTAAAAGCCAATTCATTTGTAACACTCGTAACCGGCCGGCTGGACTGAAGCGAACTATATTTAATTCTCAAAACAGTTCGGACGTCAGCCCTCAGTTGTAGAAGACACGCGACTGTGGAATGGTGTACGATAAACGTGAATCACTTTTAACGTATTTATTCACAAAAATGGTTTTAATGTAAGGAAATGACGTAATAGGAGCGTGCGTTTGTGATAAAAATAAAAAAATAAAATTTAAAGTGTGAATTTAAGCAATCATAATGGGACTTTACTGTAAGTAGACATAAAAATTACATTATGAATGAAAAAATTACATTATGATAATTTTAATTATGTTTTTCGTTTTTGAATAGTGTCAGAGGTATTAACGAATCCAAAGGGCAGTTTGAGAAGCAAGCTCGAAGAAATATTTAAACTCATGCTCACGCTGTGGTGTCGGCAGTGCGAAGCCAATAAGCTTGTCGCCGCTGAACCTTGTGGTAAAATCTATTATAATTCTTATCATACTAACTTTTTTTATTGATATGTACTTAAAAAACATGGATGAAGTACAACTTTCGTCAAAAAACGTATAAACGGATTGTGTTCCCTCGAACTCAAACCCAGCTCCTAAGGTCAATAAGGCTTGTGTTATGGGTACCTTATGGTACTCGTACACAAAACATCCAAGATAAAACATCCAGAAACAAATATTCATGCTCGTCACACAAATATTGGCCCTTACTCATTCTCAGGACCGAACAGAAGTACATTCCCACCTTTCGAGCTTTATTCAGTTCCTTATCGTGGTCAATGGGTAGACATCGTCTATTTTAATTTAACCGTGTTACTTTATATATAATAACATATTAATGTTTTACTAAACTGCTGCTAAAAAACTTAACTCACTCTGACCTGTCAGAATAAACATTACACCATTATACATTTCTAAAATTCGAACAGTACGCAGTTACAAGAGGGTATCTAATTAAGTTTTAATGTTTACTGACTTCAAAAATCTTGTGATAAGAAAATAAAATTAAAAGACGATAAAGCATAGAACTGAAATCTGACAGACTGTATAAAAACACATGCAATTAACAGTTCATATGAGTTGCTGCTAACTTTACTGTTCTTCTAACAAGCACTTGAATTAAACCTTAGTATCTTTCACAATTAACTATACACCGTTTTTAAACTTACGTAAATAGATTCCTTGAAAGTTCTTTGATAGTAGGTACTAATTTCTTTTTTTTCAATTGTAATAGAATCTAATAGTAGTATAGTTATAGAACATGACATCGATAAAATCATTCGAAATGAATTCGTCTTCTTAAACAATATTTGTATTCATAAAAGTTGAACATATTTTTTTTTACTTACTATGTCCTTTTACTTAACAAATAGCTACTAAAGATTTAACTTGCATACCAACTTTTATGAATGAAACAAAGACGCATGATTGACAATTTGGTGTTCAGCCAAATCATTTTGCGCAAATTGTATTGTAGCTAAATATTTAGACTGGTGTCCGCGTCAAGTGCAGAGTGAAAACTGTGTCATGGCCACCTTTCTTGAAGTTTATTGCCGTCTATATGTAATTGAACTATTTAGATAAGCTAAATAATAGGTCAGTTGTTCAAAGCTCGCCCTTGATTTAGATTCTAAATATCTATAGCATAGGAATTAATGTGTGCGAATTCTATATTTGCTTGAGCTCTTGAAAATGATCGAAATACTTCAATGTTGTTATAATCCGTAATAGCTAATACGTTATTTACGATCCATTGGACTATATTATTTATACGCTGGTGGTATAAGTTATCTAAATCAGCTTAAATGCTCCAAAGTTTAAGTGCGTTTTACGTGTAGAGAGATAGGTAGGTATGCTGCTATATATTTCCATTCATAATTCTTTACTTACATTTCGAAGAAATAGTTTTTCAGTCCTTGACACACTTTTACTACACGTGTCTTATGTGGCATTATAATCTTCGCGAATATTCTTTGCTTGAACAACCAATATATGTACTCAAATTAGTCACTTGAAGAGAAAACTCATCACTAGAATACACGCCATGATTTTTTTGGAAAATAATTATTTTCTTGGAAATTTACATAAATTATGTGCAGACTGCCGTTGCAAGCTTGCAAGTTAATATTTTGTTAACATTGGTTTATTTTATTTTATTATAATTAGCAACATTTTTATTACCCAATCAATCAAACATCATCCGTTAGGCAATATACTTAGGGTGGTTTGCACCAAATCGTCTGTAATCGTAAGCGGAAAAGGCTGAATGTATGAAAATGTTGACAAGTTTCTATAGAATGAAAGCTGCTGGCGCCATATTTAACGTTTATCGGTCTGTAATCGTAAGTTGGTGCAACCCTTTTTTTTGACGCTGAGGAAATGTGTTGCACATTCCCCCGGCCCGGGGAAGGCCATAGTGGGGGGTTATGTGGGGATCTCTCCTCCCTTAACCCCCTCCGCATGAAGCGGAGGGAGGGGATGAGCCTACGCACTAAAACCCCAGCGGCGTCACCCTCTCCTGCCGTTAAGGGGGCGTCGTGGGATGCAGCATTACTTACCACGACGACTCCCGGCGGCCCTGGCTACTCCCGCCAGGGCACCCGCGCCAGAGGAGGGGAAGGTCAGAGACGCTTGACTTTCCCCCTAGACGTGTAGGGCCATGTGCAATGTGGGTCCCCAACCCACTGGCCCTACTGGGGGTAGACGCGGCCCGCGGCAGCAAACCGCGCGCGCCTTCGACCCCCTCCGTCTGCGCCGGAGCGGGAGCGCATCTGCACTGTCTTCGCGCTCCCGCTCCGCGGCCTCCTTCTGCGATATGACGACTTCGCAGAAGGAGCCCACCGCCTCCCAAGATCTCTCGCTGCCCAACATGGCCGCCACTACGCTGTGCAGCGAGAGATCATCCACGCCGAGGGCCAACACCATCGTGCGGCGCTCTTCGGCCCAGCGAGTGCACCACTCCAAGGTGTGCTGGGCCGTGTCGTCCTCCGCGCCGCACTCATGGCAGGTGGGGCTAACTTCTCTTCCTATCCTGCACAGGTAATGACCGAAACAGCCATGTCCGGTCATCACCTGCGCAAGCCTGTACCCCACCTTGCCATGGGCCCTCTCCAACCAACCTTCCATCGACCCGAGGTGGCGACCCGATGGTGCGGACTCCATAGGGGGAGTCCTCGAGGTCGGCTTTCTATTTCTCCCTCATCCTCCTCTGGGTCTGTCTCCTCGCCTCTCTCACCTCCTCGGGAGCGGAAAATTCCCCGGTGGCTCTCCACCGCACCCGCTCCCTGTGCGCCTCGGCGTGCGCCTCCGCGTCGAGCTCCCACGGAGGAGTGCCAGCCAAGGCGCACAAGTTGGTGCAACCCTCCCTTAAAAGGAGACCCATATATATAACGTTTAACATGCACACATTTTCATCAATGACAACTTCTAAGAACTGTTTATAAATATTTATATTTCACGTATTTTTTTGTTCTAATATAATGTAAGTAACTAATTTGGTCTCAATAGTCTTAAATAACGTATTGTAGCTTTGTGTTGTTTTTCTAATTTAAGTACCTTCTCTTTTGTTTATTCTTCATCTATTGTTCTCTTTTATATTGATCCAAAAACCTTTGATAAAACTGCACTCTCTTGGAATTCTCATTCTCACACACTCTTTCATCGGTGTGAAATACAAGGACACTCATCGATTAACAATTTAGATCGTATTACTTCATAAAAATTTACCTCACGCATTATAATTACAGAAAGCGACAAAACAGTAGTCGTCCGCCGTGGCAATGAGGAGTTTGGCTTCAGAATACACGGGAGCAAGCCAGTCGTCGTATCTGCGATCGAACCCGACACGCCTGCTGAGACCTCCGGCCTGGAGGTCGGGGATATCGTGATAGCTGTTAATGGTATGCTGGGGATTCTACTGATGGCATCTGTTCTTGAATCTGTCAATATTATTGAAGTTTTCTCTGTCAACAGTGGTTTCCGTCAGACTATACTTGGGCTTCGGTTTCCAGGCACATTATTATCTTATCTTTGGATCATTGCAAATTATCTAGTTAAATTGTTGAGCATGAACTAACTTTCGATGCAGGCACGTATTTCTGAAGATATTTACTTTACTAGTATAGCAGACTAATGCTATGATAACTACCTGTATTGTAAAATAATCAATTAATCATATAGTATTCTGTTTTTGTTTTTCCAGGTATCAACGTATTGGACAAAACCCACTCTGAAGTAGTTAAAATAGCGCACTCCGGTTCAGAAATACTTGAATTAGATGTAAGTACCTTGGAAGATGTTTATGATTATAGACTCAATAATATGTATACGTAAGTGCAAATGTTATGGTAATATCGTAAAGAACTTGATTACTTCAGCAAACTATGAAGTCTCATGCTGTGTATTTTTAACACATGTTAATACATGGTAAGCGATCGCTTTATTGACGCGTGCGCTAATTCTTTAGAGGTACCCTCATAGGGTTTGCTTAATTCAATTGGTAAATAACACAATCGGTTTTTAATTAAAGAAAGAAAGAGAAAGATAAAAACATTCATTCATGACATATAAGCAAATCATGTAAGGATGAAATATGATGAAATTTTAAAAATAAAAATAAATCTCAATCTAAAACATAATTATATCTGCTAGTGTCACGAAAAGGTCCCGCCTCAGCATAATGCCGGCTCAAGAGCCGGCTCTGATCTTCCGGCGGGACCTAAAGTGTGTCACGGTGTTTGCAGTAGGTACGCACAGCTTAAGTTGAACGCGACCAGTTTCACAGCGCTGTGAAACTGGGGAAACATTTTGAAATTTGAGCGAGATGTTTGAGAATTCGCTTTATTTGGCTGATTCTTCGACATGGTAATCTGACTTGTGTACCTACTGACTATGTACGTAATTCCATATTCCAGGTAGCAAGAACGTGCGAAGTGGTAGCTTCCCTAGCCCACGAAAGCGGTCCAGCGGCCCTTTACTCCGGCTACTTGTGGCGAGCCGCCCCTCTGAAGCAGCACCACCCACCGCGGTGGACGAGACGATGGTTCGTCTTGAAGAGGGACAACTGCCTGTACTATTATAAGACAGATTCGGTAATTAACGTTCCAAGATAACTTCATGGCTCAGAAGTTGAGTAACTACGCGCGAAGTTGTAGCTCCCCTAGCCCACGAGAGCGGTCCAGCGGCCCTTTACTCCGGCTACTTGTGGCGAGCCGCCCCTCTGGAGCTCACCACTCACCGCGGTGGACGAGACGATGGTTCGTCTCGAAGAGGGACAACTGCCTGTACTATTATAAGACGGATTCGGTAAGACACGTTCGAAGATAATTCGTGGCTCAGAAGTTGAGTAACTACGCGCGAAGTGGTAGCTCCCCTAGCCCACGAGAGCGGTCCAGCGGCCCTTCACTCCGGCTACTTGTGGCGAGCCGTCCCTCTGAAGCCGCACTACCCACCGCGGTGGACGAGACTATGGTTCGTCTTGAAGAGGGACAACTGCCTATAGGTACTATTATAAGACGGATTCGGTAAGACACGTTCCAAGATAATTCGTGGCTCAGAAGTTGATTAACTATGCGCGAAGTGGTAGCTGGTGGTGGTAGTGGTAGCCCACGAGAGCAGCCCAGCGGCCATGGACCACGAGACGGTGGTTCGTTTTGAATAGAGCCAACCTGCCTGTACTATAATAAGACGGATTCAGTAAGAATCATGTTGCAAGACCAGCCGATGGTTTTATATCCAAGTTAAATATCTCAAAACCGGTGTTATTAAAACATAGCTAACCAGCTTTCGGCAAAATAACCGCATTAAAATCGTTCCATTCGTTTAGGAGCTACGTTAGCTTACAGACACGTTAAACTTTTTGCGTCGGGGATTAAAAAGTTGAGTATCTAACTTACTAACTTAATCTATCATAGTTCCATTCCAAGTCGCAAAGCGTATTAAATTGATGATCCTTACCAAACTCAATATTACACTGACCGACATAACCAATGCAGAACACAAAATTTAAAAGTAAGGTAAACGACGAACCTATATATATATATCCAAGAATACCTTTCGTTACCAGAGACATTACAGTAACAACATTACAGTCATTTTAAAAAGTAAAAAAAATATATTTTTTTAAACAATTTTCATTTATTTCTCAACATAGTCTCCTTTGAGGGCCAAACACTTGTTCCAGCGAGTTTCCAATGTTTTGATCCCCTCCAAAAAATAAGTTTTGTCGAGGTCTTCAAAATAGCCGTTTTCACCTGAGATGCAGTCCTCATTTGTTAAAAAATTTTGCCCTCCAAGCCATCTTTTCAGGTTTGGGAATAGGTAATAATCGCACGGAGCTAGGTCCGGCGAATACGGAGCATGCGGAACCAGGGGGCCGATTTTTGACTTTCGAGCGCTTGAAAATTAAATAAAAGTAAATGCTATTGTAGTGTCAAAATTACGGGCACTTACTTTCTACTGATAGAATTGAATACGAGTGGTCAATACCGCTCTTTTTCAAATTTTCTATCGTCATTTCAAAATAGCATTTCATAGTTTTTGTCAGTTTTCGAGTGAAAGAGTCGAGCGCTCGAAAGTCAAAAATCGGTCCCCTGCTCGAAGCCCAACTCGTGGATTTTGGCCATTGCAATAGCTGACGTGTGCACTGGGGCATTGTCTTGATGAAAGAGGACTTTCTTGAGGGACAATTTTGGTCGATTTTCCAACAATTCAGCATTAAAACGGTCCAATAACTGCGTAATAACGGCCAGTGATAGTCTTTCCCTTTTCCAAGTAATCAATCATAATGATTCCTTCGCCATCCCAGAAGCCTGTCGCCATCACCTTCCCAGCCGACCTACTAACCTACCATGCAATTGTTTTGGTGTAGGTAATTACTATGCTATAAGCATAAGTAAAAAAATAATCGAATTTAAAATTGAGTAGATAGGGTGGTAAAAACTGACTAAGGATTATGCGTATATCGATTTACTTATTGCGTGGCTTTGGTTTTATAAATTATCTTTCATTTTTCCAGAGTATTCACCCAGTTGGAGCGCTAATGTTAGTAAACTACCAACTAACCGAAGAGGACGCGGGCAGACCGCACGGTTTCCGACTGCAGCGCGGCGGTGGCAATAGGCTGCAACTAGCCGCAGATAGTGCCGAAGCCGCCGCTAGATGGAGTGCTGTCCTCGCCCATGCCATTGATACTAGTAACCAGGTGCGTGGAAAAAATTAGACAAGTATAATTTTGGATAATTAATTACAGATATATAATGTAATTATAAAATAAACTTAGAAGCTGAGGTACCTAAGTTTCAACTTTAATCAACTCGTTTCCACATTGTAGTCTGGTATTATGTAGTGAGCACCGTGAGTTAACGGTTCAAAATCCGGCCGCAAGATGGCGTGGAATTTAAAAAAGCCTTTTTAGTGTCACGGGATGTTTTTTTTTCTATTTGATATTCATAAAACGCTAAATATTATGATAATGAAGTCATCAGTACTTAGGTACTTATATAAAATAAAAGACCATTTTTACATGTGTTAATCTTCACTTTGATTATTTACTTGGTCGGTGTCGGTGGAGATGACTTGAGATGAGTCAAATTCGTGGCAGGAAAATAAATAGATAATTCCACAATATTTGGGTTTTTGAATTCATATTCGACTTCCACACTCTTCGACTTATGTCAGAAGTCAGAACGACAACGGAATGTGAAACTTACGTCACTGTTCGACCCAAGCCATCATCCTCCGAGGGTTTTCCCGGTCCTAGACGAGACCGGGATCCCCGTTATTCGCAACTAATCCCAAGATTTCTTGAAGGCACTTGTTTTTCAGAAAGCGACTGCCGCCTGACCTGACTGACCCAAGTAAAATGCATGATGATTGTAAAAATAAAGGCAATCTCGTCTCGATTTTTTTAAATCAAAGTCTCTTGATTCAGAATAAATACATATATAATTTTCCACAGCGTGACGGTTGGCTCGAAGTGACAATGAGAAACATGAAGCTGCCTCCATCCTCAATACCCCGGCCCGACTGCTTCGGTTACCTCATGAAGCTAGGCTCGAAGTGGAAATCGTGGGCGAAACGCTATTGCGTTCTGAAAGACGCCTGCCTCTACTTTTATAGTGAGGGGAACAGCAAAAATGCATTTGGTAAGTTTTTCTTTTGAACTGTATTCCAATTAGCTGCCCGCGCGGCTCGCATATTGCAAAGGACGCAAGCAAACCCGCAGGATAAAATATAGCCTATGTCTGTCCAGAAAGTTTATTCTATGCACAGGTGAAAAGAAAAATGAAATCGGATAAGTGGTTCCAGATAATATCCCTATACAGACATAGGTGCTTACAAAGATACAACCTTCCAGACTTTTCTCTTTATAAAACAAATATTCTCTTAGTAAAACAAATATTTAATATAGATGACAGTCAAACTGGTCTATATGGTGCCTACCTACATGACACACAGTAGGTTCGTAATAGAATTGCTGTCCCAAATCGAGTCTTTTTAAACGACTTCAAAAAAGGATGTTCTCAGTTTGACCTGTATCTTTGTATGTATGTTTGTCCGCGATTATCTCGTGTTTGGGTGAACTGATAAATAATTTAGGTCAAACAAAACATTTTTAAATGACGGCAATAATATACGCTATTTCCACCAATACTTATACTACGCACCTACTTGATACCTGTACCTGACTTGATTTTTGTACAAAAATAAAATAAAACTAAAAAGTTCAAAAGTTGAACTAAGTTAATCGGATACCTAATAGTTTTGAATTATAATTTATCCTAAAATCAAATGCAAAAAGTAATCTAATGCAACTCTCTTCATTTAAAATTCAACTTAGGTACCTAAATTCTATTGAAACCTTCGTGGAACATTGGGACTAAGGATCGAGTTGTTTAATATCCATTTTGTATCAGATTAGACGATTTCTATATCTAGTTAGCAACTAGAAACTACTAGTGCTGTTTGCATCCGCAAACAGGTGAATGCCAAGATAAGGAGGAAAATTCTTTTGTTGCTGCATTTGAACAGATGTTAAAAATGCCATAACTTAGTATCCCGAGTCTTTGGAATGTCGATAACGCGAAATATTCTACGCTACTCTTTTAAAACACGCGATCACGTCAACTGTATGCAAATTTACTACTTGTCTCGACTCAGCCGCCATCTCTAATATATCCTGACCCTGAAATTAGTAACAAATGTTTGCGATTGTAAGTCAGACTTATACTGGTGGTTTAATAAGTTTTCCGTAATCGTTGAGAATATCGGCTCAGGCCAGCCTCTGGCGATGGTAATCAGTCCTCATTAATACGCAAAATGCAATAAAATAATGATATTACCGGTGCGGTGTTCAGTAATGTGGAAGTATTCTACATATTATTATCCCTCGTTCCATATAACAATAGAATTTAAACAGACTAATTCGTCTACATTTCTGCGTTTATCTAGACTATCAAAGATTTTACTAGTTTTATTTATTTAGGTATATCATGATGATCCAATATTTATTATACAATATATATATATATATCATTCATTACTTTTCACACATGACAATTATTTTTTCGTTTCGAAATTATTTTTCTCGAAAACGCATGAAGATTCAAGTTTCTTCTAATATTACAACTCTTACAAGGAAATCTAACCAACCTGTTTTATTTGTGTGGGATTGCGTCACAGTTACCTTCACCTTATATCCACTCTTGTTTTCAGGTATGGCCTGCCTTCACGGCTACAGGGTTCAGACTTGCGCACCAGGAGGCAAGAAATACGCCTTCGAAGTCATGCCCACAGAGCCGAAACAACGACACTTCTATTTCCACACCGAATCTGAAATGGATAGGAAAAGGTTTGTTTATTTTTAAAGCATTTATAGTCTAGAGATTAGATTTAAGTTAAAGTGTTAAATGAGACGTTAAGTGGCTCGTAAAAATTTGGGCGCTGTGGCATTAACGAGGGATCAGTCAGATTTTTTTACAACTTTCATATCGGCCTGACCTGTAATTTACTTTGGTCAGGCTAGTAATGCTTCAAATTCATAAACGTTCATTAAACCTATACCTATCACTTCCTCAATTGTGTTAGTGAGAAAGGGATTTAATAACTCATTGTATTTAACGGAGGCTCATTAAGTCTTATGAACAAGGAGGTAAATCTAAACACATGGGTTCCTAAAACTTCTCTTCATCATCCTTCTAGCGTTTTTGTATTCTAAAACCGCTATTCTATTAAAAATGTGAATGAAGCCCCAGAAATTGTTAGGTATATGATGAAGTCATAAATCAGTTTATGTGAAATGTTTTGTGATTAAAGTGTTAAGAAGTCTAGACATCCCAAATTCCAGGAATTGTTCAGTTAATAGTAAATTAACTCTCATGGAAAAACAAAATAATAACATTTACCCCCAAAACTGCTTTTGATCGGGGGTTTCTCCTTTTTAACTTTTTGTGATCAGGCCATAAATTCCCGAGTATATACAAACGGTATTTGAGAAACCGAATAATCACATGAGGTCATTGGACCAATTTTATTATAGAATACCTACTTAAAAGAATCTGAAGTGGATAAGGGGCGTAATATTAGTCCTGTAAATTAAAAATTAAATGAAAAACGCAAAAATGTACGTAGTTTTTTTTACTCCAGCCCATACGGTTATTGGCGTCTCTATCACTTCAAATTAATATTAAATTTTTATCTTGTTTTTTTTCAGGTGGATGGCAGCTTTGGAGTATTCAATAGACCGGTGGATGAAGGCTGGTTGACGACAATGTCTCGCTTTAGAGGACTCCTACATATTCTTTATATTCTAGACTCAATTATAATTTCGTTACTTAATATATTTTTTTTTTTTTTTACCTTTATTTTAAATCTAGTTACTTAAGTCATTCGTTTTAATCAGTTGTACAGAAAATAAACACTTTAATTTATGTATGAATAAATTTATATATTTATTAACTTGGTAGAATTCGGAATCCTTCTAAAGAAAAAAATACCTGCTATTTACATTCAACCAATAATATTGAAACAACTAACGATAGGTAGGTACTAACTAGACTTTTGTCGTCCTACCTGGATAATCCTCTGTTTTAAGATACCTTTTATAGTTTATCAGAGATTAGAAGTCCCCTTGTATTTGGACTAAATAACGTTTAAGGACGTATATTTACAAACTTTGTAATAATATTAGTATAACCCATTGTTATTTGTTACCAACTTATCGAATATGTGAATGAATCCAGCATAACAAAAGCTTTAAAACGTACACACATGTTTTAATAAAAAATACCTATGTATTTTATAAATGTGATTTACGTAGGTACCTATGTACCTACGTAAATCATATTGGGCAAGTTACAAGAAAAAGTCACAGACAGCCATTGAGATAAAGACAACATAGAATCAGTCATAATATAATGCGCTCTCACATAACACTCATATTACAAAACATTCTTGAGAGCATAATGTACTTATAGCGAAATTTGGACACCTTCGTTAATATGGACAATTAATCAAATATTTAGAACTCAACACCCAATGATACAAAGAGCGACAAGCAGAAAGTTAGGAGATTCATGGAGATGGAATGAAAAAAATACAATTAAAACACGCAAGTCAAAATTGAAACTATTATCGCTGGCGTATAGTGTATCTAGAATGTGTGAGAAAAGCAATGTTGCGTAGAAAGCCACAAAGATATTGGAAAGGGTAAAAAATATTTTAATATTAAAACCCTTGATGATAAGCCAAAGATAGGTATAAATAACTAATTAATAAAGAAGAATACAACAGAAGCAACACGTATTGTAAATACCGCTTCTAGAAAGCTTATTACACGATCTAACTGTAATTTCAAAAATGATGCTATTATTGTTAGGAATGGATACGTGAAGACATAAATATTAGGCCAAAATGCAAAATTACTACTTTTGACATGTAAGAAACGTTAGATAGTTTATTAAAAATACGATAATATTGTGTCGCAAAAATATTTGAATGTAATTTTAAATAACTTTATAAATAATTATAATAGATATTTAGAGAAGTTTTAGGTGCGGGTATTAATTTAGGTGGAAATATTCCTAACGAACCTATTCACTATGTATTGTGTATTGTAGAAGAATTAGGAGAAGTATTATATTCCTAATAATATTGATGTGCCAAAGTCTGTTAATTAAGAATCATTGACTTTATAAAGCACAATCGTTTGTAGGTACTGAAAAAAAACTGTAACCCCTCATATTAAGATTTCTATTAAATTCGTGATTGTCATCAGTGTTGTGATTTTTGTATTAAAATATAAGTTTCTCAATTTAACTTTCATTTTTACAAATTGTAAGTACTGTAGATTTTAGCGGGTTACAGAATGTGCATAATACATCACTTTTATGATTATAAATATCTATGTTTAAGTATCACGAGTATTCACTATCAGTATATTTCCCCATTAGAACGTGGTCCATACTAGGTGACTTAAATTGTGCATTAATCTGATAAATAATAGAGAATTTAAATCCATGACGATGATATGTACATAAATAATCACGTTAAAGCTCAAATGTGTTAAAATAATAAATAAAAGACTTGAATATTAACAGTATTCGGTTAAATAGAGTAGCCTTATATTAGTGAGTGTCTAGCGAATAAGAAAATTGGAAATCCTGTTTAATAATCGCAAAAAATATTAAAGCACATTATAAAATATAGTTTAAATGTTTATTTGTGATTCATAGAATTATAAAAAAACGTTTAAGATAAAAATAGTATTATAATGTGTTCAGTAAGTAATTAAAGAGGGAATTATGTGAATGGAGAAAAATAACTACTTATATTTATTTGAATCGTCATCTTTAATTATATAAAAATAAATTATACCTGTTTACTTAAGCATAAATATGTGCCAGATTAAGTATATTCATTAAGAAAGTTGCCAATTTTAATAATATTTATTCGAGGATATGCTATTGAGATTTTCGCCACAATCTCATGTAGTAATAGAGATTAAAAAAAGAAAAATTACACCCCAAATTTATTTAACAGAATGGGAATCAGAAGTGGATAACTACGTGTAATAGGTGATTTTTTTAATATTTATGTGACTATATCGATAGATTTCGTTGTAATAAAGTATTAAAAATAAACGAGCATTTTATTTAACTCGCACTCCATAGTAAACCGTTGAAGACGGTGAAAAAATCAATTAGCGAGGTTGAACGAAATTCGTGAACCACGATCCAGGCGACGTTAATTTACGTGACTTATAAGCTTCTAACACGAAAAATAAACAATCCAGAGATATCCCTTTTTATCGCTCGAAAAGTAAAACAGTGACAGAAGGCTTCGATCTGGTGGCGCGGGCGTAGTGCGGGGAGAGAGGGGCGACGCTACGGGACGGGAGCGCTACTGCCTCCGACGCAGGCGCGGTAGTACGCGCTCTTAACTCCCACCAGTCGCGCGCCATCGACGCACGCGCAGCTAGTACCCATGCCACGCCACAGATAAACACATAGTGAAACGCCAGCGCCACCAAATTTCATAAAACGGATTACAGTGAACCGAACATAAGTGAAGTGATACGTGACACTATTTGACAAGTGATAAATTTATTGTAACGGCAATAACTTTTTCACTCACTGTGCCTATTAACTGTTTTATGACCTGTGCAGTGCGGCTATTGTTATGTTCGTTTCTACTAATCTCCTATTCACCTGTTGAAGCCACTGCGGTTGGACTGTGAAATGTGACAAAAAATTGCAATGAGCCTCTATTGTAGGTCTGCGGACCCTTCGTTTGGAAACATTGTGGGCAACTACCTGACTACTGGAGGGTTGGACATCTGACGATCGATCGGCCAACCCGTCGACGCCTTGTGAGTTCTGTCAAGTTTTTTACAAGGTAATTTAATACAACGGATGTGGAATAAATTGGGTAGGCAGGGTGCACTTGATTATCGCTACCTGTTTTGTAGTCTAGTCATGTGTGTGACTTCGTTATGGTGTTATTGTTTACGTAGCAGATGCCGTAGAAAATAAAACAATTCTGAGAATCAGTTCTGCGGCTTACCCATTGTTCTTGTGCTTAACACCGTTGTTTTTAATGTTTATTTAAATGCTTCCTGCCACTGTGTTTCGCGGTAATTATCTAGGTACGAGATTGTCTCGGTTCAGCTGTCAAGGCTGAGAATTTATGATGATAATCCTACTGTGATATATCTTTTGTTGACTGTAGGTGGAGATGATTTTGCCATTCATAAAGAAGCAGGTTGCGGTTTAAGGCAACAAAGCCTCTTTCAGGCTCGATGCTGCGCTCACTGTGCCGGGCCAATCACATTTTAGCTTCACAGCTTTCTCAGTTCTCAGCATCTGTTCGATTGGTTGGCCCACTGTAGCTTTTAAAACGTTCGACAAACTTCATAACTCCCTGATATTAACATGGATTTACAACCTTCGCCATTATCAGATAGAGTAATACAAAGCAAACGTTATCACTAATGCCTCTAAAACAGATACATAGTTGAAAAGCTATCAAAGCTGTTGTAAGCTACAATGTCGAAATAATCGTCGATAATGGGTTTTATCGCAACTCAAAAGTAACCGCTAAAACACTAATGAACCTACCTACCAGTAACACGGTAGAAGCGTCAGGTTATTTAATTGCTAAACAAATAGTAGTTAATCTACACCATCAAATGATAAGAATGGTAATCTACTAGAATCACACATATCTCGAGTGATATTTATCATCGAACAAAGCAACCTTGCGGCAACGACTAATAATTCTGTGTCGTTAAATGCCATCAATAAACTGAATTGTTTTTAAATAAATGAGGTACCTAACATGGTTTATCATGTTACATAAAGGTTGTATTTAAGCGGTTACGTGACTTAGTACTCGTTGGTTTTTTTAGCAGCAGTAAGTTTGTAGAGACCGTTATTTTGTTTAGCAAAAGCTTTGTTACTCTTCACAAGGTATCTAAAAAAGTTGTAGTCATGAACAACATTACTCTGAAAAAGACTATTGCTTAGCAATGACTTCTCATTCATTAGTATAGAGGACCAATTAATGATGCAACTGCATCAATAAGTGTAACTGGAGCTTTTCACACTTACACACTAATTATGTAATGATAATTAGAGTCATCTGCTTGCATAATAAGAAGAACATAGTGTTAGATTCAGTGTGAACTAATGATACCCTATAATAATTCAGTTCCTCATTTAAAATTATAAAAAGCTGAACTAGATAATGTAAACTTTGTAGGTTGACAATTTACATTAAGTAACTTGGGAATAGACTGAGATTAACTTAATGTAAACCTTTGGTGAACAGGTTCCCAAGAAACCTTGTTGCTATCAGTAAACGCCATTAAACTTTCCAGCCAGATAACTTTAAAACCTCCATTTAATACGTTTTATTGAAAGGACCAGTTACATCCGACTACATTTGGTACTTGCTGCAGTATCTGAATACATATTCATATCTTAAAAATCCTCGAACCAAAATAGAGATAAAAAGTATTTCACTGCCTTGGAGCGAGTAAGATGGTAGAAACTCGATCAGCAACCTTAGTGCGAGTGAGAAAGAATAAAACACCAGATGGTCGAGGGAAAGGGATGGGAAATCAGAAGGCTTTCTCGGTAGAACGGGCAACGCGTAGTGAAATGTGGACCTGGCACGCCGTCGTTTTCGATCTCGCTTGAATAAATTGATTCTAAGATTAATCTTTTAAAGTTGCTGTAGGGAACTGGCATGTACAAAAAGTTTTGACTTGTAACAGTTGGATAGTGGTTGGAGTAGACACTATATAAAATTAATGAGAATAGGAAGCAGAATGTGTCATAAAAACTATGTTTCTTTTGCGATTTCCTTAGAGGACACGTTTCTGTCCAGAAAGATATAATTATCACAGTAGGATAACCAGTCATAAAAACCCAGCAAGACATAAAATCTCATACAAGTCGCAGGCACCGGAAATCTTATGAAAACATACACACTATACAACCACGGCAGTAAAGTGAAGCGTCAGTTTTATTGACCCAAGTCCGTGATACTAATTTCAGTTGGTAATAGTCGGACAAATCGTAAATCCCGTGATGGCCCTCTATTCAGATGTTATTCGGCTTATACAAATAGGCAACAGCAGACAAAGTCAGATTTTACGAGTTTATTCCTATTCAGGCTAACTAAAAGATATTCAGAGAATGTTATTAAAATAGCGCATGAAGAAACTCACTTAGGAAACCATAACATTTAAAAAAATACATATTTAAAGTAAATAAAAATGCTGTACGATTTGTTATTATACCCATAGCAAATATGATAGCAACAGTATAAGGAAACTACATTACTATTCGTCTTGCTTAGATACATACATATATAGATTCACGCCTTTATTCCCAAAAGGGGTAGGCAGAGCACTTGAAACTTATTACTTGTCTTACTTATTGTTGCAAAACAACTGTCTCAAAGTCCCATTTTATATTCTTTTAATCAAACGTATCATGAATAACTGTAATCTTATTTTTTTAATATTTAATTTGACATCGATACTGGAATTAAAATATAAATGGGGTCATCATTTAAAAATTAAATATTAACTAGAAGCCAAGAATTGTTAGGAATCTCAACATGATGAATCATCCGGCAATAATTAATATACATTGTTTATTATTTTAAATGTGAATGGACCTTTTTTGAAATAGTACGAACATAAGACTTTTGATCAAAGCAAATATTTTCTAACTATCATTTTATGAAGTGTAGTACATTTCAGAGAAAAGGCATGAGAATTATCAGAATCAATTACTTTGTATTAAAGTTATTATTCGGTCGGCACTGAAAAATGTACGAGGACCTCACGAGAAATAATGAATATTTTATGGTAATAGATACGTGGAAACAATGTAGAGCTACTTAATTAAGCATGTTTCTCGATCCATAAATCTTAATGGTCAACACCATCTTTTTAACTGGTGGAAGATTATGAACATGCAACCGGTCAGATTTGGATCGTTTATCAAACTTACGATCAAGTGAAAGCCAATATAGATAAGAATCGTTTGGAAAACACAAGTAAGGCAACCTACGTGAATTATTAAAACCGATAAACTAATACGTTTGATTCTCATATCTATAGGAAATAAGGCGAATAATAATTTGTAGGTACTAACAGTATTTTTTCTTATTGCAGAATAATTGCAAACCGTGATGTCGGAAAATGGAAGCACGGTTGTATCTCGGGCGTCCACACCGCGCCCTGTCACAGACACACCTGTATCGGCCCCTTTACGCTCGAGACATGACCAGTTCTTGGCAAGCTCCGCTGAGAGAGCACCACAACGGCCGGCTTCCAGTGGAAGAAACCCTAGCGGAAGCTTCGACTCTCCACCATTGCCGTATCATCGGCAGATGAATTCAGGCTCATTGCTTTCAGCCAATCATCGTGAATCATCGGCTTTTGTACCCGTTGTTCCAACCAGAGCCATGCATCCGATGATGTACCCAAATGAAATGCACCCAGCCTTAATACCATCAGAGATTATTGAAAGAGAAAGAATGTTAGATCGGGACAGAACTGAACCGGCCAAAGGCTCTCCTGATAGAGTTTCGGCCAATTTTCCTAAAAGAAACTCCTTTGATTTAATGGCCATGATGGTTGAGAAACGCAAAGAGGTCGCTCTAAGAGAAGCGGCTGCAGCCATGCTTATACCCCACCACCGTGCATCATCTATCGAAGGCATAATGGCCGATGGTTCTTCACAACCACCTATTTATGGTCCGCCTGGTGCTTTTCTTGGCGCCCCAGGCCCATCGCCAACAGCTTCCAACACCTTCACGTTTCCCGGCGCCGGTTTGTTTCCACCTGGCGCTGGTCCTCACCAAATGCACCCGCATCTAGATAGACGACTTTTAAGAGCTCCAGGAAGAGCATCTAGACCGAAGAAGCAATTTATATGTAAATTCTGCAACAGACAGTTCACAAAATCATATAACCTGCTGATTCACGAACGGACACATACAGATGAGCGGCCATATTCTTGTGACATCTGCGGGAAGGCTTTCCGCCGGCAAGATCACTTACGAGACCACAGGTAAGATACGCCTGCACTTTTTTTTCACAATCTTACTGCTGGGCAAAGGCCTCCCCTCTCGATTTCCTCTCGTCCCGGTTCTGAGAAATCTCTGTCCAATCGTTACGAAATGCGTACAGGTCGTCCCGCCATCTCGGTTTCGGCCTGCACGTTATGCCTGCACTTTATAGTAACTGGTAATTACGGAAAAGTCCGATGAGTATCCGCTGCTTGCACATTTTAATTTTCTGCCGCACTAATCATAGTTATACGTATAACATTCTAATTTATATGCACGTAACGGGCAGCCGGTGTAACTCAAGTTGCAGATGTTAAGCCGAGTGTGGCCGCATCCGCTCCGCTACTTGGAAACGGAATATTTATAAAGTTACTCGATTGTTGTAGGTAATGGCTACTAGGAAGTCCATCTTGATTAATTATTATGAGTAACCTTTATGTTAAAGATAGGTGCATTTATGTAGAGTTCAAAGTATTCACCAACCTTATACTCGTACGTGTAGTTAGATTAGAAGTAGTGTCGCACGGGTTTTCTGAAGTAAAATGACGAACCTTTATTTTATTGCAAATTAGATACTATAATATTACACATCAGTTTACTTTATTTAGGGCGAGACAAAGAAATATCGGAACTTAAAACTTTATAGCAGTCAATTCAGTTCATTTATTTTAAACCGGGACAAAGATTATTTTAAATTACTTTGATAAAAACTGTAAAGTCCCTTTTAACACTTTTCTGTAAATTTACTATCTTTTTATCAGATTGTTAAAGAATAATATCAGCGATAAAGATCTTTGGTACAGTTTTTTGACGGAATTTCTTGTCAATCTTATCTCCTCCATCAAGTTCGTCGATCTTTACTAATGCTATGATACACTCAAATAACCATTAGTCTCATTATGTTGAAAATTCGAATAAAATGTATGAAACCAAAACGTATACAAAGAAAATATTTAAATAAATCCACCTTCTTTTTAACACCGCCAATAACCTTGAGTAGTTTTTATAAAAATAAGAACAATCATTTAACCATCATAACATTTAAAACTAGCCAAATTTAAGATATAAAAGATACGTGTTTCAAGATCTTACCCCATTTATGGCAGGGTATTCTAAACCCTAAATCGAATTCCAAACAACAGACCATGGTATTACGGATGTAATGATTTTTGATGGACCTAAATGCCTGACGGAGATTTCGTCTCACATTAACTCGTGTTTTTTCCTTTTGGTAATTAGTTTAGATACTGATGACTCATCCGATTCTATTGGTCCGGTCAGTAATGTAAGACGATTGGTAGAGTCCGCAATAACAATTGCTTCGTTAGATTAAGGGTGGGTTGAAATGACCCATTATAGAAGTGTTGTTTAACTATTTTCGTGTATTTTTACAATATTTTTTTGTTCAAGATAGATTAGTTGAAAATGCTTTAAAACAAACACTTCAACATTGAAATGTCTATAATATTTGAATCTAGCAAACGCAAGCCTAAATAACAAAAGTACTATTTCCTTTGTTAATTAATAGTTTCAGTTTTAATGGTTATAAACTTAACACCTTCAGATTCTAAAGCAATTTATACTTCACACTCCGCTTATCATTTCTAAGTTGCCGGTCAAGTATTGAATGAATCGTTACAAAACGCTTTTAATTTTTTTCAACTAAGCTAGTCTATTTGAAAGCTGTCTAACGTTAATCTTAACTGAGGCCAGCCTGTCTCAATAAGATATCGTTCTTGATACAGGTCTATTCAGTTTTCTTATGCATTGCAATGATTTATGTGTTTAAAATTTACTTGGTTTAAACATCATCTTATATTCAATTTGTACAGTCATTTAATTGATGAGCGATGTCTTTTTACATTGTATGGAGGTTAAATCGATTAAATATTTGTCCTCAGCATCAAAAATGGGAAGGAATGTGAGCTCATCGCAGCTCCGCCGTAATTATACGTGGTTACATTTTTTGTCGCGAAAACATAAAGGTTGCCGTATAATCGAGATACACCGCTTAAGACCTGCATAATACCAGGCTATATTCCCTGCCGCAATTAATACCCGAAGCCACAACGCCTTTAAAGCATCAAGATTTTCGATTTGGGGACAAGAAACACCACGGTTATTATTCGTGTAAAATCCCATGCCCAGCCCGCAAAAACTTGCAGATATTCCATGTGAAACTCCGACGTCACAAGAGAATTTAACGTCGCCGATAATTTTCATGAATATTTAATGATCGCTACGCTACAACCGGCCTTACGTAAATAAGAAACGTAACGACCACGGCTTATCCGCCATCGATCGAAAAAAGTCTCCGATTTGAATTTTCGACCACTTAATTTTCGATAAAAAAGTGAGCAAATAATGAGCCGATCGGCTGGAAGATGCGGCATCGACATTAATATTCAAAACGACGGGTTAGCGTAATTGCATTTAGTTTCTAAGTGTTGTGAATTTTAAATTCTAAAATCAAGATTACTACTCACATCATTAAGCTCATGTATGTTATTACTGAGATGTATAATGAGTAGGTACCCGTAGTTTCTACGAATTCACCAGTTAACTTGCTATCGGCGTGCTTGTACCCATTTCGTTTTACTTGTCTCGAGTAGGTACGCGTTTTAAAGTCGTTGGTATCTTTATGAAAATTGTCGAAATATACATTTTATAGTAAATAAACATACTTTATAAAACGTAATATATTCATATACTGCTTTTAGTCTTTTGGTAAATATGATCGTAATTAAAAAAGTGCTCCATCGATATTATTAAATAAACATTAATTTACTCTCGACAGCGTCGCTTGCCAGACAAGTCCTTATAAAAATATTTTTGCATTGAACATAATTTTATCTCGGCGCTCATATGCAATTATGATTCGCTCGAGACCACCATATAATAGGTACTGGGCAGACCTCCGCTCGCTCGTTCAGATAGCTCAAGGGGCCTCGGCAAAAAGGGATATCAAATTAATACTGAATCCATAATAAATCAAATGGGGCAGGTGGACTCGGTCGCAGGAACAAGACTTTAGCCTACGGATAAGTTTTGAAATTATCATGCAAGGACCAATTTAATCGTAACACCACGCACCCTTAGGCGCCGTTTTCACAAAAATATGTCCAAATTGAAGTTAAATATTTGCAATATGCGGATCTGTTGGGTCCAATCGAATGGTCGATCCGAGTATTGTCACGCAATCTTTGAATTTTTACCATAATGGTATCCAATTGTTAACATAATAAAAGCGCATCAACGACACAGTAAATACCCAATTTTCATATATTAAATCGGGTTGCGAAACTAAATTCACTTTTTTATGATACTCATTTTAAGAACTCGAGATTTTTTTGTCGTCCGACTGAAGACAGTTTTTTTTTATTTATTCCATCACTATGTTTAAATGTACAAGATCTTCTTTCCTTAGCCACTATCGGAAACCTTGTTAGGTTTAATATAATGGCGAGATCCCACGGATCGATCCACACTAACAATAGATTGCAGATATAAAAAGTTTCTCAGAAATAATACACCTCAAATAAAGGCTGTCTAAGCACAAATACAAGATCTACAAGTACATATGAGTTAGAAATAATCGTGACTAAAGATGTTAAATAATTAGCCACAAACGCGTGGACCACTCGTCGATTTCGCAGTTTCTTATTGGCTTTTGAAAGTTTCTGGCCATACTCGGTCTTGTGCAATTCGTTACATGCTTTTTTAAGGTTGTGTTTTGTACATATTTTATACCTGCGTCTCTAACATTTACCATATAAAGTAATAATTCCCTTAGTCGGAAACGCTACAAAAGTTCATGGGTAGTGCAAAACAAAGTGACTTAAATATATTTAATACAGTCAATTTCGGAACCACTTTTATAAAAGCAGCTGCCAGAGCAACTATAATAGTAGATGGAACGCCCGCCATAATATTTTATCGGATCAATATAGACAGGCATTATTGCTATCTAAATTATACTCAACACGCTTGCGTGTTAGGTTGCAAAACAGTTTTTGTCGCTGCACCGAACCAATTAAGTTTAGGATTCGCGTGATTCAGGTTCTTATGTTTTTACATCCCATTATTTATTGTGTTTAAGTAGATTTTTTGCATTTAATAACAGTTGTTCATCCATCATTTATTTTTACAATTTTGTTAACCTTAAAAGCCACTACAGAGTCTAAGGTTATTGTTGTACCTAGACATTCAAAAAAGTATAATTTTTATGAATATTTTGAGCATTTAAATCGGTATCCAGTGTACTATAGTATCGTGAACAGAGGTCATCTACCACATAAATTCTCAGCACGAAATGGAAGCTATTCAGAATCAAAACGAGATTTTTTGCGCTAATCCCACGAGGAATTTATAATCCGCCGCAGCGGTATACTCTTGCAAGTTATTCCTTATATCTCACAATCACAATATTATAAATATACATGTATCAAAATATGAAGAAAAGGTGTTTCATAAGAAGTTATTAAGTTTTCACCGAAATTCATTAATGCTTCACATGACCTGCGTATCAAATTGGTAGACGTTCTCTTAAATGCTATTAATGAGTTCTTCGTGGTATGTGGTCCATGTTCAAACAATAGGAATAGTAGTGTTCAACATTATGTCGAAATCAAGAACAGGAGGTAAAAGCCCCATTAAACCGGCTGAACGAATATAATCCGTATTTCATTAGCTTAACGGTCAAAATCGTCAAGCGGAGTATTATCTTCATTCCTACCGCGTGGGTTGACAAGACGTATGCTTATCGTCGATTTGGCATTTCTCTGCTACTTAATCCAGTTTTAAAAAACCATTAAAGTTGTAGTAGCTATATCATTACATTCTTGCTTTTGAATTGTAAAGTGATTTTCACTTGGCGGATTTATTTTACTTGAAACTTATCCTTAACACAAAGTGTTGTTACGTTTATCTCTGACGTTTCCTATTGTGTATCACGTTCATTACCACTTTTTATTTTTATTTTTATAATATTTTGTCCTCGGTACGTGTGTGTGTTACCGGTACGGGTCCGTTCATTCTTAAATTCAACACCGGGCACTTATTGCGCTTGCTCAAGAGTTCTTAGCTCAAAATATTTCCGAGTGCTTTCGAAGAGTCTCAGAGCAAACAGTGACCGGTCGGTTGAGTAAACAAACGTGACGACGGTGTATACCGGTACTATACCTAAGGCCTCTAAACGAGCCCACACTGCTTGACAACGCTTTGTTGACTCTACGACCCTCCGATATTTGCATGTGAATATTGTAATTAATAGTAAACTTTACATGTGAAACTATTTCGAAACTATGCTATGAGAGACCGGGGGGGGGGGGGGGGGGGGTTTAAACATATTATTATGATTCTGAAATAATTTAGGTACAGTCAGCGTCATATAGGTAGTTAGTAGCCGCCAAGGTAGCCTAATATTTCGGTACACGTCTTTATTACTGTAAGAATATGGGTGTGTTACGAAATCGCACTATGAAAGCGTTTTATCTAAATATGCTGATGTGCTAACTAAACACAATACACACATTTCATGTGTACACGAAATATATATATAAAAAAAACAACTTATTTACTACTTGTTTCATAAAAATGTAAATATGATATGATACATAAAATGGGCACAAGCATTAGTAATTAACTAAGTATCTATTGTACGTACCTACGAGTATAATATAATCTTAGTAAAATTAGAACCATTGTAAAATATATATATAAACCTAGATATAATTAGCTTAAGAGTGAATACAACGGCAGTTAAACCTTTACGGCTTTGTCCGCTGTACAATTTTTTTCTTTTGTATTGTTCTTTTGGTCAATAAATGAAAAAAAAAATACTACTCTGGCTGCTACTAACTACTTGACGCTGGCTGTACTTGGTAGTTCTTAAAAAAATATAAAATATTAGGGGACAATCTTACACAAATCGACCTAGTCCCAAATTAAGCAAAACTTGTTCTTTGGGTACTAGACGATGATAAACATACTTATATAGATAAATAAATACTTAAATACATAGGAAAACATCCATGACTCAGGAACAAATATTCGTGCTCATCACACAAATAAATGCCCTTACCGGGATTCGAACCCAGGACCTCTTGCTTCGTAGGCAGGGTCACTACCAACTAGGCGGTCGTCATGTTCATGGATCTTGTCTAATAAAATTTGTGTAGATTACCCGCTTCACATTAAGGACTAAGGTAACATTCTGTGGGAATGCGGCCTTGCTCCAAAATTTTTTTTTTTTACTTAAAGATGCGTGCCTGTGATGGTAAGTGCCGCATTCCTTACATGTATACATTTAAACCTAGTAATATCGCCGAAGGGATATGATTAAGTAATATAAAATATAACTATAATATTCAGCGTTGTCATATATCTTCTACGGTAACATTATTTCCCATCCCACAGATACATTTAATATTCCATTTTAGAAGGAATTCTATCTTGTGACCCGTGACGTAGTAACATTAGTAGACGTCGAAATTAAAATAAAAAAATTTGGTCTGTCCCCAAAAACAAGTTTTGAAATTATTCCAAAGCCTCAGTAGATACCATTGTTGTTTATGAACTACGGAAGAAAGAGGTTGAGGCGACTTTCTGTACGATCATTTATCATACGACGACGTCTGCCTCAGATAAAATCCATAGCGACACACACACTGACGAAGCACATATTTGTATACTAGTCATCACACAAGCAAGATTAAATAACCTGGCAGACGTTTTTTGATCTTATGAAGAACATTTGGATACAAAATTATCGTATACATTTAATTTAATTATTGAAATAGAATTATTTCACCTGACACTGTCGATAAATGAAATAGATACTTTCTAGATTTTTTTAACGGCATCAGTCATAAGATGAAAGAATATTCGCGGTATCTTAAAAATGAGTGCTAGGCAGACCAAGGAGCTTCAAAGCCATACTGCTGTTCAACCGGTTGCCGGTTGCCTTGACTCGCGTAACTATGGCTTTCCTTCATGCAGCTATTTAAATCGCGATTACAAAGCATTTATTCAAGTACATTGCCATGAGAAAATAATTTCAAATCTACAAGCTCGTAAGCCTTTTGACAATAATTTCATTATGAACATGTAGTCCGCTTTTGTGAAACGGAAGGTAGCAGTTTCTTAAAGTCAGAAAAAAATACTCTCCGGTTATTTCTTCTTAATCCCGTTAACAAAGTGATCTTTCGGTTGATTTAACTCGAAAAAAGACGCCTCACTATATTGAAGCCAGTTTCAAAAGGAAATAATCACGTTATTTATTACCTCTGCTGAGCTGAGACCAACCATCTTTAATCTGTTCTAAGCGCGTAGATCGATTTTATGAGAGATTAAAAGCATTGATCGGCTAAGAAGTTTTTCGGAAAGCAATAAAAAAATATTAGTTGAGACAGGATTGAAACTAGATTCAAGCTTAATGAGATCAATTACTATGCTCTAAGTTAACGGCTAGCGGCTTTATAAAATCATTTTTCTCACAATCTAAAAGTATAATATTGAAATGAGACTGTTAAATCTTTAAATTGTGTTAATAACTCCTTCGTGGACAATAAAGTTCGGCAATTTTTTGTTGTAAAACACGTCATTTCAGTTGAGGCGGTGGATTTAAATAGATCAGTAAAACAACCTTCAATTTGTTATGATGCGTATCGGAAATAATTGCTATTTTATTTATCATGATTATGATTTTTGCAAATAATTTAAGTACTTTAAATACTTTAATCTGACTTGGTGCCGCCAACCATCGATTACTCTGTCGGCAATCAATATTTTTACATTACACTGATTAAAAGCAATCTTGTTATGACTTACCCACATCAAATGCTGAATACCAAACGCCGATTACAGACGATTAGAGCCAATTACACTCAGTACTAAAATCGAATTTACGACTAAACCAAAATTAACACTATCCCATTGCCCTAATTGCACCTCTGCGCATCATAAATCTTTGAACATCGCATATAAGAAAATTGTAGGAAGGATCTGAACTCTAATTGGATTTGTACATAGCTCGGATCTATCAATATTCTTTGATTAATGGTATCGAGGGTCCTCAGCGTAATTACAAGCTGAGACCGTCATGAATCAACTGCCACAGTTATAAATCTGATAAGTAGAACTTGTTTTAAACAAGTTGAAGTATCACTCCTAAGCTACCTACTTCTTCAATGTTCGTTTCGTCTCTGTCCTTTTTTAAAGCATTTACTTTTATGATACAGGTGTGTTTTCTCATTTTAATCTTATCAACTTTTATGTGTGGTGGAACTGGTCCCGAATCTCGTGAACGCGTCATTTTAACTGAAATAATGCTGTTAGATATTATAAAGTGTACTTTTGTCATCACTGCCGTGCTCTTCGATGATGACTAAAGTACGTTGTTGTTGTTCGTGTTGAGGTAGGGCACAGGGAAATGTCATCCCGCTCGAATTTAGAGTAGCCCAACTGGGGAAGTAACTCCGCCTTGCAGAAGACCACAGCCATAATAACACTACTACTTGCTCTGTAGTAGTGTTGTGTTCCTGGAGGTGAGCAAGGTCGCCAGAGCTCCCGAGGATGCGTTGTGTTGAGAGCGAGGGAATTTGTTCCTTCAGCTGTCAACACGACGAATCCTCAAGCATATCAAGGGTCGGCAATGCTCATGTTACTCCTTTGGATTTGCATGCGTCTATAGGCTGCGATGTCCACTTACCATTAGGCGTGCCGTACACTGGTTTGCCACCGTCGTTGTATAAAAAAAGCACACCTTTTTGATTTTCATGTCATTAACTGCTTGTACCTAAATATATTTAAGTTTTTATTTGCTCAAATCGGAGTAAGAGAACACGGTTAAGGAAGTGAACTTCAAAGTGGTCGAGGTAAAGCACCTGCAGCGGAACAGCGAAGTCAAGTACGCAGCACAATAAATGTTTGCGTCCGTCAGAGGTGAAATTGAGTGTGAAGCGGCAGCGGCCCGCCGTCGCTCCCAATACGTCGCTTGGGCTGCGCGAGCGCAAGAACCGGCTACAGGCGTGCTGTGGTACGATACTGTGACTAAGCCCGTAATAACCAATGAGAACTCACGTTATGCCGAATACTGCTCAATATAATATATAAATAAATAAATAAATATAAGAGGACAATCTTACACAAATCTACCTAGGGGTCTCTATTGTTTCCCATAAAATTTAAGATCCGTTTTTTTCAGTCCATAACGTTTTCCACCATATTTTTTTCTAGTCATATTGTCGAGTCATAAAATTTAAAATTATAAATTGGAGTTCCAATTTTTGCAGGTGATCATTATTGTTAGTCATAAAATTGGTTAGCCATAACATTCAATGTCCCGGTGGTATACAATTACATAATGTTAAAGGCAATAATCTAGTTAATAATAATTTTGTAGTCTTTTTTCGCAAGTAACAATGATTGGTAGTCATCTGATTAGTTAGTCACATCATTCAATGTCATGGTGGTGTCACAACTTCATAATTTTAAAGCCAATAAACACCCTCCCAGAAGAATAATAAAATACATAAAATGTTAACTCCCGAATGTTACTGAATGCGTTCTTCCAGACTCCTTTACAATTAATGTGGGTACTTGGGCAAAAATAAAGAAGGTATGGAGTGATGCGACTGAAAGGTATCTATGCCGCTCACTGTTTTGTTTAGTGGTGGCAAATATGTCGGACGAAGGTGAATGTGATAAGGTGTTCTGCGATTTCCAAAGAAAAACAGAAAAATCTGTACTTGTAAAAATTTTGATGGATGTTGTGTCATTATTGTTTCTGGCTTTTCTGTGTACCATCACTAACTACTCATTCTGACGATTCTAACGAGCCCAAACTCGACGGGGTTACGTCAGTTAAGTACTGAATTCCCATGGCCACCTTCTGTCTCCATCATCAGATCAGCTCGATGGTACCATAATATTGAATTGTCATCCAAATTATACTTTACCCAAAATTTCAGCTCAATCGGTCACCGGGAAGTGGGTCAAATTTAACTTGCAAGATTTGATTACGGAGAGACAGACAACGGGACAGGTGAAACTAAATAAAAGCTTGTAAAATAAATGTATTTCAATAGCTCACTAAAACACACACTCAAAAAAACTGGATACAAAATACTTTTGTAATAGTTATGATAAAAACCGCAATTATTGTTATTAAACTTGCATACAATATCTAGCAGAGGAAATACTCATATTCACAAGTAGGTACAACACTAATAAAAGGTATAAATAATAATACCCAGCTGCTGCTATTAGCGCTCACGTTAGTCACACTTATGTATAAAAGTGCAAATTTATTGTTATTAGAATCGGCATACGCTAGGCATCATACTTATATATAATATAATATATTCTGGCGATAATAGTGTTTTTATGCTATTTAAATTGGCACTTCAGCATCTTAAGTGCTAAAAACTCAAAACAAGGCGGTAGCCGTTTACCTGTAGAACTTTTTGATATTTTATACGTATTTTAACACGTGAATACGTGCAACAAACATTATACCGAGAAAACGTATTGTAGAAGAATCTTAAACATTTTGCCGTAGCAAAATTTCGAAATGAGAGCGGTCCAATCTCACGGCAACTTACCATGGCGCGTCCCGGTCCAACCTCTTTGCCTCGCTCCATTAGTATTTTCCATTTATTTTTTGTCCTCGTACCTGTCCGGCTTTGGGGATTTAGTTTTTATATTACCGCGCGACGAATACAGAATTTCTTTGGTATACAACAGAAAATAAATGATGTAACGTGAAACTACGCAACCCTGTAATGCGGACTTTATTATTTTTCGATTAACTTTTTTCTCGCGCTTTGTATCTGTAATGGCCGTACGCAGAAGTATGTCGTTATTGGTTATTATGCTAATGGAACTCCAAGCTCCACTTATCTGTCAATACATGTTATTCCGCCAACCATCATTTATGACTGTGTTCACCAATATTTAAAATTAAATAAACATTTTGATTAACACTTGCGTTTTGGTCAGTAAAATTCCGTTCCCATGGTTTTTAAAAGCTGCTAATTGACGGCAACTATACAAACCTTTATTAGAAAAAAATAGTCATTCAGTTGGGTTGATTTTATTTAAAAACTGTACTGATTGGATACTGCACATTCATTAAAGCGAAAGGCTCGTTTATAAGTAGCATGGGGCACACTGAAGACCGCGCGTCTACCACAGTAATGAGTCATTGTACTAAAGCGAAAAGTGATTGAAAGGCACACACCCACGTAGAATCTATTAATATGCGAACATAGTATCATATAGTAATGACTCGTTCTGGTCACACACCAAGATACGCTGATATATGATAACAAGTTAAAATAATTGCATACTGCTTAAGCCATCAGAATTACAATGATAATAAAAAATAATGGCTTTAAGACTTATGTAAACTTATATAAAAATAACATTTGTGGTACTAGATGAATAAGTAGATACGATAATAAACAGTTTTCAACTTCACTAGTTTGTATAACTAATGCCATTTCTTAGGATGGTATATTGACATATTATGTGAGACAATAACTGTGAAGAGCGCATCACAAGCTTTAGAAAAACAGATGCACGAAAGCTAAATAATAGTACGCATATAAATTAAAAAGAAACCTAACATTCCAATCCAATGAAAAAAATGTGGCTCCGTTTATTGACGTCTCATTTGTTACACCGGAGGTGCAAAAAACGCCTTATAATTAGAATACTAATGTAGCTTGAGTCGTTGCTAAAACATTCATGTGAACCTGCCTCATTTACATAATGTCATATACTACTTGATGTGTTTAGCTACCGACGATGTCAATACTGGTTCCTCTTATGGACAGTACGGTAAATACAAGTTAAATAAGATGTATATATCGTTTTAAAGCCTTTGTAATGAGCTTTATTGTCCAATTCTAGGCAAATGAACTACGAGAACTAGTAACTTAACAGGCTGAGAGACTGGCAGAGTTTGGTGGTTTTATGATTATTTTTAGATTTAGCCCTTCTCTATATCTCTACCAATATTGATTGTTTTAAAGATACAGTATACTTAATGCTAATTGCGTAAGGTACCTTTGTGTTTATATGCAGTCACGAAGAATATATTTAAATGTTATTTTACACGTCTACACGGCTCACAACTAAGCTTTAAGTATTACAAGATTACCTTAGCAAATATTAAAGAATTATGATAATAGTATAAGTCCATTATGCTTCAACGTATTTTGTGTTACCATTATCACATCGTAAAAAACACGTATCCATCTAATAACGCTCGTCATTCGAGGTTCAGTTAGAAGAGTAGATGCAAGTAAAATGTAACTTAATAAAATTGGAGCACACACAAGACAGGTTTCTCAAGATGTTCGTTAACAAGGTCTAACAAATCTGCTATTCTCATGTTAATTAGTTGAAAGTCAAACGAAACGTTGGCGTTCTACTACTGACGCTGAGATATTAGTAGCATAACAATAAATCGACTTAAAGGAAACCAGCTTAGTTGAATGTAAAGAGATAATGTTGCGTGGGGGCAAGCCACAGCCCCAAGACGCACGGTTGTTTAAGCACTGCCTTTATGTACCCAAATCCGGTGGACGGACGTATCTCCTTTGAAAAATCTTTAAAGGAATTAATATTCAAGATTAAATTGAAGACGTAAAAAACCTTCATGAGGATATTATTATAGCAACTAGACAAATGACTGCTAGTAATTTAATCGTAGATTATGCAAAGCTTTCTAACATAACTTTCAAAGTCAATGTAAAATCATCGTGTTTTCTAAATGATCAATAAAATATGTTTCGAAGGTATACTGGAGAACAGTGGTTCCCAATATGAAAATCCGCCACTACATTATACAAATCGCATGATTATGATAATGCAAGCTATTTATAAGCAGTTTTGATTTACTTACAAGTCTGCTTGCTGTTCGTAACCATTTCTGGGAATAAATTTATGCATTAAATTCCGCTACCGTTTTGTATTAGTGTGGGTTTCGCAAAATTCAATTAAATCTTATTCACTCATTAACATAATTATATGCAGCGTAGGTATTTGTTACATTTCTGCAGATTAATCTAGATTACCCACAGTTTAAATCGTGTTTACTTTACTAAAACTTAGTTTACATACGGAATTTTGTTTAGTAAATAATTAAAATTACAAATTAGAAGGCCAGTACGATTAATCTAGTCGATAAGAGGCTTAGAGATGTGGAGAAAGATGAGCTAGAGGAGGACAGAGAGACGAGAGGGGAGATCGGGCACTGACCCACGCCGCAGCATTCCAGCGTGCTCGGCTGACTTGCTCTCTTTACTTTTGAACTGAAAACGTATGAAATAGCCTTAAATAGAAAGGAAGAATTATAATGTAATTATATTTGAATGTTCTGTCTGTTAGTTGCAACATTGAAAACAATTTTTGTATCATTGCCAAGAAAACTGACGAGGTACAAAGATTGCTATTTTTGTACGAAAAAATTCCAGAAATTATCTGCTGAAATCATTTTCAAGTATTTTGATGTGAACATTTTTTAAAGTGGGTTTCTATATACCTACCTAACATTTTTAAAATAATCTAGTACTGTTAAAACTATATACATATGGAACTAGTGGGCTAGTAGATACTAAGTGGCTATTATAATAGGCAACGTAGTACAACTGGTCGACGCTATCTGCCACTCCGACCAAGTAGGCGATGGAAAAAATCTTTTTGAGAAATTGATTCGCTCCATGGCACTCAGACTATAGAGTTAACACTATTGCAGACATGATTCATAAACCATTTCATACAAAAAAAAACATCGAAAAAAAATCAATTGAATTACGGAGGGTACTGGAAATTACCAACTGACGGCGCTTTAAAGTTCATTATAATCCATTTTGTTTTCTCTTGTAACACTTATCAAATATAATTCTAATTCGATTTAGTATATTTCTTTAATTTGACTCTATTTTGAATGTTTCAAAATAGGAAACCTAATGGATTATCACAATCTGTCAAGCTTCAACTGAAAATAATACAGCAGTAAATATTGTAAATAGTATATATATTACTTCAACGAAACACTTCTGTTGCTGATGGCTTTTACCTGACCTTTTAGAATTTACATTATTAAAATATACACACACACGCATTATTTAAAACGGTCATTACTCATATCCTATTCTTAAGTCTACATTCTGTTACCGGACTCTTGATCGTTCGATAGGCAATCTCCAACGCACGAATGAACAGAAAAAAAACCATCGAAAAAATGCCTCTCAGAGATTTAAGTGTCAGTTCAGCTACGATGGGATCTAGTTTTCAAATTCAGTGCTTTGACTTTAAAAGGTATTGTGATAAAAGGTAACGTGAATATTGAATGTATTCCAAATTTTACAAGAAACACTATAGATAAGTAGATCCAATGAAATAAAATAAAAACTATTTATGAATGTGATTCCGAGTTGAGTCCACTGTGATCTGTGATTGATAAAGTAAATTGGGTATTTCCTAACTCCATTTATTTAAACTGTGTTGTCACAACTCGCATGATGTTTGTAAAACGAAACGAGGACGTCTCTTAGAACCTGTTCTTGATTCTGTTACCTCAATGAATACCGCTTTGGCAAAAAATATCAACGGATTCTTTAATACGTTTGTATTAAGTGTCGTTCTTAAAAGTTTTCATTTAATATCAATTTGGGTCCTGTTTGGTAAAGTTGTATTTTCTCTCGTCTTCGTATTAGGATAAAAAACATACCTAATTTTACAACTGACTTCACCAAAGTCAGTTTTTTCCACCGGCGCCAGCCCAGCTCCAGTTACCTCTACGCGGGCATTACTCGTCCGGCAAGTAATGGAAAAAAAAATTAATGTACACCATTAGCACCGGGCCTTGGTCCTCTCTGTAATTTCAAGCCTTTTTTTAATTTCCATTGGCCTGATGGGATTCTGAGCGACTGTCCAACGCGATTCTTATCTCGACGTATAATAAGAAGAGACAGACGTTACTTATATTTTATTTAATGTCAGAATTGATCGAACTGGTGTGATAACGCAGTTGGAACGAAGATTTGTTTGTGTCATTAATTACGTTTATTATTTTTGGTCATTTCTAACTTTGTCCATTTTTATCCATGTTATTTTACTTTAATAATGTATTTCCCTGCGACGTGAATTAATTCTGTAGTTTGGTCAAAGGTTTTTTTTCGGTTACTGTTTGTATAATGGAAATCGTATGCAGGGCCCGGTTTTTTAAGAACTTAGTAACGTGGTAATTGCCTTGTTAATTTTATTTTGAAAGCGGCCTCTTTGATGTCTAGTGTGGTTTTTTGTCGGTTATTTTCGAATGCACCTCCACCACTAGGTACATAAATAAAATAACTAATATTATGTAATTGAAACTTTTTATCTATGGTTTAATTAGACGTTAATTCCTTAGAACTTTCCTTTTCTAACGGAATCACATCATGTAATATAAAAAATACACACCATTTGAATAACTGTCTTTGTCTGCAACAACCGGTCAAACTTCAAAAAAACGTGCTGAAATCATGCACAGGCAGACCAGACCGAAAATTATAAACCTCGTGCTGCGTAAGGCGAGGCAGGGCAAAAATGTGTTTAACAACTCTTTAATATCTATAAAACTGTTTAATAACTTACCTGACGAAATAAATACTACGGGGCAATAGTTAAACACAAATTATCTACATGGCTTCTAAATGATTTTGTGAATTCTATTATTTTGTTATTGTAACTCTTTGGTTATTTACTAAAGTTGACATATTGTTATAATTATAAATTATTTAATCGTAACGCAGCCCTCGGAAACGTTTGCATGCCTCATCTATTTTAAATTATAAAACCTATCTTTACTCGAATTTAAACTTTCGTGAGACATGTTGAAATAATGCTAATAATTACACGGTTCTACTCACGTATTAAATATCACTACGGGCGACATGTTTCGCGTGATTCAAGCGACACCGCCGTGAAAAATCCCATCCTGAAGAAGAACTCCCGAAGAGTTCGAAACATGTTGCCCGTAGTGACATTTAGTACGTGAGTTGAACCATGTAATTATGAGCATTACGTATTTTTACCTACTGTATACCAGTAAATAAACGATTTGATTGATTGATTAATAAAAACAAGTTTAGAATTAATAACATATGCAAATGACTTTAGACTAAAAATTGACAGAATATTTAATTGAAGATACAGCATACACGATACGTGGTAATCTCAGGTGACGTTAACTACAATATATTTTATTACTCTTCCATATTCGTCAAATATTCTTGTCGTGATAGTGCCTGCATCGCCGTGTTATATAACATCGAGAACTTATTCAAATCAACTGCTAGAAGTTTCACGGAAACACACAGTGCGATATAAATGGAAGCTAAACGAAGTATGCCAGTATGCAGTTCCAATGTAGTTACTACGTTCTTCTCCTAAGCATCAGTGCGGTGCCTTTTACCTTTTTGTTTAAAGAGTCCGAGTAATGATATATTGTTTACGTGGCGCATTCTTCAGATGGCTGACGGGTGGAGGAATCTGAAAAGTCATTATCATTAAATTTGAGCCACGGTGACGCCTGTCATTAGGTTTTTTTTTATCAGAACCTTACCTACGTTAGGGTTATAGTAGTTAAAAGTTGTTTACTTTTTGATGCTCATTATTAATTACGTTTCAAGTTTTTTTTCCAATGAGATTCTCATCTTCTTAAAATTCATTAACTTCCGTTATGCGCATGAACTTCCTAGTGCATCAAAAAGTCTAGTTTAAACAGCAATAACCTTAGGCATCATTCAAGAATAACATACTTATTTAATCTTCAAATGGAATAACATAATTTAATCTTCCTCGGAAAAATACAAGAGGATATTTGAATAAAACCGAATAGAATATCTTTATTTAGATCCATATGATGCGTTTGAGAGGTTAGATATTACCTTAGGCAACATCCTTCGCTTTGGGCGAAATAACGTAAATTAAAATAGGTTTACATGATCGTAGATTGGTATTTCGACTGATAGTAAAAGTTATCTTTATGGTTTATGTAACTTTCAACTCGAAAACTAGTAACTGGATACAATTTTCATTATAATAATAATCGCAGACTGGCCACAAAATTATTTTAACGTAATTCGATTCGGCCGAACACTTGTAGAACGGCACCATTTTAAATTGAACCCCTGTATAGTCATATGGTCCAATTAGCCGAGGTCTTCAAATATGGTGAGGTTGGTCTCTCGCGCATGCGTAGCCAGTCTCGCCTTGAGTCTGGGGTCTCGGGTTACTCGGATCACGTTCAAGGTGCGTTAGCGCAAGAAAACCGACGTTTTAAAATGTTCAATGTTAAAAAACTCAACCAATCCATGGCATATATTGAAAAAGTAAAAATAGTAAGTGTGAATGTTAAAAACTCAGTACGATATTCACATTGATATTACAGAAACTGAAGAATAGAAGTGGATGATTAAACGTCCTTTAGTTTTACATCTTCGAATCAGTTTGTGAAATACCAATTCAGTTCAAATGGGTTTCATTTTTCATTCACATACATTGGTATGAATTAGAAAGAGATACATTGTAGATAGATACATTCATAATATTGGGTATCAATATATCGAATATTATGAATGTATGTCATATAAAAGATAATCCAATTAAAATGAATCATCTTGCGCTATGCCCGAGCCCTTTCAATAGTTTCAAGATCCAATATAAAGATCTGTAGAACTTGTTTTGCTGTTAACTCCACCTTTCTCAGACATTTAATTAAGACGCGATACTTTATGGTACGAATCATAATAATTCTTACATATTTTATAGTCCAAAAGAAGTATTATAATCGCAATTATTTATTTTCAACTTTTCATTCTTTAAGAACCTCTTCAGAAATGGCTGATATAGGTATTCATTCAGATAATTTCATGCATATTTTGAACGTAAATGTAATCCATATAAATATGCGATCTCAATATTGCCAATTCTCTCTACTGATAGGCTTCTGCAATAGTAATTAACCCCGGTTATCTAACCCTACAGCAAAATACGGCAAAATTTAACCATCGTTAACTCTTGATTGCATTGTTTCAGGTACATCCATTCGAAGGAAAAGCCGTTCAAATGCACAGAATGTGGGAAAGGCTTTTGCCAGTCAAGGACTCTAGCGGTTCACAAGATCCTTCACATGGAAGAGTCGCCCCACAAATGCCCTGTCTGCAGCCGAAGTTTCAATCAGCGTTCCAACCTCAAAACTCATTTGCTAACACACACAGACCACAAACCGTACGAGTGTAACTCATGTGGAAAAGTGTTTAGAAGGAACTGTGACTTGCGTAGACATGCTCTTACTCATGCCGTTGGTGACGTACCGCCGGGTGACGTTTTAGACGTAGGCGAAGAAGATATCGGAAGACCTGATTCGCCCATAGAACCAGGGTTTGAAGATGATGATGGCGAATTATCGTCTCCAGATCATTCTCCTGTAAGACGGGCACGTTCATCTTCCATTGAGAGCATCGGAAGAGAGCCAATTATTGAGATACCAAGACCCTTGTCGCCGTCTGCAGTGGAACAAACCCATTGTCATCACAATGAGCCACGGGACCGAGCTAGTCCCTATACTATGCGGCCGCATCATCCAGAAAGACATCGTGGGCCATCTTCAGAGTTGTATGAGAAACGACGCTATACGTCGGACGAAATAATAGAAAAGGAAATGCGCTACACTGAGATGTCAGACCCACCTGTCCGTCACCCGCAGTTACAAATTCGAAGAGACTTACATCAAGTTGTTCCGCCTGAGTCATCAAAAATGGGCCAAGCACCTAATATGCCCATTGATCCAGGGCCATCGGTCATGTATCTCAGTCCATTTAGAAAGAGAAGCCATCCGCCAGATATTGGTGAAAATGTCAGAACATGCGCACCAGTGTACAGAAGTCGATCACCAGAACCTACAAATTTAACAATGCCCCGTCAATCACTTGTAACTGCAGAGGTTGGAGTGGGCATTCCTCCTACAATAATGGGAATGCCATCGTATCATAAATTTGGTTTGCCTATGCCTCCGCCTCATCCACAAATTGCCTATGGAGGCGTGCCACATACTGTGCTCGGACCACAGCAAACGGTTGCTCAAGATTTAATTGTAAAACATGCCCCTCCAAAAGATTCCGTACCGAGCACGTCGACAAGCGTGACTAATTGCAAAGATTTATTGCAGCCTAATGCAAAAGATACTGAGGATTCGAGTTCAAGCTCCATTACTAATGGGATAAAAAATATTGTAGGCATCCAGCCAAACTCTAATCCCAAGCCAGGGACGAGCCAGTCCAGCGGACCTAAAAAAGGATTCAGCATAGCGGACATCATGAGACGTTGAAGAGTGATAATAAATGATAAGTCGGTGCATTTATCAAATATTCTTGTGTTTTAAGTGAAGTATTAGTTTAATGAAAAGTATTATTAGTTAAAGTATTGATTTCACATCATGTACTATCCTAGAGGTATGTTTGTATGTATTTGCAATGTGGATTTGGTTTTCGTAAAGATCTCATAAGGTTTGTTTGTGCAGTGTTTTGTTTACCTCGAAAATTTTAAAAATTAGTTTATCAAAAATTTTAATCATAAAAATATTGTGGTATAATTCTATTTGTTATTGTTGGATATCTGGATAATGTAAGGAGAACAGAACAGTTTATAGTCTCAACTTGGTTTAAACCCATCAATGCTGATTGTAACATTAATTTAAGGTTAGTTTTCATTCGCAATCATATTTATAAGGCATCAGTAGCAATTTATAATGTTATTTATTGTTTAGTTAATCATTTAGTGATAAAATAAAATAATTATTAAGAAAACTTTGTTAAAGTAAACGTTTATAATGATTCAGCATCAATGTTTCAGATTGATTTGTAAATAACTAGATATTTTTAAATAGTTATGATATTTAAGGTATCGATTATATATAATAGGTAAAGTTAAGCTTTTATTGAGGTTATCTTTTACAAATATCTGACGTTGAATATTTCAAAAAAGATTATTATTGTGATCAGTGTCAAATTTGATGTCTCAATAAGATAAATAAATAGGTGTGTCTAAAAGTGTCATCAGTACAGTGTAAAAAAATACAATTTAGTTTTAGAATATTTTGCTCAGATAAGCTAAGTAAACTTTTGTTTACGGTTTATGTATGTATGTTCATTTTTTTATAAATAAATTATGATGGAAAACGTTTTTTTATTTAAATACTACCTAAACAGTACGCTGAGATTCTCAACACGTGCAAGCTTGAAGAAAATATAAGTTTTAAACTCCTCATGCTCAAAAGTGCGTCATATTAGACTTGGCTAAAGTAGTACATTTAGCCCCTATGCAGAATATTTATACATTTTTATGATTTATAAAACATTTTAATTTGACCATTCAAAACAGTTCAAACGTATTACATCCACCATTACAAGTCTTTAAAAAAACGTTAGTATTTGCTATCAACTAACCAGAATACAGCTAGACATTCAAATCGGCCAATCAGGAAACAGAATTCATTTCAAACATTAGGTGTTTTTTACTCCCTAATTCACAATAATTAAAAAAATAAACGCCTCTGCGGTCAGAGGCGTCCCGCGGCTATAGTCGGTACTATAGCCGCGTCCAACCATTCAAGCATGGTTGACTGCATACATGACATAAGCTATGGAGATTGAGCGGGATAGACTGCTGTCTATCTCGCCTTATCATATGCCCCGCGTATGCTGTCTGCCGCGCTCGGCCGTTTAGACGCGGCTAGACGGTCAGAGGCGTTTATTCGTAGTGTTAATATTTTGTATCTGTGTCAAAGCAGTTTATTAAAAAGAATGGCGCCAAATTGAACGATCTTTTTGCCTTGGTATAATTGTTTTTACTATTTTCTCGCAGTCGAAGTGAAAAGTAGAGTGTATAACTGGTCTAAAAGCCTTATTACCCCTCGAACTAATTTCCCCTCACTTCGTTCGGGAAAATATCCATCTCGTGGTAATGTGGCTCGCTTTAGACCCTTAATTGACACACAATCTACTATTACATTTTTAAATAAGGGAAACTTGCGCAGATGCATTTAATAAACCTTCTCATAACAATACCTTATTACTAGAAAACGTTTGCACAAGTGAGGTAGCATTGTTATGGGTTTATATGGGGAACTTCTTAATTATAAAATACTGATAATAGTGATAATACTGAGGTTTTTCATAACTACATTAAATAGTAATCACATTTAGTGAAAATGATGTCAACATTCTAAATAGGAAGACTACTAAATCATCTCTGTCTGGCTATCTAGCTAGGCTATAGCTTCGTGTTTTATCAGTTCTTCCCTACCCTTTTTTCAATTTTATGTTAGAGATAGCGAGTTTAACCCGAATATGATCAGTGGATCGTTTTCTACCCGACCCAACAAATTGCTCTTCCAGCTTCCCAGCTACAAAGATAGCGATACCGCGCCTTTAGTATTTTTGGGCAAACATAGGTTAAGTTTGGGATGCTCCTGCAGAACTCGGATCTGCGAGCAAACATTTTTTTTTTATAAGTTCTATACCTATTATTACGTTTTTATTTTATATTGGTAGGTCAATAAAAATAAAGATAGGGAGTGGCAATAAGTGAAACAGGAATTTTCTTGATAAATACTTGAATGAAAAAAAGTTATTTATGATCCCAACGAGTGAGTGAGTGAGGGAGTGGTTTTGAATTACCAATCCGCACGTGCAACTACAAATACAACATTTTACAATGCATCATGCGAGGAAATTCAAAATTATACATGCAAGGTGAAATTTGAATCGTCATGAAATCTCATTCTCGCACGCGTGTGGGAATATTGGATCGAAATCCATTCCTGCAAGGCCACCCCCCGGCCCGCCTCGCCGTGAGGGCATGGAGGGCTTCCCGTGTGTATGTTGACCCATATAAAGGCGCACTTTCAGAGCAAGTGCATTGTAAACGGTTTTTACGTCACACCTGGCCATAATGTGAGTTTTACCGCACGCTGCGCCTACGGTTAAACTCGCATTATCGCGAGGTGAAGACGTAAAATTGTGTACTCACCACGGGTAGTAAAAAAGGAAGCCCGAAATCGCAGGTATTTGTGACCCGAGCCGTAGGCGAGGGTTGTAAATATGCGATAGAGGGCTTTTTTTACAGCCCTTGGTAAGTAATGTACTACCTATTAACGCATTGAAACGATTATAACGAGCCGTTTTCAAGTGCTAATTCACAGCAGGTGAATTAAATTCAATCTAGCCCTCATTTAAATAAGCGGGTCGTGGGCAGATCTAAGCTCATTTCAGTCGCAGGAGCTGAATTATGGTCGCAACATGGAGTAGACGTTTAAAACAATGGGTGGTCCAATAAACTTTCTGTGATGACCATAAAGTTCTTGATGTCTTGGGGCAAGCTTTTTCTAAGACGATATTTAACATTGAAGTCTTAATCTCTGACAAGGTATGACGAGTGTATTTGAATATTAATGAACCTTGTCGAATTTTGGATAACCAGAGATAAGGATTATCAAGTCATATTCGTAAATAGGTAAATAGAGACGAATTTCATGTAAAAAGATGATATCAATACCAATTATTCATTTATTACATTCAATTATACAATTAAGATTTTATCACTCAAAAGGCGGACATAATGCCATAAGCTTTCTCTACTAGGCAAACTTTGGGCAAAGCAATCACATTGTGGGCGGTTGTGAGTTAGTTAGTAGTGTAGTCAGTTGATTTTCTTGTCTTGACTTACATGTAAAATCTTGACGATCGCAGCATCTACTAGTAAAGCGCACTACTAACGTGTCCGCCATGAATTGTACAGATCAATGTCGTTGTCTATGGTCCGTACAAGAATACAGTGTGTAGGCTTGTCGGGTGCAAGTCGGACGTACCGCTTCTAATAGAATCTAAAAAGAATTTAGAAAGTTCTATGAAACTAGAGAGAACACGAAAAAAACGTAAATATACTCTCCATTTACATTTGCAGTACGCTTACCATGAGTTTGACAATGACGGCTTACGCTAACGAGTATCGAGTTTTCTATCTGTGCATCCCGCTCGTACTGTCAAAGTGCAATAGAGATGCACAGATAGAAAACTCGATTCTCGTTAACGAAAAATGACAATGTCAAACTCATGGTAGCTGTACAGCATGCTCTCCGTGCAAACGTGCCTTTATTTAAATGGCATTTTAACCCAGAAGCTAGTTTCTGTCCGACCAAAACAATTGAATAGGCGACGCATAAGGCCGCTAACTACTAAAGTCACTACTTAAATGTGTCTGGACGTATAAGGCAAATCCTTTACCCGTACAGCAAAAGAACAACTTCCTTTATAAGCAAAAAGGTGTTTCTTTTATGATCAGCATTTTACGACACAGCGCGCAAACCTCTCACACGCGTCTTCGAACTGGTGGTACAAGTTGCTAGCGGTTGTAATAGCGATGAGCTAAAGCGGGAAGTGTTCTTAACGATATTGCAACGAACTATCCATACTAATATTATAAATGCGAAAGAGTGTCTGTCTGTCTGTCTGTTACCTCTTCACGCTTAAACCGCTAAACCGATTGAGATGAAATTTGGTATGGAGATAGTTTCAATCCCGGGGAAGGACATAGGATAGTTTTTATCCTGGAAATCATCCCCCGAGGGGGTGAAATGGGGGATGAAAGTTTGTATCGAGCTATGATATATAAACGAGTTCCACGCGGACGGAGTCGCGGGCAGAAGCTAGTTGTATTATAAATGGATCAAGAGAGAATCAATCACAAATAGAATGTAAGTAGAAGTTTAAAACCAGTGGTTCTGTGCGCTGTAGAGAGCAGCAACAACAACAGGATAGCAGACACCAGACATACGATTTTTTTTTGCCCAAGCTCAAACGGAGAACTTAGTTTGCTTCGCTCGCTCGCTCAAAAAATGGTTAGAGGTCGATTGCCCGCCTGAAGTGCTTCCAGACCAACGGCAAACCAGTTGCTGGAGGCTGGACGCGTATTGCTGGCAGCAAGTGACTTGCATGAAAATGGTTTCTGATTCAGAAGAATAATAAGTAGAAACTTAGCATTACTCTTATCTGGACTAGTGTAATCGAGTTGCCCCCGTGTCAACTAGAGAGCTATTTGCTTGTGACAACCGTATGCTACTTACACTAGGTAAAATTAACTTAGCCTTAGTCAACATTAAGTGATTTAGACATATACTTTTTATGTAGAGCTTATTTCATTGTGAATTTAAAATAGGTATAAAATGCAAGGTAGGTATATTTTGTCCCTCGTTATTTATACACTTATTTAATATACACATATGATGTGATGGGCTAATCTAGAGGTGTCATCATTGTCCTAAGATAATTAAAGTTGTGCATTACTACGAAAGACTGATGACGCTGATGATTACTACGAATGCCACAAGCTTTTTCTATTGGAGATTATTGAGAGGAGGCCTGTGCCCAGCAGTGTGACGTATATAGGCTGATTTATTTATATTTATGAAGAGATTATAATTTTAAATTATTATTGAGATAGTAAAAGTGTTAAAAACATAAATTTAATAACGCTTGAGTTATCAACTTGCGCCATCCTTCCAGAGGCCATTCCGGCTGCTACTTGGGTGTTTATGCAAAGCGTTCGCCGCCAAATGAGAAATAATAAAAATAATTTTACGAGTGAATGTCGTTTCGATATTTCAATCCGGTCGAATCGAGGTGAAAGCACTAAAAACGGAGCGGTGGCAATCAATTATCGGTCGCATTCGTGTAGTGTGAATAATTCGCGATGTGCGGGCGGAATGGACGGGTCGAATAGACCCGAAAAAGTAGCAGTTCTTAGTAATGTCAGTAAGTAAGTACTACCAAACACGAACGCCTACTATGTGTTTCGTTTTCATTTTCACTCGATCGTTTTCGATTCGGGCTTTTCTATACCTACTAATACTAGTAGCTATGTGAGCTGTAGACGACGCGAATCGACAAAAACAAAATGAACACGAAATTTCACAAGAATCGGTTGAGAAATGCGACCTGTAGAGGAGAACAGCTGGACATCTGGACATGAAAGAATTTTGGCCCTGAAGCTGAAACGGAGTACTTCGTTCGCTTCACTCGCTCGTTCAACAGCTAATGGCTCTGAAACCTGTAAAAATCGCGAGCATGAAATTATAATTTTTTATTTTTTTTGGATTTCGCAAAAGTGGCTTGACATAAAAAAGTCTATATAATCAACGAACCTGCTCACAAAATTTCAAGAGAATCGGTTGGGAAATGCGACCTGTAGAGGAAAACAACCGTAACAGCCGTAACAGCGGGACAGGCATCGGACATATAGACGATTTTCGGCCCAAGTTGAAGCATAGAACTTCGTTCGCTTCGCTCGCTTTTTCAATAATAAAGAGGAAAAGTCTGCGAGATGATGGCTTTGTATGTTTGTATGTAGGCGGGTAATCTCCGAAGCCACTGATCCTTTCACCTGTGTATAGAATGAACTTTCTGGATGGACATAGGTTATATTTAATCCCGCGGCTCCGTCTGGGTTATCTGTAATACAGTGGATCACCCCACTCGATTCATGACCCCGCGGGTAACTAGTTGCTTATAAAACTCTTTTCTTTTGTATATGATTTTCAGACCAATGGCAAACAAAATGAGTATTTATTTTTATAAAATAAATGGGATTACGGTTGAGCTTCGCTTAACCTGATGGAAAGTTAACACTTTCGCAACTGGACTAAAATGGAAACAATTCACGAGAAACCGACAGAATTCGCTAGGCGTGTAAGTTCATACTACTGCCCGCCTAGCGGGCTCAACCGGCATCTGATCTGAGAAAACATTACGAGTGCCCGCTAGGCGGGTTCTTGGTTGCGAACGTGTTAAGACAAGACCTAAGATAGATCACGCTCACCCAGAAAATGTATGTTCACTCTTGCCTTGAAGACACCAAGGTTGTATTACGGTTCCGGAAAAAAAATTGGTTCAGCTGGAAAATACATGCAAAATAGCTTTACACCGTTAGTAGTAAGAACACTACTCTACTACTGAACACGAACCCATAGTAAGGGTTTCATTTTCACTCATTCTTGTTTAGTTTACGGAAGCTTTCATTTGTAAGAAGAAAAGAGAAAAGCTTGTAAGAAGAATATCTTGTAAGGTAAGAAGACAAAGCAACAAGTTTCGTGTTGGTAAATTTTGATCAATGGTAGGTGGCGATTGCGGCAGACACTTTTCAACTTAGTATTTTTAAAGATGTTTTTAATTGTTAATCAGATCATTATTTAAAGCCTATTGTTCAAACGCTCTTAGGGAGTCTTTATCGCTTCACGATACGTGGGTCATATGGAATACCACTTACAACTAAGCTTAAATTACATTCAACTCACTGAGTGTGCCGGCGAAGTCGCTCCAAAACGGGCAGTTCAGTCAATCAGTCAAAGTTAAAGTCTGTGTAAGGTCGCCCGCTGGGGTCCTCGTGTAGGCCTGCTGAGGCCCGCCGCACGCCACGAGGTTCTTCACGCCTCGTGGGATCAAAATTCGACACAAATATCACACTCGCGCCTAGCGCGTACAAATACTAATATATCTGAGGGGGCCGGACCCACTCCCGGGTCCGAACAAACCTGTACTTCCATCCCGTGTGCAAGGTTTTTAAGGTAGAGCTACGTAAAATCAGTTATTAAAATGGAAACCCACAGACAAAATGCCGCATACATTGTGACAAAAATAAAAAAGTATTTTTCAAAAAACCCTACTAATTTCTTTCTAATTTTATAGCCTGTGTCACTCCCATGACTATGAGGAATCCAATGACACCTCATATGCCAAAACCCATTAAGCCGTTTGGACTGTAACTGTAGCCCGTGGAATGAAATAGAATTTTCATGCCCACATACATACATAAAAATATATGTCATAGGCAATCTGTGTAATCCGGTATTGTATACAATGCCCAGGCATTCTATACATTGCCTAAAACGTGCAGGCAATGTATGAAATAAGACTTATTATACACTTAGCCTATAGGCATTGTATAGAATGCCTATTGAACATCATCAGGCAATGTGTGAAAAAGACGAAAGCGGGAAGGGAGACGCATGCGGGAGGGGGATGCAATCGCGATGCAACGGGGGCTCAGGGGGCGAAGCCTGTTTTACTATATTTAATGAAACAATATAACGAACGAACAGCACATTTATTTCTTTTTGACAGTGGATCCACACTGAACCACAGATGCATTACAACTATGAGTACAGATACAACACCTCCTTCAGTAGTCTAGAACCTGCCTGGGTCTGACCTGTCTACCACTCCTAGTGCGATAAGAAGTTGGTTGCGGTTCTACAACTGTCACAACATCATTACTACAACTAGTTTGATTACTACTACTTTCCTCAGCTTTATCATGAGTACTACAATTTTCCTTTGTAACATTTTCCCCATGACTCTGCTCACCCGCAGTACTCGTCAAATAATCATCAATAATGGGTACAGAACGTTGATTGCTGTCATGAGATGCAATTGTAGTAAAAGATTTTTTAAGATGATGTGTACTACGTCTAAATGGTCTGAGCGAATCATTTTTACTTATCCAATATGATCTTGGTTCCTTACATTTTACAAATATAGTTCCCTTTTTCCAGTGATCATCCTTTTTATATTTATACACAATCTGGTCCCCTTTTTTGAACACCACTTCTTTTTTATTTACATGTCTGTCATGAAAGCCTTTTGTAATAGACTGTCTTAACTGTAATAGCTTATAAATATCTTTAGCTACTTCTGGTTCTAAGGCTGACCCAGTAGTAGGCACATTAGTTCTTATTCTTCTACTATTTAATATTTGTGAAGGAGAGTATGGAAGGCCAGATAAGGGAGTGTTGTTATAATTCATTATAAAGTCCCGGTAGTCTACTTTATCTTCAGCCGCTTTCTTGAGTAGATTTTTAGCAATATTCACTGCTTTTTCTGCCATACCCTTGCTTCTAGCATAGTGTGGGCTGCTGGTTATTCACAACATTCCCTTGATCTGAATGGATTGTTGTCTGCCATAATCTCTACTGGATATCCGAATCTCGTAAACACTTCTTGCATGGCATCTATTACACCATTTGATGTTTTATTCGTAAGTGGTCTAACTTCGAGCCAGTGAGAAAAAAAACAACAATTACTAGGTATGATTTTCCTGCCAATTCTCAAATGTCTGTAGCTACTTTATGATACCTATTTTTTGGTACTTTGTGAGGTAACAATGGCTCATGTGACTTACAAGGACTGAATTTCTCACAAGTGCGACACTGAGAAATATACTTTTGAATATCTAGTGCTAAATTAGGCCAATAGAATAGCTGCCTAGCTTTCTGTGTACACTTGCTCATTCCACTGTGACCCTCATGTATACATTTTAACACATACTGTTTTAAACTATCCGGTACAATTATTTTATTGTCAAGAAAGACCAGACCCGATTCAACATATATTTTATCTCTTAATTTGTAATATGGATGACCTTTTTTTGATATATTTTTTTCAGCCGGCCAACCCTCATAGTAGTCCTTACATAACTCTGATAATGTAGAGTCATGACTGGTTTCAAGTTTGAATTGGGCCTTTCTTTCCTCACTCATAGGTAAATGAACAGAAACTGAGTGAACCATTTCCAACATTTGAGGATCTTTTTCCGTACACTTCAGGCTATTTCTAGACAGCATGTCTGCAAAATGTAAATCTTTTCCTGGCACATATTTTAATTTTAGAGTATGGTTTAACAGCTTTAAACAAATCCTTCTTAAGCGCGGTGACCCTACTTTACTTATTGGTTTTGTCATTATTGCTAGCAATGGTTTATGATTAGTTTGAACCAACACATTTGACCCATACACATACTTATGGAACTTTTGAGTTCCAAAATAGATAGCAAGTAATTCCTTCTCTGACTGACTGTAGTTCAGTTCACAATCATTCATAGTTCTTGAAATACAAGCAACTAGATTCAAGACATTATTTTCTCCCTTTTGGAACAAACAGCAACCAATCCCATTCTTTGAAGCATTGTAATATAATTTGTTTTTGTGAATTGAATGGGCATAAAGCAGGAGCTGAGGAGATTTTACTTTTAAGCTCTTTGAATACTTTGCTATGGAAGGGTAACCATAGAAACTCAATGTCTTTTCTAAGTAATTTGCATAATGGTGCCATCAGTTCAGCCATTTCCGGAACATAGCGTCTTACGTAATTGAATGAACCAATCATTTGTTGCAGTTGATCTCTATTGGTGGGTTCATTCAACTGTATAAGTGACTCAACTCTTGCTTTATCCACACACATGCCTGAACCATTAAATATTTGGCCTACATACTTAACCTTAGGCGGTTTATATTGCAATTTATCTTTGTTAAATACAGCATTAATTTCTCGGGCTCTAGCTACCACTTCACTTACAGCTTGATCATGAATCTCCTCAGTTTCCCCCATTATTAAGATATCATCAAACCAGGTGATGACATTAGGAATATCTCCAAAATATCCTTCAATTTGGTCCTGGAACAGATCAGGAGAATTACATAAGCCATATGGCCATATGGACCAAGTACCTGAATACACCGAATGGCGTGGAAAAACAACATTTCCATGATGACTCTTCTGTTAATGGTATACAATGAAAAGCTTCTGACAAATCAAACACGGAGAACAATTTCTTTCCTAGTAACTTAGCCGCTATTTCTTCAACTGTCAGCAAAGTTTTTGGTTTCCTCATTATACTTTTATTCCAATCGGAGGGGTCAAGACACAATCAATTTTTTTTGTTTAGTTTTTCTACTATGACTACCCTGTTAATGCAAGCATGGCTATCCATTTCATCTACTTTCGCTATGGCGCCACGTTCTACTAATCTATTCAGTTCAACTTTTAGTGGCTCATGTAAAGTGTAAGGGATTCTTGGAGCCGGATGACAGATCTGTGCAGATGCTTTGGAAACTTACCATTTCCTTGGAAGATGTCAAAGTTTTGATTTATGAAGTTTTCTTTTGCAATGTCCTCTCCAGTTTTGACACTATGGACTCGCTTCACTAGATTTAAGGCTATACAGGCAGGTAAGCCTAGCAGCATAGAATTGCAGTCCACCACCATGAAGTCTTCATAACACTCTCTATCCTTGTATTTGCACTGAAGATAAACTTTCCCAATTGGTTTAATCTTGGACCCTTGAAATGCTTCAAGATTTTTCTTTGTTGGTCTCAACTCTAGCTGAGTTTTAAGCCTTTTGAATAGAGTCCGTGGCATTATACTCACATCAGCTCCCGTATCAATTCTACAGCAAATGTTCTTCCCTTCAAAGTTAATAATTTCACTCCATTCATTTATTTTGTTCCTACTGGCCACTCCGCCACAGAATAGTGCATCATCAGTCTTCAGAGTCCTGCTGGGCGTGACCCACGTTTTTCACCCTACAGCTGACGGCAAAATGGTTCAACCTACCACATTTAGTGCATTTTTTCCCATAAGCTGGGCACTCGCGGTGTCCGTGTTGGGTCTGGCACCTTTGACACTTGAAAGTTCTCTTTTGTTGTTGTTTCCTTACATAGTCAATTTCTACTGTAGGATTAATTTCCTGTACTTGCTTTTTGCTTTGCTCTGAGGCTCGACAACAGTTGGCAGCCCTCTCGAGAGTCAGATTGTCCATTTTTAGCAAACATTCCTGCAGACTTTTGTCGTAAATTCCATGGACAATTTTGTCCCGTAGCAATTGATCTTCCAAATTTTCTTGCTTCGTCTGTCTGTAGTTACAGGACATTATTAGCTGCTTACAATCCGTGAGAAAATTTTTAAAACTTTCATCTTGTTTTTGTTTCCGATCATTTAGTTTGAAACGTTCGAACACTTCATTGACCCGCGGGCTAACATATTTGGTGATGGCGTCCATTACGCACTCAAACTTGACGGACTCTTCCGCGGATAGTTGCAAAGACGTTGTGACGATGCGAGTCGCGTCTAACCCCAACATGTTTTTTAGGAGCGACAGTTTAATTTTGTCAGAGGCTTGTTCTTGTCCCGATTCTATGAGATAATCCTCAAAACATATTAGACACCATACTCGCCATTCTGAGGCCGCGTTGCTCGCTCTCAGATCCAAGTTCGGTGGCAGTTTTATTCCGTGATCCATTCTTGTGTTTTTTTTACACTTCAACAACAAGTTCAATAATTTTCACTATAAATTTACCGTCTGCGCCATGTTTTACTATATTTAATGAAACAAATATAACGAACGAACAGCACATTTATTTCTTTTTGACAGTGGATCCACACTGAACCACAGATGCATTACAACTATGAGTACAGATACAACAAAGCCCCCGCAGAAAAAGAAAACCACAAATAATCGTAACAATGGTGTTATTTGTAGGTAAGTAGGTTAGGTTAGGGTTTGCTTGTGGCCCTTAGAGCGGAAAAAGACACCCCGCGAAGCGGGGTGATTATGAGGTCGAGACGCTGGCGGTTATGTTAAAATGCTACCACTCCAGCTTACTAATCTTGGAGGCTGTCAATCACCAGTTTCAGTTAAAATAGGACATTATAGGACAGAGAGAGGGGTAAACTTGTCGCTTATTAACTCTATTTTATACTTTGCCCGTGATTCAACGGGCATTCTATACAATGCCTAGGAATTGTATACAATACAATACAATACAATACAAATACTCTTTATTGCACACCTCACACAAACAAAGCAGTTAAAAAGAAATGTATACATTGCCTAGGAAAAGTTAAAATAGATTTAAAAAATTATATCATTTCATACATTGCCTAAATGACAACGGCATTCTATACATTGCCTACGTATTGTATAGGATACCTGCATTATACAGATTGCATTATAACATATACATATATGTGCACGACTGTGTATATATAACCTGTTTTTTCTCTATGTTTTTTTATTATTTCTAGTACCTATGGTCTATGCTCAGTTGTCTCAATGAAATATTAAAAACAAAAAGAAAAAACAGGTTATATATACACAGTCGTGCACAATATACATACATACAAGAATCAAGAAGAATCAAACATTTATTCGTAACACAACACAACACACGGTATTACAAGACAAAGACAAAAGAAAAAGTAAATATGTGCCGTGTTACGAAATGGGCCCAACCCAGGCTATGGCTTTGCAGCCAGCGCTGGTCTTCCGTTGGGTCCATCGAGTGAGAAAACATAACCCTCCTTCTAGGGGCAGTCAGGTAAAAAGTATAGATTCACAGAATACCAGTTTCTCCAAGTGACTGTTTAATATCTATTCCACGTGTATTTCTATACAATACATGATTCCAGTGTAACTCAACCGCACATGATGTCACAAACTCACCCGCTCAAAGGATTCCGAATAATCGTAAATCTAACACGTGCCCAGACTTCAGAGCACACCAGCCACTCACCATACACTTTACGACTTTGTCGCTTTAACTCTTTCTGCTCTTCAGCGAGGTGCGTCGTATAAGACATGAAAGTGACAAAGTAGTAACAACTAACTTTTCGAGTATGACTCGTTCGCGATTCAGTTTCGGATGGGAAACCCAGTATAGGTAATCAAAACCAACATTGTACGTGATGTGGAAACATAGAGGCACAGAATATAAGCTGTTCTACTAAAGTACAGAAGTTCCACTCCATTGGTGCTGTCGTTGGATGTCAAATTTACACCATAAACAATACTCTAGTGAGGAAACATTCGCGAGGGGAGGGTTGCCGATGTATTCAATAAAAAAGTTCAGTAAGGTCACTTCTGCATCTGGCGGGGTAGATGTAGGTATGCGGTATTTTGTACTATACCGAGAGCTTACTAATGCCGCCCAGATTTCCTTACATTGATTTATTTAATATTTATAGCACAAAAGAACAACCGTACAAATGGCGGACTTAATGCCGTTAGCATTCTATACCAGTACGTTTGGTCAAAGCAGACAAATTGTGGTTTATGTGTGTGGGTGATTACATGTCGGTGTACTGTTCGCAGAAGCGTTTTAGTACTTTTAGTACTGCATTCGTACCGGCCCGCTTCCGTGCATACCGCGCCCATCAGGAACTAGAACGAATCATTTAAATGTAGGCGTGTAGTAAAGAATCTGTACTGACTTGACTGACAGTCGACACTGAAAGCTGGCAGCTTCCAGGGGGCCGATTTTTGACTTTCGAGCGCTCGAAAATTAAATAAAAGTAAATACTATTGTAGTGTCATAATCACAGACACTTACTTTCTACCGATAGAATTGAATACGAGTGGTCAATACCGCACGTTTTTATATTTTCTATCGTCATTTCAATACAATAGCATTTCATAATTTTTGGCAGTTTTCGAGTGAAAGAGTCGAGCGCTCGAAAGTCAAAAATCGGTCCCCTGATACCTTACCGGCCCCGCAAAGCAAATGACTGTGGAGGTGGCCGAAACTAATGGCCGTATTCATAAACGATCAACAAACCTATTTTAGCTAAAATGCCGTTAAAATTCTTTGGTCTTTATCTGTCATTTTGACATTTGTTTTAAAAATCTAATTCTAACTTAATTTTAAAAATCAGTAGTTACCGATCTAAACTCTTAAACGGTTTTACATAATTATATTCTTTTTAAAAATAAATTCCTTGCATAGTGGAGGTTAGCATATAGAAGTGTCACTTCACGCCAAAATACGACTCGGATAAGCCCGGAGCTACGTAAACAAATGAAACACGGTGAGACTGAAGGCAAAAAAGGGATCAGAATAGCTCGGGGCTTTTTGTAATTCGTTTTTGAGTAATGATGGGAATCGTAAGGAAGGACGAGCTGAGTTATTACGTATTCGTAATTATTGCTCTTGAAAATAAATATTTAAAGAATGTATAATTATGTGAAGTCTTCGTTGTAAGGTCAACATCGACAATTTAGAACTAATACAGCCCTCGATGTTAAAAGTATGGTTACCAAACTTTCAATTTAGACGATTGTAATGGTTCTAAAATGTTCAGTTTCGGAGATATCATCAAGAGACCCATTTACCCCATCGACGCATTTGCCCCAAGTAGACCTTATGTACCTACATATTACTTTTAATACAAGTACTTATACGCAGGAACAAAGAAGGGAAGTGTGCGAGTCAAAAATTAGAATCTAGTACGATGATTTTTAGAGAATAACTTATACTTCACTGTAGTGTTTTCAGAAATGTCACTATCAGCTGCATTGACCCGGACGCGAAGAGACGAATCGAAACTATATATAAGAGCACCATGTATATATACGCCGCATACTGCCTCTATAGGAACTCATATTATATTAATTTAACGTACAGTCAGCGTCAGATAGTATATTAGCATGATAGCATCAGCCAAAGTAGCCAAATATTTCGGTACACGTCTTTATTACTATAAGAATAAGGGTGTGTTCCGATATAATTTTGCTACTCTGGCTGCTACTAATTATACGATGCTGACTGTACGTATATGTAAGTAAACATCAACTCCCAGTCCTGATTAAAGTTACGACTCACAACACAAGATAGTTAGTTGGCAGCAGTGTGCCAATAGGACTCTGAGGTTGATACTAAGTATTGTGTAGAAAGTTTTATAGCTTGTGACTGCGATTTCTTACATCAATCAAATTGCCTTCAACGTGTAGGGTGAAATTCCCATTGATTGGATATACATTTTTGTTGAATGTGCGATATTACGCTATGGTTCAATGGTAAATTTTGCCGTCCGCGTTAAGCGTAACAAGTACCTTAGTATTACGTATAGTACCTTAGTATTACGGCCGTAGAAACAGCGTAGCCATACCTTACGACCAAAGCTGTAGTTATTTTTAAGTACTATTAGCTACCCACGCAAATCGATTTACACAATTATGTAATATAAAAAAGGAGGTAGATAGGTTAAATGCGCTCCAAAAATGGCACACTAAAACCGAGTCAATTCACCAACTTGCCTCAGTTTCGCGTCGTCAATGGAAACGTAAGCTGTCAGATTTGGTGGCAATTTTTAAACACAGGATTTCGTATAAGTAGACATCGTATCTTCCTCTTCTTTATATTACATTATTGGGTTTACAGATGCTTTCGAGTAATTGGTGTGTCACCTATTGGTGACATGAACAGACGAGAGGCGAAATGTACGTAACAGTTAGCATCCTTTAATAACAGCGGTTAGCCTATCTGTGATATCGACCATTATCCGTAATATTTCAGATTAAGTCTCTAGCCACATCTGTACTATATCTTAGACAAAATCACAATTATTACCGCCCCAATCATACTCATGTGGAGGGTAGTCGTAAAACTTTATCGGCCTTTTCCTGGAAACATAGGCGGGTTGGAACAGCGCCGGCGCAAAACGCAGTAAGTCGCTTTTTGTAATTTTACTGACTATAATAAACCTGTTTTTAATACCTGTAACATAATACACTTGTGAACAACTTTGTAAAGTATCATATAAAGCATTAAAGGCATGATGTCTTCCCTGATCAGTTGAACCAATGAGCCGTGAACAAAGGAAAATAGGTAAAAATGGAATTCGCCTGTTATGAACAGCGCAGGATTCAACGCAAATTTAAAGTTAGGGGTTTCAAATTTGGGGATTTTCTTTTTATATTATAACCCAGTCATGACGTTGCTCTCGTATGAGTAGGAGACGACCACGTTAATGACAGGGTTACATTATTTAACACAGTTTAATGGTTATTGTCACGTCTCTTCCCACACATTATATCGAGGGAAACATAAAAATTTAAAATCTTCATTTGCAAATTCCGTACTTACATGAATGTCAAATCATAATGCGTAAGCGTGTCGCGTCCCTACTGAGGCGCCGGCGCGGCAGCCCGAACAGCCTCCTGCAAACGATGGCAGCGCACCTGGATTGTCCCTTCCTATTTTACTGGGATAGGTTACATAGGGCACTCAACTGACAACTAGCGAATTGTAATATAATACCTACTAGCATATGTAGTTATAAGAACTTTTTACTGACGAATTATGGAAACACTTCCGAAATAAAAGAATATTATTATTATCATTATAAATAATATTTTTACGAATTAGGTACATGTACAAAAATTGCAGTTTTAAACTTACTGAGTTTGGGCCTAGCGTAACTAACCAGCTCACGTAGCTTTCAAAACTGGAAATAAGACTGTTTAAAACGTATCAAGATTGAATTTCAAGATAAGCAACTACATTTTTGCAAGCAGGTTAAATGAAGCGTTAGTATGCTTATGAGAAGCGACAATTGCTTCAATAAATATGAAATATGATATAGTTTTGTTCCATGATTCATTGTCTGGGAGAAATCGTATTTAATACACGCAACAGAATTGGGATGTCTTTTTTTTATAAATATACTTTTTTTTATAAATATAATAAATAATTTTATGTCACGCTGATATAGTATCTGCTGCTATGTATTTGAAAAATCCACCCTGTTGGATGAGAATTATTGTGTATTTTTAAAAAAAAATACACTGCTACAAAATAAAAACAATCTCGCATCAACCAAGAACATCATCTTAATTAGCTTCTTCGTTCAAGAATATTTACCTTGAATCATGTACCTATTTTTCGTGGGACACTGCAATTTGAATTTGCTGTGCTCTGCTTGCCCCTTCAAGAATACATGCGTGATTAAACTATGTATGTGCGTTGTTTAATAGTCTCGACTCTCGATTCCAGCTAGAGCTAACGTTGTGCGTAAATACTGCACTTGACTACAACCGGTTCCTGGCTCGGCCACGCGAGTTGGTTCACTTGGGTCATATTAAAATACTACCGAATATTAAAACTACGACATAGTGGCAAACTGGCGAAAAGACACACGGCCGTCTATAAGTCACTAGCGTGCTGTTGGGTCTTTAAATTGCCTATAATAAAGGTTGTACCAAAAGTCACAAGAATCATGTATCTTTGTATGTACTTAAGGCGTAATCTAATGAACGTAATGTACCTTCGTATCGTACTAAAACAGTTTAAAAATAATAAGTTTATTTTGAACACAATCTGTTTGATCTTTAAAATTAAAAGAAATCATTTACAAAAATAATATTTACGTAGCAATTTTTTCTATATCCTGCTATCCTACTAATATTATAAATGCGAAAGTTTGGATGTTTGGATGTTTGGATGTTTGGATGTTTGGATGTTTAGATGTTTGGATGTTTGTTACTCAATCACGCTTCAGCGGCTTAACCGATTTGGATGAAATTTTGCACGAAGATAATTTATAGCCTGTCTTAAAATATAGGATAGTTTTTATCCCGGGTCTACGCAGACGAAGTCGCGGGCGGAAGCTAGTACTTAATAAAAACATATGATTTAGGTATTAGATTTTTAGGATTTAGTGTTTTTGTTATAAACTTGCACGACTTGCACCTCCATAAAAGAAATTAGCAGTATTACGACCTCTGTTATTGAGGACCTCTATAAATGAGACCACATTTTTTTGAACCTGGTTAATTGGTTCGACCTGGTTTGATGACATACCTCTATAATTAACATAAAATTGCTGCCTCCTTGAGATATAAATTATCCAGGTTTTACTCTATAATCGATCTTCTGAATCAACGGTATTTCGTTCCAACGAGTGATCAAACCAATATTAAGAGCTTTTTTGCAATTTTAATCCGGACCAACTCATTAGGCACTAGTTACTACTAGTACATATATCCGCTTTATTATATTAATTGCTATAAGTGGCATTTTCTAGATGATTTCCTTCGCCGGAAACATGCTAGTCTAGACGGGTAAGAGTAGCCCCTAGGCTTGCGTTTAATGAAAACTGTTTTGCTTTATTTGTGCCTTGAGATATTGAGGCAGACTTAAGCCAGCAACTGCAGAAGATCTTTAGAAGTATATATATATTATACAACGACGGTAGCAAACAAGCGCCTGATGGTAAGCGGACACCGCAGCCTATAGACGCATGCAACTCCAAAGCAGTAAAATGGGCGTTGCCGACCCTTGATGTGTTTGAAGATTCGCCGTGTTGACAGCTGAAGGAACAAATTCCCTCGCTCTCAACACAACGTATCCTCGGGAGCTCTGGCGACCTTGCTCACCTCCAGGAATACAACACTAGTTGGGATGCTCCGAATTCGAGCGGGATGACATTTCGCTGTGCCCTACCTCACCATTTAAGTATAGTAGGCACTGCGATATAATAAAGTAACTCATCATCGTATCAGCCGAAAGATGTCCACTGCCGGACATAGCCAAAGTAAATATTATGGCGCAATATTTCACAAATTGAAATAGCCCCATAGTAGGCACAAAAATGATTGTGTTATAGGTAAATATCAGGCGACGATAACAAACCACTTTAAAAGTAATTATAAAGAATACAGCTAAACCACAAATTAGTAAAAATATTAATTTTAGCGGCCTAATTTTCTATTAAACTATTGATACACAGATTAATGCACAAAGAAAAAATATCAACAAACATTAACAGGCTTATGAAACTGATTCCTAATTGATCTATTACTGGTTCGATAACTTCACTGGTTTTCCCATCCAGCGCCTACGAGTATCACGCCACATATGCGTCACGGGACTCACGGGCTCCCGGTCATATCTGAGCGTTTCTCAAAAAAAATGCCACTACATTTTTCCGAAGATTTTCTGCAACTTTTATGTTATTTCTACTCAAAATCACGATGTCTTTCCATCCCAATAGGAGAAAAAAAAGTGTCCCAAAATGTCCATACATTTTTGAACTTTCCTATTGTGTTACCACCATACAAAGTGTATGGTAAATGGTAACACAATAGGAAAAATATCTTTGGGACAGTTTTTTGTCCTACCAGGGTCGAAAGAGCTCCTGATTCTGAGTGGAAATAGTTAACATAAAATTCCTAGAAGTACAATTAATAATAGTGGCATTTTTTTTGAGAAACGCTCATCTATGATTTTCGCTACTTGACAGTGTTAGTAGAATGTGTTCGTAGGACAAATGTTAATATCCCATAGCTTTCCACTAATGTAGGTAACCATTGTTTATTTGACATTTTTAAAGCTAGTTGTGTAAACCTTCAATCAGGGTTGCGTAATACGTTTCGTACGTAATGGGCAAGCATTATGTTCAACCGTCACTACTTACAACTTACGGGTACATTTCTGAATAGCGTCAGTGATTGGAGATTTTTCTCGGGATAATATTTTCTATGTAGGTCCTACCGTAGTACAATTCATACCTAGATGGAAAATGTAGCAGAGCGTTACGCCGTAGAAGCGTAATCCATGCTAATATTGTAAATGTGAAAGTGTGTCTGTCTGTCTGTCTCCTCTTCACGCTTAAACCGCTGAACCGATTGAGATGAAATTTGGTATGAAGATATTTTGAATCCATACTAATATTATAAAAGTGAAAATGTGTCTCTGTCTGTCTGTCTGTCTGTTACCTCTTCACGCTTAAACCGCTGAACCGATTGAGATGATATTTGGTGTGAAGATAGTTTGAGTCCCGGGGAAGGACATAGGATCGTTTTTATGCCGGAAAGAATCCCCGGAGGAGTTGAAATTGGGGATGAAAGTTTGTATGGTGCTACGATATAAACGAGTTCCACGCGGACGGAGTCGCGGGCAGAAGCTAGTGTCCATATAAAAAAATGGTTATTTAATTTCACAATAATCATCTTAAACTAAACATAGTGGTTGGGTACTTCTTTTTAAGCTTTATTACAGCCTGTGTCAGGAGGTAACGCTCTTCCTTAGCTATACCTTAGCTTATGTAGCTGAATGCCTAGAGGGGTCATACACAGATTTAGGTTCGCGTCTTTCCTGTGGACATTATTAAGGTTAAGGGCTACGAAGACTATTTTTTGTTTCGACTCTTAATCCGCATAAACGGCGTGTCCTCGTCTATATTACTATTCGATAAAAAAAATATTTATATGCACGTGACCTCTTAATTATTGACCACAGGAGAGATGAATTTTGTTTTATACACTGTGTACGGGTAAACACACATTCGTCTCTCTTGTGGTCAATAAATAAGAGCTCACGTGCATATAAATAATGTTTTTATCGAATAGTAATATAGAAGAGGAGACGCCGTTTATGCGGATTAAGAGCCCAAACAAAAAATAGGCTTCGTAGCCCTTAACTTTGATAATGTCCACAGGAAAGACGCGAACCTAAATCTGTGTATGACCCAGCTGTGACGCATGTGTGTCGTGAATGTCGTGATTGATGCTGGTAGGTACTCAATTCAATACAGCCATTGACCGGAAAAAGATAGCATCGAATGAAATTAATACGTAGGTAGTTACGGCATATTACGAGTACACTCAAGCTACAAACCACCTATGTCATGCAACTACAAAATGCTATTATATTACCTAAGTGCGCTTGGTCCATGAGGCCTTTTAGAAATGAACAGGGTAAAGTATCAGCTGCAAGCAGACCGTGGTAGACTACATCGGACATTCTATCGCTGCCTATCAGATCTGAGCCGAATTGCACTGGCGACCGGCTCGGTTAAACTGTGCAAATGTAAAGCTTGACTACTGTCTGTAAGGACTTTTTTTTAATACAACGACGGTGGCAAACAAGCGTACGGCCCGCCTGATGGTAAGCGGACACCACAGCCTATAGACGCATGCAACTCCAAAACATGGGCGTTGCCGACCCTTCATATGTTTGAGGATTCGCCGTGTTGACAGCTGAAGGAACCAATTCCCTCGCTCTCAACACAACGCATCCTCGGGAGCTCTGGCGAACTTGCTCATCTCCAGGAACACAGCACTACCACAGAGCAAGTAGTAGTGTTATTGTGGCTGTGGTCTTCTGAAAGGCGGAGGTACTTCCCCAGTTGCGTTGCTCCAAATTTGAGCGGGATGACATTTCGCTGTGCCCTACCTCACCTTATTATTTTATAACTTAGGGTTTAATTTTTTTTTAATTTGAATGTTTGCGGTTTTGTTGACTCTTTTAAGTTAACACACTGAGATATGACACGATCATCGATCGGTGCCTAATTGATTTTTCGACAATACAAAATCGTTTGACGTGGGTATTAGACAGCATTGGTACGCCAAAACCCTAACAAATATGCACAAAGAAAACAATCTTTACTGCATTTCTTTTGGATTGTAATGGCAACAGAGACGGTATTTTTGCGTATAATGTATTTTATAAAGTCAGGTATTAATAGGGGACGACCTCAGGACCAAATCAATGAAATCCTAAAGAACGGTGAGGTCAAAAGTACGTAAGTATGATAACTGATATAAATGTGAGTTAAGCAAGAAAGGTTTGTCAAGATCGTAGCAAATTGAAATCCGAGATCTCTGCATACCCCTCCAGGAAACGGGCGTGATTATATGATATATAGACTTATGTCTATATCCGTCCGTAGTTGCCAAGTTACTATGTATATATATACATACTAACTTTGAGTTTGAGTTATGGTGCGCGACGCCAGAGGGGTAATCACGTAACGTTTCCAAAACGCGTTGGGACAGTCCAACTGTCATTTTTCCAAATATAAAGTGACATTTAGATCTAACTGACGCGCGTACAATGCGTTACGTGAACGTGATTGACCTACTGATCTGTGATCTGAAAGAATAGGCTAGCCCTTTTACATGAATGATCATTAGATTCCATACCAAATCTCTAAGATTTTTGCTTAGACACTTGTACACTCCTGGTAAGCCTCTACAATGCACCGCGCGAGCCTTTATTCAGTGCCACAAAAATGCTCACACAACTGTTACTGTGCATATTTGAGACAGGTTCGAAGTCGCAGTGGTTGCAGTGGACTGTAGGTACGCATTAGCCGCGGCACTGGCCAGTGGATCGCAGGCGGTTACATACCACACTGCAACAAGTAGGGTTACCACTGTCACGTTAAATTTTGCCCCACTAGCTCGTGGTTACAATGATATGTGGCAGACGGCGAGGAAATCAGGGAAGACAAGACTAGCACATAACAGAGCAAAGTGACATGAATATGAAGAGGGCTTTACTCAATAGTACATAAGGTCACTTTCCATCTGAAAGGATCACAAATCAAAATGCCCCATCTCTGTCTAGATAATTAGACAGTAAAGCATTTATGTTCAATAATTTAGAAGTGTTACCATAAGGTAACTCGTGCTTCAGGTATAAACCTGAAGCACGACGTTAGAAATTGTGTGACATAATTTAATTGACATACCTATTACATTTCTTACATAATTCATATTTCAGATTTGCAAAGCTGTCAACCCTAGCGCCGCAAACAGCCTAATTAAAACGGTCCTGGACCCTTTTATCGGACGAGATACGGTTACGTCGAAGTGACACGCGAGCCGGCCGCCTTCGGCGCGCCTCGGACGTTTTCGGATTTTAGATAAACCACTTAAGCTGGGACCGACGACCTGGGGAAATGGAACCAGTGTGCTAAAATTAAATGGTACCAATTTCATTTTTATAAAAATAAAGTCCTATACTAACAAAGGTGTCAATATACAGCTAGGTACGTTGATTGGGCTTTCAACAGTTTTAACCAAGAAAATAGGGGTGTAGTGTAGACATTAAATAAAATAGTCAATAATGTCATATTTTCTCGAAAAAGGATTAAAAATGTTGTCAAATGTAGAAAAAATCAACGCAAAAGGTTAAATAATCACGAAGTTATAAGTGTCCAAAGTTTTAAGAACGTTTTAAGAAAGTTTAAAGGGGTGTGTTCTGTCCTTTTTTCGCAAAACGCAATGAAAGGATATGAAAGGATGACGCTGGAAGATTGTGACGTCACTAGAAGACGGCCATGTGCCGTGCGCCCGTGCCCATCGTGTTCGGCGCCGCCGTCGACGCGGCCCCCCGGCAGCATCCCGTAACGTGACGTCACATTCTGTTTGCGTTTTCTCTCTCTAACAAGCAATATTGAAACGGTTGTAGCTTCGTAATTATTTGAGATATCGGAATGGGATTTTCGTCACTAGGCATATTTTTTTGCCTTCTTTCTTTTAGAGTAATAATAATTTTCGAGTCTACACTCCTCTTAAAGCATTTGAAATGTGGTTAAATAGATGTATGTAGGCACTTACTGAACGAGCGAGCGAAGCGAACTCCGCTGCAGCTTGGACCAAAATCCTTTCTTACGTCTGGCTGTCCGGCTGTTCCCCTCTACGGATTGCATTTCTCAACCGATTGTCTTGCAATATGAGCAAGTTCGATAATCATATGGCGTTTTTCTGTCGATTCAGTTTTTTTTTTAATGGCTCGCGACTGCTGCCATCTCGCAGAGCCACTTAGTGATTACGTATAAAATTACAACCGTGGAAATAGGTAAACGGGTGACCTTATCATTGGAACACACCTTTATGAAGCTTAGAGCAATTAACTCTCTTGAAGAGTTATGGGAGATGTTGGATTATTTAATGTCTTTTTTCTTTATTTATTTATCTTCCTAATGTAATAAAGATGTAAAAATTGTGAGTACGAGTAACATCACGAGCGTCAAAACCGTTGACAAATTCCGATCACATAAAGAAACAATACGGTGGTATAGATATTCTGGTGAACAACGCCGCTATAGCCTTTAAAAGCAACGCGAAGGAACCCGTGACTGTGCAAGCAGAGCAGACGCTGTTCGTGAATTACTTCAGTCTGCTTTCGACTTGCGAGGTCCTGTTCCCTATACTGCGGAACGGGGCTAGAGTGGTCAACATTTCGAGCTCCTGCGGCCATTTACATCAAATACCCAGTGTAGCTTTGAGGAATAGATTTAAAGACCCGAATTTGACGATCGAACAGCTGGGTGAGCTGATGCAGGAGTATAGCTTTGTGCAGCTATTCTTATATTATTATACAGTCATATTCGTTTTAATAGCTACCCTGTAACTGGAATTTAGACGTATTTTTTCATGAAGTGGACAAAGAAACTCATATTCTGGTAATCCTTCCTTGACAGTCATTCAGAAAACAAGGACACAACAAGGACAATTTACAAGAATGTTTTTTTTTAAATGTGATATTGTACTTAAATATTTTTTTTACCTATAAGGTATGGTGCGAAATTTATTGCTATAAGTAATCTTTTTTTTTGTATGGAAATAAATAATTCAATAAAATAAAAACAATTAGAATGAATACAGACAATATGTTTTCTGAAACAACAAGCTCCCGATATAGGTTAGTTTCTTACGAAAACCTACGTTGTATGTTTTCTCTGAATACCTAATATTAAAGTATTCATCGTATATGTTACCTCATTAAAGTTGGAAAATAGTAGTTTCCCAACTGACGCAAAATGAGCCGACAGAGAACTTTAATTGCATCGTTCTTCATTGCTTTTGAAATTTTAATAAAGTTTTATGATTCCTTCAGAGAATGCACCCAGCGCTGCGTTTATGTAATACCGTTGTTGAAAATTGGTCACTTATAAAAATAAGTAAATATATACAAAATCTTCGACTTTGGACTAAGATAACTTTTGACTCCTCCAAAATTTTACGCAAACGAAATATTTTTCGTACATATGTCATTATCTCGTATCGTATCATATTTCGTATCATATTTCATTCGTATATATATAGAATAATAAAGACTTTTACTATAAATGGTATAACATTTTTGGTTATTATTCGTTAGGTTCTTCATAGGAAAATTTGCTATGCTTGTTATAAAAACCTTTGTTTTATACAAAGGGTATGCAATCAATAATTGACATAAATCTCCATTATATATACTTATTAAAAATGGTTTAAATAATATTGGTATGGGCAGAAAGCTGGCTCTTCTTTCCTCCTAAGTTCTACCGATCTTTCTATCTTTAGAATATTTTTCCAATTTCTGATAAACTCTTCGTAACGATATTTCCCCAAGTGAGTTGTTTGCCAAATTATCACATTCTGTCTTCAGGGGAAAATAAACTTTCACAATAAGTATTTGCCATTCCGCTGTTTATACTTCGATGTTCAATGCTGCTAAAGTATGATAGTAACAGTAACAATCTTATTAACAATCCGTGTAAATCGTAAAAAGCTCATGATTTTGGTATACAATGCAATACAATACAAATACCTACTCATTATTGCACATCTCCATAAAATAACATTGTACAGATCATAATCAATACAAGTATAGGTAAACCCCAGGCGGTCTTATCGCTAGAGAGCATCTCTTTCTGACAACCTGAAGGTAGCGGCAATCAAGTCTAACTTCGATTCATAGTAGCTGATGCAAAATATAATTTATGAAACCTTAGTACCTGGTAATTATTTACAACACCGATACTTAATTAAAACTTTGGTACTTCTGTACGGTATTTATCTGTTCGTTATCACGTAATAAGTGCAGGCATCATAGCTCCGCCGTATGTGACTGCAAGAACGACGCATGCTTATAACAAATCGACAAGCGACATAAACGTAATCGCGATTATCTATATGTTATTTTTCTTGCCAGACTTACTATTCCATTTTTGCTTCCAGCACGGCTAGCACAAGACCGCGCGTGATAATAGCTCGCGATAAACTACCCGTCTCTTTCTAAAGTGTTCTACGTGGAAAGAGATGGACAGTCTATCTCTTGCAAGAGGCAACTGACGCGCGCTCTTGTGCTAGCCCTGCAGATGACTATGTGTTAATACAAAACAGCTCGAGTTCTAACTAGAATTTTCCTCAGTGAACAAAATATATGGTTAACAAAATGAAATAAATGTAGGAGCCAGTTCTCTTCAGCCCGATTATAGTAAACTGCGATCTCGACCGGCGGGCGCTCGGCCGGGAACCAGTTTGGTTGCCTTTATAGTGCGGCCCGCCTGAGCTGCAGCTTGCCTAGGGAAGCCAGGCTTCGAGATATTATTAATCTAGTAGAGCATTCTACTAGGAAATCGCACAAAGGGGCTATTTGTATTAGTAAGTATATAGTAATATTGACAGCCAGTCTTGTGACATATTCGCTGGTGGGACGTCACGTTCTTTGCCGAATGCCCTCTTTATTTTTTTATAATTTTATTCATTAAAAAGCAAAATGTGTCTGTTCTGACGATGTGATAAGCTGTCATTATAAGAAGAATTTCATCCCTGGTAAATTGAAAATTAATGTATCTGTCCATAATTTTGTACGTTAAGAAGTAACGAATCCTATAAGTCGTTTTTGCCGCACTAAATGATATTGAAATCTAATAAGTATTTCTTTGATGAATCCGCCACTTTTTCACCAGTATAGCAAACAAACATTATGGAGTTAAAGACATTAAAAAAACTGTTCTCACTATACAGGCCATTACTCGTAAAACGTTACATTACATTGCTGTGTTAACTAAAATGTGTAATGTCTTTTTCTTACAGACGAAATATCAGTGTCAAGGAAACAAATTTTACGTCATTTTAGTTAGAATAGGTTTGTCGGACGTTTATGTGTAAAAGCATTGACCTACCTGTTAAGATTTACCTAGTAATTAAACAAATGCGCTCTAGCCGCGAAACCATGGTCACCCCAACCGGTTTTAAATAAACGTATACGCGTGAATTATTATAATGAACGGCAACAACCTATTTTATTGGTCTAGTTTTATGGTGTATCGCAGAGGCTTCCATTGGAAAACTAATTAAATGGAATTGCAAAAATCGATTTCTCCTTATCTCATTTGCGAGGCCCAGCACCTGTCCAGTACAACTTGCAGCTAAGTCGTATCTCGCGTGACTTCTCGAATCCTGACAAAACTCCAAATTAAAATCAAATATTTACCCAAATAGGCCGCGAGGGCACTTTTACATGTCAAATGGTAATATTCAACAAACAAACAAAAAAAAATACAACAATGATGACTATTCTACTGTTTTAAGGGATGCGTGCGGCCTCTATGCGCCAAAACGACATTTAAAAACAAGGAACATTGATGTTTCCCTCGTACTGAGTAAGTGTAGATAGAAAGATATGTTTTCGTCTCATTCCGCGTCGAGGCGTCACTTATGTGTTAGCTCCGCTTGCGGTGTCAGGGGGTCACAGGAGACCAGAAAATCTACCCACCTCTTTCTAAATTGCAGTCACATCACAGCTAACCGATAACCGATATAGCCCTCCGAATCGCTAAACTTAAGTGGCAGTGGGCGGGGCACATTGCACGTAGAACCGTTGGCCGTTGGGGCGGAAAGGTTCTCGAGTGGCGTCCACGTACCGGAAGGCGCAGCGTGGGTAGGCCCCCCACAAGGTGGACTGATGACCTGGTAAAGGTCGCGGGAGTCCGCTTGAAGCGGGTGGCGCAGGACCGGTCATTGTGGCACTCTTTGGGGGATGCCTATGTCCAGCAGTGGACGTCTTTCGGCTGATATGATGATGATATGATGATCACAGCTGCAGCTGGCGGGCAGCAAGAGGCTCGGATCTGCTATTCCTCTTTTCTTATCCTCTTCATCTTCAATTGCAAAAATCGATTTATTCGCTAAGTTGGGTGGAAAATCAGGTTTTTTTCGGAACTAGCGGTGCGTTGCTGCTAAGCATAATATGTATTTTCACAAATCCTTTGTTATCGTTATCACACGTTTCATAACTTAATTTGAAACTGTATTTTTAATATGGATTTATGGGAGGAGATCATACTCGTTTCACTACACTGCTGAACTTCGGAGGAACAACATTTACATATTTTTTAAATATCTTTTTTTTATAAATCTCCTAAGCAACGCCGAACGCGTCGCTGGTCAAGAATTTCAGGCTTTACTTCACCTTGCACTCACCTAAACTGGGCTGCAAGGCCTATCTGGTAGAAAAGCAATCTCATAACAGAGTATGACCAGAAGTTCTGTTTGTCCTTTCGTTACATACCTTCTTGCAGTTTAATGCGTTTCACGCAGCGAAAGCAACAATCATAGAAGTCTTAGTAGCGTCGCAAAATGGGTGCCATTGCCATTATACGGGGTCGGGGGCGGGGTGCCAAAACGATGCCAGGCAGCCGTTTAGTTCGACGTGCGCATACCGAGTTTTAGGCACGTGTTTGGGTAGAAATCTGTAAGAACGCATTCTATGGTTTTTTCGTTCGCTGGTTTCACGCAAGTAAACGTCTCACAATGGCTCGCAAAACTTTGAAATATGAAACAAATACAAAAGCGATAACTCGAATAGCAGCCCGAGAATAAGAAATGATCTGACTTCCTTCTCAGGACAGAGTTTATCTCCATACTTTATTTCTCCCACAACAGTTCAGTGATTTTATAGCGTCAGTAGGTACAAAAGAGACTGACAAATTTACTTTTAAATTTACCCTACAAATTTCACCACCTTGACAATTGTCATCTGACACTGACAATTTTAAATTATATTTGTTCTAGAAGTTAAGGTGGTCGCTAAGTCGGGATTCGCCCATGTTGAAAAGATGGATCAGCCTTCACTCTAGTTTTGTAAATTTCAACTGGTGACACGGTCGCAATTTTTAAATTTTTAAATTTTTAATTTCTATTGTTTTAGCTCAATGTACCTGTTATTTTTACGTAATTAACTAATATTAACTTTCCATATTTCTTTAAATCTAATGTGTTTGACATTCCTACTTAATTAAATAATATTGACATTTCCATATTCCATTTTCTGTGATAAAATTAATTATATTTTTAATAAATTCTTGGACATAATGTATTGTAGCTAATTATAATCTTTTTATTTAATTCGCGTTAGGTTATTCAATTGGTGATTTTATATTTTAAATAAACTTTTCTGAATTCTTTATGCTCATCCGGTTATAATTATAAGTAGGTTATAGTAATAATTATGTCTCGTATGCTGTGGTTGTGATATCTGGCTGTTATTAACAATAGGTTTGTAAGTGGTACCTACTAACACTTTTATGGGCCCTGCTTGAAATAAATGATTTATTATTATATTATTATTATAAGTCACTTGTGGATCCAGCAATGTACGGAGAATTGTCGTTGTCAGATGACAATTCTCAAGTTGGTGAAATATGGGCCAGACTGTCTGTAATCGTAACTATCGTAAGCGGTGTTCGTTAAAATCTGAATGTATGGAAAGTTTGAAAGCTTTCTATGGAAAGACAGCTGCCGGCGCATTATGTAACGTCGATCGGCCTGCAAGCGTAAGTTGGTGCAACCAGCCCTTGGTATAACTATTATAGTTAGAATTGTCGTGAGATAAATGTGCCTACCTCTAATACAGTGCCTGAGTAAGCATAATCTGGGCAAAATACTAATATTGTACTGACTCTTTCTTTTGATATTCTTTAACCTTTTCACTCTTGGTTGTTTGTTTCTGATTCCGTCTCTTTCTACAAACAATGCCGCATTACCATAAAAAGAATATGCCATGGTAGGGATGGCCACCACGACTTTGCTAAATATCGATAAAAAATTATATTACTGATAATTTTAACGAGTGAAAATAACATTTTATTTGTACTTCGATTTTCGTTTATTTAATGCAGCTTCATTTTGCCCGTACCGTTCGCAAATGTAACCCCATTTGAAATTACGTCGTATTACATAGGGACTTTTACTCTCTCGTGCTATTTGACGGTTTTACATGTCAAATTAAATATATCGACTAAGAATAGAAATGGAATTAAATAAATCTGGGACATTAAAATCGTATCTTAAACGAATAAAGTCGAGATTGGAGGCAAGGCAGAAAATGTGGTTTATTTTTATCGTCTGGCAAATCAGTGTATTTAGAACCGTGAGATCTTAAAATAAAAATAGGCCAAGTGCGTGTCGGGCTACGTGCAGTGTAGGGTTCCGTAGTTGCCTGTCTGTCTTAGTTACATCGACATGCGGTGCGGTTGCGTCGGCCGAATTTGTACGAATATTGGCGTTTCCAAGTACACATTAAGTTGGTCGACTATTACTCGGTAACTACTTATCCCTGCTTGTCCGTGATAGTTTTCCTTTTAAATTCATTATATGTACTACTGCCACGAATTCACATCCCCAGTAGTAGCCATTTAGCCGGCAGGGGGGGAGACACATGACTCGAACAAAAATTAGGGCTTTAAAGCCCAATATCTCGCAAACTAATCACTGATTTGAGAAATGGTTTTAGGAAAACCATCATATTTTTGAAGGAGATATCTAAGATAACATACACCATAGGTTAACTGAGAAAAACAAATACATCCCCGCTTTAGGTGAAGGGGAGGTACCCTAACAATATATTTTTTTCAAGATTTTATTGTACTGTTTTGTCGACGTGATTGATTTATATGCCGAAGCCGAATTACAGTTTCCTAGTAGTAATGGTTAATGAGCTAAGACGAAGACGGACGGACAGACGGACATCGCGAAACTATAAGAGTTCCTTGTCAACTACGGAACCCTAAAAAGATGGATAATACTGTGGTAAAATGCTAGTATATATCCGATCCTCAAGATGTTTTTTGATATGATGTCTATATTTTCTAAATTATTTTACTGTGATTGCCACGAAAATAAATGCAATTTTCCCGTAACTACACCGTCGTTTTTTTCTCTAAGGAAGCAATATTCTTATAGATGGATGAAATTTCGTAAATAAACAACGCCTGTATTTATATCAAATAAATATATTATAAATATTTGGGGACAATCTTACACGAATCGACCTTGTCCCAAACTAAGCAAAGCTTGTACTATGATGGGGACTAGACGGCGATATACACATAAATAAATACTTAAAAGTACATTAAAAACATCTGACTCAGGAACAAAATATTCGTGCTCATCACACAAATAGATGCCCTTACCGGGATTCAGACCGTAAGCAGGGTCACTACCAACTAGATTACAGAGATTGGTACTCATATCAGAAAGTATCGACAGTCGACGATGTACGCACTATCGATAAGCTAGGCCGTGCTACTGCCACAAAAATACTCGTATTTTATCGAGCACGGGTCAGCCTAAAAAACAAACGGGACGGTAAGTCACTCGGCTGAGGTAGGTTATATTTTTTTTGTCACAGCCAACGGCACGGCGGTCAACGCATTGTGAATGCTGGGATGCTGTGACTCTCAAACTTTAGATAAATAAATCTTAAATCACAAGACTTGTGGCTCAGTAAGGTGTTTTTCTTAAAAACAGTTTCGTTTCTACAAACGAAACTGTTTTTAAGAAAAACAAAAAGCTATAACTATAATTATCGAACCTGCTCACAAAATTTCTCGAGAATCGGTTGAGAATTGCGACCTGGACGGCGGGACAGCGGGACATCCGGACATACGAAAGAATTTTGGCCCAAGCTGTAAGGGAGAACTTAGTTTACTTCGCTTGCTCGTTCAATTATGGAATATGAGCTCGTCGTATCTATGTTTTTTTTTATATAGGCGGGCAATCCTACGAATCAACCTAGTCCTAAAACTAAGCAAAGCATGTACTATTGTGTACAGTCAGCATCAAAAGTAACTGCGCAAACGAAGACGTCAAAAGTCTTTATTAGAAGGGAATAAGAGCTTTTGACCGCTTCGATTGCGCAGTTACTTTTGATGCTGACTGTACTAGACGACGATAAACATACTTATATAGATAAATAAATGTTTAAATACGTAGAAAACATCAATGACTCAGGAACAAATATTCGTGCTCATCACTCAAATAAGTGCTCTTACCTCCCACACACACCACAACCTCCCACAACCTCTAACTTCGTACCTGTCGTAGAATCCGCACTCTCACTATCTCATGATATCCACCCAGAGCCTTTGAAAAATTTAAATCATGCCATACGCATTTTAGTATATCACTACATACACCATGGGCTGCACTTATGCAGTACCGCTGGGAAATGGTTACAATACGAGATTTTTTGTGACCTGTCCGTTTTCGAGTACATCGTTTAATAATTTAAGAAATTTTTGGTTCTTTATTAATAAGCCACAGTCTGCCTGCAGCGCTTCAGTTCTAAAGGTTTAATGAAATAAGTATTCAAGGAGGGAGTTTGTTTTGAGAACCACTGGCCCTTGGTATGGAGGGCGCATACTAAAACGTTTTGAAACCCTATACAGATAGATAAAGTCGAAATTACTGGCGTTTTGATCTTGAAATATTATTATGCTTTATGGTATTCTATTCGTACGTTCTACTAATTCTTGTATAACTATTGGTCATATTTTTGTTATACTGCACTAATAAGGATAGATAACTAAACGTGAACTTTATTTTTTTTAATTTTAATCTGCTTAGTTTCGATCCAACAGAGAAACGAATAATAGGATAAGAGAGAAACTATAAATCCTTATTCCTGTTCGGTTGAATCCATTTTTAGTAGAAATAAGAACACCCACATGAACACTCCAGTGCTTTAGATTTAGGTATATTTTATTTAATTGATTCGCGACAAAAACTCGTGAAGAAACACATTATATAAAGAAAATGTACAAACATGGAGTGACGACGGCAGCGACAAAAAGAAAAGATGGGGCGGAGGGGGAGGTTGGTTGTAAAATCTTGCTTAGATTAGAATTCCTGCTCCGTCTTCGCAATCGAAGGCTTTGATGTGTCTTCTGAGGCCCTACCGCGAAACGAAAACGAATTTCGTTCGTGTATCTCCCTCTCTATTGCACTTGCTAGTTCGAGCGACAGAGCCGGACAGATGGACAGCTCGTATATTTGGATTTTTTAGCCAGAAAATTAAATGAGAGTACGGTTTTTCACATTAGGATGATAATTTAAATGCTGTTTTTGTCAAAAAAATCATATATTCAGTCCCTAAAGCTCCAAGCTCCAACACATGAGATTACTAATGGTGTAAATGAGGCTCTTAAGTCTTCTGTGGCTCGGTCATCTTTTAGATGTTTTTCTCGGCTGTGTCTTAGTTAAACTATGTATACTTATACAGGGTGAATTTTTAATGAGTGTCCTATTTTTTTGTAGGCCTTTGGTGTCACTAATAGACGGGGGACTAATAGGGCGGGGGAGGGGTGGTCGTGCCGTGTTAACCCTTACTACCCGCTGAGGTAAGGTTTTTTTGATTACTAAAGAGCAGCAAGTACTGAATGATATGAAACTAAAAAACACGTATTTTATAATTTTTGCTAAAGAATCTTATACTTGAATTTGGACACTCATTAAAAATTCACGCTGTATAGCTGCGTTGTTTAGCTTGGCCAAATTTTATCTGATAGTTTTTGCGTAAGCCTAACTTTGAAAAACAGGCACAAGAATAGAAATAAGAAGAAAAAGTAAATAGAAGTGAGAACATATTCTCCCCGTCAAAGTTGTCACATCTCGACGGTCCCAATTAAAAGAGTCGGATCTGCAAAATTGAGATTTATGCTTTTGGTCGTAAAAAACTAAATTTTAAAACCATATCCACAGGGTTTCGTTTTTCTCAATACTTTTCGTAAAAAACAAGATAAAAATGCCGGATCTAAGAACAGATGACATTTAAAAACGTCGGTTGTGACAGTTCCGACATTGAATACAAAGTGTCGGGTATGACACATTCTACTATTTTACACGGAAAAGTATAGCGTGTTTTTTGTTGTGTATTTTATGTAAAGAAAAACTCTTGAAAAGTAGCTGTTTTGCAGATCCGACTTTTTTAATTGGGATCGTCGATCTGGCTTGTAGAAAAGGTTTTTTACTTTCCCTATAGATAGTTATCAAAAGAGTTACAATAGCTAATAAAACGAATTAACTAGGCTAAGTACTCCGTAGGTCTCCGTTTCAACTTAAGGAAAAAAATATTTCGTATCTCCGTCTGTCCAGCTGTTCCCCTCTAGTGTCCCGCTAGTCTACTTGTTTTGAGCTAACCTCAAAGCTCACCCACAAATATGTCTTCGAATACGATTAACGGACTTGGTGAATAGTTGTTGTGATAAATTGCGTTTTTGACAAATTGCGAATCGGAAGTAGAACAATTAGATAAAAACTGACCAAAATTTCTGTCAAAAACATAATTCATAAGACATTTTTTTCTGAAGGCAGAACGTTTGAAAATCATTCAAAAGTCAAAAACTGGCCCATTTGGCCCCCGAAGAGCTCTCTAAAACCTCAAATTCTTTCGCGACCTCGTCATAAATCAACGCATCATCCCTCAAAGCCGTAATGACCAATTTCCTTTCATCAGTAATATTGGTTTCCCTAATTCGGCATTATAGTATCGAAACATCACGTCTCCAGTAATTTCATACAATCAAGTGAAAGAACAATACAAACGCCGGCGTGTCCTTTGTTTACCCCGGGTTAAAAGGACGTATGTGTTTGAGAGGTTTTTGTGTCCTAAGTCCTTTTTGAAGTACGTTGTTTGTATGTCCGCGGTTTTAATGATTCGCGCGCGTGCTATCGTCTTTTGTCTCTTTGTAAATTGTAAGGTGTGCCATATGATTCAATAAAGCGAATTGTGTGTAGAGAGTACGTTACTTGGTGACGTGCAATATTATCAATTATATGATAGTTTGTATGATAGCGAACAGTACCTTGATATAGGTACATAAACATACGTACTTATATAAAACGGTATTATGTCAATATTATGTACCTACACATTTGAGAAATTGTAAGAGCTCTCGTTGTGTAGCCCGAATTCCTTCATGTCGTTTACGTTAAATCTAAGGGAATATCGTGATTTTGCCAGCAAAAAATGTGCCTCCATAAAGTAGGTCTGACTTGTATAGGTGTCTAGTTGTTTTAATAACATCTACGGTAAAGATATTTGTCATTTTTTTCTTGTCCTACGCCGTTCCCTTTTATTTAGGGTCTACCCTTAACGTCAGCCTTCTTCATTGTTATCTGGTCAGAGCTATTCTGCTGTCAATTTCCCCGTCTCTCAAAATCTTCTAGAACGTTGAAAGTTTCAAGATTTCAGTTGAACATACTATTAACAAAACAACACGAAACAATCCCTTAAAAGGCCATTTAAAGAACCCACACCTTCCTTGAACCCTGAACAAAACAAAAGACAGTCATCCCCGAACTCTCACCCTCAATATCAATCTCTGCCATCTTGATAGTCTGATTACAGGGCGCAGGCGCGGCCCGCCCGCGGCGCCACGCCCCGCGTCACCCTAGGGGGTTGGGGTGAACAGGGGCAAGACAGGTTACTAAAAGGCACCGACGAGGGTAGATCATGGACATAGCTTCCAAATCTGACTGATATCGACATATATTTTACTTTTGCGGTACACCAGTCGCATCTCGTATAACTACGTAATGTTTGATATGTCTATATTATACTAAATGTGGGCCTCTTCATCAAGGTTTCAGGACTCAAGTCGACTCCATGCAAACCGGCCCAGATTTAGCAAGTTCGCGGTTACTAAAATATGAGCCGATACTCGTACTAAGTTGAACATTCAGCTATCGGGATGCTCGAATAAAAGTGTCCTACTTCTGTAGAAACGCCAAACGAAAGAGCATCGATGATGAAACAATTAAACCGACAGAGATTTGGTGTGCGTTTTGTCAAAGTATGGGATTGTGAACCTTCCGTAAGTGAGTTGGTACGTAGGTTCCTACTAGTCTGGCAAACGAAAACGCAACCTGAGAAAATTCAAAAAATTTACATATTTTCAAGATTATCTGTAAACACAAGAAACGGTATCATCATTATCGTCAATATTATTATATCAAATAATCAGCCGACAAGGATTGAGATTACAATGTCATACTAACATAAAAATTCCGACATCGCATCTAAACATTGTTGTTTCTTTTGGAAAACAACTTCTTTCTCCTCTTGTTTTTGCATGAACTTACTGATCATAGTATGTAGCAGCTTTCGCACATTAATTTTTATTGCTTTACCCATATTACGGCAATTATAAATGCAAAATAATTGAGTTCACAAAATACTGATAACTCTAACCAAAGATTTTGACGTGCCTTCGACAGATTAATAATGTTGCCACTTTAAAAAAGTCCAGGTCACGCTTTCGTTTGCCAAACTCTAGTAGCTTTAATTTTACGGCTGAATGGAGCATTTACTGCGTAAGTAGTACAAGGACGGTACAACCCTCTTAGGTTTATAAACACATCACGCATGCTGATAGAACCTCACACGTGTAAAAAAGCTTGCGTTCCATAGTTTTCGGTCGGTATAATAAAGTTTTCGCTCCTGCTCACGCGATCCTAAAGCAATACATACATACCTATAAGTAAAGGGTTTGTGCCGATATGGATCGTATATAAAAAAAACCGTTGACATACTTACCCAAAATATGATAACAGTTTCATTTTTAACTACATAACCAATCGTATCATAAGCGTCCTTATCTCACTTAAGAGTCCCACTAAGCTCGGCCGAATTTCACCCTCCCATACAAACGTAGTTACGCTCTCGTTTTAAAACTACGTGTTGGATTGTGACGAAACTTTGCATATACAATGACATGAGGTATATCTATGTCTGTAATTAGTTTATAAGGTTCCAGTTTATAAAACAAACGAAATGCAGCAAAAACAAGTTTTGTATGAAAAACTCAATTTCGCTGTTTTTTTTTACTATGGTATCTGAAGCTACATAAACTAATTACTTATGCAAAGTTTCGTTACACTCCAACACGTAGTTTTAAAATGAGAGCGTAACTACGTTTGTATGGAGAATCGAGCTTACTGCGGACTCTTAAATATAACTCAAATCATAACGACTCCAGTTTTAATAAAGACCGACATAAAATGGAGCGTCTCACAAAGATTAATACTGAATTATAATATTCTCATTTACTTTTACGACATTCTGTCAAATATTATAACATTACAATTAAACTTCTTATTTTATGGGCTAATGGAATTTCATTCGTTACTAAGTTATTACTTAGCAAGCGTTTTACTTGATCTAGATTTAATACAACTAAGTATGTTGATTTCGGTGCATGTCAAAAGTCGAATATCTCATGAACTACAAGGTTCATTATGAAGGCCTTTACCACCAAGACTTTTTTTATATTTAGGCGTTTTTGAATATATGTAGAGGTCACAAACTAAAATACTGAAAATAAATCGTTCACAGAAGTCACGTCAAGTTCTCAAAGGCTCGGCTCGGAGAATCGCCCATTCAAATCAAATTACCAAATAAGTATTGACCTACCTAATGCATTTTTCGTCAAAACAGTGGTATTTTCGGGTATTCTTTGAATATCATCAAATAGAAGTCATTAGGTTAGGTTAGGTTTGTTTTATAATAATCCTATAAAGCTTTCTATTTAAGAAAAAAATGCATTCAGGTCAAATGAAACTTTTGTCAAATTAAACATTTGGCCAAAAGTTGTTTGGTCTAACAAGGGAGAACCAGGTTAGGTACATTTAAAACACTACGTAATTCGTCACCAGAGGCTAATATTTTTTTATAATGGATCATCATCATTATCATCATATCAGCCGAAAGACGTCCACTGGTGGACATAGGCCTCCCCCAAAGAGTGTCACAATGACTGGTCCTGCGCCACCCGCATCCAGCGGACTCCGGCGACCTTCACCCGGTTATCAGTGCTTGTGGGGGGGTCTACCCACGCTGTGCCTTCCGGTACGTGGTCGCCACTCTATAACCTTTCCGCCCCAACGGCCATCGGTTCAACGTGCAATGTATAAGTGGCGCGATTCGACTTTCATGGCCCAGCATTTCATAGGGTTATCCCTATCTATACTTGACATGACAACATTTTGTAAATATGTAACTCGAAAAGCGGCCCAGGACAATGTTATAGTTGAGGAATAAAAAGGTTCGCCACTTTCTGACCTTATTTTAATGACGTTAAGGGCCAAAAGTGACGAATCTTTTAATTCCGGGACTGTACTTATGACACTGTGACATCACATGCTTCTTCTGGCTGGCTGTTTGTAATGTTGCCATCGTTATCACAAAATGTATAAAAACATATTTTGGCAGGCACATCATTAAACAAAAATTGAAAGCTGTAAAAATCTGCCAGTAGGTAATTGTTGTTCGTTCCAAAATGCGAGCAGCCTGATCTACTAGTAAACATTAACAAAACCCTCATGAAACGTTTTTAAAATAATAATAATAATTCCACGGTTAAACTCACGCATTGATTGGTACTACGGGCGACATGTTTCGTTCCGAAGACGGAACACAAGAGTGAAGTGAAGAAGTGTTATTAACAAAACCCACAGAAAATATCCATGATCACATCGACGCTACTAATTTTAGGCTACATTAATAACATGTAGCAATATTGCCACGCGTTAATCGTATAACCGCATTACACTGGCGGCTGATATTGGGCCGATTTGGCAATTACGTTTATGTGTTTGCTCGCCCAGGGCGGCTCGTTACAGAGTGGGAGCCCGTGCGTGTGTGATAACATTAATCATGACTAGAATAAACAATTATGCCTATATGAGTTAAGTTTATCCTTAAAATGACACATATAATATTGTAGGCATCAAAGATACGAGGGCAGGACAAGACCGCCCGTAGATAGAGCTTTTTACATATTATGGAGGAGGTATCGCTTTAATTGTAATTTTAAAAAAACAGGCTATTAAATGGAAATCATGTTTCGAACTCTAGAGAAAATCACGAAGATGATTTCTAAAATTTATCCGGTCTATTGGGATATAAGAAATAACATTCTGTCAAAGAATTATTTTTTGATAGGTAGCCGTTATTATTGCTTGCGTTATTATTTCAGGTTTTAAAACTGACCTTACAAATAAATATTCTATTACATCGCTCCACAAAACGAATTATTTAGGTTGACTGTGGAGTCGGGATCCAGTCTCAGTTAAGAACTGATCAATTATTATAGTACTTATCCTACTAATCCTACTAATATTATAAATGCGAGAGTAGATGTTTGGATGTATGGATGTTTAGATGTTTGGATGTTTGTTACTCAATCACGCTTAAACGGCTGAACCGATTTGAATGAAATTTTGCACGAAGATAGTTTATAGCCTGGATTAAAATATAGGATAGTTTTTATCACGGGTCCACGCGGACGAAGTCGCGGGCGAAAGCTAGTATTGTAAATGCGAAAGTTTGGATGTTTAGATGTTTGTTACTCAATCACGCCTAAACGGCTTAACCGATTTGGATGACATTTTGCACGAAGATAGTTAATAGCCTGGATTAAAATATAGGATAGTTTTTATCCCGGGCCCACGCAGACGAAGTTGCGGGCGGAAGCTAGTTACTTAATAAAAGGGTTAACTCATGGATGATCCATAAAGGGTGAATACATCTTTTGCGGCATCCATGAGGTACTTTTCTAAGCGATGTTTAAATTAAAACTTACGTTTTTTCAGATCCCGGACAACGTCCGCAGGCACAGTGTTCAGTAGGTAGGGTAGGCGTTTTTCTGGTAATATTCTTTGAAAGAATTGCTTATATAAAAGATTTTTGTAACATATATTTTTTGGATTTGAATTTGATCACTTATTATAACTTTGGATGGAGCATAATTCTAGGTAGGTAAGTTCTCACAAAATATTTTTGTCTCAAAAATTATGCAGTTTTTCCTTCCCCTTCACTTTTTTAAAGCGCAAAATAGATTTTTTCAAGATAATTCTCTGAGCTTTTTTTTTCAGTAAGGTACCTAACCTACTAGGCGTGCAATGTCCTTTCGGAACAATCGGAAGAAGCTGAAAAATGTCACTTACATATTATTAGATACATTTATTATTTACACGGACAGGGCTAGTTTAAGCTTGTAAGTAAATAGAAAGTAAAATAAGCTTTTACGTACTTATAAAGATGGGTTTTGCGTTTCAATTAGTTTAAGATAACATTATGAATTTCTGTCTAACAGACGTGCATTTTTGTAATCTACCTCTCAATATTGAACTAAACTTACAGGTATTCCTTCACACAACATCAGGAGGCTATCCAATCTATCCATCGTCACATACGCCATTTTGCGCGCCCAATCCATCACGACGGCCGGTGATTTGGCGGCGAAAGCTACTTAATCAGATTCATTACAGCTCCGCCCGTGTAGGCAAACAGCCACGGATCAATGTGTTTGGACAGACCGTAGGCTATTGCGTAGGAATCGATATGCCGATAATTTGTCCCCAAGTGCGAGTGTCGTTGCGTTAGGGTGAAGAGATATTAAGAAGAATAAGAATGTCCTTATTGCCACCATCTTAAAATATGAAACGAAAACAGATGAAAAACAAAAGCAGAAGTGACATAGAAATACCAATGAAAATTATTTGTAGGTACCTAAGTGTAGTTCTTAGCGGTTTAAATACCAAAAGATTTTAAATGAATTCATATAATTATAAAAAGATAATATTTCCGAGCATGGCTCCATATAATATGTTAGTGACAAAAGACCTTACTCCTAGTGTTAGAAAATGCATAATATAAAAATAATTAAATTAAATTAGAGAGAGATTTAACCTGCTCACAAAATTTCACGAGAATCGGTTGAGAGATGCGTGCTGCAGAAGAGAACAGCCGGACAACCAAGGATTTTTGACCAAGCTGAAATGGAGAACTTCGTTGGCCTCGCTCGCTCGTTTACATGTGTGGTCGAGAAATATAGGTTCACGTTTTTCCAGAGGACATAGCCTAAGTGAAGGACTATAAGGACGTAAATCTTATATTCAGAGCAATGACGCGTAGTGGCAGTGTTCAAGAGGCTCAAAGGAGAGGGAGGGTGGGGTTAACACCCCACCCTCCCTCTCCTGAAACTTATCATTTTGATCACACAGATTAATGTAATAGTTAAAGCAATGACGCGTAGTTTCAGTGTCCGAGAGGCAACCGGATGGCTCGCGGTATTTGAGCTCTTGAAGTGTTGTGGAACCGCCCTGTGCACCCCCAACTGAGCCAACTTGGACTGGGTGGAAACAGAAGAAAAATATGAAAAAGACATATTTTGTCGCAGCAGCCGATTGAAACAGCGGTTGCCTGAAAGTGTGTACGGTTATATAATAAAATGCTGTTTCAATCGGATACCTGGTGACAATTTTATTTTCACCCCCCTTTAATTTTCGCCCCAGCCCATGTTGGCTCAGTTTCGGTTGCGCAGGACGGTTCCACAACGCTTCGAGGGCTCAAATACCGCGAGCCATCCGGTTGCCTCTCGGACACTGAAACTACGCGTCATTGCTTTAACTATTACATTAATCTGTGTGATCAAAATGATAAGTTTCATGCCATAATCTGCTATTAACTACTACAGAAAAGACGATTATTTATTCACTCTGTGTGATAATTGATAAAAGTATAGTATTTCTTTGAAATTAACGTTTTTGCGGTGTGATCTATTCTATCGAACGAACTTTGTATAGTTAGGTATATGGTACTTACATATTTCATTCTTTATAAATGGGTTTCGAAAACTAGAAATTTCAAATAGATTGTACGACATTGGGTTTACAGGGGCAAAGAATTGATCTGGATCAGGTTAGAGCTAGGTAGGCTTATTTCTAGGAAAAATAGTAAGTATCCTCTCTCAGTTTTCACTCGGAAAGCAAGCTTCTCCAGGGCCGTTACCGTTATTCGGGACGCGCTAATGAAAGAAAGAAAGAAAGAAAAGAAAAAAGAAAAGAAAGAAAGAAAAGAAAGTATTTCTTCGTGACAACAAAACATTAAAATGTGGACATCTAGAAAATGCGCTTCATCTCTCCCGTCGCCCCCAACGAAATTATACCTCGGCCCCGCTATGGCCGCCATTCCGTAAGGTGCTTTTACCTCACCTCATCCGTCTCCCACTAATTTATCTTGACGCCGCGATTCATATTTAACACTAACTAAGCGTCAGTTAGAGCGGGACGGGTGAGGTGAGACGATTGAACGCGTACCGAATAACTTATTTCCTACGAATTAAAACTATTCAGTAGGTACCTATATATCTTGATATTTGTAGCGGAGCAAAACTTATCCCACAAAAAAATATTTACCGACTCACTCACTTTACCTCGATCACTGAATTAAATGCATAAAGTTACAATCTCAAGTCTTTCAGGTAACGCCATCTGTGTTTTAAGGCTTTGACTAAAAGGCTCCCTTCCCTTAATCGATATCGTCGAGTTGCTTTTGTTACTGGCAGTTACTTCGGGCGGTCATAGATGGCAGTTTCATTCATAGCATAAGGGAACATGATCTAGAAGAAAATGGGATAACTAGTATTAAACATAAACCATATTCATAAACGTCCTACAAGCCTGTTTTAACTGAAATGGCGTTAAAATTCGTTTGTCCTTATCTGTCACTTTGACAATTGTGTTCGTTAGAAAGGGACAAAGCACATTTTATTTAGCTGATACATTTTAATTTTTATGTATAATAGGGAAAGAATCCAAGTTTCCGTTATTTAATGATTTAGGGAATTAATAGTAACAGAAATAAAACGTGTTAATTACGTCGAAAAATATTGATATTAGCGCCATCTAACAAATTTGTATGAAACTATTACTAACTGACGTATCACGTTCAATACGAATCAATAGTAATTCCACAGATGACCACCGTGAGGCGCTGTAGTAAATAACGAAAATACATTTTATTTATAAGCGTTGGGATGTTTATTGTATGTATAGTATAATACAGGCACTGATTTTCAATCTGCCGTGCATTTAACGGACAAATTGGCAATTTTGTTCAACCCACCAGAACGAAAAATTTGCATGCAGAAGCGCCACTTCAAAGGTAATGTTGATAACTACTTTTCTTTCAAAGACAAGCTACAGCTCGTCAAATTCTACCTTAATGCAATACGATAAAGATTAAATTGGCTTGGTTCTGTTCCTGCAGCGCTCCGCTCTGAAATTCCTCGAAGACTAAAGGAAATTGATACTTGTTTACTTGGAAATAGAGACTGAAATGCAACGTCTTTAAATTATTCCTGCTGAAACGAAGTCACAGATTAGTTTATCTGGAAAGCGGAGCGGTTGTGGGGTTGTTTAATACAATTTTGTACCGGTGAATGAGTTTTGGTAGCTGTCAGCCATATTTTGCTTTCAGCCCGGGCAATGTAAGTATATAGGTAGGTAGGTATAACAATTTAGAGTTAGTAGAGCAAACATTTGATACCTGCCATCTTACTTGTAAAATACACTGTCCTTATATATTTCGTTTTAAGTAGATGCTATTTCAAAACTTTAAATGCCAATTATCAATTTATTAATGGAAGGATCGTGATCGGCATAGCAAACTTGAACATGTTTCGACAGTGACATACACAAGTATGTCACTGTCGAAACATTAGATACCTATAGGTACCAACCTATAGGTATCTAACCTTATTCTGACGTGGTTTTCACCCAGGGACGCCATTCCATTGGACTTCGCTATCACAAGGGGATATCCCTATCATTCTCGTTTTGAAAGATAGGTACATGAGTGGTGATATTTCTATTATAAAGTAGACGCCAATGAAATATCGCATTTTGTAAGTAGAATACCGCCAATACCGGCCTTGTTCTACGTGTAGGTATCAATTCGATATGACCTCGAATAGGTTATATCACAGTACAATATCTACAATCCAGCATTGATTTATAATGAAAAATAAATGAGTAACTGGATTATTGACTCCACGATCGTATGAAGAGTGGAGGGCGTGACGTCACAGCGGGAAAGAGATAAGAGATAACGCTAATTTGTAGTTGGCATCTGTTCAATTGGATTTCTGGGAATAAATATCTCGTACTATCGACAAAATTGAATCCTGACCCACCATGGAACCTTGTTACAATTAACTGACACATTAACGTCATATGATCGTACGTATGTTCGTTAATTATGACAAGGTTCTTTGGTGGGTCATGATTCAGTTGGTTCGATAGTACATGGATGGTGTAACATTAAGGGTCATAGCCGACATAGGCATTATAGGTGTGGAACTAGTCGACAACGTGTGGAACCAATATTAGTAGGTACTTAAGGTGGTTCCCTTTCCATACAAAACGTTATCTGACATTCGCAGGCTAACGGCGTGATTTTTTAAGAAAATTTTGGATTTGCGCGAAATTCCCCCTTTCTTTAAATAAAATAGTATAAACTAGAATAATTTGAGATATTCGTTTGTGACATCATACTTTGAGAAAACCATTTTTCTCAAATAATTCTAGTTTATACAAGTTTATTCAAGCAAAGGGGAAATTTCGCGCCAATGGTACCTAAGCCAATTTATGAAGGTTAGTTACATAAGTTCCTTAAAAAATCACGCCGTCAGCCTGTGAATGTCAAATAACGCTTTGTATGGAAAGCGAACCACCTTAAGCCTGAAGTTGGTCTAACACTTTTGAAACTTTATGAAAAACAATGACGACCACTTTAGCCTATACTTGGTATAGTGACGCTGCCTACGAAGCAAGACGTCCTGGGTTCGATTCCCGCTAAGGGCATTTATTTTTGTGATGAGCACGAATATTTGTTTCTGAGCCATGGATGTTTTCTATGTAGTATTTATTTATCTATATATGTATGTTTATCGTCGTCTAGTACCCATATTACAAGCTTTGCTTAGTTTTTAGGGTTCCATACCCAAAGGGTAAAAACGGGGCCCTATTGGCTATTACTAAGACTTCGCTGTCTGTCCGTCCGTTTGTCTGTCACCAGGCTGTATCTCAAGAACCGCGATATCTAGACAGTTGAAATTTTCACAAATTATGTATTTCTATTGCCGCTATAACAACAAATACTAAAAACAAAATAAAATAAATATTTAAGGAGGGCTCCCAAACAACAATTTTTTTGCTGTTTTTATAGATAACTAGCTGATGTCGGCGGCTTCGCCCGCGTGGTTATAGGAAAATGTAACATATTGAAATTTTCCCGTGGGAATTAGATGTTTTCCCACTGGAAACAGTAGCCTATGGCACTCTCCATCCTCTAAACTATCTCCATACAAAAAATCACATTAATACGACGCTCCGTGTGAAAGAAGGACAAACAAATACACACACACACTTTCGCATTTATAATATTAGTAAGGATGGTACGCAACCCTTTTTGTGCGAGTCCGACTCGCACTTGGCCGGTTTTTATTAGTATGGTTAGTAAGTAGTTTTCTTGGTTGACCGTACCTATATGTAAAGGCGTCCTGAAATATGGAGATTCAATTCTTAAGTGTATTGGAAGCGAATGAGGTTCTCAGGGCCAGCTTGAGCCAAAATTCTTTCGTGTGGCCGGATGGCCGGCTGTTCGGATGTTCTCCTCTAAATGTTTCATTTCTCAACCGATTCTCAATTTTGTGTGCTATTCAATAATAGGGGACTCGAAAATGATTAGGTATTCTCCAAAAGAAAGAAGGCAAAAAATATGCCTATAGTGACGAAAATCCCATTCAGATATCTCAAAGAATTACGAAGCTACAACCGTTTTAATATTTCTTGTTAGAGAGAGAAAACGCAAACAGTGTGTGACGTCACATTACAGGATGCTGCCCCCCGTGTCGACGGCGGCGCCGAACACGATGGGCACGGCACATTGCCGTCTTCTAGTGACGTCACATTCTTCCAGCGTCATCGTTTCATATGTACGAGTAGTTGCGTTTTGCGAAAAAGTGACAGAACATATCTTCTTAAAACTTTGGACACTTATAACTTCGTGATTATTTAACCTTTTGCGTTTGCTTTTTCTCCACTTGCCTACATTTTTAATCCTTTTTCGAGAAAATAATGACATTATTGATTATTTCAATCAGTCAATTTTTAAGACATGCTTTCGAGTTCTACATCTCACACTGAGAGCCAATATACTAGAGATTATTTGTGTAGGCCGAATTGCATCATCATTCAAAAAACAACTAGATACCGTCCGAGGTAGAAGATTCCAATTCCAATGACAGTGTTACAAAAAGCATATTATAACTAGGTATACGGTTAAACTCACGTATGAAAGGTCACTACCAACAACATGTTTCGGTTGTGTCGCGTCACGCACTCACGCGACACCGACATGATACGGCCGCGAGAACTCCCTGAAGAAGAACTCCCAAAGAGTTCGGAACACGTCGGCCGTAGTGACGTTTAATACGTCAGTTTTACAGCGAACACAGCGAACGAAATTCTCAGTTTCACCAGCTTGGGCAAAAATTATTTCATATTTTGGCGTCTGTCCGACTGTTCTTTTCTCCAGGGCTGTTATTCGCTACGCGCTAATGCGGCTCCCCCCGCCGGTCACCCGTCACGAAACTAGACCTCTACCTATGCTTAGTTACTACGCATCGCGGTGTCAATATATATTTGTGGGTGAGCGTTGAGGTGAGCTTAAAACAAGTTACAGAATAGGGGGGCAGGGCTGTTAATCACTACGCGCTAATGCGGCTCCCCCCGCTGGTCACCCGTCACGAAACTACGTACGCTTAGTAAGTTTAGTAACGCATCGCGGCGTCAAGCTATATTTGTGGGTGAGCGTTGAGGTGAGCTTCAAACAAGTTACAGAATAGGGGGGCTGGTCGCATTTCTGAACCGTTCTCTTGAATTTTAGTGAAACTTAGTCAGGTTCAATTTTTTAAAAAGCTTTCTTTTGTATAGTCAGTATTTCTAAATTAAAAAAATATGTACCTGTATCTCACAGAGCCACATTTACCGAACCAGTTATTAGTATAGGACCTTAAATTTTAACATGACTCATGAAAGTTTAAATTCAATTATATTAGGGGAACATTCTTGGGATCTTACAGAAATCGACGTATGTAGTCCCAAACTAGGCGAAGCTACCTACCTGCCCACCTACTGTAATCCAACCAACCAGCAATTGCGGGCTAAATGTACTATTTACATAGGTACCTATAAATTGTATAGTTTCATTATTGATATTTTTTTGTTTTATAAAGGGGGTGGTTCCAAATAAGATTAAATTAAATCGATAGAAATTGGTTTATATTTTTAATAAATACATATTTTTTAAGTATTTAATATACACGGTGTTCCCGGGAGTTTCCTTTAACTTAGGCATATTGCAGAGTACATTCACAGAAATAAATAAGCATAATTATAACTTGAAAAAAAGTTTTTTTTAAAGAATAATTGAATGTAGCATTAACAGTGGTTAAAGCTGCAAATCTGATTAAATTAAAATATTGAATATCTTGATAACAGTAAGAGTTAAGATACTACTGTCTTGGAGAAATTAAGTTTATTTGATCTAACCTATGCCCCCTTATTGCAATTAACGGAAATTGACAAAAACACGTAGTACTAATGTAGTCTAGTAGTGTATAATCTCTAGTTTTCTGATGCCCATTTCCAAGCGTCACATCTCCTGTACTAGTTTACATGGAGCTTAAATAAATATTTGTGTGATATCGTTAAATTCGTTTATCTGTTCAAGTAGTCGGTGTTGAAATTTGAATCGAAAGCAAACATCGTGGTGTCGCCTATCACTTTCCCACAGTACGCTACTTCAGGATTGTGCGTGTGCTAAAAAAGCTTGAAACACGATATACTAGCGAACGAAAAAAACCATAAAAGTCTAAGTAGCGCCGCAAAATGCGGGGTGTGGCGGGTGTCAAAACGATGCCAGGCAGCCATTTAGTTCGAACATGCGCACCGGGATTTGGGCTCGTATTTGGCTAGAAATTTGTAAGGAGTTCGCTTTCTATAGTTTTTTCATTCGCTGCGACATACGTCGTATCTTTCATAGCTCCTAGAAAATAAGATATTCACATATTTTAGACTAGTGGTTCTGTGAGCTGTAGAACTCGCGAGCATGTCTCTTTTTTTAAGAACTATTTGTTTAAAAAAAAACTGCTCATAAAAATTCACGAGAATCGGGTGAGAAATGCGACTTGTAGAGCAGCTGGACAGAAGGACATACAAAAGAACTTTGGCGCAAGCGGAAGCAGAGAACTTCATCACTCGTTCGATCAATTAAATACCGGCCAGATAAGCCAACAAATAATGAGGGTTTGAAGAATGCACAGTGTTTCCAACAGGCAAGACTGTGGCGCGGTCATCAATTAAATTGATGATGATTATAAACATGATTGGTGGATTTTGACACCTAGACCACTCGCCACGGAGCTGGTGACATAAAGCATTCTGGATTTTTTTATGTTCGTCGTGTAAGAAAGAACAGCGAATCTTGAACGACAAAATTACAAGCCGATCTCAACGAGCTGCAAAAACATTTGAATAAGCAGCAAAAACACGGATCCTTGTTATCATTATGCAAGTCTCTATTTTCATATTAGTAGATATATACACAGTATACTTCAGCAGCCCAAACAGGCGCCAGACTTTTTCGCACGATAAAATGGTAAACATAAAACGATGATTACTTTACATAAACATACGAAATTATCTTGTGTAAACAGTTTAAAGTTGTGTGAATTTTGAGCTAGGAATGTTAATCGAAAGTAGGTAGGTATTTACTTAAGTGAAGCAATGCAGAAAGTTTAGTCTTTGATTGAAATGTTTAGTCTTTATTGAAGGGGGAGCGAAGTGAACGTACCTAGCTCTCCTTTTCAGCTTGGTCAAAAATTGTTTCGTATGTCACACTGTCCAGCTGTTCTCCGCTAGAGGTCGCATTTCTCAACCGATTCTCGTGAAATTTGTAAGCAGATTCGATAATCATCTACAGCTCACAAAGCCTACCACCAAAGCCACTACTTTTACAAAGGTTAAGATTGTATTTGGTTATACATATCTACACCGGAATTTCGCAGTAGCTCACATTGTGATAGACTTCGGTCGTAAATAAAATCTTATAAAGTAGTCTAAGCAAAGGTAAACTATCGAATGAAGTCTGGCCGCATGCATACGAATAGGCGAGCTTCCAAGTGAATAAGTGAGAACCTGTAATTAGTGTAATTAGCTATATGGTTTTACTAGCTTCTGCCCGCGACTCCGTCCGCGTGGAACTCGTTTATATCGTAGCTCGATACAAACTTTCATCCCCCATTTCACCCCCTCAGGGGGTGATTTCCGGGATAAAAACTATCCTATGTCCTTCCCCGGGATTCAAACTATCTCCATACCAAATTACATCTCAATCGGTTCAGCGGTTTAAGCGAGAAGAGGTAACAGACAGACAGACAGACAGACAGACAGACAGACAGACAGACAGACAGACACTTTCGCATTTATAATATTAGTATGGATTATTGTGTCTATGAATATGTTGCGCTGTTGGTTTTTTCATGTATTCATAAATATACAGGTTGCTTGCTCCATCGTTCGCCAAATTAAAACGGCAGGTAGGTTAAGTCATTAGGTATCTATTCCGGCCTCCAAAAAAAAAATGTGCTCACTGGTATTTTTTTTGTATTCTTTTAAAATAATTTTGAAATTTTCTATATGCTTACGCGTTTCAACTTGAATTAAAAAAAAAGAAGTGGTAGAGCTTTTATTTTTTATTTTATTGTAATGTGTAATCTTGTACGGCTCTATCAAAGTTAAAACTATTTGCAAGTAACGTCTACTTATTTTTTTATTAACCCTAAAAAAAATTAAGATGCAAGAATTTCGTATTGGGTAACTTTGATTTGCAATTTAAAAAAAAAACTAAAAATGATAATGTTCTTAAAACTCTTTAAAAAAGTTCTCTAGTCTATCCTCTTTCTAATTATGTGCAAAAACGCCAAAAACCCTTTAAGGAACTTTATTAATTTGCCAATTTTGTGTAAGGGACGGACTAGGCTCTTAATAGGCGTACAATATTTTTTGTAAACCACACGTGACACATACTTAGAAATGCATCAGCTGTCTCTCTCTTTCGTCAAATAAACGATAAACGATGCCAACCAGGCAATTAAATTCGATAAGCAGGTTTTTATGTAAATAACATACAGTAAGTAGTGTAGCTAATAGTCAAATTTTAATCATTTCCATCAATAAATTCGTCTTTTTTTACAAGTCTTGCTTGAATTAACGGCCTTCATTACGAATGCACGCGTAGCATCTGTTTTTGATTTCTACTGTGGTTGTTACACCATTAGCTTTTCCGTATGCCATCAAAATGTCCGCATATTCTTCATTCGTGAATGTAGCCATTATCAAATAACCAAAACTCAACAATAACAAGATTAACAGAAACAGTAACAAAACCAAAAAACTTTTTAAGATTAGAAGAGTGAAATTTCGCGGCATTGCGTTTTTTTAATGAGTTGTCTCAATTACTAGCTGTTGTGCCAACAGGCCAATCGTGATTCAGAAAAAAAAGGTTGTCCTGCAAACAGGAATCTGGATAATGTTTTCAGAACTACGTAAAGATTTATCTCACCCGATACAGACGGCATCCATCATGACATTCGTCGTTATTAAAGAGGAAATTTGGTTACAAACCCAGATGTATCTCCCTCTCTGTCGCACTTGCAAATTCGAGCTACAGAGGGAGATAGCCAACAAAGTTTGTTTTCGTTTTGCGGTAGCCTTTCAGATGCTACGCGTGCGTTCCTATGATAGTCGTCAATCTGCAAGTCTTGCTTACCTACTAGTCCTACTATTCATATTTAGCGAAAGTATGTTTTTTATCGCTTGCCGGTTACGAGCCTAGTGCGTCCCTTACACAAAAATGGCAAATTAATAAAGTTCCTTAAAGGGTTTTGGGCATTATTGCACATAATTAGAAAGAGGATAGACTAGAGAACTTTTTTAAAGATTTTTAAGAACATTATCATTTTATTTTATTTTTTTAATTGCAAATCAGTTACCCAAGACGAAATTCTTGCACCTTAATTATTTTTTTTGGATTAATAAAAAAATAAGTAGACGTTACTTGCAAATAGTTTTGACTTTGATAGAGCCGTACAACATTACCCATTACAATAAAATAAAAAATTTGGCTCTACCAGTTCTTTTTTTTAAATTTAAGTTGAAACGCGTAAGCATATAGAAAATTTCAAAATTATTTTAAAAGAATACAAAAAAATAGCAGTGGACACAAAAAATTTTTGGAGGCCGTAAAAGATAGCTAATGACCCAACCTACCTGCCGTTTTAATTTGGCAAACGATGGAGCAAACACCCTGTATAAATATATGGCGGGATGGCTTAGGGCGGGTTGCACCAACTTACAAATTTTACATAGATTCTACCGATCAACGTTAGAAATGGCGACGGTAGCCACCCCTTACGATTACAGACGGTTTGGTGTACCCTTGGACGCAGACGAGGCAATCGGCCCGAGGAAGTGCAGATACGGGAGTCTTGGCAATCCTGGAGAGAGGGGTAGGGGGAGCGGGGAGGAGAATCTCTCATAATTGATTATAGAAAAATACACTGTCTGAGGAAATATCCTTTTCTGAAGTTCACTGAAAATCGAAGTCCTGACATCATACTCGTAGGCATCGATTACCTACGCTTTATCAGGCGATTTGAGGACTTGCGTATGACAAATTTTCTCGTAATTCCTACTTACAATGATGCATCATTCGTTAATTATTCGATTACACACTATGAGGATAATTATATATCTGGATTAAATTTTGTATTGGGTTCCGTCTAACTTATAATTATAAATGTTTTAGTTGCATTGCCATACGTATTACAAGACTGGTGTGAATATTCAAATGTATTTACATGCAATTTCTGTTTCATACTCATAAACAGTAAAGTCGCTTTTTGTTTTATGCCATAGGCATTCGATTGAAATTGCTTAAGACCAAACAGGATTATACCCAAGAAAACCTGTCTAAAATAAAAATAGCCCATCACATAATAGGGATGATGACTAAGATTTTTTTATGATGTCATTCGAACCAGTTTTGGAGAGGAACAAATGTTAAAATTAAAAACAAATACTCAAAAATTTGAGACAAAGATTGATCTCGCTGCAGCGCAAAACGCTTCATTCTGATAGACACACAGGTATGACGTCACAACTGCCATTTGTACTGTATCCGCAAAACTAAGTGGCGAGTTGTATGGAAAATCAGGTAAATTGTTGTTTCGGTCGCGAAATACTGCACATAGTTGTCCTACATTTTTTTTTTCTATAAAAGCGTAAGGATTCTATTGGTAGCTTTAAATTTACTCTTGGACAATAAAAAAAATGTATGTTTTTTCTAAACTTTCGTGGTTCACATCGTTTTATGATTTTAATTATATTTTATAATTTGCACTTTATTAGATACGATAATTTGATGGTTTACTATCCATTTAGCATCACTACATCATGCCTATTATTCCGCTCCTTAGCGACACTAAAGGCTTCCACCCACCGAACGCGTGTCGTGCGCGGCACGTGTGCTGCGCGGACCCGCGCAAGTTGTAAAGCATTGAAACTACACTCAAACATACATTGAACGTGGTCCGAACGCGGGCCCGCGGCGCTAAAGTTACAACTCGGCAGCGCGGGCTCGCGCGGTCCCGCGCTTCTGAGTGTGCTATCTCTATAGATAGTGAGATACATATTAAATGTGTTGGTAGTGAGAGAGATGACGCGCGGGCCCGAGCTGCATACGCGTTGCTAACGCGTCGCTGACGCGCTGGACCCGCTCTGCTGAGTGTGATAGAGATAGTGAGATACATATTAAATGTGTTGGTAGTGAGAGAGATGACGCGCGGGCCCGCGCGGGTCCGTGCAGCATACGCGTTGCTAACGCGTCGCTGACGCGCTGGACGCGCTCTGCTGAGTGTGATAGAGATAGTGAGATACATATTAAATGTGTTGGTAGTGAGAGAGATGACGCGCGGGCCCGCGCGGGCCCGTGCTGCATACGCGTTGCTAACGCGTCGCTGACGCGCTGGACCCGCTCTGCTGAGTGTGATAGAGATAGTGAGATACATATTAAATGTGTTGGTAGTGACAGAGATGACGCGCGGGCCCGCGCGGGCCCGTGCTGCATACGCGTTGCTAACGCGTCGCTGACGCGCTGGACCCGCTCTGCTGAGTGTGATAGAGATAGTGAGATACATATTAAATGTGTTGGTAGTGACAGAGATATGACGTGCGGGCCCGCGCGGTCCCGCGCTGCTGCCGCGCTGCTAAGTGTGATAGAGACAGTGAGATACATATTAAATGTGTTGGTAGTGAGAGAGGCATGACGCGGCGGGCCCGCCGCGTACCCCCGCCTACACGACGCCCGCTTACTGTGAGTATACCGCTACAACCGCGCACGACACGCGTTCGGTGGGTGGAGGCCTTAATACTGATTCTTATATTCTATTTTATGAGCAAAATCTATGATTGACCGGTCCTGCGCCACCCGCATCCAGCGGACTCCCGCGACCTTTACCAGGTCATTGCGGCACTCTTTCGAGAAGGCAGTCGACGTTTTTAGGCTGATACTCGTAGGATAATGTCGATGATTCTATGTTGGTATGTCACGATTTAAATTCTATACTATTCAATTCCAAAACGGGAAGGAACTCGAAGTACGTTTGGTCATCAGTAGTCAGCGCGTCGACAATAAACCCTTATCAAACACCGACAAAAACAGTAATGCAATCTTATCTGTGAATCACAACGAATACAAAATTATGTGCCGCGTTAGGTCATAGGAAGTTCGGCAAGTCGATTACGTAACGGATTGTAGTACCTACGTTACTAGATCAAAATAATAAATATTTGCGGACAATCTTACACAAACCGACCTAGTCCTAAACTAAGCAAAGCTTGTACGATAAACATACTTATATAGATAAATACATAGAAAACATCCATGACTCGGGAACAAATATTCGTGCTCATCACACAAGTAAATTCCGTTACCGGGATTCGAACCCAGGACCTCTTGCATCGTAGGCAGGGTCACTACCAAACCAACTAGGCTAAAGCGGTCGTAATGCAAATGGCAATTTTTATATGGAAAAATGACAGTTGCATTTTACAAACTGGGTCTAAATTCTTTTGTATATCCGGGCGGCCCGCCGTCCCGCTGTCCGGCTCTTCTCCTCTACTGGTCGCATTTCTCAACCGATTCTCGTGAAAGTTTCTGAGCAAGTCCAATCATCATACAGTTTCTTTGGTCGATTCAGATTTTGTTTTTTTTTAATGAAAAAAAATATTTTCGAGGACAAAACAAAACAAGCAGATTTGCTTTTCTTCTTAGTCTTGTCGCTTGTTTCCGAATCTCATGATCAGATCTCGATCCTAATTGCCATATTTGCAACCATCAGAAAAAAGAACTTAATAAGTAGGTACTCATTTCATGGTCACCTTTTCAATTTTGACATATGACATAACGTCAAGCGGTGTGGGGTGACCAAATTAAAAGTATTTTTTTATTTATTTGATACTTATTTGAAAAATAAATAATAGTAGGTAAGTACCTATCGAAACTAGCAACATTTGTATCAGCATTAAGTTTCAATTCTTCATAAATAGTAGGTATCAAGGCATACCTAATCAAGTCTCCGGAATCACCCAATATGAATAAATATGCTTATTTGTACCTGCATATAAATAGAATGTTACCTACCTACTTGTAATTTTTTGTTGCAATTTCTCCGCTACCTAAAGGTTGTCTGGAAGAGATAGGGGTCAGGCCGTAGATTTTGGAACATTTTGTGTAAAATTTTGTCCAGCGCATTTTTTTGCCCTTAATATCTACCTATACTTTTCAAACTCGTACATTATATCCCCAAAAAAGGTGAACCGCGGTCATCAAAGATAATTAAATAAAGTGATAAATTACCGAAGTTATTGGTGGCGTTTACGAAAAATGGTGAATTTTGCATCAAAATCGCTTGTCCTTCGTGGTACTTAGTACTATCGACAACGCAGCTAACTGACCATCGGTGCACCTTAAGTGCATTGTAATAAGGTTCTATATAAACACAGGATGGTCAGTTAACAGTGTTGTCGTTTGTACACTGAGCATTTATAAAAAAATAAAAAAAAATATATTTGACCTCCTGTTTGATTTGACGCAATAACATAATAGTCTGCTATTCGCCTTTTAAATATCATTACGTTTTTCCTAAGACAAACCATAACATATTCTATATTGAAGAAACAAAAGGACTTTTTTAATTTTTCGCGTTTTTTTTCTTCGCTACCATTATCTTCCCATTTTGTGGAGTTACATTTGGTAGGATTTGTGGTATTAGTAGTGGCAATACCAAAGTAACTTTGTCTTTGGTCAATAACGGGCTAGCGGCCATATTTTGGTCAGGTTGTTGTCATCAAGGGTGCACTTTTTTCGCGTCACCGTTTTATTAAGATTTCAAGGTAAGTTTATGTTTAAAATCTGTAATTATTATTGAGCATCATACCGTAAAGTGAGAGTAATTATTCCAGGCTCTAAAGGGGGCGTCCACAAATTACGTAACGCAAATTGGAGGGAGGGGGGGGGGGGTCCGGCCAAGCGTTACGGTCCTGTTACGTTGGGGGAGGGGGGTCTCAAGGTTTGCGTTACGTCACGCACGATTTTTTATAATAGTACACTTAAAAAAGTTTGGTTTTTCACATTCCTAAAGTAGGACCTGCAAAATTTGTGGCTTATATTCATGCTCTAAAAAAGCAGCTGCACACCACCGCAGAATTATTCACTCAAAATCAACTTCTGCAAATAAAGTCTCCGTTAGGCGAGTTATCACGCGGCGTCAGGGAGAGCTGTTGTGCCAGGTGGCACCTGCCGCGGTGGAGTGGGTGGCAGTAGAAGGCGCAGAGATAGCCACAGAAGATGAGATTGCCGCCGAAGCCGATACCAATTGTGAGAGCGATTCTGATTCCGATTTACCCTTTATAGAATGTATTAAGAAATGAAACCGAAACCCGTCCATAGATGATAAAATTTCTTGATTCCTTGAAACCACACTAATGTTTCATTAAAAAATGCAGATTTATGATTAAAAAGTATCTAAAATACCACTTATCTTTCTTTTCTGAATATTACCCTGAAGACTTGTTACGTAACGGAATTGAAGGCCCCCCCCCACCCCTTTGGCGGGAATATTTTCGTTTTTATATGATTTCGCGCTACTAAACGACACCGGTGGCGCGAAATTCCGAATAATGGAGCATGCATACATAGTATTTCGCGTTTTTGGGTGTTCTCTTTTTCTTTTGACAAGGTTTGCAAAGCAAAGGCGGGAAATTCAAATATTTTACGTAAATAGTATACACATTTTGGCGCGCGGCTTGCTAAATTTTTGTAAAAATACGTTTATATTCAAAGTAATACATAATTTGTTTTCCGTCTTATTCGAAAACAAGATAGGTACTGTTTATAATTCTGAATATTCTGATAAACCACATGCATGCATAATTGGCTTTTAAATCTCATCTCAATCTTCATCTAATTTCACTATTTATTAAGTGACTACATTATATTAAAACACAACAAGTCAACTATCTTTATGAAATTTGGTAAGTATGTAATTGATAAAGGCGCATCATGAGTACTTAGGAGTACAATCAGTGCAGTGATTTAGGAGATGTTAAGATGATTAAGAGAGAGTAGTTTGAGACTTGTACTGTTCAATAAGTTGACGGGTGTATGTATGTAAGTAAACGCTCTTTTGTGCATAATCACAAACAACAAAAAGATAAGGACAAATATACGTACATACACACACTTGTGAAAATTGGAACACGTGTTTTAGAAACCCTCCTAGACCAACAGTATTATATATGAATAACTACTGCTTATATCTAACAATATTACTACAAGCATAGATAATCAAATTGATAACCTCGCTTTTTGAGTTCTGTTAAAAAATAACTCCTTAACAATTTTACGTTACTTTTTCGCGTCACTTTACGCCACCAGCGGGTAAAAGTAGCGCGAAAAATGTACGCTACCTCTACGCCATTTGTTCCAAAATGTACGGCCTGACCCATAGCTCTTTAGCGATAAGACCGCCTGTTGTTAACGTCTATTTTTAAGTTTTTACGTCTATTTGATACATGTTTTGCGGTGTGCAATAATAGTACATTACGTACCTAGGGCGGTGAATTCGTGAATGGCCCAGATCGCAGGTGTTTGTGGCCCGAGCCGAAGGTGAGGGCCATAAATATGCGATCTGGGGCTTTACGAATTACCGCCCGTGGTAAGTACACAATTTTACGTCTTCATCTGGCCACAATGCGAGTTTTACCGTACGCGCAGCGTGCAGTAAAACTCGCATTATGGCCAGGTGTGACGTAAAGAGTATTTGTATGGTAGGTATTGTAATGTTATAACTATTTTGATATGAAGTTTTTATATTGATATGGTGACGTGTTCAATTTATTAACTTTTCCTTGTTGTTATCATAAACATCACACGTTTCTTACAATTTTATCACACGCATATCTGAAACATACGTAATTTTATTCTGGAAAACGCAAAGTGATATATCTACTACTTTTTATCACAACTGTTATTTAGCTTATCATAAAATCTATAATTAACACCGTCAATAATCTGAGTTTGAGACGTCATGTCCAAATTATTTTACGTCACACCAGGCCATAATGTGAGTTTTACCGCACGCTGTGCGTACGGTAAAAACTCGCATTGTGGCCAGGTGAAGTCGTGAAATTGTGTACTCACCACGAGCAGTAAGAAAGAAAGCCCGAAATCGCAGGTATTTGAGACCCGAGCCGCAGGCTTTCTTTCTTTTACAGCCCTTGGTAAGTAATGTACTATATACGACTAAGTATATCATTAAGTAATAAGTACTTATATCACCAAGTCTCATACGTATCACGAGCAAAAGAAAAGGCAACCATTTTGTTGTGTACATACAGCATTAACCCACACAACGAAGGACCGGTACTTTAACCTGTCAAAGTATTTATTGCCACACCACTGGTAACTAACAATCTGTTGACTTATATTGTCTGTAAATAAAGGATTTTTATTGTATAAATTTTATTAAATAATGCTTTGCATTGAAAGAAACACTGCATACAACTACTGTACCTTATTAATTTAAAGTATTAAATCTAATTTAAAGTATAGCTATTGCAGATAAATTGCCGAAAGCATTGATGTGTACAAAATGTGCTTTTTTTGTTACTTTCGGCGAATAAATGAGATTTCTTGTGTGAATAAATAAAAAAAAACGTATTAAAATCAATGCCAAAGTCAGGATGGTACGTACCTATCATGAAATATGATTTCTTTCTGTTCGGAGTGTTTATGCCAGCACCACAAAAGCAGCTCTCAAATTAACTTTGAAATCCAAAATTATTAGCCTGAATTTCGATAATCGATCCAATCAAGCCGAGAAATTCAGGAGTTTGGTGAGATCAGGAAGATATACCTTCTGAACGAGCCGGCAAGTCAAAACCACTTGACTGATAACAGTTTAGTGATAACACGGTTCCCATGGGTAAGCGGTAGCTCCGCAATAACTGCTCAATACCTATCTGAGTTTACGATAAGCGATCCTAAATTGTGTATATGATTTTTTTAAAGTTGGATTAGGCCATTCTTGCCGCTAAGGTAGTCGAGGTTATGACTTGCTTGGTTAGTTAAGGCGACCTGAGATAAATGTTGGTTTTATAAACGTTAAGGCTCTTGAACGTGCCGTTGAAAAAATCAGAAAAATATATATTTTGTTCTTCAATATTTCATTTAGAATCGGGCGGTGTATGAATTTTCTGGCGGACACAAAATACTAAATCAAAAGTAATCCTTGAGAAGAGGCTGTTTTTAACTTGCTACTGCGTCAAAACTACCATTGATATTTTCGCTGCTCTTTCGAAAAAAGATTTATTATTCATTTATCTAATTTTTTAACGGAGCTTATTAGGAAATAATCATTTATGCCTTCTGGAAAATGTCACTACTTGATCTGAGTTTAGGCAAAGAGCACAACATATCGTGTCAAGAGAGATAAAAAATTGGTTATTTTCAATTAATTGTCCATCGATAAATGTAACATTTCGATACTATTTGATAGTGACACTATTAAGTAAGTGCATTGTCATAATTAGGGGAATTGAACCATAAAAGAATAAAACGTTTGATAGAATAATCTCTTCTCCTCTTATCATGGAAGTACCTTAACGTGAACTAGATTTTCTTACGATAGGCCTTCAAATGATGTTTCTGTAAAATAATATTGTTATTAACAGTAAATCAGGAATCATTTAAATGTCAGTTCAAAAAACAATAGTCGCGTGGCTATACCCGTTATTACAGTTTATTGACTTATGAAACGAAGTTAGAAACTGGGCCGCTTTAAACTAAAATAGTCTTTAATCCGATGGTATGAGAGTCTTGACGTAGGAATTAGTATCATGGTTCTGTAATAAACAATTATTTTAACAGTACAAAGAACGCGACAGTTTGTGACAATGTCTTTGTAACAAGTTCGTCTGCCGTTATTTAGGACTTCTAAAGGAGGAGCTTAGTTAGGAGCTTGTTTCAGAATCAGAATATTTTTCAGAATCAGAATATTTATTTTGTTAAGCATAGGTTACTATAATTATTGAATAAGGTTACTATAATATAATTATTAGAGCACTATGTTTTACCCGCAATGCAGGTGTACAAAAGGTGGTTGAAGGATGGATTTATTTATTTAATCGTATGGCATACCTATATTATTTTTGGTCTTTAAACTTTGTCACTCTTCAGTACCACCCAGGGGACACGTGCAGGGTTGTGGTAGGTAATATTTTTTTGGATTAGATCGTTCGTTGCAAATCGGAGGCCCTAATGAATCGAACATTACAAAAAATTACAAAACAGTGGGTTAATTGAATATGTCTGTACCTGTGTGGCTTTATGTCTGCATGATTTAAAATAAACCGAGTTAATACTATTATTAAAAACAAATTCATACACCAGCGTAAATATGTACCGGTGTAGCTTTTTGTCTTCGATAGTTTTCTGTTTTTTTCCGGCCAGTTTGACGGCACAAGCCTCCACGCGCCAAAGTCATAAAGCAATTAGAAAAATAATAAATAATAGGAATTCTCTACGGATCATAACGCAGGGACAATATTTTCGGAAGGTCGTCCTAATGGTTCGAACTCGGCGTTTTTTGAGAAACGGTGTTTATGACGACGCTTTATTTTCTCCATTTTTAGGTAGATTTTTTGACAGGAGAATTCGAATTCGGAATGTTTACTAATGTTTTATTTTATTTTGAAAACATAGATATCCATTATATTTATCGTAGGTACCTACAAAATCTAAGAATTAATACCTCAATGCGTTGTATACTAATAGAGGGGAATGCGACGAAGACAATTTGGCCCTAGTAGGAGGTTCAGAGTTCCTGGAGTCCTACGCATGAAATCGCAGAACTTACGCGTCATATTTTAAGCGCTATATAAGCTACACAGAAAAAGAATAGAAAGATGTTAAATTATCTTAAATGAAGCAAAATTATTTTGAGCATACAACTTATTCTCTTGATTCGAGATAACCATCTGAATTCAAGATGATGTCAGTGTCATTGTGGATACTTATTGCCGGTCTTCCTAGTTTATTTCTTGATGCAAGTCATTTTTTTCGACAAGTAAGTATAATCTGGTGGGAGTCTGCCCAGGACAGGGATATGTGGAAGAAAAAGAGGGAGGCCCAGCAGTGGGACACTTAAGGCTCTTAATAATAAGTAGGTACAATCTGCTCTTGGGTACAAAATACCGCATACAGATTTCGTCCCAATAATCCAGTAAATTTTACAGTACCGTCATGGCAAGGCAACTATATAACAACTTGCCCTTAACTATCGCTGTCCCACGTCCGATCATAAATAAATTGACCAGACTGCACATTCAGTTTGCAAATGCTGTAATTGCCACGTTAGATACACCCAGGGATATTTAACGAACAAAGCACCTGTTATTGCATTGTGTGTACACAAATCAGGACAATTAGTACTGGGCAAAATAGCCAGCAATCTGTTGTTATGTTGGTTGCCGATTCTAAGTAAAGTTTTGTTGGAATTGCGTTTTTTGAGATCCGGGCGCGTGGCGAATTTTTTAGCGGGCAGTAAATATCGATTTAAATAGGTAATACTTCTCTGTGAAGTGTCAGCCGTTTTGAGGAACTTCCTCATCGACAACGGTTCGCTTAATTTTGCACCATATATAATGTCAAATGAAACTAATTCACACAGAAGAAGATGGTATATGACAGTGTTTTTTTCAGATGCCGTTAAAACACAGGTTTAGTTTGCCAAAGGTCTGGCGATCGTCTTGATTCATTTCATTTTGATGATTACCTAAAGTTCTTAAGTTCTTCTCAATTTGAACTGCTCGCAAAGTTTTCCCTTGAGGTCTACACCAGCACCGACGAGGGCCAACAACCAGCAGGGTGCCCGAAAAAACCCCGACAATGTTAACACGCGTTAAATGCACCAAATCACTATTTGTATAATTCGGACAAGCAGGCAGACGGGCCGACATTAACGTGGACACATTAACGCGGACAATGTCAACAATGAGAGACAATAAGTCGCTCGTGTCCAAGTCTTTGTTTACGACGGAAAACCATTAAAAATTATTGGACTCTTTTGGGTACTGGGAATCGTCGCGATTCGGATCGGGCAGGTGGTTTTTTGTTTCTGTAAAAACTGGTAATTTACAATACAGTATGAAATGTGTAAATCTATTTTAAATGAAAATCTGAAAATACTTTTCCGGAATTCAGAGTAAGATTGACCGAACCCTAACCCGGTATTTTAATTGAAATGCATTTTGTTTTCTATTTCATAATCCCCTTTTTATGCCAAGTCCAAAACTTAAAGGAGCTGATACCGACGCTTATGTAGGCATACAGGTACCTATTACGATATTTAAACGCTATTCAATGATATTTTAGGAAACCTATTCAATGAAAAGATATTTTTCTTCTTTGACATATTTTATTTTACGGTTGCTAAGATAGGAAAAAGGAAAAAGTGTCAAAAAATAAGGTTTTGAAATGAACCGTAACAGGAGCCCTATTTTAACCAACATCTTTAAGCGAAAGTCTGACTACAAATAGTGAAATAATATATACAGTTTTTTTAAATATTTCAACACCGCCAGTCTATTTTTTCGTCCCTTCTGAAAAATGAGTACACTACCTAGTTTTCACTTGCCTCCTTTGCCCCTGCAGCCACTGAAAATGGGTATTTTATTTATTTATTAGACACCTATTTTAAAACAGGGGCTGTATTCTTTATATACAAAAATACCGATATTTTAATTTCGGTATATCTGACCTGACATCTTTACTACGCACATTCTTTCTTTCTAGTGTCAAAGGTTATCTATATGACTGTGTATGTATAGATGCTTGTTAATCAATCACGCTTAAACAGCTCAACCGATTTTGATGATGCACGAAAACAGTTTATAGCCTGGATTAAAATATAGGATAGTTTTTATCACGGGCCCCGGATAAAAACAGACGAAAGTAGCGCGCGGAAGCTAGTACCTATTGATATATGGTGCAAATGCATGAACATCTTTGATGTCGATTATTTATACTGAAAGGTGCAGCTTTTGTACAAAATCAGGTGCATGTCCCAAAAGGACAAAGCTAAAGCTGTTAATGATTTAAAACCAATAAATACCATACGATGTATTGCCCGAAAAATCCTACCGTTTTTACAGTCGTCCTTTTAATGTTTATCGTAAACCAAATCGATTCAACCGAAGTCACAGGATCAAAAAAGTCTCTTTTGCAGTTTAACTCTTTGCCGTTTTTGTTTTATTTGTTTATATTGTTCAACGCCAAATTATATGAAAAAAGTAGCTTCACATGATCCACGTTTTATTGTGGCTCGTAAACTTGATTTATAGATTTCCGAATTCAAGAAACGGTTGAAACCTTTGGGTGGTTTTGGATGATGCAAGTTGCGACGATACTTCAAATCAAGGTTGGAATAAGTAAGAGAGATATAAATAATATTCGTAATTTATTAGGGGATGATAATCAAATGCGGGTGTGTGGAGTGCCATGGATTCAAATATAACTATACTTAGGCCAATCGAAGATGTTATCACAATTTCTCAGGAGTAGAATGCGGAATCATGACCTTTTTACGCAAAGACGCCACAGCCGCCATCTTCTTTTTTGTCAGTTACATCTTAAGCCTGGTGAGGTAGAAATACGTTTAGACTATTGCCATCTCTGTTTAATTTTACTAAAACCATTCCCAAAGTAATAAGATCAGATTTTCTGAGACAAAAAGCTACCAGCTGAAAAGGACTCAATAAAGAAGGCAACACGTTTCAAAATCAAGCAACAAAAAACCATCGATATAGGTTAAGCTGGTTGCGGCCACTCGACTATCGATCGTATAGAGCTCTATAATTTATGCCCCCATACAATTTAAGGTGACAACGACGCCGTATGCAATAAATGTTTTTATAGCACCGTAGATAACGGAAGCATGCAATAGAAGTGCATTGTGGTAGGCGCAATGTGTGCGTAGTAAATGCAGTTTAGAGTACAACAGATGGTGTAATGTAGCGTGGAATGTAGCATTTAGGCCACAGAATGGAGGGTTTATGGTGAATTCATATATAAATGTCTTTTTCTCAATACAGGTTTACCCTTTTCAACGGCAAAGACGGATACATCCGCACCACTACTTCAACACCAATGACAGAATAATCCGTCAAGGAGTATACTGCGATAGCAACCTACATGCATTGGCATAAAGTTTTACTCCGCACTAAATGTCATGTTGACGTGGCGTGTGGTTAACAACTTTACTCGTTGACAGAGCGTTGAAAAGGTGAATGGATGGTAACTACAACACTTATAGTTAGACTCTTGCCTGGGCTTATATTTGGCGACACCTAGACGTTTAAATGTAGCAAATCAGACTTAATAGATACATTTGTTAATGCCTGATGGTATACTTGATAATGGTACTTACGTAGCCTTAATCAAATAGGGATGTAGACACCAAATAAAATAACCAATAATGATGAGTTTTCCCGAAAAAGGATTAAAAATATTGTCAGCTGGAAAACAAGTAAAGCAGGAGATTAAATAATCACAAAGTTATTAGTATCCAAAGTTCTAAGAGAGGTTATATTCAATTCATCAACAGATGTATGTTCGTAATTCTTTGAGATATCTGAATGCGATTTTCATCACTAGGCATATTTTTTTCCCTTCTTTCTTTTGGAGTAATAATACATTTTGAGTCTAACTCCACCGGTATTGAGTCGTGTCTACAACATCCGCATTCAATATGCATTGCGAAAATGAATACCTGATTGATTGCCGAGAAAATTATGGACGTTGCTATATAAAGTCACATTGACATAAATCAAATTACCCGATTTTGCAGGTAATGGCCCTAATGGATTTTCCGTGTAGTACTCCTACCGATGACTGCTGCTTGATATGATAAGATTTGAAAATCACATCGTAATGCAAACAATATCTACTTAATCAACTCAATCGAGTGTTAACGGTATCCTTTGTATTCATTTATCGATTATAAATAGTTTTTTCCCCTCACTGCCTCGGAAAGCCGTCTTTTATCCTTTAAAACCAGTGAGCAAAAACGCATTTTATCCACTAGTGGGGAAAGTAATTTGACCTTGGACCGTGTTCAAGTATCATTTGACAGTATAACAAAACGTAAAACGCTCATAATCCAAAAAAGAATAACAGATGATGTATTTCTGTTGCCGCTATAACAACAAATACTAAAAAACAGAATAACATGAATATTTAAGAACTTTTAAATAATTGCTTGTTGCCTTCATCAAATCATCAGGCGCTGGGTCTCAAAATGTATGGTAAAACTAAAATCCGACTAGACACTTGACCAAAATTCTACTTGATATTACTTAACGTTAATATTACTGTTAAAAAAAATTAAGTAAAGTTGTTTTGCATGTTGCATTTTCCTCGCTACAGTGAGGAGAAAAGTTTTGTGTTGCACACGGGTGCAAATGTATTTTACTTCTCGTGTGTTGAAACACTCGCTACGCTCAGGATTCTATTTTAGAACCACTCGCTTCGCTCGTGGTTGAACTAGTGGCATCCTTTCGCTTGCTCGTGTTTCATTTCCAGACTCGCGGGTAAAATACAAATTTGCACCCTTGTATAACAAATAATTATTCTGGCAGTCACAGTTATTGAGACTTTATCGTTATATATGTTTTGACTGTCTCCAGAGGGGTAATCAAAGACAATTTAACTGTCATTTTTCCATGCAAAAAATGACATTTAGATCTAGCTGACGCGCGTACAATGCGATGCGTGATCGCCCTGCTGATTATCTATCTCAATCGCTGCTGGTTTTTCATTCTTCGCCCGCGTAAACTCGCATACAAGTTTCTACCTCTTATTTCATTCTCTTCGAGGATAATATTTGGATTAAAAATAATTCAATAAATATTTAAAAATATATATATTGAGCTGTTTATTTCAATAAAAAAATAGGGGTTAAATTACAGTTTAGTCAATTACAGTTAACTACCTACTAATCTTAAATTTAAAAGATTTTTTGAGTGACAATCTTACCCAAATCGACTTAGCCGCAAACTAAGCAATGCTTATGTTCTTATATGATAAATGCAATATACTTAAGTAAAAGGAAAAGGTCCAACACTCAGGAAAGAATATTTTATAATAATAATCATTTATTTGAGATTTAAAAAAAAATTAAACAATTCGAACCCGACAACTTCGCGGGCGGACCAACTAGTTAGTTTGTTTTATACTCCACTAGCTTCTGCCCGCGACGCCGCGACGCTGTCCGCGTGGAACTCGTTCATATTGTAGCTCCATACAAACTTTCACCCCCCATTACACCCCCCCCCCCCCCCCCCCCCTACGGAATGATTTCCCGGGACAAAACCTATCCTATGTCCCTCCACGGGACTCAAACGATCTTTATACCCAATTTAATCTTAATTGGTTCGGCGGTTTAAGCGTGAAGAAGTTACAGATAGACAGATAGACACGTGTGGTGTCGGGTTAGAATTTCACCACCCCCTTTCTTCCCGTCGCGTGGCTGTCGTAAAAGTCGACAAAGGGACCAGGGTTGAAGTGTGTTGTGGGCGATGGGCTAGCAACCTATCACTGCAATATCACATTTTGTCGATCTTTTATGCCCACATTTATGCTAAAAGTGGCGCTGGAACATACGTTTCATGTGCTCTGCCTACCCCTTTTGGGAATAAAGGCGTGAATGTATATATGTATGTACGTAGATAGACAGGCAGACAGATACACTTTCGCATTTATAATATTACTACGGAGTAAGTATGTAATGTTAGCCGAACCTGTTTTACAGTTTTGGTATGATCTTTGGATGTCCATTCCATATAATATATCTTAAAATCGTCACATACTTTTAATCTACTGTTTTTGGATACCAAAATATCTAAACATACTAATTAATAATTTAATTATAGTCAATTAGGTCCAGTTTGGTAAAAATAATATCTAATAAAGAGTACCTAACAACTTAACGACCGCTTTAGCCTAGTTGGTAGCGACCCTGCCTATTTATTAATCTATTTAGGTATGTTTATCGTCGTCTAGTACCCATAATACAAGCTTTGCTTAGTTCGGGACTAGGACAATTTCTGTCAGATTTCATTCATTCATTCATATCAGCCGAAAGACGTCCACTGCTGGACATAGGCCTCCCCCAAAGAGTGCCACAATGACCGGTCCTGCGCCACCCGCATCCAGCGGACTCCCGCGACCTTTACCAGGTCATCAGTCCACCTTGTAGGGGGCCTACCCACGCTGCGCCCTACACACTCGAGAACCTTTCCGCCCCAACGGCCATCGGTTCTACGTGCAATGTGCCCCGCCCACTGCCACTTAAGTTTAGCGTTTTTGAGCCGCCGGTATAAAGTCTTGGCTGAGACCATGGAGGACTTAAGCACGATGCTCGATGACCTCAGTAAAGCCTCCGAGCGAGTTGATCTAAGGATGAACATGGATAAGACAAAGATCATGTCAAACCTCCATGTAGTACCAACCCCCATTTCAATCGGACACTTTACGCTCGAAGTTGTAGACGATTATATATACCTAGGACAGACTGTTCAATTAGGTAGGTCCAACTTTGAGAAAGAGGTCAATCGTCGAATCCGACTCGGCTGGGCAGCATTCGGGAGGCTACGGCACATCTTTTCGTCCAATATTCCGCAGTGTCTCAAGACGAGAGTCTTTGACCAGTGTGTGTTGCCAGTGATGACGTGTGGCACGGAAACGTGGTCGCTTACTATGGGCCTCATAAGAAGGCTCAAAGTCACCCAAAGGGCAATGGAGAGGGCTATGTTGGGAGTTTCTCTGCGCGATCGCATCAGAATTGAGGCTATCCGCAGCAGAACCAAGGTAACCGATATAGCCCTCCGAATCGAATGTCAGATTTTCCCGTAATATTTATTTATTTATTTAAATCGATAGGTATGACATGCACGGTTCCCCAAGGGTTTTCGCTTCACTCACAAACCCACAGATAATATACCCATTTAAGTACTTCTGTGGACCGTCGAAATTAAGTTTCAGAACTTAGCAACTTACTTTTTAAGTCAGCCCATAAACATTGAAAATTTATGGCTTTTTCGACGTGAAAGTGCACCCCCGCTTGAGCAACCCACTTCAAGTAGCACCATCATTAAAAGTACAGCCGACTACTTAACATTCTACAACATGTGTCAAACATCTCGCTCTGATCCCGGTTATCTGCCAGACTCACTTATGATGGAGATAAAACACCCCTGATATTTCAGTAGAGTATAACACGTAGAATAGAAACGTTGGGCGTTGTCCAAAAAGTATACAACAATTGTATCAAGAACGAAAAATGCGTGCTTACACATTTTTTGGAAAACGCTTTAAGAGCACATCGCAGCTTTAAGAGCACAGTGATTCTACGTATTCACGTCTCAGACTGTTACAACCGCTTTCGAGATACACAGTGCCCCGAGTGACTTCATTCGTCAAAACCGACACAAGGAACATCTGTAGGATATAATAAAATGCTTGCTTCATGTGTGTGTGAAAGATGTGGATATGTGTTGGTTTTGACGAATGGCTCGGGGCACTGTGGATCTCGAAAGCGGTTGTGACAGTTCTAGACAGATTCCAGAAATTACCTAGATGCTAGAAATGATTGTGAATATATATTTTCTTATTTTTAACCTAAATTAGAATTGAACTTAGATTGAGATTTGTATCAATAAATTCTCAACAGCAATTGAATAAGAGGAATGTGAATGTAATAAAATAAAATTAAATCGCTATTACAACTTTTTCAAGTTATTAAAAGGGCAACGAGTTTTGTAATGTTTCGATACCCGGTGGCTCCCCAGGGCTCCAGGGAAAGTTGAAAGAAATATGTCATAAAACCTCCCGGGCGCCGGTGGCACAGGAATCGAAAGGTCAAGGGGCGATATGAGAGATATAGATTACTTTCATTCCATATATTTGAAAATTACTACAAACAATATACATAATAACAATATAAAATACCTAACTTTTACATCGCCCTTAGCCGTTCCTGGTGCAAAAGTCCCCATAATATAGTCGGCATTTTCACGTTGGCTATGGAAAGCCCTTGCCTTTAATTATAAAGTCATTGTCACAATTTATACACCACTTTCGTTTTCACCATCACCCACTTCATTCCAGTCCTCCGTAGAGCAACAGATAAGGACGTGAAAATGTTCACAGAAAAGGTGTCTCTGTAGCGAGTGTATTTTTACCACTTCTCTTCAGCTAAGATAAGTTTTTGTGAGATAACCGAGCCATGATTGTGACAAAAAGCACTTCATATTGTGAAAAGGTTTTAAGAGGTTATCCAATAATTCTTGGGAAGTTTTATAAATACACGTGGTTTTTAATTAATGCACTTCTACACAATCTGTTTGATGAATTTCAATAGACAAACGTATTACGACCGCTTTAGCCTAGTTGGTAATGACTCTGCCTACGAAGCAAGAGGTTCTAGGTTCGAATCCCGGTAAGGGCATTTATTTGTGTGATGAACACGGATATTTAGTTCTGAGTCATGGATGTTTTCTATGTATTTAAGTATGTATTTATCTATATAAGTATGTTTATCGTCGTCTAGTACCCATAGTACAAGCTTTGCTTAGTTTGGGACTAGGTCGATTTGTGTAAAATGGTCCCCCCTAATATAATATATATAATATATGTTTATGTCTAATAGCTGTCCGCTCAGCTACGTCCGCGTATTGCAAAGAACGCACGCAAACCCGCGGGATAAAATATAGCCACCAGAAAGTCCGTTCTACACGCAAGGGAAATAATTTTTATGATCGGATATGCGGTTCAGATTTTGCAAAACTTACAAACTACAAGACCTACAAACTAACATTTACAAAGCTAATATCTCACAGACTTTACTTCTTTATTAACCGACTTCAAAAAAAGGAGGAGGTTCTCAATTCGGTTGTATTTTTTTTTTTCAATGTTTGTTACCTCAGAACTCCGTCATTGATGAGCCGATTCATAATTTTTTTTTTTGTTTGTAAGTATATGCTTCCAGGTGGGTCCCATTTTTTTGAAAATTCAATTGGATGATGGGATCCATGAGGAATTGAGGGAACTCCTCAATTATATTAGGCACGCGTGTAGTGATTTTGGTATTTTCTATTATAACTCGTGTATTTACATCCGGAAATCATAAATTGGTGGAGTGGAATTGATGATGAAGACCACAGATGACTTATGGAATTCCTCAATTATGTACTTAAAAGTACAAAAGTATATCACAGATTCTGATAAGATTCCGTTGAAATAGCAACTAATGAAGTGCCAAAGGTGATCCTTGTGGAATTGACGGAAGTCCTCAAATACTATCGGGTCACATACAGCGATGGTTTTTTTCTATAATAATCAACGCATTTGCTCTCGGAAATCAGTTCATGAGGTAAATTGGAAAATAAATGTTCTCGTGGCTTGGCGGAGTACTAAATTGAAGTCGGTTAAAACTTTGTTTTTAAAGTAAATTATAACAAAAGTAACGATAATAGGACCGATGGAGGACGTCTAAAAGTATTCAAATAAATAAAAATTGAAGTGAGTGGAATTTGATTGCCGAATGCAGGGTTTGTTCTGTACCACATTGCGATGTCATATCATCGCATAACATCTATGCAATCTGCCGTATTATAAATCCATATGACACTGAAACTGTTTTCAATGTCTCGATTATTCCATAAGTGATAACGGTGCGCAAACTTACTCAACATAATCGTCTTCGGTAATGGTTTAAGTCGTACTTTAATATAACATTGAGTCTTGAAATTGAGCAGAAAAATGTGTCTGCAATTATATATTTTAGAGATGTAATTTTTGGAAGGAATTGCCGCCCTGCTGTTTTAACCACCGACGCAAAACGCGGGGTGTTATAAAGTTTGACGTGTCTGTTTATCTGTCTGTGGCATCGTAGCTCCTAAACGAATTGACCGATTTTAATGCGGTCTGAAAGATGACATCACGAGATGGTACATAGCTACGTTTCAAAAAAATCGGTTCAGCAGGTTTTGAGATATTGAAAGTTTTTCAATATTTCTAAGCTGCTAACTATTCATTTGTTTTTATAATGTCACTGCTGCCACCAAAGTATAATATTTTTAAATATTTTTTAAATATTTCGGACATAAATATTTTCGGACAATCTCACACAAATCGACCTAGTCCCAAACTAAGCAATGCTTGTACTATGGGTACTAGACGACGATAAACATACTTATATAGATAAATAAATACTTAAATACATAAAAAACATCCATGACTAAGGAACAAATATTCAGTGCTCATCACACAAATAAATGCCCTTACCGGAATTCGAACCCAGGACCTCTTGCTTCGTAGGCAGGGTCACTCCCAACTAGGCTAAAGCGGTCGTCAATATATAAGCATAATTCTCATCCAAAAATGACAGACTCTCTACCCATAATGATAATGAGTAACAGTAGAGTGTCATTGGGGCAGTATTGCTGATAAGGGAGCCAGATGGTATGACGGCCCGTCACTATCCGCCCACTGATTCTGTGACGCTGATATTCTGGTAATCGATACTGTAAGCACTGGTTGATCATTATGGACCTGATGCTGTTACATGCCAGTATAAGAGAATTCAAAACAAAATAGATGTCGTAATAGGCATTCAATATGAAATAAATATTTTCAGGAACTTCATTAAATGCGACTTTTTCAATGAAGTTTTTATAGAAATAACACCTCGAGGCTACATCAGACACTCACTCACTCTAAATCGACTTATTTGGTGACAACTTGTACTGTTGTAATCATGTCTAAAATTTTGAAACACTTACAAACTTTATGTAAGTAGGAATAATATTTATACAACTAATGGACATAAGTGGCGAAAACTAGTACTGAAGCCCATACGATACATTCTTTGGCATATGACCATCAACATCATCTCACCCTACTTACTTATCAATAAAATTTTGTATATTTTAATTTATAAGTAAAAATTAAACATGCTTGTAATAAAAATAGTCTCTAAACACCCGTTACGCCGCTAATCGCATCGCATAACTAACAGATTTAATTTTTTGCGTCGTCCCACGTGTAATTTCACGAGCTATTTACATCGTATAAGGATCATCACATCTCGTTTGACATTTCGGTGAAATTCGTCGGTGCGATTTCACTACCGTGCGACAGTCACACGCGTCAAATTTCAAACTGACACATGTGGATCGCTTTTTGTCATACCTAATTTGCGTGTGGTTCTTGTGAATTTTAGTTTTGGGATAAGATTATGAGCTACTGTGGCCCACTTGAAATAACTGAAAAAGAACATGTGCTGTCAATATTTTTAAAAAAACGTTGTTCAATACAAAAAGTAATGTCAAATTTAGGATATATTAAATATGCTCTAACCCTAAAGTTATATTCGAAGGATCTCCCCATACCACTATGTATGTTTAAATAAATACAATTTCAATAACATTAGGTACATTCACTTATAAAGAAAAAGACTTGTTCTAGTGAATTTGACAAGCCTAAGTGAATTTTTTGATTACGGTCTGTCACTTTCCGTTTTAATGCTTTAAAAAGCTCTGTTTGTCCCACATGAATAGCATGAAGCCTAAAACTGTTAGTTTACGCCTGATTTACCGACTCAACACACATTGTCCGAGGACGCCCCGCGTTGCTACAGTTACGACACTATTCGACCAATAATTACTATGGTAAACGTCTTTCTATAGCTTATTGAATCGGTCAAAACACGAAGGCACGCTTATGCCTCGCGCCTTTGTCTAAATGCCACGGTGCATTCGACACCGCAGTATGTCCAAATTTCGGTTTCCATTTCTGAGAACAATATTCCGAGCATTTGTAGCTTGTCACGTCAAGGTCCGTTATACAAGTTTGATCCTCCAGCGTCGACAGTTACCGTTTTTTCTGGCGACTTTTATGAGAACCAATAAATATTTCAAAACTGGAGCAGTTTATAAGAGCAGACTTCCATGGTAGTTAATAACTGTTACTTTCAACGAATAGGTTTTTTTACGTAAACAGTGGATGTTCCTTTTGTTTGTAAGGGTAATAAAGTTTCGCTTTTAGATATTGAAACAATTGGAATACGGTAGAAATAAGCAATTGTTGAAACTATTGATGAGGATGTGAACCTAGATAATATTATTATGGTGATGATTCATATTATTATTTAAATACAATTAGTCAACGTCAAATCAAAAGCATATACGAAGCATCTGCTGAGTATATGCAAGTTAATAACAAAGAGTACCTACCCGATGTTGGGATACCGGTTTCTAGTAGGTACCTAATACCCCCTCCCTAATATAGGTATTATTTTATAATAATAAATAAGCGACGTCTCAAGGCATAGACATCACATCCTTAGTGAAAGTATTTCATCCCTTGTTTTCCCAAAAGCTCCCACAAAATGGAGCGTTGCGAATGCAGTATTCATCCAAAATTTCACTTTTACATCCTAATTACCCTTTCTCCAACAATAAGCCTTTCACGACCAGAAAATGTGAAATTTATGGTCACACTGTTTCGCGCAAGGGGTAAAGTATTACGGAACAATGGTGCACAAACGGTTGTTCTTAATAAATGCAACTCCTTCCTTTTGTGACGCATAGCGGTCCTTCAGAACTATTGTTTTGACAATATTTAACGAAATGGTTTGTTACGGTAAGTAAAAGGGTAAAATGTTCGCGCATAACAGTTACCCAACTAAAGGATGCTTGTTTTGTACAAAGGAACCTAAACCTTTTACTGTGTTAATAGGGTTAATACTTGAATTGTGAAATAGCTTAAATGACCTTGTGAATTCACAATTTTGTTTATTTACAATTATTGCTAAACAGTTACGCGATTTTTGTTTCATTGCATTTTACTTCGACGCAGCCTGCTCGTGAACCCTTTGGCTAATAAACCTTTGCCTAAACCCGTTAGTTTTCGGTAAATTGGTTTTTTGTTTGCTAAAAAACACTGAGGTTTTAATGGCGGACAATTTGGCATTGCGAAAGGGGTTTGCAGTCAAGATGTTATGAACTCTTATTGTTTAATGATTTTTTAGACCGGATTTTAACAAAACTATTATTTGACATTTCAATAGCGCACAAAAACGAAAGAATTTCGTTGCAATTCCTTATTACTTAAAGCCTGTTACTGTTACATACAACAGATTCTGATAACTGTAGCTACCTACTCGTACTTCACAGTTGCATGCCAACGGATCTACTAATTCTGATACATAGGTACAGTCACGGAATTTGATTGTTGAGCCATTTAGGGATGAAGGTTATATGGTTTATCAATACATATGATATGAATTGTCCAATATAAAGTGACCCCTAAATGGCTCAACAATCAATTTCCGTGACTATACTTGGTGTATTCCAAATTTCAAGTCATACTTAAAACGTCTAAAAGATTTAAGCATATCTTACATTTATTCGGTTACTTGTAAAATAAAGTTAATTAATGTATTGGTACATATGGTATTACAGATCTTACATAAATAGTACAGTTTCACATGGACCCTGTTAGGGCATAGCAATCAAAATATAATAGTATACATACAGTAACAATTGTGTGTCGAATTAACATTTTATTCTAGGCGAGTTATCATGGTCAAGATTTCATACATGCTATTGTGGTGTTGTTTACAATTTTACTATTCATTCTTAAATTATTGTACATTGTTTTAATTCTTATTACATTTTGTGATTATTCTAATGATTGAAATTATTCTTTACGAATATATGTCTGTTTTTATGTCTATAGCAAATATCCGAGTATTATATTATTATTAAGAAGATAAGTATATAATGCTGCGGAAATGGCCACCATTATAATTGCCCTCTTTTAAATCATAATTTAAAAGAATGGTTGAAGTAACATCATCATAGCATTAGGCAACGTAAAATTGACCATTGATCCACAAATACATATACGTATGTATTTCTTTTTCATTGGAATGATCTGCAGTTTAAACGGCTTAATGGATTTCAACATGTTAAGTGTCGCTGTCATTAGATTTCTCTTATGTAGTAGAGAGAGTGACATAGGGTTTAATGTTAGTAAAAAAGCAATTGGGTTATAAAAAAGTCTTTAAATGTTGACTTGTTCAAGCAAAACTGTAAGTGTCATATTTTTGGTAGAAGGAGAGAAATTAGCACAGAATACCGCAATAATTTAATGCCTACGCATTGAGGACGTACACCATATGCAAATCACATTAAAGTTGTAGGTAAATTTCTTTCTTAAATACTGATACGTGATGAAAACAATAAGGTCTCTAAAATATTAATAACTTATTCATAGACGCCTTCGCTATGGAGACAACATAATTTTACTGCAAGGAAAATAGAGCGAGTTCAAACAACCGTTTTATTAGAGCTAGCCTTTATTTACAGTTCATTTATTTAACTGTCTCTGTTCCCAGGGTAAGTGGGTATCATCAATAAAACAAAACAAACGGGAACATTTGTCGGCACTTACAAAGGTCTAAATAGTCTAACGGAAAGAAAGTAGCCAGTTATAAAAATGTTCCGAAAGTATCATAAAATGCTACCTTGGACCGTTCTTTTAACTGTACCGAAGGATCTCAACTCAGCATGTGCAAGAAATTAGGGCTGGACATAAACTGCAACATTTTAACGTTAATTACAAAGTTAAAAAAGAATACCTGTATACTAACATTTTATTATTATTTGATGATCCTCTTCAATGTCCTATTGAAAATGATTGAAATAGTACACGTGATCGCGTGTATTATGACATGACTGCTTGGATGAGTAAATAAACTATAAATAAAAATACATTTGGATTACATTTGTTAAATCAAGTTTTAATCAGTATTATCGTACAGCTCCAAGGTAGAAAAGATGGCAGAATGTGAAATCTTACTAATAATCAAGATATACCAAAATAACGATAACTAAGCAAGTCTTATGGTATGATATATTTTAAGAGCTCTAGATATTGATGTTATGGCCGAATATTGTGATTGTCACATAAAATATACGAATTCTTACAAATACGAAACAACACATTTCCTTTTCTATTTCTATAATTATGAAAACATTGTTTCTTAAAGATCAATTAAATTATAAAATACAGCGAATTTGACCCAGATTATTAATTTGAAAAGTTTAACAAAATCCCGTTTCTCAGTAATTTTCATATTTATCCTAGCGGCCCCAAAGAGAAAGCAATTTCAAAACCAACGAGGCAATTACCATCATAACTTTTTACACAATTTCTCCAGCCCTAAAAACCTTTAGCGCAATAATGCCATTTCTCTCGAGACCTCAGTACCTACATTTGCCAGTGCAATAAATGTGAAAATGTTTTATGCAATTTAGCCTTTTGCAAAAGCGTCAATAAAGCTATTTTTTGCGCCTATCGCTGTACGTTTCATCTAAAGAAGCCGCTAATGTGTTAGAGCTACACAGCTTTACAATTCAGAAGTTTACAATACACCTCCACAGTAGGACTAAATTGCTTTATTGTAGGGAAAAATAGATGTTTATGATTTTACTTTGTTCTTGCTTCTTAGCCCATTTTAACTAACTTCTAAAGAACCGATGCGATAGGCACGCTCCATTGTCTTTAATGCTTCGTTTTTAGTTACGCAAAAAGGTTTCAAGTTATGCAAATTTTGTCTTCGTGGATTTGGATCTTCTAAATGAGTTGTTAGTCCTTCATCGGCTAATTCTCTTTGAAGAAGGAAAAGATTACCTGCAATAATACCTCCCACGTTTTCGCATTATGACAAAACAGCATCTGCTGCATTTTTCAAATATTACACGGTGTGTACGGCGTATATGTTAGGTATCATAATCAGCCTATATAGGTACTGCTGAACACAAATCTCCTTTCATGGACGTGTGGGAATGAGACATAGTCCTTGCTCACCCTTAGTAAGATTGTCGCTATTGTGTTACTATAACTAGGGTATAATGTAACTAATTTGTTGTTCAAACAGGGGATCCTCAGTAGACAAACATCATTCAGACATTACTACCAAACACCGTTTTGTTGCATTTTCAGAATTTACATCGACGTCTTATGCATTAGTAATAAGGTTCACGTTTCCTTGTTTTTTGTAATTTTGTCTGCATGGAAATAAAGTTATTTGAATCCCCGGGATAGTTATTTGACACGAACCGAAAGTTGCCTTATTGTCACCGAAACGTATTACAAATTACTGTTGGATCGTCTCGTGATTTTAGGTTTATGTATCGGATTAACTTTTATGGTCATCTGTAGTGACCGTTCAGCACAAATATTACGTCTCTTGTGACGTTTAGCTCAATTTGTAGAATCAGGCCGATAATATAAAAATATTTCAAATAATATCATCAAGAATTTTCGAAGTCATCGTCAATGAAACCAATATGAAACCGTTGACTCGAATTCATAAAAAATGTGTGTCACTCGTAAAAGTAAGTCTTTATATTGTTCGTTCTGGTTTCTACATCACCGAACATTCAGTTACGTTACCAATTGTACCCTCAAAATATATGTAAGTACAACGCTAAGTAGGTACCTTTCAATTGTCATTCCGCAGTAAGCTCGGTCGAATTTCACCTTCCCATACATACGTAGTTTCGCTCTCATTTTAAAACTACGTGTTGAATCGTGACGAAACTTTGCATATACAATGACATGAGGTATATCTATGTCTGTAATTAGTTTATATGGTTCCAGTTTATAAAAAAAACGAAATACAGCAATAGCAAGTTTTCTATGAAAAACTTAAATTAGCTGTATTTTTTTTACTATGGTATCTGAAGCTATATAAACAAATTACAGACATAGATATACCTCATGTCATTTTATATCCAAAGTTTCGTTTCAATCCAACACGTAGTTTTAAAATGAGAGCGTAACTACGTTTGTATGGACAATCCAGCTTACTGCGGACTCTTAAATCGTAAACGAAATCTGGATCAAACATGCAGTGCAAGTGGCGTAAATACAGAATGCTTTATATTTGTTTGGCAATAAAATTTCATGTTTAAGATCCACGATTTTAAGTTCACTTTTGCCTGTTAAATGTCATCCATTCTTGTTTACTGAACGGTTATCAATGTTATTGAATCTCTGGCAAAAGTTTAAACGCTGTGTGGTCCACGTATGTGGGTAGCATCGATTACACTGGAATCAAAATTGCATGAAATTGCGTCACATTGTTATATAAACCCAAATAGACGGAAATGCGTTAGAGATGTATAATAGTTACGTCATTTCGGACTTGGAAGTGTAAGATAATGGTTGTTGTGTTAACTGTGGCTGTGAAGCTGTGAAGTGACGAATGTATTGAAGAATAGTGTCGCTCCCTCTTCTTAGGCTAATCGAGTGTAAAACAAATCTCTAACTTTGGTTTAAATAGCCTTTTGACATTTTCAGAAATGTACAGCATTTGATGGATTTTGATGGTTGAGATAAAAAATCGTTTTAAATTTTATTGTGTTTGTTATCTAAATCTCACTAGTGACAATTTTAGCCTAGATCATACTGATATATACTTCAATGTAATTTTTGTACTCATATGTATACCAATAACTGATTGTTATTGTTAGGTCGTATGTTGATGTTAGGTCGTATCGAGATGTCAAAGAGGTTGCCAGGGATTGGATTAGATGGAGGGCCTACTTTGTAGCTCAAACAAGAGCTTAGCTCTAAAATAAGCAGAGGAAGAGATACCTACTGAATTGAAAGTAGGTACCTATATTTGGCTAAAAATCAGTACCCTACGGTGTTGCAGTACCTATAGCTAACAAACTTCAAGCGGTTCAATTGAAACAAAGATAAGGAAGAGCCATTAGACGAAAGCCAGCGGCACAATATTAAAACAAATAAAATCAATATCTTGTAAATTAGTGATCATGGCAAGTTTTCACACACTGATGTATCTAATTACATTTCTCTGTTTCATCTAAGCGTTAGTTCTGGTTGCTTTCTTTCTTCTTTCTTTCTTTCTGTATCCTTGGTTGTTAGACCGTTAGAACGCATGTCATCTCTGGCGCCGTCCACCCAACATTTTATGGGCCTTCCCTTTCTACCGAGACTTGGCGGTAGATGCATATGTGTGTCAGAAATATCACGATATCCAAATAATCCTTATCGTACAAAAATTTACACGCACGTGTTTCTGAAAGTCTGGTTTACTTATAGCACCAGCAAATGTATCGTTAACGACCAGTGATTTCTTATCTCAATGCTCTGTCCCTTTTTTAGCACCAGGCTGTGAGGCGTGTGTTAAACATATTTTTGACACACTGTACTTTCCAAAACTGCGCAAAATCGTCTTGGGTGGTCCTTAAGTGGCGTCATCGCGAAGAGTCTTTGGTTTGTTTGTTTTATCCTCAAACAACAAATATTCCAAAATACACTCAATTCTTATGACATAGAGTTTATATTGATATTGGTGTTCCTATTTTTGTTTTACGTGTGTAACCAAATATTTGGTTTTGACTGTCTTTATGAATGAAGATTTTCAACCCTTGAAGTTGAATTTAGGTAGAAAAAGCAAAAGACGAACATCAACCGAGACGCATCATGTTAAAACTAACGACGCAGCTGTCTTTTAAAATTTGTTGGCACATTGGAAATACATCATTCAATAACACTTTTAAAAACTATTACCTTCTTAACTAACGAATTCTACATTTGATTCTATTCGACATTCATACGTGCATGTAATATGCCTAAATTAAAGCATAAATAACAGTGACTTTGAATACTTAGTATATTTTATAGGTGAAACGCAAAATTAATTTGTGAAATATAAAATTTATCCGAGTAGATTTATTCTTCTTATCTCCCATACACATTCCAATTCCGAGTTTTCTGGGCATAAATCTCTTATTGGTGACATACTACCATCTTTCTTCCTACGTCTTATCATAACGTCTTAGCGGTAACCTACAATACTGTTCGAGCAATAAAGCGTAAACAGTTAACCAACCACACATACGTCAGTGAAATCTTTATTGGTACCAGTACGATATCGCAAAAGCACTCCTGCTTTAACGCGCTGATTATGCGGCGGTGCCGTTGCGTTACATTATAACACCAACGCATTAGCCGTTGTCAGCATGTGGTCTAAGTCACTGTATAGTGACGTTTCCCCAAATATATTACAGACTACCCTACCAGCTTGTCAGGCCTAGTAGCATAATACTCTTTGACGTGACGTTTGCCACAGTGCACAGTGATGTCGTTTCAGAATTTCAATACCCCCTTTTCCCGTGGGTGTTGTAAAAGTCGACTAAGGAAGCAGGGTTGAAGTGTGTTGTGGGCCATTGCCCACAACACACTTCAACCCTGCTTCCGTGATATCTACGCGCACCAGCTATGCTCATGTGAACGCGGCGTAATAGGACAAACAGTGTAAACATGGAGCGTGTTACAATTCCCTTATCAACTACAATTGTCGTGACTGTGCAAATGGCATTCCTCTCGGGGCCCGGGGTCGCGCGCAGGCGCCTGCGACCTCTGGATAATCCTACTCGATCGATAAGAGCCCGAGGGCGGGGGAGAGCGGGGCGATAGAGAGTAATTTATTCGGCGGCAGAGTGGCGCGCCTCGTAGGTGCCACGCGCCCCGCGCTCCCCTTGCGCCCGCGCCGGACTAGCAACATATCACTGCGATATCACATTTTCTCGATCTTTTATACCCCACATTTATGCTAAAAGTGGCACTGGAACATTAGTTTCATGTGTTCTGCCTGCCCCTTTTGGGAATAAAGGCGTGAATCTATGTATATAATATATGTATGACGAGACGTTTCAGTACATTTAGGCCGAAAATGTGACCATAAAACCTATCGCGCTAGCCGGGCTGTTATATATATATTTACCACTCTCGCGGGTACCTATCGCAATTACTAAATTTCATTTTCCAAACTGTATCGTTTGTCCGAATATTCAGTTCGGCAAAAAGCCGTTTTTCTCTGAAACCTTGAGTTTTCAGGATCATTATAAAACTAACAAAACATAAATATAAAAAAAATCATACACTTTGTTGGGGTCTTCGAGAAAGCGTCTTTTTACGATATTACGATCGCGATACAGGTGAGCAGCTATCGCAATCACTAATAATATCACGATGCAAGAAGGGGTGTGGGGTGAGTTAACTTTCTTTCCATTTTTCTTCTTTTTTATATTATGCACGTCATATTTTCACCTAAATAATTATTTATTACGAGGAAACATAATAAATATAATCGCTCGTATCTTATGACTTACTTTAATTACAGTTGATAGACGTTGTGATAACACTGTCACAATAGACTTGTCAGGGCTGTCGTTTTTATTGTGGTCTTTAGTGTTTTAATACCCGTGGAGGATATATGGCTATAGATACGGTACAACGTTATGTGTGTGCTACGCTAATTAACATACCATCTTTTGTTAACCATATATAACTTTCAGTGGAAAAAGAAAACAATATTCGGTAGCATCAGTTAATATTATGATAAGAACCGTGTTTTTAAATTTACTTCACGTCACACCTGGCCGTAATGTGAGTTTTACCGCACTACGCTGCGCGTACGGCAAAACTTGCATTGTGGCCAGATGAAGACGTAAAATTTTGTACTTACCACGGGCAGTAAAAAGAAAGCCCTCTATCGCATATTTACAATCCTCGCCTGCGGGTCGGGTCACAAATACCTGCGATTTCGAGCTGTCTTTCTTTTACAGCCCTTGGTAAGTAATGTACTATTCCTTTACCATTCCCTTTCGCATCATATGTACCTACAATAAATACAATGCTACCAATAGAGACATAACAATTTTTATGTTGGGTCACTTGTATACTTAATTTACGCTTTGTACTTAACCAGAACAGCTGCCTTAGTAGCTGCACGTAGAACCGATGGCCGTTGGGGTGGAAAGGTTCTCGAGTGGCGACCACGTACCGGGAGGCGCAGCGTAGGCCCCCCACAGGGTGGACTGATGACCTGTACGTCTAGCACAACTATTACCTACATGGAGAATCGAGCTTACTGCGGACTCTTAAGGTGTCGTTCAACCTTAAGAGTTAAGTTGCACACAGTTAACTCTTAAGGTTGAACGACATAGAAATTTCCATAGAAACATTAATACGAGTGACTAAACCTTACAGTAACATTGTCCGAAAACGTTTGTATGGAAAATTCACGCCATCGTTCCACCTTAAGACAAATATTCGTAATCCTTGAATGAAATGCTCGATTCATATAAATTATCAAAACTCGGTAACATCATAAACTATCGCGAAGCACATTACACGGCTAGTTTCACGCCTGCTACTGTAATGTGTCGGCTCTTTAGATCTTCCTTATCAATTGTCGGCACACTTTGATCTGTTATCAAATACTTTGAAATCATATCTTTGACTACCTGAGTATTGTGCACCTTTATATACAATGAATAATGTTTTGATAATGGTGCATGTGTGTGTGCGTAAATTTATCGTATTAATCACTTTGGTGATGTAACAAATTGCCGCTAGTAAATAATTGTGAATGATAATAACTGGGGCTATATTAGACTTAACACACTTTCGGCTCGGCAAGTTAATTCGAGTGGCAGCAGCATGCCGTTGCTACCTAGGGCTTCTCCATATATTACGTTATCGTTTTTTGACGATTTATCCCCCCTATCATCATACTGTTAATTCCTTGACTACCGTCTTCCAATGGTCAGCGGTAAACATACGGTCTGATTTAAAAGCGAACATCGTGTAATCAGCCCATTAGGAACAGAACACACGAGGCGTCGGCACCGCGCAACGCAGCGTTGCGTGTTCAAGCGGTTCGAAACTTTAAAAGTTCAACGTCGGAGTGAGTCCGCCCCTACGCGCGGTCACGCGGTCCGCGCAACGCGTGCTGAAACGCGTCTATTGTTCCGCGCCTAAGTTGTCCGAATCAGAACTAGAATACGTGATAAATAAAAAGCAACTCTATACATGGTTTGACACCATTACACATCTGTATACAGAAGGGCAATCACGTAACGTTTTGAACGCGCGTTAGGACAGTTTAACTGTCATTTTTCAAAGTGACATTCAGAGGGGTAATCAATCACGTAACATTTTGAACGCGTGTTAGGTAGATACAACTGTTATTTTTCCATATAAAAAAATACATTTAGATCTACCTGACGCGCATACAATGCGTTACCTGATCAACCTGCCGGTTACAATCCCAAGCTGCTCAAACTTAACATTAAATAGACGTTCAGAGTTAAACAATTGGATTGATAAAATAAGCAATTATGGACGTCTCTGATGATAAAATAAAAATATACTTTGGCTCTTTCTCATAAACATGTTCATATAACAAAGTTTCAACAGAATTTTATGTATCGTTAAGCATTTGGTAAGAGATATACCAGTGGCGGAGCGCCTTTTATAGGCCGATTCCCAAATTTATTTTCCGGCAAGACATTTTTTTTAACGATGAGGAAATGCGTTTACGCATCCCGTCCTATTCACGGAGGCAGGACGGGTATGGCGGACTAACCGAAACTGGACTACCGTCTAAACCACCAACGACATCCGGCTCCGCCTTGTAAAGGGGGGCGTCGCAGGATCGCTCTTGACATTCAACTGCATACGTCCCGGCGGGCGCGGGCGGCCCACAGTAGCAGGCCGCAGACATTTCGAGGCGTCAGCTAGGCGAGCGCCTCCAGTCCTGTGGAACCTTTGTTTACAGGGCTTGCCCCGACTCCCTGAATGGCTGCAGACAACAGATGCGCATAGCGCCTGGCTCTGCCTCCAGTCCGTCGTCGGCGAAGCAGATCTGCGAGAGGATCGTTTGCATGGCTGTTGACGACACTCGACAGCGAGAGGTTTACCTGTAAGGTGGTCCGTTGAGGCCTCCACGGTACACTTCCAGAGTGTGAAGCGCTGTGTCGTGAATGGTCATGATTCACGATAGTATTTACATTGATGTTAATAATCATGTCTCAAACAGCCGATTTATTTTATGTAGCAACACCGGCAAGAAATCATTTTATAACAATGTTGACGGGTAGGCGGATAGTCAGAGTTCCTAACGGCTATATTGCGTACGAACAGTTAAGTGCAGATTTGTAGTGTTAGATTTGGGTGAGCCAAACCAGGATGAGCTCTTTCCATAATCACTTTCAATGCATCCTATGATATTGTAACGATTTGGTACATTTACATGTGTGTTCATGTGCTTACACAGCTCGGACGATGATTGTTTATGATGTGATGATTTATGTGCGTTCACAGGTCTTATTCTATTTGGGAGGCGTGACGGTATATCATGTATATGAATAAGGTTTTCCTAGATGTCACGTACATGCGATAACACAGTTCTTAGTTCTGGAGTTCTTTAGTGTGAGAGGATTGGTAACAAGTATAACAACAGGGTCTCAGGTTCGGTAGTCTCAGCCTCAGGTCATCAATCAAACGTGCACCCGGGTAATTATAACTAGAAGAATAGCGTGTGAATTGGTACAGCATCAGTTGTATGGTAAGGGATGTCTGTAAGGGGAGGTGGAGGACATTCTCGGGGACGAAGGTCCCCACACCTAATATGGATCTGGTACGCACAAGGTGGAAGCTCAAATGTCATATATATAAAGGATTCTGCAAGCTGGAAGTGTAGGTTCATAGTTGCATAATATGCTAACCCAGACACCTAAGCTAGAGTGCTGTAGGTACTCATTCGCGGCCATGAGATTGACCAGAAGTGGCTTCGCGACACGCTGTGTCGACAGGCGCACCACACTCAAGGCAAGCCTATAGTTATAATACCCTAAACTAATGAGTTTAGGGTATTATAACTATAGGCTTGGTTACGAATGCGTAACTATATATTTGTGTTCCGGGCTGGCCATCGAAAGTTTTCATGCGCCGCCATCGATATAAAACTACTCGTAACTGCATAGTGGTCGCAGTATTCACTGTTTTTCAAGTTGAAGTGTTAAATTTGACCCGTTTGATTACGTTCCCACGTGTTGTTTCATAAACAAACTTGAGATATTGGACACCCTAAAACTTATAGTAGTGAAAAATACGACTATAAATACATACTACTGTTACTACCTACCTACTTAAGCTATGAAATGATCAAGATTTTAAGTAAAGGTCTTTAATAAAACCTATATATTTTTAGTTTTAACCTTAAACCGAAAGTGGTTATACGTACTTGCGTACGTGGTTTACTATCAAGCCACCGTTACTGTAAAGTTTCATGGATAGGTACCACTTTTGGTAGTGGTAGAAAATCAACTCACAAAATTTGATTACGTGTGTACAGTACCTATTCATACATCCTGTTACAGGTGACATTAATATGAGGCTTGTAAAAGACAAGGTCTTCTTTTGATATTGTAGTACAAATAAAAGTTTTCAGTAACCATAAATAATAATTAATAAATATGAGAGGACAATTTCACACAAACAGAACTAGCTCCGTAGTAAGCTCAATAAGGCTTGTGTTATGGGTACGAGACGACGATATATTTCATACTAATAGATAAATAAATACTTAAATACATAGAACACATCCATGAATCAGGAACAATTATTCGTGCTCATCACACAAATAAATGCTCTTACCGGGATTCGAATCCAACTCAAGTTAAACATGAAACTCTTATTACATATTTTCAGAAGCAGACATAAATGGGTAAAGACCAAATTCTTGTTCAGCTTAACTCGCTCAATTAAATTTGTCTATGAAAGTTTTCCGCTGTGACACGAAAATTAACCATAAAATTCTATGGTTAAAGGTTGTGTCACAACGGAACTTTTTCACTTCTTCAGTTTGTACGGCTAACTACCGACTAACCAGGCAAAGAATTTGGTCCGTACCCAAATACGAGTACATACATAGACTTAGACTTTATAAAGAAATTTAGAAAAAAATGGCGAAAATACGGCTGACCATAGACCTGGCTATTTCCTCGGCCAACGGATTGGAATTGCAATCCAACGAGGAAATGTGGCCAGCCTTATGGGCACCCTTCCCAGGGGCAGCTTTTTTTTAAATTGTTCTTACTTCAAGCCGGCAAGGGGCCACACAGGAGCTTGGCGAGGACAGAGCCTGCAAATGCACGCAAATGCCAGAGGGCCAGCCAGCAAAACCAGGGGCAGCGACCTCGGAGAGTGCATTTATTCTAGTAGTTAAGTAGATTTAAGTGTAATTGTTAAGTTATATATTAGGGTACTTAATGTATACTTTTACCTACTGCTTATAACTGTACTATAATATTATTTTGCAAAATAAATACATAGAAAACATCCAAGACTTAGAATCACACCAATATTTGTCCTTTCCGGGATTTTAACCCAGGACCGTCGCTTCGTAAGCAGGGACACTACCCACTAATAGGCTAAATCGGTCGTCGACTGTCCTACACATCTAACTATGACATGTACATTCTGGGGACTAAACGAAAAATCGAAAAAATCATCGACACTTTTTACTTTCTTCATTTCCTACTTCAACACGCGCTAGTCACATGACTGCATCGATTAAATTAAATGATTACTATCGATTTTAGTGCGCTAGGTACACGTATGTATATTTCGATGTCAAGATCGGCGGTTGCTTTGAAGTGGGCAGTAAAAGGTTTTCTTCACATATCTGCCTTCTGCGATTACATCGCATTTATGCCTTTCCTGCATACACATACACACTTCCTATAATGTAGTATCTCTTTCTCTCTCTTCAATCGGTCACTCTTGACAAAGTGGTCGTGGTTTCATGATGATGTATGGATAAAGCAGCCCTCGCGATGCTTCTCCACTTGTTACGGTCTTCAGCATCACGGGAGCACTATTATAGTATCATCGAATACCTAATGCCCGCTCTCATGATCAACCAAGATTATGCATAATCACACGCGGAATTAATTAAGTAATCATGTTTAATTACATTGTGAGATCGATTGGCTCTTCATATGAGCTGTCATACTTTTCCTTTGGTTTCTACAAGTTTCTACTGGGTTTAAGATATAAAGAATTATTGAGAACAAAGAAACCAAAAGAGAATACCTGTCCAATTTTGTAGGCAATACATGTACCTATTACCTACGAGTATAGTCTACGAGATTTGGGACTGTACGCTTACCATGAGTTTGACAATGACGGCTTACGCAACGAGTATCGAGTTTTCTATCTGTGCATCCCGCTCGTACTGTCAAAGTGCAATAGAGATGCACAGATAGAAAACTCGATTCTCGTTAACGAAAAATGACAATGTCAAACTCATGGTAGCCGTACTGGTCTTGACACATCGCGACACCCTTATAACGTAAATTGGCACTGCTCATCGAAATAATAATAAAAAGTTTCAATAGCTTACGAGTTACGAAACAAAGTTCAATCTCCATGCACGCTCTTTTTAGCACTTATAAAATGATTGTAATTTTTTTTTACTCGTCGATTAAAATCTGTGTATTAAGATTTCATAGAGATACTGCAACGTCACTCTTTTCATCGTCGAATAGTCTATGTTACTTCCGAAACAACCGAAATAACTGTTTCGATATGCTCTAGACAACCGAAAAAAAATTGAACATAAGAACTTCGTATTTCAATAATATGTGTCCTTGTTTAAGGCGACTCGATCCGATACAAAATTGCCAATCTATGGCGTTTCGAAACGTAGCAGCGTCGCGTCATCTGTCAAACTTGCTGCTGTATCCAGGGCATAAAAATATTAAAAAACCACGCTTTGTGACTGACTAGTATTTAGACAATCACAGCACAGTACTGCAACATTACGGACGCCGGTGGTGTGATAACTTTCCTTTTTAAAGCTAAACTTAAAAAGTTTAAATAAAAACTAAGAAAATGAGTAGTGACAGTGACGAAACATCTCAAGAAAAAACTAATATGGCAGAGGAAGCCAAACTTACCTTGCCACCTGAAAAGTCAAAGAGCCTTTACAGTAGTAGAACTAGTTACGATATTTAGTTTTCTTATATAATCGTATTAATTACTTAAATTTTTAATTTTAATGAACTCGTACAAAAAGTATTGTTCACAATAGTGTCATAATCAAGCTTTTTAATCTCGTACCTTACTTAGGCCACTCGGCAAGCTTCGTGGCCTAAACACGGTACTCGACTAAAAAGCTCTCTATTAAATAAATAGCCGTAAATAGTATTTTTCACGGTTGTGAAAAATACTATTTACGGCTTATTTGTGCATAAATTATCATTGAAAACTCGATATGCAAACAATTACGTCCTACGACTTTAAAAAAATAATTGTGTAACACTGCTTCAATCGATTGGAGTCGGTCAATTTAGAAATAAATCGGTATGAATCAAATAATTGTGAATATAGGAAAATAACAATGTATTATTTAATTACTGTCACGACTGTGCATCGGCTCTCTATTTGATTTCCTAAAAATAATTATTACACAGTAATCAATCGATTCCTTTTATTATGACAATCGATTTACTCTAGCCACATCCCTCTTTACGTCATATTGGAACTGTCAAAAGACCGTTCCAATATGTAGACTGTAGTTTTATTAGATGGGAGTTGAACGATCTTGACCCAAATCTCAATGATATGTTTGTATTTGAAACCTTATACAGCTTAGAAATCTACTAAAAACCAGTAAATAGCACAACTTCTCAATAGCTAAGTTAGGTATGTGGTACTTCGGGGTAAACATATTGTTTATCTTATCTCACAGTTATTTTACACCAAAAGGGTGTAAGATAAGACAAAGGTTTGACCTCCAAAGAACCTCGAAATAACCACACAATGCCTTTCGCGTGGTGAAAACCTCAGCGTTCATAGAAAGGTTACCAGTTCACAAGATCTTTCCTTATCACCAGTAGACCTTACACACATTAGGATCAGCCTCAATGGGTCATTGTTCCTTTGTTCTTTATCTGCTTCAGGTACAGCAAGGCGGTAAAGGCAAAGACTCCCAGTGGCAAATAAGACGCTGTATTACTATTTTGTTCCATTGTAAACAATCATTCAGTATGTTTATAACCAGAGTCGGTATGCCATTGTTTTTGAGTCGGCTCGTTTTAAGTTAAGGGAATTGGGACGATCAGGCGTCGCAAATTGTATACCTACACGGATGAGTGCTGTCTGGTTTTAAAAGTTGGTCGGTAGCCATGTTGAATTTTGATCCGAGGTTTGACTTGCAGAAATATAGATGTTACTTGATATTCCGATTTTAACTAACGACTCAGATTTAGTATCATCATCATCATCATCATATCAGCCGAAAGACGTCCACTGCTGGACATAGGCCTCCCCCAAAGAGTGCCACAATGACCGGTCCTGCGCCACCTGCATCCAGCGGACTCCCGCGACCTTTACCAGGTCATCAGTCCACCTTGTAGGGGGCCTACCCACGCTGCGCCTTCCTTTCCGCCCCAACGGCCATCAGTTCTACGTGCAATGTGCCCCGCCCACTGCCACTTAAGTTTAGCGATTCGGAGGGCTATATCGGTTACCTTGGTTCTGCTGCGGATAGCTTCATTTCTGATGCGATCGCGCAGAAAAACTCCCAACATAGCCCTCTCCATTGCCCTTTGGGTGACTTTGAGCCTTCTTATGAGGCCCATAGTAAGCGACCACGTTTCTGTGCCATACGTCATCACTGGCAACACACACTGGTCAAAGACTCTCATCTTGAGACACTGCGGAATATTGGACGAAAAGATGTGCCGTAGCCTCCCGAATGCTGCCCAGCCGAGTCGGATTCAACGATTGACGTCTTTCTCAAAGTTGGACCTACCTAACTGAACAGTCTGTCCTAGGTATATACAATCGTCTACAACTTCGAGCGTAAAGTGTCCGATTGAAATGGGGGTTGGTACTACATGGAGGTTTGACATGATCTTTGTCTTATCCATGTTCATCCTTAGACCAACTCGATCGGAGGCTTTACTGAGGTCATCGAGCATCGTGCTTAAGTCCTCCATGGTAGATTTAGTATGGCACCAGAGATTTGTTATTTCTTTGGCAAAGAAATAAAGATGCTTAGATTTTAGTGCCTACGCGATCTCGTAGACTGAGAAACCCCGAAATTGAAACGAAAACTATGAATGAGGGTGTCCTGCTCGTGATTCATGTGGTCTCAAGAGTATCCTTTATCGTTACTCTCAGGCGGCGTCACATTGCGTTGAGAGGCTGTTTTCAACAACTCAATTGAAAACGAATATTTTTAATGTACCTATAGGTAGATCGTGTAAGGGGATTCTCTTATATCCCCTCAAAATTCGCTCGCCCGCTAATCTTAGGAAGTGTTAAATATCTGTTTTCTTGCTTCGGCAGTTGTTATACCTACCATTATGAAATAGCATCTTCAGAGAGCGATACAGCATTACCTTGGAACGAGATGCTTCCTCTCCCTAATGGATAATTAATTCAGAGGGGTAATCTCGCAACGTTCCGAACGTGCGTTAGGACAATTTAACTGTAATTTTTCCGTATAAAAAGTGACATTTAGATATATCTGACGCGCGTACAATGCGTTACGTGATCGATCTGCATATCTGGGGGCCAAGCGAAGCGCAAGGGCACTACCTACCTTTTCTCGAAGCGCTTCGTCGTATTTTGAACCTTCTTAACTTGGGCTCGGATTATACCAGATAAACAACATTTTCGGGATATGATGTCAGTAGTTGACTTATTAAAACTATAAAGTTTCAATTGCATAGCTCTTATACTTTAGATTTTATTGATATCTAAAATACCCCGATTTCGTCACTGACTCACTGATGATCATCAATATTCTTAAGGTTCTTCCTGAAGTCCTAGAAAGCTGAAATTTGGTATGTAAGCTAGTAATAGTATACAAACAACGAAAAAATCTTAAAACTTGAAACGTTTACCCCACCCCTTAAACTAGGGGATAAAGTTTATATCAGAGAATTCCGCAAATTTTGATGCTAAAGGTCTGAAAATTGATATAGGGGGTCCTTGTTATCCTTGATATAAATAATAATATATGTATTTCAGGATTTTTAGTAAATCACCCCCACTCTTTCAATTAGGGGATGGTAGTTTGTATGAGTTTTCCCATTCACTTCTTTAGAAATTACCTTACAACAAGCTTCTGTCAAAAATTTCATTTTTGGTACAAGCTTTTATTGCCGACTGTCCTTTTCTGTATACCATCATCAACTACTCATTGAGACGATTCTAACAAGCCCAAACTCAACGGAGTTAGGTCGGTTAAGTGCTGAATTCTCATGGCCACCTTCCGTCTCCATCATCAGATCAGCTCGATGGTACCATAATATTGAATTGTCATCCAAACTATAGGTACTTATACCCAAAATTTCAGCTCAATCGGTCACCAGGAAGTGGGTCAAATTTAACTTGCAAGATTTGATTACAGACAGACAGACAACGGGACAGGTGAAACTAATTAAAAGCTTGTAACAAGTTTCTGTCAAAAATTTCATTTTTGGTACAAGCTTTTATTGCCGACTGTACTTTTCTGTATACCATCATCAATTACTCATTGAGACGATTCTAACGAGCCCAAACTCAACGGGGTTACGTCGGTTAAGTACTGAATTCCCATGGCCACCTTCCGTCTCCATCATCAGATCAGCTCGATGGTACCATAATATTGAATTGTCATCCAAACTATACTTATACCCAAAATTTCAGCTCAATCGGTCTACGGAAAGTGGGTCAAATTTAACTTGCAAGATTTGATTACAGACAGACAGACAGACAACGGAACAGGTGAAAGTAAATAAAAAAAAGCTTGTAAAAAGGAATGAGATCCCATCAAAAACATTACATGTAAAGTGATGCCAAGACTCCATTGCGATTGCGATCTGATATCTTTTTCACGCTGAAAGCTGTATGAGCTATGGAGTCTTGGCATCACTTTACATGTAATGTTTTTGGTGGGATGTAATATTCGTGGAGAGTTCCACAGGTGTATATGAGAGAAAACTATTATTTTCCCCCGTACGGTTTTAATACAATTACGTAATAACGGCTTGATGACACAGAATAGTCAATTGAAACAAATTATGCAGTTAGTTATTACTCAATTTTTAAGACATACCCAATCAACTACCCGAACCGGCCCCAAACAGTTATGATAAGGAATTTGACTTATTTAAATTACCCAAATAAAGATAACCTGATACTCTCTGTCAATTCGTATTATTACTCTAATTAGATATATCATTGTGTAAATGAAGAAGTAAAGTTTATTAGCGGAATTACGACGGATTTTCGTTTTCTCGCCATATTTGAACTAGATTACGATTTTACATCGTAAATGGTAATGAAGGAGCCGTAAAAAAGCAATGTCGTATTTTTCCTATATACGACAGTCATTGGCGGAAAAAAGGGGAGGCTTTTGCCCAGCAGTGGGACACAATATAGGCTAATAATAAAAAAAGACAGTCATTGCACAGAAGAAACCGTGGCGGTCGTGGGTTTGAATCCCGGCTCGCACCAATGAGTTTTTCGGAACTTATGTACGGAATATTTACCGTTAGCTTTTCGGTGAAGGAAAACATCGCTTGGAAACCGGTCTAATCCCAAATAGGTCTAGTTCTCCCTCTCTCAAAATAAGTGCCTATGCCAAAGCTTGGGGGTTAGGTGTCAAAGCGGACCCCGGGCTCGTTTAGCCTTTAGGCCACAACCGGGAATAACGCTATGAGGATGATGATTGCACAGGAGAAACCCGTTCATTTCTTCTTTATTATTTTAAACAAGCGAGCGAAGTGAACGAAGTCTCCGTTTCAGCTTGGGAAAAAAATATTTCGTATGTCCGGATGTTCCGCTGTCCAGCTATCCGGCTGTCCGGCTGTTCTCCTCCACAGGTCGCATTTCTCAATCGGTTGTAGTAAACATTTGTAAGCAGGTTCATAATTATATAGATTGTATTGTCCATTCAGATTTGGGATATCAAAAAAGACTTGCTAGTTCTATAGCTCACAGAGCGACTTATTACATCAGAACCACTTTGTCATTCGGTAAAAATTAGTAAGTTATTTTTCGAGTCGTTAAATCAATTTGGCATGATAACTTAAAACTAGATTACTAATTTGCATTGAAAGGGCCGTACGAAATATGGACTTTTGTTCAATACAAATGACGTATTAAATATGCTGTTAGAGACTTTGATCCGTTAATGGGTTTAGTTTGGATTGTCTCGCAGCAGGGTTGCTTATGGCGTTGAATTTGAGATTCAGAGATATGAATCGATGTAAATATTCTTCTTAGGTACCTACAGCGGAAGGGGTGGAAATTCAAACAAAAATTGGGAGTGTTTTGTGACGTGGCTACTCATTCTGTTTAGTTTTAATGTAATCATTGAATCCCTATTCTTTAATACTAGTGGTAGACGAACTCGTGGGCAAAAGTGAGTAAAGCTTAATATTTATCAATTTTATCAACTTTAGAAAGCAGATAAACAGTCTTACTAAAAATAGTTCATATATGTCATTTATAAATATGATTCGATATTTTAGTTTTATGTACCTAGGTTGTCTAATAAAATATAATTCTGTATTTACATAATAATTTACTAATCTCAAGACGAGAATATAATCTCATTCCAAACAGTGCCTTTGAAACAGAAGCGAAGTGTAAACACAACATTACCAGTTATGTTTTGTCTCATGTCTACTCACACAGTTTTTCTATATAAACTTCATCTTAAGACCGACTCTATTTCTACGACAATAGAGTTGGCGTTAAGATATTTTCGAGTGCGATATTGAGAAGAGATTTTTCAGCGGACTTTACTAAAACAGCCCTTTCAATAAGGCAGGTATTGATGATTATGTGAATTCCGTATTTCTTCGAATGTATGAAATCCTAAAGAGATGGGTTTTATAAGAATAACATCCTATCTAGACCTACCTAAATAATAAGTACGAGTAGATCAAGAGTACGTATAAGTATTACTTATCTACTACGTGTTGTAGATGATACAATAAAAACTGAAGCTTTAGATGACCGTTGCTTTGATTTGCCAACACAATCCTTACTTAGCATCATTACAACTAACATCTAGACTCAACAAGGTGTCTAGTGGCAACGCGCAGCCGGCACCAATCAAAACCAAACAGCGTAACCACAACTAAAGCTCATGCAATTATAACACTTAATGTACACGCGTTGGACACAGTCGGGGTGAAAATCGGGTGGTACCTTTCCGAGTTGCGGTTAAGTTTGGTCGTCGGGTGGAATGTTTGCGTCGGCGCTTTTGATCGTGGCACAAAAGGCGCCGCGATGGGTCGTGTGGCCGTCGCTCACCTGATCTGTGTTTGCAGTGGGCCATCAAAAACGCTCGTGTCGTGAAACATGGTGACATGCGTCCAATATGTGCGAGTGATAGGGCTGCCCTACTGCGGTATAACTTATAAGTAATTTACTTCTTCTAGTCAACTTCTACTTCGAACTCGGCATCAAACATCAACTATTCGCTCAAATAAAAACTCGCATCCTTAAGTTTTTCGGCCCCATCTCTAGGAAAAGCAATTATTCGATTTTAACGTCTCGTGGTACAAGGCAGAGTAGAGGGAACCTTCCAGGTCACGGGTCACGGTAAATTGCCCATGCGATGGAGAGTGAAATAGCAGTCTGTGCTCCCATCACCATTTCACTCTCACAGTTTCTATACACCTGTGCTGCACAGATGTATAGAGATTGTGCGGAGAATCTGGCCTCTACCCACCGAACGCGTGTCGTGCGTGGCGCGTGTCGTGCGCGGCGCGTGTCGTGCGCGGCGCGTGTCGGGCGCGGTTGAAGCGGTATATTCACACCGCAAGCGGGCGGCGTGTAGCAACGCCGCGTCAGCGACGCGTTAGCAACGCGTGTGCAGCGCGGGTCCGCCGCGTCATGCCTCTCTCACTACCAACTCATTTAATATGTATCTCACTATCTCTATCACACTCAGCAGCGCGGGCCCGCGCTTCACACGCGACGCGCACGACACGCGGCCGCGCTGCCGAGTTGTAACTTTAGCGCCGCGGGCCCGCGTTCGGACCGCGTCCGATGTGTGTTTGAAGCATAGTTTCAATGCTTTACAAATTGCGCGGGCCCGCGCAGCACACGCGCCGCGCACGATACGCGTTCGGTGGGTGGAGGCCTTAACTGCCAGTAATGCGACTACATGACGACTTCGAGTCCACGACCGCTCTGTCAAGAGTGTAAAGATTGTGAAGAAAGTCTACGTTTAGTCGTACTTACATTATTGTCAGCATGGCGATGGCAGTTTAGATGTAAGTTGTTGGTCTCCGGTTCCGAACGTTCTGTTGATGGACTTCAAGCATTCTTCGTGATATCTATCAGTTTCTGGTAGTTGCAAACGTTGCGAGAATAGTCAACCACGGATGATTTGGTCAGTGATTTCAGCTGTTCGGTCCATCGGGTAGGAGTGTAGGGGACCGTCCGTTGTAGTATTTACAGATTTCGTTTAAAGTGTTCACTTGTTGAGTGTTTAGAGACTATCTGATAGTCCACCAAACCAACATCGAGAGGAAAACGATTATAATGAATGTCAGAACGAGAGATGCCTCATACTGTCTAATACTAACATTCGTCAGTGGTCCATTGTGTTAATGTTAAGTTACAATTTTAAAGGTGACGTGTGACGTTTGTCTGACGGTTAAATGAAAAAACGAGTTGCCTTTTTTGGCTGATTTCGTTATTTCACCAAACAGATTCAGGGATTTGATCAAATGACTGTTTTTTGTAGGCAAATGATAAAATGGATTTAACATCCATTTTAACATCCTGCGTGATTTGGTCATATCATTAGACATTTGTTCAAATTTCTGTTTTGAACATTTCCCTGCGACATAAACTTTGACTGACGATCAGGGTCTGGGGCATCGCATAGATGTAAATATTACCGTGATAAATATATTGAACTGCGGGCGTAGCATGGTGCCATTTTATCACTTATCGTTGTGGTAAAGACGCCCATCACGCTCTGACAAGTAAGCGAGTGCGAGAGTGACGGATGCCTTATCTTATCCACAACGATGTGATAAAATGGCAACCGTGCTATGCCCGCAGTTCAATTTATTTATCACGGTAATATTTACATCTATGCGATGCCCCAGACCCTGATCGTCAGTCAAAGTTTATTTACAAGAAGAGAATAGAAACGAATAATTGGCAATAGCCAATAGAATATCTATAAAAACTATATCTTTCTTAAATACGACCATTAACAAATGACGTATATTCCATTGGTGGTTGTTGAGTTGAGCAACGCGTACAATCAGGCAGGTGCATCTTAATACTTGGATAATGGTCTCCATTACCTAATTACTTGATATCAAAACAAGGTATTTCTATTTATGACTGTATGTATGCCTTTAGCCTTGGTAAGTTAGAACGTAGGTCTAACTCATTTCTAGCGAATATTTTTCGAAAGTTTCTGACGGATATGTGTTTTCGTTGAGAAGCGAATTAGTTAAGAGACGATATATCTATTTAGCAATTTTCTTTTAAGTCTACTGCTAATAGCCTGTAACTTCGTCATCGTGGAAATTCTTATTCTCCCATTTTACCCACTTAGAAAATTATATCCGGGTTAAAAAAGTCTCCTAGTATCTGCTCCGAAATTATACGGCTTCATACCAAAATATATCTAAAGTGGTTCAGCTCTAGGTATAATAGCGCGAAAAGGTAGGTAATTAGCAGACAGTCAGTAACCTTCTGGTTGTTTAATAGTAGAATGTGTGGTTTTTCAGCACTTATATGTATCTATATCACACACCCACAATACTATATTGCTGACGTAAATGTTTCAAATACTTACCTACACTTTATGTTGTTTAACTTCCTCCCGTTCAATAGAACGTTAATAAACAATATTTGTTATTAAACAATAAGGTTTAAAACTGAGAGTAAAATGGAATAAACGAGGTTTCAATTATGGAATAAATATATTAGCTCCCTCCGTTCTTTCGACAACCCTAAGCTTATTAACAAGAGTCGCCTTTATCGTACACATGTCGAGGTCGACGCATGTAAAATGACATTGATTATTAAAATCATAAGCCGACTAAATAATAAAATCAGAAATGATCGCTGTTGTGTTGTTCACAGAATGCATCATTACGAGTTATGTTTGAGAGTTATAATTTCATATGTCAAGTAAACTAATTCTAACGAAAAATCGGATTGAGTTATAAAGTTCTGATGAACAAATTTCTTCGCCTATCTATTTTGAATTTATTATGTAGACTGAATGACAGAGGTATTTTAAAGGAATTCAGGCTTTCAGACAGAGTTTGGACTGTGAACAAGATAAGTTGATATAGGTATAAAAATAGGTATATGTACAAAAACAGGAGACTTATATATAACTGTGTGATTCACTACTTCATCCTCGCCTCCTCGCAACACTTTCTACAATTTATGTAGGTAAGTAGGTACTTAGTAAAGAGAATCCCAGCTTTTTTAAATTGCCAGGACATAATGGAACCTTCAAACCAACGTCTGGATGAAGTAAGTATAAACAAGGAAATTTAAAAATTGACCACTGAATCTTGTCGCAATAACAATAAGACAGGTCCATAGTTTAACTTGCTTGTCCGTAACTATCCGTTAGGTAGGTACCAAAACTACTATAAAATAATTCGTTTTTTTAATTTTGATGTAGTACCTAGTAGATGTACTTTTCTGTTATCAACATGCTAACCTGAGGAATTCGCATGTCATTAAGAAACACTGGGTAACTCCCAACACTTCACTGCTGTTTAATTAATGATTCACTGTAACTCGACATATATATACATGATTAAGACAATGTAAAAATAACATTAATTAGCATTTATTAGCTCATGCTGCTCCTAATGGGTAAATGTGTCCTTTGATATCATTAAGCATTATTTTGCCCAATATAAGAATTGATTGATAACTCATGAGGTTTTATGTGATAATGATAATCATATGTAAGCAACTGTAATTCCTAGTAATGATAATTTGAGCTCGGGCTCTAAAGTATCGGCTAAGGATATGACGAGGAATACAGTAGATCAACACTTTCAGTATTATAGTTATCTTTCCATGATAATGAGCTGTTTATGATGGTCCAAATAATGCAGGAAAATTGGCTAAGGCAGGCTATGGAAATATGCTCTCCCTAGCATTTTTTTTTATTGTCATGATGAAAATCGGCCAGGATATTGTGATGATGATATCTTTACGAGCGCTTAGTAATACGTAGGTAGATACCTACTTATTATAGCTGACGTACCTCTGTCTAGATGAGGCTGCTTTACGCACTTACACTTTCAAAGGTAATTAAAAATTCTGAAATATGAATATGCCTACTTAGGCATTGAACCCAATAAAGCATAATATTTAGGTCCATGAATAGGCCAAAAGAAGCTATCGGTAGTTCATCTACATTCACCATCAGATATATCGGAACGGTCAAAGTGCTCACAAATATCTGAACACGTCTCTATTGTCGAGGCATTAGAGACGTGTTCAGATATTTGTGAACACTTTGGCCCCTGCGATATATCTGATGGCGACTGTACGATACTCATCAGAATCTTTTCGGTCTCCTCTTTAAATACTAACCGACAAACTTTTGTTAAGAAACCGTTTCACAAGAACAAACTAAAGACTAAACAAATGGGCCAATTAGTCCAAATACAAATGATTCAGCTTTCACTAGTAAAGGCTATCGTGCAGGATACCTAGTTGCAATAAAACATTTCAAAGAGACCAAACAAAAGCCGACGTACAAAGACTTGCCTACGAAACGTAATTACTAGAGCAATCCGCTCACCTAATAGCTTCACTGGGGACGCTGTGTCACCAAAAATTTGCATTAAGCTTGCATCCAAAACGGCTGAAGTAGCCAAACTTTAGTACGAAAAGGTCCTAGCTCGGACGGTGGAATTGGAAGCATAGGGCTTGGTCGACTTAAATGGTTCGGATGTTAGAGCGATTCGCGATTGTTGTCGATCGATTCCGAAGGCAGTGCTCGGTAGGCCCCGCCTCTTGGGAGGGCAGCTGCTTCGGGAGCCGACACAGGCGCCGGCCGTGCGGTGCGTTTGATGTCCCCCTCCCCTCCCCACGAGCAAACGAAGGCCCCGATAACGAACGCACACAAACTCATAACGCTCCGCGCTCTCCCCCAAGCCGGTTGTCAGTTGAAACCGGTTTACCGACGCATACAGTGAAGTGCTAAAGACACAGTGCCCTAGTGTATAGTTTTGTTTGGACATTATTAGTTGTGGAAATGGAAGATAAGCCGTACAGTGTGGATAGTTCTGACGATTTTGTAATCGAAGAAGAGGAAGAACATATCGAGGACAATCACAGTAAGTTTTGTATTATTTTATTTAATCATGAGTTTACTATTATATTATAGCTCAAACTTTTCGTATTTGTAAACATTGGCACTTTATTTCATTTAACAACTTGAATGTTGTCGTAACTGTAGCCAATATAGATAGGTATTTAAAGAAATATAGGATCAGGAAAATTTATTAAATATTAATAGATAACCTACCTACTTCAGAGTTTGCATACATATTTTTTGATAAGAAAGTCTTTTGATAAAGATACATTTGAAAGTAAACGAAGGCGACCGTGTGTTAAATTTTTTTTTTGCCTACAGGCTATCCTCCAGACTTTCCCATTGAAGCCTTGGTGAAGCTCGAGCGCCCGTCGCCTCCTCTGCCGACGCCGCCGCATACGCCCACCGACGACACGCCTCCGGCAGTAGTAATCTCCCGACACCAGCCCCCTAGCTGGCCACCCGCGCCTCACTACCCCACCTACCCCCGGCCAGCCATGCAAACACCCTACCCTTACGAGAAAGCTCCAGTCCCGAATTACTCGCACCCCGCGATGTCTGCCTACGTTCAAGCTCAAGTCGCGACATTACCACCAACGGCCCCGTACCACGCTATGCTGGTCAACCAGTGGATCAGAAATGCAGCGCTGTACCATCATTCGCTGAGATACCCCGGAGCCATGGCCCAGAGAATGCCTGGCCGGAATCCACCACCGATGCGGGCGCCTGGCGTGCCCGGCACGCGCCCTAAGAAACAATTCATCTGCAAATATTGCAACCGCCAGTTCACCAAGTCCTACAACCTGCTCATCCATGAGAGGACTCATACCGACGAGAGGCCCTATTCCTGTGACATCTGTGGGAAGGCTTTTAGAAGACAAGACCATCTAAGAGATCATAGGTAAGATCCTTAATGTATTAAACCACCTTTCTTGATACCAACCTGACATGACAGCTCATAAAACGCCATTAGTTTTATCAATAGTTATCACAATAACTACAAATTAACTTAACGTTCACATTTAATACAAACCAGGTGATTTAAGACGTGTTTCAAGAACGCATTGTTGACGATAAGAGCCAAAAAAATGAATTAAAAGTGTACCTTTTTGTGAGGTCGCGACGCGGCGGGCGCACGCGTCTCGAGAACCGGTTAGGATTTTTACGATCACCATATCTGTTTCGCTCCGCTGTCGAACAAATTACATGTTATATTTCTTCGCTTTTACGAGACAAACTTTTTCCTCCCAAATTCATTACCCATCTAATGTATCCGTAATGTAGAATTACCTCCGTTTCATTCAAAGGTTATTATTTCGTCGCCTTATTGAGCCATAAATGCTGCTAGGTGTTTGTTTACTTTAAGCGCGTCTAGCGTGAGAGTAGAAAGTTCAAGATACTTATTTTATTTTTATTTTTCCAGGTACATCCATTCTAAGGAGAAGCCGTTCAAATGCAACGAGTGCGGCAAAGGATTCTGCCAATCGCGTACTCTGGCGGTGCACAAAATTTTGCACATGGAAGAATCTCCCCACAAATGCCCAGTTTGCAGCAAGAGCTTCAACCAAAGATCCAACCTAAAGACCCATCTACTGACGCACAGCGACGCCAACAAACATCACTTGGAGCACCTTGAGGGATGCCAAGAGGTATCATCGACAAGTCAGGCTGAAAACTCTCTACTTGATCTTTCTCAGAAACCATCCCCAACGCTGCAATCTTACCAGCACCAGCCAGAAGTACTTGCTCAGCAATCACCTATGGACGCGCCAAAGAAGACGTTAGGATTTTCTATAGAAGATATCATGAAGCGTTAATAATATTCGTACTTGAAGCTTTGTTACAATTTGCTGTACATGGCTAGTTCCAAGTTCGAGTAGTGTCACTTGCTAGTTGATTTAGAATTTCTTTAGAACCTGATACTGCTAAGTCAAGTGGTTAGTTTTTATTTTTTACCAAAGAAATTTAATTTCGACTGATTATTTCCAATAGACACGACTTGAGCAACCCAAATTAAAATTACATTGCATAAAACAAATACAATTAGATACTAAGCCCCCGTTTCATCTCTGTAAAGACTGAAATATTTGTTTTAGCATATAATTATTGTTGTTATGTTTTCATGGAAGTTTATTTTATTGTGATAGTCTTACTACTTAATTAGATTTAAGTTCAAACTAAAGTTACCGAAAAGTATTACCTTTTTTTAAGCACCTATACATTCTTTGTTCCAAATTACGTGGCTATGACAATTCCGTGCATGTTCAAATTGGTAGACATAATGATTGTAGTGTTTTTGAATATCTGGTTAGTTTTAAATTGTACATTCCTGTAAATATGTTTGTAAATTATTTTAAGTCATTATAAGTTAAGGCAACGAGGCTATATAAATAAAAAACAAAACTTAATTATAAAAAGAAGTACATGGCGTTGAAAATTTATTTACTTGTTTAATTTTTTGCACTGAAGCTATTACAAATCTATAAAGTAAAGGCATCGACCACGTTCTGAACAAATTATGGAAGTCTTGAAAAGAGCCGTATTGAGATTTGAGACAAGAAGAATATTTACCTTCATTTTATTTCGTATCATATGCCTAGTGAGAAAATCCATAGTTGAGATACATCTTTGAGAACATGGTGTAGTCTACAGCCTACACAGACAATATTTGGGGCATGTTTAGTAGATGCATTAGTATTGTTAATAAAATAAAAATATTAGCTAGTAGTCTGATCACAATAATGGAAATGGCATCCGTAAATCGAATTCCCTTGTCAATCTAGAGGGTTAGGTAATAAGTGGAGACCTGTCGTTTAGAATTCAACCGACAAGCTTACTAAGGCCGGATTAAACCAAATAGGAATACTTAATGGCCTGCAAAATGTATGTATCAGATATATTTTTGGTCTACGCAAGTATGATCATATCTCTGAATTCCGCTCTAAGCTTCGATGGTTACCGATTCGCCGGCGCAGGGACGTGCATATCCTGTCATTACTTTTCAACACACTGTTCAGCCCTACTTCCCCTCCTTATCTTTCTGAGCGGTTTAACTATATGGCAGACGGCAGTGGCCACCGCTTGCGGTCGGGTGCTAACCTTACTCTTGCTGTACCGTCTAGAAAGACGCGAACATACTCCAGATCTTTTACCGCGCACGCTGTTAAGTTGTGGAATGAGTTGCCTTTGTCGCTGAGACAGTCGCGGTCTGTTGCGTCACTTAAGATGAATTTGAAGAAGTTGTGGCTTTCCAATGACTTGTGAATTGGTTGAATATAGTATTTATTTATTTATTGTATATTTGCGATATATATAGTGTGTATTATATTTTATACTGTATATTTATATATGTATTGGCATGTTTTTATTTGTCTAGAATTAATACCTATTAGGTTTTGTTTTCATTTTCTCTGTGTTTTTGTACACGGTATAAGTTTGCCTATCTCGGTCTACCTACCTTCCTCTCAATTGCTCAAAGGTTAGCTGGAAGAGATCCCTTATAGGGATAAGTTCGCCTTTGTACTTTGATCTATTGTGTGACATGTATATTCTTTAACCTGTTATTGTGTACAATAAAGTGCTTACATACATACATTAATGGCATCTGAGGTTTTACGACAACATTTTCCGGAGTAATCTTGGACAAAAGCAACACTAAGGAGATAAGAAGTAGGAAGAATTATATTAGTTGCAGTTATATCTGGGTAGAAATCATAATTCATTTACAAAGCAGTCAGCATTCTATTATTTAGGTAGTACAGTACTTTGCATTCACTAAACACATAGATTACATAATGCGCCATTATATTGCAAGTTTTTTTAGTATCATCTTACCCTCAGGTCATAGAAAGCAGCTTCTATCTATGATCTGTGGTTCTACTCATCATAATTTATCATAGTATTACCGAAAATACTAAAAAACATAATGACCACAGAGATAGCGTGATTTACTCAACCATTATTGTTTGAACTATGATATACAGTTATCATTGAATGGACAGACATCTTAAATATTGCATTACAAAAACAATCATAATTATAGGGCCGTACATTATGAAACTATAATCAACTTAGATGATTGAAAGTGGTTTGCGAAAGGTAAATTCGTGATAGTTAGAGCAATAACGTTTGGTACTTAATACAATGTTAAAGAAGTAATTAATATTTTTGACGAATGTTTAAAAAAATAAGTTACTAACAAGAAGAACATAAATAAGTAACATGGAGTTAATCGATTGATGTTATACCAATGAACATTATACTAGATATTGCTATAAGCTATAAAAGCATTACTTCAAGCATCGGTAAGATAGCCGAATAAAAATGGATCTAAACATAACTGATAAGTTATGTTTAGATCCATTTTTTTCTAAATAAAGTTCTTTTACAGATACGACAACTATTTACTATTAAGGTCTTTAAACGACCCATAATAGGCGGAGTATGATTAAACCTAATTTGGGTTGGAATTATTATACCTTATGGGTTCGCCTTGTGGCGCCACCTAGTCCCGAGTGGCTGAACTAAGCGATGTCATTTGTCGCGACGCGATGTCGCTACGGGTAACGTAATATTGAGAGATATTAACATGGTGCATCCCATCTCATTGGGTGACCGTAAGACGTGTAGAGTTCGGAATACTTCGAATTATTGATGCTGTGATTCGATTTGTAGCTTATATTTGCGTCGAATGCATAACTAAATCACAAATGCTTATGTTATTATTCTATGATTTTGAAAAAAAAAAAAAATTATCCTTTACATATACCATATTAAAAATGATAGCGAAATAGGATACTGTGCGATTCTTATCGAAACTCCAAAGAAGTGTGTCCTAAATTCATAAAAATAATAATTTGAACAAGTGGGAGCACAATTAAAGGGTAATCGTATAATTATTATTCCAATACGATATAACCTTGAAATCGAAATTAAGTGTATACTAGGTTATTCAGCGAACCAACGATTTTCGTGTGAACCGATTAGATTTCTCCAATTTAATTGCGTAAATGACTAATTTAGTCCCGTCTTAGATTGATGACTGAAGTCTTAACGTCCGCAATTTGCCAGTCAATGGAAATTGCAACGATCTCTCTGATTGAGCCCTAATCGTGCTCGAATTGTGGCCGAATTCAAGAATCGACCCAAACCTTTTCCCATGACTATTTCAAATTTTTGTTTTACAGCATGGGTAGATAATTGGCGTCTGATTTAAACATATTGCAATAAATAAGGAGATACAGAAACGGTAGGTAAGTATATAAAAAGAAAAAAATAGGAGTCACCCATAGGTTCGCATTGGCACGTGACTAAAGAAATGCTTCCTATTAGTAAAACATTATAGTTAACTAAAAGTAGGTATAGTTGTAAAATTAAGAAATTTTGCATTTGCGAAATAAACTTATTATTTTCTTTCATTCCAAAAAAACTAACTGAATCATGGATATCTGTGTACTAAATACTAATTGAAATACATACCTACCTATTTTTAGAAGAGGTTAGCTTCTGATTAGGTTGTAATACATTAATTGTAACATTTAATCAATTTCAATTTATTTTGCCTTATTAGTTACATTATAAGTAAGTATAAAATTATAAGATAGCGGAATGCATTAGTGAAGTAAAACATAAAAGCCTCCTAGCATCAACTCACAACGCATCCTCAACTCTGTTCTTTTGGACCAATTAACGGCAATTCAGTAAGGATTATAGTCGTATTTCGAGAAACCACCGCCATATTTCACATAATTGAGTCTGTCAGTATTACTGACTGACATTACAATGATTTATGAGCGATTCTACTGATTTATCGAAGTAAACTCAGGCAGTTGTATTCAATTATAGGAAATCAATCTAGTTTATTTCATGTTACGGTAGCTAGGTTTCATTATGCTCGTAGATCATGAAGTAATTGAAATGAGTGGCCATAATTGAATTAGAGAATAGTTTACATTCACCTAGGTAAATCTTGTTTATGGTTTAACAAAGGATTATACGAAATGTATGTTAATAAAACGACTAGTGTCCTTTATGTGGTCTTGTGACGTAAATAGAAGAACAAATTAAAGAGCCACTCAAATTACAATTTCTGTTAGATTTCCTGGTGGCGTTTATAGGCAATATTAGAAATAGGTAGAAATTCGATAAGAATTGCCATGATACTTCTTCTACTCAAATGTACTTTGTTTCAATGATAGGTATACTTGTTTACAATGCTTTTGAAACTCCATTTAGGTGGATATCTACAAGAATATATTTGGTCGCATCCCTTCACCTCATCTAGTACCATCATGTAGTACCACTTATTATCTTATTACATATAATAATGTATACCTACTTACAGTCGATCTCGTGCCATACCCACTCCTGAATTATGTTCAACAAAAAAGCTAGCTGTACTCTAATGGCTGCTACTTGGGTCATTGCCATTACCAGCACGCATGAAACAATCTACGAAACTTTTGACATAAGTACTCCTTAGTGACAGAAAGTCACAATTGACCATGATCTCATATTAACATGAGCCCTTTTTCTATTAGGTCTGATAACAATAAAATGTACCCTAATGAAGATTCGCCCTCGAGCGTTCGTAACGACCATCTGAAGTAGCACACAAAAAATTGGTGAATTATATAAAGATTTATTACGACTTAGATAATAATTGTCTTGTACCGATATTTTTGAAGGAGATTTATGTTTTGGCTCCAAGCTATATCCTTCTTTTTGGGTAATTTTATCGGGAGGTTTGATGCATTGTTCGATTTGAATTGGGGTTTGAAGTGAAGAACGAAGATTTCGGATAGCTGCATAGCTAGCTTACTGATTCGCTTTTTTTGGTTTTTCAGGCAGATCTAATTTAATATATTAGATTGTGTTAGTTACTTCAACATGGCATGGCTCATACAACTCAATGTATTCTTCTAGTATTTTCCTGCTAGTACCCTAAAGGAGCACGGGGTCTGCTTTGGCACCAAATCCAAAGAACTTTTATTCAGCTAATATTAAATAACAAAATTATATTTCGTACATAAGATTTTTTCAAAAACTCAGTGGTAGGTACGAGTCAGGATTCGAACCCACAACCTCCCCACTCCATATTGAAATTCGCGTGGCTTACCGATCAGCTACAGTGGATCTTAAAAAAACTACTCTATGGTACTTACACAAATATCTTCACTAATCTATGCTCTCAAAAATATAACCACTCTGTCTCTATTAGAATGCCTTAAAAAAGGTGCTCCAAAAATAACATTGCCATTACGACGAACATTAAAAGTGCTCAATATTTTTGTTGGCCAACTTTACCTACAGAAGGAATACTTTGCAAAAATCCATTGCCAGCGTATCAATTAACGGTGCTGCTTCGGCGTCTATTTTACGATTGATAATTCACGGCATATTTGAGGAAACATTCTCTTTGAATTCCAAACATCCTTTTGTAATTCCCATAGTCGCACGCGCAGCTTGTTACACGCACACGCAACTCATCGGCAGCTGTCACTCAACACAAACCTTTCATGTAGAGGTAGGAAATAATTGTGTTTAGAAATGATAATTAAGTATACAGGTACATTTCTTTCTAGATAAGTGCAGAGCGTTACATTTTAAGTACCTACTTAGCTGTTACAAACTATTAATATTATTTGAGCATTTCTCTCTGTCTCTGGTCAATCCTCCATTCCTGAAGATCGTGGTCATGGTGGGATACATTAAGTCTGGAACGGACGAACTATCTCCATCGGCTCCTGTCATTTGCAATGTTAAAAGGCCTTCTACACGATCGGAACCAACCGCCAACCATCGTGTCCTTGATCGGATCAGTCAGTCGGCCGATAGCGTTCCAGACGGTTGGAAACAACCACAGACGCAGCCCGTCGCGAGAGATGCGCTCCCGATCAAGGCCGTTGGCATCAACCGAATCTCGGTCGGACAACCGCTTTCTACACGGTCCATTTTTATATCAACCCGATCAAGGACACGATGGTTGGCGGTTGGTTCCGATCGTGTAGAAGGCCTTTAACGACTGTGTAAAGTTTTTTTTTAATTTATTGATTAAGACAAGAACAATGAATTACCATTAGAATGCCCATCTAGGCAAAACGTTGGAGAGGTTTGTGTGCCATTGGGGAGTTCTTAGTGTTCTACTGATCTAATTTATAGTTAAATTAAAAGCTAAGTATTTTAATTAGGTTAGGTAGTACAACTTAGTTTACAGAATATAGGTAGGTTACATTATTACATTTTAAAAAGTTCATCTTTAATAGTTTTCTTATTTTATATCCTTTTACATATAAGTCTTGTACATGTTCAGGTGCTGTCAGTGCTGGTGTGTCTGGATTATTTAGTTGGTCCGACCATGTGTGTGACCAGTGAGCGGCCTCTGTATATTTTCCCCTCTGTGTCCCCAACGATGACTGGATTTTCGAGGCTGTCGCCTTTGCGTCTCATTATTGTCTCCAAGTAGCTGGGCACACGCTGATAAAATGTTGTCGAAAGATGCTCTTTTATTTTCAGCTGTGAGCATTGACAGATTTGTGTGTTTGACGGTCAACAGAGCAACTATAAGTCTTAATTAGGTATATATTCAAGTTTCTAGCAAGAGAAACTAATTTACTATGGCGGATTCCATTGTGCATACAAAGCTTGCATGTCATTTTAAAATGAGAACCAAACTACGTTTGCATGGCGAGTCGAGTCCTGGCGACTTAAAATCTCGATGACTTAAAAAACGTCTGTATGCGAGGGACAATCAATGCCTCTCGTAACTGTATAAGCCAATCCGGGATGGACATGTGCCTCCTGATTTGTATAACCGCCAAAGTTACTATTAACCCTCCATTCACTGCATCCAATTTTAACCGCGTATTCTAACATCCCTTTCAAACCATCGCACACGCAACGTAGATTGGCAGCTGTCAGCACAAATCAGGGAATATAATACTCATATTTGGGCCAATTATGGTCGCACCCACCGGGCGATGAGACGCTAAAATAGAACCAGACATGATGGCCAATGAAAGTTAAACACGATTTAGGCGTTTATTTTGTTTTAGTGGGGTTAAGGTATAGGGTACTTAAGGTCCTAGTTACATACCTACGTCACTATGTTTAGGTAGTAGGTATCTACTACCTAGTTTAAGTAACGCTATTATTTTAGTCCACTCAGCTTATTGACACCTAGTTTGGAAAAAAACGAATTTGGAAGTAATTTATAAATATAAAGACAACTTCCGATAAAAGATCAGACATTAAAAAATCGATAGCTTAATTCGCTTCGGAAAAAATGGTAATAAATATTTTAATCTTTATTTATGTTCATTTATAATTCATTTGCTCTATAGTATCCAAGATAAATCATACTAAAATAACATGAATACTTCATTCAAATCTATAAAAATATTTTTGGGGTGGAAAGTTCGTTGGATTCTTGAATAAAGAATACATTTTATTAAACAAATAATACGCTATTTATAAATTAATGTCTTACAAAACCGTAATTTTCCTGGAGTATTAAGTACGTGTGTCGGGTACCGCGCCCTTACGCTTCTTATGCACTATGCGTAAGGCTGGTCTCATACAGACTGAATTCAATCACTAACTTAACCACTCAGGAGCAAAAAGGGTGAACACATAAAATAAATTATTTCCTTATTCGGTTGAAGTAACAATATAGTACCTGGGTACTAACTAGTTAGTTGTCTTGTCCCCATTGCACTTACTAACTTCCTTAATATATATATTATTATCTCGCCTGATATTTGTTTTGTGTTTAATTTGACCTTTAGGTCTCATAATCGATTTTGTAATTGTGCACGGTATTGAAGAGATGTTCCGGCAGTTTGTCAGTTTTTATTCTATTATAAGTACCTATGAATAGTGTGTTTTTAGGGTTCCGTGCCTCAAAAGGAAAAAAACGGAACCCTTATAGGATCGCTTTGTTGTCCGTCCGTCCGTCTGTCAAGACCCTTTTTCTCAAAAACGCGTGGAGGTATCAAGCTAAAATTTATATAAAATACTCAGGTCTACTATCCCTTGGAGCTGTGAAAAAATCAAACTTCTAAGCCAACGCAATCAAAAGATACAGCCGTTTAAGCCGCAAATTTCCGCAAATTTTTGAAACTCGCAACGGAATAAAAACCTACAGGATACTTCCGGTGAACTCAGAATCTTGAAATTTGGTACGAAGCAACGTCTTATAGCACACATATAGGGAAAATTGCGATATCCGTACATTTTTAGTTACATCATATAATAAAAATAGTTTTAATAATTTTAAAGTTATTAATTATATACCAACAGGTTTGTATGGTGCGCGAGTCCGACTCGCACTTGGCCGGTTTTTTTTAGATGGATAGTAAACGCAGTCTAGACAGGATATAATTTTAGGTTTAAAAAACCAAGCTGAATAAATACTTATGAAACTAGATAACCCTTATATGTATGTACTTATTTCATTGTCGGTACCTGCCTCATATTTTGTAGTATCGAAAATACATATTGTCTAATAATGCGCACGACAAAGAGAACGTACTACAAACAAAAAACATAAAACATGAATACTAGGTAACAAACAACCAGGGGATTGTATCGCTAAAGACAACGTTCTTAATCCTTACCTTTTCTATATTTGTTATATTGTTTATTTTAGTAATTGGATCACCTGTCCAACATTGAAACTTTGGTGCACAGTGAAACACGTCAATATCTCCAAAACCCGATGTTGCTAGATAAAGTATAAAAACGGCAAATAATCACGTTGGCAATAATCATGGGAGCCCCCTTAAATATATATTTTATTCTGTTTTTTAGTATTTGTTGTTATAGCGGCAACAGAAATATATCATCTGTGAAAATTTCAACTGACTAACTATCACGGTTCATGAGATACAGCCTGGTGACAGACGGACAGACAGACAGACGGACGGACCGCGACGTCTTAGTAATTGGGCCCTGTTTTACCCTTTGGGTACGGAATCCTAAAAACCAATATGCGTCCGTACGTATAAAAAATCTACAAAAAATCATATTTCAATAAACATGACTTCATTTCTTTCGAAAGTTTTTAAAGCGGCAAAGGGCAATCTATAGTTAAATATAGCTTTGACCGAACAAGGCAATACAAGCCCCGCTGTCAAACAAACGTCAAACTTTGACAAGCGGGCGGTCAAAATGTGTACTTCCTTGGACGTTTTACAACGCCTTTATCAATCGAGCAATTCGATTATAGCCCTTATTGCTATAGTTATAGAAGAAAGAAGTTATAATACTTGTGATAAAATGAATGTGGTAACGTAACGTAACGGTTCCGCTGACATCGGAACGTGTGGTAAAAACAAAAGATTGGATAACGAAAAAAAAACTAAAAAACAAAGGCATAACCTAGTCTACAATCAGGGTTGGGCAGTATTTCAATTACATATATTTGAAATACGTATTTGAAATACAAATACGTATTTTGTATTTGTATTTCAAATACTAATTGGCGAAGTATTTTGTAATTGGTATTTCAAATACCGCACTCACATGTATTTAGTATTTAGTATTTCAAATACTTTACTTTTTAAAATACATTTGCACTAAAATACATTTTATTTAATCCTATACCCGTATAATGGACCGTTTTTTAATATAGTTAGGGGCTTAGGGCACTGTGGCAACACTTTACTGTAAGTGTCAACGTCAAACGTCAAGTGCCAACTGCCAATTTAGTTCAGGGGGCGAGGAGAGGAATTCAGTTCGGAGGATTTGAATCGGATAGATCTGAGTCTGAAGATAATGGATTTCAATTCACGTCCATCTACATCCACGTTGATAATGACGATAGCGATGGTTACAGTGAAAGTTCAACAACTGATTAGGGGGGGCAGTAGGGGTTAATATAGCGCGCCTCAAGGCTGCATCTACCCTCGAGGCGGGAGCATGGTGCACGCGCTACCCTCCCTCCACAAAGGCACGCTGTTGGATGACGATTCCCTTAGAATCGCGGTTGCGTTGCGGTTGGGGTGTAAGGTCTGTGAGACGCACCGTTGCATTTGTGGGGTGGTGGTTCAGGAAAACGGGCACCATGGTTTGAGCTGTCAGAGGTGTGCGGGGCGTTTTCCGAGGCACCACGCCATAAATGATTTGGTTCGTCGGGCTTTAGTTTCGGCCAATGTGCCTTGTATCCTGAAGCCTCCGGGGTTGTGCCGTACGGATGGGAAAAGGCCGGATGGTCTAACATTGGTTCCGTGGCGGAAGGGGCGGTGCCTCTTATGGGACGCTACATGTGTAAGCACATTTGCCCCGTCCCATTTGAGCCACACCATCAGATCCGCGGCGTCGGCCGCCGAGACGGCAGCTCGGCTGAAACATACAAAGTACTCCGCCTTGGAGCCAATGTACGACTTTGTACCAGTCGCGGTAGAGACTGCGGGACCTTGGGGTACGGAGGCCAAAGATTTTATACGGGATTTGGGGCGGCGGCTTAGGGATAGGGGCTGTGATCCTCGTTCCGGATCGTTCCTGGCTCAACAGATTTCTTTGGCCATTCAGCGCGGCAACGCCGCCAGCGTCATGGGAACTTTCGGACCACCAACGATCCGGGGCGGTCCTTTTTGTTAGTTTAGGTTATAACGTGTTATTGACGAAGCCTGTTGCGGATTCTATCATTGTTAGTTAAGTACGTACCTAAGGGGATGTTTTTTTGTACGCAATTGACGAAGCCTGCGTTGCGGAAATTTTTATGTACCTACCTGATCATTCTTGTTTCGTAAATAAAGGATTATTTTTGTACAACTGATCCACTAATTCTAACCGGCATATACTACAAAGTGACGAAGGGCTCGAGTGTCCTCCCCGGAGGTAGAAGCCAAGATCCAGTAAATTGAAGCATCTTGTTGTGCTCTTCCAGTCCATTTCATTGGCTGGATACATTCATTCACCTACTAGGCGGAACTTATCTGACAATACTTTTAGGAATTTAGTTTTTATGAAAGGAAATAAAAATAATAAAATAATAAAAAAACGTGTAAAAATTGTTGTGAGATAGGTTTCAAAGAAGTTCGATAATGTATTTTGTATTTTGTAGTTCAAATACATTATTTTGAATACTGTATTTTGTATTTTGTATTTCAAATACCTGTAACCAAAGTAGTTTGTAGTTTGTATCTCAAATACATTTTTACATGTATTTTGTAATTTGTATTTCAGATACAATGAAGGCAGTATTTTGCCCAACCCTGTCTACAATACAGGAGGCGAAACTAAATACTTAAATATGTACATACATATCTAAGTATTTCGAACGAAAGGAAAGATTTGAATTATCTTATTTCCCTTATTATTTCTGTTTTTTTATAATTCCCTTCACACAAATCATTCTTTATAATTTTTTCCTAAGACAAAACGTCTCACCGAAGCGACTGCCGTCTGACCTTCGAATTCGGTTATTGTAATTAGGCCTTGTCAAGTGAATAGATAACTTTACTGTTAGAAGTTTGCAAGCCGCCCCAAAGGCCTCTAACTCGGCTAAACTTCTGTTGTCATAGACAATCACCGGAATCTGATTCCAAAGTGTGGAAGGGTTCAGTGAGTAACCACTGAAAATGAGTGAGGCACTCATCGGTGCCATTGCGCGTTTAAAGATTGATCCCGGTCACATAATTACTCGCTATTTTAGCGTTAATAGAATAGTAAGTAAGCATTTGGGTTTATCATAACTACCGATGCTGCAGACAGTTAAATTACTTGATGCAATAATTAGAATAATTATACCAAAATATCCCGCTAATAACTACATGTCGACCAAACATTTGATGAAATTATAGGTGTATCAAAATATTTATCTATTATTACCGTGAAATAGTAACTAACAATTAAATGATACGAATTGAAAGGGTACAAGTGCATCTCCCTCTAGAAGGCTCCGATTCTAAGTAAAACCAGGTAAAACTTAAAAACGGGAATCGATGTTAAAAGTCCGACCTATAATTATAAAAGATCAAAATGTTCGCAGCGTTGTATTACCGGTTATTAAATGTAGGTTTTAGGAGCAAATGCGGTTATAATAGTCGCTCGAATGATACGGGGCTAGAAACGTAATTTTGAGACTTTTTGCTTCGGGGTTGCCACATGTTTCAAATGGTCACCGCAAATTAACAGCGCAGCGTTTATATTCGATGATCCTTCGTGGACCGAAGCTGATTAGTTCAGATTAGCGGTCAAGGCAGATGTTTGGTGCAGTTCCACGAGTGTAACAAATATTTTCAATAAATTTTAATTCGGAAAATCAGTCTTTGTTGTGGAAACTTTATCGTGAGCTAGAACATTCCAAAACTCTTTCTTTGCTATCGTTGTATGTGGCATGTGCGGTGTAGTGTTATTGTAAATAATTAACAAAAAGTATATCTCTTATTGTTATATATAAACTCAGTACGTACAGAATGATAAAAAAATGAAAATCAAAAATAGTTATTTATTAACTAAAACTTGTTTAACAGTATCAATGTTCCCAGGAATATTCCCAAAAGAGGGGAATATTGCAATACAGATTGGGCAAATTAAAATTTTAATTAAAGTTAGTTAAAATTAATAGTACCTACTCCGAAGAATAAAATGAATTGTTAAAAACTACGTTTTTTTGCTAGATGGACATGTTTTATAAGTACGTCTATAGTATTATACAACACAATTTAAGCTTTGTATTGATCACAAAATATATATATATATATAACGCTTTTATTATTGTATGTGTAATGTTCCTAAGAAATTTAGGTCTGCTCTTGCCTCTGTACCTTATTTCCTATTTTACGGAGATTCCCGGGCACAACGGATTTTTTCTTATAAGGCTTTTGTCATTTCTTTGTCTAAATTATTTGTACTTACCTACTCATTGTGACTTTTAACCTTTATGAATATTCAATATGTAAATGTTTTTTTAATGGTGCAGTACGAATGCATAAAAAATATACAGATTCGCCCTATCACATTTATATGCGCACCGTTCAAAAAACAAATAACTGTTTTTGTTAATTAAGGAAGTAATTTTCTAAAATATGTTTTATTTCGACTAGGGGAATATTACTAGCAACTATGGGAGTATTCCCGGGAGCATTGGGAATTTACTATCTATCATATCTATTGTCCCCTTAGTCCTGGCAACCCTAATCCCAATGGTTTAATTTTGTACAATTTTGCGGTCGGTAGTTCGAACGTGCCTTCCGTCGTCGGCTATGTCATTTTGCAAACTAATAGGGACAATTCAAAAGGGACAGTATTCATTTTAGTAATAAATAGACACCGCCAATTTTCTGTCATTAATGACAGTGGGCATGACAGATTTCTGATTTTGTTATTGTTTGGAATTTTTATGACAAATTCGAATGTTTAAAAGGCAATTCTGCTAATTTTATGGCAGTGACATAAAATTATATACCTAATAACCAAATGACTACCATCAAGCGGATTAGATGTTACATCTAACATTTGACGTGATGTCTATCAGGAATGGAAGCATATCTAGATAAAATTAGGGTTCCGTACCCAAAGGGTAAAAACGGGATCCTATTACTAAGGCTCCGCTGTCCGTCCGTCCGCCCGTCTGTCTGTCCGTCTGTCACCAGGCTGTATCGCATGAACCGTGATAGAAAGTTGTCATTTTCACAGATGATGCATTTCTGGTGCCGCTATAACAACAAATACTCAAAAACAGAAAACAATAAATATTTAAGGGGGGTCCCATACAATAAACGTGTTTTTTTTGCCGTTTTTATAGATAATGGTACGGAACCGTTCGTGCTCGAGTCCGACTCGCACTTGGCTGGTTTTTATTTTTTATATTACTGAGACACAGGCAGATTCTTCATTAAGTATTCGGTTTATTAAGAATCGTTAGAAAATATCAAATTTTTGAAAGAAGAAATCTAGTGTATGACACGGGTACTTTATAACAAAGCAATATAGTTAAAGCAATGACGCGTAGTTTCAGAGTCCGAGAGGTATCCGGATGGCTCGCGGTCTTTGACTTCCCGAAGCATTGTGGAACCGCCCTGTGCAACCCGAACTGAGACCACTTAGACTGGGGTGAAAATTGAAGGGGGAGCGAAAAACAAATTGTCGCCAGGTATTCGATTGAAACAGCATTTCATTATATAAAACGCGTACACACTTTCAGACAACCGCTGTTTCAATCGGCTGTCTCGCGATAAAAAAAAACATTTTTTTTTCTATATCCGCCCTAGTCCAATTTGGCTCAGTTCGGGATGCACAGGGCGGTTCCACAACACTTCGGAAGCTCAAACGACGACACTGCAACGACGCGGCATTGCTCTGAATAATATGGGTTGAATTCGAACTAAGAGGATTTTTCTTCATTCGAATTTAATCAATGTCATTTTAACCTAAAGTGCCCCATGTTCGAGGACTAGAACGTTTACCTTATATTTGTTGTGTATTCTCTAAATATATCAACAAATGACACTATAACAATATGAAGTGTTACTAAATAGACTCTGGCTCAACTTACTTATAGTTACTTACTTTCACTCCGGTAATTTCCGGAGTCCCGTCTCTTGACCAAACAACTTTTAGCCAAATGTATCATTTGACAAATGTTTCATTTGACAAATGTTTCATTTGACCTAATGCATTTTTCGTCAAAACAGTGGTGTTTTCGGGTATCCTTTGAATATCATCAAATAGAAGTCATTAGGTTAGGTTAGGTTTGTTTTATAATCATCCTATAAAGCTTTCTATTTAAGAAAAAAATACATTAGGTCAAATGAAACTTTTTTCAAATGAAACATTTGGCCAAAAGTTGTTTGGTCTAACATTAGTGATTAGTGGAAATTAGACTATAGCTAGGTACTCCAAAGATATAAAAATTTGGGTGCACGGCGTGGGGTCGTCTACTCGTTTCTGAAGACTATGTTTTAGTAATCGACTGGTGTAATGCTACGGAATCATTTTAACGGAACAGTGTAACAAGACATAATGGGTCCATTCCATTACCTTAAGGTATTATTTTTCCACTAAACCTGAGTAACAGTAGACACGTAATATAGAAAGGCATTTGGTGAATTGTGGGCTGACGAGATCACGGCCCTTCGATCGCGAATATCGCGATTAAATATAACGTTATGAATGGGACCAGCATAGTCAAGACCAATTCGACAAAATGGTTACCGCATCAACTACTTTTTGCACGATTACCGCCTCTACGACAATGAAATACGGTTGAATGTGTATATGAATAAAAAGAGCCGACAATAGGTAAGATCACTTTAAGTCATCCCTCAAATGCTCAGTTCTTAGTAAGCAGTGACTAATTAATAGGCGCCCCCGCTCAGACAAACCGCACCACAAACTAATCAAACACAACCGGTCATTATGCCATCATTTTCGGAAACTGCCAACGTAGGTTTAGGAAACGAGCTAAAGTATAAATGTTGTAATTCAGAGTTTAAAGGTAACATTAAGGAGCCTCAGTGAGGCATTCGGTGTAATGGAAAGTCATTAAGTTATTTCATGTTATTATTTTGGTGCAAAATAGTGATGTTACATAATAAATGAAAAATGAAATTGAAATGAAATAAATGTTTATTCTCTTTTTTCCTTACATGCTTAAAGCTAGACATCTTCAATCTGCCAAACCACAGTGCGGTTTGTTGGCAGACAATGCTCCTAATTAATATTGCAGGTATTAGCTAAAAGCTGTATGAATGGTAATATATATGTAGGCACGGTATTTACTTATGCTAGAACAAATAATCAGTTAAGTTACTTAGGATAGCTGAATTACATTTTTTAATTTATTTAATAAGACATCGCTTACTTTCTTTTTAAACAATTGTTTATATGTATATTATAAAGATTATTTTATACTGTTGGATATACTAAATAGTATCGTGTGCTTTCCTGGCCTTCAGTATGTAAATTATATCTAAAAAATGAGCTTTTTAATGTAGCATCATACATCATGAATATCTATTAAGAGTTCGCAACTGTGATAGTCAGTTCGCTCCTTAAAAAATGCTTCCAAATATAGATTAGTGTCCATTATCCAAAATTACCACGTGTAGGTATCTTAGGGAAGGTCTCACAAAACCATACAAGTGTGAAATACCGGACAAGGAGGTTAGCAAATCAATTCAGCAATTCAGACGTCACCATCATATTTCTTGATGTTTATCTTTGACCAAATGGAAGGTGTTTACGTTCGACATGTCAAAAATTATGGCGTTCCATATATCCAGGGTTCCGGCAGACCTCTATTACTATAATTATAATGAGAGCGAATTTTAGGGGCCGTTTTATGAAGTAGTATTCGGAAAGTTACGGTTGTGAATGTGTTGCAATAATATATTTCAAGGTGCAAAAAATAATGAATGGACGTTTAGAAAGAGCAAGTTTTGCGAACTAGGGAACAAAAAGTTAAAGTAAAGTAGTTTAAAAGTTGGTAACTACTGTTACCTACCTAATTTTATAATGTTTAATAATTTAACAAAACCTTATATATTGAGCGCTTATATAAGTTTCTTAGGTTATCGTAATCGTTTTTTTTTCTTTTTTTGCTTATATGTATGTATCTGTGTGACCTTATGTGCGTAAGATAAACTTTAATCTAAGATCGAAAAGTTTTGTTCATACCATGATGCGTTGCTCCACGCACGGTTGGGGTTACAATAAATAAAACTCCTTAATGCATCACGATTCTCAGATTTACTGTCCACTTTCCTAGCAGTCGATAGCAATAAAATCTACTCCACGCATGTACCTACGCTTTAGACACATCTCTAGAACATTATTAAATTAATGTGACAGATAAATTGTCCTGATTGCGCTCATAGGTGGTCCTAACTACCGTAAACGGTTATTTCGGCTATGATAAGATATTAATGTGAAAGGCACGCGCTGAACTACGGAGATACCGGTCATAGGTTAAGATGATTCTTAAGTTTTGACTTCACTCTCCTCTATATGGCTCTATTGATAGAACAAACTTTCGACTTAAACCAGTTTGTGTTTAAGTGTTTTGATTGCTTTGACACAGTTGATAATGTACGATTGTAACAAAAATATGAGCTTAATCGCCAAATCTTCGTTCGCTGACCACCTCATTGAAAATACAGTCATTACGTACGTCACATATTAGAGAACGTGTTTTTTTCATAAAAGGCAGTGGCTAACAAGCATATGGCGTACCTAGTGGTAAAGAGACAGCGTAACCTAGGTCTCGCTGGAATTCAGACATATATTGGGACTACTGACTAGAATTCTGTTAACTTATAAAATTCACTCTACTTTGTGTCTTTATGACGATTGTTGTGATTTTATATATAGAGTTTATCTGCACAGCTGAAATAAGTTGACAAGTCCAGATGTAAAATTGAAGAAATTTGTACCTCATAGTTTATGAATCAACCAACCACTCTTCAAACTTCAAACTTCAAGTTCACATCGTGACTTACCAACTTATTTTCTCCATGTACGGATTAAATCAGATAAAATTGTGGATTTGCCAGCTTTGCACACATATTTACACACAAGTGCAGGTGCACAAAAAATCTGATCCTAGATCGCTCGACCCAAAAACGAAGACCCGAAATCACCTGCACCAACACCCAAAACATTAAGCCGAAGGTCCCGCACGACTCTTGCCCCAAGCCAAGATGCTTATTAGGGATGTACCATGCACCTGTGTGAATATTTTCATAATCCCTCTAATTAGAGGTTTGCGGATCTTCCCAAAGGCCGCAAACGGTTGGGCCTCACTGAGGAGGCAATAAATTGTTCGACATTTGACCCCGCCGACTGGGGTTTTTGGGGAATTTGCCCTCTGGCTGTAAGAAAGTGTACAGAGTAGAGAATGATCATGATCATAGCGGTGCTGTGACACTTGAACTATAATCATTGGATTATGGACATTATTATAATATTAAATATGTAGTTCTATAAGAAACCACCACCCCTGTTGTTAAAGTGATTTATAAGCAAATTTTTTGTAAATTTTTTGTCTTGCCGTGGTCCAATAAAGAGTAATGATTATTATAATTACTTATTATCTATAAGAAACATTACTAAATATCTTGCAACACACTTATTGTTATTTATTTTATTTAACGCATCGCTTTTTGACGTTCGTTGTACTCGTAAAAATGAGAATGCGGTTTCCTAAAAATAATATTCGTTCATATAAACTTTAACTAAATCCATGAGTAGTCAATCAATTATCAAATAGTGAACATTCTTAGAGATAAAGAGCTCAATTTTACTTTAATCCAAATTCTACGAATCTGTAAGTATATTTAATAAACAAAACTATTTCAATATCTCTCTGCTCTGTGCCACCACTAATGTTACATATATTTATCAAGGCGATCGTCAACCGTGGCGTCTTGCCGCAGGGCGCCCCGCCTTAGTTGCCTCTTTCCCACGTGCACCGAATGCTTGGATTGCGTGCGACCTCTTGCACCAACCATGTCCGCTCACATCACTAACACTCATTCATCAAACCCATCACAGGTAAAAAAAAAATCCTTCATCAACTACTTCCAAACTGCCAGTATCCACGCCGAGTTTAAGTCTGTAAGTTTCATCTGTGGCATCATGTGATGCGTCAGTGGCCCAGTCTGTGGCTACATGTACGGACGCTATTGCTGCTGCAGTGGATCTACTGTTTGCTCCAGGCTAGAGATCTGGGTTCTCACCTTTAACTTCTTTTATGACCGTGGGATTTTGACCACAAGCATGAGGAGCCAAGATTTTATTAATGATAAGTGAAACTTGGTCTTGTTGTCGATTTGGAAATTTTATAATACAGTCAAGTTTCAATATGTTTTTTATTAATGTCAATGTACCGACCGTGGTTTTGTGTATCTAATCTCATAAGCTTTTTACAGTTCCTTGCCAATCTATAGAAACCCATGATTAAGGGTTGATAGAGAAACCCTAATTCCATACTAACCCTTAAATTGCGGTTACGATCAGGGATAAGCAATATTAAAGGGTTAAGAAGAAATTCGACGTCGCCTTTCTCAGATTCCCGACTATAAATGGTAAACGTTGATAATTTGAGGCTGTACGTTCAACGTAATAACGATACTGAACCGTGGAGGTGATTACAAGCGTTTACCGAATTGTTCAGTAATCGATCGGGCGGGATATCGAGGGAATAAAATGTGAGGAATTCCTCCAGGAACGTATGATTTCTTAAATATTATGTTTAGCTGAGTTATGTTAATGCGTGGAGATTATGAACCTTCTGAAGGGTTATTGGGTCTCGATTAGAGAGTAGGCTAAATGATGTTGACCTTCTGTAATCTCATTTCTACATCATGTTGATAAAATTAGAGAGAACTTTGGAAAAGAAGACGTATGTTTAAACTAATTTTAATTAATGTAACAATTTTTTTTTTAAAGAGGAATATCATATTTTCGTACCGTGGAATGGGGTTACTTAAGGAAAAAATGGGGCTATTTTGATCATTTTGAATGTAGTATAAAAGCAGAACTATTTAAAATGAAGAAGATTTAATCGAGTAAACAGCAAGATAGAATACTAATATATTCACTGCCACGTTCACCCACAAGTAAACACAATGATTTCGGAGAAAAAACGATTTTATCTAATTCGCTCTGCCCTCGAATCCAAGTAACCCCATTCCACCGGTACCCAAGTGGTTAACTAATTCGTCAGTGTTTCAGTGTGTGGCGATACATTTGGCGAAAAGACGGACAGACACAGTATACTTAAATAAAAAAAATACGAATTAAGAATGTCGTTTTGTTTTACAACCCGTTCATATACAATTCAAATTCATTCTACAATTTCTCAGTAGTAGCAACAGAAGTGCAAAGTTTCCTGTTAAATGAAAATGCCCACTTGATTAGAAATCCTTCATAGAACCAACGCGCCGTCGCCACCCTCAAACAACCTTTCGATTAACTCGATTGGTTACGGCCTACCGCCACTTAGGGCAAAATTTCGGCTAGCTCAAAGAGCCCGTGTTGTCCTAAAGATCATTGGTCGGTAATTAAAACAAATAGGGTCAAAAAGGGCCCGCCGTAGGCGCCACGGGGCGGTTACTGGCGCTCGTCTCGCCGTCGCCGAGGGCGGCCAACCCCCTCATTATAAACTTAATCTAATTATTGAATTCGTACAATGTAGTGTTTACATTTTTTTCTAATTTGTTCCACTATACTTAAGAATGGATGCGTAAGCGCTAAATAGCACGTTTAGGGCCATATATCATATGAGAGTCACTGTTTCGCCGTCGGCCGTTCTCACGCTGTGCCTTGCGGGTTTTTTTTAGGACATAAGCGGTTTTTAGTTTAGGTTTCTGAGACATTAAGGCGGTCTCCTCAGGCTTATTATATGGTTCGTTTACGGTTTTGCCTCTTGATGACTGTCACGATCTTGATTCATTATACGGCGGCGTCGGCGTTTTGTTTTGATTAGCTTTTAAACAAACTACAACTTAACGATCGATATATTTGCGTAGTGCATTTTAAAGTGTTGGTTATGAGTCTAATATGATAAGTTAATCTAGGCTTTGTACACACGCTTTATAGACAGATTTATACACGGCTCTAACGTGTTTTTTATTTCCATTTATTTCTGACATCTGTCTGGACACTCGATGAACTGACCGTGGTCTCAGATGACACTGAGAGACCGAATCGTTTTAAACTAGTAAAAAACTAGCAGGTAAACGCTTTAGAAAGTATTTAGTACAATCCGACCGTAAGGGATCATTACATTTTGTAATAACTTAGTAGATATTATTTTGTCCTCTATAATGAATCAGTAGGTCACTACTGGACAGAATTGTCCCATGACAGTTGATAGCAAGTTTTCTAATTGTAATAATGCAGGCAAATCTTAGTTAGCTTCAAGCCGAAAACTGGCAGGAAGTGGCGTAGAATCGGAATAAGTGACGTGCTCTCGTTTCAGAGGCCAAGACTGTGTATGGATTAGTGAGCCAAAATAGTTACATAGGTAGCAGTAAAGTTATCTAAGGGATAGTTGCATTGTCTACTTACGGCGCCGGCAGCGGTCATTTCATAGAAACTTGTCAAACTTTCCACGCGTTCAGATTTTAACAAACACCGCTTACGATTACCGACGCCGACGGTTTGATGCAATTTTGGTAACTTGTGCGAGAATCGAGCCCCAGTTATTCCTAAACATGACCCTGGAATGTAGAATGCAATTTTGCTACGCAAAAAATTTTTAAATTACCTACCAACAACTTATTATTGACAACTCATTTAAATAGCTCAATGCGCGAGATAGCTTCAGTCGCCCGCGGCATCTACTACATTCATAAGAAGTCTCGTCTCACTACACCATTCGTGTTCAGCAGCAACTCGATTTTATTCCGATACAACCACGCGTCATCGGATGTCTGTCTTAAACTGGGCTACCTGATAAATGTCCGTAAGAGTTGTGAATACCCAGCAGCTATCTCCACTGCCTCGGTACTGGGCTTCATTTAAGACGCCGTCCAAGCGCATGCATAGCCTCAGACGAACAAGTATAAGACACTCCAACTGTTACGAATTCAGAGATCAATTGTATTTGGTGACGTTGATAGTCGAATACAAGGTTTTGTGAATGGGTTCGGTCGTCGGCGGAGATCGTGCGATTCCCCATCCATCATGGACGGTAACGATAACGACCTTTATGCAAAACACTGAGCTGTTATGACGTGTGCTTTACTATTTTATAGATTCTTTAGGGTTTGATTTATGGCTACAAACTTCAATCTTTTGCTTGATTTCATGTACACTTGCAACTCGGACTTGCAATGAGGAAGATGGCACGTACCTACTTAAAAAAATGACGGAAGCAGGGTAAAACCAATTGTGAGAGGAGATTTATGTAAGACGGTTTTGTAATTAAAACGCTTAGAAAGAGACGAGTAAGTTATATCGTATGCGAGGTCCGTGTGCTAGTCGTGCACTGCATTCGGGATCTGCCTCGCTATTCTGTAAGCAACATGTTTTTCTCAAACATGCAATGAAATATTGACGTTCTGTTCTTCCGAATGGGCTTCGAAGTGTCACGTTTCGGGCGCAGCGAGACGAGAGACCCGTAATGGCATTACATACAAAATTGGAGGCCTAGGCCGGCAAGATGGTCTTTTTTAATTTCCATTCCACTATTTGTGCCACAGGGTCACGGCGTTCAGCCATGAAAATTAAAGACTGCTGCTGAAATTAAAGGCTGGGAACCCCTTTTCACGCCGAGGTATACATGCGTTTCTCAAACATGGAATGAAATAAATTAAAAAACTCGAAGAAATATATTTTTGCATTCGGGATTAGGAGCTCTGGTGACCTCATTTATTTACCACCAGGTGTTGTTGCATATGCCTACGCGTCAATATACATTAAGTTAGTATTATTTCTTCAATGATTACTAATAAGAACTTACTAAATTATTTAGTGTTACTTGGGTTCACTTCTCTGTAAAGTGAAAGTACTTTTCCAGATGCAGCTGATTCCGAAGTGAGCGTGATGCCACTCCTCTGTATCTTCTAGATAAGAAAAAAAGGAAAAAACTAATTACTTTTACTTATTTAGGTATTATGTGACTTTTAAAGCCATAACGTGTTTTCTTTATTTTACTTAGCCGAGTAATAATCAAAACAACACGAGATATGCATTCCGTTGAATAAGCTCACCGATTCACCAAACTTTAAAATGGATCCGTTTTATTATTCAAGTTTTCCCACTCCAAAAATGTCCCATTGAATGAATGAGTGACTCACACCCAAAAATATTCGTTCGCGATTCGAATCGCATTCCTGAAAAACTTTTTTAAAATGAGAACATAAATTTTTCAAATGAAGAATGAAGACGCGGCGCACTTGGCTCATTAATGCTCATTTGGTGAGATATTTACCGAGCAATTACCTTATAGGCTGATTATTTTCTCAAACTCACATCTAACATAATAATGAAGCTAAAAATTAAACGTTGTTTCGAAGAGCTTACAGTTGAATTAGCAATGGGGCACGGTTGAGATGTATGAGAATGCGTGAGTGAAACGGTCTTATGGTATCGCTTATTTATTAATGGCCAGAGCCTTGATTCATAGCGGGCCGATGCGTTGTTAGTGTCAAACTGACAGTTTATTTCAGGGGCAGATATTATGTGAATGTTATTAGTAATTTTAATAAGTAGGGTGTCGAAGTGTCGCTGGGCTTGTGGAGGATTTATGTTTATTAGACGCTAGTTGGCTGTGAAATGTCGTTTCTTTAATATGATATGCTTTTTCTGTAGTTTAAGTATTGAGTTAATATGAGTAGATGTACTCTGATACTAGTTTTGTTCACTTTAGTACGAGTATCTACTTATTCGAAGAGGGATAAATAATGATGGCCCTAGACCTGATCATAAAAGTTCATCAAACCTAATTTACTGAAAAATACTTTATTTATTACAAATAAGATTATAGGTTAAAAACACAATTTACATATTAAATAAAAATTATAAACTAAGACTTAACACTAAGACTTTCACACTTTTACTTAAAATTCTGTTCAAATTCCTTTTTGTTTATCTAACACTTCGACTTTTGTGTTTGTAAGTACGGGACAGAACATCTTTTAACTAACAGAGTTATGTTAAGTTTGATGAATATTGGGGTTAGTCTAAGAAACGAAAACTTAGATAAATATGCTAGCGAAAAAAAGTCAAGTTAACTAGAATGCTCTAAAAACGTTAGTCAGTGAATACTATTAAATGGGAAAATTTTAATCGCTTACCAAAAAAATACTGGTTACGCACCAGAAAATTCCACGTCGATTAGTATTTTAGCCGTGCAAATAAGTATTTTTAGGATGCAAGGTTTTTTTGATGTGCCTTTAAATACTAGCCCTATAGGTATAGGTATAGGTGTACGCGGGCTGGGTTTCCGCAACTCGACGTCATATCTGCGCCTATTTTGTGTGTGGGTATTGGCACTACTATTATTCGTCCCAGCCCAGTTCCACCAGGAAGCCTAGCAGACCCTTTATGTTGCCGACGGCCTCCGGTAGTGACCCCGGTGTTCCGAGGTGCTTTGCCCAGTATACGTCATCCTGTAGTGCCCTGGGGTGGCCCGGGGCACGTCAGGATGACGTGGGCGGCTGTCTCTTCCTCTTCCATGCAGGCTCTGCAGAGAGGACTGTCTGTCCTATTATATTGTTCCGTGCCAGCGTGGAAGTGCGTCAGGCGATGTGCTGTTATCTCTGCCTCACGCCACTTACTCCCACTCTACTTCCTATACAAAACCAAGCACATAGATCTAGATGCCTTGATACGGCAGCTGTATTAAGAAAGGTCTTAACTACATCACACTTTAGTTAATCTTCAGTCTTTTCTACGCACAGCTCCCGTCACAGCGGCGAGTGCAGCAACAAGGGAAGTAGGCTACATTTCACTGCAGAACACGCCCTCTAGTTATCAGATAACCAGTGACGTATCTAGTGTAGTATTTAAATACAATAGGTGAGGAAACTCTGTTGGGAAAAAGGAAAAACGTATATACGCCGTACGCGGATATTGAAAAGTCTGGCAGTGTTTATAAAAAATTTAAGGACACTTCCACATCTGGTTGCGGTACGAAGTTAGTGTCGTATCAGTTAGCTGTCAACTGGCAGTGACAAGTCAGGATAGATACTTGACTGTCGGCATTTCGAGAAGTGCTTTCTGATAGGCGCGAGATTCACGGAAGCGAGGCGGTACGGCTGCAATGTGCTGAGAATAAGCTTGAACTTGAACGAATAATCATCCTGCGAAAATATAACACTGACAGTATATTATCGTCAAGTAAGGAAATCAGGGTGATAACAGTTAACTCGCATACAGATTCCGTCCACCAAATGCATGAATGTCTTTACCCTCTCAACTCATACATACATGTATTTCTTTTAAAAAAACAATGGCTTAGTTACTTGTTGTAGTTAGTCTACAGGGTGTCCCATTTTAAGTGGATCAAAATACGACCTGGATAGCTATTCAACGCTTTTCTATCTGATTTTTTCGCAGAAAAGTAGTTTCCGAGGTAGGTACGAAAATGTGCGATTTTGTGTTTTAAAACTGACTATGACTCCACAACTGCCCTGTAGGAAAAATATACTAATTCCACAATTATTATGATTTAAGACTCACATTCGTTTCTAAACTAATTCGATTATCAATAAGTTACGAAAACATTCTAATAGTCTGAGAACCTTCGACCGAGAATCGAACCCTGGTCACGCTCGCACAAATTACAAGCCGGCGAACGTACGTGCGTGGATTGACAGCAATTTAGGCCCATATGACTTGGACACGACTGTTGATCTTAAGCGTTTCATTTGGTAATAAGTTTATTAGAAATGTCAAGTCGTAATGGAAATGCGACTGGAAAGACCGTGAGAATGTATATACTTTTATTACGGATATCGGAGATACGATGAGATCTGTTTCAATTGGAAAATTATTTAGTTATACCGAACGCATTTATTTTGCAGATATTTCATTATTTATTCCATGAGTTTTTAGAACATCCTTAAATTAGGGTAGGAGTAGATTTGTCTAGGTTAGCTTTCTTTGATTACAATCGCAAAAAGCCAACCAGGGGAAGCACAGCGAAAAGAGTCAGTTTGACAAATATTCACCCATACTTTACCAATCCAACTACAATATAGCAATGAATACACAAAAAACTGACGAACTGTTTACGGTAGTAGTAACTTTTTTTAAGACTATAATGTCTCTGTCAGATATAGAACCATGCAACATGTTGAAAAAAATATATAATTCAAAGACTGAATTGACAAAAGGAATATCCCTCCTGTTCACAAAATTTGTAACAATACGAGGAAAAAAGTAACTAATCATTTATATTTATCATACCAAAAAATAGCCTATGTCACCCGAAGCATAATTTCCAATTGACACCTCATTTATCAAAATCGGTTCAGTATCTTAAACGCTACGGTGGAAGACACGTACCTAAATACAACATCATCATCAAACTGCTGAAATCATATCCTTTCCTCTCGGCTCTGCCGTAGTCGGACATAAAGGCATAGGTGCGCACGTACTTTACGTACAGTAAGGTGCATTATCTAGAACGCAACCCAACGGAAGAAGGCACTCGGGAAATGCATATCAGCCGAGCTTTGCATGCATCTGATAACCGATGGGCGGCAAAGGCAGGCGGGCTCTTTGCTCCAATTAATGCAAAATGTAAAGCCGGTACACACTATACTCGTACAACTGAACCGCACAGTGATTAAATGTACTTTATATGTTAGCTAGCAATAGACACGAAAACATTTTATTTTAAACGGAAGCCTGTATGAAGAAATGCAGATGTGGGAATTACTACAAATAGGAATTAGTACCTGCCTAGATGTGTCACCATCATCCTCATTATAAATATAGAATTGGAAATCGGTGGAAAAATTAACCTTGTTGAATCGGGAATCTCAAGAGATTGTCCGGTGTCTAGCACGTGACGGGTCACACGGATCACAGGATGGAGGAGGAAAATAAAAAGGGGAAAGTATTCAGAGGGTAACTAAAAGCAGGGGGAAATTGGTGTGTTGCGAGATCTATCGCTCCCTAGTCTATAATACGCAAGCAGTCATCTTTTTGTGTGATTTAGGTAAATGAAATATCTACAATGGAATAAATAAAACTAACAGACCCAACCATATTTTAGGCTTAACGAAGTATATTAGCAAATACAAAAATGTAGAACTCTTTGCTAATTGAACTAATCCCTTTAATAAGGTATTGATAAATTGCTCAATAAACTTTCAAGCAAAACAAGCAACTGAACACAGCGTCTGTCATTAGTAAACAAATTTCGCACATAAATCGCAATTTGTTATCCAAGAAAATTAAATTAAAGCCATGTTACTTGAAAAAAGCGTGGATTGCGTGTTTGTGGTCACTTAATAATGATTTTATTTGGCCTTAAGGATGCTTGCGGCGGGAACAAGGCCGGTCCCCCTACAAACAAAATTATTGAATTTGTAAGGTAGTTTCAAATTTAGTAAATCTACTAAATACTAGCAAATTCAAATTGAACACTAAACGGTCAAACACGCGACAGTGTTGCCACGTGATTGAATCTCGTGGCTTGCGTTGGTCAGACTCTGCTGAAATTACAAAAAATAAGCACATGGCGATAGGCATAGAGCATTAGGTGGCTTTCATGAATCGATCCGTTCCCTATCTCATTACATTCCATATATTTTATTTAAAAAAAAGAGAATGACTGCAATTCAGCGGCACCGCCAAATTAATAACTACGTTGGCAGTGGGGGAGGCAAACTAACGAAATAGGTTTGTGTTAGGTGTTATATAAATGAGAAATTCACTGAGAACTATAGAAAAAAACGGGAAAGACAGATATAGACTTTTACTACTAAACGATTACATGAAGACCATTGAAAAACACATTATAGGCAAGAAAAGAAAAGGAAAACATGGATGAAGTGAAAAAATCACGTTTTGTCAGGCGGTCAAAGATACGGCTGAAAACAGGCATGCATATTAGAAATTGCTTCTCCAACTGGCGCCTGGCGTTTAGCGTATGATTTGTAAGAAACATTGTATGACTACCGCCTCCCATAAACCCTTAAGGATATCTCAATAGGGGGACCCAATAAATTGATTGCTACCTATAATAAAGGTCATTAGTCACTCGCCGGCGCGCTTAAATCACGCTGTACTTCTAGTTGCGTGTTTGGACGCTACCCGTGTTGGCACGCGAGGCGTTTTTTGAGCGTATTCGTTAGGTTTCGGCCCCCGGCTGTCCCAGTATGGCACGGACAGGGTTTTATAATACTGATTGGGAGTTCAGTGCTGTCGGCGCTTTACTGTATGGTTGAAGAAAACTCCCAAACTGGTTAAATGTGCAAATATTTTATGATAATCCTAATGCTCAACACTGTCCCAATAGTTAATCCTAATTATTTTTAATTTATAGCAATAATGGTATCAAACATTCAAACGTTTACTCCATTTCTCACAGAAGTTCGGGAATCATACGGACAGATAGAAAACACAATCAAAACTTCAAATTACCAGTAAATAACTGCTAAATATTTACGAGATATCTATCATCTCGTCCTAAGGGTTTCGTAACCAAATTGTGCCGTCGGGCTACGATGTTAAGGTACATGTCACTAAAGCAAGAATAGAAAATTTATAGACTTTATATTTATTAATAGCATTTATTACAGACTTTCTATTATTATGTCCGCTATAATAAAATAAAGTTTAAATTAAAAGAAGGTTTGCAAGAAACTTGTTAGCGTTTAACTCAGTTACGACAATACATACAAATGTTTGGATATTATGTCTCGTAGGAGGGAATCCTACTTGTGTACATGACTGGTTCTTCAGAGTTATCAACACTATCTTGAAATGAGATTTGGCGTGTCCATAACAAGCAACATATACTTATATAGGTAGTTACTCGTAAATAGGTAGGTACTAGTAACTAAGCTTTCATTTGACGATAATTCTATGTCAAAATTTCGATATCAAACAAACATTAACTATAATACAAATTAAAAATGTCTCAAGATTTATTCGCGTCAGTACACTTAATCTTGATCACACACCAATTATATAATTATCGGTAAATACCATCAAATAAACGACGGTATAAAAAAAATAACTAACCAATTTATTGCAATAATTTTAGTAATTTACTAAATTATCACCCGATGTGCCTTGGGCAATACGAGTACCTATGTAATATGAAAATGCAACTTAAAACTACTGCCTTTAACAAACAAAGCTAACCCAAAATCTTCTTTAATAAGTAAGCGGACACCGGAGCCTATAGACGCATGCAACTCCAAAGGAGTAACATGGGCGTTGCCGACCCTTGATACATTTGAGGATTCACCGTGTTGACAGCTGAAGGAACAAATTCCCTCGCTCTCAACACAACGCATCCTCGGGAGCTCTGGTGACCTTGCTCACCTCCAGGAACACAACACTACTACAGAGCAAGTAGTGTGTTATTCATTATTATGGCTGTGGTCTTCTGCAAGGCGGAGGTACTTCCCCAGTTGGGCTGCTCCAAATTCGAGCGGGATGACATTTCGCTGTGCCCTACCTCACTAAAACCTGTCCTCGTCCTCGTATTGTTAATGGAAATCAAACTTTATTGCCATAACGACTTCAAATAAATGTAGGTTAATCTGAATCATTCAGTGAGCAAACGCGCACGTAGGAACGCTACTGACATTCAAAGAAAAACGCAGTAATTGTGTATTGGCTTCATACTGATTTAAGACTATTTGCTCCTGCGTTGCAAACTACCTATTACCCTGTTTCTCACAGCATGCGCCTGAGAACTCCAATCAAACGAGCTATTTTAATGCTCCGATCACTGGTCAATCAATACTAAATCATTCCACTGGATTTCTGTCATTAACTGTACGATAATTCGTGTTATTGTGGTTGGGTCTGTGTGAACTTTTCGAGTCAGTTTTGTGCGAAAAGAAAAAAGCACTGGGGTTAAACAAAGAACGTTGATCAGTGGTTATGCGTCATATATGATTCTGATGACAGATTTTCCGATAATAATTCATTGATTAGATTAGTCAGGGAAGGAGCCTCAGAATTGTTTTATGTTTCTATCTTATTGAAGATTTTTTTTATTTCTTTTTTTATCCTTTTAACCTAAAATGGGTCTGTAACATCAAAAGTTCATTTAAGTTCTCTTGCATCGAGCTTTTACTTATCATCGTATATTAAAAGAGAACTAAGTTTTGTTATTTTATTTATTTATTTTATTTATTTAAATCAGGCAGGCAACAAGGCCCATATAACAAATACCTTAAGAGTCCGCAGTAAGCTCGGCCGAATTTCACCTTCCAATACAAACGTAGTTACGCTCTCATTTTAAAACTACGTGTTGGATTGTGGCGAAACGTTGCATATACATTGACATGAGGTATATCTATGTCTGTAATTAGTTTATATGGGTCCAGTGTATAAAACAAACTAAAAACAGCAAAAACGAGTTTTGTATGAAAAACTTATATTCGCTGTATTTTTTTTACTATGGTATCTGAAGCTACATAAACTAATTACAGACATAGATATACCTCATGTTATTGTATATGCAAAGTTGCGTTACAATGCAACACGTAGTTTTAAAATGAGAGCGTAACTACGATTGTATGGAGAATCGAGCTTACTGCGGACTCTTAAAGACTGACATACATATCAATATAAACTTATTAAAAACTACAAAAACAATAGGACTGCGACGCGTTGCCCAATTTCGTGGTGGTCAGGTGGTGTTATGACTAACAATAAAATAAGTCCTTCGTAATACTATTTAAACTGGGAATATGAAAAATCTTAATTACCGTGGGAAGATATTTCTCGCGAATAACTCGAGTTATGAAAGGACGCTTGGATTCGGCCCGACATTATTTTGGACTCACAATGTCGATTATTGTTGGGATCGGCGCACGTTACCTTACGCGCAATGACTCAGAGTTGTTACAACCTAAACATTGTTTTATGACTATGAAATATGTAGGTGAAAATTTAGAACATATTTAAAATATTAAATGTCTGATTAGTACACTTTCAAGCACAAGTATTAAGAAATCTTTCTTGTACCTGGACACAAAAAATAAGTGCGAAATCACATCAGCCTAGGAATTTCTATGGAAAACTATAAGTTACTACGAAATATGAGACCCGGTGCCTGTAGTAGCGATTTAATTGTCACAAATCAAATTAGTTAAAATTAAAATTAAATAATACTACGTCAGCATACCCACTAATATGCCGACGATATATTAATTTATTGTATGTATATTTTTTCATAATGTATTAAATGACTGGTAATTTTACTTCATTTAATAATTAAAATTCAATTTGTGTCAGCTATCTGCTCACCTCTGGAAAACGTACAATCGTACATAGGGCTCAATTAATTCCTAAAATTGATATTATGGAATAAGATCTCTCCAATTTGAATATATGTATACTACTAAGAAATTGATTACTCGTATTATTACCTTAAAGATTTTTGATTCGCACGTAGGTATTTAAATAATGATCGTATGTATTAAGTATTGTATGTAGTAAGCTAGTTTTTTATGTGTTGTTATGTTTTTTTACTAAGAACATAATTATAATGGGGTTATTTCGGTTTGCAATAATTTATTTTGTAAACTCTTCATACACACTAGTATTCGATAGTATTCTTGTTATTATTTATTTATTTAAACTTTATTGCACAATACAAGATAAAGTACAAATGGCGGACTTAAGGCATGGTTTATCTTTTCTTTTTTTGATTAAAATGGGATTGCTTTTGACCTTTGTCTAACCTGATGGAAAGTTAAGACAAGGCTTAAGATGAATCACGCTTGCCCTTAAAATGCCTGCAAGGTTAGCGTAAGACTTGGACTATCGGTCTCTCTCTTATTAGAAAACTTATAAAGAGATGGATAGGGCGAGAGAACTCGCGTGCCGTCTTGTGCTAACCGTGTTGTAAATTTTTAGGCATTTTTTAATCTATAAATTATATACCTCTGAAACAATGTGCATCACAGCTCGTCTGATATATTGTAGCTCAAATAACGTTTAAAACTAGAAGGGTTAGTGTGTTCTAATAATCTTTACAATAAATCATCAACAAAGCTGTTTATCATTTTATTTTTGATTTTAATTCAGTGTGATAATCAGTAAAAAAAAACGTGCGTCGTAAAATTATTCAGTTTAGATATAATTTAAGCAGCCCGTGCAGCCCAGCTATTTAAAGAAATACCTATTTAGCAAGTCAAATAAACTTTAAAAATTAGGCAGAAAAATTATAAACTACAAGTTTGCGTATTTACAAATAAGGATAACGATAGATGTCAAAGATAAATTCAACATGTTCAAATTTTTCAAGTAAATAAAATACTGTTTATAAACTTCGATTGGTAAGATTTTTTGCAGTGTTAAGCAGGAGCAGTAAAATACTAATATACCTACAGTATTTTATTTGAGGTATTTCTTCTATAAAACTAAACGTAGCTCAGTAAAAATATATGTAGGTACTTTTTTTATCCTTGAGGTGGTATTTACCGCTCTATGTTGCATCCTCTAATAAAATAAGTCTACACTTTTTGTGACCGGCGAGCGCACGCGTCGTGGGTGTATTTTTTCACGTTTCTCGACGATTAGAATGGCAAACTCCCATTGCGGTTTGCTTCGGTTTTAAAGTCTTTACTCGTCATGTAAGTATGAAAGGAAATTTAAAGTTTTGCAACGGAAGTTAGTAATTAAGTGAACGTTTGAGTAAGATTTGAATGGCAAACTCTCATTGCAATGTGCTTCGCTTTTTACTCACCAACCGTGAAGGGACCTTTTTTCCACGCAGGGAAAAAAACTATAATTAGAATAAAATCATATGTAAATTAAGTACTCAAAGTAATTCTTGATCCATTTTCATGCCAATAGAGAGCTGTATAAATTAAATAAAATAACTTTACTCTGCAAGCGGCCACAGTGGCACATAGACAAGTCATAACTGCTAACTGTACCATTCACATTATTAACTAATGTTCAAACCTAGCAGTATGTTTATTTACCTAGCGACTAAGGAAGACAAGCACAAAGCCTGAAACTTCATTTTATATAGGCCATTAGCTGGGTCATGAACGATTGAAATATGCGTTGAACATAAATAATGTTAAAACTTAGTTACTAGTAGATATTAGGATTACAAAAAAGTGACCAAACTTTGCCATTGCAAAAATAGATCTAACTCGTTCGAGAATATTATCGATCAATATTAAAGAAATCGTTTGTAATTAAACAAGTATCATATTTTAAACACAAGCATCCTAATCAAATAGACTAGTTTCACACATTAAGAATTTTTAAGCTACCTACTGATTTTATATCTATAACTTATCCAGAAATTATGTCAAATGTTAAATTTGAGTTTATACCAAACGAATTCTCACAAAATAGTGAAAGAAAATCGGGTGTTTTTATAAAAAAAAAGTAGATTCTAATTTGTAAATTCACAGTCTGTCCGTTGGAAATGTGCAAACATGATGTGATCCAGCCCGCCCATCACACACGTGCTGCATGCATCGTGTCTGAGGATTATCTGAGTATAGGATTTCTTGTTCTTGGTGAGTCGAGTTGAGAGGTCTTGGTATCTATCTATCTGTCTATTCAGCCCGTATCCTCCAACTGTTGAGTATAGGCCTCTTCTGTATTATGCCACTCTCCTCGGCCCTGTGCTAATCTCATCCAATGTTTGCCTCCTGTCATGATATCATCGGTCCATCGAGCTGGTGGTCTGCCCGCTGACCGTTTCGATGACCTTGGCCACCATTCAGTAACCAGTTTTGTCCATCTCCCATCGTTCCTCCTCGCCAAGTGTCCCGCCCACCTCCACTTTAATTGTGTTATTCGTTTGCCGACGTCCGCCACTTTCGTTCGTCGCCGGATTTCAGTGTTTCGGACTCGGTCTACAAGGCATATGCCTAACATGGCTCGCTCCATGGCTCTCTGCGCCACATTCATTTTGTGCAGTACTCCCTTGGTAAGTGCCCAAGATTCCGTCCCGTAAGTAAGGGTAGGCAAGTCTTGGTATAAGGAGTATAATTTATATCATATTCATAATAAACTTATTTCTTTTTTTTGTTTTTAAACCACATAGCTACTTCAACATGCATACTCAATGCGATACGCATGTAATGATTTAGATTAGATTTAGATTTCTTTATTTCATAAAATTTTACATTGTAAGTTAACTTTAAGCTAATTTACACGAATTTATTTAATGATCGTCAAATAATGAATATTAATAGGATGAAATGTCACAGGTACAATACAGCATTATTATTGAAATATATTACAAAATGATTTATGATAAAGTCAAAATAAGGAATATAAATATTGATAAGTACTGATATCTCGTAATGAACGTCAAAATAAAAGCTAGAACATTATCAAATTATAAAACAATTTAAATTAAATTAACCATGCCAAATAGATTATATGTCCATATACTTACATACAGAATACAATGGATGTTCTAATAAAAATATTCTCAACTGACGTTCGAATGTTTCGTCAGAGGGTTCAGTTCACAATTTGGCGGGTAGACGCTCGTAATACGTTGCGCCAATTACCCTAGGTTTTTTTACTGAGTCCATGCGATACGGTACTGTTCTTAGCCTTCCAGTGGATCGGAGCTGTTTACCTGGTACTTCAACCCGTTTTAACGTTCGTAATTTGTTCGTAATGTGATCGACTTTTTATAAAACTGTCAATAGAATTGGCACCATCTACCTTGGAGGGTAAAGTTGCTTTTTGAATGAACTGCTTTGTTGCAATTCGGGCAACTCAAACAATCTCAAGTATACTTCAAGATACAGTGAAAGACCCAATACAATCAACGTGGAATCAGAAATGAACAACCAACAACTCCAAACTAAATAATAGTCGAGAACCATGAAAAAAAAAAAAAGAGTAAATCTCAGACCAAAAAAAAAGACAGACGGAGCGTTACGAACAGTCTAGTGAAGCCAACCGGTTTTCAACCAAGCCCCATAAGTTTAGCACACGCTAAACAAATTAAATCACACAAAACTCGAAATAAATGATCTTGACAGCATTGCGACACGTGCTGAAGAGTTTTGTGCAATTTTGTTTGTATATGTGTGCGTGAGCATGTGCTAAACTTGACGTAGCTTGGTTTTGTTTGTATGTGATTTGGCTTCACTTGACTGTTCGTAACGCTCCTTCTGTCTTTTTTTCTTAGTCTGAGGCGTAAATACGTAGTCTATGTACTTTTAATACAGCGGCAAAAATAAAACTCACACAAACAAAATATTTTTTTTAAATCCCCTCCGTAGGTACCACATAACACTTACATACCCCGTACTCTCCGATTCACACTACAACCTACTACACACAATTAAATAAATAAACATAAACACAAACGTAAGTAATATTCCACATCAACTTAATGATTAGGTTATGGCTTCTTTTTATGTGTCCAAAATGTACTACGTATACTTAATGCTTACTTTTTTATTTAAAAAATAGGTATATCAAGTCTTTTCCCCTCACTGCCTCGGAAAGCCGTCTTTTATCCTTTAAAACCAGTGGGCAAAAACGCATCTTATCCACTAGTGGGGAAAGTAATTTGATCTTGGAGCGTGTTTAAGTAGCTTTTGACAGATAACAAAACGTAAAAAGCTCATAATATAATAATTTCACAGATGTATTAGCGGCTAATATAACAATAAAAACTAAAAAACAGGGTAAAATAAATATTTAAGAACTTTACAAAAATGCTTGTTGAGTTCATCAGGCGCTGGGTCTCAAAATGTTGTAAGTATGGTAAAACTTAAATCCGACTCGCACTTGTCCAAAATTCTACTTGATGTTATTTAACGTTATTATTATTGTTAAAAAATAAAAAATAAAAATAAAATAAAATTAAGTTGTTTTGCATGTTGCACTTTCCTCGCTACAGTGAGGTGAAAACTTTTGTGTTACACTTACACATGGGTGCAAAGTTGTATTTTACTTCTCGTGTGTTAAAACACTCGCTACGCTCAGGATTCTATTTTAGAACCACTCGCTTCGCTCGTGGTTCAACAATAGCGTCCTTTGCTTGCTCGTGTTTCAATTCCACACTCGCGGGTAAAATACAACTTTTCATGCTTGTATAACAAATAACTATTGTATGCTCGAGGTGTTCCGATCGAACCTGTCAAAGGGATAGGGACCAACCTGAAGAAAAACGCTGGGCTGCATGCCTAGCATACGCTGAGATTGGTACCTAGTATATCTGGGGGCACGGCAGTGCCCCCGCCAAGTCGAGCAAAACAGCGAGCGGCACGGCCGTACCATCCTTTTCTCGAAGCAGTTCATGCCATTTTCGACCCCCCTATAACATCGTTGTGGATAAAACTAGAAGCCTGAATTTTCAGTAACCAAGCACGCATTGTATAACCAAATTTTTTTAAAATTTTGTCACTCACTGACTCACCGATCATCAAAAGTGTAAGGCACTTCTAGCAGATATATAAGCTTCAAATTTAGAATACAATTAGTGTTTAGTTTATAAATAAATCAAGACAAAAAAAAAACGCAATTTCACTCCATTTTTCTAGAATAGAATAGAATAGAATAGAAAACGTTTATTCGTGACACATACAAAATAATAACAAAAGTGAACACAGAAACAAAAACAACAGGTATGCCACGAAAAGGCCCCGACTCAGCATGGTGCAGGCCTGTTGGCCAGCGCTGGTCTTCCGTCGAAGCCTTTAAGTGAGTGGGTGGGAGGGCAACACAAACAGTATACATCGCAAACATGAAAACGGAAATAAAATATATATATATATATATATATATATATATATATATATATATATAAAAAACAAAAAAAAAATATATAAACAAAATCAAAAAGACGATCGGTTGACAGTTGCGCGACATCAGCTGTGAACGCGACCATAACTCGCTCTGTCAATGTCACAGCCATAGACAGCGCGAGCCGGGCGACGCCAGGAACAGCAATGTCAACCGAATGCACAGTTTGTGAGTTTGATCATAGTAACATACAAATACAAGCTTAAAACTAATACATTATGGCGTTAAACTATACGGCAACAAAGTTCTAGATACACCAACTGCATAAATAACATTGTTTTCATGTGAAACAAATATCACTTTGTAATCCTGTATCTTTATATGTATAAAGATACAGGATTACAAAGTTATATTTGCAGCGAATGGGCCAAAAAATTAAAAAGCAAGAATGCGGCTGCATTCATAGTTTGTATTCATAGATCCCATATAAAACATTGCATGTAAAAAGAGGCCGTCTCGAAACTCTTCCACCGTAAAAAGTTGTGAGATATTTCGTAGAGCCAAGTCTCTCTGGCATTAATACTAATCTTTATTTGCTTGCCAAATAAATTTTTTTGACTTGGCAATCACACAATACTACATAGTTTTAGGTAGGTATGCAAAAATCCATAAATGCAGTAAAGTTGTGTGATTGCCAAGTTGCAGAATTTTATTTAGCAAGCAAATAAAGATTAATATTAATGCCAGAGAGACTTGGCTCTACGAAATATCTCACAACTTTTTACGGTGGAAGAGTTTCGAGACTTGGCCTCTTTTTAGATGGAATGTTTTTTATGGGTTTGTATCTATAGTTATAAACTCTCGTGTTTTTTTTTGTGTTTTGGTAATAAATGTATTTTGATTTGATTTGATTTAAAAACTACGAAGTCCTTCGAAACTACTTCGTGAATTCACATTGCCTCATTACCTCTAGTCCTGTCCTTTGGAAATGTGCAAACATGTGATCCAGCCCGCCCATCACACACGTCCTACATGCGTCGGGTCTGAGCATTATCTCCGAATTATGGGGAAACAACATTAAGATCGAAAGATATGGAACGATCTCTTTATTGGTTGACGTCATCGTTGGATTGAGCGATTCTCGTTGAGTCAAGTTAAGGCATGTTTGGTATATGGAATCGTAGATTTCTAGACATTACTCAATTACCTTCTTTCATATCTTTCAAATTCCTATCGTATTGTAACAGGTACTCATTGCGCAATTGTTCTGAACCTTTGTTAGCTCATCATCGTCACGTCAGCCGAAAGACGTCTACTGCTGGACATAGGCCTCCCCCGATGTGGCCTGAGGACCCGGTTAAGGCCGAGGGAGTCTGCTGGATGCGGGTGGTTCAGAACCGGTCATTGTGGGGCTCCTTGGGGGAGGCGTATGTCATTTAACTCGGTGCATGCCATTTAACTCGGTGCACGTAAAATTCTAAATCTATGTAGGTAGGTTCGTCTCGAATTGACCTCCATAAACACCTCTTTCTAACAATTTCTTATTTTAAACCTCATCCCTTAGTATTTCCATGAAGGTCATCTAGAGAAGGCAAGTGCACTCAATTTTGTATTTATCTTGTTATTTTAAGGTCAGCATCTTATTTTCTTGCAATTATGTAAGTAAAATACCTACAACATTCTCTTTACTTTTAAGAGAATGGTACGAAAGGTAAGTTAATAATTTAAAAGTTATTTCGGATTTTATTGGGTAGAGATCCAAAAGCGACCATGTGACCATCTTAACTCCCCAAATCAAAATTGACAGTGAAGTTCTGCGATACAATTGAACTATACCACTTAACCACTTATAATACTGCTCTGCTCCGTACTACGAGTAATACTGAGCAAGACTAGCAAGTATTCTTTCCCTTAACCCTCCCGCGACCCGCGACCCAGTGCCCTGCGCGGGCCCTGATTGGAATTTATCGCCCTCCTGCCCTGTAACTTTGTTCGGCGTGCGCCCGCGACTCTTTTTACACTTTTTACTGACAACGGCCGGAATTTTTATTGTTGTTATTCGCGGGTTAACTAGGGAAGAAAGTGAATGGATATGAAAGGTTCCGACTGCCTTTGATCTTACATTGTATATGACTATAGCTTTGAGAATGCCCGCAAGCACTGCATAGGTACCTAAATGTCGTAAATACTTGTAGATATTTTTACCTAATATATATCTAGATTATGACTTATATCTAGATTAAATTCTGGTTGAATCTGGATTTCAAACGAGTTACTGTTTAAATTGAAAATGCTTGTTGAGAAGTTATGTCGTGTGTTACGTATGATGTTATGTAGTGTCTTTCTCATTTTTTTTTTTTTCATTAAAGGCAAATTATGTACTACTAGCCAAGTCTTGTTATGCTAATTTAATGCTTAGGTGAAAAAATTGAGCACCTAAATTATAATGAGCTATAATTCACAAAACTTCTTACATAAAAGCTAATCGAAATGCGCTCAATTCCAAGTTTCTTTTTTTCTGTCCCATTCACTTGCAGAGTTTCATGACATGCCTGAGGGCACGCTTCGTTTCCCACGACACTACTTACTCGTGAAATATATCTGTACCATCCATAAAATTGCACCCAAAAATGCACCTTAACCGTAAACGATAAAGTCTTATTGACATTGGCGAAAAAATACTTTATGACGTTTTAGAACGCAGTGAAGACGCTTGGGTAACACTCTCTGAAGAAAACAAATCGTCTTAAGATTTTTTTGAAGTTGCAAAGGAAAATAATCTTTAGTGCGTTGAAATAGAGGTGCTTTAGATAAACTAATGAAGAGATTAGAACAATTCGTTCGTACATGGATCTTAAAGGTAATTCTCTTAGCTCTTTTTGATATAGCACGCGTCGATAACTAGCCCGAGTCCACATGCATTTCGATGCAATAATTACTTATATGTACATTTTTGGTGCATTTATAACATGGATAAGAACTTATGTTTTACATAGCGGAAAATTTGTTTTAGAGTGTACGTACGTACGTTTTAGTCGCGTTTGGTGGTGTTGGGTAGTTTCATGAGATGGGATGTTTATGCCTGTTTAAGGTAAATGTCGCAGGGTCGACACTGAGCCAATAATTGACACCTTACATGTCCATCATCATCATCATCATAGCCGGAAGACGTCCACTGCTGGACTTAGGCCTCCCCCAAAGAGTGCCACAATGACCGGTCCTGCGCCACCCACATACAGCGGTCTCCCATGACCAGGTCATCAGTCAACCTTGTGTGCTACCCACGCTCCGCCTGCCGCCACTCGAGAACCTTTCCGCCTCAACGGCCATTGTGTCGATATTCAACGTAAACAATTTCGAGATGATTATATCGGGAGAGAATTTCAAGGGGCAAATTATGATTTGCGATCTTTTGATTAAACAAAAAAAAAACTTTTGTTACCAAGGTACTGACTGAAAAGGACTTGTATTTGTATGGACTACAGGCTCAGTTGTGGTACTATTTAGCATTGTACAAAGCTTTTATTATAGAGATGGACAACAGCCTATTTTTTTGTAATTCTATCTTGGAGGAAAGGAAGGCATATTGACACGAGGGCGGAGATCACATCTAGTTTACCATAATTATATTGAATAGGCTAATTATGTGAATGCCGCTTAATATTTACTCGTGATTTCTATTCATTCTACTTTAACTCTACTTAAATATAATTCGAACCTACTTATGTAGGTAATGTTAACTATCTATCTATCTATGACTGCGTAACCTTATCTTCATGGTACGACAACGTTTTATCAAGTAATCAAGTAATTTTTTGCATTCATTTTGTTACATAAAGGTGGTAAGTGTTACAATATGGACGTATCAAACATGAGCCCTGCAAGGGCATCGCAAATGTAGTATTTAAATTAAATACCAACTTATTAAATACTAAATTAAAAACGAACAAGCTTCAAGTGATATAATAGCTATATCATACTCGTATTATATCTATTTGCACCGAATTGTACTTAATGCTTGTTGGTGTCAAGTAGTGGTTTATATACCTAAGTACTATTATGAAGATTTTGTGTAAGAACTTACTTTATCCTCTATATATATATATATATAAGTATTATAACATAATGTATTTAATCGTATAGCATACATTTATAATAAGCAAGTAATTGAACGAGCGAGCGAAGCGAAGGAAGCTGTCCGTTTCTCCTTGGGCCAAAATCCTTTCGTATGTCCGGACGTCCGGTTATCCCACTGTCCGGCTGTCCTGTTCCAGAGGTCCCATTTTTCAACAGAAACTCGTGAAATTTTGGGAGTAGGTTCAATAATTATAAAGTTTTTTTTTGTCTTCCGATTTTAGGAATTTATAATAAGAACATATATTTAAAAAATCATCTCACGTAGGCACTAGTTTTTAATAACCTAAAGGTAAATATCTTAACATCCTTTTGGCGTTTTTAATAAGAACGTGTTATATTTTTGATCTTTATTCATGTACATAGTTATTTATGAACTCAACTGAACCTACCCATATTATCTGCAGCTGATATAAGACAATATTATTGTCTTAAGTTAGCTGCAGATAAAAGATAAGTTCAAGTCGTTAAGTTTTCTTATAAGTAAAGTATTTTCTTGTTTGTCCTTCCTTTTTTGGCCCTTGTGGTCGGATGAATATAAAGAATGAGTATTTGCACTATCTTTGGACAGTGTGGAGTTCTCCTGTTAAGTCATGCATAGGAATCTAGGAGAATGAACACACAAAATAGCGCTACACATGAAAATATATGGTCGAACATTCTTGTGTAGTCGGCAAATATCTACTTTAAATAAATAAATACATATAAGAGTACAATTTTAAAGAAATCGACCTAGTCCCATAGTAAGCTGAATAAGGGCCGTGTTATGGGTGGTAAATGACGATATATTTAATAGATATAAATACTTGAATAGGGTCATTTCGCCGGTTAGCGACCACCTAATTTTATGTGCCGGTTGGCGACCACTTAGCTGAGTTGGTGAACTGAAAGGATATTTCCTCGGTTTTTTAGTAGATTTCTATTCTAAAACAACAATAAAAATGCATGTACAACTAATTGTCTCAATAGGGTCTGTAGAATTGATGTTATCTTCAATAGAAAAAACCTTCTCCTTCAGGTGGTCGCGTAACCAGCGTAATGACCATAGAAAACATCCAAACATCAGAAACAATTCATGCTCGTCACACAATCATTTGCCCTTAGGTACCTTCCGATTCGTAGGCAGCGTCACTACCCTCTTAAGCCTCTAGAATAACCGGCCGTCTAACTCAAGTGTATTGTAAGATTATACAAGGCAAGGGCCAAATACCTATGTATTCACTCAAAGTTTCAGAAATAAGTATGTATATTATACTACAAACTTATTATATACTACTGCCTACATATTTTTGAGACTTTGTGGTGTTGGTGCCTTCTTTGTCTCGTATTCGTTATATTAATATGTATCAAGTATTATAGGAATGCATATTATCAATATGTAATTATTAAGGACTGACGAAACCTGTGGTGGATGCTTTATCCGTGGAATGACGAAACCTGCGCTGTGGATCTTGATGGTATGTACTTAGTGGTTCAGTTTTATTCATTTTGTTTAATAAATTGGCTCCATTTTATTGTTAATTATTAATAAACGAAGTGTCTAATTAAAAAAAATATATATATTAAGGTATATGGAAAATTTGTATCAAACAAATCTTCCCGATTCTGTAGTACTACAAAACAATAGCTAATCCATTAGTCAACATTGAAATAGATTCCTACAGATCCAGACGCCACACTCGTTCGAATATTCAAATTACCTGATAATTCAACATGCCACGACAATATTGACAGGGTTTCAATAAATATCATATTGTCGTCGGATAGCGTGTGGTGTGAAGGCATAAGTCAGGGGTCGGAGTCAAGCGTTCGACAAACTGCGCCATTGTAGCGCCATTACCGAGGACGGCGGGCCGAGCGAAGATTGCTGTCAGTGAGTTTTAGTTAGATATTTTGTTAGATTTGCCATCTTTGTAAGTTCACGGTCAACACGGTTTGGTATCTAGTCCCAATGATAAGGCCATGTTGTAATTTCCTTGAAGATAAATAGGTATACACATCTAATAAGAGGTTTTAGTGGTTGTATTACTTTCAAAGGAAGACGGTGGGTTCGTTCGACCCCTGTATTTTGCCTACTAAGGAGTTTCTAGGGAATAAATGGGAAATCATTATATATTTTCTGTTAGATTTTCACTGAAGGAAAAAATCGTGAAAAATCACGCTTACAATGTGAAAAGAAATCAAATAGTCTTTAATTGCCTCCCTTCTCCTTCCCTCACGTCCATGAAAGTTTTTCTGTGCCCGTCTATGGGGTGTTTATATTAAGCGCATGATTATTTATTACGATGATTGTAATAAGTTTGTACATGCACGTTGCAACTGCTGAAGGAGGTAAAATTGACATGATACGAGTATACCCATTTAAATCAAATGAAACGATACTTCAACCAACTTTAATTAGAGTGTAAGTACTCCAAGATAATTTCTGTATAAAGTCGTGTAGTGTTGACGTTTTATCTCCAATACAATAATTGTTTCAGTTTCATCAACACGGGCGCTCTTGAGCACCATCTAGCGGTTTACTTACAAAACACCATGTTAATTAGAATAAGAAATAAAATTAAGTTTTTATTTCTGGTAATCCATTATAGGAAATCTGTAATGTTATAATTTTGCCCTATTTAACTTTCTGACAATAAATTCTCAGTTGCAGCGTTCTCCAGCGCTCACGTTGCTTCATTTATCAGGTAGGCAAAAAGCTCATTGACCGCCATCTAACAACCCTCTTGTTGTAGAACTAGATGTTACGGCGGTTCAAATAATCTCTTCTGAATGGATTAAAACTTAAAGCAGGTTATTAAAGGTACCTAAGTTAAAACTAACCTTACAATTTGTATATTTGCTATGCTGCCTTGTTTAAGTTTAGTGAATATGATCTTCAGTAGTACTCACCACCGTTATACACCGCGCGCGTAGGTTGCTAAAATATGTCAATATCGTCAATGATTAGAAAAATAAGTGTTTCGTCTCGGATTTTGTTCCTGACAATAATTATAAGTTGCGCGTTGTTGCTAGTTGTTAAATTGTCTGATAGAATTTAAAATAAAGTCGAAAAGACCTTTCTCTCTTGGAATAACGTAACACTGTTTTTTTTTTCAGTAGTGTCGTCCTCCGGGGCGTGTTGCTACACTCATTGGCTGCATCGACAGCTCGTTGGCCATGGCCCTGGGCAGTGCGAACGCAGCACTGCGAGCGCCATCTAGCGCTCTACTTTTAGAACTTGATGTTAAGGTGAATGAATTGAATTCCGTCAAATCAACATCGGAGCACCGCAAATGTCGTTATATGAAGATTATGAAGTTATTAAAGCCTTTTATATGTAAGTAAATAAAGTTATATTTTGAATGTTTACTTTAGTTCCATAATATATAAGCAATTAAAACGCAGGGCCATTTACTAAATTACATATCCTTCAGAACGAATGTAACATTTTACATACATGTTCGCCTAGCCCTGTTGTACTCTACTCGTTAACAATAGAAATTTCAGTTGCGTTGTTCTCCGGCGCGAGCGCATCTACATTCATCGGGCGCGTCGACAGCTCGTTGGCTGCGGCCGCGGGCGGCGCGAGTTCAGCACTGTGAGCGCCATCTAGCGCTTTACTTGCAATACTAGATGTTAAAGCAAATTGCAAAATCATTAAGACGCAGTGAGCAATTCCCTGCGCTCATTGCATTAGATAAAGGAAACAAACTAGGGTGCAAAGAGGTGCAAAGAAAACTGGTTTAATTAGGTTCAATAAGGACCTAAGTGCTAAAGGATTAATAAATAAAAGTTTCTGTCAAAAAATAAATTTTTGATACAAGCTTTTATTGCCGACTGTACTTTTCTGTATACCATCAATAACTACTCGCTGAGACGATTCTAACGGGCCCAAACTCAACGGGGTTACGTCGATTAAGTACTTAATTCCCATGGCCACGTTATGTCTCCATCATCAGATCAGCTTAATGGTACCATAATATTGAATCGTCAACCAAACTATACTTATACCCTAAATTTGAGCTCAATCGGTCACCGGGAAGTGGGTCAAAGGCGGTCGTCACACTGCGACGCATCAACGGACGGAGGTGCGTTGCAGTCTGTCGTATCACGCGGAATTTATATACAAACTGAGGTATACAACGTGAAACGTACCTCCGTCCGTTGATGCGTCGCAGTGTGACATCCACCTTGGTTGCCAATCAAGTAAAAAAATCACATCTAATTTCGTAAAATTATAGATACAGTAAATAAGTAACAACAATAATCGTGCTTAACAAAGTTCATTTATAAAAGTATACAAACATACTTATATAAACCTTAATTCATTTTTTTACCCCTAATCCGGAATAAAATTACCAGTTCTTTTTCTTATCGTGTATTCGGTAAGTTGAAATCAGGCCGATTTATGGAATTTTCTACCTCGCCTTACGCGGATAATTTTTTACCAAAAAGCAGCCACTCTTAAATATTTTTCTATGTATTTATTTATTTATATGTAATTGGAAAACAGAATATGGGTAGATTATTTAGAGTTCAAAAACAAGTCGCCTTTCTCGCGATCATTAGTCAGTGAGTTCAGTTCACCTCATCACACAGATATGTATGTAAGAGAGAAATAGTTTATATGCGTTAAAATCGTTATGATTAAGAGCCAAAAATCAAGCTTCCAAAGCTCTTTAACTTAGTCCACAGGAAAATTGCGTAAATTATCTGTCATTATTTCATTATAACTATGACCTAAATACCTTATATTCGTCTAGGTACATTATTGAACGAGCGAGCGAAGAGAATGAAGTTCTCCGTTTCAGCATGGGGAAAAATTCTTTCATATGTCCGTCTGTACGGCTGTTCTCCTTTACAGGTGAGTGAATAGGCTATTACTGAACTAGTGGGCTTTGTCGTCGTTTACCATCAGGTGAGACTAGGGTCAATCATTGGACAGTTGTCTAAAAAAAGGTCGCATTTCTCAACCTGTTTTCGTGAAATTTTGTGAGCATGTCCAATATTTAGGTACATAATTTAGGAATATAACTTTTTTGTCAATTCACTTCTTCATTTTTTAGGTCCGTAGCCAAAGGGTAAAACCCTATTACTAAGACTCCGCTGCCCGTCCGTCTCTCTGTCTGTCTGTCTGTCTGTCCGTCCGCCTGTCACTGGGCTGTATCTCATGAACCGTGATAGTTACAGTTGAAATTTTGCAGATGTATTTCTGTTGCCGCTATAACAACAAATACTAAAAAATATATTTAAGGGGCCCCCTTACAACAAACGTGATTTTTTTTCCGTTACGGAACCCTTCGTGCGGGAGTTCGACTCGCACTTGGCCGGTTTTTTTAGTCATGCTCACGAGTTCTACAGCTCAGATAGCCACTAGTAATATTAAGCATAGATTGTATGCCTACCCTTAAACCCGTGTAAAGTTGTGAATGCCAGTCGTTAGTGTAAACGATATCTACACGAAACGGCGTCCGTCTGTATGAAAACGGCCCGGTATTTGTCGTACCTTATTTATTAGAGCGACCGCGATTTATAGCAAGCAGATATGACTGGGAGATTTATCTGGGTGATTCATATAATTAAATTAAAGTTGGTCGTTTTACAAAAGTGTTGTTTTCTTTTCGAAATGTGGGTACTTTCGGAATGTTTACGGACACGGACCACTTTTTACAATGTCAGCAACAGCAGAACAGCCAATAAAAGTGCATTTTAGACGGTATAAACTTAATATGCGAATATCACTATTTTTGATTTTATGTTAAACTAAAAGCCAGTGGGTTCAATAAAAAATTGAAACGTATTTTTATGTTCAGAGACGTTTTGAGTGAATTTACTGGAGTTTGAGAACAAGTAAATTTTTTAACACCGCTTTCTTAAGTCAATTATATTATTTTACAAGCTTTTATTTAGTTTCACCTGTCCGTTGTCTGTCTGTCTGCCTGTCTGTAATCAAATCTTGCAAGTTAAATTTGATTCACTTCCCGGTTTCCGATTGAGTTGAAATTTTGCACGAATATGAAAATCGCGTGACAATGCAATATTATGATGACGTCGAGCTGATCTGATGATGGAGCTGGAAGGTGACCATAGGAACTCTGTAATAAAACCACATAACCCATCGAGTTTGGGCTCGTTAGAATCGTATCAATGAGTAGTTGATGATGGTATACAGAAAAGTACAGTCGGCAATAAAAGCTTGTACCAAAAATGAATTTTTTGACAGAAACTTTATTATATATTCAATCTTATTACCTAACAGAAACATAAAACTATTTTTTAGCTACGCCAATTTATGCGGAAAAAGTTGTATGAAAACCTTTTCACTTAATTTATCTTGTAGTATACGTTTATACACGCTTGGTATAAATAAAATGAATTCGCTTTTAACACGGCATCAAAATGCTATGTACTAATTATTCGAATAATGTATTACCGAAAGATTATCAGCAGGAACCTTCATTGTTTTCCCGAACCAATCTTATTTACATACAGTCCATCTGCATCGAGTTACTAAACCGATTCTATATCAACCATCACCCATAGCTAAATCAAATCAATTCCTTTTCACTCACACATGGACATTAAAGATAAGAGTAAACGAGACATCACTGTTACAAGTGTCGATTGCATTCCGCTGTCGATGATATCGAATTGCACCGATCGATTCTGTCGAGATTGCATCGGAACAACTCTTTTAATTTTGTTTTCTTTTCACTTGCATTCATTGTTGCTTTGAGCTTTTGTGTTGTGAATAAATAAGTATGTCATCGATGTAGGTCTGCCATATAAAAGTATCTACAGCAGTTTGAGAGGTACTGTTACAAATACATACTTGATTTCATTGCCCTGCATGAACATAACCGGATAATAAGTACTGGACAAGCGTGCTTGGAATTTATGAGACTGCTTATCCAGTATAGTCGACTACAAACAATGTACTTATCCATTTTTTCATCTTAATATAACGCGATAAGGTAAAAAAAATTTTACATCTTTAGGTAGTTGTTGACTGTACTAGCAAAATGATATGTCGTCTGTTTTCGGTTATTACAGTGGATTCAATTATTATTGGAAGCGATCACTGAGGAATGTAGAAGACCGCAGCCATGAAATCACCACTTTTTAGGGTCCCGTACACAATAAGTTCTCACGCGCTAATTTACAAGTGAAATACACTCGCGGGCAAAGAATACGGGTCGGTAAAATACCGTCATATTTCCTAAAATAGTGCGTAAGAGGTTGTACATTTAATCCTGTCATGATCTTTATTTATTTTTACATATGAACTGCTAATAACAGTAAAAAATATAACGTTACCAGGTTTAAATCGGACTCGTAAAAACCCATGAAAAAAAACAACGTAACGGAGCGAGATATCGCAAAAATCGAGATTTTTGGATATCGATATTTTTATGATAGGATCCAGGAAATTGTTAATACAGTTGGGTATTGTAAAGAATAGCATATTATGTAAATAAAACAAGTATTCAATATTTTAAAAAACCTATTGCAGTTATTTAATTTAGGGTGACCCGTATTCTTTGCCCGCGAGTGTAGTATACTTCCGTCGCCACGGTATTCGTCGATTCGAAATGTCAAAATATTCAAGTTTTCACTTCTGCCGGCACTCCTGGGGTGCAACCCGGTCTTTTTTTGTTCGAGTCAAGTGTCCCCACCCCTTGCCGGCTAAATGGCTGCTACTGGGAATGTGAATAAAATCGTGACAGTCGAACATAATAATGAATTTAAAAGAAAAACTATCACGGCTAAGTAGATATGTATTACTAGTTACCGAGTAATAGTCGACCAACTTATATGTACTTGAAAAGGCCAACTGTCGTACAAATTCGGCCGACGCAACCGCGCCACTTGGCTCGTGCGTGTCGATGTAACAAAGACATGACAAACAGGCAACTACGGAACCCTGCACTGCGCGTGGCCCGACACGCACTTCGCCGGTTTTTGTTAAGATGGTATATGTGGTGTTATACCTACCTATTGGTGAGTGCCTAGTGTTGAGTAAGGTCACCAGGCCCCGTATCATGGTCGGCCTTATCACGCGATAAGTGACAAGATAAGAGTGTCGTCTCTTTCTATCGAACGGTGTCAGCCAGTGACGGACGCCCTATCCTGTCACTTATCGTGTCCGACCATGAACGGGGTCCCGCGCTTGCACTGAGTCGGACGCGAGGGACCTGCATTTGTCTCTAGCTGTCAACACAATGAATCCTCAAATCAGTAAAGAGTAGGCAACGTGCAATCTGATTCTTCTAGAGCTGCAAGAGTTCATAGGCTCCAGTGTCTACTTACCAGTATACAGACCGTATAGATTGCTTGCCACCGTCGTATTTACAAGCTAAAACAGTTCAAAAAACAGTATCCCGGCTACGGAAAAGGAACTGAGAAAAGGAAGTTTTTTTTCATAGAAAAGGTAGCAACTGTCACTCGTAGCATAATTTCGAGTCGATTTACACATTATTTATCAAAATAGGTTCAAAATCTTAAGTCCGCAGTAAGTTCGGCCGAATTTCACCTTCCCATACAAACGTAGTTACGCTCTCATTTTAAAACTGCGTGTTGGATTGTGACGAAACTTTGCATATACAATGACATGAGGTATATCTATGTCTGTAATTAGTTTATTTGGTTCCAGTATATAAAACAAACAAAATACAGCAAAAACAAGTTTTGTATGAAAAACTAAAATTCGCTGTATTTTTTTTACTACGGTATCTGAAGCTAAAAAAACTAATTAGAGACTTGGATATACCTCATGTCACTGTACATGCAAAGTTTCGTTACAATCCAACACGTCGTTTTAAAATGAGAGCGTACCTAACTACGTCTGTATGGACAATCAAGCTTACTGCGGACTCTTAAGCGCTAACAAAACACACGTAAACACAAACGACGGCTTAAAAACTATCCCTTCCTTTTGGCTTTGCCGTAGTCGGCCAAAAAGTTTGTACTAATTGATTGAGTTGAAGTGAGAATTAAAGTGAATATTATAGCATCGTGTATTTAGGAGGTATATTAAATAGGTTATAGATACAGTTTGATATGTCAAGCTGCTATACTCACACAATTATTGATGGTATTCGTTTTGTTAATTCTATTAACATCACCTTTTAGTTTAGGTTGGTATTTGACTACTCATAGCGTAGCATGGTCTAATAAAATTTCAAATAAAACGCACTTCAGCACGGGACATCGCTATTTATATCGAAATCGGCTTTATATCCCTACTAGCTAATGCCCGCGGCTTCGCCCGCGTGGTTATAAGAAAATGCAACATATTCAATTTTCCCGTGGGAATTAGATGTTGTCCCGCTGGAAAAAGTAGCCTGCGTCACTCTCCAGCTTCTGAACTATCTCCATAAACAAATCACATCAATACGACGCTCCGTTGCGACGTGAAAGAAGGACAAGCAAACACACACACTTTCGCATTTATAATATTAATAAGGATTACGTCGCGAGCTGTCATTAAAACATCGAATCAAACGTAATACATCCGGGAACCCAATCATACAGCACCATTATTCAAAACGCATCCAATTACTCCACAATGTCGTTTTAAAGTCACTTATGATTAATGAAAACTCGATTGCCTCATGAAGGTGTTGAAAAACAATTTATTCATTTGTTTGACGTAAACATGTCAGGCATAAAAAACATTAGAGCACAGATGAAGCGGAATGTTCCTCGTATGACTAGGAGAATTAAAATAACATTTTCGCCATGACGATGTAGGTAGAGCAAGGTGTGGTCCGTAGAGTCGTGTGGTCACGAAGCGTTATCGACGAAATTTAATATCGATGTCGATAAGTGGCTGCTAAGCGGCTGCTATGGTGACTATGTTTTTTGTGATGTTTGTGATGTTACCTTACCTGGACGTTAAATATTACTTTTTACGAAAAAAAACCCCTTAACAAATACATATAAAACCCATCTATTTGAAAAGATCACATTTTCCCTTCCATTTTAAGCATTAAAAAACCATGGCTAAATAAACTGGTGTCTAAATTAAGTCAAAGTAATTATTTAATATAAATATAACGTGTTGGAATTAAGTATTGATAATAAATAATCTTGCAAACTAGAAAAAAAAAACTGAATATGATACAATAATGACTATTTCAAACTCTTTATTTAGATGATAATAAACTCTACCATGAAAATAAATCAGTCCAAATGTAACCATTTCATTCTAACCCCGTTTTTATAAACAATGTTTTGCCCTCACACACACACTTGGCTAAGCACTGGACAAGCGCATGGACCAAGATGACTCACACATAATTTCGAAATCAAAAACGCGTTCCAGAATTCGGCCACTGATCTCGATAATATATCGGCAATAATCGTAACATCACTAGCCGCACCGTAGGCCCGCGTGACCTCTGCCCTTCGCCTGTTCATCCGACCTCCCCTCCCCCACTCCCCACATACGATGCCTCTAGCGATCCCGCCCCACACCTTTTTGGTATCAAACTAAAAAATCAATACGTCTGGCACCAAATTCATACCTGCAATTAAACAGATGGCTAAAGGTGTTCGGTGTGCGAATTATAATCTGATGGTACTTATCGATTTTTCAAACCTTATATCTTCATTTCTATTAAACCGAGTAAGTAAAGCCAGCGAGCCATTATATTTTTAGAAACTTAGTTAACATCATGTAAAAAATTTGATACTTTTCGGGAATATAATCTATTTAAAAAAAAAACGGATTTTTCATCGCGAATTTTGGATTAAGGATTCGGCAAGCGGTTTGGTGTAATCATTCAATCTTCATCTGGAGTTCTCTCATAAATTAATTTTGCAAAATACGTCAGTGTACTAACATTTGAGCTCAATTGTATAGGAATAGATATTTAAGTATCCGTGTTCAATATTTAATAATATTTAATCATACCTAGGGTAGCTTAAAGTAAATCGTCGGCATTCATGACTATACCATTAACCTTGCACAAAACAATATTACTTATACCTACGAGTAAGTAATTTTGCCTTAACATATAAATACTCTTACTTATATTTAGATCATAGGTTGAAACGCAATCGATTCGAAACCGAGCCATTTCTGCCGTCATTCGTAAAAAGGCAGTCATCTAGAAGTAAATTGTATGAAGAAGACTGCCTTTTAAAAAAGTACGGCAGATTTATTGGGTGAACTTGCACGACTTTGCAGATAATCGACAAAATCGGGCATGCACAGAAAACTCCAGAATCTAGGTCGGTTAGCCGACCAGCGACCTTTAAAGCCTCACTTTACCGCACGTTTCCGTAAAACACGATACCGTAAGTAAGCCATGACGTTTCTAAATGAGCTTCAAAATAAAAGACTCCAAGCACGCGATCATCCAAAAACATGTGTTCATCATTAAGACGCCTTTAGAATACCACGCATTCCGCGCATTATTCTCTGAGGCTTTCAACACAATAATGCTCAACAAAGAACCTCGACTCACTTAAATCTTAATTTCTACAAAGGAGTAGATTAATGAAATTAAGTCGGCATTTAGTAGAGTTAACCATCAAACGACTACAATAGCTTTAAATAGTAACAATCAAATCAAAGGATACTCGAAAACTCGGGGCAACAAAAGACCTAACTAACCTGGCCAGCCTTACGGTGACTATTAAAATTTAATGACATGATTTATTCAGAAAAAAATACACGAGAAAAGGGTACGATGTTACGAATCATTTTTCATATAACGCAGTTGGTAGCGAATGGGCAAATAAAAAATGTTTAACAGGGCCGACACTTTATGAAAAACGCACTCCTACAGAGAGCGGTCTTTGTCATCGGCTAGGGAATTTATTCATGCTTACCTGTTGAGCCCCAGCCGTGATAAAATATAAAGAATATCCATTTTTCTGGACTCATATTGCATAAGGTGTATGGGTGGACGAAAGTTTCAACGCTCGTGGACAGAAAGAATATCACCAATTGTGTCCTATCGTAGACTTAAAATCGCGAACGTTCTTTTTTGTTTTCTACAACAGAATTATCGGTCACAAATCTAGTAGCCATTAGTACCAAATAAGTCACAAAAATACAAATCAAGCTGTATATGATCGACATCAAATAATTATACCAAACTATTAACGTAAAACTAAAACAAACCTAACTTTCTGGTTTTGTTTAACTACTTCAAGTGGTCAACGTCGTCAATTTCGTCGAGCCGTACTCACAGAAATAATATTTGGTCATTCCCTTAGTGGTAGCCGTCCCATTTATAATATTTTATAGAAATCAACAAAACAGAATTGAGAACATTAACATTTTGACTATACAAAGCGTCGACTTGTTCGTGAACCGATTCCGTAAGGCATTTTTATTGTCCAATACTTATTAGGTTGACCATGATATCAAAAAAAAAGATTGTTTATTTACATATTGATACAGAGTAGTTTTGTATCAAAGGGGCTTTTTATTACAAGTACAAACTTGTAGTAACAAAAGGCTGAGTAAAAGCAATATTCAGTTTTTTTAATGTTAAGAATATTAAATATTACTGACGTAATTTTGGAATCTAAATTAAACTTAATCAAGTAATAATTGTATCGCATTATTACTTTATTTATAATAACCGATTATGCATTGAAATTATTATATAAGAAAGTACTTAAGTGTTAACAGTTTGAAGTATCGTGCCTTAACAATATTTAAAAAAAATGGAAAATAATTGCATTTTCATTCCTCCACAAGTGGTATTGTGCATGTTAAAATATATTGGCCATTTTGAAATTTCATTGTTGCAATGTTAAATTTTATGTTTTATTAATGAGATGGAAATCTTAGTTATAACCTGGAAATTCTTCAATACACAAATAAGCATCTCATAAATGAACAAGAAAACGTGAACAAAGTAAGTCGTATATGCTTTAATAATTTTATAAACCCAAACACTAACCTGCAATTATAATTCCAATCCTTCGATAGCTTCATTGGCAAAAATTAATTACTAGCATTGTTAACTCTATTAAAGGAATGACAAAAGCACCTTGAGTTCCCAGACAAATCATCCAAAATATAAATGAAATAAAATAAAATAAAATAAAACTCAAAACTGTCGATCAATATTTTCTCGTGTGATATGTTTATAATTGTATACGTCGAAATTGGCGAAATACCCCTTGCCAAAATAAATAAGGAGTGAAAGCCCTAAAACTAATTTAAAGAAAGCTCTACATAATACAAAATTCCAAATTCACATACCGATCAATCTACTCTCGTAGTATTAGTTTATATATACCAACAGTGGCGAAATACCCTTTGCCAAAATAAACATTGAGTGAAAGCCCCAAAACTAATTTAAAAGAAATCTACTTATTGAAGTGCGGTCATGTCTCAACTTACCCTAATTCATGGATTCCACTGTCTCCCAATCAAATGGCCGTTTTTTTCTATCCAAGTTGATCTCCGAAGAGGCGTGGAGATGTTGACTCGTTGAATCTACATGTAGTAACGTGGGCAGACAATGATAGTTGTAGTAAAATATTGTTATATGTTTGTTATTAAAATTCGATTACGTATAGCTGTTGTTTAAATACGCTCGGATAACAGGAGATTAGTATTATTGTTTACCGCGGTGGCATTCGTTTGTTTATACGGAATTTGAGTTTCAAGTTGAATACGTAAATTTTTTTTCTTCCTGTACAACTATGAAGTGAAAATAATCATAATACAGTCTTCTTCGTCGTGGAGCGATTTCGTCAGTTAGACATTATTGGATTTTAAACGCTCTAATGTGAAGAGAAAATAATGAACGTAATGGTTCATATTATGTTTAGGTTACTTATAACAAAATATCAGCATTACATTTTTGGACGAGATTTGCTTCAACTTTGTATATATCGCTAAAGTAATTTTGTATTTGTTTAGCCTAAAGACTAGAAACAACCACTGTTGGTCCCAAAAGATTTTAAATATTATGAAAATGGAATGCATCAAAATATTTTTTCTATTTCTCGAAAAAGTTACAAAAGAACAGTTTATTAAATTATGTTCACAAAGGAATGTAATCCTGTGAGCTGGCAGACTGTAAGACGCCAGTCATACAAACAAAAGAGGGCGGTGAAAAAGTGGCAAAAACTGATTTCCGAGCAGGCATCCAAAATCGCAAGACATCCCAAAAATTCGAAGTCATCGTGACTCCTCGCTTTCATGATCCACCCCCACATGTCACCATATATTGTGTTCTATTCAAAAATGGTAGCGAATATGACATTGACAAAGGGTGTTGGGGTAAACTCAGTCGAGAACACGTTTTTTTACACGACTAAAGTGGGAGTGGAAAAAAATAAATGTAGAATTTATACGATTTATAAAAATGGGTTCACCTGTCGCTAATTGCCACCTTTTGGCGGCGAGTCGTTTGTGACGACAAAAAATAAAAATATCATTTTAGTGAAGAGGCATGAGAATAGCTCAAATAATATGGGAATCAAAATATTAAAAAGAAGAGTGGCACCCCTGGGCTCGGGTGATTTTGGAATACATTATTGCTTACATGTATGAATAATAGCAATTAATTCGGCTATACATGACAGTGAAATATTTGATATCATTTTCACTACAGAAAAAAACATTCTTTGTCTCCGAATTAATTCTACCGTTACTGTCATATTTTCTGTTTGGATTTGATGATATATATATGGTTCAGGTAACATATCATTACAAATATTCTTGATACTTCCCATAAAGGTAAGTTATGGCGTATATTGCTTTTGGAATCATGTGATTATCTCAAAAATGTTATAGATTATTATATAGATTATTTTCAACCTACGAAACATGAAGTACCCAATATGTATCATCAGTATATAAAGAGCTCATCCTATGAAATATAGGGAACACAACAAATGCCTAAAATAGAATTTCCCCATAGCCATTGCGTTAAAAAGTTGAAAAACCAACAATCACACACGGTCAAAGTTTAGAACTTTCTTCGAGCCGCAAATCAATTCCATGTAGCACACACCTACCATCTGTCGACACTGATAGTTCGTGAGGTTAACATCTGCCGAACTGAACGACACTAATGTTATGTATCTCTATTCCTATCAGTACTATGCCATGTTTGAATCAATCATCAATTTGAATACATTCACTGATATATTATCGTTATTAATGTCGGAATAAGTGTTTGGATATGTCTTTAAATAAATAAATATTAGGGTCAATACTTAAATACACAGAAAACATCCTAAACTCAGAAACAAATATTCATAGGTTTACGTTAAGCAATGAGTGTGGCACTCTTTGGGGGAGGCCTATGTCCAGCAGTAGACGTCTTTCGGCTGATATGATGATGATGAATGAATGTGGATGTGGAAAGATATGACAACTGTAGCATCGGTGTCAAATAATTTAATACGTGACTATTATGCTTATTTTATATGCTATTTGTGGCTTTCATCATTTTTACTAAAGCACAAGAGCGTATGTCTAATATTTATGTTTCTGTCCAATGCTCTTAAGACCTGTTTACGTTCATTATTAAGTCCGCAGTAAGCTCGGCCGAATTTCACCTTCCCACACAAACGTAGTTACGCTCTCATTTTAAAACTACGTGTTTTATTGTGACGACACTTTGCATATACAATAACATGAGGTATATCTATGTCTGTAATTAGTTTATATGGTTCCAGTTTATAAAACAAACGGAATACAGGAAGAACAAGTTTTGTATGAAAAACTTAAAATCGTTGTATTTTTTTTACTATGGTATCTGAAGCTACATAAACTAATTACAGACATAGATATACCTCATTTCAATGTATATGCAAAGTTTCGTTACAATCTAACGTGTTGTTTTAAAATGAGAGCGTAACAACGTTTGTATGGAGAATCTTGTGACTTGTTGGTAATGCTAGCCTGTGCCGTCTATGTGACCTAGTTGTTTCCTTTTCTTCGATAAAGGTAAATAATTCCGAATGGAGCTTTTATAGCTATTTCGTATATGTATAGACAAGGCAAGAATAGCAAATTATGTGTTATGAATAAAGGCTTACAGGATTCTCGTCTAGATGTACTCCACAAAGAGTTCTAATGCATTTTTTTGGGCAACAAAGGCACGATCAGCTTCGACAGAGTTGCCCCACATAATTAATAATTATACAATATCTTAGGATTGACATAATGTAACTATGGTAAAGCAGTATTAAATCACACTGTCTGCTTGAGACGCCGCAAGTACGAAAAGGAATTTATTCAGTTTCTTGCAGATCGTGTCTATATGTTCCTTCCAGTTACAATGGTTGTCCAATTTTGAGCCGAGAAATACAGTACTATTCACTTCTTCAATGGTATCTATGTTGTGCATTACTTTAAGGTGGTGAATCTTAGATTTATATGACTTGAACTGCATAAATTTTGTTTTGTTGAGATTTATTAGGAGGTTAATGAAATCTAGCCAGCGTACAACATCACTCAATGCTTTGTTTATCTCATTTCTAAAGTTATCTATGTCTGTGCCCTTAATTAATAATGTAGTGTCATCAGCGAATAAAATAGTGTCATGTTTTGTCGAGTCAGGTAGGCCGTTTATATATATAAGGAATAATAGGGGGCCTACGATGCTTCCCTGTGGGACACCGTATTTGTTTATTTGGTAGCTTGAGTTGAACAACGAAAGTCTATTATTAGTTATCTTACTTATTTGCGTACTTTGTTGACTGTCATTCAGGTAGCTTGCAATCCAAGAGTAGGCAGGTCCGCGTATTCCATATTTGTCTATTTTATTTAGAAGGCGCTTGTGGCAGACTGTGTCGAATGCCTTAGACATGTCGAGAAACAGGACCCCAACCGGAATACCTTCATCAATGCACTCTGTAATTTTAGCATTTAGCTTAAAACAAGCCAATGCCGTTGATTTTTTTCCTAAATCCATTTTGTTTTTGTCTTAGAGCGTTAGTTTTTGTTAAGAAGTTATCTAGTCTCGTGTAAAAAGCTCTTTCGTAAACTTTCGAAATAACAGGAATTAGGGTTATTGGCCTGTAGTTGTTAGGGTAATTTTTTCTCTTTTTTAAATATAGGTTTAACAACTGATTTCTTTAGTCTAGTAGGGAATGTGCCGATGTTCGAATGATAAATTGATTATATGAGATAAGTGGATTGAAAGAGGAAAAGCGACGGACTTTAATATTTTTGTAGGTAGCTGGTCTTATCCAGTAGCCTGTGTATTTTTGAGAGACATTATTATTTTGTAGATTTCTTCGGGATTTGTTGGCGATAAAAATATTGAATTTTGCACGGGTTTGGGGACTTTTGGAAAATTTGCAACTTCGTGGGTAGTTGGTTTGTTTTTGTTTATACCCAAAAAGTAACTGTTGAACTCTTCAGCTATGTCTTGTGGTGCAGATAACTCTAGCTTATGTTTATTTGTTATTTTTTCAATTTCCCGGGTCGATGACCGCGTGAAGGTTTTTTTTATAACATTCCAAGCTGCCCGGCATTTGTTTTGGCAAGAGTTAATGTATCTTGTGTTGCAAAACCTCTGAGATTGTGATATGCATTTTCTCAAAATCCCAGGAGTAAGTAATAATTGTTTACTATTGAGTAAGTAATACTTGATTACTTTTAGAATCACTTGTCATGCCTTATGTTATTTTTGTTTAAATAATACAGGACATGGAAATCGACTTTATAATCTTCTCGCTAGGGCGAATAGCAATCACAGATGCAAGTGTATTTTCATACCTAATTTATTGACAGTAAATAGCGAAAACAAAGTATTAAAACATGGCTGAGGTAGACTTCAGGCCGTGGACGGCTAGATGCCAACTGGAAATATTCAATAGTTAAGAAAAATCCTAGGCGAAATCTCGAGGCGAGACGGCGCCTTCATTGAGCGTCTTGTTGTGCAAGGCAGAGTGGAGGGTACCCGACCGCGCGGAAGATCACCCATGCGATGGACAGACCAGTTCAAATCTGCTGTGGGTGGTAAATTGTATGAGAGTACCAGAAAGGCCGAAAATATATCAAAATGGTAAAAAATCTAGAGGCGAGTGACATCTGCTCGGCACTCATAACGACCACGACCGTTCTGACAAGAACGTATCGACCAAGAAGATGAAGAAGAAAAATCCTCTTTGCCCCGAATTTTTTTGTTGTTTACATTGCCTTCTCCATTTCTTACACCATCTACGTCGCCCACTAACTTAATAAAAAGTATCCATGCACGCACGTGTCTGTGATTGAAAGAGCATGAGATGTGAATGAAGTGGGCACATTATTTTTAATTAGGGATGTATGGGGTTAGAGTTGAATCTGATGGCGTTGGGTCAGGTGTCGCAAGGAAATGGACTGGAAGGCGTGTCACGATTGTAGGTGAACAGTTTGATGATGGGGTAAAGTGGTGGTTGAGTTAAGCGTATATAGTAATTAAGGTTAATGGGAGTAAGGTTTAGGGCGGGTTGCGTCGACCAGACTTTACAGACCAGTAATCTCATAAAATGAAAGAAAAAAATGCTACGCCCGAGAATGGCCTGTCTTAGGTAATTGAGCTATCTGAACAATCCGTCTCGGTCACAAATCTTTGATCAGTTTCCTTTTACAAGGAGGCTGTAGAACGGCTGGTGTGGTGTAGTCGCGGGTTTGAATGGGTCGGAGAATTGCATATTCCAATTTTTCCTAAAGTTAAAATTGGAATGTGTATGACGACGTTACTACTTAATACAAAATTAATTCAGACTAGTAATAGTTAAATATTTGGCAGAAGATAACGTGCGTAACGAACGTGCTCCTACGTTTTTCACAATCAGAATGACAGAGACATCAAAGAGGAATATAATTTTGACAAATACCCCCGAATACCGGCCCTTGTGTCATAAAAGTGTGTCTACTAGCCATGATACCTACATGTGCAAAAAAACAAGCTTAATTACGTACCTATTAGGAAACATATTTTTGTACTTTGCAGCTATTATTTAATAATTGGCAAACAATTATATTCAACCATTGATAAAGATCATGCTGAATGGTGAATACATAGATACTCGTATAAGTGACACGTTAAGAACTTTAGTTCCGTTCCGTTCCGTTCCGGTGACTCAGCCAGCCAGCAGTTCTGCTGCAATGACGCGGAGGCGTTGGCCATGCCCGGGAGGGAGCGACGAGGAGGCTCCTTGACATTGCTCGAGACCACGCGCTGGCACGATACGGGCAGAGACAGCCAGGGGTGTATGGGAACCTTAATAGTCCCTGTCCGGAACTACCAGTTCAGAGACAGGTCGTGAATTCGTGCTCTCTCTTGTGCTGCCTCGTCCTCTGCCGGCCTGGCACGGCCAACTGACCCACCTATCAGAGACACCAGTGAGCCAATAAGTACAGGACAGGAGTGTGGGGCTGTTGCAGTCAGGATGAGGAGCGAGGGAAAAAAACCAGACCGAATACCAGCATCGTGCCCAGTGAACGGAAGTATGGATATATAATATATTTGTGTAAATATGTACAGAAGGGTAAATGACTGCGATTGAGTTGTGCTGCGATGCCATCTTGGCTTTTTGCTGTTATTATGGCGTTGTTTTAGCCTCTGTTTGCTGCTCTCCTTTGGTTTGACTCCGTTTGTTGCTTTGGAATTATCGAATTCCCTTGTGAATTTGGATATCATGTCCCAAAATGTTGACAACTTGCATTTTCCAGTACGTATCCATGTGGGTGAATGACTTGCTACTTAACAGGAATATACATGATACAGACACTGTTACTTTCCATTTTATCACTTCACACTAAACATTGTCTCAGAGTGTTAAGCTTGCACAAGTAGCTACCCAGTCACCTGGCCTATTAAATTCACCGATAACACTGTTTTTTTTTAACTATACGCTAGACACAGCCACAAGATTCATTATTTACATAAACATAACCATGATATTAATAATATTAACACTGCTCAGCACTGCACAACCAAATAGAGTGTCACAAACACTGTCACATGGAGAGTTGACCGGCGGCCAGTATTTAATTTGCCTGTTTTCGTGGTTTAACGATCATCCTGGAGAGACGTCATCGTCCTTGGAATAAAAAAATATCTCGTATCCATTCGTAAGGTTCTCCCGTTTTCTATTATTCATATATCGGAGCTATATAAAGTAGAGGTTGCCGTTGGTCCACGTGCACATATATATTTACCATGAAACAGCCTGTGGCGACTAGTATCATTTCTGCTCCGCCCCAGAAGCCGCGACGCGTTATGAAGTTTAGTTAATGACAAATTGCACATCATTTCCATATCCATACACTAAACGAGAAAAAAATACGCTGCTCTAAGAAATAAATAATAAATAAATATTAGGGGACAATCTTGCACAAATTGACCTAGACCTAAACTAAGCAAAGCTTGTACTATGGGTACTATAGATGACGATAACATATAGATAAATAAATATTTAAATACATAGAAAACATCCATGACTCAGGAATAAATAGTCGTGCTCATCACACAAATAAATGCCCTTACCGGGATTCGAACCCATGACCTCTTGCTTCGTAGGCAGGGTCACTACCAACTAGGCCAAAGTGGTTGTCAAATGAGTTTATTAATCTTGTTTTTTTACATTTTCGATTCAACAGACATATGAAACTGGTTGAATATGAATAGCCGTATTGTTTGTAAAATGTGATTCTGTATATTTAAATATACAGACTGCGATCCGTTTGTGCAATCCTCAAAGTTGGCAATCAGCTATTTCAGGAATGCAGAAATAACAGAAGTCACAGCATAAATAATTTGAATTCCGATACACACCCATGTAAATTGCAATTTGCGCATGTAACTGAGATAAAATACTGACCAACTAATGAAGTGCGTTGTCATTGTATAGAAAAAAGTCGTATTATTGTATGTAAAGCCTCGTCACTTACGTCTTTTTGAAATAACTAGTAGTGATGTGAGTAAGGCTGCATGCAACGGAAATTTGTAGCGTTTTCATTATAATCATATAACACAGAGTATTTTGCAATGTTATGAAGGTAAATTTTTATTATTAAAGAAAATGGCGGACATGATTTTCTTACCTATTAACGTAATAACGTGAAATCAGAGGGCACCTGAGCGAAATATTTCAGGATGTGATGTACCTATTTTCAATGTCGTCTATGACCTATGACTTACAATATTTGTTTTAACTTATAAAGGAGTTGATCATTTGATAGTAAAAATGTCACCGTCTACATTTTGTATGTAGGCTTGATTGAAAACGTAAAATAGATCTTGTTTCTGGAAATCAATTTATGAAGCAAGGGAGGAGTTAAAGAATGGAGAGCATTGAGGCCAAACCGTCGGTAAAAGTATAGTTAAAAATTATTTGAACTGAGCTCATGAATAGCCTTTGTTTATGTGGAGGTAACCTAATACCTAAGTCTGTTCCGTCTGTAAAAATCCGTTTTTGTGGGAATGAGAAGATTGACAGTATCTATGATATAGCAGCCGACGGACGCCATGTTTAATTTTTACCTACCAGAGAAGCTACCGCGAAGTGAAAACTATCTTCGTTCGAGTATCTACCTCTCTGTCGCTCGAACTGGCAAGTGCAACAGAGAGGGAGATACACGAACGAAATTCGTTTTGGTTTCGCGGTCGGGCCTCAGTGCGGGCGGTTGGATGCGGAGAGCCGAAGACCGGGTATGGTGGCGCCAATTAGTGGACAACAACAGGCTGAGAATGATGATGACGATGATCATTAAACTGTGGTCGATCGAACCCACCCTGAGAATAAAACATTAAGCGAAACTATACAATTATTTCAAAACGCTAAGCATGAAGAAAAGCGGACCCTTACCATCAAGTATAATCATCTAGTAAATTGAGCATGAACTATAAATAATAAAGACTGGTAGATGCCAATTGAAAATATTGATGGCTTTAATAACACGATAATGGGTTATGCATTTAGTATGCAAGGGTTTACAGATGTCCTAACACTTGGTGAACTAAAGACTTATCTGAGTACGATTTTTTGTAATACTTGTCCTTGCATGAGATATTCTTTGAGCAAATATGTAGGCATGTGTGTTGGTTAGTTTTGTTTCACCAGTAATTATGACAAAACCAGCTGCTGCCCGCGACGTTCTAAGCGTATATTTATAGCAAAGCCTATGAACTATTCTGATGGCCAAGCTATTTTACTGTAAAGTTTCGTTAAAATCGGTAGTCGTTTTTGCAAGACTAAACATTTGGAGGAATGTATACCGGCACTGAATTTCACGTACGGGGATGTACAGCAACTAAAAAGTGTGAGTAAAGTATCAGGCATGAGTCAGGCACCCTTGTTAGGGTTTTGTGTTTCAAAATGGAACCCTTATATAGCCAAGCCCTTTTTGTCTGTCCGCGGCTTACCCCCTTATTTGGTCTTCTCTTCTATAAAACTAAATATTCCGTCTAAAAACTAAATACATAGTCTATTTAACTGCCTTGTAAGTTTTACATTAAAAATGTTGCGCTATTGTTACATATAGTATATTAAACTTTCAGGTACAGTTGTTTCTGCTCCTACGTTTGCTCAAAGGTTAATTGTGTTGCTTATCAATTTTTGAATGTGAAAAGTTGGGAACCCATTATTATGTTCACACATTTGACAAAGCACTGTTTTTATATCCTAAAATCAAAAGCCCCTTTAACAAGTCGATTCGAAGCATAAACAGGGAACTTAATTAATAACATCAGGTGCACTCATAGTAATATGCCATCTGACCAATATGAAATAAGATCACACTGCCAAAGATATATGGCGTTCCCAATTAAGGGTGTGCTCCCTGCTGTGAAGTTCTACTGGAAGACTCAAATCTAAAGCTATTGTAAAAAAGGGTACAACTCTCTTCGGTACACTAAAGTAGTTGAGCTCTTTTTCGTTAAGACTTGAGAATAATAGCCCCAGCACGAACAGACGCACATACAAGGTTGTAGGTTAAGAATGAAACTATTAAAGCCTTGCCCTCCGGTCATTATGCACTATTTCAAAGTTTCAGTTATCTGGAGCGTGTTGACAATGAAAAATTGCATAAATTGTGCCGTGAGAAGTCATTTGTAGCTCGCTGTTGTTACGATTAATCTAAGTTGAGTAGGTGAGCAGCCATTTTTAGTTTTTATTGTTGATTGATTCCATAAACCTACTTCTAGAAGAATGGTGTATTTTTATTGTTTTGGTATATTGTAGCTATTTTCATGAAATATTACATTAAATTGGTTCTAAGACCTTCTTACAAGTATTATTTGTTTTTCTACATACTTGAAGGCTAGATCCAATATTATCGCATCCCGGAATTAGATACCTACTACTCGTGAGCTGCACGTTAATGAGACGTCATCTCCGAAATATTTTTTTTGGAAACCGGGAAACTAATTTTAGTGATATAGACAGTAAACGGTTCTATCTTACAGTGTTCTTACTTATTGGTTTCAACAATGCCCAGGTACCACTAATTTGCCTTCAATCTCACTAATCCACTACCATTTTCCATTCCAGCTCATACAGCGAGTGCAAAACGCATGCATTCGTTTCTGTTTCCGAGTCCCACCCCGCTCCCATATCACTCCCTACTTGAACGCCGCTGGTCTGCTGAACATGCCTGCACGCAGACGGCTTCACCTTGCCACTCTTCTCTTTGGCATAGTGCGATCTGGGGTCCCAGCATATTTGCTGAGTAGACTTGTATGGCCCAAGAGTGCGCGTAGGTGTAAGGCGATGATTCTGGTGCCAAAGCATCGGACCGCGGCGTTTCGAGGTAGCTTCAGGTTCGCGGCGTCCAAGTGTTGGAATGATCTCCCCCCACCTATCCAAGGAGCGTCTAGCAGGTATACCTTTAGGCGCCAGCTTAAGGGCTATTTGTTGACGCTCCAAAAATCCCAACCCTAACCCATCCAGCACTTTATTTAATTTTTAACCATTTTTTTTTTTTTGAACATCCCATCCGTTTTGCGTTTTTCACATTGTTTCTCATCCCATTGTGCTTGTGTCACATATTTAACAGATTTAGTATATAAATTATTTATTTATTATGTGTATACGTTTGTATCGGCAGTATGTTGTGTTGCGTTCCGTGGGTCACGTACGGTGCTGTCTGAAAATCAGCGCTGTAGGTGTCTGTCTGACACCTTGGCATAATGCTGAGACAGCGACCGATTCACTGCCGCGAAGACACACACATTATGTGTCAATTGCATTGTATGTACTCCCCTTCACTGTACTCCCTTTGTCTCTGTGTGTCTTTTGTGTAGTGAATAAATGTCTTCTTTCTTTCTTTCTTTCTATTTTCTTCACAATCAAAACCCACTATGCGAAACCAATCGATACTTCAAACCCAATATATCATTCCCACGCTATCCGGTGACCACTGCGCTATTCATTTGTTTATACTGTCTATGGCAGCATTAACTGATGTTCTGTGTCAGCTAATTAAAAGTAAACAAGTATAAGTATAGGCAGGCTCGGGCAATCGCAGAAGTCACGAAGGAGACGAACATGGCCTGAAGCTAGCGTTGATGGATGAAATTGACTACCCTCGGGTTTTGGATAGAGTATACGATGATACAGAGATTTCTTCTATTTTAAATAGTAAGACTTTTCCCCTGGTTAAAGACGTCAAATTAAGCTTTTTTGTAAAATTACCAAATGTCCGATAGTTTTTTTTCTCGTCTCATCCTTTCAAAATCAGAATGGCAGAGATATGGAACAAATGCGATATCTTAGGTATATCCCCTTCTTTCAATTATGGAATCGTGCCCCTGAGAGATCTGCCGTCTTGGGCTTAGTAACAGCGTTGCCTACTGGGCCCTTATTTGAGAAACCTCGTCTCAAAAGAAGAAAATACAATGACATTAAATTTCTTAGTCTTATATCTGCAATTTTAAAATAAATCTGTGTTTATAAGATAAAGAAAAGTTAAGTGTCATTCAAAAGAGGCCTGTTAATAAATTAAATATCAGAACTTTACGTAAGGTCCCAACGTTTTACAGTTTTATTCTATTTATTCACAGCCTGATGGATTTACTCTTTAATGTGTCTCGTAGGTAATCGGCTAGTGTGTATCGGTAACTATTACTTGGAAGGGAATTTACCTTGCTTAGGGTACATTCATATTCTGGACGCTGGACGTTGTGGCCGGGACCTTACTGAATAGAATTCTCCCCATATCTCTGTTACCATTTCATTACTCTACACATTTCCATTCATTACTTGTCTTCATTTCTAACACCAATTAATTTCTTTGTTCCAATCCGTCAGTTGTAAATTGAGAAGCAAACACTAGTTTACAAGTTTTTTGCTCCCTCATCGACTCTGACAAACAATGCGTATGAAAAACGACCTGTCCGATATGACGCTTAATGAACGCCGGAACCGTTCTGTTATTTATGCTTAATATAGTTATTAATGACTAGCCTCATAATGTTATACTAGTTAATAAAAGAAACAAAGATTTGTTTAAGACCACGCATAGCTAAGAACGCGCTCCGCTAAAACCTGATGAGTTTAATGATGTAGTGACATTTACAAGGTCGGTTCGGGACACTAATTTATTTCAAGACGGTTTCAAAACCTAACGATAAAGTTTAATGTGCTCGAGACGAGAGATCAAATATTTTTCAATCCGAGCATCTCATTAAAACACGCATAAAGCCGACATGAAATGACAAAGAGAATTTTAACGCGTAAGCACCGACATTACCTGATTTAAAAGGATATGCACGCGTGTCAAAGCAGTAAGTAAATCACCAGCATCTTAACGAGGAATAATGATTTATAAGTAACAATTAAAATGCGACGTTATTAAGAGTCACCCACTCGCACAATAATATTCGCCGACGCGAAATCAATCGTAAAACTGATCGCGCACAAAGGACAGAATGGAATTAAATCGATTCGATCCGCCGCATCGTTTCGGTTACCATAAATATTTTTGACAATACTTTATCCGCGCATTAGAAATACGGCGATGGTGCCGAAATCATTAAGTTTGAGGTTTTGCAACCTCAACGGGTTAAACTTACACACAAAAAGCGTTTGCGGTGTGGTTTTCGCAAGATCCTCCATATATCTTTGTAACGTGAAAAACTCATTTAGATAAGTATTTAATACTTCGCATCATGACTTTATAGCGTTTATATATTCAAAAGGATTTTGATCACTGTAACTTCTTACTTCACTTTCACTGCCGGGAACCTGTCTAGCGGGCGCCCACGCCATAGTCGCTTTCCGCTACATACGAAGAAAACCACGGGGTCTGCTGCGAGCGTAGCGCGTAGCGATTTTTGGCAGTAAATGTCTTAAAAACCAGTGCTGCAACAGTGTGAAATAGACATAATATAGATAACATATGTTTAGTGAAAACGATCGGGAACAAGTTTCAATGGAGTCATAAATTACCCGCGAGTCGACTCGTCAGGAATTTCGTGACGATTTACGGAGCATTGTCGTGTTGGTTCTTGCATAAAACTGAGTAAACAAGTTATTTTGTATGACATTTAAGAGACAGCAATTAACAAACGATCTCGCTCAGTAAGTAAGACAGCTTGGTTGCCCCAGGTTCAAGGTTTTCTGAGACCATATTATGTTAATTTACTATAATATAATTTAATTTAATATATATATGTCTATCATTATAATAAATAAAACGTAGACGTTATTCTATAAGAAATAGTCCACAAGTCGTAAAAATCACGCAAGCCGTGGTCCTTGTTAGCAGCTGTCTGTCCACTCTACTGATTGTTTGTTTTGCAACGCATTATACTTGGAAGAAACTTAATTTTCAAGGCACACTCGTAAATGCAAAATTTCAAAACTCTATTAACTTTAATTATGACAAAATGTCTCACAACCAAAGACATTTCGTTAAAAGGCAATTCTACGCTGTCATGTTGTTTTTAATAATTTTTCTTCATTAAGATTTAAGCAGGTATGAATTTCTTCGAATCGGGCACAATTCATAAAAATGCTAAGACAAGCTCAGAAGTCAAATCTCATTTAGACAAAGCGAACTAATTGTTTACATTTCCTGTTCAGAAGCCAGAGCTCCCTGTGAAAAAAACCGAATCATTAACCCCAAAAAATAATTATATTTTATAACAACTCCGCCTATTTTTGGCTACCAAAACCACTCCCGGTTTGAATTCTATTAAAACTTAATTAACTTTTCTGGGGAGTTATAAATTTTAAATAAGTTTTGGACCGAAAAAGGACTCACAATTTGTTTTGCTACTTCTAAACGTCACTTGCTGCGGTGATAAATGTGTTCTTGGCGTAAATTGCATTCTGTTGAGACGCCGACAGAAAGGCATCGTCACGGTTATTCCGGGCAATTTACTGCGTTTAGTGAGTTATGAAATTAAATTATGAGGACCTCGACATGAGTTTTGGGAGGGACTTCACACAAGCTAATAATGAATTTATGCTGTAAAAAAACCTCATAAAACATTAGCACTGACATGATGATATTGATCATGTATTTGATATCGTTATTAATAGACGCAAGCCACCTTAGTGGTTTTGTAACCAAAACATACCTAATCCTAGATTCTCACAAACGATATTAGATACACATGATTCCTATCAGAGACAATAAAAATGAAATTACCAATCAACTGAACGATATTGACAAAGAAAACAATAGCCAATCATTCCTTAAAATCGTTCCACATTTAGAATTACAAGTGGAAAGAATTCGAGATACGCAGGACATGGCCTAAGGTGCTCACCGATCACAGGACTGCCCGATTCATATTTCACGGTCTCGGCCCAATGGTTTGGGGAACACCCGCTGTGCTTCTGAATTAAGTAAAAGCCTTCCAGCTCTTGTTTCTTGATACCTCTAGTTGGTTGTTAGGCTGTGGTTACGGTGGAAACTTTACTTTGTTCTACTTTGCGCAAATGCTAAGCAAACAGGAGAATTGTAACCTGACACTGACAATTCACTGTAAGTAAATATATTTTCTGGGTCGATAAATAAAGATTAGTTGAATTAACAGGTCCAATTTAAGGAGCTTGCCTTACCTTGGTAAGATTAAAAAACCTGCGAATGGAAAAATATCAGAACGGACGTAAGTTTTCTATAAATAAAAGAAATATAGATGATAAGCCGAGATTTTAGATTTATGTGAACCTTGAGCATTTTGTGTATGACCCTTATAAAAACGGGATCACATCCACTGCACCAGAGGGGTAATCACGTTTCGAATGCGTGTTGGGACAATTTAACTGTCATGCTTTTTTAAAGAGCATACCATTACTCAAGTAATCTCATGCAGTTTTTTTAAAGCAGCAACAAGTAAGCAATATTATTTTTCTGAATCATTCTATTAAATGGACTTCACACATTTTTACGTAGATGCACAATTTAACAACGTGGCTCCAACGTAACCCCACCTTTACCCCCTTAATAGATGTCTCGGTCCAATTTAACATTTGACGTGTTTTTAATTTAGCGCTGCGCCTGCGGCAGCCGTCGGCTGCACCTAAATAATGCACATATTTTACCCGAAATCATACCTTCGCCGCCGCTCATTACTGGCCTCATTTGAATATATCGTGTTTGTGTTCAGTCCTGTATAGGACATATATTTTTTGTTTGAAACAATTTGAAGCTGATTTTGTGTGGAGTAGCGCGATAATTATAGTTATGAGTGGTTTTAATGGAAGAGGTCCAAGGTATTATTATTTAAATTTTAATTCCGTTGTAGTGTTTAGTTACCTTCGGTTATTAATGTTATTATCCTCGGTGTTAACAGTGATGAAATAAAAAGAAACGTTAGTTATTCACTTACTAGCTTCCGCCCGCGACTTCGTCCGCGTGGACCCGGGATAAAAACTATCCTATCTTTTAATCCAGGCTATAAACTATCTTCGTGCAAAATTTCATTCAAATCGGTTCAGCCGTTTAAGCGTGATTGAGTAACAAACATCCAAACATCTAAACTTTCGCATTTATAATATTAGTAGGATTACTTGAATTATGGTGTGTATTTGATTAGGTGCCAAGTAATTTTCTATTTCTTATGAGACTGCAACTACGGATATAAAAATGTCGTAATTTTAATTAGCCGAAGCAAGTCGTTGGTAGATTTAAATTGAAACATCCAATTATTTGATATCATCATAATCAATTGATTCATCTACGTGATCGACAAATACCATCGGTGATTCCACACGTCCAACTAACCGAAAATAGAGGGGTTTATAGAACGGTGGTGAAGAACTGTTCTTCTAGTGGTCACAACCCTCAGCCTTTAGGAAGAGACAGAGAAGAAGAATCAATTTACACAAAGATGTAGTACTACTGATAACTGTAAAAAAATACAATGATATATACATACATTTAATGATATGGCAGTAAATACATGCCCGGCAAACCTCAGGAATACTTACTAGAAGCAAATATAAGATACCAACCAGGAGCAGCGCCGCAGCTAGGAATCACTATTCATATAGCACCAAGACTTTATGACAAACTGCCCAATGAACTGCAGGATCTACTAGTTTAACAAAACACACGCTTCAGTACAAAATATCAAAATAAATGCTTGTAAGCTGAATAAAAAAAGCAAAATATTCCTGTTGGACTTTGACTTTGCTGATTTTAAGAACTTTTACTTGCAAATATTTCCCAATCATGGAATTGAATCTCCCCCCATTTTCGCAAGACCTTTCGAACTACCCTTATAACATACACAGTATATGTATTTATTATATTTTATACTATATTGCCCCCTATAATATTTTTCTTTTTTTTTATATACTAAATATTAAGATTGTAGTACTTTTAAATTCTTGCATGTTGTCCATTTATAAGCATTATTATCTAAATACCGATCGTTCTCTTAGGACTATGTTGTATAATTTGTAACTAGCCCTAGCACAGGCCTCGGTCTTTTTGGGCTGTTACCGCACACTGTCTTTAAACATTATCTGGACCATTATTTAGACTTAAGAATAGTGATTAGCTTGATGTAAAATTTTTGTTAATAAATAAACAAATATGCACAAATCTAGTATTACATAAAAAAAACATCATTACGGTTATCATATGGATTACGCACTAGGAAAAATCCAGTGCAGCCTCAATTACAATATAATACACTCATTTGATTCATAATATAATTATTATACTCGTCGACTTTAATGTTTGAGTTAATAATTCGTACACCAAATTTAAATCACATACTTTTTACTATGGAGTTCCCAACTCAACATTTCATAACTGTTGAGACAACTAAAATGAAATATACCATTAACGTGGCGCCTTTACTTAACTAAAATGAATTAGACATCAACGCTTTATGTTTTCCGGCACTTCTTGCATTTTATTTCAGCAGATTTTCAATAGATTCCAAGTATATTTAATTAGTTCAGTTGATTCGTAGAAAAAGTACTGTATACAATAGTTATATCATTAGCTTTTTAAGTCTCGTACCTTTATTAAGCCACTTAGCAAGCTTCGTGGCCTAAACGTGGTACTCTACTGAAAAAGCATACATTATATAGATTGCATAAAATACTATAAAATCACTCTCATTTCCCAAAGCGACAGCTCTTACATCATTCTTTAATTACAAGCTTTTAAGTATTATAACCAAAACGCTGTCCCAGCCTGAGTCACATGAGCCCGACCGGTACGAATAGCCATTGGCCGGGTCATTGGGGGTCAAACGCTCAACTCTGACCGTCGTCGCGACCAATGTTTCTTTGAAGTGGTGTTTGTGCCTTTCCAATCGTGCAATACGTATTTGCGAATGTTAAAGGATATACTTTAAAAAGTACAACTCAGAGATATCCTTGAAGTATAGCTACTATTTTACCAAGAATAATACTTTGGTGTTAAAGATATAGATTGAGATTTTATTTAAATTTGAATATTTATAAAAACCAGAAGGCATTACAAATAAAACAAAAAGGTTAAGATATTGCTAATCTTTTCAATACAAAAGAAAAAAACACACAACAATATTAATGATGTAGTTTTTCCTCCAAAATCAATTCAATGCACGGATTACAAGGTTGCCATTAAAATATTTTTACTTTTTATCAATATGGCCGCAAACGCTGCCATAAATTATAAAACAACGCCTAAAACAAGTTAAAAAGGAAACATAAAGCCTGATGACAACCGAAGAATAGTAAATTTGCACATAAATGATAATCATTTGCTATGAACTGTCAATGATTATAAATATAGATGTATTATATTTCTTCCTCAGTGGAAATGGACACGATAACCTTAAAACGGCTATTGATGAAATTTATAAGGCGATAAAATTATTTATGTTCATTATTAGCACTTAATGGAAATATCATAATTTGATGAATTATTGATTTTAGTGAAGACGTGGATACGCATTTTCTCTTTACCTCTTTAAGACTAGTTTGTTTTAACAAACAAGTACGAGGTTGAGCTTTAATTAATCGTTTACAGAGGACACTAATTACGCATAAGCTAATAAAAATGGACCTGTTGATGACTGTATCTACAAACAAATTGATATTCTCCGTTATTTGGCAGGCAAATAAGAAAAACGTTACGCTTTAAAAAATGTGACCTTCCATTGGCATTGCCAAATCAGATTTTCATATATTTATCGCCACTTTTTAAAAGTTGGGATCGCGCCAATACATTTGTTGTCTCCGCCTAAAACAAACAATTTGTAATCCTGAATTATGTGCTGTTGAATGCATACATTTAAGAGATATGAATCTATAAGATGAGGGATGCGAAACTACTGTATCGTTCGTGGAAATTTTGTCGACAATCGACAAAAAAGTTGCTACTATAAGTATGTGTTAAATACTGATATGTGTTAAAATATTTGTATTCTCAATGTTTTACCTTTTTACTCCTCTTGCTAATGACTGGAATCTATGAGAAATAAACTGTTCACAGATTTCCTCTTTTTCTACATTTTCCATGTTTGAGTCCACTCGATGTAATTTATAAATTGTGAATTTTTAAATAACTTGTTACTGAGTATATATAGAATAATTTGTATCTACCAATTCAGTAGATACCTACTAAGACGTCAATTAAAACTTACTTACTTCAATAAATAATTGAACTGAACATTATCACTACACATGTATGAGTATACACCTGCACACAAAAGATGTTCAAATGTGGTTATATAATTCTCGAAGAAATGAGTGGCATTTTCGTCCTTTTGCCTAATTTTAATTACCATGTCACAATCAGACCCTCTTATTTTTAGTACCCATGTCGATATTTTCCATCACTAAACAATAGTAAGTCATCGACTTGAACAAATAAAAACATCGACATAACGCTGGCCCCGACCTTTCCAGAACGGCGTGACTATTTGTCACTTCGCCTGACTCCCGTACGAACTCGCTGTGAACATGGTGATTCGCATTATGATCACCATCCCGTAAAACCAAAACCCCTTCACCACCATGATCAATTTTTAGCTCAATGTCTGTAAAAATAAAGTCAAAATTGCCATAGCTAATCGCGAAACATTGAGTCCCATCGAATCTTGTTAACAAATTTATTCGAACACATTCTTACCCAAGGGCCTTGTTAATCTAACTGCGTTGCGATCAATTTGACGAACACTGCTTGTATTCTTAAAATTTAATGCAGCTTGTACGTTTATTTTGAGTAAGGGAATATAATATGATGGAGGCAGTGTTTTAATAGATACTACTGCAAATTGCGCTGTTAAAATCAGTGACGAGTCACATACTTAAAAATTGTAAATTTCCAAGATTTCTTCCGAACATTTGTCCAAAATTGCGTTTATCACAGTAGATACATAGGAACATAGGTAATGCACCCGTCAGTCCATCCTACTAATATTATAAATGCGAACGTTTAGATGTTTGGATGTTTGGATGTTTGTTACTCAATCACGCTTAAACGGCTGAACCGATTTGAATGAAATTTTGCACGAAGATAGTTTATAGCCTGGATTAAAATATAGGATAGTTTTTATCCCGGCTCCACGCGGACGAAGTAGCGGGCGGAAGCTAGTATACTATAAATAAAGGAGTGAAGGCCATGCTTTGTATTTTTCCTACAATGTGTTATGTTGGCGAGGAAGCGTATTACCCATTGAGTGTGCTATTGCAATAAAAACTATCATATTGTATCGAATCTGATATGGATTGCAGTTTTACTAGACTCACAGCAGCTTATTCATATAAAAACTAAGACACCAAATCGTTGAGAGGCAGAAGGTTTAATAGACACTTCACAACAGCCAATAATCTACATTACAATCAACTGTTGTGGTCGGTACTCAGACCTGGTAGTAAAACTGGGCCCTAAAATGAAGCCATAAGCGACCAATCGTGTAACTCGATGAATAAACATTTTATTTGCTATTAAATGTTTGAGTTTCTATTCCAGCTGACGATACTACAGCGTTAGTTTATAAAACGACAGTTTGTTATTAGGCCGCGTTTGGAATGATTGAACTAGTTACGAAACGGTTCTTCCTTGTTAGACCTAACTAGTTCAGCCCTAAATACTTCATTTAAACTAATGTATTAATTTCTTAAATACTAAACTTTATAGGATTATTGGAAAACAAACCTAACGAAACCTAATATTTGATATTCAAAAAAATGCGAAAAGTTCGCTGTTTCGAAGAAAAATGCATCACGTCTAGTGAAACCTTAGGTCCACATTAGGCCAAAAGTTGGTAGGACAAGTGACAGGACCCTTACGAAACGTAATAGGTAATATTGTATTTGGTGACTAACATTGCACTTGTTTTAGATACATCAGTAACTAAATGAACAGCTTTTGATATAGCGATATTGAATATTGTAGCACCATTTTTCGTATTAACAAAAATACCATAGGCGATTTAATACCTTGATTTTCTGATATACTTATATAGAGTTAGCTCGAAAATATTTATTTGAGTAATAGAAGTTGTATCTTTTATCTTACTAATGAACCTAATCATATCATTTTTGATGTATCGTGAACTTGTCCTTACTTACGTAGGTGTGAAGTAATCGTCAATTTAGAATAAATGGCCTATGAAACGATTGTTCAAATTTATTTCCGTTTCGTTTTACTTCCAGTTAGAAACTTTTAATTTGATCACCTGATATGACCGTGGTCGTGGTAGCCTAAGGAACGATATAAATAACCTCTTGAACATCAGGTACATATTTCGCGAACATCCAGATGATATATTAGAAATTTATTCAATTAACACTAAATTCATAGACATCCGCTTGTGATACAATACAGCGCATAGACCCACGGATCATAAATTACACACAGTCAAATTCGAATTAAGTTGAGTACCTCAAGCGGTGCCATAATCATTCTTCATAAAACACTTCACTGGTCTAATGATTCCCAAAACTCCGACTACCGAACTAATAAACATCAATCAAGTGTCTTGGAACTATTAAAGTTCCAACGAATCAATCACGGCATTGTCTATAACGAATCTGGATTTATGCAAACAAGAGGAAAAAGAAAAATTAAAGGGAATAAAGTTTGACGTGTACCTACTGTGCAATATAAGAGAGAATCGATTAGTCATTATTTGATTTAGTTCGGCGGGCCGGGCGGCACCCGGCGAGAGGCGGCGGGGGGTTACCACGAGCGCGGTTGCTCTTAACTCTTGCGGTCGTCATCAGCTGGGCCTTCGACACTTTATATATGGCAGCGGTTGAAATGGATGGCTTTGAAGTAGTGTGCTTTACCGATGGGAAAGCAATCGACTGATGCCTTACGATTCTAAACTGAACTTGGAAGAAAATAGAGGTACAATAGAACCATTGTGTTCGTGTAACAGGTATAATTCTGCCATGATTCTCAAAGAGGCAGTCATCTACAAGTAAATTGTACTAAAGAAGTGCCTTTTAGAGAAGTACGGCAGAATTATACGTATAAACCGTACAACTTCATAGGATTCATCGAATATAATTGCATATAGTGCTATAGCGAAGAGCTCAGTAATAAACACAAGATCAACAAAAGCATTTGATAGATGAACCTTATTACCCGATTATTAACCGATGTTCTTGAACAAGAACACTGTCACTCTAGCTAGAACACCAGTCCATTCAAATCACTGTTGATTTCCAACCGCAGTTCTGTAACTGCACACATTCATTTGGTCATACAGAAGTAATAAAGCTCAAGGGGGGTTAATTATGAATAAGCATTTAATAAGTAAAAAACACTATCCATATGAACTGAATGCAACATAATTTACTGACTTTACATGCTCATTTGTGATTAGTCGGCGCGAAAGGGCAAATCCTGTATTAAGATAGGTAATGAGGTTAATACAAAATATCAATTCGAAAAGGGACTATCTTCTTGCAAAGTACAAAGTAATTTTAATCCTGGCAATAAGTTATACGGTTCTGATTCATGACGGTACACTTGAAGATGCTGACGAAAATGCGGTAGAAGATTAAGTACAAAAAGGTACAATACTTAAGAGTAATTATAGAATTATGGACTCTACAATAGCTGTACATAAAGTTGATATCGTAAGTAATGATGTTAATGAAAGAAAGAAGTTAACGATGGATTGTGTGGTAAGTCGGCACCCTGCTGCCGTGGCCCCCGACCGCGCCTATCACGGACAAGACATCGATTAGTGATCGACTGAATTCAATTGCTTGGAGAGACAAGAACTCGATACCGTCGACGAATCGAGACGGACCGGTCGAGATTTGTATTGTTCAGTTTTTCAAAAATTTGCATTTTGTGAACGTCACGTCAACGACAATGCTGAGTCACTTGACAAATGAAACGAGTTGATCGTGTCTCTGATATCGAAAAGCGTTGACCGTAAGCTCCATTTTATATTATTGTTGGACCATGATTACTGTCAACTGCAGTATGCGTATTTTTCGATTTAAATCATTGCGTTGTCATTCTCGCCTATCAGATCTATCACAACTTACAATGCTACAACCTAACCGATATATCGGTTGCGGTCTTCTGTTGTATGATGCGGTGATTTTTTTGGGTCAATGTTTAAGAACTTTTAAGCTGGTTCACTGTTTTTGTGTCGAATGGCAAAACATTTAAATTAAGTTTTGTTTTCGATATCTATGAAATGTTGTCTTTACAATATTGGTTGCGTGAAGCTATTTTGTAGCACGAAAGACATCACGCATGCCTCTTGCGATCACGTGATATTTCACGTTTATTGGTTTAAGTCATGACATCACCGTATGTGGTGGAAGCAGTGACGGGTATATTAAGGAGCGTATTTTGACCGTGCTCCGGCATATATCAAGCCTCGCGAGGAAACGCGGCGGAAGCTATATGCTTTACTGTTATTTTGTGTGTGTTTAATATGTTTATTATAATCGCGAATGTTTATGATCAGTGTAAAGGGATAACGAGTGAATGTGATATTTTTATTAAAATGGCCACAGGGCCAATGTTGTCATGTGGAACTCTTAGCGAGTTTTTGGTCAGACACAGTGAGCAGTCTCTACTATCTACAAAAAAATTGTGGTACTTTCGGTCCATGTTTTTCTTTTCAAATAATATTAACAAATTCCTTTTTTTATACCACAATAGTGACAGACAAGCATACGCCCTAGCGGGTGGTAAGCAGGCAACGTAGCCTATGGACACATTGCGACTTAGAAGATAAATGCAGACGCACAACATACAGTATTTATTCTCGGAATTATTTATTTATTTATTTTATTTATTTATTATCTCAAAAATGTACTTATGTGGTGGTGTACTTGTGTGGTGGTTATTGCTAGTGGCCTAACTCATAGACAGACCAACAACACACCTTCATTATTTTTTAACCATTTTAAATGAGATGTATACGATTCTACTCTGGAAATAGAGTTGAACCGTCTAGTGGGCGATTGGCTAGCAACACATGACTGCAAAATCACATTTTCTCCTACAATTTAATTTAATTTGCTCCGCCTACCCCTTTTGGGAATACAGGCATGGCTTTACGCAGTTATGTATATAAAAACGGACGACGCATAACGTGTGTGCGTTTATATCAATATATTATTGAAAATAAAACATCACACGCTAACATGAACATCGTTGAAGTAAATGTCTCGTCTGCATCATTATTAAAACTTATGATTCCACAATACATTTGCATTCCCCGACCAGTAGGGGCTCCCACTGTTAATCTAATAATGGAATGTGTATAATGCCATTAATAACTTGTTGTTTTTCTTCTTATTGTGCCACCACTGGGCCTCTAAATAAGAGTTACTTATCTTACTATTAAAGCACTATAATTTTACTGCAGTTTTACGATTTATTATTTTGATGGGATCACGATTGTGTTTCTTGTTCTTTTTTAATTTGCAAATGGTTAAAAATACTTGAAGTCAAATATACGATGCCTTCAATTGAAGTTCTCTGTTGAGCTCTTCTTTTTGGTTAGTCTAATAGACATGTATATAATTGGTTAAAAGACGACTGCTTCTTGTTTAATATCTTGCCCACTCATCCCGTTTTAACAGCGATAAATAAACTAGTCTCGTAGTGGGGTCGTGGTGGGTGGGGTTATGAGTACTTTACCACGATTTTTTAAATAGATATAAATACTGAAATACATTATAAATCACTCAAGATTTAAAAAAAAAAAAAATATTCGTCCTCATCACCTAAATATCCCGTTACCGGAATTTGAACCGACGGCCTTCAGCGTCACAGGCAGTCACCACCCACTAGGCCAAACAGGGCGTCATCCTCTTTCTTGCTATGTCTAACGTTCGTCTCTACGCCTTTTGCACATACCTACCTACAACGTTTAGTTTTTGTTTTCCCGTCTTGCCCAGACTGTCAACTGGGACTAATCAAACTAATAAAAAATATATTATTCGCGCGCTATGAACGTCTAAACTTGGTCCAACGAGAGAGAAGATAGTCGCCGATCCCTGGCATGTCTGCTTTTCAAAATCAGAATGGCAAAGATATGGCACAAAAGTGATATCCTAGGGACATCCCTTTACATAAAATTAGGCAGTGCAATCGTGACCCAGGGTTACCGATGCACAATCAAACTTTGACAGCAAACTGTCGGCTGCCAAGTCCAAAAACTTTTAATGAACACCAACACGAATAAATATCCAAACAAGTTTACTGGAAAACAACCTACTAGATTAATGAGTAGAATATCGATTTTAGGTCATTATCTCGTCATGTTTTAACCGGTGAAGCGTGGTAATCGAAATAATTGGTGGCGACGACGTTTGCGTCGAGAGGTCTATCTGATTCAACATAATGTTATCACTTTGGTTTGTGATTTATTGCGCGCGCTCGCTCCAAAGCTTATCAGAAATATCAAAATAATGCGCACACATTGATACCACAGCTTGACGCGCCACGCGAGTTAAAATACCCGTCTCCTTCTTAGTGCTTAGTTAGAAAGAGGCGGATAGTCTACCTCGCGAGACAGTTTACGCGCGACACATATACCAATATATGAATATGTCGTGTCAGATGGACCTCCGGCACATACGCGTTTCTTTAGCCGATAATTCCTTTTTGTTTGCAGTGTCCATTTATATTAGATAAGTGAATGAATACCAGACTTAGATTCGTAAAAGTGGAGTCTAGATAAGCTAACATATGATGAAATTATCTGTTGTATAAGATCGCATACCTTTCGTGACTCAGAGTATGGCTACAACATGGGGAAGAGTAAAATTAACATTTTGTTTTTGTTTTTTTAAGATCAGTATAAGTATTTAATTCCTTGTCAGTCTATGCAATTCTTATTATTTATGCAGACTACGGTTTCTTATAGCGTCGTGTATTATGTACTTACCTACCCTACTTACCTAGGTACCTACAAATAAGTAATTAACAACGACGATTGTTATCGTACTACTAGTGGAATTTTTTTTAATTCGTTGGAATACATAAATACCTGCATCATACATAGGCACTTGGTCATGATAAAGTATTTAGAATAGAATATAATAAAATAATATGTATACAAATAAAATACGTAACGTGCTTAAACGTGGTATTTACGTAATTACAAGCATCTACGACACGCAATAATTATAAGAAATATATAAAACCTAATACCTATAGAATACAAATATAATTTTAAAAAATACAGGCAATATAAGCTAATTAACAGCATGTTTTCTATGTTACTAAACACTGAATAATATAAATAAAACAAGCGTTGTAAGTAAATAACCGCTAATAATACTTAATACGTATATCACGATCCCGTAGAGAACAAATCGGCGCGGGCGCATCGCAGCCTGTTTACACGGCGAGTTTAATTGCACGACCAAACTTACAAATAAGACATTGTGCTAAGTAATTAGATTAGCTCAGCACGCTATTTGTCCGACGCGGTAAGTGCATGGAGCTGGTAATACCGCCCTTTTCTGCAAAGGTTACGTCGCTGAAAAAGTGACGTCGCTGTTCAATCTCTTGACTCATCATAAATTTACATAGAAATAGTTGGTCACCGGTGTTATGGTTTTGTGTAGTAAAATTACCTCGTCCGTCCATCTTTATATCACGCGTTTTTTTATACTATATTGTAGACAACGGTTGAATAAGGCGTTGAAACTTACAAAACATAAAATTTCACTCCAAGTCGAATTTATCAACAATGTGTCAGGTCGTCGAACCAGCTCCCTATTCTGTAACTTGTTTTAAGCTCACCTCAACGCTCACCCACAAATATATCTTGATACCGCGATGCCTAGTAACTTAGCGAAGGCAGAGGTTTAATTTCGAGACGGGTACCCGCGGGGTGAGCCGCATTAGCGCGTAGCGAATAACAGCCCAGTACCTACTTACGGTATTTGTCAACAGTGAAAACTAAATTATTCCTACATTAGCAATTAAAACTCACTGAATTACCTACTAATCACCACCTTTCAACTTAGTTTTGATTTTTTGAAGATATTTAAACAAAGATAAATGAACGATGGTTGACCATGGAAAATCTTTAGGTACCTATATCATTTGCAAGTTTCTGAACCTATTTCCCTACAAATTTCATAATAATAAAACATAGGTAAATTAATTAATTTGAATTTAAAATTAAATTCCATTATTTTAGTTGCTTATTTATCAGACAAATACCGTTTTGTATTATACCACTTCATAGATCACCTCGCATCAAGGATTACAGTGCATTAAATTGCAGTTTGATTGTTCTAAACAATGTACCTAATATAAATTTCAAATTAGTCTCATCCGAACTTCTCAATGTAGCGCTTAGGCGTAAGTATGCTGTGCTTCTGGCGGCCATCTTTAAAATTTGCGTGTTTGGCGCTGTAATCTACAAAAGAGCGTGAAAAAGGTCAATAGCCTATACCAATTTTCCACCTTATTTACAAAGTGGCTAATTTAAAATTAGAACAACTTTGTAAATTGACTTGATGCTCTTTGGTTTTGAAGATGTGCTAGTTTTCCAGTTAAAAACACTGTACACTTGTCCATAGTAGAATCTGAACTGTGACCTAAACACCAAACGAATGTTGTTTCTGAAATCGTCTTCTGTGCTCCGTAAGATAAAGATAACCCTGCATGCATGGATATAACATTTTGATATGTAATTGCAAAGGTCATTCGTATAACTCATCTAATGTGATGTATGACTCTTGTAATAATACTATTCAAAATGAATTGGCTCATATTTCAATCAAGACGTATATTTTGTTCAGGTATCATAAATAACTAGATTGCAATATTCAGTTATGAATTTAATTAGGTGGCGGTCCATAAATACTATAAGGTTTAACTATTTTATTTATATAGTGCTTTTCATATAGCTTGGGTGACACCTGTCGTTAAGCTGTCATACCAATACGATTTATAACCTTAAATCGCTAACTAATTATGTGTATATTGTAGTTTGTCTAACGGTTCACTAATGTTTGACCAAAAAATGATTGACAAATGGTCATTTGACAAACGTTTCACCAAATGATCGTTTGGCAAACGAGACATTTGACAAAAGTATCATCTTACAAAAACTCACTTAGCAAATGATCAATTAGCAAACACTACACTTGGTAAATGGGTTAAATAATAAAATGTCAATTACCTTTTTTCATTTCACCAAATAATATGATTCTCAAATTAAGCATTTGTCCAAATGTCATTTGACAAAATGTTATTTCATAAAAAGTACTTTTTTTTCAAAAATTACGATTTAGGTTGCAACTTTCATTTGAGGCAGATTATTTACAGGTAAGTTACAAGATTAGATAAGTATCAGTAAAAAATAGTCGGTTCTGGCGGTTTGCCGGCCGCTGCCGCGGCACGCTCGCTTCGCTCGCTCGGCCCACGCGCTGTTAGTTCACAGTTCAACCTAACACTCCTCCTCGCTTCGCTCGTCGTCGTACCTAACGGAGACCTAGGTTTTTTCAATGATTACTCTAATTACCTTTTTACGAGATTAATTTGACCCAGACCATATCTATTATGAGATTTGTTATAATAAACGAACCACTTGTCAAATAATACATTGTACCAAACGTTTTTAGACCAATAGTAGTTTTGTCTGATAACTCAGTTGCTAAATATTAATTTAGACATAATTATTTATATAATGTAAATTTAACTGTTGATCATTTGGAAAAGTGAGTCATTTGTAAAATGACTAGTAGTAAAAATATCAATTGGCGAAAAATTTTTTTGAAAAACGCTGTTTCTCAAGTTTAATTATGCCAAATGACTTTTGATCAAACGGCAGGACACCTTGTGATGTAACATTGTGTTGTCTCTTATTTTAGATTTTTCAACTGATCAAATCTAGATCCTTTTGACAGTTTTTGACAACTCGTGTAGCTTTCAACCTTGACGCTGGCATAATTGTCTGACAGTAGCCATTAAGAGTCCGCAGTAAACTCGGCCGAATTTCACCTTTCCATACAAACGTAGTTACGCTCTCACTTTAAAACACGTGTTGGATTGTGGCGAAACTTTGCATATTACATTGACATGAGGTATATCTATGTCTATAATTAGTTTATATTGTTCCAGTGTATAAAACAAACGAAATACAGCAAAAACAAGTTTTGTATGAAAAACTTAAATTCGCTGTATTTTTTTTACTTTGGTATCTGAAGCTACATAAACTTATAACAGACATAGATATACCTCATGTATATGCAAAGTTTCGTTGCAATCCAACAAGTAGTTTTAAAATGAGAGCGTAAAACTACGTTTCTATGGAGAATCGAGCTTACTGCGGACTTAAAATCAACCTTAAATCGTAAAAGAGGTTGTAAAATGTAGGTACTAGGGCGATGTATGCCACCAAGTAATTTGAAAAGCGTTAGCTTATTGACTTAGAGGGTTTTTAACAGATTTGATATAATAGATTGATGAAAACTTTTGGTTTGCAACCCATAAATTAGCAATCCTTTATTTTCTGTAGTAAATACTTGCACTAATAATATATAATAGATAACGATTGACCCATTAACGAGCACGGTTATCGATATATCGACATCGGTCAATGCACGTGCTGGCACTACGGGGCAACGTTTTAAGAAGAATTATTGTCATGTGCTGAGATTAGATTGTGGGCGTAGCAATGGGCAATCGGGCCATGTCACTGTACCCAGTATATTGCAATCAGTTTATAAATAATGACAATTAACATTAATATGCACCTACCTTCTTAAATCGTTCTTTAATTTTAACTAGCCACTTTGCATTCGAAACTGAAATTTATTATTCGCATGCAATCTTGTTGTAGAAGAATATCACTAAATGTGAACGGTTAAAGATGAAATCTTGAAGAAAAATTTGTGAAAAGATGTATTTGAGCCATATTCTATAAGTTAAATATTATCCCATAAAGACAATGTGATATCTAATTGTCACAAATATTGTGATTAAGAAAAATACCCTCTGATTGGAGCCCAAAATACACTGGCGACCAACTCTTACTAGATACTTATTACCATCTTGAAGTAAGTTAGAACGTATCAACGAATTTTGGGACGTCGACAATAGGTAGGTTCGGTCTAACATGCAGACAACAGAAAAATATTGTCAAATTAACAACAAATAAATTTGCAACACGGGTAACCGAGAGTAATTAATGATTTACAAGGCCATGAAGAAGTATCGACAAGTATCCACGCCATCACTATTCCAAGCTCGTGTGTGGTAAAAAACAAACAGACTGATTAAACATTTTATTTACTCAAATGCGGCAGTAAAATGTAAAAAATCGCTTTCCACAAACATTAATTGCGTCCAATGAAGTAATTAAATGTGACAATCGTAAAACATTGCGAGGCCATAAAACATTATAGCCGTGTCGTCTCGGATCAGTCGCGTGAAGGGCTTGAATCTCTGTAACCGGAGCCTACGGGGATCCGTAGGAAAACATTGAAACATGACACCAATACCAATAATATGACTATGTTATATGTATAAATAGCATAGCTCTCATCGGATGATTGTGGCGTCCAAATACACTAAAAAGCAAATTAAGTAACGTAACTGTAGGTACACTAAAGAATTCCTAATCCTGAAGGATTTTTTTAGATTTTCAGGATATACCTAACCTAACCTAACCTATTTAAAATATTCCATTAAATCACCTCCATCCTAATTTTCTTAAAGCTGAAAGTAGCGTTCGGTTTAAAAAATTCGGTATTAGGTATGATGGTTTTGGACTAATGACTCTTTTTCTGTGTTCCCAAAGAAAGTAACTTGTATGAACTGAGTTATTGTTGATATACTTATAGAGCTTGCAATTTAGGTCAAACTAAATCATTATTACTTTCGATCTTTAGTGTAAATCCAAATAAATTTATTTATGGTACTTACTTACCTTATCCGTATCCTTTCAGTAAGTATAGCAAACTTTTCAACTTTGATGATGATATTTTATAAACGCAATAATTAATTAGGTATCACGTGAAATATGGCAAATTTGAGTCAATTGAACAATAATAAGAGAACTACAATTACAACAAAAGTTTAACGACTAATTCAGATCTTATCTAATTCGTTCGACCTGTTTAATAAAACCTCATACCATTTTAGATGCTCAAAGAGCTACGAAAGTAATCGATACTGAACTTTCCATTCGATATCTCACATCTCTCACTCACCGGGTAAGTGTGAGTAAGATGACGCTTAAGATATCGACGGAGTTTCGACCCATAAATCAGAAATCGAAGGGTTGAGATACTGGAACCGGTTTGAGCTATAAATTAAGACCAAACAGGTCGGAGGTCAGGATTTTTGCCAAACCTGCCTTTGGTAAAGTGAGAGTTTGGTTGAACGTTGAAACGTGAATGAGCATCAGAAATATACAATTCGAAAAACAAACTATACTTCCATCTACTACTAGTAGGTACTTTCGTTACAAATCTATTTATTTACTTAAGTTAATTAAGCGTTCGAAAGATTCCTCACATAGAATGATATTTTTATAAGATCGTTTGCAAATATCTATTCAGGATTTCGGAAAAAAGCATTTTAGTTCATCAACAATTGAGACTAATTCTAATTATGTTTACACTGCTGTTAGCACGTTGCAGATTCTAAACAAAATTTTGATCCTAATATAGTTATACAAGAGATGGCTGATGATTCAACATTCGACCAAACTGTAACTCGTTGGCAATGCAACACAATCTTCTAAAACCAGCCAATTACTCGCCTCGCTCGTACCTAAATTCACGGCAAACAGATACGGCGGCTACAAATAACTTGATTACAAAGTTTAGCACTTACGGTATCGGAGTTTAAGGCGTCATATCGTGGACGTTGATGCAAATTGTCTATCAAGTGCACGTGCGAGTCGGTCATGCACGCTTGACTTGTTGCATAACATGTGAACGAGGCACAAGATGTAGCGAGAACAGTTATTTTGGTCTGATCCTTTATATGTGCTCCTTTTCCGTCGATCTGTTTTATTTTGATTGCGGTCAGATTGTCCTTGTCAGATCAAAAATAAAAATTAGGTGGGGTCGATAGTTTATAGCACAATTGATCAGAATAAAATTACATGATTGGATTTGATGATTTATTTGTTGATTGACTCGTTAAATTAAAGGTAATTGAAATAACTATATTAAGCATAGGAGAATCAAATATCAACGAACACTGTTATAATTATAATAGACTCAAACTCGGCTCCAACTTTATTTAGCCCAGAATCTCAGGTCCACTTTAGTGAGGAACGTCTTCAGATACGTGATCAGAAATTACTTTCTTTGCCTATTTAACCGGCTTGCAAGCAAACAAAAACAATCTGCTCTGCTTTGGTTTTCACCTCTAGTATGCGTGTTTAATATTTTTTCTAGTATATAGTTGCGTGTCAAAATCATGTTTAGGTGTGATTGTGGGCTACCTGTACTACAGTCTACCAATGACATTATCCACGAGTACACTAAGGGTTAATCACGTAACTTCTCGAACTCTAGGACAATTCAACTGTATTTTTTTCATATATAAATTGACCTTTAGATCTACCTAACGTACATACAATGCGTTATGTGATCGACCTGCAGGAGAACCGTTACACTTTAAAATAGATCTCATTTGACACACGATCTTTTTATATAGGTAGTTCTTAGGCTTCTTCATTAGGCAGGCATAAACTTTGACTCCGATACGTTGGCTGCTAAGAAGAGACCACAGTTATGTCAGCTTAGCCGCCTTGCGCCTATGACTTAGACCGCTATCTAACTCATCTCTATCGCATGCATTACGTTTACGTACAGTTTTATGCGGAGGAAGATCGGCGCGTGGGTTGTAATGTTCTACCTCGTTATGATTAAGCGGATAATTTCGGTTGCTATCGGTGAAGTATGACACCGATTAGAGGTGAAGGGCCTCTCAGACATAGTAGACAATGCGCATATGTCTTGTTCTAATGTTATTTTCGAACGAAATGTTTGTGAAGTAGTTCGTTAGTGTTGTGATGGATTTCAAACTTAGTTTAAACTTATGTAATAGTCGCTTTCGAATTTTCGAATATTAAAAAGCGATAAGTAAATGAAATGTACCATTTTGGGATCGATTTGACATTATGTCAGTAAGTTATATCAAAAGTTGTTTTAATATGTATAAATTAGTTACCTTGTAATATTTTAGCTGATTTTATAAAACCGTGCCTCTGATACTGTAAATGTAGATATTGTATCTAAAGTGAAAGATTTATACTAATACTATGCTAATACGTAATTATGAACCTTAGTTGTGTAATCGTTCTGACTCCAAATAGCCAAATCCTCGTATCCTCCCCGTATTATCGATTTATGATTAAAATCCATTGCAATAAGAAATATAATGTTTATAATTCATTTATTTCTTGGGTTTTACAAGATAGTTCCAGCATAGCCCTGTTATGGCACAACAACATTAATATAAAAATATTGATTCGAAATGAATGCATGCAAAACATCACATGTATACCTAGGAATTCAAACTTTAAACAAACCATTATACACAATTTTACGTAATGGTGTCAATTGTTCAAATATTTTTTCAATTACGTAACATTATATCTTAACAATTATCACTCGATTTGGTTTACACAATTTAACGTTTAGATCAGCAAGCTAAATTAAGGGTCTCATCTATCATAGATTCATTCCAATGGTAATATAATAGCATCTATGAATAAGCATTTTTTTAAAGTTATTTTAGAAAAGATTGATTCTATTTTGTCTCCGGTATTTTGTTATAGATTTTGACACATCTATAATATGGGCTTTTCTTGTATAGATCCATTTAAGATGCCGGTAGGGTCAGTTGGTTATTACGCCGTGAGCTTTTAACAAAATCGAACAGTGCCATGTTTTTTTTTACAAATAACGCCTTCAAGATATAGGTACTTTGATGGGAGGGTAAGTAGTTTTAATTGCGTGAAATGTAGACGGCAACTTTCGGTTTGTCGTATGTTTTGGATGATTCGGAGGCATTTCTTTTGCAAAATGAAAAGGTCATTAGCGTCCGTGCTGTGGCCCCACAGCAGCAGCCCGTACCGCAGCCAAAAAAAAAAAAAAATTTTTCCGGACAAGGGATTTAAAGCATTTAGCACGATTCAACAGGTCGTAAAACCTATGTTTTCTAACATATGCCACCATAGACCAGTTAACTGTGAACTGTGTCCAAAATCACGACCGAGTTTGGCGAGTTCGTAAATCACGCGATAGCGTGGAGAAAGCTAAAACGGTCCGAAATATTCCATTAGATTAACCAAGTATTGTGTTTTTCTTGAGACTGATATAAAACTATATTTCTGAACTGCCGGGCTGCCGTTCTGCACGAGCTTAATAGCACAGTATTATTCTATCTTGCCAAGGCACCACGAGGCGGTCTATTTCAGTAAATAATTGAATAATGCCGCTTTGTTACTTTGCGGGGCGAAATCAATACGCTGTATTTCCTATACGTTACCGAGCGCTTACTCATGTCGCGCAGATCTCATTACTTATCCAATTATCCTCTAGGTGCGTTGTTAGTTCTTCGTCTAATTCATCGATCCTCACGACTGAGGATCGTGCCTGCATGAGGTCATTTTGTGCATTCCGATTTGCTTGTTTTCGGCCATCGAGATTGACGCCTGCGAATTTCCTTTACAGTTTTTTTAACGAGTTGTGACCTACGGCAATCGGCTTATCCAGGTTCAGATTCTCGCGTAAACGAAACTTAGCCATGTTTCTAAAGTACCTAGGTAAAGTTCTTACTGAACATTACAAAAGCTTCCCCCTCGTTCTTCCACGTTTCTCTTTCCGAAAAGCGTCGAGGTCTTCCAACCATTTCTGATCTCGTCTGGTTTTGCCCCTGCACCGAACTCTATTTAGTGTGATTCATTCTGTCATGTTCTTGGCTCACGAGTCATTTTGGCGTACGGCAGATGTCTTCGGCCCAATTCCACTAAAGCCTAACAGCAGCAATTCGGCCTACGTCGATTACTTTGATTGGAGCTCGTTTGTTCGATCGGTAGTATCTGGTCATGTCAAATTTGGGCAAATTCTCATAGGCCAATCAAGTTGAAATATAATTTAATTACATAGTTTGTGTAAGTCGCAAGGTAATACAATATTATCGTACCATAAAGTCTGATGATGGAAACGGAAGTTGACGATAGCATCTTCTCACTTACATAAATTAACCTGACGTATTTGCAAAAAAAAGTGCAGTCAACAATAAAAAGTTGTACCAGAAAAACTTTTTGTCAATCCATATCCATACTAATATTATAAATGTGAACGTGTGACTGTCTGTCTGTCTGTCTGGCTGTCTGTCTGTTATCTCTTCACGCTTAAACCGCTCAATCGATTTAGATGAAATTTGGTATAGATAGTTTGAGTGCAGGGGAAGGACATAGAATGGTTTTTCCCAGAAATCATCCCCTAAGGGGAAGGAATGGGGGGTGAAAGTGTGTTTGGAGCTACGCTATAAACGAGTTCCACGCAGATGGAGTCACAGGCAGAAGCTGGTTTAAAATATTTTCTAAAAATATGTTATTACGTGACTAGTCTCATTTCACCTCAAAACATAGTAACACCACGGTATAGATAAATTAATTTTATATCTGCTGTGAGTCGTGCGCGCACTGTGCCTCCGGGCAGTTGCGGCGTGAGAACTGCTCGTGCCTCTAATGCAGGCCAGATACATGGCTTGTCAACGGGTGTCATGGCGCTTTGAGGGCCCATCATGTGTCGTAACATCAAGAACACCAAGTAAAGACATACGTGTTATGATAAAATACATACGCCTTGTTTATGTTAAGGCACCAAACGAATTCTATTGGCGATAGCGCTTTAATTTTCTCATGATGCTGTTCCGTGTCGAATTTGCATGGGACATATTGTACAAAAGACCTTAGTTGTACATGCTGTATCTACTGTTACTAAAGACCAAATGGAACAGAAAAGTATTGGTAAAATTTGTGATAATATTTTAAACTTAGCATACACTTTCAAAAGCTTTTTTCACGCGCGATGACTCCAAAATTCGAGTTGAATTTTACGTCTCTACCTTCGGATTTCGTTATTTGCTTATTTCAAGATTTCTTATGCTCTTAATAATAATTATGCTTTTTTCCTAATGAACATTTGAAACAAAAATAACGCTATTATTAAAAGTAAACGAATTCTAGTATTCGGTATTTGAACTGTCGTAGAAGAAAGAAATTAGCATTCATATGCATACATTTTACGATGTCATTTATCAGAGTTAACGAAAGGGGATGTCCCTAAAATGCAGATATATAATCTCCCTATGACGTGCCGAGGAAGTAATTTTTTTCTTCTTCTTTTTCAATTAAATCATCATTGCAAGGAGTTTTTATGGTAATTAACATTCCATCCACTGCCAATGCCAGCGGTTGGTTTGTGGTTTCTAGGTGAGAGTCAATTGTTCAATGGTCTAAGACAATTTTGGAGGTTTAAACACTGAAACTCGTATGACCCCCAATCAACAGGACAGAATAATTGTTTTTTTTATATATCAAGCAAGTATTTTCGTGGAGGGCCAGCTTCCCACCAGAGATACCTATTAATCAAAAATTAAAGATTATTCATTTAGGATGTATGTATTTCTAAGCCTTATGTTAGATTTCGAAACAGTACACAGGATGTTGATACAACCTGCCTAGTCTCGCATAATGAACCCCTGCTTCCCATATCAATTGTTGCCATTATCACGCTCTATTGGAGCATGGGTCCTTTGTTTCTGCTCACAGTCCGTGACATCATCGGCACAACTTGAATGATCCAATTGCAAAACGCCTTAGAAACTATTTCTTCTATCTTTACAAAACTCAAGTACTTAACTGTAATATCTATCGCTGAAAATCCATACTTCCATACTAATATTATAAATGCGAGTGTGTCTGTCTGTCTGCCTGTCTGTCCGTCTGTCTATCTGTTACCTCTTCACGCTTAAACCGCTGAACCGATTGAGATCAAATTTGGTATGGAGATAGTTTGGTTCCCGGAGAGGGACATAGGATTTTTTATCCCGGAAAGCATCCCCTGAGGGGGAGGGATGGGGGATGAAAGTTTGTATCTAGCTACGATATAAACGAGTTCCACGCGGGCGGAGTCGCGGGCAGAAGCTAGTAGGTACATATTTTTTTTAGTCTTGGCAGTTTTGAAGCCTAGGATGTGGTCATTATAACACGAGCTTTGATGTGCTCATCGATCATGTCTTTTGATAAATATGCTATAGTAGCTTCCGGCCGCGACTTCGTCTGCGTGAACCCGGGATAAACTATCTTCGTACAAAATTTCATCCAAAATAGTTAAGACGTTGAAGCGTGATTGAGTAACAAATATCCAAACTTTCGCATTAATAATATTAGTAGGATGATCCAAAGAACTCATTTGATTAACAAAATCTTTTTATTAGACACCGCCAACGCATTGGGTATAAAAATTAACGACCGTATTCATACACGTTCTAAGAGCCTATTTTACCTAAAATTCGTTTATCCTTATCTGTCACTTTGACATTTGTCTTCCTTAGAAAGGGTCAAAGCACATTTTATTTAACAGAGGCATTTTAAGTTTAATGAATAAGTCTCCACGGATGCTCCTTTTAGATTTAGCGGGTACGAGTATAAGCCCAAATTACTTTTTAATAGCCCACTAACAAACTCGGAACTTAACATTACCTTATACGCTGCGCCCGATATTCATGCAAGAATCTAAGAGAAAAGGGCAGCAAGCCTTAGCTTAAAAATATTGTTCACTAGCTTCTGCCCGCAACTCTGTCCGCATGGAACTCGTTTATATCGTAGCTCCATACAAACTTTCACCCCCTATTTCACCCCCTTAGGGAAAAACTATCCAATGTCCTTCCCCGGGCCTCAAACTATCTTTATGACCAATATCATCTAAATCAGTTCACCGGTTTAAGCGTGAAGAGGAATCAGACAGACAGACACAGTTATGCATTTATAATATTAATACTTATGGAATTAGCCGCTTGTAAGTTCTTGCAAGATGCCAGGAAACAAATGAGCGCAGAATTTTAGTTATCTTCGTCGACCAAACTACGGAAAACAGTGCGTTACTCAAAAAAAACGCTTTGCTTTTTGTCACAACGGATTACTGAATTTGTAAATGTGGAAAACTATGGTCTTTATTAACTTTCCCGACAGTAATAATATAGAAAGGTCTGAAATGTTTTTTTACATAGTGTCTATATATTTATTGTTCTTAATTTCAAACAATGCCAAAGTTTAATGTATTTTAAACTTTATAGGCCTTCAAAAAATATTTTAGCGGGGCGCACAAGACATTCGCCTTCAATAGGTTTTTAGTCTGAATTTGTCCTCTAGCCTCTATGTATTTATAGAGGCTTGTAGTGAACTACATATATATTTTAAGGGAACAATGGGTTAATAGTCTGAGCCGTATACCTATAGGATCACTGGTCATTATACAGTATACACGCAGAGGGTTATTAAGTTATACACATTAAAACCAACAGTGTATGTATATTAACTGCATTACTAACTCCAAATTTCACGCTGCACGATCAAATTAGCTGCAGTCTTCAACACAAAATACACATGTCTCGTTAATTGGTCAAACATAATAAACATGCCTTAAGCAAATATGGCTGTTTATTTTGGTTTTCATCCTTACATACATTATACATTTCGGACGAGGGTTTTTACAGCGTATTTCACTGTGGTAATATGTGCGTATTTACTTGCTTACTTAAGTCTAAAGTGTATTGTAGGTAACGCTTTCACACAGCTGTTTTTAATCTAGTTTTACTTCTCAAAAAGCTTCGATTTATTTCAGAAGTTTGCATGACAACTCCAAATATACCTACGAACCGACTATGTAACCTTGTAATGAGAGGTTTCAAGAATAAGTAAATATAAAAAACCAGCCCTTCGCAGCGTTAAGCAAACAAGGTTGGCTGGTATTTATTTGGTTGAAGTCCACTTTTGTCTCAGAGCTCGTTTCTCGACTCTTTATGGCTGCAATGCCACTATTAATTTTAATGCCCATATCCATCGCTCAAACATAAAATTTAATTCTAAATGACTGACTTATATTACGAGTGTTCCCGTCTCTTGAATTAGGATTGCGAAGCATTTTGAAATTGTTAATTAGAAATATTGACACTAAAATATAAATCTCTGTATATACTTATGTCATACTTATCTGAGTTTTTTTTTTCATATCTATCCAATTGTAATTGAATATCTCCTATTCGTGGGGTTATTTTATGAAAGGATGTCTGTACAATAAAGTGAGGTTCACCGGACCGATCGCCCAAGATCATGTTTTCCTATAGCTGCCCGCGACGATTCCATTTGGAATCTCATTACACTTGAAAGGGTTACAACAAATCTGGCGCAATGCGCTCTCATGGACGTGTCTGTCGTTAGGGCAGCGTGAGGTGACCATTACTGCGTACAAAGAGTTACCTAAAATAGAGAGCTTTTGTGAGGCGGGAGGAGGCGAGGGGAGGGGGCGGGGCGGTCGCCGGCTGCCCGCCGGCTCAGTCGCGCCGCGTCATACGACCGCCTCGCACGCTCGCGCGCCACGGAACGACGCACGCGCACGCGATACCCTCCGCGCCCCTCCCTCAAACACGTGCATTCACAACCCACCGATGATTCTCGATTAACCACCATGCAAGAGCAAAGTACGTCGCGCTCAAGCAAATCCACGTTGAACTCTCTCGAAAGCGCAATCCTCAAGCTCAAGAACAATCTTCAGATACAAGACAGCAAGAGCTCTTCAGAGATGAACAGCGTGCTAACCGTTGACCCGCCTTCTCCGCGGCCGGATTTGAAAAACAACACAAGTAAGAGTCCTAGCACAACAGCAAGTACGAATCTGAACTTGTCGATTGCATCCGCGGCATTGTTGCAAGAAAACATGCTTCAAAGATCTCTGCAAGGCGTTGTCATATCCTTGCAGAATGCCATGATGAATTCGTTACAACAAGCCGCTTTACTGCCATCTAACTCCGCAGCTGCCGCCGCTCTTAATTTACAAGCATTGGAATCTTATTTGACTCTTCAACGTTTGACATCAGTTTCATCTGTAAGTAGCACTATTCAACCTAATGCATCCGAAAATAATTCAACGTCAAAGCAAGATATATTGAGGATAGCGACGGCAAGCGCTAAGATAAGCGAAATAGATGCAACAGATAACACTTCTCGGGAATTTTCCCCTAAAACACCTGAAGACTATCAACTTTCCGATGCTATAGCTGCCGAAGATGTAGACTTATCGGAAGAAGTAGAAGAAGACTTGGCTTTACTAGACAATGAGGATGAATTCACATTAGAACAACATTTGGAATCCACATCAAAAAGCTACAGCTACGGGTCATCGAGCTTAGATAATGGCTATCCAAGCCTTTTAATGAATTCAATGTATCAACAACAAATGAATGGAAGTCCATCTCAAGGACCTTTGTCACCACAAGCATCAAACACATCTAGTTCTAAATCAACGAATAGTTCAACGTCTTCAACGGGCAGCACCATATCGACCAAGCAAAAGACGGCCGGAAGTGGACCTAGGACAAAAAAGCAGTTCATTTGCAAATTTTGCAATCGACAATTTACGAAATCTTACAACTTGTTGATACACGAAAGGACCCACACAGACGAGCGGCCATACTCCTGTGATATCTGTGGCAAAGCTTTCCGACGGCAAGATCACCTTAGAGACCACAGGTAAAAACCAATTTGTAACTCAATTTTGCTTAATCGATGTTTGTATCGAAATAAATCGTCTTTTATTTTTGAAAATTTTAATCTATGCAATAAATGGTAAAGTCGTTACTACATGGCATGTTTTAAATGCACGAAGAGATGTAACGATTACGAGTATACATCGTTAATGGAAGAAAACTATTTCAAATATTCATTTTACGTCTCTTCTTATTTGGTAAGGTCACGCATAACTCTTTCATATAGCGATAACATATTTTAAAAGATCCACGACTCTCCATTTTAGATATCAGTAAAACATTATGGTCGTCGATTTCCAACGCGAAATCTTATTAGGAACTTTTGAATAATGGCGTTGAAGAAACATATATAAAACAAAAAGGGTTAAGTACGGCCCGGGCAGATGGTATCGACAAGTCGTTCGTCACGCTTGTAAATTATTTCACAGAACCGCCGCTAATCTCTGACGATCCAATGTTTTAATTTTGCCTCCTCATTTTGTTTCTTCTACACATTCCTTCCCAATCTGTGCGCGTAATCTTCCCAACCCAACGTATTTGGTAAGAATGTAATAACATACATTTTTGTCGACCCGATAGGCACTTAAGCATTCCCAACTTCAAACGTCCCATAGATCTTAAACGCTATAAAACATGAGATAATCCAAACAACAACTCGTAATCTCAGTTAATCTATTTCTTTACTTATCGGGTCGATCCACATCCAAAAAGAGCTAAAGGTGTTGAGGTTTTAACACCTGTCTCGGCGATTTCCTCCCAAATCACCGTATCTCTGTGGCAATAAAATAAATTTCGTGTAGACGCCGGAGGGTTAACCCGAGCCCGGCCGCCTGTCGATGTTCAATCGGTGTCTCTTGACACGATACATTATAATGGACCGGAGCGGGCCTTCGACGGGCCCGAACAAAGCACGTGGCGATCTTGACGTGAGGATTAATATGGACGACAAAAAATAAAAACCGTAGTAAATATACCTTGCACACAAAGTCGAGTTTTTGTATCGGGTCTTTGGTATTTTTTGTGTCGATTGAAAATTTAAATAACCTCAAATTAATTTTTATCTCGTTTGATAATTTGGGAATCATTTTTCATACTGCCAATTTTGGCATTCAATGATGTGCTTTATTATTTCTGAACGCGAGATGATCGGTTCGAGTACATTACGAATACTAAAGACGTGTCTCATGTGGCGTTCACGAGCCATCAATATGCATTGCGAGCTTAATTAATCAGGGAGTTGTCGTGTTGAGTCGAGTTAGGCCTAACGCGGTGCGCGCCGGCGCGCTGTCGCTCCACGCTCCGCTGCGCGAACGCCGGCCGGCCTACGTAATCACGGTCATCATCTCGTGTTTTAATATTGAAATTATTCTTTCATTCACCATTTCGAAACGTCTCTTTATCGTCGCCGATCTAACTAATCCCAACGATTATTACACGTATTACGTTACTTTGAACACGTCGTAATTTACTCGCGTCGAGTCTGTTTGTTTATTCGATACGGAGATGATTTCTCGAATCAGAGAGCCGATTGCTGGTTTTATCGTTTTATGTTATTATTGATTACACGTTGTTCCGCGTGTTAATTATATCTTGTATGTTTAAATTTAATTTAAAAGTATAGGTACGTGCGCGTTCGATGATTTTAATTATTACCTTCCGCTACGCAATTTTGTGAATCAAATTATTAATGAGAATTTATAGACTGGCATTTTGATGCATAGCCACATAAAGCATAGCTCCAGGTGTGCATATACTAATAAGTATTAAAATCGCATGCTCAGTCTGACGTAAATGAACAGCATCGGGAATAAAAATGAGAGGGCTTGCCAATTTATTACCAATATCCCGAGGGCACTTGTAGGCTTCCCGCCTCTCCCACGAGGTGTCCAGAACACGCAAGCCGGCGTTTCGGCGCCTCCAGACATGATATATTTATTGTCTCTTTCTCATAACCCCTCAACTAAATATGTACTTATCCTTGTAACTTGTAAATTAAAGGTTATAAGTTTTCTTTTTAATTTCGCAGCGTTTTAATTTATTATTTCCTTCTTACAGGTACATACATTCTAAGGAAAAGCCGTTTAAGTGCCTGGAATGCGGAAAGGGATTCTGCCAATCGAGAACACTAGCCGTCCACAAAATTCTACACATGGAGGAATCCCCACACAAGTGCCCGGTATGCAGCAGAAGTTTCAACCAACGATCGAATTTGAAGACGCACCTCTTAACTCACACAGACATTAAACCTTACAATTGCTCTTCATGTGGGAAGGTGTTTAGAAGGAACTGCGACCTGAGACGCCACAGCTTGACCCACAACCTAGTTGGAATTTCTTCCGTAGCCACGTCACCTAATGGCAGTGATGGCAAGAGTCCTATATTAAATCCAAACTTCCCCATCGATGCTCTGGACACTGAAGATGAAAATTAAACTGTTTGTTAGTGATAAAAGAAGACTTTGATGTTGTTTAGTAAAAGTAAAAGACTGAATAAGTGCATCTTAATTTAGTGCCTTTGTACTGTAAATCTACTTTTTGCCTAATCTGTGTCACTAAGATTTCCCACGGTACTTAGATTACCTATAATAATGTTATTGTGTATTTGGGACATCGTGCTAGTGCTTGCAAAATTATTTGGATCTTCAAGTATTATTTCGACTGTATCATTTTGTAAATTATCTGATCTCATTTGTGTTTGTATATAGTATTAAGATTGACTTATTGAAAAATTAAATCTGCCGTCCTCTAGCTTGTAAGAAACAAATAGTTGTGAAATTGTAAGTAGTTTCAAATTAAGTTATTATTGTTAATGCATTACGTAAACGAAATTTGCCTCGTTATTTTTGATAATCAATTATTATGACATTATTCATTGGCAAGGTAGCTATAAACTACATTATTGACTACATTATTAAATCAAAGTCTTCCTTGACATATTTCGTGCAGAATTGTTAAAATCTTATGCATATAATATGTACAAAGTAAACTGCATGAAAATAATGATAAGAGAGATTATTATTAATGTAAATAAAATGAAGAAACTGATTATTAAAATTGTTTTATTATTCAAAATACGGTGATTACGTATATTTGGTTATATTAGGTACTATTTAACTAGTAAACATGAAATTCTTAATATCCGACCTTTTTAAATACTGTTTTGTATGTATGTATTGATTGCTCAGTTGGATCCAATAAGTAAAGAACAGAAATAAAATGGATGGAAAATGTATACTAAAAATAAATGAATAAATCATCAGTCCTGATCTAAACATTCATAATAAGCAATAGTTTCATTTTGCTTCCTACATATATAATCGTTGATATTAATAGGTACCTACCTATGCACGTCCGGTAAGCCAGAGGAACAGGGTTCACAGTCAGGACTTCACAACTACGAGCAAATGTAGCACAAATTGCGAGCTTACTAGATAATTATTTATTTATTTAGTAATACTTACATGGATATATATTAGAGCTAGCTAAAATTTAAGGTGAACAATATTTAAATGCTGGGGTCTATTATTCCGATAATCACATACATATTAAGTTTACACTATTCATGAAGCGTTCTTCATGATTACAGATTAGATTGATCAAAATATGACACAGAGTGCCCAGTTTCAAGTTAATCAACCAGTGATAAAAGAACTGTCGATGCGACACCTATGCATATTCCGCGAAAATTAGTTTTGGTGCTGTCGTCACATTCGTTTTTATTGTAGGAAAATTCAAAAATAATTGAAATAAAGGAAAGGAAAGCCGTAAATATAAATAGCGATGGAAAAAAACGCACAAACCATAATTTACTTTAAAAACAAAGTTTTAACCGACTTCAATTTAGTACTCCGCCAAGCCACGAGAACATTTCTTTTCCAATTTACCTCATGAACTGATTTCCGAGAGCAAATGCGTTGATTATTATAGAAAAAAACCCAATCGCTGTATGTGACCCGATAATATTTGAGGACTTCCGTCAATTCCACAAGGATCACCCTTGGCACTTCATTAGTTGCTATTTCAACGGAATCTTATCAGAATCTGTGATATACTTTTGTACTTTTAAGTACATAATTGAGGAATTCCATAAGTCATCTGTGGTCTTCATCATCAATTCCACTCCACCAATTTATGATTTCCGGATGTAAATACACGAGTTATAATAGAAAATACCAAAATCACTACACGCGTGCCTAATATAATTGAGGAGTTCCCTCAATTCCTCATGGATCCCAATCATTGAATTTTCAAAAAAAATCCCATCATCCAATTGAATTTTCAAAAAAATGGGACCCACCTGGAAGCATATACTTACAAACAAAAAAAATATTTATGAATCGGCTCATCAATGACGGAGTTCTGAAGTAACAAACATAAAAAAAAAAAAAAAATTAACCGAATTGAGAACCTCCTCCTTTTTTTCGAAGTCGGTTAAAAATCATTTAAGTATTACGAATAGCTTTATTAAAATAACAGATGAAGTATCGAAACAGAACTATATAGTGTACTTACCTACTTACTTACTATTAATTTCCACGGATCTTAGAAGGGATTTAGGGGTTTAATATATCGATATTTTATGACGTTCTCTATCAGCGGCTTAGTTTTGATCTACTTAAAGTAACTACTGAAAGCGATCACGAGCTAGCTCACAGTGGCAATCAGTACCTGCCTCTGCCTATAACTACTTCCTGTCATCATCATCATCATAGCAGCCGAAAGACGTACACTGCTGGACATAGGCCTCCCCCAAAGAGTACCAATGTGACCGGTCCTGCGCCACCCGTATCCAGCGGACATTGTACAGCAATTACTCATTGTATTTAAAAATAAACATTTGTTATTATTATAGGTACCTAAGTTCTTAAATTGATAAGACTTAATCGTAATCCGCAGTAGGGCGTAGCAGTAAATTTGTCTATGACTTTTTTACAGCATCCGGACGAAATAAGTAATATAATTATCATGGAGTAGATTGTAAAAAGAATTGATTAAAGATTGAAAATGGATTCTGGGAACTTCTACTTAAATGTGTTATTTACGAATTAGGAAAAATTGCTAATTAGGCGGTGAGTGAAAAGTTTCAAGTAAAAACAAACCTTAATCAGTTTAAAAGTTTTGGCTAAGCTAAGTGATAAAGTTTAGGAAATTTGACACTTTGACTAGGTAGCGATCACAATGAACAATATATTGTGGCAAACCTGATGTATGGTTTTTTCCTCATTAACATTACAATGCCTTTTCAAATTGTATCTGAATAATATAACAAAAAATATATATCTACATATTAAAAAAGGTGATTAGTTAATTTAATATCGAAAAAAAATAGGTCTTCATTTGATTGTATAATCATTATCCATATACGAAAAATATTTTAAAAAAAACTATATCGGTTGATTAACACTTTCGCGACCAAAAAGACATGTTTTGTTTTCCTCGTATGCAGCGGAAAGCGACTACGGCGTAGGCGCCCGCTAGGCGGGTTCCTGGTAGCGAAAGTGTTAAAGGTTTCGAGAAAAACCAACTTGTTTTTGCCTGCAATGTAAGTACTTTCCGAAACAAACGATTAATTTTAGTAATAACGTATCCTACTTAGGTTTTAAAATAAATAGTTAAATTTAAGTAGTACTAACGACATCAACATCGAATTGCTACAATACTTGGTTAACATTTTATTCATATGAAGATGTTCGATTTCATTCCACCAAACCATCTATCACAGCTGAACAATACGTCGCATTAACAGACCTTATAAGTGGTAATTACAAAGGTCAATCCGAACTCACACCACACAATGTTACAGAGTTATTACCACCCAATAAAGTTCCCTTTCCCCTGACATCTCTGTCGCCTCTTGTACGACTATTAACAACAAAGAACGACTACTGAGCTTGAAAAATCGATTCAATACATCCAAATCTATGGAGAACCGTCGACGATTCACACGGAGAAAAAGACCCATTGTAGTTCCCCACAAAAGATCTTGAGTGTATCAAAATGACATAAAGAACCGTACCATACAAAATAACCTTGTAATGGGCCACATGTCTTCGGTTTTTACATTTCTGCAAATAGATGATGTGTTAAAAAGATAGATAACAGATTGTGGATTCCGGGCCGAGTTATTTGCTGAAAGGCATGAAATTGGGGATGTTACTTTTTTAATGTTGTAACAGATGGAAACAATGAAGATTTCTTGAATGTCTAATATCTACTAATGAGACATTTATAAAACATCAAAAACTTGCAGTGTTTAAAGAATGATTTAGTGTTTCAAAGCTCTTTATGTATCTAAACCATTTATCATGTTTCCTTCGAACATTTTTTTTAAATAGATGTCACAGTTATTTTGAGCAGTAAGTATAAGTAGTATAAAGTAGATATAAATTTCATCTTAGCCTTTCAACCTTTTCCAGTTGAAGAAGTAATAGTTCTACTCCCATTTTTTCTTACTTACAGATTTTTTAGACTCCTTTTTTATACAATCGGTATTGGATAATACCTTAACCACATGACGGGTTATTCGTTACGGCTAAGCCAGCATTGTGGTTATTTGATTGTACACTTTTTTCCGATACTTGCTTTTACACTGTGGTTTTTAATGATACCATGCACTTCAATCGATTTTTAGCGATGGTGAGCACTCGGTTTTTTTTTCGGTTTTAATAACTGTAACTAGTGAGGCGAACCTTCTAAAGACACGATTGCCGATGTGAAGTTGAGGAAAATAGTGTTATATTATGATAGCCTAATAGCAGCAATTTGTTATAAACTAACAAGGTGAGTTGACAGTGACAAAGATACAGCCCAAAATAGCGAAATAGAAAGGGCTAAGGACACATCATAAAACATGAAATTAAAAAGGACTACAAAAACTACACAATAACAAAGATCAAGACATTACATTACAAATACAAAAGCATTCAAAAGCGCATCACTTCACATTAAGCACTGCGCAGACATAATAATAGGACACCGTATCTTAGACCTTTCAAGCCGAGAATTATTCACAAATTACATAGCAATCACCCCAATCGGAAATCCCGCTGGGTTAAACATAGTACACTTTTAAAACACAACCTTAGATTTGCAGCTATTCATACCAAAAGCAGAGTAACAGAGCACGTGCGACTATGAAATAAAAGCTAATTTCGTACTCGCTGAGGGCTCTCTAGGGTTAACCGACGGCAAAGTGAAACCGGTGTCACTGTGCTTATTTTTTTCCCTTTTTCGCAAACATCACATTGTCATCGACACCGAAATTACCGACGATTGTCACAAAGGATTATGTTTACCCTCGAAGGTGTTTGAAAAATATTTGCTTTTGCCGTTTTGAGTGCGTTTTATTAGTGGAGCGTTTTTATTCGCGACCACACACGGTACTGTGTTTTTTTTCCTGCCTCGTGGAATTGTATGAGGTGTTTTGACAATGCGCTTGGAACGTGCGTCCGCGCAGTTTCGAATGTTAAGCACGGTTTCGCTTGACTTGTTTGTCTTTGAGTTGCGTTTTCTTGTTCGGGGCTTTGCACACATTAAAGCTGGTATTGGTGAAAATATTTTACGAGAATCATCAGTGATATTCGAGATGTTTTGCCCTTGCCACTGATCTGTTAAACTGTCATCATTCATACAATCAGAATTTATGAAAGTTGTGTTTATAAAAACAAATACTTCGAGATACCTACTTTAAATTCTGGGGCAAGAAAAAATGTTTTCTCAAACGAACATCGCTAAACTGATTTTGATGTGCTTATTTTAGTAAATGCGGTAGGTAGGTACTAGAAGAATTACCTACCATTTAAAAGATATACCCACATTACGCAAACCATGTTGGTTTCATGGCAAAATTTAAAGAGAAATAGGCTTTCCTTACAAGATCTCAAGATAAAATGGGAAGTATATTTTTACAAGCTTTTATTTACTTTCACCTGTCCCGTTGTCTGTCTGTCTGTAATCAAATCTTGCAAGTTAAATTTGACCCACTTCCCGGTGATCGATTGAGCTGAAATTTTGGGTATAAGTATAGTTTGGATGACAATGCAATATTATGGTACCATCGAGCTGATCTGATGATGGATACAGAAGGTGGCCATGGGAATTCAGTACGTAACCGACCTAACCCCGTTGAGTTTGGGCTCGTTGGAATCGTCTCAATGAGTAGTTGATGATGGTATACAGAAAAGTACAGTCGGCAATAAAAGATTGTACCAAAAATGAATTTTTCGACAGAAGCTTGTGTGTTCATTAAAATTAATCTTTGATAAGCCAATACGGTTGGCGTCGGATGGTTCCTATAATTGTTAGTGTTGTTGTTAAAAAAATTAAAGTAGGTACCTAATATTATAGAAGATAGAGAATTAAGAGGGATTTGGTAATAATTTCCGTACGTACTAATAATTGTTGGTCGCGTCGCCATCGTGTGCGGGCACAATCTAGCAGACTATCGCCACGACGCCGTTACTGTCCGCAACGATACAGGCGCGTGGGCAGCGGGCAAAGAGCGCCTGTGCAGAGGAAACAAGTTCAATCTACCTATTATAGCGTCGGTGGTAAACAAGCGGACGGCCCGACTGCTGGTGATAAAAAAGTGACAAAAAGTTAAAAGTTAGAGTTACACACATATGAGTAAGATATAAGATGCCTATTGCACGTAGAACTGATGGCCGTTGGGGCGGAAAAGTTCTCGAGTGGCGACAACGTACCGGAAGGCGCAGCGTGGGTAGGCCCCCCACAAGGTGGACTGATGACCTGGTAAAGGTCGCGGGAGTCCGCTGGATGCGGGTGGCGCAGGACCGGTCATTGTGGCACTCTTTGGGGGAGGCCTATGTCCAGCAGTGGACGTCTTTCGGCTGATATGATGATGATGATGATGCTAGCTTTACAGCCAACGCTGGTCTTCCGAGGTAAGTGGCCGCGGGTAGCCTATGGACGCTTGCAACTTCAAGGGTCACGTGTGAGTTGCCGGCACTTTGAAAATAACACTCCTTTCTTGAAGAACCCCACTGATGATCTGTCTGGGATCCAGAAGCTCATCACTGTGGTTCTTCGCAAGGCAAGTTATCCGCTGAAACAGAAAAAATCAAATTCACTCCGGTGCGTAGATTGGCCATGCCCAGGGTTTTATTTTTTTATTGTAGTAATAAGTACTTACCTAATACTTAATTCTACTTTTTATTGTTTAGTCACGATATCACGGTATGCCTTGACGAAATATTAAAGGCTTTTTTGCTGGTACGAGTATTTCCACATAGGTTTTAGGACATCTGTGATCATTAATTTGTCTAATAAATAGAAGTAGTTACCTATACCCCATTGCATATAACATTAGATTTTAACGGACAAATTTGTCTACGTTTCTTCGTTTATCTGGAGTTTTAAAGGGAAATATTGTAGGTACTAGTTTTACTTATTTCGATTATTAACTAACTGCTTTCCTAACAACAAAACCTACAATTTTTTTTGCATTTCAAAGTAATTGTCCTGAAAGTCGCATGACGGTCAACACACGATATTTTTAATCTTATATGGAATAGGGTATAATAATCTAGGGGACCCTAGATATCCGAAACTAGTTAATTGAAAATACAAAATCCCTCCATCAATAATTTCATAGCAATGCATCCTCTGCGGATATCTAATCTCCTTCACGCGTATATCTCGCCTCGCACTTAAGCTTTCGATGTTCATATTACACGAATGGCATTCGCAATGCAGTGATACCGTTAATTCCAATTACCGGTATCGCTGAGGCGCGTGTAAAGTGGACACTGACGTTTAAATTATTTGTCACTTGAGCGTGGAGAGGGTTAGGCTTAATACTTTCAAATGACTTCTCACTCGTGGTAGAAAAAGCAAGAATATGTATCTAGACATACTTAAGAAGATTGAATGCTTCTGTACCTACTACATTGTTTTAATAAGTCACGTATTTTGTATTAGCGCTTTGATAACTAACGAAAGCAGAGGATTACTAACGAAAGCAGAGGATTAGCGGCGGGAGGTGACTTCAACTTGGTACAGTAGGCTAAACAACACGCCAAAAATAAAATTACATTTGACCGGTCAAGCATTCGGCGCCAGTCAGTGTCATAGGCAGAATACCAGCGATGTGGCTTGTAACATCATAATATTGAGCCAGCGCCACGACACATTTCTTAAGAATCTAAGTACCTACTTTTTGCATGCTTTTTTTTTTTTTTTTTTTCAATTTTGACTTTTTTTTTTATTAATGTCGTATGTTATGGTAATGAATAATGTTTCAATCGATGGGCCACGCCCAGTGTAGGGTTCTGTAGTTGTCTGTCTTAGTTACATCGACACGCGCGCTTCAACTAAATGGTGCGGTTGCGTCGGCCGAATTTGTAGGTTAGTTGGCCTTTCTAAAGTACATTAAGTTGGTTGACTATTACTTACTCGGTACCTAACTATAGTTATGCCTATTTAACCGCGATAGTTTTCCTTTTAATTTAATTATATGTACTACTGCTACGATTTTTTTCACATTCCCAGTAGTAGGTACCTACCCTATTTAGCCGGCAGAGGGGGAGACACATGACTTAAACAAAAATTAGGGCTTTAAAGCCCAATATCTCGCAAACGAATCACTAAATTGAAAAATGGTTTTAAAAACCCATGATATTTTTGAACAAGCTATCCAACGATACCCCACACTATAGGTTTAACGAGAAAAATCCTCACTTTAGGGGTAGGGGAGGTAATAAGTACCTACACCAATTATTATTTTTCCAAGATTTTGTTCTAGTGTTTTGTCGGCGTGATTGATTTATACACCCATGCCGAATCACAGTTTTCTAGTAGTAATGGTTATTGAGCTAAGCTGAAGACGGACGGACGGACGGACAAACGGACATGGCGAAACTATAAGGGTTCCTTGTTGACTACGGAACCCTAAAAAACATTAGGTATTATTATTAGCCATAGCTTTACTTAGCCAAAATATGCGGACCATACAATACCTACTATTCTGTAACATGTTTAACCCCACCTCACCCGTCACCCCTAATATATCTTGACGCCGCGATTGGTAGTAACTAAGCGTAATCTCGTAGATAAGCAGTCTAGTTTACACTGGTTCTTTAGGGGCGATGGGTGAGGTGAGGCGAATGATCACGTTCAGAATAACATCCCTGGTTTTAACGACATGTTAAAAAGACCCAGTTTGGGGTTGGTTTGAGGTGCGACACATTTTTACTTTTGGGTATAGCTATTCGTAGTTATTTGATAACAATCGGAAATATATATTCTCAATTTAAACAGGAAATCAGTCGCCAACAATATATTTCAATCTTATTCACTGTCTTACTTTTCGAAACGAATGAAAGGAATTGATAACATTAGACAAGAACACCCATAACAATCCAGAAACCTTAATTGCAACCTAACACCACTTCAAAAAGCTTACAAGCAAGCAGAAAAACCAACTCAATATAACAAATAAATTAAAAAGTCTAAGATCTGTGTAATCCAATACTCACTAAAAATCGTTGAACGGGGCGGTGGGCGGGGTTATCGATCGCCCCGCCCACTGGCGCACGCGCGCGCCGTGATTGCTCGATCGCGACTGCCCCGGCGCAATCAATTCTACCATAAGCAAAGAATGCAATTCAATTGAAGGCAGTCTTGAACGTTCTTTTACGTGGTAGAGGCTAATAGTTCAATTAAATGGGCTTGTGGCCCAGGAAGGAACGCGTATAAATGGCCATTGTAATTTACGGTAAAGAGACTATAAAATTGGCTGCGACGGTCGAGCCTATCTTAGAATTATTTAGACCCTGATACAGGGCTTTATACGGCTGTAAAAAGTCAGGTTTGGTAGATAAAATCACCTGCAACAGTCGTAGAGTGACCAGAGATGTGCACAGCTGTGTTTTAATATATTTGACTTTAACGTAATTTAGGCCCATGTTGATTTGTGGACATTTTGAAAATGGGATCGAAACCAGAGTACTATAGCTTAGTTAAGTGTTTTTATCTACAGGTAGCAAACAGCTTCGTAGCTGTGTTATTAAGCTAACAGCTACTAATAGTTGTTTTGTATGAAATAGCAAATTTTAGCTCTACCTTCACTCAAAAAAACGAATGGCTAAACTAGTTTAACTACTTGAGGAATAGCCAAACCGTGCTTAGTAGTAGCCAAACTGTGCTTAGTAGTAACCAAAGTTATGCTAAATTTACAAAACGGATTTTGGCAACTAGTAGCACAATTTTGGCAACTAGTAGCACTCAACGTTTGCCAGTCCCCCAATTTATGTTACTGGTAGCTAAAATTTGAGCTACTGCTAACAATACTTTTTTTTCAGTGTTTTTCCATTGTAGGTAATAAGTTTGTTAATTTGAATTTAAATTTTCGTGAGACATGTTTAAAATAACACCAAGAATTCCACGGTTATCTCAACAGCTTGCTTGATACAACTTGAGTGCTTCAAGCGACATTACCACGAAAACACTCATACTGAAGAAATAACAATTAGCACGTAAGGTTTATTAACTATTAGTGCTGATTTTATTTAATAATAAACAAATAAAGAAATAATAAACAAATAAATCCGGAAGAGTTCGATATATGTCGCCCATAGACAATTTTAATAGGTAGGTACGTGAGTTTATTAAGCGTGGAATAATTAGTACGAGTATTAGGTATATTTAAGGGGCTACCCGAGGTTTTCATCGATTTTTGACCAATTTTGAATCGTATCTCCTACTTTTGCACTACAGAATTATAAGTCAAACGGCTATCGCTTCTTCAATCTTTTGTGTCCATTTTTGTCTACCGGATTTTGGAAGAAATGAATACTTAATTTTGTATGATTTTTTTAAACATTGTCTAAAAAAACACTTATTTCGTATCTCTATTGACGTGAAAGATCTAACATATACGAAATCTACATATTTTGGTTCGTCTATGACGTCTCTAAAAATATGTCTAGGGTTTTCATTTTAAACTAATTACCTAACACAAAAGTTATGGCCAGAAAAAAAGGTTTTGGGCTAAATTTTTTCAACTTTGATGCCAAATATCTCGAAAACAATGAACTTTGAAGTCAATATGGGATACTATATTGCTTAAAGCCGTTGTTGGTAATTATAAAACTAAGGGATTCAGATCGAAGGTCATGGCGTATGGGAGCCCCTCAATAGGTACACAGGTTTGGTAGAAGTTTGTAAGCAGGTGGTCAGTTTTCTTTGCAATTGTTTATCTAGATATATAATATATAATCATTGCTCTTGAGTGTAGGTGAGGATAGGTCAGGGTTACCCTATTTTAAACAATATGCATACACCTACTAATCTTATACGTGATGTTCGTGTAAATAAATATTCGAATCTTCCTAGACTACTTAGTCAAGTACCTACCCACCTTAGCTACCTACCAACAAGTATTATTAAAAAGTTCCACCCAAAATAGTAATTCATATGAATAGACTGGTACCTACGTACCTCCCTGAATATTTACTATTATTACTAAAAGTCCCCGGGCGACCGAGCTCTACTCGGGAGAAAATAGAGAAAAAACGGAGAAAACGACCCAGACATGAGACCAAGCTAGATCGATTTTTCGCCCCCGTAAAACCCTATATTCCAAATTTCATTGTAATCGTTAGAGCCGTTTTCGAGAACGTGATTTCAAATATACCTACAATTATTGCTCGTTTAATAGTATAGGATACGGAGAGTAAAATAAAGTAGTTACCTACTAACAATATTACGAACAAACCACGCAAACTAATTCGTTTATGTACTTACCTAGTAGGTGCAAATAGGTAATGCCAGAGTGACAAATTGTAGACGGGTTATATTCAGCACTCAGCGTTCCTAATACCCGCTACCAACAACAATTTGCTACATTTACACCGTTCTAAATCTCTCAAAATACAACATGCCGACACCTTTTGCCACAATATAATATTGTCTTCAGTATGTTAACGTTAGGTATATAAAGAAAGAAATAAATATTTGCCGACAATCTTACAGTTACACCTCAAATTGACCTAGTCCCAAACGAAGCAAAGCTTGTACCTATGGGTACTAGACGACGATAAACATACTCATTTAGATTAATAAATACTTAATATAGGTACATAGAAATCTTTCCTGACTCAGAAACAAATATCCTTGCTCATCACACAAATAAATGCCCCTACCGGGATGTGAACCCTGGACCTCTTGCATCGCAGGCAGGGTCACTACCACTAGGCTAAAGCGGTCGTCGTCCTACCTATATATCGAATGTTGGTAACGTAAGTAAGGAAACCGAAAGCCATAATATACTTTTAGGTACCTACTTAGGTAACATTGAGAAATATAGGTAATTCCAATATCAATTCAGATAATATATGCATATGGTCGTTGACATACCGTAATAAGTATGTAGTCTAAATTCAACAAAAAAACACTTAGCCAATTCTTGGTTGTCAAACGTTACAAGAAATAGTTTGACAATAAGTTTTTTTTAAAATTACGTATTAGGTACGCATTTGACCACTATCTCGCCTGGTGGTAAGTGATGAGGTCGAGGGTGTATGCATACCTAGATAGTGAAGCAAACCAACCAACCAATCAATTGTGCATTTATAGCAAATCGTTAATGCGTAGTACCTACATAAAAGTGCTTCTCTGCACTAGGCTTTACCGCAGGAGACCAAATTACAATATTACAATGCATGGATTAAAATTTTAAAGCAAAGTTGTATAAGATATTACAATTATCATTTGCATAGGTCAATGATTCGTTTAATGCACATGTTACCTAACCAAACACATTGTAGCTATACTATCTATATACTGTCCCAGTGACGCAACACACAAATCATGCCAACTATTGAACAAACATGCCTCATTACAAATGCTCAAGTCAAGATACTGTTTACTATATTTTAACTGTGCAAACACCTTTACCAATTTTAGTAGATAGAAACAACTCCTAATCGACTAGAAAATGTCCTTAGGCTTGTCGATCTAGTTATTTTATGGGTTTAGAAATTATTGGTTTGTTTTACATGAATTAAATGGATTCAAGGATCTAGAAAGCAAATTTCAGTTCACTTTTGTTGATACTTGAGATAGTCTCTGAACTAGATCTTCTGGCTGCCGTCATAAGTAGTCATCTTATCTTATTAGGCTTAGGGCCTTATCGGATGCACATCAAACAAATGGGATCTTTTCTGCAATTGCCCCCTCCTTTGTGCCTACTCTAAATCTCGCATAAACCGGATGATATTGCTCAATGCCCAATGGGAGCAGATACTCTGAACTCTTCGTTAAATCTTATGTATCTTTTCCACCCTAGGACGAGCCGAATGTGGCGAGGCGCGAGGGGGGCTCCAGTGCGTTCAGAATGACATCCTGGATTCCTGTCCGAATGAGAGTGCAGATGCCGCCCGTAGTGGAGTTTAAATGGATAGAATACCACATGATTCAGTCATCCACCGATGATAGGAAACCCGGTACGCAGGACGTCCCCGCGAAAAAAAAAGGCACCTACTTACCTATCTACTTAAATGACATTTGACTTTCTAATTATGAGTTGTATTTTCTTTCGAGTTTAATATGAAAAATTTACATCTGAGGGTTAAACAAGTAATTTTCCAAACGAGCATTAAAACATTCTCAAATTGAATTGTCATTGTCCCATACTAAAAGTGATATTTAGATCTGCCTGATGCACGTACAATGCGTTACGTAGGTACCTAATCGACCCGCTGATAATGACGCTGAGCTAGAAGTCTTGCTTAACTAGCACGATCGCGACTGTCAGACATAATGCATTCCTCTCTCTTTCACATACTCGTTAGTTAGGAACAAAAGCTTTATAAGTGTTGGACATACCTAAACGCGATTATACTACCTAGGTTGTAGACACACATAAAACATCGCTGAAAATGCTCTAATATATCTTTTCAGAACCAACGCAAGGCTCAATATTTATATTATAAGTATAGGAACTGCGAGATAATCTACCTGGAAACCCTATACAAATAATAGGCAATTTCCACACTAAAACAACCAAACGCACTTAGCCAATGCGAGCGATACAGGCGGCGTTATCTTGAAACAACTCTTTAACAAAATAACAATAAATAGCTGTTTCAGAATTCGCCATTTTGTATTTAAATTACAGTTTATACCTACACCTAAACAGTATGAGTAATATGGGTATTATGTTTTCCGTGTATATATACATGTTCACCTCTGCCTACATATATACCTTTTTTTTTTGAAAACCTGCGAGCCAGGTACCCAATCACCGGGGGATGATTGGGTTATGTGGTGTTTCTATCCACTAAAAACTCCACGGTGCCCTGCATCTGCGCTCTCATGCAGTGGACTCCAGGATCTCATGCTGAACGCACTGGAGCCCCCCACGCGCCTCGGCGTTCTTCTGCTTTCCTTCTTCTATTTGGCTCGTCCCCCGATGACCCCCTTCTAGCTGTCAAGCGACTATGGTGTTTCCCCACCGCCAGGCATAACGCCTGTGCGTAAACGCCGCCTTAGGCTCGGTTATTTCAGACGGTAACCATCCGTTAGACTCTGTTTGTATGAGTAGTTTGATGAGCCTGCCAGCGGCCAGCACCATATTAGAAGAAAGTGTGATCCATGCAACCTGCCCTAATGCTAGGCATCTCTTTGGATCTGCCATCGTTGTACACAATAATTTTTGCTAGATATTATATTTATGTGTTTGAAAAAATGTAGGTAGGTACATATACATAAAAATGAATATAAAACTATTTAAAATAAAAACCTCAGTAAAAATTAAAGCTAAATAAAAAAATTGATCTAAAATCCTCCGATCCTGTAGCATCGTACTAAAGATGCTGGCAGCATTACCTCGCTGAATAGCTATACCTACTAATCCGCTGTGCGAAGAAGACTTGCCTTTCTCAGTTGGTCTACTGTCACAAAACACAACTTCAAATTGTTTTTACAAAAAACTTTAACAACTTAAATTTAAATTTAAAAAATATATTGTTTTCTAACAGTACCTCATTTTCATGAAGTTTAGTTTTTGTTTATTTTAAAATGTAGTTAAGCTAAGTATAAAAAAACCTATTATCTGGAATATAACTATCTCAAGTGTGAAGTCTTGTATGAGTATTAGACTGACATTGTATTACACCGTAGCAACGCATTGTGCAGGGTTATGAATTACGAAATTGAAGGCTGGTAAAGTTACAGTGACATGAAAAAAACGTTTAGTAGGTGCATCTCTTAACTGAATAAATACCATTTGAGACGTGACGTCTGACATAACTAGAAAGTATTATATGGCATAGGTAATCTGTGTAATCCGGTATTGTATACAATGCCTAGGCATTGTATACATTGCCTAAAACGTGCAGGCAATGTATGTAATAAGACTTATTGTACACTTTGCCTAGGCATTGTAAAGAATGCCTATTGAACATCAGGCAATGAGACGAATGTAGGAAGGGGATGTAAACGCGCGGTGACGGGGGCTCGGGGGGCAAAGCCCCCCCCCCCCAGTAAAAGAAAAACACGAATAATCGTAACATTGGTGTTATTTGTAGGAAAGTAGGTTAGGTTAGGGTTGCTTGTGTCCCTTAGAGCGGAAATAGACACCCAAAGTAAGCCACGCATTCTTTTTAGATATTAGGTGCATATATTTAATTTTGATGAATAGTTATTTTTCTGTCAACACAGATATCTATCGCTACGAAAAAAAAAGTCAGTTGGAACTGTTACCTACTGATAATTTTGACTTTTGTTTGTTACTAAATACATTACGTTACAATACTCTACATTATAAAGAAAAATAATGAAACGTGAACTGTTATAATTATGTACATTATATTCTACATTAATTAGTTAGGTACCCACTTGCTTTTGACAATTGCCAATTTCATGCACCCCTATACTAATTATGGCAAATGCCATTGCCTACCTGCATTGATAGAAAAAAACCAATTTATGATACCTTTTTTAAAATCCGAAATCAAATGAGTGGCTGGGGTGGTAAATCAAACATCCTGAAATTGCAGGAACGCCAAATTGCTATATGAGGTTTTCTTTATTACCGCCCATATATTTATTTAATTTTTATTGCACAAACAAGATAAAGTACAAATGGGGGACTTAATGCCGTAAGGCATTCTCTACCTTAGGTAAAACAGAAACATTTGGTGCAGGCATTTGAATTTAAATGAAAACTCAATCTAAGATATTCTTTTATCAAATACATACTGAAATAAACATACACATTTACAAAATAATACTATACCTTCTGTAGTTAAAAATACTATGGTGACAACTATTCTACGCGCTTCTCAGAAAGATACTTGCGTAACTTGCGCTTGAGAGTCAGTTTAGTTTGTGCTTGACGGATAGCAGTATCTACTAAGTGTTGTTTCACACTGACAAGAGAGTGCGACGAATAAATTCTCAACGCAATTGAATATTTTTTACGAGTTTCTTGAGAAGGACAGTTGCACATTGCTATAAAAACTTCATATTCACCTTTGACCGATTGACCGAGATCGGAGTGCTCCGAACACCGAGCCCGGCAGGGTCTCCCAATAATCCACGTCCAATATAATTATCTCTGTCTCTTTTTAACCCCAGTGTAAAGAGAGAGAAAAAATATACCTGCACGCATATCATTGGGCCGTACATTATAGGAGCCGGCACTCTAAAAGGGTATTTGACAACAGTGAAAATAAATTGTTTGTTTTTCATAAGCAACAGACAACTCGGAAAGCATCAATCTTTCACTTAGGAATGTTTACTATTTTTAAGTTTTTAACTTCATAAAAACGAACAATAATTTCATAAAAAGAAGAGCTGATAATATATGACTGTAGTTAAATACATTACAGCACGGTGTGACAGACATCCACGTCCCAGCACGCGCTCGCAACGTTGAAAGGCATTCATATGACAAATATTGACACCGCACCGCCCATTGTGTCGGCCTCACCTAAAGCTATCTTATCACATATTTGTGCTCCAAACACCGCTGTTTGTTGACAGGCGCTCGTGTGTCTGTCGGTTTGTCTCTCGGATGTTAAATAACTCTTATCTCCCTCGGTAATTGACGTATTGGTACGGATTAGGGATTTCTGGGAAACTAGGCATTTGAGGGTTTAAAATACACGTCTCATTTCAAACATTATGAGTTAAATGAAATTAAAATAATTGAAAATCCATGTACATTATTATAACTATGTTCCAATTATTCGATCACCATAGCACACGATAGTCTGTCAATGCATAAAACAAATGCATAAACACTCATTGGCGTAAATACCTGTAAATCTGTAAATCTGTAACTCAATCAAACATTCATCTCTTTTTGGTGGTATCTTATTCTCTCTTTATCTCATATTTAAAGTATTTAAACATGTGCATCAAATACCTATAATTGTCAATTCGAACAAAAAAGAATAGGTTGTTCCAAGATCAGACCACATAACTTTGACGTATAATTTCAGACCAAGTCCTTATTCCAGATTAGGCTCATTTAGTCTTAAAGACCTATTTAAGCCACCTATAAACCGACAAATTTATTTTATTGAACCCTGGACATGTTCCAAGGGCAAATAGTGAACGCATAAAACTTTATTCTGAAAAGGACTCATAGCTAATTAATCAGTCTTTACAATCAGCACCTGTGTCCTTTTTATACTTAAAGGATCAAGTGGTTTATTACTTTACGGGGCCAATATTACCCGAAGTGCCTTCTTAATTAACAGCTTTATTTATAAAGAATTAGACCACCGTCCATCGGTTCATTACCGTACCTATATAAAAACCTACAAAATAGGGGCACATAATTAAAATGTCTTAATTTTATTGGACTACCTACGCATGAAGTTTTATAACGCTTTAAAAGTATTATAAAGAAGTTACTGGAAGGATGCTTTTTGCGTCCTTTTCGATTACAGCCTATACTTAAAGGACTGCGATATGAAAATGCTCAGCAACAGTCGAAATATCGCTAATTTATTTTATTTTATTTAGCGAAAGTTAAGTTACCTCTTCAAACTTAAACCGCTGAAACGATTTGGATCAAATTTGGTATACCTAGAGATAGTTTGAGTACCGGGGAAGGACATAGGATAGTTTTTATCCCGGAAATCATCCACTAAAGGGGTGAAATGGGGGGTGAAAGTTTGTATAGTGCTACGATATTATACGAGTTACACACGGACGGAGTCGCGGGCAGCTAGTAGGATATATTTTGTCGTGCGACTTTGCTTGCGTTTTTAGTGATATGCGGGCGAACCGCATTATATATATGGAACCCGAAATTATGGCAAACGTTATATTATGTTTGAGTCGGCCGAACGGCATAATTCAAAAAGCAACTCTAGCGTCCAGGGTAGAGGATCCAATTGCAATATCAGATTTATAAAAAGTCGGCCACGTTAAATAATCTCAACCCATAACATCGAATGCCGTGCACCGCAAATATATGACTCGTTTTCATTGTACTATACTCGTTCTGATTACGCTTTATCAATATTAACAACATTGTTTTTACTTAAATTATATAGAACGACATTCCAATACCGCCAATACGGTATTGACACTGAATATGACGCTCATTATCCGAATAAACAACACTGCACTTAATTTTAAATTCTCACAACAGGGTGCAAATAAAATGCTCAATTCGGCAGTTTTAAATGAACCAGGAACCGAAAATAATTTGGAATAAATATAATATGTGTCGTAAAGAACATAAGGCCCAGAGGCCTGTCATATTGTGTTTATGAAACGCTGGTCACAAAAATTACAATATCTAATTTGGTTTGGATCGGTTCATTCGATAAGTACCCATAAATTATTTAACCCGTGTGGTGTCGGGTTAGAATTTCAGCACCCCCTTCCTTCCCGTGGGTGACGTAAAAGTCGACTAAGGGAGCAGGGTTCAAGTGAGTTGTGGGCGATGGGCTAGCAACCTATCACTGCAATATCACATTTTGTCGATCTTTTATACCCACAGTTATGCTAAAAGTGGCGCTGGAACATAAGTTTCGTGTGCCCTGCCTACCCCTTTTGTATGTAAATGATTTAATTAAAGTTTGAACAATCACATTTTTACAATTGACGATTATTATTCTGCAAGCAGTTTCTAATGCTGTATATGCAATAATCTGATTAATTATATCAATATGTTCTTCGGAAGAAAATGCTTCATCCTATATCTTATTTAATTTCAGTAGGTACTAACTAAGAAAATGAAACTGTAACCACATAGGAGTAGGTATTCCATATCCAAGTGGTGTTGTATAAATTATGTTACTCTTTTAATATGTTTTTTCAATACGATCATCAGGATGTATTTTAAAATCATATTTATGATGCCTGCATAAGACGCAACGGCAAGCAATAATTAAAAACAGCTTGACCCCAATCATGGCATATTTATAAACTTACTTGTGCATTTGCATAAGGCCATCCAACTAGTTTGAGGCTACCTCAACAGCTCAGTAATAAAATCACAAATTTGTTGACGTTACACTTTTTATATCCACACAAATATGAACCGAGCTCCCTGCTTTATATTTTATAGTATCATAACTATAACCGTATTCAAAGAGTGCATTAATTAAAAAATCTATCATTAAAAACATAATTATACGTATTTATGATAGTTCAAGCATTTTATGTCTAAAAATCAACGCACGGGACACATCTTAACGGATTCCCATTTTAACCATTTGGTAATAATGTGAAGAAATTTGTAGATTTAGGGAAAACAAGGTAATTCAAATTGTTGGCTACGTTTGGTTTGGTAGGGGCTTGTTAGGATACACAGTTAAATGAGACCTTAAACGTAAGCCTATTATATTTTAAATTTAACTCTAAACATTTGTTCTCTATCTTAGTTTTATCTATATCTGCTTCAACCTGTCAAGGTGAAAAATGAGGTATTTTACTATGCAAAACATGAAGAACCTAGTTTTTCCCCCTATTTTTATTCACTGTTTTTTTGAGTTTTTTTTACCGAAGTCTGTTGGGAAAACTTCCAATTCGATTTCATACAAAGTTTGTTTCATTTGGGAGTCCAAAATTAATAAAAATCACCATGTTACGACGCAATTTCAATGTAAAATTTGTCCACTCGCACCCAAATACCTCCCGTAAAACCGATACAGAACGGCTCTTGGGCTTAAAACCATAATTAAATAATTCGCAACAGTTTATTACACGTACGCGGTTATCGTCTTGGCGGGAGGTAATCGAATAACGAATATGATCCTGCAAGATCATGTTCACAATTTCACCACGCTAATCTCAACTCTATCATTATCAACATAAGGGTTAGAAATTCTAATGAACTCTAAGAAATTAAGACGTATGTTTGTCTTAATGGTGTTAACGAAATCGCATGTTTATATGTTAACTAATTTGCAAGTATGTTTTAATTGATTGCACGCATTGGCAATATTTAATGTTGCATTGATATGCATTACTTAATGATACAATACAGTATGGAATTAAGTTTATGTGCCTGTAATTTGTAATGAAACAGTTGGTTTATGACAGTTAAAGTACACTTACTTGTTTGGTATGGGATGAATACACATGAAAGGTGCAAGTGAACGAGCATTTGCGTATTAATATTTTACTTTTGCAGAAATATCGTATTATTATGCGAATACACAGTAACCTTTGTTGGAGACAAAGCCTTTTGTGTGATTTGGGCATTTGGGTGACAAATAAAAATAAAATAAATATTCTAATTCTGATTCAGATATAAATGTTGTAGCAAAAGTACGCGAATATTCAATACCTACCGTAAAACCTCCCCACTACACCACTACCCAACTATCGTCCAAATCACCTACCTATGGTCCAAATAAACAAGATTTTACATGATTGTGTATGACTGTTATTGTGGGTGAACTAGTTAAAATAGTCCTTATTTTGGCAGCAATTAGTTAGTCTATTTTGGTTCATACTTGTTCTTCTGGACTATAGGTAGTTGGGAAGTTTTACGGTACCTACTATGGGGATGTGGCGGAGAAGGTCAGGGTAGCGATTAAGTATGGGGTCGGTAACTTCTTCAGCGATTCATAAATATGATTATAATGTATTTTCCATTACATTGTATTGAAATATAAATACAGCGTCTGCAACCATACCAGGATTACCGCAGAATCAATCTACAGATAGTTTATTAGCTTTCACAATTAACTATTTCAATTTAAACATAGTAGCAATTCTTTTTGTATGGCCAGCCCGCTAAAACATACAACCTCTACAGTACATAGCTACAATTATATTTAACGACTGAAAATAAATTTGTCAGTTCTTACCTACTTTTAGGTATCTCAGTACTTTATACGCAGAATAAGTCTATAATGTAACATACGATAAAAAATGTACACTTACATCTACATTCAAGATTAAATATAGAGGGTACACAATTTCCTCATAAGGTATACCCTTTTTTTGCTTTTGAGTGTAATTTTATATTTCGCATACCGAGCCAGTCAGAAAAGCGTGAAAACACATTAATAGCAAATTAGAATGTGAAACGTAAGGGCCTGATCGACCCCTTTGTGCTGAGTTATGGGCCGCGATTCTAGTTATCTAATGACAGAAGGGGACTTCCTTAGGGATATTATATGAAACATAAGTTAACTTAGGATGACTCTTTTGTTTGGGTATATAATATCTTTGCCAATCTCATTTTGAAAGTGACACGAAAGTAGACGAAAGTAGGGATATCCCTATGGCATCACATCTTGAATGTCAAATCGGGGCCCAGGAACAAAAAATGGCGTAACCACACCTCATCACACGATTAAATTCCGAGACAGAAAGGGTATCGATGGCCGGCCATTATGGCCCTATTGTTACCAATCGGCGCACAATGCTTTACTTATGGGCCGTTTAGGACACGAAAAAGAAATGTTCCTGCGCATACTGGCGCGGAGATCGAAAAACATTTTATGGATTTTGAATTTTAGATTTTATCTGTTTTTTTGGCATATTTTTAGATATGAATATTTTTCGAATTTGTTTTATGAATAAAACTTTTATAAAAATAATAATATGTCTTAAAGTATAATACTGCACTACTTCGCTTTATTGGATCCTCCAGTTTAGCGTGAAAAAATCCTTCAATAACTTGACTAATTCTAAAACGACCTCTATTTTAGTCACCACAATGAACACTAATACTACCTTAAATATTTTATTTTGGCAGACGTGATGCTCTTTACTTACCTACTTATGTAACCATTTTCATGTGTTTTGTTCCATTCAAAATCCTCAAATACCTTATGGATGCCCTGTAGAAATCTTCTTTCAGGTTCTTATGTAGCATTCATGTGATACCCTATTCTCATGCACATTTAAATAGGTGATATCTACATAGTAGATATTTAAGTCTCTTTATTACATTTGTAAAGAGAGATAAATGATAAATGAGTCTAATTTGACTCCACAGTCAAACTGATAGTTTTGTGGAACTATGCACAGCGTTTTTTTTTTAAATAAGTTATAATAATTAATGGTGTTGCACCAATCTCAAATTTTATAAAATTATTCGTTTGCTCTCTTCATCAATTTGCCCTTTCAAACACCTTTTCATAAATGATGATGATTTTATATTTGTTTCCATGGCCATTAAAGATTAATAACAGTTTTTCATTAGTGAAAAACGGATTTAGGTATATTTTGACGCGAAAAAACTTTTTTGACTTAGGCTGTTGAGAGAGTTGAAATTATACTTGAGGTTACTTGAGTTAGCCGAATTGCATTAAAGTAGTCCATTCAATAAGCCACTCTACCGTCTAAGAGAGAAGATTCCAATTTCATTGATAGTTTTATAAAAAGTCGGCCACAAATATATTTTTTTTTTTTTCATTTATTGACCAAAAGAACAATACAAAAGAAAAAAATTGTACAGCGGACAAAGCCGTAAAGGTTTAACTGCCGCTGTATTCACTCTTAAGCTAATTATATCCAGGTATATATATATATTTTACAATGGTTCTATTTTTACTAAGATTATATTATACTCGTAGGTACGTACAATAGATACTTAGTTAATTACTAATGCTTGTGACACATTTTATATATCATATCATATTTACATTTTTATGAATAAAGTAGTAAATAAGTTGTTTTTTTTATATATATTTCGTGTACACATGAAATGTGTGTATTGTGCTTAGTTAGCACATCAGTATATTTATATAAATTATCTCAATCATACGCGTCAGTTCGTCCCATAGCCTTGAAAAGATTTGCCGACCGTTCCGCGCGTGTGTCACGCCTTACTTCTGACCATAACAAATTCGTCAGATCAGCGGCGCGCTTGACGGTCGGTCATGCCGCATGAATGTTATGATGGTAACTTATTGTTAATAATGCGGTGCAGACAGGGTAGTTTGCCTTTTGTGGTAATAATTATTATCATTGATAATCCGATTGATACCTTTGAATAGAGTCATTAGTGATTGCGCTTGTAAAGGTTCGATTTTCGATTGGGTAATGTATTGCAAACACGGTTTTGCTTTTAATGTATCGAGTGTTAAAGAAGATTAAAGGAATATTGCCATGTACGAGTGCATGAAGTTACAATAAATATTATCTGTGACAAATATTCATGAGTAGCTCCATCATATCCCTCGCCCAAACATGCTCTAGATCTAATACAACGCAATCCAATAAAGAAAGATGGCGGACAGTCTTTACCATAATCCACGCGCAATCATATCAAGATCAGCCGGTCCAATCGAAAACCAACCGTGATCACATACACATAAGAATATTGTTAGTGACACAAGTTTTATAGCCGGGTAATGGTATCGCACTGGCAGCATGACAGTTGATTAAAGGGGGCCGAAAGCGGACCGAGGTTGGGGGCCCGCGACAGCGCCCCGGGAGCGACCCGGCAGGAGGCCCCCCTGATGATTGTATTTAAAATAAATAAGTACCTCAATGAACGATTGTTCGGACATTCCGACTGGTTTATGGGTCGCGGTATGCGATAATCTATACTATGAGCTAATGTTGATGATATAAGTTATACTGGTACTAATTGATGTACTTACAGGTCGATTCACAAGAGCTGGCGCGTAATGTCTATTAAAATTAATGACAGTTTCATATATTTTCCGCGCCAGCTCTCGTGAATCGACCTGTACTTACTGAAGTAGTAGAAGAGATATGAAATCGAGTCACTGAATACTCTTATAGATAAACTGAATTATATAAATGACTAACCTGTCAAATACAATTCAACTGTACGGAAGATTACGAGAGAGACCGTAATATGTTCACTTGCGTTCCCAATCATAATGTAAATATTGAATTTTATCGCAAATTCTTCGTGGTCAAACATGATGAACACTATATTTAATGTAACAGTACTAGAATTTTTTTTTACTAAAAAAATCTCAACTGAACTGACGATAAGGCCAAAGTGAGAAAAGATTTCTCTGACACTCTTATTAAGATTGAAATAAGATTGAATTTTACTTGGCATGTGGAAAGGGATTTTTCCGCTATGCCTCTCAAGTCTAAAGTTCTAAACCATCTCAAGCTGTGCCTAGAAGATCACAAACACTACTGATATAAATACTCCCGGCTCAATATTACTATCTATTATTTTATGTCTATAGTTAATATGTTAAAAAAAACAAACACATACAAAATGGCCCCTTCTTAAATGGGCTTGTACTCAAATCTCAAAATGATAAGTCCGACCACAATCTGTAATTAATAGAACAGTAATAAAAAGCTTAAACCATAAACCAGTATTAAAAGACTATCAGTAAGTAACCCCAGCGTAGGACCATTTTATACCTCAGTTCATAACAGTCACGATATGGCTCACAATCTTCCGGAGATCCGCCTTATTGCTTCTAAGCGATAACGTTTTACATCCCTACTTAGACTGTTAAAGGGTAGAATGCATTTATAATGGTTTTATAATGTTTCTAGAACACTCTATAATCATGAGATTATGAGCTATCCTTTTTTCAGTGTGGTTTTCATTAGAGTTATAAAAAAATTGTAAACGTGTAATCAGGGTAAACGCGTCAGTCTGGGTAAACACGTAATTGTAGGGTAGGGTTGACTAGAGTGACCTTTTTGTTGCGATTTGGAGGAACAGATGTGGGTTTGACAAAAGATTGCCTTTTAACTTGCGGCAAATAAAGTGAGTTGTTTGGCTGTTTGCAGTGTCATATCATAGTTGTCGTATTAAAAATAACTTATAAATGATGGAAGGACAAGTGATTTAATAGGTGTTTTATTTTACCGATTTTGCTACAGAACACTAGAGATTAAACTACAGCATGAATCATGGTTGGTAGAAAGCCAGTCAGTTGTTGAATATATATATATTACATGCTAACACAACATTCTGAGTCCGCTGGATGCGGGTGCAGAACCGGTCATTGTGGCACTCTTTGGGGGAGGCCTATGTCCAGCAGTGGACGTCCTTCGGCTGATATGATGAACATCATGATGAGTACAACATATGCATTCTACTACTCAAAAGAAAATAAGGGCCACAACTATGGTGATCGTTACCTGAAAATTATATCACTTAAACAGTAATATATATGTTTTCCAGCTATAAGACAAACACCAGCATGAAATAGGTTGGATTCTGAAGGATGCGGGACATAATTAATTAGCCACTTATCAATCAGTTTATGTCCATTTATTAGCAATAAAATAGAAAAATGTAAGTGGCCCTTATTTCGTTTTGAGCGTAGGTAATATATATCACATTACATACCACTAGGGAGTTTAGTGCGCTGTATACCTAACAAGACCCTCATTTAAAACATTGAGTTTTTTTCTTAAATGGGTCATACACAAATTTAGGTTCGCGTCCTTCACGAATGTGTGTGTTTACCCGTATACAGTGTATAAAACAAAATTCGTCTATCCTGTGGTCAATAATTAAAAGGTCACGTGCATATAAATAATGTTTTTATCGAATAGTAATATAGAAGAGGAGACGCCGTTTATGGGGGATTAAGAGTCCAAACAAAAATTAGGGTTCAGTAGCCCTTAACTTCGATAATGTCCACAGGAAAGACGCGAACCTAAATCTGTGTATGACCCAAATTTCAAAAACTGAATCGCGAAGAAAATGCCTCCTGTAGAGGAGAACAGCGTTTTCGGAAACGCTGAAACAGATAATTTCGTTCGCTTTGATCGCTCGTTCAATTATGGGCGAGTCAGAGTATCAAATTACTCGAAAATATTTTCGGTGCACGTACATGAATGAAAAAAGCAAGGATTCTCATATCTTTAAGTTTTCGAGTGCACAAGCTAAAAAGTCATATAACAGTAAATTCAAGCAATCGTCAGCGTCAGGCCGTTACCTCACCGTACGAAGTATTAATAAAGTGTATTTATCCAATGTCTTTCGATAAACAACGGTGGATTACGTTGTAGCGTACTAAGGACAATATTTCAAAGAATCATAAATTTTAGGGCCCCGTTCCACAGAACTGAGAACCACTCCTAAGTAAAAAAGTTATTTATTTTCTGATAGGACTGTGTAACTGCGCGCTCTTTTATTTTTCCCTTGTATTTTCGTATCCAATAAAAGAGGTGGCCTTTTTATTATTTCACGGAAATTGAGACTTGAGCTCCAAAATACGGAATTCGAAGGTTTCGTGCATTTTTTTTATCAACCGTTGCGTCATTTGTGCATTTTATTTGTACTTAGACCAGTGTATGATACTTTGAAATTACATCCACTGCGATTATGTTTTTAGTTCTGAGAGTTGTCCTTTAAACTAATCTTGTTTATTCTTCTTCTTCTTCTTTCTGTGCCTCTTCCCATTATTTGGGGTCGGCCCTCCTCGTTCTCATGCGCCAGGTTGGGCGATCCTGGGTTGTCTGTATGTTCAACTAGGCTTGTTTCAAGTCCTTTGATATGGTGGACCACCACGTAGCAAGCGGGCGACCTCTGCCTCTCTTGTTGTCCGGTAATGCGAGGGCTTTCTTCACGACATGGCCTTCGTCGCGTCTCATAACATGCCCGTACCATCTCATGCGAGATTCCTTGACCTTCTCAGCGATGGGGGCGACCTTGTAGCTTCCTCTGATGTGTTCGTTACGCACTTTATCGAGTCTCGTTACACCGGCCGCCCATCTCAGCATCTTCATCTCATTGACATGGAGTTTTTGTTCATGCGCTTGTTTAATCGCCCAGCATTCGGCACCGTACACCATAGCACCATCACTACAAACTAATCTTGTTTATTACTTTGTTTATTTCAATGAATAGGTGCATCATCTAAGTAACCTGACTATATAAACTATTTTGATCCATCCTCCACAGAGACTTTATATTTATTAGATTTAATATACATGAATACAGTACGATTACTGTTAGTTAAGACCTGACAGATGGATTACCTTCATTTAATTTTCAACTTTAATTTCATATAGATAAAGCATTTTTCAGAATACTGTTACCCACATCTACCGATTTAGTAATAAGTATTTTATTTGTATAAGATTAAAGTTGAAAATTAAATGAAGGCAATCCATCTGTCAGGTCTTAACTAACAGTAATCGTACTATACGTAAATATTATTAAAAAAATAAGATTTGACCTAAAAAAACTCACTAACATATCGACACTACAAGATACATATAAAAGTTTGTTTAATAAGACGGTCATGGCGCCATCTACCGTTAGTCACCGATGACGTCTTTATTCAACTAAATTTATTTATGAGACAAAAACATGCGCACATTACTGTTGTTCAACACAATAAAATAAAACATTGCCTCGAGCTGGATTCGAACCAGCAGACCTTTCTGCAGACCGAGCCATTCTAAGCAATGATATTTTTTCCTACTTAATTTTAAATTCATGCCATTCAGTTGTTTGACATATCAGAGTAACTATGAGCTATCAATAGTCCAGTGATCATAACATTACATAACATTAAAACCAGCGAATGTTCGCGCTCACGCGACGCGGCGCGTGCGGCGCGACAGTCGAACTAATGTCAAGGCGAACGCAATCAGCGCGCGTGGGCGACGCGCTGGTGGCGTGGACATGCCTTTATTTATTAACTTATAGTAAATAAATAAATCAGTCAGTCAGTAGACTCGACTGGAACCTCAAAAAGGAGCGCGAGATAGATATGGATAAATTTCATGAAGCATAAATGACTTGATTTTGGTGTTTTTTTATATATATTCTTAAAGAAAAACTCACTATTAATATTGTGCTTAAGTAGTTACTCAGTAGTCAAACCGTGTCGAAACGCCTTTTTATTGCATATATTCGTTTTCAATACAATTCCAGGAGGGTTTTGCATTTCGGGTCCATAATTTATCTTTACGTCGGCGTCTCTCAGTGCCTACCAACATTATTTAAGGTGGAGGGAGAAGGATGGAAGAGTGGGGATATAATTAGAAAAAGATAGCAATATACGGCGGGAAACATACTGCCGATCTCAATTAAATAAGCTTCGACGGTCAAGTCAATTAATATTTAATGCGTAGCTACGTATGAACAGCAATTAATGCTATTGTTTATCGTATAAATATTATTGTTAATTTTACTAATGATTATGAACCACTATAACTGGCATTACCTCAAAAGGATAGGTTACATTAATAAGCCCGCATCCATACAATTCTTCCGTCAACCGCACTCTCAGTAATTGAACGGCGATGTAAAAGGTATCTACGGTGCAAATAAAAAAACTTCAATAATCGCGGGTCGCGCCCTGCTCGCCCCACAGTTATTATGTGACGAAATAAAAATGCGCCATTCAAAACGCGAGGCGTAGGCAGGCGGGGCTCGATTCATCGGGCTTTTTGAAAATAAATAAAGGAACATCACGACTATAGAACTGCTTGGGTAGTCACGGGTTTGTGTTGAACTAGCGAGCTGGGGAGCAATGGACCTACGAGACGTTCCTAAAGTTGCAAAGTTGTCAATTATGAAATTACAAAATAAATGTTGCCTTGAGGGAACTACGGAAAAACGGAAACTTGCTTTACGTCTCGTGAATTTCTTGTCATTTCTCGAAATATTCCTACCGTTTTTAGAATGTTCTGCAAATTATACTGCTTGTTGGGGCAGCAGTACGGAATGTGATGTTCTGAGTTGGAAAATCACGGAAAATCGAATAAGATTGTTCTGTTGTTATTGTTAACTACGGGTAATTTACGGAATTCATGATTTTACATTGGCTGATATGCAGTCGAATCAGCAACTTTTTATATATGAAACGTCGAAAAACTCTGTTATCATGAAGTTTGTAAGGATATAAAAACAAATGATAGTACGATGTTCTATAAAAAAGACCTTTTTTTGGATCTTTATGTTTATATTTCGCCTCACTGTTGTCAACTACCTATCGTATTGAGTAACTTTTCGATCGAGCGTGGTGAAATAATAAATTGCATAACATAAATTATAGTTGATTATGCCCGCGCGTTCGTAAAGATATGCCATTTTCCTGCAGAACAAAAAACATTTAGGTTTTATACACAGATCATTGTGGCACTCTTTGGGGGAGGCCTATGTCCAGCAGTGGGCGTCTTTCGGCTGATATGATGATAATGATGATGATGACACAGATAGCTATGTACGCTGTATTAGCTACGGTAGCCTAGTGGTTGAAGCATGCGGCTGTCAAGCGGCGCTCCTGGGTTCGAATCCCGGCTCGTACCAATGAGTTTTTCGGAACTTATTAACGGAATATTTAACGTTAGCTTTTCGGTGAAGGAAAACATCGCGACGAGACCGGTCTAATCCCAATGAAGTCTAGTTTTCCCTCTGGGTTGGAAGTTCAGTTGGCAGTCGTTTTCGTAAAACTAGTGCCTTAGCCAAATCTTGGGGGTTAGGTGTCAAAGCGGACCCCGGGCTCGTTTCGGAGCACAACCGGGAAAACGTTCGGAGGATGATGTCATAGACAGCTATGTACCTAATGGATAATTACTCCAATTTCTTAAGGATTTCATCTCCCGATTGTTCTGTGATCAGTTGGCTAGTATTTAGATAGAGGTGTAAGTATAGATGAGGGTCATATCATAAGTACCTACATCATGTCAGTATCATCGTCATCTAATGCGTCATGATCATCGCCACGTCGTCCAGAAAGAAAAAGAAGAGCCTCTTTAACCGCTGAAGAGTCCGCAGTAAGCTCGGCCGTATTTCACCTTCCAATACAAACGTAGTTACGCTCTCATTTTCAAACTACGTGTTGGATTGTGAAGAAACTTTGCATACACAATGACATGAGGTATATCGATGTCTGTACTTAAGTAGTTTATATGGTTCCAGTTTATAAAATAAACAAAATACAGCAAAAACAAGTTTTGTATGAAAAACTTTTTTTTTTTACTATGGTATCTGAAACTACATTAAACTAATTACAAACACAGATATACCTCATGTCATTGTATATGCAAAGTTTCGTTACAATCCAACACGTAGTTTTAAATTGAGAGCGTAACTACGTTTGTATGTAGTATCGATCTTACTGCGGACTCTTAAAGTTGGGTGCTGACCCGTACTACAATCGATAATTGAGGTCTTTCCATTCAATTATTTTCTGTGTCACAAAAATCACTTTTAACCTTAATCACTTAACATGTCTCTTCGAACTGATGTTCAGTCTTTATTAAGCTACTATAACGTTAATGAAGATTCTCAACAAACGTCTCCATCCTTTATACGCTAGAAGTTCCATTAAAGCAAAAAGTATCAAAATGCATGGCGTGCTCGCCAGGTGAGGACGCATAAAAATCGCCCTGACAGGTTACAAGTGGTGGCGCCCTTTGCGACCGCTTTATGCGATTCGATTTGTCAAATGATACTTGTTCATTGTTTTGTCACGCGTCAGTGGTTGCTGTGGGCGAGTTGTGTTCTAGAGACGAGTGTTAAAGAGGCAAACAAATGTCGTTGTTATTTGTTATATACCTACTCCTACCAATTGATAAAAATCTTCCTCAAGAATCCAGATTTTCTGTAAATATCTTAATATTGTGAATTTTTTAGTAGTAGTTACTATGATTCGAATTATCGGATTATTACAGGTGAGAACCCCCCAAAACCGAAATTGATGAAAAAGAGATATAAATATATATATATACTAGCTGATGCCCGCGGCTTCGCCCGCGTGGTTATAGGAAAATGTAACATATTGAATTTTTCCCGTGGGAATTAGATGTTTTCCCGCTGGAAAAAGTATAGCCTATGTCACTCTCCAGCCTCTAAACTATCTCCATATAAAAACACACATTAATACAACACTCCGTTGCGACGTGAAAGAAGGACAAACAAACACACACACACACTTTCGCAATTAAAATATAACTAAGGATTTATATATATACACATACGAGTAGAGAGTAATATTTAGGTATTTATTTTGTCACTAACACTCAATTTAATTTAATTTATTGTAACTAACACATGGGTCCAAAAACCTGAAAATAAATTATATATGACTAGCTTAGCTGAATCTCAATCTGAATCTTCCGCTCGCGAATTAGTCTGCGTGGACCCGGAATTAAAACTATCATATATTTTATTCCTTATCACTCACCTTCGGTTTGCTGACGATATAGTAGTCTTGGCTGAGACCATGGAGGACTTAAGCACGATGCTCGATGACCTCAGTAAAGCCTCCGAGCGAGTTGGTCTAAGGATGAACATGGATAAGACAAAGATCATGTCATATACCCATGTAGTACCGACTCCCATTTCAATCGGACACTAAGCTCGAAGTTGTAGACGATTATATATACCTTGGACAGACTATTCAGTTAGGTAGGTCCAACTTTGAGAAAGAGGTCAATCGTCGAATCCGACGGCTGGGCAGCATTCGGGAGGCTACGGCACATCTTTTCGTCCAATATTCCGCAGTGTCTCAAGACGAGGGTCTTTGACCAGTGTGTGTTGCCAGTGATGACGTATGGCACGGAAACGTGGTCGCTTACTATGGGCCTCATAAGAAGGCTCAGTCACTCAAAGGGCAATGGAGAGGGCTATGTTGGGAGTTTCTCTGCGCGATCGCATCAGAAATGAGGCTATCCGCAGCAGAACCAAGGTAACCGATATAGCCCTCCGAATCGCTAAACTTAAGTGGCAGTGGGCGGGGCACATTGCACGTAGAACCGATGGCCGTTGGGGCGGAAAGGTTCTCGAGTGGCGACCACGTACCGGAAGGCGCAGCGTGGGTAGGCCCCCCACAAGGTGGACTGATGACCTGGTAAAGGTCGCGGGAGTCCGCTGGATGCGGGTGGCGCAGGACCGGTCATTGTGGCACTCTTTGGGGGAGGCCTATGTCCAGCAGTGGACGTCTTTCGGCTGATATGATGATGATGATGATGATGATATTTTATTCCAGGCTATTAACTATCATCGTGCAAAATTTCATCCAAATCGGTTGAGCCGTTTAAGCGTGATTGAGTAACAAACATCCAAACATCGAAACATCTAAACATCCAAACGTCTAAACATCTAAACATCCAAACATCTAAACATGCAAACATCTAAACATCCAAACAACTAAACATCCAAACTTTCGCATTTATAATATTAGTAAGATAGTAAGCTTATATTAGCTTTATAGTAGCTTTTCGGTGGAGGAAAACATCGTGAGGAAACCAGTCTAATCCCAGTAAGGTCTAGTTTTCCTTCTGGCTTGAAAGGTTAGATGGCAGTCGCTTTCGTAAAACTAGTGCCTATGCCAATGGGATTCTTGGGATTAGGTGTCAAAGCGGACCCCGGGCTCGTTTAGGGCCACAACTGGAAATAACGCTAGGAGGATGATGAGTGAGATTCGCAAGCTTTTCATGGATCAAACTTGCGAATTATGTAGGTATAGGTACCCTGCCTTGGGGGGATGAATGGAGTATGTTGTATTGCTGTCTACTAAAAACTCCACGGCAGCCACCGTATTTCATGCGGAGGACTCCAGCTCCCCTATTCTGTAACTTGTTTTAAGCTCACCTCAACGCTCACCCACAAATATATCTTGACAACGCAATGCGTAGTAACTAAGCGTAGGTAGAGGTTTAGTTTCGTGGCGGGTGACCGGCGGGGTGAGCTGCATTAGCGCGTAGCGAATAACAGCCCAGCCCCCCTATTCTGTAACTTGTTTTAAGCCCACCTTAACGCTCACCCACAAATACTTGCCACCGCAATGCGTAGTAACTAAGCGTAGGTAGAGGTCTAGTTACGTGACTGGTGACCGGCGGGGTGAGCTGCATTAGCGCGTAGCGAATAACAGCCCTGGATCTCATAACGGAGCCTCTTATACCCCGCCACATCTGGCTGCAATATGGTTTTGTTTTTAATATTGTACCCAGCCTAGTATTATGACAAAACGCAATCGTGACATGGCATAGTGCGTCAAGATCATGTAGCTATGCTTGAAACATTACTAATGAACGTGAAATGAGATAAAAACACTATATTTGTACCGCTTTTGCTAAGCCGACGTCTTCAGTCTCTGACAAGATTATCAAACATTCTTCCTTAACCCGACTCCAATCTATTGATCGTATAAGCTTAAGATATACGCGGTCTTACGGCGTTTTAGATACGCTGCTACTATTGTCTTCATTTTATCTGAGATTCGCTAAGCTTTTTATAAAACCTTATAACGATCTATTGTATGGGTTACGTCAGAACGCCTGTCAGTGCATTTTCGTTGCTCATTAGGATCAAGATTTTTTATGGGAACCATTTTACCGCGAACAATACTTGTGAGAATTTTCTAAACTACAGTACCTCTTCCGATTTTATAACCGGGTATCTCTTTATTTTATCGATCGCCCAATCTTTCCAAATGATAAATATATTTCCGTAACACAATTCCATACCGAAAACTTTTTATAACTTACTCAAAAGAGTTACGATAACAGAACATCGAGACGAAACCGCACACCGAGATTTTTGAATCTCAAAATCAATGCTAGGCGATAAGATAAGGGGACATCGGGCGACTCGGATTGACCAGAAAATGTGAGCCTTCACGATTGCCTTTTTCGTGGTTTATTTGGTTAGTGTTGCAAAGCAGGGTGGGTCAGGTTAAGGCGGTGGTTAGTTTCACATATCGACGCGTTAATTAGGCCCTGTTGTGTCCGTCAACGCGTATTAAGACTTCGTTACATCAGGGCAGTCGTCTTCTGCATGAGAAAGCCGGCGGCGCCTGTTCTTACCTGCCCGCCTTTTAAGGTGCAGCATTAACGGATGCGATCATGTTACGAAATATTGGATCGGTTTTAACGTCTATAATTATGGACGAAAAAAGATTCGAATGTTTACTAAGAGTAGCGAAATATATCTGCATATTTAATTTGTGTTGATCCTTGTTTTGACTTAAATTATTTGATACAATGATCACAACTTCGAGCCCCGTCGATTAATTGACCTATTAAGTTTCTCGTTGAAAGGTTTTGATTCAATAAACCTTATATTAAAACACTTTAATCGCACTCTTCTTAAATATGATATGCTACAAATGACACGATACCCGCTAATTTGCTTTTGTTTTAGCATTTGGTAGTTATGTACATTTGAACTCCCTGTTAGCGCAAGCAAAATCCCACGATATGCCCTTATACACGAGTCGAATAGTTAGGTGGCTCGCGATCCGCATATCCGCACATCATGAGTCTGTTGGCACTGATTCTTACGCTGCGTAAAATCTAGCTTCAGCGAATGCTTCCCGTATTACCGGAAAAAGCGTTCTTAACTTAGTAGAAGTAGGTATCGGTAAGAACTCGATCCATATTATATTATAATCAGGCAGTGGCAATGCGAGTAATGCTGCGATGCATACTCATTATAACTAGAATCCTGCTCTGACGATTTATCGCAACATCATTTACGTCACTTAAAGGTCTTAAAAGAATTCATCCTGTTGTGTTTTTATTATCACCATTCGCGCGCCATTAAAGAGTTACATCTGCGTGAATCCATCGTCTATTTGCCGTGCTAACCGCAAACAACTGCATATTATCCATTTGTTTAGTACCCTTAAGTAAAATGGGACGAAATCCTCAAACACACCAGACGCTTTGTCTCTCAATCGTCGAAGATTAAACCCTGTCAACCGAGTCAATCCGGTTTGGTGTGTTAGTAAAAGTTATTATTTAAAAATAATCCCACCCAGACTTTGGGATATTTAAAATAAAGCCTTAACAATAAGCCAATGTTTTCCGTTGATGGATTTACGACACTAAATGACAATTTTTTGACAGGGACGGACGTGAACTAATCAGGGAGACTTCAACCTTACGTTCTACCTAATAGAATTAACAATTGAACGGAGCTTGGGATCATAATCGTGTGACAATAGTTAGTAGTGATTTATGACTTTAGAATTGAAAGAAAATAAGAAAGGTTTGCTACTGTCTTTGATACTATTTTTTGTTTATCAGCCACAGGATAATCGCTTGGGTAAGACCCTTTCGGACGCTGGGTTAACTTTAATCTTGTCTAGTTAAGCTGAATCTCCTTAAAACATCCGTCTTAGCGCTTCGACTGTTTTCCGTTAGTTTTATGAATTAGATTCTTAATTAAATTTGCGAGAATGCGCTTAATCTTTAACGGCATTTTACCGTTGCTGGATTAAGTAATAAACTATTGTTTACATTAAATACTGTACTTTATACAAATCCAAAGAGTAGCAGGAACCGATATATTTTTCGGATGAGGAAATTTATTCGCGCGTTCGTAAATATCAAAAAAAAGGAACATGAGTGCCTACCTATACTGTTGAAAGTCTCTGTTTGGTCCTATATGGTTGAATGGTAGAGAATGTTCTTTTTAACGTTTAAATAAATAAATAAATACTGTTGATACATGTTGGCATTTGCATATTTACCTACCCTCTGTGATCTTTTGTGTCTGACATATGAAGTTACTAGCTTCCGCCCGCGACTTCGTCTGCATGGACTCGGGATAAAAATTATCCTATATTTTAATCCAGGCTATAAACTATCTTCGTAAAAAATTTCATTCAAATCGGTTCAGCCGTTTAAGCGTGATTGAGTAACAAACATCCAAACATCTAAACATCTAAACTTTCGCATTTATAATATTAGTAGGATATTTTTCAGATATTACATAGTCTTTTTTTTAATAATTGTTCAAAGTCGAATATGTAGTTCATATAATAGAACTTAAATATTATTTCAATTAATCGGCAGGTACAACATCATATAGTCAGTAGCAGTCATAGTAGCAAAATATTTCGGTACACGTCATGTAAGAATGTGTGTTACGAATGTGACGATATATTTGGCTAATTTGGCTGCAAGAAAAAAAAAAGTTAAAAATAAATAATACAACGGATTGCTTAACTGAATGTAACGAAATAACTAATTTCGTTTTCAATGTGACGGCCGCCTGTGTAGGTAGGTTTGTGTAAATAACTTTGCAAATATTTGACCAAAGTATTGTCACACGCAGCAGGAGCAAGATTAGTCCGGACTTTCATTTTTCTCAGCTCCGAATCTTATTTCCCGTGGGACTTGGAAAGTAAGTTTTGTTTTCAATGTCCAGTCAAATACCTTGCATATTGTGAAAGTGGCTTGTGACTGATTTAGTCAGAATACTGAAGATTGTGTTGGGCCTCAGTGCACGCTCCGCTAAGACGCTATGAGCGGGGCGTGGAGCGTCCATACACATTGCATTTGTTTTATATACACGCTGCAAGACCCGCTCACAGCGGCGCGGGCACTCGAGTCGTGCCTACACTTTGGTAGTAAGCAGATAATATTTTTTCCTTAATTCAGTCTATTTATATAGTAATACTAGTATTGTTTATACATTTTACGCTAAGCTCATGAGATGTAGAGGTTCAGTAAAATATGCTTTTTTCTTTACTTAATATTTTAATTATTAGTTACAACTTCTTCTACCAATAAGACGGTAAACTTTTTTTCGATTCAGGCGGTTGTCTACAAACAAAATTCACTTTCATTAGATCCCGCGTTAATGTGTCTGCGCTAATTGGTGTTAATTTGGCTATTTACAACAGTAAATAGCCAAATTAACACCAATTTAACAACTTAATAATTAACTACAACCTAATTACATTTCCCGATAACCAACTGAGTTGATTCGAACACGCCATAGAGGTGCTTGCTGCCACTAAAGGTCGTATAAGAGTGGATTAAAACACATATATTACACTTCTCAACTGTAACGAGTTGGTATCTCAGTGTCATCGTATATGTTTTTGGAAATGTCATTAACGTAACGGCTCACCCGGCGGGTCCCGTCGCCGAGCAAAGTTATGGCTCAATTCTGAGCCCTTTTCAATAAAAATCCTATGCGCCTTATTCACGTTATGGTATTTGAGCTCTTTTTACAAGAGGTAGAATTTGGTGTTGAGATAAATTTTAAATGTAAACGGTAATACACATTTCAATGGTAACGCGATATGGCGGTTTGGAATTAGATTTATGCTGAAATTATGAATGAAGTGTTTTTTGTCGGTCGATGACAGGCTATTCCGGAGTGTGGGATTTAAAGTGGGTCTATGAGGTTCTCATAGCTTTAGAACCATACATTACCTAACTTTGGAATTATTTCAAAGCAAAGAGCTAGAACTAGAACTGACGCGATAGGATAATATATATAATGACTAGGACAAATCCCCAACCCGCACTGAGTGGGCGTGGGAAATGTTAGTCCATGGTGTACAAACACCATGATGTAGATGAAGCCGTATCTAGTGAAATCACAATGTTTTGGTCATTATTTTGGTTATTTTTAAAGAATCTTGGGTTCCTTTCTTATTTAATAATGTACCTTCCAAAAACCACCATTTATATTTCAGGTGTTGCACTAATATGCTAAAACCGGAAAAGAGCTCTAAAAGTGGGTCCAGTGCCACGATGGTGGTCCCTTATCGGTGATATAGCCCTGTCTGCCCCGGGTCATTCCTAACTCGAACCAGGATATTATTGTATTCTTTACAGTGTCACATTCTACCATTCGTGCTCTTGTCTAAAATAAATGTTGTTTTAATAAAAATCTGTGCTTCGAATAAACATTATTTTCTTTATATCTATCTTTCAAGTAGGTACAATTCAATTTGTTCCTGTACAAAAAATGTACCTCAAATTAAACAGAAGATTATCAAAAACTTTGTATTATTGAGGCGTTAAGTCCGCCCTTTTTATTTATTTGCTATAATTTCAAAAAATATCATGACAAATACATGGAGTTTGATCACACAAATATGAACTTCATCAATTATTTAACATTCAATCTACACAGTAATTGATACACGCTTATATAATCGTTTGACTATAGTACTACCTACTAGTTTTTTTGTTACAAATAAAGATATATAAACTGTATGTTAAAGCTGTCATACAGTTAGGACAGACCCGGCGCCTGCACTGACACATTTCAGCCTTTTTATTGCCACGCTCTTTGCGACTTTACAACACCACCATTTCTCCACCACTTCCCAAACTTGGATATCACCTTATCATCAAGCCATAAGTACCAATTTGGCTTAACTTTTAGTAATTAAACACGTAAAGTTAACTTGGTGTCTATTGTGGTTTTATCCGTCTACTTTCTCACCTTTTTACGACATTACGTGTGAGTCCGGGCGTCGTAGATACAATTATCGATTAGGTAATGTTATCAGCTCCATCTATTGTCTTCCGGTTGACATTTGTTGATTTAGGGTTGTCCAGTTATTTAGTGGCGCTAGGATGGCTGTTTCCTGTTACATTTCACGACTTCATTTGTTTATAAGGGTTGCTACATTTTCTTTTTGTTTTGTAGTACCTGTGAGACCGAACTTTGCTCGGGGTCTTCCCGGTTTTCTTGATAACCGCAAAAAAATAACCCTCAATAACAAGCAATAAATAACGTCATCAGGGAACTCTTGAGCCCTCCACTTCATAAGTCCACGTTCTAGCCATATTGGGCTACGGACAGATCGACCCAATTAATATGGCGCGCGTCGAGGCGCTTAAGTAGCTGACCGAGAGACTATTATTGCTTAACTCACGTGCATTATTACTTGGGTCTTGCTATACCGGCTAATCTGTCTTGTTTGCAAATTTCCCAATCATTAAGCGCAAATCCTGTATTGTGAGTGAAAACCAGTGGAATACGATTTTTCCCGGAAATGTGACCTACCTAAATCGATTTTTCCGTACCCAAGAGCGCAGTTGGGATTGGACAGACGCATTCTCACACCGTAGCTTTGCTGATTTCTAGACTAGTTCAATGGATATGACAAAGTAATATAGATAGGGTGAAGTAAACATCAGACTGACTTGATCTTGGAAGAAAATTATATTTTACAAACAAAAAGAGTCATACTGCAAACTTAATTGCCAATGAGTGTGTACCTATGCCGTCTCAATTGTACAATGATGAAACGGCTCGGTTCTCTCGCAACGAGACAGTAAAACCACCATTACAGTCTCTTAAAACATATACGTAACCTAATATTGGTTCCTTTTTTCAAGCAAACTATATTTGTTTTAAATTTACTACACAATACGAGAAAGTGCAAATGGCAAACTTGATGCCTGAAGGGCTTCAAGTAATAAAGAAAGCACGAAAATGGCGCAAGCAATACCCTGTTTACTATTTACTTAGTTGCAAAACGATTTCTTGACGAACATAGACTCGTAAACACACTGGCTTCTTACAGATAAAAAATAAAGTTAGCCCGGGGTAAACAATTTACTCAGCAAAGTGAGCCGTTCACATAAAATAAGTGAGTAAAAGGCAATATTTTCAGTAAAATATGACCCTTTACATCTACTAAAATGTGAATAATTTGCCTCAGGATATAAGTTTCCTCGCTACTTCAGTAAGAAAATAGAAGGAGGCCTTAAATCAGGATCAAATTGCACGAGGGCTTAAATAATGTGCATATTATTGCATTCATGCATTCGTATAAAGACGTCAAACTGATACGGCCCGCAAACAATATGAATAGACGAATTAAACTTGTTTAATATGAATAGTATTTTTTGAATATTATTTGCTTGAATTTCTGTTTTCACTTACTGATTAAGTAATTCCTAAAGTATTAACGGTTCTAATTGGATGCTTAGTTCAATAGGTATCCATCCAACTATATTGGAACTAGGAAGACTACTGAAATGTAGTGTAGGTACGACTATGTAATTGTGTTTTAATATTTTATTTAGATTCAATAATAATAATTAAACTACATTTCTCTTTTAATTTAACATATAGATATCTTTAAACTATTTCGTATCTTCATAAAATCAACAAAACACTACGAACATTACCATAATGTAACTCATTTTTAATTAAGACCAACCGAATTATAACCAAACATTCATAACAAAATGTCAACTGTGCTGACAGATGACCACGGACACGTTTATTATTGTGTTTCAAACTACTTTCTTTAAGTACGTCATTATTTTGAAATTAAAATCATGGCATCGCATTCACGACTGACAAAAATACCCGAGAACTATTTTGCGGACAGTACTTGGTTTGTTAATCGTTCACGCTTGCACACGAGAATGATATCATTTCACCAGCGATTAGCGATCCTATTTCACGGGACCTATAGAGCTAAAATACGAAAAACGACATAGTCGGACATTTCAGTCACGTTAGGGAGCGACCACACCGGTGCTTAACGCTGCGTATACGCGTTGACGTGTCGTATGCGTCACGTATTCTTCATACATTTTGCTGCGTTTTACGGTGCGTTAGCGTATTTTGAGCAGCGGTGTGGTCGCACCTTTACTCGTAGAATCATGCTAAAGGCCGCGTTTATCGTGTGACCATGACAAGTTAACGCATTGCATTGCCCAATGGGCTCTTTTCTGACACTGCTTGATATAAAGTGACGTATGTTTATCTATTCGTAGATATAGACGGGACTTTCCCATTTTTGTGCACACTGCACAGCCGTGGATGCAATTAACAAAGCACTAATGTGATGATGACTAGTTCTGAAAGTAAACAAATGAATTAGCGTATTTTCTGAATAAAACGTAAAAGCTAAATAGACAAGCGTAAAATGACACATGATATTCACGGCTGTTATAGTGTGGACATAAATGAGAATGGCCGAGATATTTATATGTTGGCTACTCATATTCTTCTAAAAATCTAACTTGTAAATATATGGTTCTACCTAGTATTTAGCTACATAATTTAAATGGGTGTGGTAAAATAAACAAAAACACAGCCACAAGGAGAAAACCAAAGTTATTTGCCGAAATGTTTAGCCCTGTTAATTATTACGGAGAACGTACATTTGAATATCTAATCCCTAAAATATGTAACTCATTGTTCGAAAAATTGTTTGTGGAAAAAGTTAAAGCGAAGACGTTTAAGAAAAGTGTCAGTAAGATATTATTAGATAATTGTAGTTATAGGATCAATGAGAATGTACTTACCCATTCTTATGGGCTTTGATTGAATTACATTAACATAATATAATGTAAAACTTGCAGTACCTAAGTATTTATAGGTCTCTAAATATAATAGCACGAATATAAATTAGCCATATGTTTTGACACAAATGTATATCAAGAGCAATTAATGCACAGCCAACAAACTGTTACGCAGTTTGGCAGTATACTATCATTTGTAAACATAAATGTGCCTCGTGAATAAATGATTAATCACCTGGCTTTATATTATATTTGTTTTAAAGGGCCTCTGCGCTGTTGGCTTCGGCCCCACGCATGCCTCCCAAAAGTCCGGGATCCCATGCTCCCGAGATATGGAAAATAATAATAATAATAATAAATCCGCGGGGGCAGCTTGTGGCGAGCTGACGGTGAGTGGCGACACCGCGGACCCCTAACCTCCAGAGGGCCTGAGTTATCTGGCCGTCCCCTCTGTGCTTGCCTTAACCGGCCGGCTAGAGTGGAGTCGCAAGAGTGGAACCTGTGCTCCAGGTTGGGAGTGTAAAATGTCATAACGCCGGCGGCCCTTGAACGGATTACCGGGATCTGGCGCACCGCAGACTCTCGACAACCCGTGTTGCTCCATTGTCGCACTGTGCATGCGACTGTTTGTGGGGCCCACTTAACGAGTTGGCGAGTCACCGCCTGCCTTTTCACAATTTTGAGACTAATTGTCACGGCAGGTGTCCGCTAGTCTCCTCCCATAACCCATTTTCCAGCCCACCCACCATTCAACCCAATAACCCATGACCTTAGTTTCCATCGCAGCACAGTGTTGCACTGCAATAGTCTTTGCATCCGGCGGGGACCATCACCGGGTGTATCATGTTGTGCGCTCGGGGTTGTGTATCCGCCATGTGTATCCCTCGCTTTATATTATTTTTGTTTTAAAGGGCCTCTGCGCTGTTGGCTTCGGCCCCACGCATGCCTTCCAAAAGTCCGGGACCCCATGGTCCTGAGATATGGAAAGAAACATACGATAATAATAATATGCCTGCTTAGTAAACATGATGACACAAAAAGGTGATTTTTTTTTAACTTTAAAGTGAACGTGCTTAATCACGATAGCCAATCCAATCCGAGAGTCGTACAATGACGACTTTAACATAAAATAAACTGTCAAACTCCTGGAACTATTTATATCGCAAGTTTGAACAACGATTTAACACATTCCACAAATATTAACCCGAATAATAATGAAATAGTTGACGTATCAACATGTTTATCTTAATACCTAAAATGTTTCGACAAATCTCTAATAAGTATAATAAACAAAATATTCACCCGGTTAAGAAGCTTGCTTGCCTTATTAATTTGTAACTGTTAACCATTATACAAGACCTACACAAGCTTTGACATGTCTACAGAAGTAGGTATCGAGTCTAACTGGTTTTTGTGAAAGCAATTCACATATCCTTGGCCTATCTATGTGAAGATCTTTGGGTCGGCAGGTAGAGTGTTAAAAAAGTTAAGTAATAATCCAACCACAAGGCTATGATAATCTGATGGTAACGCCATTTTGTCCTGTGTGGCTTTCGGTAAAAAACCCGTGACATGATTATCGGTAACCTGTGGACAAAAAGTTTAAACGTTGACTCACATGGGGATAGTTATGTCTCGTCTTTGTCACACTCTCGGTAGAGCGTTTGTGATCGTCACGTCGGGTGTGGTGGTGAGCTTCACAATCCGACATAATACTTTTAATTAACAATTGCAAGTTTTTTTATTATTATTACTAGCTGCCCGTGCAAAGAGAGCAGGCAAACCCGCTGGAAAAAATATAGCCGATATCTTCACAGAAAGTACATTCTACACGCAGGCGAAACAATTTTTGAAATCATAATGTGGTTCCGGAGATTAGGTATCCAAAACATACAAATCTGCAAAGCTACAATCTCACAGAATGTTCCTCTTTATAATATTAGCGCAGATTAGTACAATTAACTTAGTAATATTTCAAAAACTTTATAACAAGGTATACCTACAAGCTATCTAGAACTAAATGATAATGAAAATTAATGATATACTGACTTCCTATAATGGGCCTGGCTTATTTGATTAACACTTACTAAAGACTATTAAAAAAAATATCCCAAGTATTTATCTGCTATTTAAAGACCATGTGAATAAAACAATTCAAATTACACATATAATCGTACTTACAACTAAATTAAATCTTATATTTTCATGTGTATCAACCCTTACCAAATTATAAGGGCGCGGTCAACAGAGCAGCAGATAAGGGATGAAAGTAATAGGCACACTCGATAACATCAGGGCTGCCTCGTTAGCTGCAATAAAATAGTTTTTGTCTCAAATTGGAGCGAATTTTTTGCGGCTTCCGTCCCGCCTGGCGGCAATTTGTCGTGAGACTTCGATTGTTTTGACGTCATAGTAAGTGTTAAGGGTTTGCTTTTTTGTCCTGTATGTCATAAAATTTTATGTTACGTTTTTTGTGTGAAGGATTGACACTTTAGGATAGTAATTGTAGGTTAATATCATTTCAGTTATTGATTTGCAACAGTGTTGTTGGAAACAGTGGTCAAATTGATTCAACTGACATTAATAATTACCTATTCTTAATAATTACCAAAAAAGTTAGCAAAAAATGACTGACTGTTGAATTTGTTTTGGCGTTTCTTCTTAACAGTGGTCTTCTTTTTCAGAAACGTTGGTAGAATTTTGACACGCAATGCGCTCCCAGCCCTCACATATTTATAGCGCATTCCTACCTACATGTACGTACTCCAAGTCAATCGAGAACGCACTAACCACTAACACATTAAATGATCTAACCCATACGCACTAACAAACTATAACAATATAAATAGGAAAACTAAAATTTACAGCACAACCTACAGAGAATGTAAAAAACTTATTTCTAACTGGCTTAAAAGCCAAAATTACGACGATATCGAATTACTTATGACTAACAGTTAGTCATAAGTGATCCGATATCGTCCCAGTTAGTCGCTAACTCGTAATTATAATTATATTTGCACCTCCATTCAATCATTTCATTCATTTAGATTAAATTAATCTAAGTTCACTTAATTAATGTGTAACCTTAATAACAACGGAAGCCAATCTAAGTATAGTAATAAGATAGAAACTGTTATTTAGTAGTAAGCTGAAAACAAACTATGTTTAGTCTTATTTTTAACATGCAGTTACCACCTGTATGAAAGAGCGTTTCCTCCTAATACAAGTGTTTAACTTAAAAGGGGGAAACGAACACTAAATGTAAAACCTTTGTTGAAAATAAATAATTTTGAATTTTGAATTTTTTATAACAAGTTTGGGACTAGGTCGATTTGTATGAGATTGTCCGCAAATATTATTCATTTAATTCGGCCGACCTCTATAGCCTAGTTGGTAAATGGTAAGTAACCTTGCCTACGAAGCTGGAGGTCCTGGGTTCGAATCCCGGTAAGGGCATTTAAAATTTCTCTGAAATTTCCGTCGTATAGACGGCCAGGAGCAACATCGGGGTGAGCGGCTCAGGGGTGTCGAGAGGTGGTGCTGCGGTTCCTCCGAAGTTACTCGCGGCGTTATGCCCTCTAACACTTCCCCCCCTGAAGCATACAGCTCTGACGACTCCTCTCTGGACGGCCAATGAAGGCAAGCCAGAGCTGAGAGTTTTGCGGGCCCCCTTGGGGTTCCACTCCGACCGAAGAAGACACGCCGGAGATGGAGCCCCTGACCGACTCTCGGGAGCACTCGGGTCGGTGGGGTCGTTACTCCCCAACAGCTCGCCATAAGCTGCCCTGCGGGCTTATTATTTTTAGGGTTCCGTACCTCAAAAGGAAAAAACGGAACCCTTATAGGATCACTTTGTTGTCCGTCCGTCCGTCCGTCTGTCAAGACCCTTTTTCTCAGGAACGCTTGGAGGTATCAAGCTAAAATTTATACCAAATATTCAGGTCTACTGTCCCTTGGAGCTGTGAAAAAATCAAACTACTATGCCAACGCAATCAAAAGATACAACCGTTTATGCTGCAAATTTTCGACACTCGTAAGGGAATCAAAACCTACAGGGTACTTCCCGTGAACTCAGAATCTTGTGGTAGGAAGCAACGTCTTATACCACAGATAAAGGAAAAATTGCGAAAACCGTAAATTTTTAGTTACATCATATAATAAAAATATTTTTAATAATTTTAAAGTTATTACTTATTTATATACCTACAGGTTTGTACGGAACCCTCGGTGCGCGAGTCCGACGCGCACTTGGCTGATTTTTTTTAAAATTTTGTTAGGTACTTTAACATAACCGATTCAAATCATCAAAATCGATTGAAACCAAAGCATGATCGGTAGTTTTAAAATATCAATGATGAGCGAATGACATCAGTGTACTCGGGCACAGGGTGCTCCGCCCCAAGGTGCATCTAATTACATGTTGCATTCATTTAAAGGTCGGCCTCATAAAGACTTGTTCACCGGCTATAGCGCAATGTGAGTAAAAAATGTCGGAGACGCAATGTTATAGTAGGAGGTACCAATAGAGGCACGACCACCATCCATTACCATATTATGTTTAATGAAATGTATAAAAAGTATTTTATAGGTATCGAATTAACACATTCAAAAATATTTCGGCTATACCCGTAGGCGAAAACTTTTTATAATTTTGGCAAAAAATTCTGGCCAGACTAGTGATTAGTTTGCGAGATATTGAGCTTTAAAGCCGTAATTTTTTCGAGACATATGTGCCCCCCTGCCGGCTAAATGAATACTACTGGTGATGTGTAAAAAATCGTAGTAAAGGAAAACTATCACGGACAAGTAGGCATAAGTAGTTACCGAGTAATAGTCGACCAACTTAATGCGTAACTTGGAAAGGCCAATTTTCGTACAAATTCGGCCGACGCAACCGCACCGCACGTCGATGTAACTAAGACATACAGGCAACAACGGAACCCTACACTGCGCGTGGCCCGACACGCACTTGGCCGGTTTTTGCAATAAGCGGGACTGAACATCAAAATCCATGTGCCCGGCCGTTTGGGAACATAGGTGTGAGTTTATATATATATATGTGTGTGTGTGTAACTAGAATCGTGTGTGATATTGATATCTTACCAAAAATATTAATAGTACGAGTAGGTACCTATGTATATGGTCAATAATCCAGTTAAAAGCTGTATCAAACTTGGGAGCTGTTTATAATAGGACTATGTTCTTCTTTTGTAGATTGTTCTTGGATGGAAAATAGTAGATCTGATAACACTAGCACTAGATAATATCTCAATTTAACAGCAAAACCTGAAAACAGAAAGGAAGTAGTCTTTTTCACACGTGGGGTCCACAAAGTTACCACTGCGGGACCCTTTAGCGTGCAAACACGGCCTATAACTACGTAATTAATTCGTACTCAATGTTGGTATACAACCCAATGCATGAGCAAATTATGCAAATGAGTCAATTCTTCGGCAATGACATTGATTAAGTTTATTATAAGATTACAGGTCTAAAGGTGTCTCTTCATTATAATCATTAAGTATAAAGTCATGTTTTATTTAACAACATTTTTTCAAAGGGAATTGTTGACGGATAAAGTATTTGTTGCTTTTATTCATTTTAGGTTATTCATTATTACAAAAATAGTGATATGTCAATACAGTTTGAGTTAATTATAGGAAGTCTATACATATGCCGGGATTATTTAGCAATTTTCGCAAGAAGAGTTGCCATTTTTGTAAAGGCCATGGTCAAAGTTGGAATAGTTTCATTTTGCAAAATGTGTTTCTTCCATGAGTGGAACACCTTTTAGATGACTATGTAAATGTATATACGGGAGCAGCATGGTCTTCGAGAGAGCTCATTGATTTGCAGAGGTGGCAAAAGATTTGTGTATACCTGGCCGTCCACGAGAACACAGAAAAAAATCCAAATAGTCACTTTGTTCGAATTATTCCGGAATTTCAAAATTCCGAACGCCATTTTCCTCAAAACGAAAACTTCCACGCAATGATTTAATGAAATAAAATGTATAAATAGGTTACGTTAGGTTAGTATTATATCCTGATCAAAATCATAATTATGATATTCGGGTAAAATATGCTTTCGAACGAATTACTCTTCGGAATTATCTAGTGTACCCGTTCGTCCACTTCCCTTTTTACAAGCTTTATATTAACTTGACTTGTTCGTATGTAAGTATAAAAGTATGTATGTAAGTTGTCCGTCAAATCTTGCAAGTCAAATTTGACCCACTTCCCGGTGACCGATTGAGCTGAAATTTTGGGTATAAGTATAGTTTGGATGACAATTCAATATTATGGTACCATCGAGCTGATCTGATGATGGAGACAGAAGGTGGCCATAGGAACTCCGTAATAAAACCACATAACCCGAGTTTGGGCTCGTTAGAATCATCTCAATGAGCAGTTGATGATGGTATACAGAAAAGTACAGTTGGCAATAAAAGCTTGTACCAAAAATGAAATTCTTGACAGAAACTTATTCTCCTGAAGTTGGCAAAATCAGGCGTTGCCATGGTTCCGAACCCATCAGTGGCAACTTCGTTAATATGCACGATATCTCTCCTGACAGTGAATATGTAAAGATAGCTACATCGCAAATATCACAGCCATATCACATTGCACGTCTCAAACGTAGGCCTCACACAACATCGCATAAACTATAAAAGCGCCTTCCGACAAAGTAGGAGCTCTAACCGTGCTGTACCGTTCACGTTCTAAAATATGGTCAAGATAAATATTTTACGACATTCTCACTTTCAAATGTATCGTCGTACGTCAACGGGGTTTATTCGTAATATATTGTTGTTTCGGACCACCTACTATTTTATTAAGTAACTGTGTTTTTAAAGTCTAGTTGAAAGATGATTTTAATGTTTAATTTATGATTCAGAGTAGTAACTACCACTTTAATGTGAAAACAACTTGATCAGAATAGATAAGGTTGTAGCTATATTTTTAGGATTCCGTAATCGAAAAGGAAAAAATGACTATCAATTGTTTCTAGCGAAATTGTATTTACCTGTAGAACTTGGCTTTGGGTCATAAATTAACTACTGACGAAGTATCTCCCTCGTTTCCAAAACAGGACACTGATATCTCATTTTTGCCTTTGAAATACTAAGTATATTGTCCTTATCACGGCTCTTGACGTAGTGCACACGCTATCGTAGTTTTGGACATTGCGCCAAAATCGTGGGAACTTGGTACTTTCATGTCGACAAAAATACACGGGTTACAAAATAGAACATTTTTAACTTTGACAACTTCGTTCGTTCTTCGCGAAAATACGTGTTAACAGGCCCGCCACATCTCCGTATAAAATGGATTAAACTCGGCTTGGCTCAAACGTCACCCCTTAGCCTCCATTCCGCCGATTCGCTCGTAAACCGCAAAGCGTGTAGAGGACCTATAAAATTCAATTGTCACCCGTGAAACGGGCTAATGTCCGCACTTCTCTTCTTTTAACATAAATTCTGACGATACCCGGTCAACTTGTAACTAAATACGGACAGTTCACGTGATTGTTACTTCAGGAGGGTCGTTTAACATTCCATCTGCAATATACCTACAGGTGGCATATCCTCGCTTTAGAAGACGGGGTCATAAAAGTTGGCAATTTTTTAACTGTAATTAATAGTGCACTCTTATTGAGACACCCGTTATAAACCCCTGTACTCAATGAGGTAATATAAAAAAAGAGGTAGATAGCTTATAAGCGCTCCATAAGTGGCACACTAAAACTGCGTCAATTGCACCAACTTGCCTCAGTTTCGCGTCGTCAATGGACACGTATAAACGTATCAGCTGTCAAATTTGGTGGCCATTATTACACACGGAATATTGTATAGACAACTTATCTACCTCTTTTTTATATTAATACATCATTGCCTGTACTAGTAGAACTACATAATCTGTGTCCCTACGTAAAGCGTTCCGTACCTCTATCATTGAATATTTCCATCTTATAGCTGGATCTCTAGGTTGTTGTGACAAATTGCTAGGTGTATAATGGCATTGTGTTTCCGTAACACTGGTAATGCTAGCTAGTCTGTACTTGCTCCTAACTACAGCGTGAAGTCAGCGCTATTTATTGCACTATATGAACGATCATAAGTTAAGTCGTTGTTAAGGTAATTTGCCGTAAAATGCAAATCTTACTCTAAAATAATTTTACTTTAACTCCAAATCATTTTTATCTACCGTCTAAAAAAAGTTCAAACTACTGGATCTTAAAAAACGTATTATTTATTATAAGGATTCTGATCTGACATTAACTTCAAGTCGTGAAAATTAACTAGTCTGGTACTGGTTCTTTATGGGCAAATAAGAAGGCCAAGTGCGGAAATATTAACTATTCTACTTATTGATATTGTCATGAACATACATTGGCGTTATTGACAACGCAGCTCATGTTGAAGATTTTTATGAGCGGTTACGTTCCAAGTAAATTGACTTGTGTGTTCCGAAGCAAATAAATACCATATGCAAGTAGCTACATACACAACATAACGATAGAAGAACGAATACCTACAGACGAAATTAATAGTACATTTTCTATAAACCCGATCTAAAGGTAAATAAGTTACTCTTAAGTACACTAGCATATACCTCTAGTAAATTAACTTGCCTACTAAATAACGGAGAATTTAAAAATGGGACAAGTGAAAAGAAACAAGCGTTCAGTATTTTTTCTCCTCACCATCCTCATCATTCCAGCCAAAAGACGTCACCTGCTGGACTAAGGCCTCCCAAAGGTTCTCCAGTCCCCTCAATTTTGAGTTGACGTAGGCCCACCTTTGGGCCCTACCGACGTTGCCATCTTCCAGTGGTCTCCACTCGACGTATTGAATTGCTATCTTGTTGGTCTTAGGAAATACCTACTCAAAAGAAAACTAATAATCTGCACTCTGCTAAGAGTGCACTAAAGTAAGAAATGAGATAATCTCGATGATACGGCAGTGATCGTTTTTGATTTCTGGAATCTGCCGTTTAGATTTCGTGGAATACATTAATAAGTACTTCTAAGAATTTGCATATCACATGATAATAACGTACTCGTACAGTATACTCGCTCTTGAGATTATTTGAGTTGGCCGTATTGTATCAAATATGTCCATTCAAAAAGCAACTTACGTCCAAGGGAGAAGATTCCAAATCCAATCACAGTTTTATAAAAAATCGGCTACATTCAATAATCTCAACCATATATATGATGTCATGCAGTAGAACTTATGGAATATCTTGTAACTTGAACCTTACTTAAGTATACAGCATAAATATGGCTTCCGCAATCGCTACCGTCACATGTTTTACGTCAGCGAGCGTTCTCGCCAATATGGTCTTGAGTTGGAAAGGTCCCGCTACCTCTGACAGTTATGACTACTACCTACCGATACTTACTTTACCAACCTAATGGATTTCGCGAATGGCGTTGACACACGCCTTGTCACAAGTTCTTCCGCAGTAGTTTTTAAGCGTTCCTTGGTTTTTAATTTTAATGGATTGATAGCACCCACCAGCATTGCTGCCGTGTTTTTCCCTGACGGTTGTTTTAATAGGACGATCCCAATAAAGTGGTCAAATTGCGTGGTTGGAGAGTAGACTCCCAGTACGACCCCGCAGGGGGTGGTTTAGACACTGGAATACTCTACGAGTTGGAAGTGAGATTAGTTGAAAGTTTTTAACCGAATCTGGGGTGTGGGTGGTATTACTGGGAGTTTTATAGCTGGTTCACTAACTCAGCTAGGCCTGACTGGAAGCGGACTGACTCTACCCGGTATGCGGCTGTACCGGGACGAAGAGGGACGGATGGATCCGTTAAAAATCCTCCAAGTAAAAGAGACATCGAGTTGATCCTCCACCAGCTCTATGGGAGCTCTATGGGTCACTAGCATTTGGAAGATTGCAAGTTACCTACTTCTGGAAAAGTCTAGCTCAGGAGTGGGGCAAGTTGCGTACTCGAGGAGTTAGTTGGCAATGCCTGATCACAAACTGAAATGCTGGTGATTAAGCGTCCTAGCTTATTTCAAATACAATTACTACCCAACAGATCTTGCATTATTTAGAAAAGTGGAGCTGTATCTCGTTCTTCTGATTAAGTATCAGGGGTACCCATTTGTATGGATGTTCTTTCGGGGGAAAATTCCGCTATGGCACGCCCGCCGCTTGAAATTAACACACTCACCGCAGAACCGCTACGCGCTACGCTCGTAGCCGATCCCTTGGTTTTCTCCGTATGTAGCGGAAAGCGACTACGGCGTAGGCGACCGCTAGGCGGGTTCCTGGCACATACTTGCCCAGAGTATACTTTTTCTTTGTACTTGGTCCCGCTACCTCTCATGCCTAGTACCTACCGATGCCTACTTTAGCAACCGAATAGCTTCCGCAATCACTATCGTCACACGCCGTGTCGCATGGTTTACGATCCGATAGAAAGCATAATAAAAGTAGTGGAGTGTGGGTGTCCGAACGTCGTCTTTGTTTTATGTTAATATCTTTTTTATTAAGGCCCCCGCTATTCTCTGGGCATCTTTAAGTTTTGGGTATCTAGTATCTGTAGTAGTAGTAAAGTAGTTGTGGTTTCTTATCGAGTATATTGAGTGTTAGGTAATTTTTGATAATGTAAAATAAAATTCTTTGTCCCTTAAAATGTAGCAAACCTCCGACACCAAAACCGTCTGTAATCGTAAAATGTGTTTTCCTACCTCACAAACATAATTTTCAGTGACAAACGAATTTTAGCGGTAGGTATTTTAGATTTAATAGGTTTGTCAAAGTCAAAACCCAAGTCAAAAGTCAAAAGTATTTTGATGGATGTTTGTGAATAAAGTTATTTATTTTATAAATAAACTTTAAACGACCAAAAATGCATGCAACAACTCAGACATCAATTATGTCTACCATTATCTATCTATCTAATTTCAATTCAATTGACTGAAGTATTAACAAATTAAATCGCCTGGATCCCCAATTGAATTCAATGTAAACGATACTTACCTATTAGCTCAGCAATCAAAAGTTTGCGTTTTGAAAACATATTGTAATCGTTAATCTAGGTACCTATGGGCGACTCCTCCGTTCAATAAACACGAATACAAAATAAAAATGTCCGAACAAAAGGCCCTGAAACCTATCTCAAAGAAGGCAGCTCAATCGTTATACGGAGTGTGTTATTTATTAGTTTAGATTATCGCAACAAATCACGTGCGTCCCGGTTTCATTTGGTGTAACCCGAGAACACCCCTTATATTTGATGAGTGAACAAATAAATATATTTCCAGTATCCTGTTTATCAGGCTTGGGGTGTTAATAAAAATGTAGGGGAGGCAGGGGCGGATAGGCTCGAGTGTATTTTAATAAGGTTAATATTTTGAGAAACAAAATACAAATGTAAAATAATAAGAACGACCTGAAACTAAATAAATAAGACTTACAAAACTAATGGTCATCATACTAAAAATCAACTGGGGAAAGTCAAGTAAGGGAAGTTCATTGATAAGTTAATTTATGAAACATACAATACAAGTAGGTACTTATGCAAATGTCGTAGAAAATGTTTCTCACTGTACAGCGGGCGTAGCACGGTTGCCATTTTATCACTTATCGTTGTGGTTAAGACGCCCATCACGCTCTGACAAGTATGCGAGTGCGAGAGTGACGGATGCCTTATCCACAACGATAAGTGATAAAATGGCAACCGTGCTACGCCCGCAGATCCACACTCAATGGATACAGTCGTCGTGCGTAGCGTAGTGGGGTTAGGCGTCCACATCACGAGACCATTCACCGAGTTGAACTAATTAAGGTAAAGCATTGACATCTGCTCCCTAGATTAATTCAGCATGCTTACAAAGCTGACGCCACGCCGGAACCAAAAGCCTGATAATACTATGTATTAAGGCAATCAGAATGTTTTGGGTAACTTTACCACATAAAAACGTGTCAACATTCCTATAGGGTACACAAAAATCGCGGGTATCTTTTATCAGATTTGAGCTCCATTTCTATTACTTATATTTTATTAAAAGAAGGTTTGTTTGCACCTACATCCCACAACTCCATCATCCTCCTAGCGTTATTCCCGGTTGTGCCCCGAAAGGAGCCCGGGGTCTGCTTTGACACCTAACCCCCAAGATTTGGCTAAGGCACTAGTTCTTCGAAAGCGACTGCCAGACTGACCTTCCAACCCAGAGAGAAAAGTAGTCCTTATTGGGATTAGACCGGTTTTCTCACGATGTTTTCCTTCACCGAAAAACTAACGGTAAATATTCCGTACATAAGTTCCGAAAACTCATTGGTACAAGCCGCGATTCGAACTCACGACCGCCGCTTGACAGCCGCATGCCTGAACCATTAGGCTACCGCAGCTCTCGAGCATTAATTAGCACTTAACATTTTATTTCTCATTCCGTCTCTCCCCCGTCTCCCCAACCGGCTGAATGGGCCCGTGGCCAGGGTGGCCGATGTCCGTCGTCCTATCGTTCCCAATAAATTAGGAGCCACTAATACAAGCCGTGCCCTTACAGAAGACTGGTCGTGTCAACTCGCCACTAATGTACTGCCTCGATAACACATTCAAAACCACTCATGTGCTTAAGACAAATTTAAGGAGGCCTTCAGCAGGTTAGCCAGGTCTTTACAGGTTTCAAGGTAAGTAGGGGGTCATGTGTGTTTGGTCAGTTGTGATGAACGTAAGTGATATTGCGTCGCAAGGAAATGTTACCTCTTTTATATCATTAGTTTAGTATACCCTGTCGCTTGGCTCGTTTGTGTAATGTAAATTCCTGCGTGCTTTATTGTTGACGATGACTCGGTATTTAATTGATTTAGTATACAGATTTATGGTCATTATAAATGTAATTCTGTTTATGGTATGGGTGCGTTTTCGCTTGGATTTTTGCAAGATGAGTGTCGAGTGGTTTACGTTTGTTGCAATATTTTCTGCTTGTGCGACACGTTGAATGAAACAATTGCTCAGTTTTGGGGCAGTTACTTTTTCTAGTGATTGGGAATCATTGCGTTGTCACCGAATTGGCATACGTAATTTGCCAAGTTTCAGCTTAGGGTGGGTTGCACCAAAGACTGTAATCGTAAGCGTGTTCGTTAATATCTGAATGAATGGGAAGTTTGACAAGTTTCTATGAAATAACAGCTGCCGGCGCCATATTTAACGTTGATCGGCCTGTAAACGTAAATAAGTTGGTGCAACCCGCCCTTAATCGAAAGTGGTTGAAAAATGGTTTGCATATTTTGACGGTCAACTTACATAATAACATACAAATAGTTCACGATAAACAAAAGCTTGTTAAAATATATTTCTACATGATTATTGAGCCCAAAGTAAAAATGGGGCATTCTTAAGGTATCAATTTTATACAAATCGTTTAGGACTGTATACTTAATTACAAGTTTTTTAATTGAGGCTTTTCTACCAGATAGAAGCTGATATTTTACAAAAATCTGGCAAAATAGCGAAGCAATTGGCACTCGCAAAGAAACGTAGCTTCGTAGGTAAACATCAGAAATGACAGAAAATAAAATAAATGCAATTCTCGTTTCCAATTATTGCTATATTATTTTCTATAGACATTTCTCTATCACCTTTAAGAGGAAACACAAGGGCCGTTTTTCCATAGAAACGTAGTCCCCTGTTTTCGCCCTGGATAATGGCAGTAGAGCAATATTTTTTTCTCCATAAATCTATGGCTAATATTGACATGTTCCTATGTTTCCTTATTTTCATAAATTTGTTCTTAAAAGATATATTAACCTTCAAAAACTTAGAAAAATGCCAGATTTTCCGCTGTGTTCAAACATCCAGAAAACAATTTTGACTAGATTATTTAAAAAAAGGAACCTTGACCTATTTAACTATTTCGAATAAAAAAAATAGTTCAATATGTCAAGTTTTGGAGACCAACTACGAAACGTTGATTTTATGTACTTTTAGTAGGTATTTTCGGTCCAAGATCTCTCTCTATCGCGCTCTGCGGGCGGCGGCTTGAGGTTGGCGCGACAGCAATACATTATACAAATATCTATTTCTTAATTATCTCGCCCTTAGTGTTTCCTCTAATGCTAGAAGTAAGTTGGCACATGGAATACGGCAGGCGCGGGCATCGAAGCGTGCGCATCTCGCGATTTGTCGCCGCGATCGCATGTCGAGCGCGCCAGTGGATCGGTTTAATCAAGATAGAACCGCGTCGAAGAATAATCAAAATGTTCATGATATGTATATTGATGTAAACTTTCACGATTCTGACACATTATTTTTAGTGTCGTGCGTTTTATTATTAGTGTTGTGTGTCGGCCGGGTGACAACCCTAGTGTACAAGTGGTTAATAAAACCAAATGCGGGTAGTTCGGAAAACCCGCGCAGCAAGAAGATGTTGATACACGCTCAAGCCAGTTGACCCGTGAACATGGATGTTGGAACACATCCGAAACGTCGTGAGACCTCAGTGAGGTAAATAAATAAGTAAATTATACGCGATTAAATCCCGTTTAGTATAAATTGATCATGATATGGTTGAAAGTAGAAAAAGTTAATAATTATTAAAATATATATTTATTACAGGAAAATCTTACACACATCGGAGTAGCCCCAAAGTTAGCTCAATAAGGCTTGTGTTATGGGTACTAAACGTCGATATATTTAATAGATTTAAATACTTAATACATAGATAACATCCAAGTATTCGTGCTCATCGCACAAATATTTGCCTTTACCGGGATTCGAAGCCAGAACCTTCAGCTTCATATAAACAGGCAGCGTGCGTCACTGCCCACTAGACTAACCGGTCGTCAAATATAGCATGACTTATCTTTATAAGTGATTGGCGGCCGTTTTTTGCCAAACACTCATGGAATAATGTCGGTGACTATCTGTCCCTCTTGCACAATGAATTTATTAACATTTCTAATTGCGTAGGTAATTATTAGTACACCACAACACCTTGAACAGACACCTATCCAACTTAGGTATCACAGACAGCCCCATGTGCAGAGCGTGCATGGTGGCAGAAGAAACAAGTAAACACATTCTACTGGACTGCAAGAGGTAGAAGTATACAGAAAAAAGCACCTGGGGTCTCCAGACACACTACGGGACGCAGTCAGCAACACCAAGGCACTCACCAGCTTTCTAGCGGAGCTGGGGTGGTTAGAGTAGCGCTACCCCACCGATTTCACGCAAAATAGGCACACTGGATGTCGGCTTGCGGAAAGTACCCAGTACTACAAACTGACTGTCTTAATGAAGAAGTTAATATGACGTATTATTAGACTAATTTGCCCAGATGAACGTAAACACAAAAACTGGTCGGTGTATTATTATTGCATAAAACCACCCTTAATCCAAACAAAAAGTGATGTCGTATAATCTCTTGCTAAGCCTCGCCGTCGCGGACAAGCCAACATGGCTTGAACTTATGAACTACTCGGCCATAATCGACTGGACGTATCGATGCTCGCTCAATAATCGAAACATGGACGTCACTAGCCGATGTATCGTGATGAAATATGTGAGAGTGTCGCTTTGCGCATGGTTTTTAGGGTTATATGTCCGTCTGCGGCTTAGCTCAGTGACCCTTACTCATCATCATTAATTTAAGAGTTATCCTCTTGTCGGTGGAGTATTTTCCATTTCTCTGTCGTACGCCAGCCCTTTGATTTGCTGATACGACACGATACGAGCTTTTTCCTTTATTTGGTCCATATAACTGCGTCGTGGTCTTCCCCTGCCTCTCCTTCGTTCTATCTTTCCTTCCATTATGGTTTTAAAGAAGTTATCGTGCCGTATCAAATGATCAATCATTTTCCCCCTTCTAGTGCCCTTACTAGAAAATTGTAATTCAGCATGGGTATATAAATCAATCACGCTGACAAAATGGTAGAATAAAATTTTGAAAAAAAATAAGGGTATATAAATCAATCACGCTGACAAAATGGTAAAATAAAATTTTGAAAAAACCTCCCCTACACGCAAAGAGAGGATGTTTTTTTTTCTTAGTAAATCCATGGATAGCTTGTTCAAAAATATTATGAGTTATTAAAAACCAATTTTCAACTTGTGTAATATTGGGCTTTAAAGCCTCAGACCAAGAAAAAAGACAGACGGAGCGTTACGAACAGTCTAGTGAAGCCAACCGGTTTTCAACCAAGCCCCATAAGTTTAGCACACGCTAAACAAATTAAATCGCACAAAACTCGAAATAAATGATCTTGACAGCATTGCGACACGTGCTTTTGTAAAATTTTGTTTGTATATGTGTGCGTAAGCGTGTGCTAAACTTGATTTAGCTTGGTTTTGTTTGTATGTAGTTTGGCTTCACTTGACTGTTCGTAACGCTCCGTCTGTCTTTTTTTCTTGGTCTGAGCTTTAAAGCATTAACTTTCCTTCAGGTTAAAACTAAGGCAAAACGCAAGCCCATTTTTTATAAATATATATACTATATATATGAATAAGGCCCTAAGTAGTAAGTGGTCGGTACCTACTTCACCAAGTGACAGTTGTCACCGATAATGACAGTTCGCTGTACATTGCTGGCTCTACAAATAAAGGTGGGTTACGGTTAATATCGTTGCTGGTTGACCTAGAAGTGTTTCGAGAAATTCTCTAATAGGAATGTAAATATTCTATACGCTGAGCTCTAAAACTACATTAACCTTTTTGAGTCCAATTTCTTAGACCAAAATACATATAGATACTTATAGACGAGACAGTACCTAATGTTAGGTACCTTATTCTACAACTGTTCTGTTTCTTAAAAAAGTAAATGCATCAAAGAACCAGTCTACAAATTAAAAATTATCGCAGAACTAATGATTGGTTGCAACTATAATTTCGAATCATAATTGCTAACTGCAAACTAATGTTTTTATGAGTTTCAAAATTAAATGATTATGCCAACTGGTAGTTAGGCATCGCTAATCATAGGGTCGCACTACGAAATTGCGAAATACAATGTTCAGCTAATTGGGTTCTTGTTAATTATTGGTAGCAAAAAGGTTGCGTTTATGTTTAAAAGTGTTTACAAATTAACATTTCATTTTAGGGAAATGTTTTGGTCAAATAATTACTATATCCTTATTCGTTGCATTGTTCGCGTGGGACTGCTGCAGATGGTCTCTTTAAAGTCTAAACTCTTGTCAATCGTTCTTCCAATACATAAAAAAATATTCATTCATAAAAATATAAGGGGACAATCTAAGACAAATCGAGCTAGCCCCACAGTAAGCTCGATCATAAGGCTTGTGTTATGGGTACTAGACAACGATATGTTTATAGATTTAGATACAGATCATGTAATTTATACATAGAAAATGTCCATATGACTCGAAAACAAAATATTCATGCTCATCACATCACATTAGTAGTATTTGCTCTTACCGGGATTCGAAGGCAGGGTCACTATCACTAACCACTAGGCTAAACCGATCGTAAAAATACATATGTACAGACATATGGTTTCTTACACAGTCAACCCCCACATTTTCCCTACATACTCTTCCGCGAATATCGTACCATGTATGTACGTACGGTGGGCAACTAAAAGATATATTTTGTTATTACAAATAAGCATGGCTTTGACGTCAACCGTACCTTCACCTGCATTGGACGTTTCTTCAGGCATCAGCACTGGTAGCAAGATTGCTTTTAGTTACGACCGAGTCAGCCGTTTAACAAACTTAATTGCTAGTGAAAGACGAACATCAGTCATATTTATCATGTTAACTATCCGAGCTGAATTTGCTCAAATCTAATCTCTGAATGTACAGTCAATTGAGCCTTTTCTATGCAGATACTCGTAAATGTCATACAGATTAAAATAAAACAAGTTCGTCTTCCTGTGGTCAGTAGATAGGGGGCCTCACGGGCGTCAATAAAAAAAGTTACGTAAGGAGCGCAGCATAATAGGTGTAAGGCTAATGGGTCGCATCCGGAAAACCACGCTGCGCTCCAAGACCCAAAAAGAAGATGTAGCTCGGAAGGCGGCCAAGTTAAAGTGGGACTGGGCTAGTCACGTGTGTCCCGAATGATGTGTGGACCAAAGGGACCACGGAAGCCCCAAAACTCAAAATGGAGACGCGGTAGACGTCGTCGGCGATGGCGGGATAACTAGGACTTCTTTTTAAAAGACTGGCCAGATATTTGGGGCTGGGTCTGGTGGGATTTCTGGGTAAAAAGAGGGGGAGTCATTTCCCGGGTTCACGCAGACGAAGTCGCGGGCGGAAGCTAGTAATAATAATAAGAGTCGACGTTCTTATCGCGAATCCAGAGTGCAACCAAAAACTCGGTATAGCCCTTAACTTTGAAATGAGGTCTGGAAAGATGCAAACCTAAATACGGGTATCTATGTATGACCCGTAAACAAATGAACCATAATACGACGTATTCAGTCGAATAGGCGCAGCTCACATTCTTTCTTGAACGAGCTATTGCTGGTATCACGGTTTATGACAGTGTGAAGATCGCAGATTGTGTTACATTACATGCCCTTCTTAGTAATGTTTCTTTGTAATTGAAACTGCCTGTACTGTCAGTCAATGAGTTAGGAACTAGTATAAAAGATGTTTGTTAAGTATAAGATTCTGATGATCGATCATTTTATTGCACTGTTTTATCAAGTCCTGCTGAGAATATAAAGAGAGATGTAGTTTGCTTAACTAATCTTTGCTCGCGGCCATGTGTGCGAGACCTAGTAACTATACAGCACGGTTAGCACAAGACGGCGCGAGCTGTCTAGCTCGTTCTGTGCTTTAATTAGAAAAATATGGAGAGACAGCTCGCGCGCCATTTTGTGCCGGTTGATTTGAGTGGCAGTGACGGTACAGTAGTCATCAGTACAAATAGGACGAAATCGTCTCAGTTGTCCCACAATGAGATTTAACTTAATGAGACTGGAGGGATTGATTGTATTCAGCGGCGCGCAGATGAGAAGAACTATCTCTACCTATAGAGGGAATCATTTTATTCGTATCTACCGACCGGTGATTGTCGTTAGTCAGGATAGTAAATGACTATAAGGCCTTGCATGTAAGCCATTAGCTGCAATAAAAGCCTAATCACTCGTCTTTGGACTGTGGCAATGTGGGGCCTGATATTTAAAGCGATAGAAGTCTGGTTCTTTTACCGTTCAGGCAATTCGACTCTGGAATGCTCTTCCGCTAACTATCCGTCAAGCACAAAGCAAATTGACTTTCAAGCGCAAGTTACTCAAGTATCTTTCTGATAAGCGCGTAGGATAGTTGTCAACATAGTATTTTTCACTAGGTACAATAGGTAGTAATATGTATATATATTAGTGTATATTATTTTGTATATGTGTATGTTTTTTTTTCGTATGTATTTGATAGAAGTTTATCTTGGATTAAGTTTTCATTTAAATTTAAATGCCTGCACCAAATGTTTCTGTTTTGCCCAATGGTTGACTGGTAGAGAATGCCTTATGGCATTAAGTCCGCCATTTCTACTATATCTGGTATTGTGCAATAAAGTTTAAATAAATAAATAAATAGAAGTGCATGGTGGAAAAGTAGCATCGGGAAACCTCCGACACGATTAGGCAAACGGTTTTAACACTGGGATAGTCTTCGAGTTTGAGCTCCAGTAATTAAGTAATTGGTCGAGGCGGTTTCAGATGAATATGGGGAGCTAATTCCATTTTACGCACCAGGGCGATGAAGCTTTTACAGCCATTATCTTCAATTTTCTTCCCTTGTGTTTGTGTTTTAAAGTGTTTTAAAAATCTATCAGCCATTTAAAAGCTTTAATTACTCGAAACACTTCAGAATCTTTACCGCACTACGCAAAATAGCTCCATTGTGTAACTGTCAAAACGTTATGGGCTCGCGGGCAGCGGCCTGTAATTATAACTACTTAGCTCCGCGATGGGCCATCAATCAGGAACAATTGTTGTATTGATTTATAGATGATCGGAACATGTGGGCCGTGGGAAATTGGGTGCGAGTGCTTCATTTGTTTATGAAGAAATGTATACTATCCTTTAGTGGTGCTGTATTGCGCAAAAATGTTGCAAGCACGTTTGGCAAAATGGTTTCGCAAATGTTTAAATAATTTTTTATCGTATATTTTGTCGCGGTGCGTCAATACGTCACGATGACTGACAATGATTTATAATATCAGCGGACCTACCTACACTTCGACACTGAAATGGGTGTATTTTATATTTGTACCATCGGTTTTTACAAACAAAGTATCACTATATAGTATATACTGATTTAAACTTTCACGATTCTCACACATTACTTTAATGTTGCTGTTTGTTATTGTCCCGTAACCATGGATGTTGCGACACATCCAAAACGTCGGGAGACCTCAGAGAGGGAAATAAATAAGTTAATTATACGCCATTAAGTCCCGTTTAGTGAAACAAAGGAGCAGCGTCAACACATGTAGAAACAGTTTGATATAGTTTTCTTGATATAGATTACATTTTCTTTATAAACGTTCCAAACAAAATGTTCTTATTTATTACTAAATTATCACCCGATGTGCCTTGGGCAATACGAGTACCTACGTAATATGAAAATGCAACTTAAAACTACTGGCTTTAGCAAACAAAGCTAACCCAAAATCTTCTTTAATAAGTAAGCGGACACCGCAGCCTATAGACGCATGCAACTCCAAAGGAGTAACATGGGCGTTGCCGACACTTGATACATTTGAGGATTCACCGTATTGACAGCTGAAGGAACAAATTCCCTCGCTCTCAACACAACGCATCCTCGGGAGCTCTGGCGACCTTGCTCACCTCCAGGAACACAACACTACTACAGAGCAAGTAGTAGTGTTATTATGGCTATGGTCTTCTGCAAGGCGGAGGTACTTCCCCAGTTGGGCTGCTCCAAATTCGAGCGGGATGACATTTCGCTGTGCCCTACCTCACTAAACGAAACGTTTCAGAAAACACTGAGCCTACGCCAATACCCGTACCTAGAGCTCGTTTAGGCTGCAACCGGGAATGGCTAAGATGAAGACAACGTTTTAACTATAAGTATACGTTCTAATGTTTGCAATCGCATCCCCCAAATACCAAGGGTCAGAGAACAATGGAGGCAGACATTCTCCGGAGACCTTTGTTAATGCACTGTCTATCCAGTGATAGCCCAAACTAGTAATTAACCGTGATTAAACGCCGATACTGATTTTAGTCTGAGAGCCGACCGATATATTACAATAGTCATCGGATCTACCCAATGAAACGTAGTCGTGTTTTTTGAATTTCGTATCAAAAACGGTTTTTGGACCATTTTTAGGTTGCTGGAAAATGAAAAAAACATTAATAAAAACTTTTTCCACGATTGCCATCTAGATCGAGTCACACTGTGGGCTAGGTACCTAAATATTAATATCTGAATAATATAAAAATAAAACGGCGAGGATATCGAACATAGACGCAAAAGATGTGATATGTCGGTTACTAGTCATATTTAAAATGAAATGCTTGCTGCACCGATTTACGATCACATTTATTTTCATTTTTATAAAAGTTATTGACCCTCATCTCACCTGATGGTAAGCGTCGACAGAGCCTAAGATGAAGCTCACTGGATCAGTTATAGCCTTTTCACTCTTGTTTTGAAGGCACCTAGATCGTAGTTCTCAGAAAATACAGACATCACATTTCTGTTACAATTCTCATTTTTAGGGTTCCGTAGCCAAATGGCAAAAAACAGAACCCTTCTGGATTCGTCATGTTTGTCTGTCTGTCTGTCTATCTGTCCGTCCGTATGTCACAGGCATTTTACAAGAAAACTATAAGGTGTATTTGAATAAAATGTTGAGAATAGGTGTATTTTGTTAGCCGCTACATAGTTTTGTAATTACATTACAAAAAAAATAGGGGTGCACCATACATAAAAATGAGTCAATTTTTTTTTCATTGCAAGCCCACATGTGGCACAACAATCGATAGGCCTTTCAAAATAATAAGGTGTCTCAGCAATTTTTTTGATTAAGTGAACAGAGTCGGAGATAATCGCCCCGAAAGTCACTAAAATTGTGCCCCCCGAACCCTCTCATTTTAAACCGTGTATTTTAAAAATGTGGAAAAAATCATGGATATAGGGCTTATTAAATTCTTTCAGAGAAAATAGTTTTAAACAAGAACGGTTCAAAGGTTTTTGAGATATTTCTAAAAAACTGCCTTCCTTAAAGAAAAGGACGTAAGTGCCATCAGATTTTAGTAACGATACGACCTTTTTAATAGGTACGGATGTGGTGGTGTGGGTGTCGGACCACGCACAACGTAGGGACGTTGTGCGTGGTCCAACACGCACTTGACCGCTTTTTTTATTATTAAGTAAGTAGGTACTTCTCTGTTAAAAGCGCCAAGCTAAGTTTTTTTTGTAATAGTGACGCAAAGTTTTCGCCTACCAGCACCCGCACTAGTATCAGGGTCCCACGATCGGCGATACGCTTCTCAGAAGTAGGTAACTCCTCGGTTTTACAGCTAAAAGGTTTTAGATTAGATAATTATATGTAGTGCGGTGAACGATAACCTTTTAATGAAAAATCTGTAAAGTACACAATTAACAGAATTGAAAGGGTTCCGCCTGTTTTAAAAAGTTAAAAGAACACAGGTTTGTGAGACTTCCTTCCAATATACCATATTAATGTATCAATTTATTAGGTATTTTATCATCGTTGTAATTGCTTTTAATAAACGCAATTTTAGACTCATCAGCATCACGTAAAAAAGTAGATATTTCAGGACATTCTCTAGAAATTTAGCTAAGTTGTCAGCGTTGGTAACAATATCAATATCAACCAGAAAGTGACAATTACCCCGGTAGCCAGGCGCCACTGAAAATCAGCGCTGCGAAATATAACCTTATTTCGTGGCACAAAGCTGAGTGGCGACCATTTTAGTATGTTTTGATTATGTTTTAATTTCTCGTGTCTTTTATTTCTTATATGCTAAATAGACTTTCATTCTCCTAGGATATATCCACGAGACGTAACTCAAAATATTTTTTTATAATTTTCCAATTTAAAAAAACTAGTGTCGATGTTACAACAAAAGATACATTTAACTGTTAATACAAAACTAAAGTTTTGTTAGTTATTCCGAAATAAAAAATGGACGGTACCTTAAAAAAGGAGATTTTTTACGATTCACGATACATTGTTTGGATGGATGTAGAGTTGTGAGCAATGCTTATGCAGTAGCTTAGCCCTTATCAATCGCGAGCAATTTTGCTGTCTCTCTTAAATTGCCGGTGTTACGTTCCTTTACACTTTTGAACGTTCCAAAAAAATGGAAGGTGGCCAGTGACTTTCTTTTTAACTAAACACCATCTCCACAAGGGCTTACATGACTCGCGATTTGTCTTGTCGCGCGATATGTTGTGTTCCATCTCACTTTGTACATATATGAAAATAATTTAAAGGGGACAATTTAACACAAATCAATGTAGTCCCACGGTAAGCTCAATAAAGCCTTTAGTATAAGTACCTATAGGTACTTTACTTGCTAATATAGATAAATACATATTATTCATACAGCCGAATTAAATAGCTGCTAGTTTATATAAATTATTGCATATTTATAAGCCAATAAAACTGTCAACTTCAATCCCATTCTAAGAGCGGTTTTATAATACTTAATTTAATACAGAATATATATATAAAACATCCAAGGTTCAGAAACAAACACTTGTGTCCATGACTCAAATATTTGACCTTACCTGGAGTCGAAACTAGAACTAGCGTCGTAGACAGAGCAAGGATTAATTGGAAGAAACATCTATCAAGGGAATATCATCAATTCATCACAATGTAGGTAGGTATTGTACTAAAAACAGCAAAATGCAATATAAGTAATCTCTTTCCAAATGGGCTCCGCAAAACGAACTTAATTAAAATTTAACGACACCTTTGCTTATTTTAAGTGCAATTATTTTTATTAGGGCGGCAAGGTCGATCGGTTCGGATTAAGTTAAGCGCTGGTCATTAGGCGCCGGCATTTGTGCTCCTGTCTGTACGTAATGCGAGATGCAAGATCGCACCGATAATGTGGACGGGCCGATGTTTACAGGGTGTTCCCTATGTCCTGGTTATTAGAAGTTCCGAACACTACCTATAAAGAAAAGGAAACTTAAAGTATGAAGTGACGTAACTAGGCCTGTTTGCCAGGGGGGCAAAGCTCGCGCCCGCAGGTTTTTTTTTTAAATTACCGGCATGGATTTTGTATCAGTGACTACCATCCTGGCGTGGGTACGGCCAACCTGGCTCCCCCATAAACTATACACCCATTTCACTATCCGACATGCACGGAAAAATCCAAGACAGAAGGAGAATATCAGGCCTTAAATATAGTGAAATCGCCATTTGCATTGATTAACAATTACGGCACCGGATGGCACTTAAAGAAGAACTGAACCGTAAAACTGAAAAAAAGCATGTTCACAGACGCGGTGCAACTCAATTTTATGCTATTGTCATTAAGATTTTGATTGGGAAAAACTTTTATCTACAGCTACCATTCTTATTGTCATCATTATTAGCTTTTTATAGCTATCATTTAAAACAAAATTACTTCTGTGTTGGCAGTGCGTCGCGCCCACTCTCTTTACTTTAACTTTGGCCTATCGCAAGAGGGACGCATGATACAAGATGATTTATTTAATCTCACAACACACAATGACATTTAGTATCATGTGACTATAAAAAGGTAATTATGTTTATTCTGAAAATAAGGTTTCACTAACACTTTCAGAGCCAGGAAGTACTCCATTCAAAAAGCAACTCAACAGTGGAGGTTAAAGATTAACGGCCGTATTCATAAACGTTCTACAAGCCTATTTTAACGAAAATGCCTTTAAAATTCGTTTGTCTTTTATCTGTCAGTTTGACATTTGTGTTTGTAAAAAAGGGACAAAGCACATTTTATTTAGCAGAGGCATTTATCTCCTTATTCATAAAACTTAAAAACTGCAATGACAGTTTTATAAAAAGTCGGTCACTTTAAATAATCCGAACTATGGGGCAACTTGCAGGCGCTTTCACAAAAATGGTTTTTCCGTGTCATCGGTAGCGCTACGAAATTTTTGGCAGTTAATGTGCTAAGAAACGCAACATCGAAACGTGCAATTTAAAGATATATAATGAACTAGCTTCTGCCCGACTATCCGTCCGCGTGGAACTCGCTTATGTCGTAGCTCCATACATGATAAAAACTATCCTACGTCCTTCCCCGGGTCTCAAACTAACTCTATACCAAGATCTCTTTCATGTAAATCAGGTAAAGATATACCAGACAGACAGACACACTTTCGCATTTATAATATTAGTACGGATGTCAAGTTCAAAAATGCTTCTTTTTCGTTTTAATAAAAAAAAAAAATACCCTGACAATAAAGAACAGCCCGTATATATCCCTTGCAGGCGCTTCAAATGAAAAACGTCAGGCTTGTCAAAGTGACGAACCTGCTTAGTGGGCGCATAAGTCAGCTAGACCTACCGAACAAAAAAACAGGCAATTATTGCGAGCCCTTAATGGGTTTTACTTGTAGCCTATCTTTTACGAAAGGTTTGCTTCTGTGGTTGTTTTTAGGCAAATTGCTTGCAGTATTTTTAGAAATCACAGGGGTACTTATTATAAAGCGTCTTAGATAAAAATGGCTCCGAATCAACTGAAATTGAGTTGCAATGTTGAGATTGTTTATTTAGGTATACCTATCGCATGTGTTAACTTAGAAACTAAAAATATGCAACTGACAGAATATAAACTTCTAATGATTTATTTTCGTACTACATTCATACGGGTACAGAAAATACCGCTTCTTGGCCAAGGTGAGACCTCAGACCAAGAAAAAAAGACAGACGGAGCGTTACGAACAGTCTAGTGAAGCCACAGACCAGTTGGTCTGTGAGTGAAGCCAACCGGTTTTCAACCAAGCCGCATAAGTTTAGCAGACGCTAAACAAATTAAATCGCACAAAACTCGAAATAAATGATCTTGACAGCATTGCAACACGTGCTGAAGAGTTTTGTGCAATTTTGTTTGAATATGTGTGCGTGAGCGTGTGCTAAACTTGATGTAGCTTGGTTTTGGTTGTATGTAGTTTGGCTTCACTTGACTGTTCGTAACGCTCAGTCTGTAAATTTTCTTGGTCTGAGGGTGAGACGTAGAATTTTATACTCACCGCGGGCGATGGCGAAAATGTAGGTACTAATCCATTAACCACCATCATCATCCATCAATACATTCATCAACCAATTAGTAAAATAAGAGCGTGGATGGGATAGTCTTAATATTACTTAATAATTTTAATAATATATTCACCTTATGTTGTTTGAGAATATTGCTTGCATATTAATTGTTATGAACTCATTCATCAATTCTTAAACAAAGTTCACCTAAACGATCACCGCACATCCGGATCATAATGACAGGAAATCAAGATTGAGCATCCACAAATAGTCAATAGACAGCAGTCGGAGCAAATCAGTTTCGACATTGAAGTCCTTGGTTTAGGTTTTTCTATACTAAGCTATACCGTATATTATTCTACCTCCATACTAGTCTATACTATAAGGTAATAGTGGTTCTATGAGCTGTAGAATTCGCAAGCCTTTTCTTCAAAAAACATTTTCTTTTCGAATATACATAATATAATTAACGAACCTGCTGACAAATTGAGAACAGCGCGCAGCGGGACAGCGGGATATCCGGACATACAAACTATTTTCGGGCCAAACTGAAGGTAGAACTTCGTTCGCTTCGCTCGCTCGTTCGATTATAAACAGGAAGTCTATGAGATATTAAGTTGTAAGTTTTCTTTGTAAGTTGGCTATTAGGGGGTAATCTTCGACACCACTTATCCATCACTTATCATCAATATATCCTAAGTTATCTGCTGTGTGTAAATAATTCGACCGTTCAAAATTGAGAAGTTATACTTTTATATACTTAGAAAATATTGGGTAGGTAGTAGAAAAAATAAGAAATTTGATGTTCTTAAAGAATACAATATTTTAATTAAGGATTGAACTTGGCTACCATTTTCCCATTTATGTTTTTGTTGGGATTAAGCTCTCTCGGATATGAATTATAATAATAAAGGCATTTTATTGCTAATATGGATTTGTTTTGCAAAATAAGGCACTACGAGTAAAGTAACGGACGAAGGACGTTTGATTTATTATCTTAAAAGAACATTCACTTATTTATTTTGTAAGTGTTGTTATGTAACTTCACGTCACTTACGTTACCATTGTAAATATATATTCCACACCGGAATTGACGACGCAACGGAGCCAAGCTGTTTCATCACCTAAATTTTGATGTTTTATAATTTATTTATTAAAACGTATGGCGATCTGTAGAATAGACGAATATCCATGTGATATTTTATAGGAGAGCCTATTTCGCCAAAAATTTTGTATTTTATAATAATATGTATTGTATGTACCTATGTATGTTAGGCTTTAAGATATTTGTTGCTATGGACCTTAGGTGTCTGAATTTTTTTTATTATTATTATTACTATATCTCTGTAAAACCCTGGCCTGCCTAGGTCCTTCTTGCAGAATTTTGTATATTGAGAGATTTAGGGGAAATAGTAGATGGATGAGTTAAACACCTTTGTCAGGAATATGATAACTAACTTTATTTACTTTACAACTAGTATTTATATCCAAAGCCTAAGGCCCTTTATCGCTAACTTACATTTGATATCTTCACCACCTTATCTCGATCGATGCGCGTATGAGATTGTAAGGAAAACTCCTCACTCTCATATCGCACGTTCCAGATAAGGTAGCCAGCCGGCACATGGCCTCCCCCCTTAAGGTGATCCTTATCTGATAACGAAAAGGGTATAACAACTTACCTATAGGTACATACATTTCTTCCCCTTCTGCGTTTCTCCGTGTACCTGAAAAAAATAAAATATCCACCTTAAAATATATTAATATGCACATACACAAAAACAGTGCTTGATTAACATTTTTAATATCAAAAATATCCGTAACACATAATTGCTTAAAACCGGGCGGTAAAATTTCTTTATAGTTTCCACCTTGTAATAGTAGGTTGTTTGAGGGGTTGTCAGTCGTCTTATGCCACTGAAGGACGTTTTGACAGACGGACAAAATTATAATTACATATTAATGGATAGCTAAGTTCATACGTAATAGGACCGGTGTCAAGCGAGAGCTGCAACCAGTGCAATTATCTGCCCCCGTCGCTCAAAAAGATGTAAATTATGAGGTTTTTGTTACGTAACAAACAACGTTTCGTAAAGTAGTTTTGTTCAATTACAGGCTTAGACGGTGTTATGGAAATAAGGGAGGTGCAACATCTGGAATGGTAAGTACAGTTAGGAGTAGATGTTACGATTAAAAATAAGATGCAGAACTTTCTGAGAGCGAAATTTAGGATAATTTGATATGTTGGACATCGTAATTATATTTAAGAACCTGTCTAAAGATAATGTATCGAGTAAGGACCAAATCCTTAGACACCCTAACTCACACAATGTAACTATCTATGAAAGTTTTCCGTTGTGACACGAAAATTAACCATACATATTTTTGTGTCGCAACGGAACTTTGTTCACTTCTTCAGTTTGTATGGCTAACTACTGACTAGCCAGGCTAACTACTGGCCAAGAATTTGGTCCTCACCTATTCATCAATTTACTACGCTCACTTGTCTTAAATTAATAAATTTGTGTCTTTTTTACCTACGCAATATTAGTAAAAACAAAAGTTTTTTAAAGGTATGATGGAGTCTTGTAATGGATGCGTTGCGTTTATTGTGTTCTACCCGCATTTTTCTACCACTGCCGTTACTACAACATTTCCACGTCAAATTGGCAATAGTGACATTTGTTTTTTGCGCGCAATTTTTTTTACCGGAAATTGATAAAATTTTGTGCTAGTGCTTTTTTGCAGCCAGTACTTATCAAAATCTGAATTTTGTATTGTTTATCAGCGTTTTAAGTTTGGCATGTTTCTGTGCATTTACATGGTAAGTTATAAAATAATATTGAATCCCGGTGATGAAAGGATAAATATTAGGGATATACCTAATGAAATATATTTAATTGATTCACTTCTCTGTTATATGAAATTAGATGGCTTTGAAGAATCGATTCAAAATTTACTAATAAACTAACCCGACGGATGCCTCGGGGTCGTTTACAACCTATTTATTGCACCCCTAACCCTTTACAGCCTCTGTAACAAATCAACAGGAACCAATCCTTCCAATTTCTAAGTTTGCTTCTTCATAAACTATTTGATTAATTAAAGACAAACGCGTGAAGGGTGCCGTCAATAAAATTTGTTTTTAATTATACTTTATTAGACCAAATTGGCTTTGTTCAAAGTCCCTTCCAGACGGCACCCTTTGTGCAGGGTTCGGTTCTATTGATGATTTTACAAGGTCAATAATCATTATTGACTACTATCGTATAATTAACTAGTTTTAGGGTAGGTATCGGTAGGTATCAAACAAATTAACGAAATCTTTGAAATGGGGTTGGATTGTTTTTTGTACTACTGGCTTTGATCTGTTCATAGGGATAAGGTTTATAAGGTTTATACTCTTCGGTAAACTTATTGTTTATATAAAACATCTATATTAATATATATTCACATTGGCATGTTTGTACGTGCCCTTCACATTTGGTTTTTTTCGCGGCTAATCTGTCAGTTTGGTGTCGAAACGTATACGTTTGATTCTGACCGGCAGGTTTGTGATTAGTTCATAACCAGCCGTTAATGATACGCATTAAAGCACTTGCCCCACCGCCTGCGAGTAGTAAGTACTCTCATAGAAATTCTTACTCGCTTTTACTCGCTTGAGCGAATAGCACGTAGTAAGTAACACTCACTTACTCGCCGGCGGTGGGACAAGTGCCTAAAATTAAATGACTCAAAGTCTTGTTCACCTTCTAGGGTGGAAGATCAGATGCAACCTGGATAACGTAAAATGAAGAGGAGGGCCTACTACTGTCTATTAATAAATATAGTTCCTGAAAGCTTTCATCATTATAAACGTACTAGCTTCCGCCCGCGACTTCGTCTGCGTGGACTCGGGATAAAAACTATCCTATATTTTAATCCAGGCTATGAACTATTTTCATGCTAAATTTCATTCAAATCGATTCATCCGTTTAAGCGTGATTGAGTAACAAACATCCAAACATCTAAACTTTCGCATTTATAATATTAGTAGGATTTTGTTGAATTCGACTAACGATATGTATACTTACCTAACAAATATAATGTAGTTATTCTCTATTACCAACAAACGAGAATTAATGAATATTCGAGAATAATTTCTAATTAATTCTGTACCTTTCGATAGTACTGTTTAGTTAATTGGATACGTTGACTTTGTCATCCCATTTATAAGTTTTATAACCTCTTTTACTCTTGAAGTATATAATATATGTACATAAATTGCATTATTAAACTATGACAACTTAGTGACAAGTATTACGACGATTCCCAATAATCAATCCACGGATAGTTTTCCTTACCAGCAGTTACATTTTGACACATTTTCTACGGGTAATCTGTCAAAATGTAAGTGCTGGTAAGAAAATTATCCGTGGATTGATTATTGGGAATGGCCGTTACAGTACCGATAGGCACTTTAATTTAATTAGGGGCTACCATTGAGCTATTTTAAGGGGAGAATCTACAAAACAATCTTTACCAAATTGTTTTTGAGTTAGGTAATCATAGATAAGCTAAAAAACGAGCCCTATGGCCCCGAAAGAGCCTCACTTTGTCTACAGTGTGTCGCTTTCCCACTCATTGCCATATTAAAAAATATGTACATATATACAGATATTATAATAATTACCTATATTAGAAAGGGTTACCCATATTAGTGTGTACTATGATAAAGTGGGTCTCTTCGGGTCGCGTTTTCGGTCACAGTAGGTTATTCAGTTATGTAGTAGGTAACTATCTCCTAGCTCCATAGTGGCTTTTAGTTTTATTAATTCTAAGGACGTCAGTATGTGTAGATGCGGTACAGCTGCCAAACTTAAAAATCGTAACTAATGCCAACATATAAAAACCAACAAAAAATGTAGTATCAGCGCCATTAATACTGACACCTAGGTGGTCACCACAGATAACGTTGTTCTATCTCGTATCCACTCCGTGTTGGGACACTGTTTTATCTAAATGACCAACGTTATTGGAAGCCCGAGATTGGGTTGAGTTTTTTGAATAAAATAATTAAATAATTAGTGAACACTTTTATTGCTGATCTTTAATCTAAGTGACATGTCGTTTTTTATATAAGTCCGTGAAAAATCGTCGATATGAACTTGACGGGGACGGAAAAAGCTCAGATTTCCTGCAGATTATTTCCTTTACTACTTATTTATTTATTTATTGGTTCAAAGGAAATTACACAGCATTATAGTAGGTACTAATGCACTGCGAAATGAAAAGACAGAATGTACGCATAAAAACAATCTTATTAACTAACTGAGGACGAACGGTCATCCATTGCCTCACAAAGGTTTTTGCATTTCACACAAATTAGCCTCCAACTACTTGCAAAAACATCGCAGTCAGGAGCCTATCCACGGCACATTTAAAGACACTCCTGACACATTAATAAATGTAGTTGATGTCATGTCCTTCTTACTGTCAGTTTGTATTTGCTCCATTTTACCCTGCCTGTAATGGAGTAATTTGTATGTTACAAAAAAATGGAATGACAATTACTTCACCGACAACAGCTCGACTTGTTAATTTATGACGACGATATTATAATTTTAATCTAGCAGGCCCTATTTCGTCAGAAACATCACAAACAGTATCATTAGCAATAGAAAACAACTAAGCCTTCCGAATAATACCACCATGATCGGCAGCTCGAATGAATAAACTAAAGGTTATCTGGGACGAGATCTCTTACAAGGCGTATTTGAACCGATGTAACCTAATTTGTCTGTAGTTTTACCGGTGAGTTGTGTTATTCCCGGTTGTGCCCTAAAGAAGCCCAGGGTCCGCTTTGACACCTAATTCCAAGATTTGGCATAGGCACTAGTTTTACGAAAGCGACTGCCATCTGACCTTCCAACACAGAGGGAAAACTAGACTTTATTGGGATTAGACCGGTTTCCTCACGATATGTTTCTCCACCGAAACTTGATATTCATTTCATAATTAATTCATTTATTCATTGTACCATGGTAAGGAAGGATTTATACAATAAAGAGTGCCACATGGACCCTGTTAGGGTGTAACAATGTTATCTTAAAAACTGAGGTCTATAGTATATCTAAGCGGAAAACATGGTGAAATACAGTATTGATAGAGCTATCTGAAGGGCTAGCTTTACAGTTTGTCGTTATAAAAATCTTTGACTGTATAATAACATTTTTGGACAAGGAATTTATTTAATTTACTCTCATAGTTTTGTCCGTTTCTTCTGCCTTCACTTGGATTGGGAGATTATTATAACACTTTATGGCCGCGAAACGAGGACTCTTTCTAAATGATTTTAAGTTGACTGTGGTTTGAACTAGAACTATTACCTGTGTATTGTGTACAATAAGGTATTTATGTACCTCATCATCCTCGAGGCTTTTTTCCGGTTGTGCTCTAAATGAGTCCGGGGTCAGGAAGTCATAGCCATCCCTCTCGTATTTATATAAAAAGTAATATAATTGTCAACTCATTAGGCTTGTGCTTGCTCGTTCTTTTACGGGAGCGCTCCGATCTCGTTGAATCGGTTTGAGGAACTAGTTCGGTCTTTTAGTTCCTTCGCTCTTTTAGGTCAGTGTGGGAGTGGCCGTTAGTTGCACTGTTTGATTCAGGCGGTGCGCGCCCGCGCGATGTTACCCGGCCGCGTCACCCGTATCTCGTTCCGTTCCACTCTCGCTCTGCTGCTGAACTAAAGACCGAAGACCGATTAAGATCGTGATTGACGAACTAGTTCTTTTCGTTTTGAGATGGGAATTCATTCCTAATAGTTCAAAGTTCCTGTCCGACACAAGCCTACAACTCATGTATGTATATCAGTCAATCTTGGTTACTATAATTAAAACTTAAGTTACTTTACTTAGGTATTTTAATCAACTCATTAAATCAACTTGTTACTCACTAAAACCAGTTTCAGCTAATAGGTACAAACCGCAAAACTATTTCCAACACCCAAACTTTTTGGAATACCACACCCTCTACTCGTCCCGACATCCTAAAAATTTGTCAACGTACCAAAAATGCGAACATGTTCACCGTTCCGCCTCGTTTTAACACCTCGGATGGTCACTCATATATCACGCCCTATCTTCCGACCGCTGTCCGCTTGATGTATGGCGCCTCTGCCGTGGTTGATTAACAAAATTAATTTGTCACTGGAGGGTTGAATTAATTTTAATGTTTTAATCGAATGGGTGGCATAGTTTTAAGTTTTATTGAGTTAGATGGTGTCTTGTTTCTTTTTTCTTGGATTTTTTATATCGCATTAGACGTGATTGACGCAGCTAGGCAATTCATTAAGCAGCAGGTTGATTTGCAAGAAATTATAGAATGAGGCTGATCAGAGAGATAGAGGAATTTTAATTTGAAATCATATATATAGAGCTATAATTTTATTCTTATAATTTGAAAATATTCTGAAAGGGTCTTGCAAACGAGATCACGCCACTAATCGTATTTCTATCCTGTGGCAATTGTCGGCTTGAAACCAAACAGTTTGGCAAAACAGGCTTAGTTATAATTAATAGTACGTACATTACGTACCTAGGGCGGTGAATTCGTGAATGGCCCAGATCGCAGATGGGATCTGGGGCTTTACGAATTACCGCCCGTGGTAAGTACACAATTTTACGTCTTCATCTGGCCACAGTGCGATTTTTACCGTTCGCGCAGCGTGCAGTAAAACTCGCATTATGGCCAGGTGTGACGTAAAATGATATTACCTACCCCCTAAGAAATAACAGACAATGCATTTCCAAACAGACTTCACTTCCAGTTCTCAATTAATCTAAACGAAGTCTCTTATGAAATGAAAACGTTACTCCTAAAGTCTTAATTCAGTGAATCAAGACTTTCTATGTGTGGGTGTGATGTATTGAAACCGAATAGTAACGTAGACGAGTCTATTAAACGTGATTAATTTCAAACATTGACTCGACATACTTACGATAAAACCTCTGATTGTACTAGATAAGCCAAGAGGTGGGGACTTTTCTATACGAACAGGTAAAGTTTGTTATTTTCTAGCTTTGATTGTAATGGGCAATCTCCGGAAAAGCTCCTGATTGCCAAAAATCGAGTTTATAGAATTAAAATTTGGGATGGACATAGAATATATTTTCTACCACGGACCCTCGCTTCCATTAATCCGCGGGCGGGTAGCTAGTAATTCATATTATATTGCGTTCAATCTTTGTAATTTACTTAATGAGGCACTTTGGATTTAGCAGGTTCTACAAAATGTACTACCTACTAATGTACCCCCCGTGTGGTGTCGGGTTAGAATATCACCACCCCCTTTCTTCCCGTTGGTGTCGTAAAAGTCGACTAAGGGAGCAGGGTTGAAGTGTGTTGTGGGCGATGTGCTAGCAACCTATCACTGCAAATATCACATTTTGTCGATCTTTTTTATACTCACATTTATGCTAAAAGTGGCGCTGGAACATAATTTTCATGTGCTCTGCCTACCCCTTTTGGGAATAAAGGCAGGAATGTATGTATGTATGTACAAAATGTACTGTGAGAAACGGTTTACATATGCATATTTCTAAGCACACTAAGCTTCAAACTAACTGTAATAAACGAATCTCAATATAAACGATATATCAAATCATTGTTTAACAAATCATAAATTTAAAACCGAGATAACAAACATAGCTAACAAACATGGCTAAGAATTATTAAAAACTTTTACAATAAAAAAAACGCTCTCAAATCGATTGATCCGTTTGTGTTCGGGAATTAAAAAATGCGTTCAAATAATCACCTAGCTCTTAGACCGCCTCGTACAAGAACAAACAGGTAGTATTTTCGTGCGTCATCTCAGACTTTTGGGCCAAAATGTATTTTTTTTGTGAATTAACAAAAAACGGTACGTGACTTATACATATTGATGACAAGCTTTTGCAATCTGGCCTTGTCGTAAGTAACCCCGACCTCTTGTAAGATAATGATGAATTTAGTTTATTATATTTCTTATGATAACAATTAAAAATGCATGTTTTGCGGTTAAAGAACATTAGTGTGTTTTTGTTACTGTTAGTGAGAATATTTTGCAATGACTTAAACATTTTATTAGTATTATGAAAATAAAATGTTTTGTATTTGCTAATTTGATTTGTTACGTACCTACTCTTATATTTAAGGCGTATATCGACTACAGCACGCGACGGCGCGCGAGCTCTCTCGATTTTTCTCGCACTATCCGTCTCTATCTTATTAGAACATTTAGAAGAAGAGGTATAGTGCGTTAAAAATCGAGAGTATGTCGCGGCCGTCGTGTGCTAGACGTGCAGTAGTGTAGTAATGTCGCAGTCGCTTCTAAAACCATCCATTTGACGTTATTACATACGTACACTTATAAAAGTTATAAAGCTATTTCCATATTAAAGAAGCTTTGTGACGAAACGTATGCGTTAAACATTGACCGACAGTTTTGTGACGATCTATAAGATCATTACTATAGGAACAATCCGTTAATGGTACATATTTAAATGAAAATACGCCCAGGGGCGATTCATTGACCACCTAGATGACACAAATTGCTCAAAAAATAAAAGAGAACATATAAAGCTAACTCCACACAATGCATTATTCAGATTTATCCTAAGGCGCCAAGTGAACGGGCAATCATCCCGCCTGCTATCTAACCAGATGAGCGATCGCTTATTGTCCGCCGGCTACCGGTCTTACCTGCTCAACTAGACCCATAAAAAGCCTTAAACACCATTAAAAAACAACCAAAAATATACCCTAATACCGCATTGCAAAGCACCTTTCGCAGCGCCGCTAAATATTCAGTTAAGGTGAAATGTCGTTAGATTCGACTAAGACACGCTACCGGAGTTACGCATTCCGAAACGTGACAACGCAATACCAACCTCAAGCGTAAGTAGTTAAGGTAGCATTTTAATTGAATTTAGATTCTATTGTGTTGAAGTAATGTGATTGTGGCAGTTTAAAACGACAAAGAAAGCTTTTAAGATCAAAGAGATGAATTCATGGTTGGATTCGTAGAACCTTTTTGCAGGTGACAGCGATATGGATTATTAAAAGGAATAAAGGCCTCACCGAAGCTATACTTTATCTCGTGATGGTTTTATATCTTTATCATTGTTCTTGAAATATGCACGTAGCGAGCAATGCATCAGATACTTACTCGAATCTACATAGTACGTGCACTATACGACTTCCCTATATAGTTAAATGTTTTGATACTTGATCTGTTTTTGCTACCTAAACCCACCTGATAGATTATGAAGAGGAAAAGGCGACTAAGTACATGTTTTTGATAACTAGCTCTTTACATTTTTGACCTAATCCTAAAATTAAGATGTATTTTACAAAATCTAATGAGTTCTTCAGATAAACTTCGGGTTGTTATGTTACCTACAATATAGCTATAATTAAACTCTATTCGACGTAAAATCGATGAAATGAAAACACGTACATTTTCGTTCTTGTCACAATCACAATGACAGTAAGGGATAAAAGGCTTCAGTTTCTTTCACCATAAATTAGACAATCCTTCTCCTCGTGTGCACTTTATTGTACAAAATATCATCAGGATGGAATGGAACCTGAGGTTTGCTTGCCATCATATCTTATAAATTATTCTCTTTGAGTATAAACGACATCTAAAAGTACCTAATTATTTAAATAAGCACACCTAATCGATTCCTAGTCAGGATTATTGTATATATATACTATATATAATTAACTATTGTATATATAATTAACATGCATGGCCTATCTGTAAGTGTTAATTTAAGGAATGAATAAATAAATAAATAAATAATTCAAATTAAGTCAGTCCTAAACCTATCAAGCAAAGCCGTAGTGTATGTTGTTGAAACATTTTAACATGTTCAAAGGTTCGCCGAATAGAATACGACCGGAAGACATACAGTTTAACCGCATGCAAAGTCTACGTACACAACGCATAATTTAAAATTAGAATGCATTAACTTGAATAATAAAATTATCTCATTCGAATTTCGATCTTGAAACGCCTAAACTTGCGCATAAAATGCTACACGTTGATGTTCGATTGTCTATTGTTTTTAAAGAGCGACAGTTTTTCTGGCACTAAATTGATGCTCATCAAAGCTTCTATTTGCATACAATTAATTTTATGACTTCAAATTAAACGCTCCGCGCAAAAACTAAACAATCAACTACCAAAACATGTCAGGCGAGCTACACGAATTGATTTAATAACCTGAACGAAGCCGATCGTTCGATCCCCAAATGCTTGATTTGCTGCGGAATTATTATAATCTGTCGCCCAAAACAATGGGGGGCGTCGCGGCTTGCACGAGTGCCGAAGGGTACGTCCATTCATTACGGGCGCGCGGTTCTATGCAGGCAGCCATACGAATTTACATATGAGCTTATGAGCAAAAATTGGCTCCGACTTATCCTAGTGGATAGCCCTACGAAGCTAACGGTCCCGGGTTCAAATCCTGGAAAGGCAAATATTTGTGTGAGACATAAATATTTTGTTTCTGGGTCTTAGATATTTTCTATGTATTAAAGTATTTATATCTGTTAAATATGTATCTTGGCGTCTACTACACATAACACAATCTAGTTCTACAGCTATTGGGCTAGTTTGATTTGTATAAAATTGTCTCCTAATAGTTAATTATTGGTATTTCTAACCTCAGATAGAAGTATGTTGGTATATGTGTTTATTCCGTGATAAAATTACAATATAAAACTTAAAAAATGTTTAATTGAGAAAGTGAAGTTAGTGATGAAGTAAGTAGAAAAACAGTAAAATAAAAATAAAATAATCTTAATTATTTAATGGTAATGCTCACAAGTCGTATATATCGCCGTTAAATGTAGCCCCAAGAATAAATAGATAAGTAATTGTTGTTACTAACTTGCTTTGCACTTCATTCATTGTTATTCAATTTGAACCAATAACTAGACTTCACCCGGTTCTTTGCTATCCGAGAACCGCTGTCACCACTGACTGTCAGATATTTTCCGACTAGCGCGCTGGTAGGCCAGGTTCTTTATTTTCCATCATATACAGGGTGTAACAAAAATGGGGTGTGAACCGATCAAGGACATAACAGGTATCGTGTTCTTAAAAAAAAAAACTTAGATATTTTTTTGACGCGACTTTTTTTTACATTTGTACGGAGCAGGTCGCCCCAGTCGGTCAACGCTCCATAGAAAAGTAAAAAAAAAATCGCGCTAAAAAAATGTTCTCTTAGTTTTTTCTTATCACAACACGATACCTGTTACGCCCTTGATCGGTTCACACCCCATTTTTGGTACACTGTATTTTGTTTTGAGGTGTGCAATAAGGAGTACGAGTATTTGTATTGTATTGTTTATTTCAGAGCTGGGCTGGCTATACTCCAGTATAGGAAAAGGATAGTGTAGCGTGGTGGTTTTCCTTTCGCCTTCCACACCGCAGTTTACGACCTTTGTTTCTATGAAGTAAGAATTCCTCCAAATAACCTAACCTAATCCTCTTTTCATGTGTCTTTTACATTCGAAATAGATGCAACATTTGTATGAAACAGCGGATGTCTCCGCGGCTTCGCGAGCATACCTCACTATGTTTTACACAATGATGGTACCTTCTCCGTACAGAATAAATGATGAGTCCCATGTAATATTTTTCTTGAGTCAATCAAACAAATCTTATGGGCGGTCATTAATTTCAACGAAACGACACAGCCCTAACTTTTCATACCTACCTACCTACTCTGAAATACAGTCAAGAGCAAAAGTTTCGGGTACAGTTTGTACTGAAATTCTACACAAATTACAACCGAAAATTGAGTGTACAGTCATGTGTAAAAATACAGGTGCATATAACTTACTCATAAATATGTCCCATAACTCTTATGTCCGCCGATATATGAGCAAGTTTTATGCACCCATGTTTTTACAATTGACTGCACCTATAGTTTATATATGTAGAAGTCACTGCAATAGAGAGATCTCTCAGGGACCGAAGTCCCAATGAGAGTTGTTTGGATTTTGTATATATGCAAAGTGATCTATGAAACTTCTATAGCGCGATGCAGAACACGTCAGATTCGACAGCTGACAAGGAGGGACGCCACATCAGCCCCCCTTCGAGACAGAGGGGTCAGCGACGATGTATGAAGAGTGCAGCTTGCCGTTGCTCAGAGCCAGCGTGGCGAGCGAGCGCTCAGAGCCAGGGTGGCGAGCGAGCGCTCAGAGCCAGGGTGGCGAGCGAGTAGGAGGGGAGAGAGAGAGAATCTGGCTTGCTGAAAGAGTTAGGCGTCAGTCAGGATCCTCAGAGTTGCGCTTATGTCCATTGTCGGGGGTCACCAAAGTAGAAGTCACTGTAATAGAAAGATCTCTCAGGGACCGAAGTCCCAATGAGAGTTGTTTGGATTTTGTATATATGCAAAGTGATCTATAAAACTTCTATAGCGCGATGCAGAACACGTCAGATTCGACAGCTGACAGGAGGGACGCCACATATATATAAAAAGGTTAAAAAGGCAAAGCCCTGATTGATCTATCAACTCAAAGCCAATACTACTGGAATTAGAAACTAGATTTTAGTACAGTACCGTATTTATATAACGAAATCTGCCACAAAGAAGGGATTTTATGAGATTCCATCCCTAAGGGGGAATAAGGAGGTTCAAAGATTGTTAGATATACTTAAGTGTATGTATTGCGATTGCGAGTAACATTACAGGATGAATACCAGGTAACTAAATATCTACCCTACCTACTTGTAACTGACATTGGAAACACGAACAAGTTAGGTAGTAGCAAAGATTATTGAGAAGGTAGTAGGTACATGTCAGATAAATGGAGAGTTTTAGTAATTGACTCGGTATCACTAAATAAGCTGCAGTCTGTGTATTTATAGCTGTTGGTTCTCCTTATATAAATAAACAGAAATGTTTAATTTTCTTAAGTTATGTTTTACATGTTTTTGCTGACACGATTTCTAGGGTTCCGTATCCAAAGGGTAAAAAACGGGACCCTATTACTAAGACTCCGCTGTCACCAGGCTGTATCTCATGAACCGTAATAGTTAGACAGAATGAATTTCCACAGATGATGTACCTCTATTGCCGCTATAACAAGAAATACTAAAAAACGGAATAAAATAAATATTTAAGGGGGCTCCCATACAACAAACGTGTTTTTTTGTCGTTTTTATAGATAATGTTACTTCCGTACTATCCCTTCGTGCGCGAGTCCGACTCGCATTTGGCCGCTTTTATTTAAATAGAGCAACTTGCACATAAACATAAGCTGCACATAGGTCTATTAAATTTTCATATTCAACTTTTCGCCTCGACGCAGTCGGCTAAAACAGCAAAGGAACAAACATGGCGTCATCTCACTTCCTGTTCGGCGCTTCAAAGAGCCTTTATTTACTGCCCACCAATATTATTTAAGCATAGGCGCCGGAACAAATACTTGTAAAATGCCGGGTCCAAGGCGCTTCTAAATAATGTCAGAATTACCTACATAGCAAATAAGTGGGACGCCGCTCTGAGATACCCAGCACCAGTTTATTTTCAACATCATGTCAGGTAGACTTGCTGATACATGATTTTACTGTAGTTATGAAGCGAATTTGTTCAGGAATAGAATACTTAATTGACGCATCAACAATCACTGACAATTTGTTGTTTAAAAGTGCCACAAATCCACCACCTATCGTAAATTGTGTAGGTAAGGCACTAGTTTTCGTCGTTGAAAGATTTATACCTACTTATCTATTACTAAATATCCTCGTTAGTTACTTTACCGTCACCTTAAAAAAAACAGAACTGTAACATCTTGATTGCCTTAGTTTGCTATACCTACTTATAAAATGTCCGATGACTTCATAAGGATTTTCTGCGTGAGTAGATCCAAAAAGCAAAAAGTCATTGGCTAGCACAACCTTTATAAGAAACAGAAACAATTGCCTACTTTTAATGACTTGGACTGACGTAATCAATCAGAAAATTATCATTGTTTAAAATTGCTTACAAGCTTTTAAAAGAATACAATATACTTTAGCAATACAACACGTATACGTCCAGGCAAGGCTCTAAAATGTCTTCACATCAGACATACCTACTCTTTTGATCGAAATATTTCCGAAATTAGTATACTTTCTTCATTGTCTATAAATGGGGGGAAACTAACTTTCAGTCGAATAAGGAATAAAGCAGCGAAATTTTCGTCGCCCATAGGAAAAAAACAAACAAATGGGTGTCCATATAAAAGCGATGCTGCGAACGCATCTTTAATGGAATGCTGTAAATGAAATAGCATTAGACATTTAACGTACAAGGCTATATATTTAAAGGCCTGGGCTCACGGGCCCGATTGTGACCTTATGTTGTCTGTCGCCACAGCCGCTACGGGTTAGCGAGATTGCGCCTGCGACGCGCCATCCCCGCTGGGATACTGTCGATAGATGTACCTATCGATACAAAAATTGTTATGTCTTCATAAGGTAACTTCGTTCGTTCTTTTTTCGTTTGGTAAGATTTCGTAGCTGCGTTCCTAGCAGATAATACGGAAAACCCCATATGTAGAGAAAAGCGCGAGGATCGAAGCACCAACCTAGCGGGTTCTTGGCACTGAAAATCAAGAAAGTATAACTGCCGGCAAACATCTTGAGCAATAGATGACATGGTGGGGGAAGGTTTGCGCATCCTACATTTACGATCAAAAAAAGGACTCCGCTTTCATAGAATCACATTACTTTGTGTAATTTTTAGGGTTCTGTACCCAAAGGGTAAAAATGGGACCTAATTACTAAGGCTCCTCTGTCCGTCCGTCCGTCTGTCCGTCTGTCACCAGGCTGTATCTCATGAACCGTGATTGCTGCCATGACAACGAATACTAAAAAACAGAATAAAATAAATAGTAAAGGGGGCTCCCATACAACAAACGTGAAGTTGTTTGCCGTCTAGGGTATACGTACGTACTTACTGTGAGACTGTACGATTTTCCTTGAGTTCTTGAAGACTTCCTATTATTATTTGAAACGTTCGTTAAATTATTATTTCTTATATGGACGGTAATTGTGGCACTCTTTGTTGAGGCCTATGTCCAGCAGTGGACATCTTTCATCTGATTTGATGATGATGATTATTTTGACCTAAGAATAATATTAATAAAACTCGACTGACTTGGATTGTAATAAAAAAAGTTTAGGTAAATTATTTAGTATTGTGTCTGCCTGGTTGGTAGGTGGATTTATGATATATTTTTTATAAGCTAATTATAACAATATCCTTAATTTGAATTAAATAAGAAGAAAATTATAAATGCGAAAGTTTAGATGTTTGGATGTTTGTTATTCAATCACGCTTAAACGGCTGAACTGATTTGAATGAAATTTTGCACGAAGATAGTTTATAGCCTGGATTAAAATATAGGATAGTTTTTATCCCGGGTCCACGCGGACGAAGTCGCGGGCGGAAGCTAGTAGGTTATAATTAAACTTCTGATATGAGAAAAAGTGAGGATCTTAAATTCAAAAGCAATATCGACGTTGAAGATTTAATTATTTCAAGAGTTATCGATAAGTTTGAGAGTTGTCCATCCCTGGCAGGCCGCCGCCCACGCAGGTCGGTCGGCGCTCGCGCCGCCCCGCGCTCGTGACATAACATCACGGGATCGTTCAATATCTTTCGCAAGCCTCCCATCCTCAACCTTCGGCAAATCAATTTACTTACAAACAAAAAATTCACCCGTCATAAAAATCAACACTTCCACAAACCGAAATCCGCCCACGTATTTTAATGTCGTTTCATTCAAGCCAATTAAACGTCTGTGAATTGACAACGGGACTGGCTAGTCACAATATTGTAACATAATATCGGATCATTAAGGCAACGCGGAAATGTGTGGGTGCGAAACCACCATAGCTAAACTATAATTTGAGATTTGTCCGATCCGTTAGTTGGCCGGTAATAGCCGTGACCACGTACAGTATAATTGTTGAGAGCGGTGATTAGTAAATACGAGTTTTAATTGTTAACACGTGCGTCTAATTTTCGATACACTGTCATTTATAATGGTCGGTATTGATATGGGTGCTCTCGACTTTCTATTTGTCTAAATACGTAAGTTGTGTTTGGGCGCGTACCTAAACAAACACGCCTGATTTACTTTTGAAACTTGAATGGTGTTAATCCGCTTAGTGGATGGATATTTTAATCGTTAGTTATATTTTCGTACTTGCCGAGTGTTTGCAAAAGCTAACCAAATACAGGAAACGAAAAAGTAAACAATTATGAAATCAGGAATTATCTAAATTCGTGTATTAGTTTTACAGGCAGACGAATAGGCGGCGACGGTGGTATTATGTTCAACCGTGGTGCCTCTGAAGAACCCGATTTACGGTTTGAATTAAACGTACATTTGTGTCAAAGGAAATATAGAAGCCTGTGCAGACTATAATATTTTGTAAATTTCGATCAGTGGTAAATGGTATTTTCTTTTTTTGCAAAAGCGGGAGAAAATAATTTTAAAATTTTCCACTTTGATAGAGATTTGGAACTTCGTTAGCGGATGTTTCTGCTTAGTAAACAAACATTTACTGATAAAAAATGTTTTTCTATTTTTGTATCGCCTAATATAACATCGAAGAGTTGTAGTTCTTTAACTATGTACACAAATAGGTAACAGAATAGCTATTTTACACAACAAAGTCTAATCATCCTGTAGCCAAGTAAGGTCTTCCTTAATCGCAAAGTTTTTACAAAGTTTTTCGTAACACCTAATTTCGACAAATCTATTTCTGACTTTTATTATGTTTATTCCAAGTTGATGTAAAAAAAAGAGGTTTGTTCAATTGAAAATAGTTGTATATGTATTTAAGTTGTGATAAACTGTGTTTAAACGACACATGTGATGCGTTATTTTGTTTTATTGTTGGATGAATAAATCAATCACATTAATTAAATGTTTTCAGTTGAGGACTCCTGCCGAGGGCACGCGCCCGCTCCTCGCCCTCGTCGCGCGAGACCGCCATTTATTCAATGGAGTAACCTCTCCGGTTACATCTACTGCCCATTCCGACAGGGTTGATTAGCTTTTACATTTCATCTCTATCTTTGCAAAAATGAGGAGAGGTAATTGGTAAGTGATAATTCTTCAAAGCTTGCTTTGAAGAATTATCACAACAAAGCGGTATTGAAAAAAGTTTCTTTCGAAGATTACCCGCTGCATTCAAACTTAAGTACAAACCTATAAATATTATATAATTCCTGTTTTTTATTGGTACCTATAAATACAGGGTGTATATAGAGCAGGTCGCCCCAGTCGGCCAATGCTTCATTAAAATTTAAAAAAAAAGGCGTAAAAAAATTTTTTTTCGTTTTTAGGGTTCCGTACCTCAATAGGAAAAAACTGAACCCTTATAGAATCACTTTGTTGTCCGTCCGTCCGTCCGTCTGTCTAGACCCTTTTTCTCAGGAACGCGTGGAGGTATCAAGCTAAAAATGTATACCACATACTCAGGTCTACTGTCCCTTGGAGCTGTCAAAAAATCAAACTTCTAAGCCAACGCAATCAAAAGATACAGCCGTTTATGCCGCAAATTTCCGCAAATTTTCGACTCCCAAGGGAATCAAAACCTACAGGGTACTTCCCGTGAACTCAGAATTTTGTAATTTGGCACGAAGCAACGTCTTATAGCACAGATAAAGGATAAATTGCGAAAATCGTTAATTTTCAGTTACATTAATAAAAATATTTTTAATAATTTTAGTTATTACTTATATACCTGCAGGTTTGTACGGAACCCTCGGTGCACGAGTCCGACTCGCACTTGGCCGGGTTTTTTCTTATCAGAACACGATGCCTGTTATGCCCTTGATCGGTTCACACCCGAATTTTGGTACACCCTGTATACATGGGTCAATCTGCAATTGTTTCATGGAAAATTAGGTTCTTACCTCCATGGGCCGACTTTCAAATTGGCACATGAAAGACGTTGAATTCAAATCTACAATCCTACTAATATTATAAATGCGAAAGTTTAGATGTTTGGATGTATGGATGTTTGGATGTTTGTTACTCAATCACGCTTAAACCGCTGAACCGATTTGAATGAAATTTTGCACGAAGATAGTTTATAGCCTGAATTAAAATATAGGATAGTTTTTATCCCGAGATCACGCAGACGAAGTCGCGGGCGGAAGCTAGTAATATTATAAAGAGGAAATGTCTGTGACATTGACGCTTTGTAAAATTGTAATTTTGTATATTTTGGGTCATCTCCGGAACCGTTTACTAGAATTCAAATATTGTTTCACCTGCGTGTAGATAGGCCTTTATGAATGGTTATAGGCTCATATGTTATCCCGCTGGTTGCGCTACGTTCTTTGCATTACGCGGGCGAAGCTGCGCGGGCTGCTAGTGTGATAATAAAGAGGTAATGTCTGTGAAAATTAAGTTTGGGTCGTGTAGGGGTTTTTTTTCACCCTTATAAAGAATGGACCTTTGGGAAGGACATAGGCTATATGACCTACATCCATCTACATAAATCTATCCTAAACTAGCTGCACGTGCAGAGATACGCACGCACGGGGATAGATGTAGTACCCGTACCCACTACAGACAGCCCTAGCCAAGTCTATTCCCTTGAATGAGCTCGCTGAACGCTCCGCCATGTTCGACACGATGTACGCTAACGCTCACCTATCAAACATGCAGACCCGCCGACAATATTTATGGTGAAGCCTCATTTATTGATGGCTTGAATAACTGTCAATCGTGATATGGGAAAATGACGATTAACTTTCAGGGTTAATTTTTGTGTAAGTGATCCCTGATCATCGTCCATTGATAAGAATATATCATTCATTATTATTATTATTATTTTCAGAATTAAAGATACATAGGTAAGTATACTTACACATATTTTCTGCTAAGGTACACTTATTGTTTCTTCTGCGTGGACCCGGGATAAAAACTATCCTATATTTTAATCCAGGCTATAAACTATCTTCGTGCAAACTTTCATTCAAATCGGTTCAGCCGTTTAAGCGTGATTGAGTAACAAACATCCAAACATCTAAACTTTCGCATTTATAATATTAGTAGGATGAATAAGTAATTTTTTGTTAGATAAACATAACAATGTAATAAACTTTTTTAAGCCTATTGAGTATAGTGTTACCACTGCTGAGCGAAGGCCTCTCCCCGTGATCTTCATGCGTCCTTACTAGGTGCCTCTTCCGCCCAATCCAGGTCGTCCCGCCATCTTCGTCAAGGTCGGCCCCTTCTGCGTCGCCCGTCATGTGGCACCCACTTGGTAGCTTTATTAGCCCACCTGTTTGGGTGCATGCGACCTGTTTGAGCCTAGCAGTTTTTGCACCCAATCAACCATCAGCTATGCGTGTTTTGGAGCGCAGTGTAGTGTTTCGGACCCGATCCGTCCTTTTGACACCTAGAATACTGCGATCCATAGCGCGTTATCAACAATGTTTTGAATAAACCTTATTTATTAATGAATTACATCCATGATATTTCACAGAAGGGGGCCTATCCCCATTTTCATTTATTTTAATTCCGCCATTAAGAGATATAGACATTAAAGTGGGGATGTATCTGTCAAATATCGCAGATGGAATACCCGCCCTGGGCCATCTATTACACCATAATGAGTGGTAAGTTATTATAATTAGTTGGTAGTGATTAGGGACCCTGCCTACGAAGCTAGAGGTTCTGGTTGCGAATCCCGATAAGGACGATTATTTGTGTGATGAGCACGAATATTTGTTCCTGAGTCATGGATGTTGTCTATTTATTTAAGGGGCTCCCGTCAAAAATCAGCGAAATTTAGTAGTTTTCATTTCGACACTCGTCCTCGGTTTATTGAAGCTAGCTTTCCAGTGGGCGCTCGATTCCTGTTTAACATTTTTGATATTGAATTAATACAGAATTAATTATCCATTTTTAAAGAAAGGTCTGTAAAAATACAAAACCCGACACCTAATCCTCATTAATACTTTTATACACTCGAAACTCATAGCTACTCATACATACTGAACTTACCTATAATTTTGATATGCGTTTTTATAATCTTACTAATTGACACAAAGTTTTTTGGCCTAAAATTGTTCAACTTTGATGCCAAATATCTCGAAAACAATGAACTTTGAAATAAATATGGGATACTATATTGCTTAAAGCCGTTGTTGTTATTGTTAATATAATAAAGCTACTAAAAACATTAGAAAACGAACTGATTCAGATCGAAGGTGTATTGGCGTATGGGAGCCCCTTAAGTAGGTATTTATTTATCTATGTAAGCATATTTATTATCGCGTAGTAGCTTGGCTTAGTTTGGGACTACGTTTATTTGTGTAAGATTTTCCACTAAATATTTATTACCATTTATTCAATATTTTATTATTTATAATTATGTTAAGCGCTGTATGTGTTTATGTATGATAGTGACGCCTTCAATCCTACTCACACCCAACCCGAGAGTGGCATCGATTTGCGCGCGACCGCAACCGCATGCGCCTGCGACGCCGTCACAGCATTTGACCGCATCACAAGGAGTACCGTGAACAATGACTATCATGAAGTTAGTACTGTTTAGGTTGGATTAAGAAATATAGATCGCTCAATCCACGATGAAGTGAGCTTCGTCGTGGATGCGTGATGCCAACAGCGCACCTCTCAGTCCAGAGTACGCTGTTGGCATCGAAATATATCTAATATACACAACAGAAAGAACTGTTCCTACCATTTTAAGTAGTATCAGGGCGCTTTTTCCGCAAATTTAACGCTCTGGATACGAATATAAATAATTTATTGCATGAAAGTGAGTAATTATAAAGGTGATTATAGTTCTATGATTCGCCACATTAGCCATACTAAATATTAGGATCTATCAGCATGTCATTGAAATTGTGTGATAGATTAATGTCAAACAAGCAAGGCTCTTATAGGCTTTTCTTAAAACCTTCATGAGAACTTAAATAGTTTTTAGCTTCAGGAAATTTCCCTTAAAAAGTGTAAAGCCAGCATTACAGTCTAAGAGTGGGTTGCACCAAACCGTCTGTAATCGAAAGCGTTGTTCGTTAAAATCTGAATGTATGGAAAGTTTGACAAGTTTCTATGGAATGACAGCTGCCGGCGCCATATTTAACGTTGATCGGTATGTAATCGTTATAGTTGGTACAATTCTTCATTATTATAGGTGAGACTTATTGTTAGAAAGGGTAAGAATATATGTCAACACAACTACAGTAACAGAATACAGGGACTGAAACATTTGGATCACAGCTTCACTATAAATCTTTAGTAGCTGTGTGTGCATACAAATGTGCGGCCTACTTTGAATTGCACAATGCTGATTTATTGTCCATACAATTTCTCCACACATCAAACGGTGTCCCATTCAGCTACGAATAGTAGGTTCCTACCAATTATTATGTCTGCACTGAAGATTGCCATTTATTCCACAAAAGGTTAGGTAAGGTAAACGTCCGAGTGCTCGATGCTGTTAAGGTTCAGATTCAAATGTTTATTTGCTTAACGTACAAGTACATGCAAATTCAGGAATATAAACATAGAACTCAGTTACAAACTTCAGTAGTAAAAATAATCATAAAAAAAAATTTCAATATTAATTGAGTAAAATAAGTACATTATAAGTGAAACATTAAAAATAAAGTAAAACTGTAAATTAACCAGACTGTTCATAAATGTCAATTAGTTACAAAGTAGTCATCACACACAATTAATAAATGTCAATTAGTTAAGAAGTAAATAGTCATCACGATTAAATCAGTCAAGTGCATTTGCAAAAAATTCATTGATTGTATAATAGGGTCTATTTATAAAGTACTTCTTTAATTTCTTGTAAATGGCATGGCCGATATATGTCAAAATGACATTGCTTATATTCGAATGAAGAAAAATCCTCTTAGTTCGAATTTAGCCCATATTGCTTTGACAGTGCCCATGCCATATATACTAAGTAGGTACAGCGTTGAGCAATCGGACGTACTTTTCTTGCATATTGAATATTGTTGTGGGATGAAAAAGACTAAACTTAATCTATAATTTAAAATAATTATAAAATAAGTCTGTCAAAAAAACCCTTTTTGGTATAATCAAGTAATTTAATTCCCTAGGTACCCATGTCGTTGAAATGTCGTGAGACATTCGCAATGCATTAAGGTCGAAAACTTAATTTCAGTAATAGTATTGAAATGTCAATATGTATTATTTGTCACTTCACATCACAGATAACGTTTTTGCGAAAAGTTATCATTTGCTTTTTTAATTACGAACATGTGTCAGTGTAAAATGCTTGCCGCTACCCGTGAACTAATAATTGAGCTAATAAATAGTGGAGTTACGCCAATGCATGCGGTGTCAAAGTAACGTCGTGGTCTAGCTAGCTTATGGTGACAGTTTGCTATACAATATTGAACCTTAGGTGGGTTGGAAATTAAATTCCTTGTCTGTACCAGCTTTTATTGCCAACTGTACTTTTATGTATACCGTCATCACCTTCATTGAGACAATTCTAACGAGCCCACACTCAACGGGGTCACGTCGGTCATAAAGTACTGAATTCTCATGGCCACCTTCTGTTTCCATCATCAGATCAGATCGATGGTACCATAATGTTAAATTGTCATCCAAACTACACTTATACCCAAAATTTCAGCTCAATCTGTTGAGGTTACGGGTGAGGCCACACGAGCATAATTTCCCGCTGTGAGTCGCGTAATTTCGGTCCGCCCGTAGATGGACATTTCGGATGGGATCTGCGGGCGTACCAAACTTGCGCGACTCACAGCGCGCAAATTACGCTCGTCTAGCCTCACCCTAACAGGTACAAATTTCAGTTCCAAGATTTGTCCCACACTACTAACAAACAAACGAACAGGTCAAGTTAAATAAAAAAAAGCTTGTAAATACATCAACCAGCAAATTGTACTATGTGACAATTTGCTGGTTGATGTAATGTCTATGTAAATCGAAATTATGTAGTTCGCTATTAAGTTATAAAAAAGTGTATTTGTGTGTGTGTGTGTATTTGAATACCTAGTGACATTTATTTTTAAGAGCGCATCTTAAATAGTCAGAAGTACCTGAAGTTGTTGAGGACCAATTTAAGCCTAGTTAGTAGGACAGGAAACTCTGCCTTTCTACAAAGCTACAGGTGTTAGGTTCGAATCCCAGTAAGGAAATTTATTTGTGTGATGAGCAAGAATATTTTTTCCTGAGTCATGGATGCTTTCAATGTAATTACGTATTTATTTATCGATATATGTAATATGAGTAGGTATATACCTATTGTTCATTTATTTATTTTCCGACTTCTTTACCATACCACTAAAATAATGTATCATAGAGCCATTAATAAATCTTTACAAAGCCGTTAGTAAACTAAAACTCCCATCAGTTTTATGTAACCACTAAAAGATTCGGTTTCAATCGTCACATTTTATTCACCGAAATCCGATTTTCATTCATAAACCCAAAACCATTGATTAAATAAACCACAAGGCGTTACGTTGAATCAACGATTCTTGGCGTTAATTATCAAATTAGATGGAATGAATTTTGGTGTCATATTATAGCTTAAATGAATGAACCATTTCCTGAACGGCGGGCTGTCCAAACGTATTTAACGATCACATCACACGCGAATCATTCTCCATACTAAATCGGTTCATTAAAGTGGACCATTCATTCCAAACTAAAAACAATCGGTATTTTAAAGACATCATAATAATTATATTTGAATCGAGAATCAATAGAGGAAATGGCTGGAACATTATGGTTTTTAACGATTTTGGAGTTTTCTTAATTAAATCTTTTGTTTTTTACGCTTTTAATTGGTGCGTTGAGACCAAACGAAACTATTGTGGTCAATAGAGCGTAGTAATAGTCAATTTGATACAACAAAAAAATGTTGAGGGACAATTTAATTATATAACTTTGGGATTCCTACCTTTTATTTTTTTGTCAATAGGTATTACACAGTCATCATGACATTAAGACGAATGTATAGTTTGCATGATTTTTAAATGCCACTTTATCTTAACCCACAAAGGCAGTCATATGCAACACTTACCCCATCATTATACCTATCCACATACTAGGTACATATATTAGCTATTAGTTAAAGATTTCCCTTTCTACACAAATGACTAATACGCGATCTCCAAAACTAATTAACTTTAGCCATTAATAAGCCACGATTACTCGTGTACATTAAAACAGTGAGAGAGACATTTGTTTCACAGACAATGTGTGTGAACTGCACTCATTAGTGATTACACCTACGCTTAGTATTGACCAGGGCCGCAATTCCATTCGCCTTATAAGTATGCATAGAAACAATCTTAGGATGTCGCTTTTGTTTCATGTCTCTATACTAATTCGGAAAGACAGAAATATGAAAGAACCCTTTGACATGTTAAAATTCGCCCCCGTGGAGCCCCCGTCGTCGTTCGTCCTAGTTAATTTTAGAGAACTCGATTTGTCTGATTAATTTTCAAACTGAATTAAGCTATAAACTTCGGTCAAGCTTTCTTTTATAAATAGTTAAGCAGTGTCTGTTACAGAAACGAGCACCATGTTTGTCGAGTGTTTCCATATTTTAGCATACGTATTCATACCAAATACAATAGTGGCTTTAAAGCAAAAGTATCACAGAGTATTCTTCCTATAATTACCCTGCCGAAACCTCCGTCACAATGCCGCAATAACGCGCACGCTCTGTGCCTTCCGCGTTTAATGCGCCGCGAGGGAATTAGCTCACAGATCGTGGATTGTTTTGTTTCGACCTGGGTAGTCTGCACGAAGTTCAATTATTAAGCCATTTCACAGCAACAGCACGTCTAGCATGCGACGGCCGCGACATACTCTCGATTTATATCGCACTATATCCCTTGTTCTAAGTGTTCTAATAAGAATGAGACGGATAGTGCGAGAAAAATCGAGAGAGCTCGCGCGCCGTCGCATGCTAGCCGTGCAGCTTTTGACCAGGTGGGTCAAGCCTCGTGGAAAGCCAGTGTCAACTGGTCTAAATTGATAGGTACAGATGCATGTTTGAGTAATGATTGCAACTATTGCAAGCATATAATAGATAATAAGTCTTTTTGATTATGTTTGACGTCGATAAGCCAATTCTTATTTTTCCGATTGCCAATATCGACAGTATTTTTTCCATTGCTGCATCCAGTGCTGGACATTTAAGCCTTTCCTAATTTGTGCTATGTAAAGATGACAAAAATATAGGGCAGAATAGCATAATCAGGAGATTTGAAGTATGTACAACAACTCGCTATTCTATTAACTATGTACATTTGTTGCCGTGACATACTCCAACGCCAGAGGTCCAGTCGCCAGATATGTCTGAGCAAAGTTTTGAATCATGGAAAAATACGGGTGCGGCAAACATCCGACTGGCGCAACGTCCGTGTCAAACCGCGAGCCTAGACTTGCAAAACCCTTTAGTCACTGTGACAAAACTGTGCCGTGGGAACCCGGGACTGATGTGAGTTACTAAAAATTTGCTTTCTCGCTGCTCGGGCTTCCGTTGGGCGACCTGACCGTAGATACGATCTCAGATGACTGATAGGTCGCGAAACGACTCGGTGAATCACGGCTCTTGCTGAGCGCTGGGTCCCTGGTACTTTCCAGCGCTTGGTTTCAGTTTAGGGCGTCGTAAACACGGATGTAGCCACAACTGTATGTTTTTTATACGAGTTTTATGAGTTTTTTTAGTAACTGTAAGTATTCTGACAATAATTTAATATTTCGTAAGAATTATTTTTAAATCCTACTAATATTATAAATGCGAAAGTTTAGATGTTTGGATGTTTGTTACTCAATCACGCTTAAACGGCTGAACCGATTTGAATGAAATTTTGCACGAAGATAGTTTATAGCCTGGATTAAAATATACGATAGTTTTTATCCCGGGTCCACGCGGACGAAGTCGCGGGCGGAAGCTAGTATCACATAAATGTAAATGAGTCATACTGTGTTACTGGGCGGTTATTACTTATTAATAAATTAGCACTAAGTAATATAGCAAAAAACATTAGGCAATATTATGACAAGTGAATAAAACCCAAACAACTATAATTATAGTATATCCTAAGTCGGTGATGACTAAGCGGAGCCCCGCAGTCTGCCGCCGCGTTACGCGCTAACCAGTTTTGTTCACAAATTAGGTACCCAGTACGCTCGGTATTCGCTTATGAGATCAATGGTTGTTTTATATTGGTGTGAAGTAATTAAGTAGAAAATATATATCAAGGAGACCTACGCCGTCGTGTATTGTCTGAGAATAAATGTAAAAACCGAGAGAGAACTTGTGTTTTGAAGAAGTTGGTCTCAACTGTCACAGGGTAAGATAAATCGTAGCGAAATACGTTCTTGATATTTTACAGCAGTGAGCATTTTGAGTGGCCCACAGCATCAAATGCATTGGTAGGATTACTTATCACTTTTAACTATCGTAATTCAGCTCGCTGTTGGCCGGCAAGGTTAGCACAAGACGGCGCGGCGCGTGATCTGTCTCGCGGTGAGATAGAATATCCGTCTCTTTCTAATTAGAGTACTTAGAAAGAGACGGGAAGTTTTTCTCGCCGCTCGCTCTCTGTCTCGTGCTAACCGCGCAGAATCCTTATTTTTTAGGATTCCGTGTTCCAGGCAGGAACTATCTGTCAGCTTGTAGGTATGTCACAGGCATTTTAAGGGCTTAATAATTACCTTTTTGGTTGCACAGAACAACAGAGTCTAGGTGACAAATAAAATAAAGTCTAATAGTATCCAGGTTCAGCGGTACCAAAGAAATTCTATTGTGAAAAGTATATAACATATTACTACACTACTTACTTAAATACTTATATAAGAAAAATTGCGAACAGGTGTAAAACAAGATGACAAAATGTGATCTTTTTTTTACAACGACGGTGGTAAACAAGCGTACGACCCGCCTGATGGTAAGCGGACACCGTAGCCTATAGTCTCTAGCATGTCATAGGTGTATTCACAGACCTATGGTCTGTGGCTGTAGTATACCTCACTTTAATATGTCCGTCACCAAAAGGATATCAGGCAAAAACAAAATCGATACCCTATAGGGATCAGTGGAATCGCAATCCAGTTTTAAAGAACCATCTCATGTTTTAGCCCACGGGCGTTCAACAGTTTGTGTAGTATTTTTACACCAAAGATTCCCATTGTTTTTCTTTAGCCCAAGACAGTACTAAAGATTTCGGTTCAAAACTACCTACACTTCATTAGTCCAGTAATTATTGGTAGGTACGTTTTTGAAAGCGATTTTTCCGATTTTTTATCGTAACTTTTCAGTTGTCAATTAGATCGAAAATTGACGTGGCCTTGTTTTAATTATGGACAGGTCAATTCTTCTTCTAACTGGCAAGTATTGGTTTGTACTTAGTCGTTCCAAGTCGAGGCAGCCCTCAGGCTGATCGAGGCAGGGGCAGGTAAATTATTCTTCAGTTTCTTTTCCTTCTACTTCGTCTTCCACCTTTTTATCTTTCAGTTGGGGGATGGGCGAATATTCAGCGTTTTTAAGGAGTTTTTCTTTCGTCATTGTCATAGACAGCAAATACTATTAAAAGGTAAGAGTCTACTTTTGATGAAGATGTTGGCCAATACCAGTACTGAATCTTTTTTGATTAAGGGTTCTGCGGTACGTTTTACCTCGTTCGACGTTAAAACCGAGCGGTTCAAACGCTCGGAGATTCGCTCAGATGCGTTGACGCACCGTCCACCAGGTCGGAGGGGGACCGGACGGGTGTGTGGGACTCCAGGGCAGAAGGCCCCAGACTACCCACTAAACCCCCAACGACTATCCAGCCATTTCGCTTACAAGGAGGGTCAAAAGTTCCCTTACGCATACTACTTTGATCCACATAACCTAAGCTTCGATTTGGTAAAAAAAATTACAAGCTAAGCTAGGTACATTGCATGGAAACGTAGTTTTGATTAGCTGTACTGTGATGTATGTGATTAATGATTTCTAGAGTAGTTGATAGATTAATCATCAGGGAAAAATTTAGTGCTTTACCTGGCTTACCAGAGAGTTTCTGGTCTTTTAAGTCCAATGTTCTTTTTGCTTTGATTATTGTGTATACAACATCATTAGGTACTTCGCAAATGTCTTAACATTTTTGTACACATTACTAAACTGACTGAATTATCGTATAGCGTTGTAACTTGTAGGGTATCATATCTGCTATTTTTATTATTTATGGGTATTACATTGTGTAAGGGAAACGACACGTATTTATTATTGAATCTTTATTATCACTGATTTACACAATGAAATGGAATACATAATACCATATTCAGAAAATATTATTTTACACAACTACCCTATAAAAAATATGGCTACGCGACAGACGTTCTGTGTTCGTCTCTGGGTAAAGAGCCCTTTAAGCGCTTTAAGTACACTAAGGTCCCTTTTCCCAGCGAATGACACTTCTGTCCATTATTGGCACATGGATTATTTTCATTATTAACCACCCCTACATATTTAATTATTTCAATACGTAATGAATAAAATTATTGTTATTTTCCAAAGTTTTAATATAGCAGTGTCAAATAGTGTCTCGCGTGACACTTCATATATAAACATATTTATATACTGTGCATAAAGACAATAAATGATAATATTGTTAAACCTTACCGCGTCTATTTCGCAAAAGCGTCGAAATAAAGGTAAAGTTATTGAGGAAGCCAATTACATAAATATCTCGTTAAAACTCTCCTTAAACATTCCAAAATCAAAGAAAATTTTAAATTTTCAAATAATGAACGTTTAAGAATTAAAAACGTTGAAAAACTTACAAGACTAGAGCTCATAACATTTCTTTGTCGAGGGTGACCATGTGTCGAGTGAAATTATCGGACTTTTTTATTTAAAAAATTAAACAGCATTTGATACAACGCCTCTAAATCAGGTTTAAACAGTAAAAGGATGTACTTTCCGTCTTGTACAGTTGACGTTAAAAATATGTATCTATTTTTTGCCCTATTACAACGAATTAAGTTGCAAAAGTGTAAACATGTCTTTGACGTCGCCTGTATGAAGAGAAGTGTCAGAATGAAAGATTTTATTGCATTAGTAATACTATCGTTTTCATAGATCTTTCTTATGTGCTATATCTAGGTCAAACATCTCTATAAGTAGTCTTTACTAACATTCTAAGTATTAGGAACAACCCTCAAAATATACATTATGCGATTTATGAAACGCTACTTAGTACTTACTAAATACTAATAAATAAGAAATCATGGAAATACATTTCATATTTAAAAATAATTCTGCTCCGATAATACATTACTATTTAAAAAGATTTTTGTGTACGTTCCACGTATTAGTAGCTTAAAATCATAACAATATTTTAAATATCATATAAATATTTTTTACATTAAGATATAAGCTAAGCAATTAAGCTGTTTAAATGCTACCATCACTTACTCTAATAAATACTATGTACAGATCACCAGAACGTTCTTAATTTAGTTACATTTTTGCTGCAAAAATTTGTAGCTTAACGATTTTGTTTCAGAACTGTGATAATTTAGTTAAATTCGAACAATAACAAGATCGCATCCTGGCGGGGTTAATGGTGAAGCACGAATACTGTTACGTAGAGATTATCCCGACTATTACTTAAAGCAGATACATGAGTCTTGAATGATCACCATCTTAGACATGCGGCCTCCTTGTTTGGGTTGTAATGGATTTCTCTGTAACAAATAAATATACAGTAAGTAAAATAAAATAAATAAATAAATATTAGGGGACAATCTTACACAAATCGACCTAGTCCCAAACTAAGCAAAGCTTGTACTATGGGTACTAGACGACGATAAACATACTTATAAAGATAAATAAATACTTAAATACATAGAAAACATCCATGACTCAGGAACAAATATTCGTGCTCATCACACAAATATTACCTACCTTACCGGGATTCGAACCCAGGACCTCTTGCTTCGTAGGCAGGGTCACTAACAACTAGGCTAAAGCGGTCGTCGTGTAATGAACAAGGTATAATTAAAATGTAATTAAATAATTTTTAAAACTTCACAAAACTAATATCTGGCATTGGACCTTTTGTAGGTAGGTATAATATTATAGGTAAAATACAAATCTTTTTAAATTCTTTATTTGTAACGTTGAGTTGAGTCAAATTATTCCATACAACCGATGCACTAAGATATGTGTATGCCATCACTTTAATACAATATATGTACTTATATGACACAGGGCTTGGTCAAAACAGTATTGAAACTAATTTAAAAATATTTTTTATGAAAATGCGTGTGAGTTATCCAAATACTATGATACTTTTACAGGAAATGAAGTAAGTCAAACAAATGATTTTGTTTTTAAATGAATTTGGTTCAATAGTATGTCAGTAAGAGAATCCAAAAAATACCAATGTTAGTATCTATAATTAAGTAAATAATCGATTTCATGGAAACGTGTAAACTTATTGTGGTTAATAAGTCGCAAGTCATATGAAAAGGATAGTTCACAAATATTGTTAACAAGATTTTTGTGATAAGATTCAAATGCTTGGGCATTTGCGTAGTAGCACGATTATATAGTTATCCATTATTGAAGCATTTTATGTGCGGTCCTCAACACTAATTTTTATTGTATAAAACTAAATGAAAATGATGTGGCAACGATGTCATTTCCATATAACTCCTTAATTGAGTATGATAACAGTCATTATTTGTTATCAAAGTAGGAACAAAATATCCTTACTTTATCGTGTAAGAGAGACCGCTGAGTTGAATCGTGCTTTCTCCTTCCTTCACCGCCACAAGCATTGACTACATCTACAACAATTGAGAAAAACATGTTAAATCAAATACAATTAAATATTACATTATCATGTTACAATTGCAATTGAGACACCGAAGAATAAGAAGAGGTGTTAGACCGGTGCGTAAAAAGACTATGAGCAAGTTGTGCATCCAGGTATCGTAATTTAGAATCAACATATCTAAAAATATGCTCTCATTAGATCAGTCTCAGGGTAACCAAGCATGTCACTCACATACCTCACTACACTGGCAATTTATTTATTTATCGTATGGCGGTTACACACTGGTTATACATATAAACATTTGCAATTAAAAATTAAAAATTAAATTTACAATTCTGCAGATAAAAGCTCGCTTCCTTTGTCAGGAGTTTAAAGTCTTCAATGGCAAGTAATGTAAAGTCGTAATCGTAAGTGCAAATACTCGGCTCAATGAATTTTAAATTATGGTCACCCTGTTACATTTCATTTGAGATCGTTAACCAATGCCATTTTGACAGATGCATCGTGATAATATGTAATAAAACACTCGTACATGTTCATCGGTCAAAACGGCATTAAAAAACCTAATTGTTATCATCCCAAAGGACCTAAACCCAAAGGATAAACCTCAAAAACACAAACACTAAAAAACTTTAAAAACATTCTTGCGGTACTCGGTTAATCTGCCGATTTTCCGAGTACAGCTTAAGAAAAAAGACAAACACCGTCGCTTTAAACAAGATTATGTCTTTACGCCTTAAAAAGTAAGACCCTAATACGCATTTTCGGTTTGTTTCCGTCCGCAACAATGAACAGTTTCGACTTTAAAAAAAGGATTTTAACGTTTTAAAAAGGATTAATGTCGAACGTGCCGACGTTATTCATATTAAACCCCTTAAACCGTGGCTAAAGACTCAATTCTGAGCCGTGAAAATTGTCCGCTAAAATAAGTCGTAAAATATTTGGCAACAAACTTTGAATGTTACGGTCCTTTTGCACCGCGAAATTACTAATTTCAAAACTGAACCCGTAGAAATGGGTGAGAAAACGCCGTTGTGTGTAGCTTAATTATAATGAATGGGACAGTATTTTAACAAAATCACGCCAGGTATTCACATACATGTCGCGCGATACGTGTAACTAACTATTAAATCGTGTGTCGTCATAACAATATTACGCGAAATCACATGTGAATCCAAAATGCGCGATTACGTCTGACGTAACTTACGACACGTGTCGCGGGACATTTTTGTCCTCTGATGAATCCCTGGCTTAACGCTAGTTGTTTTTTTCTAGGTACGAGTAGGTAAAACACTAAACGTGACATTATTATCGCGAATATAATTTTAAAATGTCATTCAACTGTATATCATTTTAAACAGAAGAGCTTCAAATCAAACGACCTGTTAATTACATTCTCGCATCAATTGAATTAAATTGTGATTGAATTTGGAACAATTCTGTTAATACACTTAATGCATTTTCGTTTCAGAGTTAATATGTCACCAGCAATTACATGAAATCGTGATTATGTTATTATGTCTTGTCTTCACTCTTCATAATGTCGGTTGCTCGACATCTTAATCTCTGTGAGATGATCGATTTTTTGTTGGATTTAATCCAACTTAACTCGGTCGTGTTCAGACAATAGAATAATTAAAACTGGTCTTTGTTTAAGCGATTATTTTTAGGCACTTTTTCATTCATATAAATCACAAGTGTTTTTCTTCAAAAATATGGGAAGGACAGGTTACCTTTATCCGACTAAATATACGTACCACTGTTAGGCAAGGGGTTAGGTACTCTCAAGCCCCAGATATTTTCAAATATATTTAAGGATGACGGGGCGAGACGAGGCGAGGCAAGAATTGAAATTCGTATGGCAAATTTTCAATTATGTCCTCGCGCGCGCTCGGTGGAAATAGTAAGTGTCATGCAAATTTAAATTCTCGCCCCGCCGCGTCTCGTCGCGCCCCTCCGGTGGAAAATCAACTTAAAAAGTGCCCCGTAAAGTGGGTCCCGTGTGGTGTCGGGTTAGGATTTCACCACCCCCTTTCTTCCCGTGGGTGTTGGTAAACGTTGACTAAGGGAGCAGGGTTGAAATGTGTTGTGGGCGATGGCATAGCAATCTATCACTGCGATATCACATTTTTTCGATCTCTTATACCCACATTTATGCTAAGAGTGCATGTACTGCATGTGCTCTTCCTAGCCCTTTTATGTATGTATAGTATGTGTAAAAAAACTCTTCACAAAAAATTCGGATACTATTCGAGCTAAGATCTAGTTCGGAATGGTTTTCTCAACACGATTCCGAGTGGAAGTGTTAAGATCAGCAGATAGGGCCACAATGGTGTAAAGGCCAGGGGACAGCATTTATCCACTTCCGCGCGAGCGGGTTACTTCGTGAGCACCCTGTATATGTGACTGTGGGAACTGAGCGCTTTGTTTCTGTATACAGGCTGTTACTAATACCAAAAGCTATATTAATTTAAATTAGACAATCGTCGCGTTAAAACGATCAGGATACACATATTACATATGATATATTTATTAAACTTAAATAAGTTAGTGTTAGGTTAGGTAGGTATCAATTTTTTGACATCATGTTTTATATGTATTGAAGTTGTTTCATAGTTTTCTAACCTTACTTTCCGATAGTCATTTGTCAAATTTAATTCCCAATCCTACTAATATTATAAATGCGAAAGTTTGGATGTTTGGATGTTTGTTACTCAATCACGCTTAAACGGCTCAACCGATTTGGATGAAATTTTGCAGAAAGATAGTTTATAGGCTGAATTAATATATAGGATGGTTTTTATCCCGGCTCCACGCGGACGAAGTCGCGGGCGGAAGCTAGTCTAAAATATATGACGCGCATCTCGGTTAAATTGGTTCCGAACATCCTGTAATAGCTCCGAGGAATACTAATTAGCCAACTCTTGCCACCTTTTCCGCGCAGGCGCGAACTATCGCGCGAGATCGCTTTAGATTTATATGGGCGTACTGACTCCAATAATCTAGCCTTGCCTATTCCTTTTCATGCCCTATAATTAACTTTTGTGCAACAGCATATTAACTTTTTGTTCCGAATGAAAAACCATTTTATCCGTTTGAATATCCTAATTCCTTTTTTTATATAAGTTTATTTTAGTTCAACATGATTTTTGTTTAAGTATGTTTATTAACATAGCGATTTTTTTCAAAGATCGTCCTACCGTTTATATAATCGTTGATAAATAAAGTTTGCGTCAAAAAAATAAATTGGCACATGCTTTTATTGCCAACAAAACGGAACCCTAAAAACTACTTTTAAGAGTTCCGTACCCAAAGGGCAAAAACGAGACCCTATTACTAAGGCTCCGCTGTCCGTCCATCCATCTGTCACCAGGCTGTATCTCAAGAACCGTGATAGTTAGACAGTTCAAAATTTTCACAGATGATGTATTTACAAATAAAAAAATATTTATATAAAATATTAAATCCCACACAACAATTGTGTTTTTGCAGTTTTTATAAATAATGGTAAGGAGCCTTTCGTGCGCGAGTCCGACTCGCACTTGGCCGGTTTTTGACTGCTATCAACTACTTACGCGTGGAGAAAGTTCCACAGCGCACCAAACACGTTAAACAAACACGGTACATTGTTGTTGTTTTGGATTTGCTGTTGTAAATTCGATTTTTCACAGATACACTTTAAAAACACGGAAAAAAGTCCACTTTTATTTAGTTATCCACAAACAGTTACAATTCGCCATCTTGTTTTAGCTATTTTTATAAATATTGAATTGTTAAATATGGAACGTAAGCCCTGTATCTTAATTTAGCCAATTAAAGGAATCTATTCCCGATTGCTAGGATCTACAGATGTTCGATAAGCGCACGGCGCCGATCCGATGACACACTACGCTAACTCAGTAGGGCATCGCGCCGTGCAATTAAACCTTATTTTGAAATGCGCAGCGTTTGTCTATAAACCCTATTTATATACATTTTATAACGTTCAGGTTTAGGGTGACATTTGGGGGTAGGTATCTTTTGTTATTTTATTGACATAGTGTTTGACGTAAAAAGTGAAGGCATTGGACATACGGGGACTGGACGTACGGGAATTGGACATTCGAGGCCAGAATGACAAAATCAAATCAATCAATGGTTGTTAATTGACACTCATGCTACGAAAACTTGACCAATAATTTTTAGCATCGCTATTACTTTAAAATAAGGTTGAAAGTTATTACTTTGAAATAAGGTTGAAAGTGTGAATAATAAGCTTGCTGCCGACAATAGGTAGGTGTGAAGCAACGATACGTGTATCGGAACATACAAAAACAACCATTGAGGAAGGTATTCTCTTCGTACCAGAAAACCTTCCTGAATAGTTTTATTAACGGTAAATATTCCGTACATAAGTTCCGAAAACGACGAGCCGGGGTTCGAACCCTCGACCGCCGCTTGACAGCCGCATGCCTGAACCACTAGGCTACCGTAGCTTCTGACCGTGATTCTAAATTTCATATATCCTTTTGAATGCTGTGTGAATGGCGCAGGATTTTCTGAAATCTAGATCTTCAAAAGTTACGATCAAAAGCGGTTATAACGCTTCCTTGATATTTATCTACCAACATCAGTATTTTAAACTTGATTCTCAAATTCAATGCATTTTCAAAGTCCCTACTCTTACCGAAAACTATCAGATAGCAGGAAATGGATGATATGTAATTATTTCAACAAACAATCGACAGTCGGTAGCGGTACCGCGCCTAGGGCACTCACGGCACGGCACGAGGTTCACACGGACACGTACGTACAACGTACATGCACATATGAATATGATGTACCTACATCATTACGTGGATGTATGTACATTTTAGGGTTACGCTTCCGTCATTGTCAATTCTCACCATTTAGAACTTTTCGAAGCAGCGACATTTGAGAGTGGAGCAAGAACACTCAACATAACTATAAGGTACAATACCATCCTTACGGTGTACACTTTTATTACTTAGCAAAGTGAGATGAAAGCTTAGGCTTGTTTTATTGTAAAGAAATAAAACAGATGAGCATTTTTCTGGTGGCAAAACATAGGTTATACTGGTACAATAATTTGGTGATACTAAAGCAGATGAGTTAAACCTGAATTGTATATTGTATACATTGATCGCCAGTGGGACTAAGCATGTATTGGTTTACTTTGGTTGCGTTGATTTATGTAATACATAAAACGAGTTTTATGGCGCACCGATTGTAAATTATATTTTTTTGTTTCCATTAATAAAATGTCTTAAATTTAAGCCAGTCAGTAAAAGTTACATAGTACAATAGACAGCATTGTCTACCACAAAATGGCTGCTCCTTGAACATCAGAGATAAGTTTCACAAAGTCCTGCAACGTCCAATTGCATGCTGTAAGGATTGACAAGATTATCTTCCCTGGTGAAGGTAGATAAAATTCTAACAGACTATAAAATACGTAGCCCTATGAAATTGCGGCAAATTGCGGAACTGTTAGGCGCGGTACACATTGTTCCTTGTACGGTCGGCGCATAAGCTGCAAATTATACCGTGGTAGTCACGTGTGCCCGAGTCTTGCGGGCTACCGTCCGCGTTCGCACAGTTTCGGAAGCATTAGTGCCCATTAAGAACCGTTAACACACGGGCACGTCACGACTCACGACTCGAGCGTGAGCGATCTATCGACGATCTCGGTAGCGGATGCGATGCAGTGCGATGGGTCGCACGGAACGTTTTGTTTTCTCTGTTGACCGTACTTTCTAGGTGAAATGAACGCGAGGGCGCCAAAGGACGCGCGATGAACATCGCTAGTCAATATACTACGCCTTTTCCTATTTTGCTTAAGCCCTTCGCTAGGATAACCGTTTATATTGCAATCTAAACTTGCGCAACTACAAGCCTACCGCAAATGTGTAACGCTGACATTTACCATTATCTAAACCAGAAATGGTCAGAGCATCTGAAATGGCACGCAAAGTACTTTATATTCACGACTCTTCTGCCTCCGCTCGCCTATATGGATGGTATTTAGCGGAGAAAGTTTCGTAACGTCACATTGTCTCTAAGATGATATTTGCATAGGTGAGGGTCGCGACCCCGTCACTATAACTCGTCGCTACCAGCACATTGTATGTTAATTGTGGGTGACAACCGTCGGTTCGCAATCTGAGTGACACAAGAGCGCCGGTGTGAACTCGGCTTTACGATTTGAGGAGTTGAATGAACCCGCGTTGACAGATAGATGTTTTAAATGTTTTTTTTGGGGTTTGACAATAAAAACTAATTGACTGTGATATAACGTTAGCTGATTCTACGTAACGTTTAGTTGCAGTTTCGTTCTGCGTGATACTTTATTGTCACAACAGAAGTATAGTTACAGGTTGATGCCCTATGAGGGGCTAGGCAAGGTTTATCGTACATAAATTCCAAATTGAGTCCAAGAGCGTTTCGTATCTCTCATGTTAGCATATATTTTAGTTATCTCCCTTGATAAATTTCACCGTTTCGGAGGTTGACGACGTTCTTTATGCCTTTTTTTATTCGTGAATGTGTTTACGGCTCCTTTTACGTTAAGTAACATGTGATATTCAAACTAATAATCTAGGGATAGGCTAGTATTTCGCATACATTTTCTCATTCGTTAATCCTTATTTTTTTGGAAGAGCATGGCGCACACTAACTTGTTTTAATGACAGCGGAGGTCTTTATGGATAAGAAGAAATACGCTCCTACCCACGCTGGCTCGAAGCGGGTTTTTGTCACTTGTACAATGTGTCCAATTTCCTTAACAATCAATATTTCAATATAAATTATCAAGATTCATTTCCTTTTTCCCCGTCATGTACTTGTAAAGGAATTTTAAACAAGTTCCATTTTCTTCTCGCAACGGCAATACGGGGCAGTTTCCATACATATTGTATGGGCTGTCCATAGGTGATCACATCTCGGTTGTGAAATCATGTAACAGTAGTTGGTTCAGCCGTGCGGATCTGATCGGCCAGACCCTAATCCGACCCGACGGCCAACCGCGACCTTGCAGCACCTGAGTTAACCGCGATCTAGGACGAAGTCTGCGCTAAACGCACTATGGGTTACAGTTTAGAAAAAATGGCATTGTACGAGTAGGTATGTTTACTTTTTTATAAAGAAATATTTAACTGTATTTCTATCTTTTGGGTTGGAAGGCAGTCGTTTTTTTTTATACAACGACGGCGGTAAACAAGCGTACGGCCCGCCTGATGGTAAGCGGACACCGCAGCCTATAGACGCATGCAACTCCAAAGGAGTAACATGGGCGTTGCCGACCCTTGATACGTTTGAGGATTCGCCGTGTTGACAGCTGAAGGAACAAATTCCCTCGCTCTCAACACAACGCATCCTCGGGAGCTCTGGCGACCTTGCTCACCTCCAGGAACACAACACTACTATACAGAGCAAGTAGTAGTGTTATTATGGCTGTGGTCTTCTGCAAGGCGGAGGTACTTCCCCAGTTGGGCTGCTCCAAATTCGAGCGGGATGACATTTCGCTGTGCCCTACCTCACTAAACGAAACGTTTCAGAAAACACTGAGCCTACGCCAATACCCGTACCTAGAGCTCGTTTAGGCTGCAACCGGGAATGGCTAAGATGAGTCCTCAACGTTTTAACTATAGTTATAATAATTTAACTCAACTGCATGACACCTATCTCATACTAGCTTCCGCCCGCGACTTTGTCTGCGTGGACTCGGGATAAAAACAATCCTATATTTTAATCCAGGCTATAAACTATCTTCGTGCAAAATTTCATTCAAATCGGTTCAGCCGTTTAAGCGTGATTGAGTAACAAACATCCAAACATCGAAACATCTAAACTTTCGCATTTATAATATTAGTAGGATTAACATACAGATGGTTTTCATTTTCGTTGACACGTTTGATGAAGTAGTTTGTTTTATGCCTAAAATAATAAAGTGTCAATATCACCGGCGAATTGTCAAGTTTTGGCATTAAAAGTTCAGTCATTCATGGAATTTTTAAGTGGACATTAGGTACCTAAATTCTGTTACTATACATTTCGTAAGAACGGTGAGCATTGTCAATAAACAAGCCTATATTAATTGCACACCAGATCTTTCATGATTCTGTTCTTCTCAAACTACAACTGCGTCTTCAGTACAGCATCCTACCTCCGTTCTAGTTAATGAATAAATACCCTACCTAATTCATTGTTGCGAACGAAAATGCTACACTATTTCAATACAAATGATATTTTTGTTGATTATAAATCCTTCACCAAATCACCAATATTAAATCAAACCGCTAAAACAAAACACCACCGTTATTCCAATTGCACTTACCTATGCTGGCGAAGGTTGTCCTGGCGCTTGAAGGACTTCCCGCAGACCTCACAGCTGAACGTGAGCTCAGGGCTCTTGTGCGTGCGTTCGTGGATCATCAGGTTGTAGGACTTCGTGAACCTGCGCTGGCAATATTTGCACACAAACTCGCACTTTGGGCGCAGCTTACGCCGGAAGTCCCGTGTGTGGTCCTCGTCGATTTGCATCACTGCGAACATTTTGTCTGGGCTATCTTGCTTGTGCGACGGGCGGGGCTAGAGCGCCTGCGACAATGATAACTTATCAAACAACACGTCACAAGAAATACACACCTTAAGATTAAGAAGGTAAAGTTTAGTTTTAAGTGTCATGTTGTAATACTGTTTGTTTTATACAAGGGTACATATGTGATAGTGTAGGTAAGTACGTCAGTAAGATTTGCTTTTATTATTGTGCATTTGCATAGATGAATATGGAATAGATACAAGTGCGCGTTTAAACGCTTATGCAATTATAAACAGATGTTATATAACGGCAATGGATTATTTCACTCAATCAAGCTTAATTAATGTAAATTACTATCAACAAATCATTTCGTCTAACTTTAATTAACCTAAGTATCGAATACGCACCTTGAAGACGAGTTAATCGCTTTACAAGCGAACTATGTATTAACACTTTCACTGATTTACGACCACATTCACCTTTGAATTAACCAAAAAGCGCTTTCTATGGCGTATTAAACTAATTAAGATCGCGAGGAAAAACACGGAGTTAGTTACCAAGAAGTGTCAAGAGGCGTCGAGAGAGACGTGCGTTCGGGAGCAGGGGCGATTAGCAACTGAGTCTGAGAGGGTGCAGAAACTACTGATAACGTTACACGGAAGGCGAGCCCCCTCCACGTGCGCACGAGTGAATGAAGTAGCCACGGTAGGCCGCTGCCGTCGCAAAGAAGGTACTAACTACCTGCAACCTCTATAGTCCGTTACTCCATTTTTCCCCGAGTGTTAGCCGGGGAAATACGGAGCGGCCGGTGCTAGCTAAATGGTTGCAGGTGGATTTTTATGGCATTTGTAAACTGGTCGGTTTTGCAATTGTGATGTTTTGTTTTTCTTGAAATGAGTCATCGATATAGGTTGCACCGACTAGTAGGTGCATTTTTCTAAGCTGAAGCTTTTCTTTCAGTTTAAATTTTTCATGATTATAGACATGTTTTATTTTTTATTTTAAATAGCATGGAAATATCCCAGAAAAGCTCTTGATTTTTAAACATTTTGATTTATTAATAAATAAGGGCTGGGAAGCCTGAGTGAGTTTTATATGATACCGTCGTTATATTAACCAGTCTCACCATACGTAGGTACCTATATCCAAAAACAAAAGATTTTGTTGCTCTTAGCTATGCCAACTCGTCGTATTGACGACTACACAATTTGACGGAAGATTTGGCCGGCCGGCCTAAGACAATTTCTACCCAACAATTTTCTAGACTTCCGTACTTTCCTGGCAATTAGGAAATATTCTCCCCATTACATACTTACCGTAGCCACGTGGGAACGGTCGGCTCGCGGCTACCGTGCGATCCACTCACGCGCATGACGCCGACCCCGTAAATTGAGTAAATTCCTTTCAAAAACCCGTATAACCATCTTAAATATACTTAGAAAGTGAATCTTACTGGCTTGTCACTAAGGTTGAATTAAGTTTGCAATTAATTAAGGTATAATCCCTTTTGAATGAGCGTTCAACTGCTGATGATTTTTGACTTCTGTCATTACCGCGCCCTGAGGCGGACGCTTTCTAGAACATTTAGTTCGGTGCATGTAACGTGACATTTACGTATACCTGTGTTCGACACGCACGAAGTGATATGGCGGTTTACTTTCTGTGGGTACAGTGCAACTTGCTCGTAATTTTACTATAAAAACCAAATATTACATCTATTGTTATCATTAAAATAATATTTTTGTATTTTTCATCAAATTTAAAACTTCATGGGATCAAACTTTGGTTATTGCCATAATTCTACTAGAACTTATGAGTATGACATCTGGCTTGAAGAAGCGCGGCATGAATGTCACCAATAGGTAAGTCTAGATAATATATATAGGTAATTTACGTATATAACATTTAACAAATGGCCTGCAACTGAACAACACTAGATTTCCTGTATTTCGTTCGTTTGTATTGAAACAAAACATGGTCGTTAAACTATTTAGGTACCAGGAAAACGTGATTTGCCTCTTACGTCACGTCGCTAAAACAAAACAAATGCAACTCAAAACGCACCCACAAGTCGTAATGAGTACATTCATACGTAGATTTCATTGTATGACCGATCATAAGTATCTGCTAACTAAGTATCCGACATTTGTTTATTTCAGGGTAGTAAAGGTTTATTGGTTAACAGAACTTTCGCCGGTTTAATGGCGTGTTGTGAAGTCGTATGTAATGAGGTCAATCTTACTAGACATTGGGAATTCCAATACGATTTCAATGTGTAGTGAACCAAATTCGCGTAGGTATCACATTGAATAGTAGCAAAACGAATTTTCCGCGAATGAGATCTCAGATCGGTTTTTCATCCCCGTCAACTCCCATATTGTAAATCTCATCGATTCGAGGACCTGTTTTACATATATAAATGTAACTACTAAATGTTGCTCGTTTCATCATCCTCCTAGCGTTATTCCTGGTTGTGCTCTAATGGAGCCCGAGGTCCGCTTTGACATCTAATCCCAAGATTTGGCATAGGCACTAGTTTTACGAAAGCCCCCACCCAGAGGGAAAACTAGACCTTAGTGGGATTAGAGCGGTTTCCTCACGATGTTTTCCTTCAACGAAAAGTTAACGGTAAATATTCCGTAGTACATAAGTTCCGAAAAACTTATTAGTACGAGCCGGGATTCGAACCCACGACCGCCGCTTGACAGCTGCATGCCTGAACCACTAGGCTACCGTAGCTTTTTAAATGTTGCTCGTTTAATTGTATATAATTATGCTGGAATTACAAAGGTCAACTGTTTGACAGCCTAGAAGTATCTTGACGATTCTGTTGCAAAATCTCTCAAATATGACAGAACGTGTGGACTTAATTTTAATGAAAACTCCTGAAAAGGTGACCATTTGTTGTTTAGAGAAAAGGGGCGACCACGTATAGGTTGAACACAGTTGAAAGGGACATAATATGGCAAACTTTCCGATATCACAGGCTTGTCACAGTAAGCGCTGTTTTTGGAATTAATTTGACCACGAAGTGTTCAGTGGTGATATGACGTCTTCTTAATGTATGACAGACATGTTTGTTATTGAACCACCTATTTGTACCTTGTTTAATCGAATAAATGACTGATTACTGATTACTATTACTGTTTAAGTTTGGAATAATCCGAACAAGCTCCACAGATTAACATACGATATTTAAGTTCCAAAGTACCTATAATTAAATAAAAACTTCAGCTTTAAAACTTGTTTCTAGCAATCACAAAAAACTCTGGTAGCACGAATTCTTAGCACCAAATACAGTGGTCGGCCCGAGCGTCTTACATAAAAGTGAAAAATTCAGCAATCTCTCATCTGGCTCAGAATATGCCTTTTATGGTAGTCGGGAATTTTAAAAGCTCTTCACGTTGATAAACATCTGATTCGCTCACGAGTTACTCTTTAAGAGATACGTATTACGCTCGAGACGTTTGTAAGGAATATATTTAGGAGACGCTTTGTAGCCAAGTAACAACTGCTGGGTAATTACATAATTTTTAACAGCAGACAACGACGACAACCAAACGTCTTAGAGACCATGCAACGGACTGCTTCATACGTATGTGCTGCGGATGGATATAGGTACTCAAGGAAAAGCATGATAATGAGACATATTATCGCAGTAACGTAATAAAAAAGAGTTTTGAATCTTTAAAACCACAGTCGACAACTATTTTTTCGAGATAATTAACGACGTCGTTATCTAATTCTAGTTTTATCTTGATTCCGAAACCTATGTGACGTTTCTTACCGTACGAAACATTCAAAATCGTGTTGTAATAAATAAATAGCCTTGTCTGCAAACGGATAGGTAATGTTGGTAAAGCTAAGTTACTTAAAGCTAATTTTAACTACAACAACTTAAAATTAAGTTATTACCAATACACTCGTATTCAACATTTTTGTAAATAATAATTTTTTGAACAATGCACGATGTATATTGGTTAAGCATTTCGTAACATTGGTTAGTTTCGTCCCAATGTTGATAAAATCAATATCAACTTCACGAAACGGATATGCGCATGAGTCATATTCATCGCGACTTTGACCGGCCTCATCTTAATATTCCGATGATTCACGTCGCAAGACAATGTCTGAACTATTGACATTTCACAGAAAATTGCTCATTAACTTCTTAGACTTCATTGTCAGTAAAAAATACGTACAAAATAATACAGGAACCTGTGTTACACGCGTCAAGTTTAGTCTTTGATATTTTTAATGTCAGAGGTTTGATGATTTTGCTATGTGGTGGTGGCATATTCCTACCAATGACACGTTTAAAGCTTTAGATAGGTAGGTTGTAAGTTTTACCGAATCTTTTATAAACGAAATAAATATGAATATTGAGAAAATCATACCTACAATCTGAGTTTTTTGTTAACTTTTGAATGCAGTAGGTACAGCTAAATATTGTATAAAATATACGAGAAGGCATGTTTCTTGGACGCGTAAAGACGTAATAAAATTAACTCGTCATGCCGCAACTTGTGGTTCAAACATTTGTTTCGAAAGCTCTGAGTCATTTTAATGATGATTAATAAAAACCCTATTAATTTTATCTTGATTTAGAAGAATGTCGGCGTTAATCATCTCTTAAAAGATCCGCTACCGGCTTTCAAATGTTAATAAAAGTGAAAACATTTTATAGCGCGCCATTTTATTAACAAATATACTAGTTCTAAGTGTATTATAAAATCTGATTGTATTATGTAATGGAATTATCCATTACTCCCAACGTTCCAGAACACGATTATAGCTTATAGCGTGTTTTATTATTTAACATAGATCTCACATTTTACTAGTCTTCGCTACACAATAAACATAATTGCTCGACAACTTATTAATAACATTGTATCGAATATCACACATCCGTTTACTCAAGTCGTAATTACGCATAAAAAGTGCCACTTCAAAGTTAATAATGCAAAATTCCACAACGAACACAATGCACTGGCAAGTACCACAAAAACCTTCGTCTGTTGCATTGCAACTTAGTCGGCGTCTCGATAAATGTAATAAACACGGCATCTATTGCTCCTTCAGCAATCAACATTGTCTACAGCACACTAATTAACAACGCAGTGGTATGTTCGCGGACAAAAGATTTCGCATGCAAACTTGCAAAAACGAGTAATCTATTATAGGTATTGAGTCTCTGCATTTAATGACCGAGAACTATTGAACTATTGAACCGAGGATTAAAATTAAATGGAAGAGCTATAAACGGTACGGGTTGTTCTTCGGTTTAAAGGGTCGCAATTAAAATTTATCACAAGGAATAAAAAGCTGAAACGATCGTTATTTCAAAGGTAATTTTCCTCTATTCAAGACGTATGAATAACTAAAGTATCTCTTCGTCATAATATATATTAGCGAGGAGTTTTGTGCCGTAAATATTGTAATGGTTAAAGATGGTCGACCAATGACGGCGCGTGCTGAAGCACTAGAAATAAATACAGGATACAAAAATGCTAAGCAAGTTTACTGACTTCCTTCTTCTTATCCTATCCCCTCTTGGCATTGAATGTATTCACGTTTGTATTAGGGAATGTATCGAGTAGTAGAACAAGTATCTGGGATTCGCTTTCAGCAGTATATTTTCATGAGTAGTTCAAGTTTATAATTTCTGTTATCCAACAGCGAGACACGCGCCAGTGGGCATTGGGTACTGAAATACTTAGTCAATAGTTTGACATAAGAAGAATATTACTATAATCGCTATTGATGAAAATTTTGCTGGGTAGGTGTGTAATTACTAATTCTTAAGCATTTCCTACCATCGATTCATGAAAACCATAAAAGCAACCATAATGTAAACCCATACGTAACCGAGTTGATCAAATAATTTCAACCAAAAACTGAACGTTATGACCTATATTTAACAGCAATACATAATTTGTTAGGTTTTTGCGTCCCTGGATAGTGGTCCTTAACTGTTATATCATGGTGTGGTCCCACAGTAGTCTTTAATAAATATTTCTTTCATATGATCATCGTCATCAGTCCAGTGCTGGCATACGTAGGCCTCCCCCAATATTTTACCCTGTCTTCGGCTTGGTGCATCCGTTTCATTTTCCAATCGAAAATTTTGATTTACAGCCTGTATGTGGTAGTGGTGCAGATGCTTTATTGTTTGACTTGACAATTAAATTTGCTAATCGACCACCTGCTTATTAATAACCTAAAAACACATTTATTCGTGGAGCTTGGCTCGCTAATTGTAGCACATTAATTTATGGCCCATAGGAATCATGACCTGTTGCTACTTTACCTAGTTCATGGATCTGGTTTGCTTTAGCTCCAATTTTCTTAGGTTCAGGAAAGCTTCTACCGAAATTACAATGTTAAAGGCGAAGGAGAAAAGCGCCACAAGACAAAAAATGATTAGCATTGTTAAAAAAGAGAACCACAAGCTTATACCTAAACAGCAACTAAACTAAATTAAAGGTATTAACCGAATAATTAGTTAAAACCACCGTTTATTCACAAGAATAGCTGCCTGCGTGATGCGGACATTATAACACAAGCGATAAAATATAACCTTTGTCCATCCCGAAGAATCATTCTATATACTAGGAAAGAATTTTGAAATCGAGTGAGTAGTTACGACAAAATTACGAAGTCACAAACACTTATTATAGCCGTAGGTATCTGACGTAGACTCGTAAAGGCACTGAATCAAATGGCACATCGCATGGCTAGCCTGGTTAAAACGAGCATTATATTCTAGTTTGTCTTTTGAAAGAATACAAGCGATTCATAAGTATGCTATCCATAAAGTACAGTCGAGGATTATTTTTCTTTTAACATAATAGTTATGTCCTTTCCTAATTCTTTAAAAAGCTATTAGGTAATTTTGTATGATGAAAAAATTGCGCTGGAAATAGTCCGTTTCGAAATGTTCTTGCACCTTGATTAAACACACGTAAAATTGTACATGAATTCTTCCAGGTTCTTTCAACAATAGCAGTTGATGTGAATAGTCAAACTGTGGTATTTATCACGTTATTGTACCATTGCCTTTATAGTTGCATCAAATACGGTCTATTAAAGCGCATTGAGCCCTTTGTGGCGAGAAATAGCCGAGTCAGCGTGAGTCCATTCGGCTTTCGGCTTTCTAGGAATTTGTCGGCGTTTGAGAATGTATCGACGTTCCTTTGTTAATATTAGCTTAGATAACGGATGGTTTAATTGTGTTTGTATTTATAAATGGTGTTAATTAATCACTTGTATTGTTTTTTTATTTATTAAAGTTATTTAGAAAATTTACAAGAAAGGGAACTTAGTCTAGCTTTTTAAGGACACGTAATTTAAGTAGAGCTAAAACTAAATACAATAATGAAAAATAATATGTGTCTTATCTATTTAATTGAGTAATTCATTCAGCAATATTGTAAAAAAAAAACGTAATTATTTAAATTACCATTTAACACCTTTCGATACACAAAATATATTCAAAGGTTAGGTATATTTCAAACAAGATATGAGTGTCATTCTGTCGAACAATGGGATGTCCTTTCTTTGTCTTTCTTGGCTATAGTGATGGTAGGAATAAAAGAGATACAATATCTACGTCCTGCAAGTACGAGGTCGGAATGTGTTGATAGAATGTGAAATATGAGCTGAATCATGGTGGTACAAATTAAGAATTTCTTTAAAAAAAACATTGGATATATATTACTAAGTATATAAAAAAGTGCATTTAATTTTAGTACCAATTCCAAGAATCGAATACAGCTTGAGGCTTAGGTACGAGTATCTTATTAGATTGAGACAAGATTTATTTGATGGCTGAAACCATTTTGAAAATCAGAAAAATATATGGTTATGGCTGTTGAATTAAATAATATTCTACGCGAGATTCTTGGCCCAAAACGAAGATCGGATGTAAATGTGAGATTCCTGAAAATATCTGGTGAAATATCTGGGAAAAGAGCGGAAAGTGAAGAGCTTGTGTGGCACACTTGTGTCGGAGGCCAAAACTCACTTTGGTTCGCTGAGCTGGAGTACTTATCCCCCCCATTCGCAGATGCCTACGAAGGGTCACCAATTCCCTCAGAAATTACTTGAACACCAGACCAAGCTATAAAGGCGTCCCCATCTATAACTTAGTGGCTACGTGATTTAATCGGAATCGCTCTCAAGAATTACATAGGCGCAGTACATAATGACGGTAATAATAACAATTTAAATTCAAGCTCGCTAAACCGAAGCCAAATTATAATATACAAATGAGTGAGCAGAAATAACGAAACAGTTTATGTCTCGTGCGTTCCCACAGGAACGGTATGCGATGCTCACGCGCAGGGGAATGTTTGGAGACGGCATTATGCTTAAAGTTTTTTTTTCTATTTCTGAAATGATATTTTCGAGATAAGGAATATTTCTGATAATTAAGGGTTTGAATTGAATAATGTATAGTATATATATAGTATAATAATATAAGGTACATCTTAATTGAATTAAAAATTCATCTCCATTTGCAGGCTTAAAAGGTATAGGTTATATACAGTTTACAATCTACATACTATGTATTATTATTAAAGTTAAATATGTTTTTTTTTTATATTAGCGGTAGGTAATATTTGTGGGAGACGTTGAATTTTTTTTTACAATCATTAACACTAAGACCTATATTTGTACTTATTTCAAATGTAACTTAGGACTTAGGAAAGAAAACCTATTATCGCCGATTTCGGTATAGCCAGATTCGAAAAGACCAACAGAAAAATAAAATATCCTTCGACACATGAAAAGTATGTAATTTATTACTCCATTATAAGACAATATGAGTTGTGATATGAGAGTTAGTAATGCTGGTCACATTCAAACAGCATACGAACCTCCTCCGGTTTTAAGAAGATCTGTTAGACCTTGTTTCGATCAGTAAAATCAAAATGTTAATCAAATTACTACAATTTTATGTGAGATTCAGTCTAAGGCATCTTTATTATAAAACCAAGACGTCATTTTAACTGCAAGTCGTCTCCGCGGCAGTCGCAATTCTCCGAGCCTGATATATTAGGCCCTCGCTCGAATCGCCTCCGGCGCAGCGCGTCGATCTCCGAGCCTTCGGGCTTGATAAAGTTCCGGATTTAAAGTTAGGGTGAGAATTATATCGTTATTTTTGCATTGCGAGTAAATAAAGGTTGGTAATAATGGTTGGAGTATGGGCCAGTAAATCAGTTTTGATTCATATGGTGCTACGTTTTAGTCGGGCGTTTTAAGCAACTCACACTTAGCAGCTTGCTAATACTGTTTATCTGAGTAGGTTAGGTCAGTGGAGGTGCTACCTAGCAAACGAATTAGCAATAAACCTTCAATGAATATATTATTTCAGTTTATTTTAGTTTTTAATAAGCGTGGTTTCTATCTTACTAAACTTCCAATGAATACATTATTTTAGTTTTGTAGCGTTTTAAGACGTGATCAAAAAAGACAGTGATGATCTTTAATGTTTAAGTAAAAAAAACACAGTGGCTTTAAATATTACGTACTCATTTGTTTGTAAGTAAAAAATATTAGGTAATTGGTTATTACGCCTCGTCGTTGGTAAACTAAATTCATTTTTTTGTACTTAAGTCATCATCCTCCTAGCGTTATTCCCGGTTGTGCTCCTAAAGGAGTCCGGGGTCCGCTTTGGCGCCTAATCCCAAGATTTGGCATAGGCACTAATTTTACGAAAGCGACTGCCATCTGACCTTCCAACCTAGAGGGAAAACTAGACCTTATTGGGATTAGACCGGTTTCCTAACGATGTTTTCCTTCGCCGAAAAAACGGTAAATATTCCGTATATAAGTTCCGAAAAACTCATTGGCACGAGCCGGGGTTCGAACCCACGACCGCCGCTTGACAGCCGCAAGCCTGATTCACTAGGCTACGGTAGCTCTCTTGTTTGTACTCAAGTAAAAATGATTAATTGGTTACGCCACGTCGTTGGTAAACTAAAGATGGAACTGGTTGATTGAAAGAAATTAAATGATCGGCGTGATATTTCCTTATCAATTAGCGAACGATAACTTGCTACCGTATTCACTCAAAATTGTACATCATCAATCAAATCCATCAAATATACTTAAATCAAGTCACTGTTACAAAATCTGTACCTCAAATCACATTCCCCAAACTCTCAATTCCTCCCTAAGAGGGCGGGCCTCCGGGAGCCCGGAGTCATATACCGCTACCGGATGCTACGCCTACATTATATACTGTATGTAAGTGAGGGAGCCCGCTACTGGCTTACGCGGCGGCCAATCAAAGGGCTATATGTGGAGCTCGAGGCGAGGGATCGTTTGAGAGTTGGAGGATTGAACCAAGCCTTACTTGGTTTATATGCCCTCATGCTCATCAAACTTGCATTAGCTAAAATTCAGTGAAAAATTGTTGCTCTTTATCTGTTACTTTGATATCTGTGGTTTTGAAAGGGATATAGATCATTTTAGTTAACAGAGGTTTGTTAAGTGTTGTAAATAAGCGGGCAAGTAGTTGAATGGATCATGGGACACGTTTGATTGTATAGTAAGTGTGTTATATGCCATAATGCAGGGACTAATGGTGGATAGATTTAATATGTACGTACGAAGATATGTTTTCATATATTTGTCCGCACGCATGCTCGGCATCCAAGTTGACTTTTAGATAAGAAAACTTCACAGTTCGTCAGTTTTTCGTCCAGTCTAAACCCGCTATAAAATAAATCATGTTTTATAGTGGTGTTACAATTAGCAACGCTGCGCTTTAGGATGACGACAGCAAGTCAAGTTTTGCGTAAGTACTTAGTTAGGAATAATTTTCATTTTGCGTAGCTAACGAAAACATGGACCACCGATTACTACCGACGTTTTACAGAACCAAACGTTTACCTCTAACACGATACGATGGTTTTCGTGGTTCCAGCGTGGGAGGGGGACTTTCTACCACCTGGAGCGATCTCGTAGGCGACCCGCTAACAACCTACTAACTTTATATAAGCCGTTAGAGGCCAATATCGCGTAACGCAGTGGATGAAAACAGAGCCGTTAAAATTGTTAATGGCATCGTTAGATTCGGGCACTGTGCAATTTAAAACGGATGCCATTGATAACAAAGAGCTATTACTATACGTGTCGATAAAACTAAATTAAAATACAGTACGGCATCGGGTCCAAATAGTCCGATTACGTAACTTGAAATACTTTGGCGCATTTAAGCTTAAGACGTCTCGAAAAATATGGAAGTAAAGTGCATGTATTTCAACACAGAAAGATTCATTGGCTACCCGCGTTCTTGTGATGAAATTAACCGCAAATAGATGGTTAGTTTAGGCCAATAAGCATTTATTGCTTGTTGAATTTTTACATCACTAACCGGTTTCTCCGACGAGCCCTAAACATGCCTCCGAGTTACGCGCCCCGCCCATTTCGTGATTGGTGCCCGGTAGCCGCTCGATTCACGCACTCACACATTTTCAAGTTCGATCATCATTATAAAGCAATGTCAATGAAAAAAAAATTATAAAAAAAACAAAAAGTCTCTTCGAAAATTCAATATTAGTATTCAGAAATCGTAAGTTGGTAGCGCTACTCAAAGTATCGTATTATTTTATTAGACATAGACAAGGAATAAACCGATTTCCAAGATATCAATTCCTCGTTAATCTCGAAATACATTATCAACACGATATTATGGTTCACTAATGTTAGACCAAACAACTTTTGGCCAAATGTTTCATTTGACCTAATGCATTTTTTTCTTAAATAGAATGCTTTATAGGATTATTATAAAACAAACCTAACCTAACCTAATGACTTCTATTTGATGATATTCAAAGAATACCCGAAAATACCACTGTTTTGACGAAAAATGCATTAGGTCAAATGAAACATTCGTCAAATGATACATTTGGCTAAAAGTTGTTTGGTCGAGAGACAGGACCTCCGGTCAAAACAATATTATATTTTGAAGAAGCATGTTGTCTGAAATTTGGTAGTTTTTGCAAATATCCTCGAATTCTGTAATCGTTGTAGCAATTTGAAATGTGGTGTTTTGGGAACGAGCTAGCTACAGGAATAACTGGCAAAGCTACCTAACACCAAAATAAGTACCATACCAGCGACTAACGGCCCTTCTGAAGGAAGTAAGTAAACCTTTACCAACCTCCCTGTTCTCCAAAAAAACGTCAGGTACTTCACCTGTGGCGCTCGGCTATCAGAAAGTGTTGGTATTTGAACGTTGGTCAAACAACGCTGCCGCGAACTGACCTCTACAAACATATCAATGAGTGGACGAATTGTGAATGAATGTGCTAACTGCGAGCGGCAAAAAAGTGTAAACGCTTTAAAATTATAACAACAAACCTTGGAGCAAATAAAATAGTTCCTCAGACTGTGCTAAGAGGAAATGCTAGAAAGTGGACCCTGCTCTGATGCAGTATTGGACACAACCGTTGAGAAGAAAAGTAGTTGTAGGTAGCCGGTGATCTGAATTTAGATTTTACTCGTTCTAAGAATCTAAACTATGTGGTAAGTTGACACGGGAAAAAGGCATCACATTATTTTACATAAATTTAAAAGTAACTGATATAGCAATTTTCCAAATCGGTCAAGGCGTCTTCGAGTAATCGAGGAACATAAGTACATAAAAAAACAACTAATTTATAGCCTCCTCATTTTTTCAAGTCGGTTAAAATTAACGTCTTCTCGAAAGCGATAAGGAAACCATTGAACAGAGGTCATCGCAACAATGTTAAGGTTATTCTTACTTATAGCATTTTTTCTTCCATTTTACAACACTACTTTATCCATAACCTACCCTTAAATTAGTGGAAAATAATACCACGTACCTACACCGTAACAAAGCTATCGAGAACAACCACGAACTCAATCCTAGAAGCCGAATTGTGTACAAAGCATTACCTCATATGTATTATTCATAACGTTATCACTTATCCGCTCTTTTGTCGGCAAATCTGGCAATCGTGGACAAAGGAGCACATGACCGCGCAAACACGCAGATACGTTATCGACCATTATCTGACAGTTGCGTTACTCGGTGCGACTACTGGGAAGGCTGGCTTTTGTACCAATATGCATGTGGAGGTTTTGTTGGGGATACCTTTACTAAGTGGTATTTAAAAAATATGCTTTCTGTTAATTATCGTGGCAGTAGTGATTCGTTTGTTTGTTACAAGTGTCGAACTTAAAAAAAAATGGAACTGGGATAATGCCGTCCTAAGCAAAAAGGACGCATCTGACTATGAGACTCGTAGTCCTTTTGGAATTGGAATACATAAATGTACTTACATAATAGACGTTGATAAGCAAATTTAGGCAAAAGTTTTAAAGACACATTAACATCGAGGAGGTATATTCTGCCGTCCTAAGCAAAAAGGACGCATCTGACTATGAGACTCGTAGTACTAACTAGGTAACTGCCCGCGTATTACAAAGAAAACCAGGCAACGCCACGCGGTATTACCTAAATACAGCCTATGCCCATTTCGAAAATCCATTCTATACCTATTACTGGAAAAGAATTATAAAAGCGGAAGAAACATAGATATTAGTACCTTATTATTATTAGAATAGTTGAATATAGCAACATAAAAAAATATTTATTATAGATAATACCTCATCCAATAGGTAAAGTATGGTAATAGGTACCTAGAAAAGAAAACCGAATGAACCTACTAAAACCAAATGTTGAAAAAGCACGCCCAATGTTTGTCAACCCCGAAAAGGCAATGGCGCTCAAACTTTAGCGCTCTATTTGTTGATATTTAACACATCCCAAGAAAGGAATTCGTTTATCTATCACGTTAAGATTACCGAGAGATAAGCCAGTCGAAACTCGACCAAGCTTTGTCTTTTATCTAGCACAAACAAACGTTTCCTGTTGCGTTCCTGCACTCTCTAGATGACAAATTAGTCGCGTTTCTAAGGACGTTTGTTATGTACAAATAAGGTATCGCTTATTGACTTTTGAAGTTTGAATGGTTACATTGGTTACCTGTCCGGTCGGTAAATAAACTCAAAGATTTAGGAATATATTCACTGCTGGAAGAGGTAGTTTCTAAGCGTATGGCGCCTTACTTTTCGTTGTGATTTTCACAACGCAATGGGTCAAGGAACTGCGTCAGAAGCTACGTTTCAGTCTAACTTTTCCGATGCTGCAGGTTAAACGAACATAAGAGAAAACCTTAAGGCACAAAGGCGGACTTAATGCCAAAAGTCGGGTTATTACTAGAGTTAAATTCCTGACATATTTCTGTTTATCCCAATGGACATATTCATGTAGGTAACATAAACTTTATTTTTAATAAAACATACCAAAATACGCCACTAAGCACATTGAAACATCGTTTTATCAAGTCAGGTGAACAATACAAGTAAGTAGGTAGGTACATTAATACCATCAATACTTTCCCTTCAAAGCCCATTCATCTCGAAACACAAAGACAATATCGTCTCAGCGAATTTACATCCCATTTGCATGGCAATTATTTGATATCAAACCTAGTTTGCATCTGAGGTCAAGCATCAAAATGCTAATTCAACTTTCGCGGTACAACAAAAGCGGTAATAAATAATCATTGCTGGGACATTATTCCTCCCATGCTCATAAACATGGGATGTGTTAATACGTGTTCTGCGCAAGAGTCTTTTTGTCGCTGCGACGGCGTTGTCAAAAGAGCGCGCGGGCGCCCCGCCGCGCCGTTTGGAACGCGATTCGGAATTTGAAATTCGAACGCTATTTTTAAAGTGAGAAAGGAATTGGTGCATGTCCTGACCCGTTGACAGTGATGTGATTCTTGGTTTTTTCCACTACGGGTATCGGAACACTTATAGTTTTCTGCCCTGATATTTATATCGACTCTAATAAGTAAGTACTACTAATATAATTTTAAAAAAGTACAACTAATATATAATTGTAAAAGTTTTTTGAGTACTAGGACGTTTGTTACTCCATTACACAAAAATGACGGAACGGTTTTCGTATATTTTGACTTATACTTGCAGACAAAAATAACTTGGGCTAAAATTAGAACACGTTTTATTTCAATAAAATCGATTAGTTATTGTTGTTTCTGATTTTCTGAAATCTTCGGACGAAGTCGCAATACTTGGTTATCTATATTATATAATAAAGATTGTCTTATTTCGTCTTAATACTAAACGTTATTTTGTTGGCGAAGTTAAAATTGACAAAATTGATCAAATTGATCTACCTAAACAAGTAGCGTCTGGATACATTTTTCCATAGCACAAAATCGTTTGCAACAATAAAAAAAATATTTATCTTGAATGCGTCCAATTGCGTGTAAGTAAATGCGAAAGATACTGAAGAAGATACTTCCCAAGAAGAGCTCTTGAGAAGTATCTTAATAGTGGGTGGAAGGTCGATGGACAATAAAACTGAAGGATTGGAAACCTCCCGTCAACTACTCGCACTACCGACCACCCAATGATCAAATTATGATGGATCGCGGACGTGAGAATTCAAAATCATACAGTTTTCTATTGCCGATCCGCGGTGATGGTGACAACTTCTGGCCAAGGCTCACTTGGACCGGGGACTTGAGCATTGTAACAGAACATCGACCACTCGCCGTTATTAAATTGGGCGAACTAAATAACGAATAGATCCAAGCATAAAGCCAAACAGCGCTACGAACATGTTTACACGACTGCCCAACGAAAAGGAGTGTAATGTTTTCAGGGTCTAGTATGTAGTTAGATTTTTTGTCACGATCATTCTAGCGAACGTAGAGAATGCTGTGCGGAGAGGGAAGGCACGTAGAACCGATGGCCGTTGCGGCGGAAAGGTTCTCGATTGGCAGCCGCGCATAGTGGGTAGGCCCCCACAAGGTGGACTGATGACCTGGTAAAGGTCGCGGGAGTCCGCTGGATGCGGGTGGCGCAGGGCCGGTCATTTTGGCACTCTTTGGGGGAGGCCTTTGTCCAGCAGTGGACGTCTTTCGGCTGATATGATGATGATGATGGAGTGGGAGGGCAGCGGAACCATAATAAAATTGCTCGGCTCATCAAAAAGCTCGAAGCAAATTTACTGTCGTTTCGCTAGAAATGCTCGCCAAAACGCTCACTAGAATGCTCATTACAAGTGCATGCTTAAATCTATCAGAACAGAACCTTAAGGAAGCAACTAGGTACTAACATGATCAGCTGCATGGGTGGGCTAAGAGTCTTGCAAGATTTAACAGTGCTATAAACCTTAAAGTGTCACATTAAATGGTTAATTAACCAGTTAAGAGTCCCCACAGTCAACTCAAGTCGACTCTATATACAAACATAGATTGTTTCTCATTTTAAAACGGCATGCTGGAATAACATGAACATTTTATTATCACTTAGAAAGTTGAAAAACCCCCGACATTTTCCTTTCAAAGTGCAATATCTCAAAAACGGCTCAACAGATTTTCATGAAACACTCGCGATAAAATTATCTATGACCCAAAAAAAAACTAAACGAAAATCGGTTCATCCGTTTGGGAGCTACGATACCACAGACACAGATACACAGACAGACACGTTAAACTTATAACACCGTCTCTATGCGTCGGGGTTAGAAATGGGATTCGCCATATCTAGGTCGGAAACTTGCTTCTGTTGCTATAAATATAATAGAAACAATGAAGCGATGAGTCACTTTCACTTTGTATGACAATCGTTTCACTCGCTTATATTAGAATTTATAGCAACAAAAAGTAATTTCCGACCTAGATATGCCGGCTCCCATTATGTACACAAAGTTTCAAGTTATTCTAGCATATAGTTTTAAGATGAGGACCAAACTACGTTTGTATGGAGAGCCGAGCGTCCTGGGTAAGTCTTAATTTGTCCAGTCAATACGACAGCCTCGTTTTGACCAAATAATACTGTTGATCAAATGTTGACCAAGGTATTGGGTCATAGGTAAGTAGACGACATTCAAAGATAGGTCTGCAGATTGTAACGAGGATAGGTAAGGTTAGGTTGGTGAGATATAAGGAGACGGGAGAGATCTCCGAAATTCGGGCTGATAGTGATGACAACTAATCGTAATGAGGCAATAGATAGGTGAACTGATTATAAACACAGTAAGTAGCTATATATCTGCCGGGAACTGATCCTACTAATAGTATAAATGCGAAAGTTTAGATGTTTGGATGTTTGGATATTTGTTACTCAATCACGCTTAAACGACTGAACCGATTTGAATGAAATTTTGCACGAAGATAGTTTATAGCCTGGTTTAAAATATAGGATAGTTTTTATCCCGAGTCCACGCAGACGAAGTCGCGGGCGGAAGCTAGTGTAAAATAATCTTTCGTGTGGGTCTTAGTGATTATTGTACTAGTGAAATAATAATACATACTAATATTATAAATGGGAAAGTGTATGTGTGTGTTTGTTTGTCCGTCTTTCACGGCAAAACGGAGCGACGCATTGACGTGTTTTTTAAAGTGGAGATATTTGAAGCGATGGAGAGTGACATAGGCTACTTTTTGTCTCTTTCTAACCCCCCACATCCCTAAAATGGGGGGTGAAAGTTTGTATGGAGCTACGGTATATAAACGACTTCCACACGGACGGAGTCGCGGGCAGAAGCTAGTAAATATTATAATTACGTGTTACCTATAAAGTGTCCTAAAGACACTAAAATACATTTATTATTATTAAGAGCCTTAAACACTTAAGCCTGCTGCTGGGCAAAGGCTTATTCTTCCACATATCCCTGTCCTGGGCAGCCTCCCACCAGTCCTGATCGAAGACGACAAGCCAGAAGCGTTATGGGCTACAATTACCACCGAGTGGATCCCACGGAACCGAATACGGCGTCGCGGTAGACCACGTAGGAGATGGCGAGATGAGCTTAACGTCTTTGATCAAGACAATACATTTACATAGTGTTTTTCCGCTTTTATCAGATAGTTCCGAAGCGCCACTAAACACATCCTACGCTGCATCTCAATTGGTATCGTAAAACACTCACTTTGCGACCATACTTCAAGCCATATGTAACCCACCTACTATTCGTCTCGATTACGCAACAGCTGTGTATTGTAAAAGGTATTAAACGAGTATAATTTGTTGGAATCGCAATCAAATCTCGATTGGAAGACGCGCGGGCGGCTCGTGCTACTGTGTTACGCGATATAGACTAGGAGCCGGCGACCAATTAAATGCGAATATGGGCAATGAAATATAATAATTACTCCTGTTTACAAAAATATGGATTGTCGGTCACCAAATGTTCAAATTTTATATTTATTTAAATATGTATATTGAATATACAAGTTACTCATACCTAGCAAATATACAACGTAGGTAGATCGGTATATTATAAAAAACATGACGTTATCTTTTAAAATATGTGGTAAAAAGCACGCGTTTATCAACACTTTAAATATTTGATTCTTCTACATTTTTATACAAAGCGAACCAGTAGCACTTGTAATGAAAATAACTTTGATGATAACATGAATGTAAATTTTCTTATCATAATTTAAAAAAAAACGCTTTATTTCATAAAATATGTAACAGAATCCAAAACTAACTCCTCACTTTGTTTACGTTTAAAGTGCTACACCAGCTCTTGGCCTATAAAGCCCACTTTGTTTGTAATTAGGGATGTAAATTCGGTCAAGCCTCAGGGTTTACGATGTTTACGCAAGAGCGAATAAGCCCGCCGTCCGACAGCTAAATGGAATCATTTTATATTTCGTACAGCCCTATTTTTGTTACGTGTTATGAATGGAAATTAGTTTTAGCCGCGATTGAGAAATTACTGTATAACATGGGATTTGAGCCAGTTTTGGGTAATGTTTACAATAAATGGGGAATGGATATTTTATTACTTATTGTTTTTTTTTTTTTTAGATTTTCAAAATTAACGCAACAGCTAAAGTTACTATCGGAAGTTTATAACCGTACGTATACTGGTAGTTCAGCTACTTACACAAGTCGTATCTCAATAGTTTTGAAGCTCATCTTATCGGTCGGTGACAAAAAAAGCGAAGTACAAAAACTTAAATTAGTCCGAACAAAGACATAATTAAAATACAAAACTAACAAGTAGGTACCTACTTGCATCTTAGGCACATATATACTCCTCTGGCTATTAAATAACGGCATATTTCCTATTAATGTTGGGACAAGTACCTATAATAATCATTTTTAACAAAAATGTACCATATCTCCGTATCAACATAAATATGTGGGCAAATACGTACAAACTACAAAGGAATAGCGCTGCTTAAGTGCGCATATAATGCATTTGCACTGCAGACAGTTAAAGGTTAAATTTAAACATCGGTTTTATTTCATCCGTGTTATTTATGAACTTTAATTAAAGTCAAGCGTATAAAGAGTTAATTTATTTTTGTTCTCAGCCATTTTCCGCGTTCTTTTTGCTTTAATATGAATCGTGATTTTAATGTGTTATTATGCAAATATGTAGGTGCAGTGATTGTTATTAATATATTGTAAAAAGAGGATTTGTAATCATGTGATTATGTGGGTTGTAGTTAGATGTAGGTTGGTAATGTTATTATTTTTGCATATTTTAGTTCCGTAGCTCTTAAACTAAAGAAGCCTATGATATGTAGGTATTTCATGTTAGTTTCATTATAATATTTTCGATTTTGAACAAGAAATAACCGAGAAAAATCGTAATTTCTCGTAAAAATCGTATCGAAAGTGTCAAAAGCTGTGTCTAATGATGCGAGCGGCTCGCATTCAGCACAACAAAAACCCATGAACTGCCGAAAATATTCCCGAACGTCACAAAACGCCACTTTCCCAACAAACCATTCCTCTTTTATTGTTAAATAAACCATAAATCGTTATATAATGGTCACTTTGGGCAGTGAATGGGGGTAAAAAAAGTATTAAGGACGTTTTTTCGTTTTTCTGGAACTAGCGCCGCGAGGCGCTAAGGCCCGTTGCATAATAATGCGCCCGTCCAAATAATGCGTGTTTCCAGATCAAAGGACCTTAGCTGGTCACCTGTTATTTATGTTCTATAATCCGGTGCATAAAATATTGTTGATTAAGGTTCGCGGGTGACTCTTGGGGTCGTAAATTAAGTTTGATTGAGTTAAGAAAAAAAAAAAAGTATATTGGGAGAAATGAGAAAAATGCTTTCTGAACTAAGTAAAAATGAAGGTGTATTATTAGAACACATGACAAAATAGTAATAAATAGAGACATTTGAAACATCACTCAAAACCAGTATTAACGTTTACATAAATAAAGTTTGAAGTTATAGAAATAGAGCGTTTGTACCGTATATCACAAATATATTTTGAACACAAACACACTTTGACAATAACATAATCAATATGAAGCACAAATCTGAAAACAAAATAAATCCAATCGCATCTCTTATTCGTCGACCGGCTTATAAGATTATTTATTCACTCTCACGGCATTAAGTATTGCTTAAACGATTAAGAAATGCGATTAGACGATAAAAATGAAAATATCAGTACTCACTGCGTGCAGGCGCTGACAAGTGCTGTTATTGCTGATTAATGTTTATTTTACGTATAAATAAGGCGAGATCGCGACGCAGACTGATACGGGGCAGTAAAAAACTGTAATTTATTAGTGGCGACTTCTCGTGTTGGCTCGGTCTTAACGAGTGCGAGAAAAAACTGACTTGGTACGTAGCTCGAGCAGCAGTGGCCTGGGGAAGAATAACCCAGGAGTCAGTGGGAGCTGCCACCGCTTCCGAAAGCGCCCCGCTCCCCTCCTCCCGATACAGATCACGCATTCTACGAATACCTTCAACGACGCAGCCGACGACCGCCACCCATCCCTTTCGCTCCAAGGCAGTTTAGGCGGGCGGTTGGCGCGGGACGAGGGGGGTTGCGTGCCGATGCTTCCTAAGTTCACCAAGTAAAGGTCACGCGGGCTAAGCGACGGCCGCAGCGACGCTGCGCGAGCTCGGTGTGCCGGCAGCGCGCAACACCGGCAGCGCCCACATCACCGACCGTTTAGTTCGCGCCGCGCTCACACGCCTATACCGGTCTCGCTTCACCCTGCGCATGCGCACGCAAGCGCTCCTCTCGCACGGCGACGTGGAAAAATGTATCTAGTTTTGTGCCGATGCGGAGTGCAGTAGCCGCTTTTTTTTTTCAATAAATTTGTGGTTGCTCGTCTCGCTTAGCCGCCGCGGGCGGGGGCGAGCGGGAGCGGGATGGCGGATGCCTACCGGGTTACGCCTTCGCACTCGTTGTTATATAGGCTGGCGTGTTAGCATTGCATGTATAAATAATAATGTCGTAAATGGTGTTCGTGCGGTTATATGCGGCTTCTGTGTTACGCGCCGCCTTCTCTTTTTATGAACGCACTACACTGTATAAACACTTAACTACGAATATATTAAACTTTGATGCTGAACTGTTTTTTCTGTACTAAATCGTCGTTTTACTGGATAAAAGTGTGAGATCGGAACAGAAAGTTCTAATTGGTTTATTGCTGAGCATATTCCAATTAAAAATTTAATTGATTCATTGCTAAATTGTTTTTTTTTATTAATAAAAGAAATATTCACAACCTAGTTTCCCAGAAAAAAAGTAATGAGTAGATACAAAAATAGATGTTATAATTAAAGGAAATGCCCTTATTTGAAGTATTTTTACAGCCCTAACTGTTCATTCCCAAGATATGCAGCAAAATGGTAAACAGACTGGACTTCTAAGAAAAGACTTCAACGCGCAACTCGCGCGCAGTAGGGATGCTATAATCTTATTAGATTTTTGTTTGTATTGTTGAAAAGTATAAAACTAACATTTATCTACATAGTATATGTAAATACATAGTTTATGAGTACTTTCGTGTGCTCGCCTGTGTGGTGTTCATATGCATTGGCTATGGGATTCATAAACAAAGTGGCAGACAAAATTATAAATAACAAAACATTTAAAGGGGTTTGGGTAAAAATGTTGTATTTTTTTTAGATGAGCGGCCACTCGTAAAAGTGGTAGATTATGATAGATCTACTCAAAACAAACATATTTTGTTATGAAATGTAATACACTAAAATGCATCGGAGCCGAGATATTAGCAATCTATATTTTCGCAGGTCAATATTGTAAAGTTATAAACTAAACTTCAAACTTATATATCTCGGCTCCGATATTGTTTAACGCGTTTAATTTTATATATCTATGCATATTAAGAGGTCCTCTAAGCGATTATTAAAAAAACATCCTTGGCTGCTGCAAAAAAAACGTCATTTTTTCTCATACAAGGTTACCCAATGCCCTTTAGTTCAATGGAGGAGGGTATATAAGTAGATACCTCATCTTCTTATTTGATACATGGATTTACTATAAGGACCTATTTTTTTTTATTTTTAATATTATGCAGGCTAAATAATTTTAGTAGGTACCTACCTAAGCTAAATATACGTAGGGGGTAGGTACCTTTTATAGCCCTAAAGGATATTAAACGAAGGTAATAAGGCCCAGGAGGCACAGGACTTAGCTTAAATAAGTATTAAATAATGTTATATTTGTTGTTTAACATTACGCAATGTAAATTTTAACCTAATAATTATACTGTAGCATAAGAGGTGACAACTATAGCAATAATTAAATAATTGACATGTAAAATATCATTTTATAAATAAACGATTGTATTGAATTGAATTGGACGTCTTTAAAGCAATGAGTAAAATTGAGCCAATAAAATATCTAAAACTGATCATCAAAGACTTCTAACTAGGCTCGAACTAACGGACCGACACGCGACCGTTAAATACGTATACAAAACTACAAAACAAACTGTCACAAAGCTTTCAAAGCTCCCCCGTCACGGCCATACAACCAATCAGCCACAGACAATGCAAACAACGCGACAATACCCGAAAACATCAAAACATATTAACGGCCAATTGTTTTCAAAATTGGAATGCATTATTCCAAACTACGGGGATCTGAGACACAATCACACCCTTAAAATAACAACGGCGCATCACCGAACCAAAATCTTCACACCTAAGACGTTTTTCGAATAAAGAATCCGTTTATAGACTGCGAAGTATCCATAGACAAATGAAAACCGAATGTTTGCTCACAATGCAGAAACAAGAGGGATAGAAAAAAGAAACTATGGTCTATGGCGTTTTCTTTTGTTGCTCGCATGAATGGAGACCACACTGGCCAGTGACATGCGTTGCTAATTTTCCAATTTTGAATCCTGTCGAACGTAATGGAATACCGTAAGATATTCATTGCAAACTCGTATTTTAATCAGCGTGGGGCCGTTAAAAGCAATCTTATTGGTAGGGATTAAGATTCAGATTTTAAGGAAACGCCGACAAACCTTAGGAGTTTAGATGGGAATGCTTCGATACGGTTTAATGTTGTTATTGTGAGTTCATTTTGGCCGTTCATATTGGGGGTGGGTTAAGGAATATGGAATGCAAATCGCTTAAAATCTGTATTGTATGTAGTTACATTAATTACTAATTATTGTATGACATAGACCACAAGTAGGTACAGTACAAAGTTATACAAATTCTGAGTCTTCAATCATTATTATCAAGTTCTATAGTCGATGGAAAAGAAAAACTTTCGTTACTATACCTAATAGATAAAGCTGGTACCTACCTACTATTAATTTGGTATTCTTTATTCCGTGGGTAGAACTGACCTACAGATAGGCAGGTATGGACAGCTACCTTAATCTTTCTTGAAATGATTAGCCTTATTATTTTAGTTTTAAATAATAACACATAATAATATCTTATCCAATCAGATAACATCTATCCTAATAAAAGTGACAAGAGTGTATGACTCTTTAGTTGAAAATCAAATTTAAACCATTTATGTAAGTATTTGCACGCTAAATTTCGTGATCGTGTAACAAAAATTATATTTATCTACAATTTTTTATCTAAGATTAAAATCTAATAGGTATGCTTAACACTTCGCCACCGTAAGTAACATTCATTTAAAAATAGATCAGTGACAGCCGTAATGCCCAATCGTTCGACTGTCACAAAAAGAGATACCACTTTTGTTGCTTACTGTTCGAACGTCAACTAAGCGCATTACCCTAACACTCGTGTGCACGGCTGTACTTAGTAGACTCCAACGCTAAACACTGACACCGGATAATAGGATAAAGAATTTGAGCCACGACTGTACTGCCTTCTTGAAAGTTCTCACAACATCATGAGTATGCTCTTTACAATCGATATTTAAAAAAAGAACAGCATCGATGTCTCTGTTGTCAACGGACAATTCTTTCTGAGATCAACTGAGCCGACCTTATTCGAATTTCGATCTTAGTACCTTTAAGATACGGTTATGTTTAAATTGTGCGTGCGAACTATTTTATTGTTCGGTTTTGGTATGAATTGCGTCACCGTCCAAAAAGATTGAAAGACAAAGCACGAAGCGATCGTCGCATTACTTGCTTACTTTCTCAATCTCATGTTTCTTAACAACGTTTTTTACAATTTAAACTTTGTTTTAAATACCTGAAGCTTCTTTTGTCGTCGAAACAATGAGCAGATATACGAGTTTGATGAATTAAGCTCGCACCGCGGATCTAATGACGAACCGAAACATTTTAGAAGGCGTTCGACTAGTTTGAGTCACTTTATAAGGCACAGATCGGATTTGAGATACGATACGGTGTACTTTTATGGTGCCGGTAGCTTTAACAACGAGTCGATGCTGCGATTGTCGAGGCAATCGGTTTAAAATCGCTCGCGACGAATCAATGCGAATATCAGTGGAATTTGAGGGGAAAATTATTGACTTTGCATTTGTTTTACTCATACAAGTAAGTAAATCTTCTTATTGGCTGGCCGGTAACGTTAAATACGGCGTCAGCAGCTGTCATCCTTTAAAGAACTATCAAACTTCTCATACAAACATATTTTAACAGACGTTAGGTTACTTACAATTACGAACGGGTTGAGACAACTGAGATTCTAGTATAAGTTTTACCGAAACAAAACGTTACGATCGCGTTTGCGTTTTACCCTCAATTCGTATGAGATGTAACAGCTAAACGCAAACGCGGTCGTAACGTTTTGTTTCGGTAAAACTTATACTAGAGCCTCTGAGCCTATATATGCCTAGATATACCCACTTTGATTCTCTGAACTTGGTCAAGGGCTGCTCATCAATATATTCTGGTAAAATTACTGACGAATGTTCTAGAGGTTTCGTGTATGTTTATTTTGCTTTAATACATCGCTTTTTAAACCCTCGTATGCGGATGTCATTTATATCAAATTATTAAGTTCAACTCTAACCAACCCCCTTTTTCTAGGAGCTACTAAAGAAGGACGTTTAAAACTGACAGCCGCTATTTGGAGCAGTATTAAGGTTCTGGAGTGGTGGTCACCATGTACCACAAGGTCTAGAAGACTCAGTGTGGGGGCGGCTTCTCTTGGATCAGACATCGGGCTGCCTGCTGATCAAGATAACGGAAAAACTTCCCAGGAGGCTGGCACACGACACGAATTGATGTGATGATCCATGGAGGACGCCACCTTTGACCTTTTAACCCATTCACGGCCACGCTACGGTCGTAGCGATACGCCGTTAATCCGTAGCAGGTTAAATGCGTGCGTGACGTGATCGGCACTTGTTTTTTCTAGAGGGTCAACCCTAGGTAGGTATATAGGGGGAAGTCCCTTAACGCCGGACGGCACCTAGTGCCGGACACTCATACTATCGCGAGCGATTCAAGGACAAGTACTTTTACTTCCCCTTTACCTCCCGCGACCCTTTAACTTGTCCTTGAATCGCTCTCGTTATTGGTTATCGAGATAATACGAGTCTCCGGCACTATAGGTGCCTTCCCGCGTTAAGGGACTTCCCCCTATAGGGTCAACCCTAGTCTCACCTGATGGTAAACGATGACAGGGCCTAAGATCAAGCAAATGTGTTACGGTTTCAACCAGTAGGATACCATAAATAAGTAACTAAAGAAGAGATGAGATTGTAGGGGTGCAATGTCCGAGTATTAGCTCAAACCCGACTACACCCCAAATATGCTAAACCAGGACACAGTTCCCAATATAGCCCACCTAGAAACACAACCGTGACCATAATGACGCTATTGAGATTAATAGACACTGTTAATCAGCAATCAGCCACCAGATTCCCGGCATACCCCGCCGCTCAGGTAGTCAGATGTCGCGTGTAAATCATAACTTTATCTTTTTTACGGCCTTCGCGAATTATAAAGTCTAAAATATTATTAAGTCTAATAGATATTAAAATGTGATAAAGTTCATAAATTACCAAGTCATTAAATGTTAAGGAATTTTGAGGGAAGGAGTCACTACAGTATAGAAAATGAAGGTAAAGGATAATTATTATTTTTTCAAATGGATATTAAATACAGTACTTATAATAACTACATAACATAATATATATACATGATTTTACAAATCTCTAGGCGAGATAATCGCAACTACTGTTTCGTAACTTGCTGAAAATATACTTATGTGTAGAGCGAAGACCCGAGATCATAACTTTATAGGGTTTCGTAGTCAAGAATCCGTATCCGTTTTCCGATTACGATCGGAAAGACAAAGTGTTAAGCTTTAACTTTTAAATGGAAAATTTTAGACCATTTTTATTATATAATTGAGCAAATCAATAGGTTACCTAAATGGTTTCTAACAATCGATTCGCCCATCAGCGCAATATTTTTTACATATGGAGTGAATGAACAAAGGCGCACAATAAATGGTAAAAATACTATAAATCCATTAAAATGGTCTAGAACATTCATGCCAACCATTTTCGTCGTGCATTTCATTGTGGATTTAATCTGCCATGACTTAGTAACAATTAAGATGTCTGGAACATCAGTTACCTAGATCACGATTCGGATCGCAGTCATAAAGATTTACATTGGACATAAGATATGTTTGTGTACATGGCTACACCTAGATATTCCAAAAAACCGGTAAGGCACTAGGTTTGATTGCTCATTAAGCAGGATTCTAGACGCAATTGAATTTGAGACGATCGCCTTGTCAGTATTATTGTCGTAATTCGTTGTCGTTGTCGAAATATGAAAACAAACGTCGTGAGTTTTCGCAATATTAGAATCAGAATCAGAATCAGAAAATATTTATTGTTTAACTGTGTACATATTTATAGGATGAACAAATTCGAAAAGTATCAATAGTTACCTGTTACAGGCATACAATAATAAACTTACGACTAAACTGACAAATTATACATTAATGATTTAATACTGTTTTTATAATTAAAAAATTCATTTAAATTGTAAAATACTCTTTCAATAAGCCAATTTCGCAAATAAGCTTTAAATTTATTTCCATGCAACATTTTAATTTCTACAGGAAGTTTGTTGAAGATTCGTATAGCGGAAATCAAAGTACTGTTTTTATACATCTTATTATTCACTCTTGGGAGTAGAATGTCGTATTTGTATTGGGTTCTTAAGTTTTTTCTTGATTCTGTTTTTTCAATAAAAAATTCTGCATTGTTTTTTACAAACTGACATAATTCTAAAATGTAGATAGAAGAAAGTGTGAGAAATTTCTTTTCTCTAAAAACATTTCGCAGTGAATGTCGAACAAGCAGTCGGTATATGGTTCTGAGACATCTTTTTTGGAGGATAAATGTAGACTGAATATCAATTGAATTTCCCCAGTAAATGATTCCATATGTGAGTATAGGATATACATTTCCAAAATAAGCATTCCTGACAATCTTTTCGGAGCATGTCTCAGATAAAATGGATAGAGCATAGCAGTTGCTTGAAATATTTTTATTAATAATTGCAATATGGGTCTCCAGTTTGTGTGAATCAACAGTTAGTTACCCCTAAGAACTTTATACTATTAACGACTTCTATGGGTACACCGGCTTCAGAAATATTAAAACTAGAAGGGGCAGTTCTTTGATTTCTAAATTGCACTAATTTAGTTTTGCCCAAGTTTACTTTTAAATTTAATGTTTTTAACCAATCCACAATGTTTTTAAGTGTACAGTTTATGTTTCCTTCCATAGAAGAAATATTTGAAAATAATACAGTGGCATCATCAGCGAATAAAACACAAAGTTCTTTGACAATCATCGGAAGGTCGTTAATATATATTAGGAACAAAAGGGGGCCAAGTTAGCTTCAATCTGAGGCTCTAGTATAAGTTTTACCGAAACAAAACGTTACGATCGCGTTTGCGTTTTACCCTCAATTTGTATGAGATATTACAGCTAATAAACGCAAACGCGGTCGTAACGTTTCGGTAAAACTTATACTAGAGCCTCTGAGCTGTTTTGGAACGTTTGAGTTTCGGACGAAGCCTAGCGTGCTGCAACTTATATATGAATAAAGTCAACATGATTTATTATTGCCGAATCCTATTGAGTTTGAATGTGACACATTAGGTCCAAATCATTCCATCGGTCGTACAAGAGCTCTTTCTACGTTATTTAAATCACCGAGAAACCATTTTTGAAAAATTATGATTGGATAAATCGTTGAGGTCGACTAATTTTGTCAAAGGAGAAACAAGAATAGAAGTGTATAATGAATGGCCATTGGCCTTGCCCAAACAAATTGAAACAAACGCGGTTTCCTTATAATTGCCCTAAAAATAATAATTCAATTTTGCGGTCCGGCGATAAAATTACAACCTTTGTCCATTCCTTGTGTAGGGGACAATAAAAATGCAAATGGCGGCCAACGATGTTTAATTTACGGCGGTGAGACGTTTAAGGGAGCAAACACACTGTGTTGCCTCTCTACTTCTTGAGAGGCGACAGTAAGAAATGCACATAACAAATGTACAAATTTAAAACAAACTTATATCCAGCAAAAGAATAAAACCCAATAAATAAATAGGCTATATTATATACGTAAATACATATTTTTTCAATTTAAATGCATTTTGCGCTTAATAGGGGTGTACTAGACACCAAATAACAATATAAAAAGTACCTTTCTAACTGTTGCTACACTTTACCTTTCTTAGTTTTAAGTTACATGGTTGCAAGTAAATATTATTATAATATAACCAATAATGTTGAATATTCTGGAAAAAGGATTTCAAATAATATCAAATGGAAAAAGTAAAACAGGGATTAAATAATCACAAAGTTATGTGGCCAAAATTTTAAGAGGGGGTATATTCTGTCCCTTTTCCGCAAAACGCACCTTCATATGAATCTTCTATTGTCATTTACTATGAAGCTCGCAGATCGTGACGTCACGCACAGAGGATAAGCATAGCCATCCAACGTGGCATTGCTGCCAGCCTTCTGGGCACAATACAATACAACAATACAAATACTCTTTATTGCACACCTCACACAAACAAATCAGAGCATGTTGCCCAGCGACGGCGAACTGGGGCAAATATTTTATTTGTAAGTTATTTTATTTTAGAAGTAGTTTAGTTTTAGATATAGTTATAATAAGTTTCGTTTAGTTTTGTTAATTTAACATGTTCCTTTGTTTTAAATTAAATTATTTAAGCCATTAAACATATAATGTATTTTTATCTATATAATTAATGTTTATCGTCGTTGCTTAGTTTGGGTTTGGGACTAGGTCGATGTGTGTAAGATTGTCCTCAAATATATTTATTTATTTAATATAATAAAAACACGTGTTTAGTGGATTATAGTTAAAGAGTGACCCAGGAGACGTAGCTATGGTAACGAGCAACAAAAAATAGCTGCATTTAAATGCTGAGCTATCCATAGATAGGTACTAAGTCACCGGAAACTGCATCGTTGTTGATTTAACTACCTACATGATTCAGTCGGGTGCGAATAGAAGGGTGGTTTTTGCAGTCCGGTGTGTTTTTTAATCGTAAATGGAAATAGATTGTAAGTACTGTGGCCGTTGTGCTAGGAACCACTACAATATTATAACATTTTCTCTATGTTTAAACCGTTGCTAAAAGTTGGTCTGAATTTACTTAATGTACCTACTTACTCTGCCTACCCCTTTCGGGATTGCAGGTGTGACTTTATGTATGTTAACAATTAACAAGTATGATAAGATTTTATTTCCATTCTTTAGAATTACTTTCATTAAAATTTAACCATAATATAAATTGAGACAAGTGTACATGGTCCCTTTATAATTGGGTGACCGACGCGACGTTTGTTAATGATGGCCGTTTTATAGATGATGCTGCTGATTTTGCTACTTGGGATTGCTTAGGTTTACTACATATTATCTCACTTATCTAGGTGAATATCCAGACAATATTGTTATTTATGAATATTACATTGAGGCAAAACGTACCGTTATAGCGTTTACCTATAATCCACATAATGTATATAACTCACTTTAAATTTGAATAATAAAAGCACTTCACAAAAACAGACTGTCACCACTATACTTAAAATCGTTTATTTTTAAACAAACGACGTCAAAGCTAGACGTAAAATTTACAACTTATTTCGACTATCTTAAATTGTCCAGGTGTCCGTCTGCAAAAAAATCAATTTACATGTTATACACCAACACTAAAACCCCTATGTATATACGGTTTTCAATGGCACTTTTGTCGTGTTGGATCCGTGCGGCATAATTCTATAATGAATGTATTATGCAGATCGAATCGATATTATTCCTTAATCGATAAATCTACACAAGCGAGACAAATAAGTCATAACATTGGAAAACGGTTAAGGACAACGCTTTTTGCAGATGGTTGGCATTTTATATCTTATGTTTTTTTATAAAGATATATAAATCAGTACCCAGACATATGTGGGTGATATATCAGGGTGTTAAGCTAGTTGAGTCACCACTGTTCAGGATACATTTTCTGATAGAGAAGCTTCAAAGGAAAATTTGTCAAGTCGTGTGGATTCAAAACCAACGCGTTTTTTGAATAACGTTGTTAGTCGTTGAAATATCCTTAATTTGTTGCTATAAATAAAAAATCGGATATAATACCTACTTAGTTTTATTATGTAAACTAATATAATGGAGCAAATTTTCGATACTTTTTATTAATTTAAAGAAAGAAAGAAGAAAGAAAGCATTTATTCGTGGACAAAACAATGGGTATAGAAAACAAAACACAGTAAAGAAAAAGTAGCAGGGTCCACGAAAAGGCCCCGACTCAGCATGGTGCTAACCTAGGAGGCCAGCGCTGGTCTTCCGTCGGAACCTTTACATGAGTTACCTCCTGGAAGGCAACACAAAACAAATACCTACGCTAAAACATATTTTAAAGAATACATAGGTATCTTAAGTAAAAATAAGCAGTATGTAAGTGCGATAGAGATAGAGATATCCGAACTTCGACATTCGAAGTTCGTGGTTATAGCTCAGTGGCACGGCAGATTGCAGCGTGTGAACGCGTCGCCAAACTGTGTGTCAGTGTCACTGTCACTGTCAACTTGACAGACCGAAACGCAACTTTTATTTCTGATGGTGAATATACGTAAATACAGAAACGGAAAACAAGTTAAAAATTTTTTTTTTTTTTTTTTAATTCATCCCCTAAATTTCTTTAATCACATTCAAATAATATACATGTCACACAATACATCGCAACAAAAAAAAATACATTTGCGATACAGGAAGAAAACTAAAAACGAATACAGTATGGTGCAAACTTAAATATTGAACGACACAAGCTCAACTGTACAGACATAAAACGACTGCCTTCTGTACAGGTTCATGACTCGGGTGACGAACGGCAGTGCCAAGATATCTACACAATCTAAACATGATAGATTACACAATTATTATGCCAACCAGATGCTGTGCGGATTTATTTATATGCAGATGGGACATATCCCGACAGTACAATTTCGTATTTTTTTATGCGAAGAACGGCAAAAACGCAAGGGAACCTGACTTGGGAACTCTAATTAGAAGATCTTGTAGGATGTGACCCGAAAAAAAATATCTACATATCAAATTAAAAACCCTGTATTTAAACAGATAACCGTAGGTATACGTAAAAACGTTATATTCTCATACCAGAACACATATCTTCTACCCGCGATTAGATTGGTATTGGCGTTGACAGTGTAGCCATATAAATACGTCAAAGTTTAAAGAACCGACTACTATTCCATTCCCAAACTCATAGAGGTTGCAACCTTATTAGGTATATGCTTATATAGCCCCAATGTGCTCATGGTTATAAACTGGTACTATAATATTTATTGATGTGGTATTAGAGTATTTTATTTTTCCATGTTTTTCACTGTCTAATGTACAGTCTCATCATCTCATCATCGTCATTTAAGCAGCGTCACATGACTCGCCAATTATAAAGGGACCATGTACACTTGTCTCAATTTATATTATGGTTAAATTTTAATGAAAGTAATTCTAAAGAATGGAAATAAAATCTTATCATACTTGTTAATTGTTAACATACATAAAGTCACACCTGCAATCCCGAAAGGGGTAGGCAGAGTAAGTAGGTACATTAAGTAAATTCAGACCAACTTTTAGCAACGGTTTCGCGAGTACATTATTGACATAATATGTCAATAATGTACTCGCGAGGCAATTGCACTCTGAAATATTATTTCAGTGCAATTGATTGTATAATAATTTCCGTACCGTAGCCAAGTTGCCATCATCACGAATAAATACAGCTCATCACCTCATCAGCAATATCACAATAAACAAAAAACTACCTTCGTACGCACCCCACAATCCCACATACAAGATACATGTGTACCTGCGCGTTGTTGGAAGTGTGCCTCGTTTGTAAGCAAGCAAATGTAAATAACTTTCCAAATGATTTAATTTGTTTGTTCTTCACACATGCTAATATGCCTCATGCAATGAGTCAGCCACCATTAAGACGTAAAGCGATACTTTAGAGGCCACTTAAATAACACATCTTAACTCAGATCTGTAATCTGAGATGTGAAACGGAACGGCCAAAGTATTCCATATTGGAAAAAGTCCGATTGATATTAAACTGCATCCGAAATGAGTGCATCTTATCCCTTTGTATTAAGAACTGGTTTTATAAAGGTTTTTCAATTGTCATAATTGGAAATGAAAAATAAACTTTTTTTTAAATTGCTTGGTGATGAAGACGGTCGGGATCGGGACCGCTCGTAATCGTTTCAGTCTTGTTTTAAAATTGAAAGTGAGTACCCATTGAATTTAATTAAGTTTTCCGAGCAGTTTGAAGTTTTGCATGACGAAAATAGTCTCATTTATTTAAACGAAGAATAAAGTATAGTTTAGTAATATTTACATGCAAACTTAAATCGATAGACCATGTATTTATTATATTGACAGAGTAAGGCAAAAAATTTATACATTTCTTGTCGTTGACTGGACATTATATTTTCCTTGCACCATTAGTCCATGCTTTATCGCCACTTTACCTCTGTTACTCGGTTTACTACCAACACAGATAACCTCCAATAGATAGAGCCTATAGGGCGACGTGCGGTCACCACGCATATATGTTTTTGCACTGAAGAACAGATTCATTTAAGGAAACAATACGTTAATTCACCCTTGACTTCGTGTACTGTTTTAATACGAAAATTCACTAAAGATTATATTTATATCGTTGCCATTGCATTGTCATAATTATTTTTTTTAAAAGCCTCTCAGGAGTCAACATAGATAATATATTCGACTGCATCAAGAAGGCGGCGTGGCGGACTGCAACCGTCTTAGCTATGAAGTAGAGGGAGACGTAGTAAATTACTATCTTACTCTGTTGTATAGCTTCCAGAGCTAATTAACAAAATATATTATTCTTGTACCTACTGGAAGTTCTTTGTTGGTGTGTGTGTGGATATTATGTAGTTTTAATCGGATTTAAATTTCGTGAGACATGTTGAAATAATGCTAATAATTACACGGATCAACTCAAGTTTTAAGTGTCACTACGGGCATGTTGTTGTTGTTAATTCAAGCGACACCGCCGCGAAAACACTCATCCTGAAGAAGAACCCCCGAAGAGTTCGAAACATGTGCCCGTAATTTAATACGTGAGTTGAACCGTGTAAATATTAGCATTATTATGTAGTTTTATTTTATTTGTTGGGTAACTTAGAGTATTGTAAAATATTATGTAGTGCCGAAGTTACTTATTTCTATGTAGTATACATATAATATAGAATGAAATTGAAGTTACAATATTACAGAATCGTATGAAATAATACTTTGACCTGTTTTTTTCCTTTAACGTGTAAGTATAAGACGGCGCCAGATATCGGCGGACTGCAGTCTGCCGCCTGATATCGGCCCGCGTAAATAGAAGCCATGTAGGCACGCATTTGGCGACTGCCAACCTGCAAAATTCTATCCCTATCTCGCACTTTCTTATGAATTCTTACCGCTCATGTCACCCCTCGTCCGCCGCGCTCGGACATCTGGACGCGGCAATATACCTACTACTAGTGCCACGAGCAGGCCCTATTAATGCTGCACTTCGAAGACGGCGATTGAAGTTTTTCGAATCATCTTTGTGAGCAATTAGGACTAGTGTCACGAGATGGCCCTGATGCTGGACTTTGACGACGTATGTGACGGATGTCGGAAGTGGTTACTGATGTAGCTTAAATACAAAATACTATGTGTAGTGGCCTGCTTTTTTAAATATCTATCGTTAAATTGAAGTAATCACAATTATTTACCAGTGGCGCTAGTGAGCACGTTAACGCCCTCTTAAATGATGGTGAGGATTATCATCAACCACATGATTTTGATCACATAGAAAAAATATATCTATTTTTAATGACATCGTTTTTATATGTCTTCCATACCTATACCAATCTTAAAATATCATACATTAGCCTAGCTAGCACATTCGCGTTAATGTCGAATAAACATCCATTCGTTCTTTTCTAGTAAGTATGTAAATATGAACGAGACGAAGGCCTCTTGTCCGACATAAACACGATAATGCAGTAAATGTTGTAAAATGCCTAGAAATAACTATTTTATATGACTACTCGACGGGATTATAACATACCTTTTTTATGTTACGTGGTGATCAAAATGTTCTAAGAACGAAACATGATAAGATAATAATACGAGTATAACAGTGGCAGCCGTTCAAAAATTTAAACCATGTTAAAGGTACCTACGCCATGTAAAATATTCTACTAACAATTTATTGCGGCTCCGCTAAAAACCGTTAACAACCAACGTGCCCCATCACTACGCTTCTGGCGCCATTATGTGACAAAGCGCGCCATTTTCGAAACAGCCAATCACAGCGCCGTTACCGACCTCCCCGCAACCCGCACCTACCGCCAACCGTGGTGACCTTTGCATCGAACTAAATCGCTTATAGGCTCTATCTATTGGAGGTTATCTGTGACTACCAACTACCTAACCTACCAAAAATACCCTACCTAACCAAAAATAGGCTGCAATTTTTCTCCCCGTGGTTCTATATTGGTTGCCTAAGGGTTCTTTCCACCCACTTAGCCATGGCTATATATGATATACGAGCTATTTCCCACCCAGTGTGCTACTTGGGATGAAATCACATCAACCTAGATATCTTACAGATTTTCCAAAGACAACGGATAGAAGATAACTAGAATATACCTCACAGGAAGTCTTTATTTGACAACATTGTTTGACGCACACGGACAAACAAGACGTCTCAAAAACGCTCAAATCAATTCATATTCTCGGAACAGTGCGGAAAACCGATAGCACCGCCTTTATTACCTTAAGTAAAGGAAACTGCCAGCGACAAAAATCACCCAAAAATATGATTGTGCTTTAATTTAGACTTTATTTTGATAGTAATAAGGTGTGAGGTCGAGTTTTTTAACGGTAAAAAAGTGTTTTACGAAGGTTATTGTGTCTCATCGTTGGTGGTGACACTTCGCAAATAATGTTGCGGCGAGAGACCACCGTCAGTTGGCGGAGGCTTTGACGACGGGGGCGGTCAGGACTTCAGAATGACAAAGTTTGACAATCAATGATGTATGTTTTTGTATAGTAAATTACGTATAGTAAACGCGGTGTGTTGTTACATAATTGTCAACCGACATTGGTTTTTTTTTTTTGAGTCTTAGTTCTAAATCGGCACGTAACACCACTCACAACGTGAAATCGCTCTGCCTGAATAACACAATTCACTTATTTAGCAATATAACCTAGGTACTAACAACAAAGATAAAATCTATTTAAAAATGTCTGTTATAAGGTCAGGTGGGGTAAGAGGAACTACCGAGAAAGCGAAACAGTAGTTGGTATTTTATATTTTATATTAGGGGACAATCTTACACAAATCAACCTAGTCCCAAACTAAGCAAAGCTTGTACTATGGGTACCAGACGACGATAAACATTACTTATATGGATAAATAAATACTTAAATACATAGAAAACATCCATGACTCAGGAACAAATATTCGTGCTCATCACACAAATAAATGGCCTTACCGGGATTCGAACCCAGGACCTCTTGCTTCGTAGGCAGGGTCACTACCAACTAGGCTAAAGCGGTCGTCACCATATACACCGTATTACCATATACCTACAAAAATCTTATATTAAAAGGCATTTTAGGCTGTGTTCGCAGCTCCGACTACAACCACCATCGTTAATTCCATAGGCACAAACTGCCACTTCCTTACGTGACACCTCTGAGAGGATTATCTCCGGGCCAAGACATCCTATGTTCCAGCGAACGAAAAAAACCATAGAATGCGCCTCCTTACAAACTTCTACCTAAACACGTGCCTAAAACTCGGTATGCGCATGTTTTAACTAAACGGCTGCCTAGCATCGTTCGACACCCCGCCCCCAACCCCGCATAATGGGAATGGCATCCATTGCGTGGGGCCATTTTGCAGCGCTACTTAGACTTCTATGTTTTTTTCGTTCGCTGCTACGGTCCCCTTTCGAATCCCAACTGTCTCCCAATATCATTCAGCTCTGCTCGAGTGAAAATAGTTAAAATAATGAGAAAACGATTTTTTCCAGAAATGAGACAGCTAGATCGATAATTCGCCCCCGTAAACCCCTATATTCCAAATTTCATCGAAATCCTTAGAACCATTTTCCAGAACGCGATTGCAAATACAAAATGGGTTTCCTTTAAATCCGCATGACGACGCACGATTTTTCTAATCTTATATGGAATAGGGTATAAATTGGTTCACCAGTATACACGGTGGAATTTAATCGGTGATCAGGAATCCAAAAATCTTAATTATCAATCTACACAGAAACCAATACGTGAGATCTCGTGCAATATAGCTCACAATCTAATTAATCACACTTAATTAACATCGGTAAAATGTACACCGACTGAATAAATGGACACCCTACTTTTATTGAAGAGAAGTTACTCGTAAGTGTACATACGTGAAGTGCTTGCTGGCTTTGGCATTTGTTATGAATTTGACAATGACAAATTGACAGCTTATTGCTCATTTATGTTTTAAGTTTCTATGGCTGATAGTTTGAAAAGAGGTATTAAACTTTTCAGACTAAACCATTAGTAGGGTGACAATAAATTTTAATTAAAATTAAATTACAAAATAAAAATTAGTTATGATAAAAAAAACTTGGTTCCACTTAAGTACTACATAAACGTGACCGTCATCGATTACTGAATTAGAAAAATGGGTTCCTGTTCACCGATTAAATTCCACCGTGTATTCACAGGGAAAATGATTAAGGGATTAGACTTACTTTCGTGGATAAAGATTGAGCTAATCGGTGACGGCTTAGTTATGCTCAATAACCTAAAACAAAACAACAGTTCAGAAACATGTCTTCTCACGGCTAGACTATGGTAGGGATCATTCCTGTAGACATAGTTATAAGTATGACATATATAATCGCAGAACACTATCGTCGCGATGCATGCATGACGTGTGCAGTTGTGCACACGATTATTTATGCCGCTTATATTCGCATCACGTTGTGTAGAAAATAAATGAGCCGTGCATGATATTTACTAAACTTAAGGGGAAATATAATTGTTTAAATAAAGTCTTTAAAGCTAATTTGTTGTTAAAACCGAATCTGGGTTAGTTATACATAAGTATTTGATTTTCTTTATAAGTATAAACATTATGTAACTAATTTTATACAGTTTTATTGGCCAGGCATTGCCTACGCCAAATCCATGAGTTACACGCCATAACGGTACTTTATATAATTACCTATGTTAACAACTATAGATTGTATAGGTCGGATACTTTGCAACTACTCCAATTTGATAGCAAAATCATCTCAATGGGGCCTATCATATAATATCAAAATAAAAGTATTGGTTTTGACGTCATTTTACAATATTGCCGCTCGCTCCCAGTTCCACGCGCGCCAAGCCTGATGTTGTTGCATAACCTAAAAATTCAAGAGATCAAAATAGTTCCCTGTAGGAGGACGTAGATTTTAAAAAAATGCAACTATCGAATTTGTCTAATTTAGAATAAACATGTTTGATTGATCAAAGCTCTGCTACCAATCAACCCGTAGTCAATACACGTGAGGAATTCCATTCAATCCCTGAAACGTCAAATTTTAAATCCTCGACATCAATGTGACTCAAGCCTAACGTGACGTACACATAAAGGTTCCGACTGTAATAATAGGACAAGCAAACCATTGTACAGGCCCTAACATGTAAAGACCGGACCATTCATCTCCACAGATGACTTACGGAACGGTCAGAGTAATGCCCTCACTCGTAACTTTGCCTACGTACTCACTTATTAGAATCTACCGACAGCAATCGGTGAAGTCGCTCCGTGTAAGTGAATCTTGAAGAATGTAATTGCGCCGTTACGTGGAACGAGCTTTTCAGTCGGCTTTTTTCTGACTTAGATGGTGCGTCTTTGAGCGTAGGGCTCGTGCGCGTCGGTTCAAGAAAAAGTTATCGTCTGTATGCTGTATGCTGGGTTAAGGCTATGAATCGGAGTACATTTTGGCGCTCTTGCCAATGCACCAATTTCTAAGATTCACCGGATCCTTATCGTTATTCACTTCTGATTTACATTCATACCATATAGAAACGAATATGTACGCTTTTTTCTTCCGGAAGGTATAAATAAAAGATATATATTCTGACTTTGTTGTCGTTCAGTCGTGGGTTCGAATCCCGGCTCGTACAGTCGAGTTCTCCAATATCTGTACAGACAACCTTTCAAAAATATGTACACATACTTCTTATGTCAGTGGCAATAAAGACTGTGTATAGATATTTTTGAAAGGTTGCCTGTATAGATATTGGAGAACTCGACTGTACCAATAAGTTTTTTGGAACTTATGTACTTCATTTAGCGTTAGCTTTTCTGTGAAGGAAAACATCGGGGGGAAACCGTTCTTATCCTAATAAGTTTTCCCACTGAGTTGGAAGGTCAGATGGCAGTCGCTTTCGTAAAACTAGTGCCTATGCCAAATCTTGGGATCAGGTTATGTCAAAGAGGACCCCGGGATCCTTTAAGGCACAACCGGGAATAACGCTAGAAGGATAATGATATTCAGACCTTGTGAAATTATCTACAGTTAACTTACATAAACAAAACAAAATACTTAAACAAAATAAAATGAAAAAATAACAAAGACGATTCGAATTTTGTACCTATCAACGTTATTACCGACTGTCACATATTGCTGTGGGTAAGATCTTCTACTAAATCCATGAACCTAGAATACTCTGGACAGGCAGTACGTGATGCCACAGTGAGGGACGGAAAGGCTCCTATGCAGCTAAATTAAGAACTGGTTTTAAAATGGCTGATGACTTGCCATAAACAACCTACTTCATTTGGACGGGTAATGGTTTATGTGCCACAACTTCATACTAAATCAGTTGTGGCAAATAAAAGAAAGTGGAACTATGACAAGGACAATGAAGGTTGACTGGTAGAGAATGCTTACGGCATTAAGTCCGCCTTTTGTACAATAAGTTGTTCTTTTTTGCAATAAAGATTAAATAAAAATAAATGATATTTTTCTTTCTGTCACACTTAGCGAGATTTGTATGCTGCTAGCTCGCTCGCACGTGGTATTATTATTACCATAACCTGTCCAGAGTATTCTAGGTTCATGAATAAATCCAAAATTATTATGGAAATACCCATCTAGGCTTAGGATCGGTTGCACCAAACCGTCTGTAATCGTAAGCGGTGTTCGCCAAAATCAGAATGTATGGAAAGTTTGACAAGTTTCTATGGGGTACACTACATAACTCCGAAGAGTCATTTGTCCGAAAGCATATTTTTTTCGAATTTCGTAATTCCGAAAACCATGTTCCGCTGATTTTTTTTAGATCTTTCATGATATAATACTAACCTAACCTAACCTATTTATTTATTTTATTTAATAATTGCGTCCAAGTTTTCGTTAAGCAGTAAATGGCGTTCGGAATTTTGATATTTCGGAATAATGATGCTTTCGGACAAATGAATCTTCGGAATTTTAGGGTGTTCCCGTTTCTATGGAATGAGCTGGCAATCGTAAGTTGCTGGTGCATCTCACTCTTAAACGACTAACGGTAAATATGGCGCGGGCAAATCTGTCTTGCAATCTTTCCCTCTAGAGAACTGTCAAACTTCTCATACATCATCTCGCCATCGTCCAACGCGACCACATTACCATCCTCACCACTTAGGTGGTTGGCAGTCCTCAACTGTGCGCTTCTCCAGAAACTTCCTGCCTCGCACAGCTGTGCCTGACCGCAGGCGACAATCTATTCCACAGATTTGCTAATCTGTGGAATGGATTGTCGCCTGCAGTATTTCCGGACCGATACGACTTCTTACCTTCAAGAAAAGAGCGTACTCCCAACGCACTCACAACACCTCTGGTGTTGCAGGTGTCCATGGGCGGCGGTAATCGCTTATCATCAGGTGATCCGTCTGCTCGTTTGCCTCCGATGACATAAAAAAAAACTTACAGACGGTTTGAAACAACCAACCGTAATTATGTAAACGCGCCTTTACTTTATTCGGTCAAAGGGTGCCGCGTACCACTAGCACCTCGGGTATTTAACAATACAGTAATGCAATTCTAAAACGCAGCATGCGACAAAGATAATAGGTACGGGTACGCCATTTTTCAGATTTTACAGCAGATTAAGTCAGCACTAAAACCAGATAAGCGCTCTCTATTTTACACATACCGGCTTTTACAATGAAGGGTATAAACATTTTAAAGACAGTCTTTAGTCAAACTCTGTGTCCGAAATAGGTAAAAATGCAACTCATATAAATCTTGAAAACTACACTTAGGCGGGTATAATTTCAGCGAAATCTTTGCCACGATCACAATTAAAATGCCTACCGACAAGCCGACATTGCATAAGAAATATTAACTTTACATACCTATAATACAGAGGAAGCCCATTTGTTAAACTTATTTTTAACAGAAAGAGACTTCCCACAGACAGAATTATGAATCGTCATGACGAACGGACGAATAATAAAAAAAAATGATAACATAACTTTTGTGAACTTTGAAATTTTGCATGAAGCATTATTGAACAAAAAAAGTTACATAATTTACTTTCTTTTTAATTGAGTCGTCAGATCACACAAACAAACCAATCATGTTTCTATCATTCACTACTTTACTAACTAGTTGGCTTCGCGCGCCTTACGAGACCGAACGTCTAAACCAAAAAACAAAACAATAAATCACCACAGCCAACCAATAAATGGAATCAATTTGAAACAAAACGTAGGGCAGTGAAACTACGCATTACAGGCTAAATCAACTGGAGAGTGACGCCGGCACAGGTTCCCACGCCGCGGCGCCCGCGGCGGCTGAAACTCGGCTTAAATCCGTTCTACAAATCCCGCTTAACTTTTTTTTTCTTTCATGCCAGGGAAAAACGTGCTGATGAAGCTGGTGGGAATGTCACCTGAAGGTTGTCACCTGTATATTTAACACCTCGGTGGTTGTCAAAGGACTGACACATATTGGAACGCAATCGGCTGGGACTTTTCATAAAATTTCGAACTTGGATTACGTTACCTTGAATATTGTACTATACGTGCTTACGCAATAACCAATTAAGGAAGCATTGCAAGTGACTAAGGTAGGACAAACTTTAGATGTACCCAACTACATAAGAAAGGGAGACAAGCTAACACAGAAGTGATACGTTTGCGTAGAGTTACTGAATACGACTTCACAGTAAATAAAAAACACGGATACGAGTACAGCACGCCAAATGTCGAAATTGCACTTGTTTGGAGACACAAGCGCATGTTACCCACAAGACAATATTATAACTCATGTCCAAACAAAACACTACCGAAACAAAACACAGGTTTCTCCGAAGCACGCAAGACATTCGGCAAGCGCCAGACATCCGAACTATTGCAATAAGTGAAAAACTAACGTCTCCGGGTGCATTTTGCTGATGCGAACTCTGCAGGGTATCTCACGCTCGGCTTATTTACTACTACCATGCCCTGGCTGCAACTAAATCATTAACACGACCGGCCACGCCGAAGAAGACCTTAGCTTAAAGGGGTACAGTTGGTTATAAGTCAGCAGGGCCATTAATAGGATAAGTAGGTAGATGACGTTGGTGGTTGATGCTGAATTAATAGAAGACAGGCTACTTGTGGAAAATTTATAGCAAGTTAATTAGGCTACTACGTTTGGGAATACCACCGAAGGTTGTTGGAGATTATCTACGTTCAGAGTTCTTGGCTGATAGCGCGTTATCTTATGGCTACTTATATACTTATGTAGGTGTATTTACTTTTTTTTTAAGCGCGTTTACATAATTCTCCGGCTGCAATAAAAATCCGAACATACCTACACGTTAGTCAGGTACTGAAAATGTGCAAGAATTAACCGAATATTTTAACGTGCATAAGTAGAGTTCTCCCTTTATAGTGGATGGTTGTGAAATTACCGTCAAAGAAACAAAATCCATACCTCGAAACTTGTTAATCAGTATTTAAAGTTACTAGAATTGCCTTTATTAATAAGTATCAACATAAAATGTTCGTCATTAGGTATAGTTGAGATTTTCTGGACTGATCTTCATATCTTCAGGACAATAGCATTCAAGTCTAACTACGACTATGTGGTCGGACGCGTGCCATTTTTGCAAGAAAAATGTAAGCGCCACATAAAATGTTCATTGTATAATGAACTCTATCGTCTTATTCAATAAATTCATAATGGACTAAAAGATAAAACAACCCGCTCCCAGCGAGCCAGGTACTAGGCGCTGTGTGTGTGTGTGGTATTTTATCTCGTAGCTAGTTTGGAATCTATTGTATAAGCAGATAGAGCTCGTTATTCAATGAACATTTTACGTGGCGGTAGCATTCTTTTACAAAGGAAAAGGCAAACAAAGGCTATTCATGAGCTCAGTCAAATAGCCATTCATGAGCTCAGTTCAAATAATTTAAACTATATTACAGTATTTTTTTCTTCATTTGAATCAATATATTTTATAAGTCATCATCGTCCCTTACAAAATTTCTTTGCTGGCAGAACTAAAAAATAATCTATCTGATTTGTATGTTTCATGTATACTCAATATGTATGTGTATGCATGTATTAATAGGTATAAATATATTGTTATATCATATTATATTTTATTGTATTGTTTTCTACTATACCTACCTATTATTATTCATCCCATCTTTAGACATGTTAAAAAGTTTTTGTTTTAAATTAATTTGCATTGCCCACATTTTATCTGCTTTGCCTTAAGGTTGACTGGTAGAGAATGCTTTATAGCATTAAGTCCGCCTTTTGTACCATAAGATGTTCTTTTGTGCAATAAAGATTAAATAAATAAATAAATAAGCCTCCTAGCGTTATTCCCGGTTGTGCCCTAAAGGAGCCCGAGGTTCGCTTTGACATCTAATCCTAAAATTTGGCATAGCGACTGCCATCTGACCTTCCAACCCAGAGGGAAAACTAGACCAAGGAAAGCCGAAAAGCTAACGGTAAGTAATCCGTACATAAGTTCCGAAAAACGCATTGGTACGAGGTACAAGCCGGGATTCGAACCCACGACCGCCGCTTGACAGCCGCATGCCTGAACCGCTAGGCTACCGTAGATTCTAATATTTTATAAGAAATAATTGTTATTACTTACATATTTATTATCCTGATGGACTGGGTTGAATATTACACATGTCTGTAGGTATACCAACTCTAAATGTCAAATTTAATAAGTTTAGGCAATCCAACTATTACGCTAAGTTATTACCTACCTATCTAAATAGCAAAGTAATTATCCTATGTCGAAGATCTTAACTATAAAATTAACCTATCTTAGTTTCCATTGGAGGTCAACACATAAAAGCCTTTTAAAACGTCATGTCACCTAACGAATTCATTCATAGTCTTTCATTACAACAGCCAATAGCAACCAATTCATTAAACACTCGCCCGTGAAAAAAACAAACGAGCTTGTCAATGGATCTTCTAAATTACAGTCGAAACTCTTTCTGGCCGGCCAGCTATCATTCCTATTTCTAAGGAAATCCAAGTCTTTATTTACATGGTGTTAAGAGTGGTTATTATTTTTCGAGGTCGTAAAAAAGGGTTTTGAAAATCCCTATACGTACATAGGTATTCGTCACGGTCGCCCAAGACGGACGGTTAAAAAAAGAAACCGTTCGACGCCTTGTGAGGCCTAATTAAGATATGTATCCGATGTGACCAGCCCTCCGTTGTTTCAAGCTATTGTCCGCGTATGTGTGAGGTTGAATGGGACTGAAATCATTGTCTGCATGTGTATCGCTTTCGTAGATCGTTTTGCGTTAAAACTGCTTTATGAAGTATACCTTACACATCAATGAACCTATCCAATGAATGTGAACACGCTTGTGTTTTCATAAAAATAATTTTATATAGAGGCTGCAATTATTGCACCGAACCAAAAATACTTGTGAAATTACACTAACTCCAAATACAACCCCATGCGGCAATATACAATATGTAAAAAAAAAATAAACACTGAAATACATAGAAAACATCCATGACTCAGGAACATTCGTGCTCATCACACAAATAAATGCTCTTACTGGGATTCGAACCCAGGACCTCTTGCTTCGTAGGCCACTACCAACTAAGCTAAACCGGTCGTCATGAGGGCTTATGAGGGCGGTTGGTTATAGAACCTATAGAATAGGCTATAATAGAACCAACATTGCAATGTACGAGTAAGTAGGACACATTATGAAATAATTAACCCTTACCCTTAACTACTCAGGTTATACGTCACATTGATGACGTGAGGAACAACGGGAAGACCCAAACTCAATTAAAATAGGAAGATAAAATAGGGTGCCTATGCTGACCGGACCACGGGACTACTGTTTCTAAACTAGAATCCTTAGGTTTCCCCACTTTTCGAGAAATTAGAGGGGGTGCAGCCCCTCCCGTATGATTTTAGGGCGGCATTTGCCCCCGCCTACCCTGCACATCCACGGCCGCTGACCGAGAAGATGATGAAGACATAACATTTTAGTTTCTTATAGTTTAAAGTCAAAGCTAGCCTTCACACACACACACACATATACACGTCAAATGCTTCAAATATGCATATCCAGATTACAGTGAGATTATTTTTATAATAATTAAAGACCAGGCGAAATCTGTGCAGTGTGCGTGGGTTGATGATACGAATTATTGTCCATTGTTAATGAAACGTAGGGCGGGCAACTAATTGATGTTCAAAATTGAATCTGAAGGTTAACAAATATAGACTTTTAATGTCTTAAATGATTACCAAATTATACAAACGACCACATTTCGATTAGTCGCAAGTGAGACTGCTTCTCGGTTTCAGATTTGTATCAAAAACGAATATATCATGCTTACTGGAGGAGCATACCTACAGATGCAGTTCTTTGTCTCAAATGAAAACATGAAGTATCTACTATTTAGTGGTAGACCATAATATAGGATCATGAGGACAAACTTTGAGGTTCACAGGGCACATAGGACTACTTAAAGGTAGACCAGCTGACTGTAGAAAAGTATTGTTACTGAGATGCTGTTAAGAATTATCTTCGATGTTCACTAGAAAGAGTTCTACGGTCTTACGGTCTACGGTTCTAGGTTCTACGTCTCGTGAAGGAAATGTTAGAAGGGCTATATGAATTCTATTATGGTATTTTACAATTCAACCATCGTTGACAGTCAACCAACGTTGAAAAAAGGTGACGGAGGAAATTAGGACAGGATGGCAGTAAAAGATGATACTTTTGATTACCGCTTTTGTAGTAGCAGCTTTAGTTTCAGTGCTTTTCAAAAGTTGCATTCAGCGGAAAGCTTTGTTTATGAAACATTAAAAACAGATAAAGCATACACATACATATATTTAACAATAGAACGAGTAGCTGATTATCCAAAGCCTGTGATCTGCCCAACATCCATGAAGATACGTACGACAAATCAGATAGAACAATAAAGCTGAGGATGCAAATCCATGACTCGCTAATAATCGCGGAAACCGAAGACAACATTAAAAACATGTCTGCTTTACATCAAATGTTTTAGTCAAGTGGAGATGAAACCCTAGAAAATTGGTTGCGGATGGCGGAGACGACAGGAGAGGCTGAAGGCGTTCATAAACTTAATTGTCTAAATATGTCAAGCGTCCTCTTCAAGCAATGAAAATTGTTAATGAATTAAATAGACTGAAACTGAAACTGAATTCCATCAAACTGTGGGGTGTGCCCAAGGAATCATCATGGCTGCGATATCAAAAACTGATAGTTCTTCAGAAGAGAGCAGCAGGTATGGTTGAGAAATAGTCTCTATGGGTAATCATAAATTTCAGCGTGTTAATGAACAATAGATACCAAACGGAACTCATTTCACGAAGGAAATAAGCCACGGGTTCCCTATGTCCTGAATTCTGCTCATAATGAGTTTATTAAAACATAAACCATAACGACGCCGACTAGGCGTGTGCCGGCGAACTTCGTAAACGCATTTGCATCCCGACTCGCCGCAAACCTCAATCGATCGCTAAAAAAATCACCGCATTATACTCGACGCGTAACTACCTACATAACTTTTAAGCCCATTATTAGCATACAAAACAGTTCTAGTCTACAAATCCAAATTGGGTCTTACGGCTTTGTTACAAGGTTGGGATCACGTTGTGGCTTTGAAAGAGTTGCGTCGTTAGTGAATGCAAAGGCATGAATACAATAATACGTGCATTGGGCCGGCGCGCGCGCGGGCTGATCTGACCACTACTGTGCATTTCCCACGGGCTGCGTATTCGTGCGCGCCGCTCACTCGGTATGCGCGCGTCTCTCTCCCTCCTGATGGACTGCCGCTTCGTTCGAAACGTAGCGCACCCACACACGTCGGTATTTCAGATTGTACCGAGCCACGGGCCGGCATAGATTATGTCGGCCCACGAGGCTAGGAGTTTGTTATCGATGTAGCACAAGCGCAGAGCTTGTTACTTACTGTAAACATGCTTTTGAGTATAACAAGTCGTAAGTTAATGTAGCCCGATAGGTATTTCGATTCGTTACGGTTAATGCCGCTATTATCGCGGATTTGAATACTTGTTTGTTTCGTACTTAGTCACGCGTAAACAAGGTAATGGGCAGCTAGATCTATTTGCAAGTCGTAGTGCCAATTGCTTGGCGCTCACTTATAGTTAAGTACCTAATCCTCACCAACTTCGTTTCAAGACCTTGCAAGAAACATTCATATAGGGTCATTACGCTGGTTACGCGACCACCTTCGGTTAGCGACCTCCTGAAGGAGAAGGTTTTTTCTATTGAAGATAACATCAATTCTACAGACCCTATTGAGACAATTAGTTGTACATGCATTTTTTTTGCCCGAGGAAATATCCTTTCAGTTCACCAACTCAGCTAAGTGGTCGCCAACCGGCGTATAAAATTAGGTGGTCGCTAACCGGCGAAATGACGCTACTTATGGGTAGATAATGATGATTATGATGATGTGTATAGGTAGGTACTTAAGAATCTTATCATCATTGAATTTGTTAAGGGTCACTATGGAACTTGATCTCAATAACGTCTATATAGGTAGGTAACGTACCTAATGATACCTAGTAGGTAATTAAACATTTCATATGAGGTAGGTATTCTCAATGTGATCAAGGTCTACGGCGGCCCCATTTTTCAATCTATTACAATCTCATATATCTCTATATGACTAGACACTAAGGATTATGATCAAACCGACTTCATACAAAGTTATGCGACCTTACTGATATCAGTTACATATAAACTAAATGTATATATGTAATTGATTACTGCGCTTGACATTTCTACTGTTTCACTTTTAATTTATCGGCAGTTGTTTGTAGGAATGCACATAGGGCCCTTTTTAAGGCCAGAAATCGTAGAATTAGGTACAGTTTTTCAGTCACAGTCATAAAGAAATTAAGGTACAAGTTTGACAGACATTATCACATCATTGTAATAAAAAAGTGGAGGTAAGGGTCTCGTCGATCAATGAATTTCATATCGACTCGTTGTCGATCGATCGGTCATTGGTACCATAAACTTACCGACAATAATCAAGCCTCAGGTACCTCATTTCTGTGGTGACATCGTAATAATTTGTGGTTTTCTGATTTGTCAGAGTTCCTTCAAATAATCGGTTAGAAACCTATTAACTAGAAACGTCTGAATAAAAATTTATGGCTGGTAAGTTTGACTATCCAATACTTTATAGGTATTGGATTGGGCAGGTCAAATCTACCTTGCAATACCTATATTAAATAAGTGCATGTCCTCTGTATGGTAATTTCTGTTCTGTGTGAAATTGTATGTAAGCTTTGTGTATTGTGTAACCTACTTAACCTAAGAATTAAAATTAAAATGTAACTAACACCTCTTATATATGGGTCGGTGAAGACCTGAAATAAAAGATTTCATTCATAAATTATTTGCTACTTACGTCTCGTCTTTTGAGTAATTATACTTTTACTTTACGTAGACAGAGTAGCGTTGACGCTCTACTTTGCGTATGTTCGAAGTCGCTTGGAATATGGAGCTATCGTGTGGGATCCGCACGAAGAAAGCTAATGCTCGAGAGGGTGCAACGCAAATTTGCCAGATTCGTTTATAAAAGGACGTACGGATATTATCCCTACCTCTACTTTGTTTTAGGAATGGCAGGCCTCGACACCAAAGCTACTTCTCATAGCCCACTACCACTCCCTATTCCACGGTGGCATAGATAACCCTGGTGTTCTTAGCCGAGTGATAGCCCCAACCTACGGTCCGCCGGGTGCGAGCTTGGGCGGCGGCCGGCGCGCGGCCTGCGCGGCGAGGCCGCCGCCAGCTGGCGAGTCCCGTGACGCGCACGATGCACGCTGCGAACGCGCCCACCTCCCGGGCCATCTCACTCATGAATAATGTGCTGATCCGGGTCCCGGGTGCCGACATTTTTGCCGACAGATTGAGCAAGTTTTGCATACCACTTTGTCCGCCTTAAACTCCATTAAAAATAAATATCATATCTACTCAACTGTGTTACCTATACACAGGTTTTATTTTTCATTGGAATATTTGGTCATGATATGTGAATGTTTTCATACTTTATTTTTAATTTGTATATTGTTACATAATATGTTACCGTGTTAGCGTTTTCGTGAACTACTGTGAGCGTACTGTGTGTCTATAATAATAATAAATAAATAAATAAAAGTATAACAATTTTCTCTCTTTGTTCTAGGTTCGGTATGACATATTGTATCAATCATCTGGCTTACCAGCATCAAGCGACCGACGTGGAGGAAATAATTTCAATCTTAAGTTATGGTTAACCATACAAGAGAGATGGTTACATATGCCTTACACTACTAGACAAAACACCTACCTACGCAATGTCTACCAAGGAAGTTAAAAAGTGGCGGCCATTAAACAGCCTCAACCATAGTTACCTAGACCAACCACAACTTGTGGGTCTCCTACTCATGGAAGGTGTAGAGGAGCCAGCGACGAAGACATACTTTGATTACTTTGTACTTTGATCTATTGTGTGACATGTATATTCTTTAACCTGTCATTGTGTACAATAAAGTGCTTACATACATACATACATACATTCTTTCGTATAAATGCCGACGCCAACTTGTAGTTAAGGTCCACCAGGCTTAGGTATCACCGCCAAATAATATTACTTAATGAAATATGTACGACCTGGCTGCTGAAGGCCTGACAGAGCGTCATTCACGCTTCGTAGTTTTTTGCCATTTGGCTACGGAACCCTAAACAGATCATGTAGGTAAACTAAATGCCATCACACACATACATAATTATCTACCGGCATATATGCCGTAGGTATACCCATTACCCAACCGTGTTGAGTAGGTAGTTATAGGTCTCTTCTTTACTACTCGTACGATATTCGCTGTTCTTCAGCAGATATCGTTGCTCTATCGGACTGGTGGTCTGCCCGCTTAGATGACGTAGGCGACACTATGGTAAGCCGTTTTGCCCATCTCCCGAGTGTCCCAAATCAAACGCTGCTGAACGCATAAATTAACAAAAGCTAATAATTTTATATCAACGTTTTATGCGAAATAAGATTATGAAACCGTTGTAGGTAGGTACTTATCTGACTGATTGATTTGTCTATTAAATATTTTTACCACTTTTGTAGATATATTCCTCTTATTTACTCTGGCGTATAGTACCTAATAGCGAAGGTAATTTCGCACTAAGCTCGAGTACCTCCATTGCAGATTTTACAGATTGTACCTAAAACAAATGTAGGTACTTAGGTATGTATTTCGGATTGTTGGACTGTAAGTATAGGTGCTTATCTATACTAATACTTATTAAAGAGGAAAAGTCTGTGAGATTGAACTACCATTCCTATTTCAAAAATTCTTTCAGTGTATAGGTACATGGAATGAACGTTCCGGATGGTCATAGGCTATATTTTATCACGCGGGTTTGGCTACGTTCTTTGCAATACGCGGGCGAAGACTCGCGGGCATCTAGTCTACTCTACTTATACTTAATTATGATTCGTAGGTATGTCATTTGCATATTCAAGAACAGGACGGCACACACACCCTTTAATCATTTCGTCAAGTTTATACTCTAACTCAAACGCTATTTAAATAAGCAATTTTATTTTTAAATTAACAAAATGCATTCCCACCGTAGTCAGATTACGACACTGTGATCAAGCATGGTCCACTTTGCGAATCCGACCATTAACAAAAGTTAAACATTTTCTTAAGTAACCATTGCTTTTTTCTAATGTTAATTTCGTAGCGCCAATATGCGAACACATTAATGTATGCCAATTTTGTTGAAAGTATCAGTATCGAAGATAGAAGATAGGTGGTTATAGTAGGTGGTTGTCTAATTTCCATGTTGGTTGCGCGTGCCCGACGCGTCTGCTGTCAAGTAACGCCGCGAGCGAAAACTCGATTGCTTCTAATTAGGGTGAATATCCGAGACGATTAGACAAATTCGATCGGCTTTCAGAGAAGTTCCAATTGGCTGATTTGAGTGGAATTTGAATAATTGTGATAAAGGGTCTTCACGTTAAACTGTTGCAAAACAATTCGGATTATTCTGTCTATAGTAGGTACTTAGGTATATTCTATCGTACATCTGGAATGACAAGGTTACCATGTGGTTGGTAGATGCATATGGGTAGGTACTCTCGGGGACTGTACAGCATGATAAATAGCTGGTTCCCTGAAATTAGTAGATAACAACTATGCGTAAACAGTGAGGTAGGTAAATGCTTGATGCAACCTCTTTTAACATAATGGACATGCGTGTAGAAAATCAGTAGGTACCTTTTTTTTTTTATTTATTTATCAAAAGTACAAAACAATTAACAATGTTACGTTACTCGCCAAACTGCGATAACAGTTTGTTGGCGAGACCGCGCTCATTTTAACTAATGTTAAGTACCTATGTTAAAACTATGTTAGGTATGCTATATGAACTAGGCACATATGATCATATGATCCTTATCTAACTACCTAAGCAAAAAGTACGACGAAGAAAAACTAGTAACGTTTGTAGTGTGAAAATCCACGCTCGGTCCTCTTTCCAATGTGTGTGCCATTGAAACAGTAAATTGCAAAAACTTGTACTAGCCTTCCGTTTCAGCACGGCTAGTGATGCGCCGTTCCCAGGAATATTCCCCAGGTGGCAATATTACCGGGAACATTCCCGGGAATATTGCCATACAAGCCATAGATATATTGTATTGTCATACAATATACGGGAATATTGAAATTGTGTATGTTTATATATCTTGCTATGAGGGATTCCATGATAACTTGGGCCCTTGATTTTTTTACCAATACATTAACCAGTGTAATTTATCCGCAAAAGTGAATTCCCAATATTCCTGGGAATATTCCCCGGAACAATGGGAATATTTCCGGGAACAATGGGAATATTCCCGGTTATTGGAAATATTCCCCCGGCCGAAAAAAACAAATTTTACAAAAGTACTTCTGCAAGTAACAAAAAACGATACAAAGTTAATGAAAAAAACAATAAAATATGTACGAATACAAAATATGAAAATATTGACATATTAAATGGTAATTGAGATAAAAAGTCAGAATTAGTACAATAATGCAATTTTTGGCGAATGGCACTTTATTTGTCGGGGCACTATTCATTTTAATTACCTACTTTTATTACAACTTGAATTTTCCTAATTTGTGTTTCAATGTTCCCCTGTTTGGGGAATATTCCCGGGAAAATACCATACGGATATATTCCCGTTCCCGGGAATATTCCCTAGCACATCACTAAGCACGGCTATCACAAGACGGGGCGCGAGCTCTCTCGATTTTTTTCGCACTATCCGTATCTCTCTTATTAGAAAACTTTGAAAGAGACGTACCGTCTTGTGATAGCCGTGCTTAGTGATGTGCCAGGGAATATTCCCGGGAACGGGAATATTTCCGTATGGTATTTTCCCGGGAATATGAAAAATTTGGTTAATGCAAAAAATAATCCCTAAAGGTGGGTATGTAAAGAGAATAATACTAAGGTATCTACTTGGCTAACAAAAAACTAATTAAAGTAACTCACCGCTTGTGAACCGCTGACTAGTCTTCAGAGGTCTCTGAGGCTGTCTACACCACAAAGGTCGTGCGTTGGACCGATCATCGTTATAAATCCACGAAATTGTTACTCTAAATTGACACGTAAGTTCGCGAACATGACACAGCACATAGCATGAACACGAATGACCGAACGGAATCTGAGAAGCTTATCCAGATAATTTTGAGCAGTACGCCGTAATTTTGTAGCTGTTTCATACCGATTATCAATGTTTTCAATGGATTCAAACCTGCTCATCTTTATGTATTTCCGAATGTGCCTTGGAGCCAATTGCCCGGTTTCCGTCATTTTCTTCTCCACCTTTCGACATTTAATTGAGATCACAGTCATGCAGGCGATTGGTCATGGCCACGGATCTTTCGAAGTTACTGTTCTAGTTTTTTACAATTTTATTGATACTGAGGCAGTATTACTTTGGTATTACTCACGTTCTGACGTTACTGACGCATGACAGTCTAACAGCGAACACGGAAAAACGACAAAACGGTCTGAATTCCGCAGGAACAAGGCTACGTCCACACTATACCTATTGTTGTGTAATGGACCAAGTGCATCGGATCGAAAAGCATTACAAACCTATAGGAATCACGCATACAGACGGATGAACAGCAAATAGATGTGATACACTATGTGGATGGAGTGTTATTTTCATAGACTAGCTACCCGCGCGGCTCCGTCCGTTTAATACTAAAACTTAAATTTTCTTTTCGTGATTCGACGGCATCGAAAGATGAAGTGAACATCTTGGCTACAGGGATAAGTTTTATAGATATTACAAACAAGAACATATCTTTTTATACAACTTTTATTAAATCAGTTACGTTCAGTATCAAACAAAACTAATCTTCTTTATAGCTATTCGGACGAAACAAGAAATCTGATACTCAAATGATTGATTGACGGGTATACAATAGTACATTACTTACTTAGGGGCGGTAAAACAAAGAATGTCTCAGATCGCAGGTATTTGACGCCTGAGCTGAAGGGAAGGGCGATAAATATGCGATCTAAGGCTTTCTTTATTACCATCCGTGGTGAGTACAACATTTTAAGTCTCGCCTTGGCCAGGAAGTGAGATTTACGCAGCGTGCCGTAGCTTTATGGCCAGGTATGACGTAAAAATATTAAGTGTATCTCGTATGGATTACTCTTGGCAAAAAAAGATCGGGTTGCACTCCGGGAGTGCCGGCAGAAGTGAAAACTTGAATGTTAACGTTGTGCATTTTTGATAAACCTTCCCCCCCCCGTGAGCCGTATTAGCGCTTAGCGAATAATAGCCCTGTGGCGAGTTTAACAATTTCTCCCCATCCCAAAAAGTGCACAGCGCCGCTAAAGAAGTTTTCACTTCAAAAATATCTATACAAAATTGTTAATACACTACGCACAGTCAGCATAGCAGCGACGAACGTAGCCAAATAAATCGGAACGTCTTTTTTATTATACTAACCATAATTATGGTCACTTTGGTAGCTACAATTTATCTGATGCGGGCTGTACAAAGTTGTAGTATGGCCGTTGAAGAGAGCGCAGTCTTCTGCTAGTTATAATTAGTAGTGATGATTTTTTAAGTATAAAGTGCTGCTCATGGTGCATGGTGCATGCGCCATGCACAATGGACCATAAAACTGGAAGGCGCAGTTCTTTATAGTTAAAAACATAACATATTATGAACACATAGTTATAGAAGTTAGCGTTTCAGTATTTTGATATTGTGTATTACGACGATAGGATGATAAACGAAAAGATTATCAAAGTCAACTTCAATTCCTTTACCGTCCGTGTTCCACAAAGTTATGCATCACATTTGCGAGAAAAAAAATTATACTGACGTAGAATATTATCAAATAAATGACGTAACACAGTAGGGTCATTTTCAGTCAGTAAAACAAAAATCGTCTTTTCAGTGGGCAATAGTAAGGGCTTATGTATATAATATGTTTTTATCGCATAGAATTATAGAAGACGCAACGCCGTTTATGCGGATTCAGAGTTCAACCAAAAATTAGGCTTTAAAGCCCTTAACTTTGGCAATGTCCACCGAAAAGTCGCGAACCTAAATCTGACAATGACCCAGTAACTAAATCAATGAAAAATAAAAATAGAATAGAGATTCGTGAGTTTCAAAGGCTATAATAGTTTTACAAAATCTTGAGATGAAGGCACAAAAGTTGAAACAGAGTTATTAACAATTCAATCAGGCAAGACTACACATATTTTATACCACATAATACCTTTTTTATAATCCAATTAAAATGTTTGGAATGTAAAATAAGAGAACATATTCATTTCCACACATAAGTATTTCTTTGTCTTATATCTTTATTACTACTTGACATTATATACACCATAAGTAAAATAATTGAACACAAACAGCACGTACTCAAGTGTGTACTTCTTCTTCATTTGTTAGCCATTTTAAGAGGAAACACAAGGGACGTTTTTCCATAGAAACGTAGTCCCCTGTTTTCTCCCTGGATAATGGCAGTAGAGCAATTTTTTTTCCATAAATCTATGGCTACTATTGACATGTTCCTATGTTTTCCTAAATGTATTCTTAAATAAGATATAAACCTTCAAAAACCTAAAAAAAATGCCAGATTTTCCGCTGTGTTCAAACATCCAGAAAACAATTTTGAGTAGGTTATTTAAACATAGGAACACGGCCAAAGCCTTTCTTTGATTTTTAATAAAAAAAATAGTTAAATAGGTCAAGTTTTGGAGACGAAATCAGGGGACTACGAAACGTGGATTTCGTGTACTTTTAATAGGTATTTTCGGTCCAAGCTGCAGTTGTCTCTATCGCGCTCTGCGGAGGGAGGCTTGAGGTTGGCGCGACAGCAATACATTTTACAAATACCTATTTCTCAATTATCTCGCCCTTAGTGTTTCCTCTTAAGCGTAGTTCGTCCTTAAGTACAAGATTTTTTAATAATGTAGCCTATATTTTGTACAGAGGTAAAAAGGGTTACAATAGTGTATTATTATTATTGACTAGCTACTATGGATTATATCTCCTCGGAGGAAGTAAAGTGACAAAATATCTACTTAATAGCGAGCCCACGGGGTACGGGCGGACAGCGCGTTGCGCTTAAGTCTGGGCCCATAACCTACTGTGAATTGACTATAAAACGTGTATAAATCAACACTACAGCAGAGTTCAGTGATACGCTAGATGTTTCGTGGTCTGTTTATTTTCAGCAAGTGACAATACAAAAGAACGTAAACAAACGGTTTCTAAGTATATTTAAATCGTGACAGGCATGTCGTAATAACAATTACTCATGGGCAGTAGACATATATGCGACCTCCAATAATGTGTGGAACAGATATCGTCGATCAAAATGCTTATAAATGTTGTTACCTATTTTCACCCTGACAATGCCCAGACACTCGGCTAGCTAGAATTTGCTAATACTGCTAGCAAGCTAATCTCTCTAGGGCGGTCTCATGCTGTTTGAAATCGGGTTTCGGTTTAGGCGGAACAGATTTCTAGGATTCCTTCGTCAACGTTGACGTTGGACAAGTCACTTTAGGGAGCGCCCACACCGGTGCTTAACGCTGCGTATACGCCTTGACGTGTCGTATGCATCACGTATTCTTCATACATTTTGCTGCGTTTTACGGTGCGTTAGCGTATTTTGAGCAGCGGTGTGGTCGCACCTTTACTCGGTAGACGAGTACATCAAAATTATTAAATAAATTGAGAACCAATTTGAATTATTTTGAATATGGTTTTAATTTTGATTTTTTAGATTTGACATCATGGTAAATTTATATAGTTAGTTGATAGGTACTTCATGGGTACCACATTTATTTCTTTTATTTTTCATTATTACTTTATGACATGTTATGATTGGTACCTGCATAGTTGGTTTTAATTTTTCTGTTCTTTTTAATTAGTTGTGACTTTTTTCTGTGTACACATGACATCGCAACATTTATCAATATTATTACAGTATTTGAAGTGCAGCTATATATTTTGTATATACGCTGCACATTGTTTATTATTATGCATTTTTTAAGTTATTATGACTGTATTTATAACGATCACTATACGACGAGCAGCATAAGCAAATGTAATGTGTTATGTGAAATTTGTATAATGAGATAATAATAATATAGTTTTCTATATAACTATGGACGGTAATCATAGGCTGCGGACTACTGCCCCTATGGTTTTTTACAAACCGAACCCTGAAGGATTCGGTACGAAAGTGCTCCTGGAAACCTGATATCACTACTCTTAACTCAGTACTCTTGGAAAAAGAGTAGTATATAGTAAAGGGACGTTCTTACACAGTCTCTCGTCGTCTCTCTGGAGGGACGGGTTTGCCTGAATTTATGTCCTGGCTACAATCTGGTCTGTGCATCGCGAGGTAGGTCACCAATGAGATGGTCATACCAGATTAAAGCTGCAGTCGATGCATCACTACACGCTAGCATAAGGAAGGCAACTGCCAGCGAGGATTGGCGGCGGGTTGTGAAGCTTCTACCAAACTGAAATGGTCACCACGACCACTGTCAAGTGTGAAAACGACGAAGACGAAGAACAATATGGAATTGGACTGCATCAGAGTTTGATACCGCCCCAGATTCCGGAGATTTATAGAATGCGAAAGCACCGCGAAGTTCGTAAAGCTTTGACTAAATCTCAGTTATAATAACAGCCTCATTTAATTAATCAAAGCTAATATTAGGTATGACATTTAATCTTAGAAAATACAACTTAAAATTTAATTGATCAACATCTATCATTAAAACGATCAGTTAATTTCTAACAAAAAAACCGTACTGGTATATCTCAAATAAAAAATTATAAAAACAACTTCTGACAAATCGATTCAGTCGTAATGTCACATTCAATGGCTCAATCAACAAATGCATTGAGTCAGAATAGGTGGGGAAGTGGCCTTGAATAAGATAGCTCGTACACGCTTAATAGATCGCCCATGATTTTGGCGCAGCGTACATGTAAGCGAGATACCGAAGCGCGAACACTCGCTTCCACTAATGGCGCACACCGCTGCCACTTAAGTCGTGGCCGAAACCGAATGTTTTATATATATATATATATATATATTGCGATGGTAATTTTGTTCGAAGAAAAAAAATCGAAGGCAACATACGTAAAGATGTGCAAGTATCTTAATCAAATGCCTCTAATTCGTACAAAAAGATCGGGTATATAAAGTTTGTCTTGACACTTTTTAGTATTCCCTAACTAAATAGAAATATCAAATGCAGTATATTGAGCAATCACATCGATTGGATAAGAAGGTAAAGGTTCATGCACACTTATCGCTTGGCCATCTCCATGTTTTTTTTAACCAGCCAAATGCGTGTCGGGTCCCGCCCGGTGTAGTTAGCCCGTCCGTCACATAACGCGGACTTAGAGGGGCTTTTTTAACTACCTTCTACACAACTCACAACGTCATTTTAAATGGAATTTGTGCGAAAGTTCACTTTCCAAGTACATTTTTTATGGGGCTTCTAAACGGGCAAAATTTTTACGGCAATTTGTCGCCGGCAAGTATGTGCATCTTGCACTAGCCTACAATGTCAGAGTAAGGCAGCAATAGTTGCCGGCCAGAAATTGCAGGAAAATGTGGCCCGTCTAGAAGTCCCATTAGTTGATCAATTGTTACTAGTCATCTCGTAATGTCAACTTTTCTAAAAAAAAATGAAACTAAATAGCTTGAAGAAACTTTTACGGAACCGTAAAATGTGACGTTACTGGAGTATTTTAGAAATGGGCAAATAACAAGATGTGCTGCCGTACTATTAACTTAATTTTTCGATTATTATACACGAATCGAGGCAGAAAAATGAACAAACACATACAGAGGATCCATTTGGACAGTTCTAAAACAACTATTAATTCAAAGTTGCAAAATATTTGATTTGGTTTCGATTAAAAATGTATGTTGGTGCGTTTGCGTCATCTGTTTAGATATATGGTCTACTAGCTGATGCCCGCGGCTTCGCCCGCGTGGTTATAGGAAAATGTAACATATTTAATTTTCCCGTGGGAATTAGATGTTTTCCCACTGGAAAAAGTAGCCTATGTCACTCTCCAGCCTCTAAACTATCTCCATACACAAAATCACATTAATACGATGCTCCGTTGCGACGTGAAAGGAGGACAAACAAACACACACACACACTTTCGCATTTATAATATTAGTAAGGATTTACGCGATACCAATCCGATGTCGAGGCGATAAGTAAGCGTTAACCTTTAAAAGAAACTGTTGCATTATTTTGTGGGAATTAAATAACCCAAGAGCAGAACTGAATATTTACACCCTATTCATAATACTTACACTAAACTGCATTTGACACATGTATTATACATTTAACAACATACAATATAATGTAAAGGCAACTAGTGACATAAGATGTCTCAACATATTTTACAAGACGCATCTCATAACTTTTATAAGAAGAACAGCTTGTCCGAAAGAGCTTCGGAAGGCTGTTCATGAATATTCTGGCCTACTAAGTAGGCCAGCTTGTGGGCGTATTGACAAGGTGCTGGCACCCGAACGGTGCCAGGCCAGTTATAATATAAGTGGCAAAGCTTATACGTAATTTTCTGGCACTGGTCGGGTGTCAGGCCGCTGTCGTCGTAGGCGACGATGTAGTGGGTCGGCGTCACGGTGCCTTGGTTCACCTTTTGGGAGACGATCAGGAAATCGTACCTGAAATAAGACATTAAGACAGACTTATAAGACACAGACAGACAGAGATTTATAAGCACCACGGGTTCGCGCTTTGCACTAAATCAACGCACTTCTCAAGTCGGCTCCTGACTGCGATGTCTTTGCCAGTATTTGGAAGCTAATTTGTGAGAAATGCAAAAACCTTTGTGAGGCAATGGATGACCGTCCGCCCTCAGTTAGTTATTAAAATATTGTTTTTATGTGTACTTTCTGTCCTAAATTTCGCAGTGCATTAGTACCTACTGTAATGCTGTGTAATTTATTTTGAACCAATAAATAAAATAACATAAATAAGACATTTATTAGCAAAGGAGATGGCCAGATTAGGTTTACTTCTTTGGTCAAGACTGGTGGGAGGCTGCCCAGGACAGGGATATGTGGAATTAAAAGAGAGAGGCCTTTGCCCAGCAATGGGACACTTAAGGCTCATAATAGTCATAATTAGCAAATAAATTTAATACATAGGTCTATATACCGGTCCCTGCTCCATGCGTAGCATAAGCATAAGAACGCAGCAATAGTACTTATGCACAGCCCGCGAGCATTTAGAATAGCATCTATATCTGTCTCGCTTGCTCTACACATTCTTATGCCAAAATAAACGATTTCACCCGAACCGAAATACTTTTTTAAGAGCCTCGGACTGTACTCTAGAGAAGGTCCTCTTACTAACAATAGGTACCGGTGTTTGACAGCTAGAAAATTGACAACATTTCAAAATGTTTTATAATACCTAAATCGAAAACCATTTGAGTAAATATGTTATCTGAATGTAACAAACTAGTTTTCCGATTTTTTTCCCACTCGTTTCGAAGAAAATCGCTAAAATGTATAAACCGGAAGTGTGACGTCATTCTTGTGGCTGTAAACGGACAGTACTTTAGTCCACTAAAATCAGTAGCCTTAAGAAAATTCAATCACTTCCGGCTCTCACAAATTTCAAATTAATGTGTCAACTGTCAGTGTGATTGTGCCATTCTGCGTTTGTCAACTGTCAAAACATTTTTTTTTAAGAAATTGGCAAAAGTAATACAGTCTAATAGCCATAATGATGACATCATAATTTACTTACGACCTTTAGGAATTAGCTACTTCTAGATTTTATATTTTTGAATGAAAATTAGAATTTCAGAGAATTGAAAAAACACGTATACGTTAAAATCTCTTTTTCTATCGATCTAGAACATAAAATAACCCACTTGAAAATATAAATGTTGTCAATTCTGCACTAAGGCGAAGGCTTTCAAGGGCTGAAGGACTTATCCTTCACCCCTTCACCCCTTGAAAGCCCAAAATAGCCTTTAGTAAAATGTGCGGTGCACTCACCAGTCCCTCCTCGTGACGGTGTGGTCCAGCACGGTCCCGGGCCGCGGGTTGGCGAGCCCTTCGCGGCCGCGCGAGAATATCCTCGTGTTGATCCGCTTCTGGACCACTATATACGTCAGCGTAGGCTTGTAAGTCTCGCCGACGACGTTGAAGCAGATCTTCATTTGCGGGATCTCGTAGTCTTGGACTACTTTCAACTGGCCGTCGCCGACGCCGTCTCTGTGAATACATTTCTTTTAAATTACGTTGTCAAACAAGCATACCTTCCGCCCGGTGGTAAGACAGCGTAGCCTATAGAAGCCCTAAAGCTAACCTTCTATAAGAATCACAAGCGAGTTGCCGATCATTCATTGATTCGAGGATTTGCTGTGGTGACAGCTAGAGACGAACGCGGTTCCCTCAACGCATACTCTAGTGCTCTGGCAGATCGGTATTAGTTCGTCTCGTTTGCCTCCTGTCGTGAATCAGAGTCGAGTCTTGCCAAGCGTGTGGCATAAAGAAGCACGTCGCAAGTATTGCTAGAGCTTGCATGCGACCTTGTGCTCAATATCCTGGCTCCGACCTTGAAATAGTAGGAGGTTCGCTAAACGTCGCAGATTCGGTAGCGAAACGATCTAAAGTACTGTTGTAGTGGACGTTTTCCAGCTATTGAAGTGATTTGTCATCGTCTTCAACATATCAGTCGAACAACGTGAAGTCCTGGAAATCGGGCTACCTCTACGTACCACAATGATTGGTCCTGCGCCATCTGCATTCAGCGGACTCCCGCGACCTTTAGATCATCAGACAACCTCGACGGTCCGACGGTGTTTCTGAGCGCGTCCACCAGACACGTCAACAATCTCCTGGCCGCGCTCTCGGAACACCGCCTTCGATTACCATCGTCTAGTTAAGACGCGAAGAAAACTGGGCAATATGAAGGTATGCAAATGAAGCTGACCTGTACATAATGATCCTGTCGGGCAAGCGGCCGTTGACCCGCAGGTAGTGTCTGAGCGCGTCCACCAGACACGACTTGAGTCCGTCCACAATCTCCTGGCCGCGCTCCTGGAACACCGCCTTGGAATACCAGTGGGTCATCGACTGGTTATACGACGCGACGAAAGCTGGGGAATATAATAGTACATTCACGCAGAGGACAGGAAAATAGGGGTTGCCGGCCAAGTAGATATAGGGATACGAGGCTGATAATCCCTTTTCACGCGGAGGTATGTATAGTCCTTTTCTCAAACATGCCATTAATTTTCAAAAACTCAGTTCTTTTTTTATTTCTGAACACCATGATTTGTGTCACAAATAGATATTGAAAACAAGAAGTTTCGTTTCGGTTACACGCTAGATTTTCTACTTTCACGCCTTTATTTCCAAAAGGGGTAGGCAGAGCGCATGAAACTTATCATGTAATCCCACTTTTAGCATAAATGTGGGTTAAAATATGGACAAAATGTGATATCGCAGTGATAGGTTGGTAGCCCATCGCCCACAATACACTTCAAACCTGCTCCCTTAGTCAAGTTTTACGACACCATCGGGAAGAAAGGGGGTGGTGATATTCAATAACCGACACCACACAGGGAAGATTTTCAAGTTTGTATGATATTCAATTATGGTCCTCTCAACGCACCCGAAACGTGATATTTCATTACATGAGGAAAGTAACTTTATTCGTGGTTATTTTACTCGTTTTGTGCACGCAGTGGAGACTAGCAGCACTTAGTGGTTTTTTCGAAGTCGAGTGTCGCAAACCGTTCTCGTAAGTCATTGACAGCTTTTCAAATGCAACAATAAGTGCGATGCGCGCCCAGAGGGGCTACGGCAAAACGAAAACGAATTTCGTTCGTGTATCTCCCTCTCTGTCGCTCGAACTAGCAAGTGCGACAGAGACGGAGATACATGAAAAGTTCGTTTTCGTTTCGCGGTAGCCCTGCTACACTTCAAACCATGTCAAGAAACCCTGGTATCTGACGAGTACATTGAGCCTTTACTCCAACTTCCAAGGCTAAGAAGTGAAATCAAAAGATTTTTCGAAAGACTCGACTGCTTCTTTGCGAATATTAGCCCATGTCACTCCTACTACTAAGAGGAATCCAACGACACCTCGTATGTCGAAATCCGTCAAAAGGTTTAGGCTGCAGGGCGTGCCAAAGAATAAGACAATACGCACATACACCGAAAAACATAACCCTCCTCTCCTTCGGCAGTCGGGTAAAAAGGAATGCCACAGTTTAGAATATCCGGGCCATGTTCTACAGATTTTTCTCATTCATGTACGGCACTTACCACACACGCTACGCTTCTTCCGCCCAGGGTCGTGACAGGAGTCGATGCCGACCACCATGGCGGTCTTGAACGGGATGGCTATGTTCCACAGTGTCCCGCCAAGCTTGCAGTTTATTTGCAGGAGGATTTTCTGGGTCACCGCTCGGACCTTCTTCTCGTTCATGACGGTGCGGGCGTTTATGACCTGTTTCAACAAGTTTAATGTTAATATTTTGAGTTATCATTTATCGCAGAGCACAGCAAATTCTTGATCACCGATTTCCCTCTGGGTTGGAAGGTCAGATGGAATCGCTTTCGTAGTATTCGTAATCTCAGGATTAGGTGCCAAAGTCGACCCCGGGCGCCTTTACATGATACAACCAGGAAAACCTTCTTCTTAAGTCAGGTTTCGAGGTTTCGCTTTCTAAACATTTTAATATAACCTAAGAACGAGAATAATTTCATTCAATGTTGATTTTGATCTCCCGTCATTGATTCTTGTCATCATACTATAATTAATATTGTTTGTGGGTACAATTCGCCGACTGACCTCATCACAAAGAGCACCTTCAGAGGCTCTAGTATAAGTTTTACCGAAACAAAACGTTACGACCGCGTTCGCGTTTAGCTGTCAAATCCCATACAAGTTGAGGGTAAAACGCAAACGCGATCGTAAAGTTTTGTTGCGGTAAAACTTATACGAGAGCCTCTGGCCCTTTTTACAGTAAAAACTACCTTCAAAACTTGAATTACCTGCGAAGGCACCGGGTTTTCAGCGCAGCAGATCCGCTTGATCGCAGCGTATCTGTCGTCCCTGGACGTCGGGCACATGCACACCACGAGCTGGATGGAGGAGCTGATGGTCTTCTTCAGGCCCTGCACGTACGTTTCTGTCCGGTCGTTCGGGAGCATCAACATCTCGGGCTGTTGCACCATGACGCCCATGGGGCCGCAACAGCGGCGCAGTGTGGCGAGGAAATTCTGCAAAAATTAGGGTAAGCCCACTTTAGCCTTGAAATACGATTGAACGCTTGCCTGGAGCAATATATATATATATACTAGCTTCTGCCCGCGACTCCGTCCGCGTGGAAGTCGTTTATATCGTAGCTCCATACAAACTTTCACCCCCCATTTTAGGGAAGTGGGGGGTTAGAAAGAGACAAAAAGTAGCCTATGTCACTCTCCATCCCTTCAGCTATCTCCATTTAAAAAAACACGTCAATTCGTAGCTCCGTTTTACCGTGAAAGACGGACAAACAAACACCCATATACACTTTCCCATTTATAATATTAGTATGGATATTTACTCTTTCATACTTACAGGCCTGCGAGCGTAAAGCCCGCTCCACATTCTCGACAAAACTACACGAGATTTGCCGATAACGAGAGTATGGAGTGAGTATTCGTCTATGCTCGTATTGTTTTCCGTTTCGTGTCGGTAAAATGGCCAAACATCAAAGAGCTCTCGTGAAGTTCCGTGTTTGCGCGAAACATCTCCTCCACATTCTCGCTGCGCTTCCGTCAGTCGACCGACGGCATCCGTAGGAAGCGTCCATCTTGTATGAATGTCCAATTACAACTGCGCAGGGCGAGAATGTAGAGAGTCGCTCTCGGTTTCGCCCGGTCCCGGCAAATATTCCGGCGAAACCAGTCTGGTGTAGTTTTGTCGAGAATGTGGAGCGGGCTTAAGATGGTTGACAATTCACTTATCACTGTGGATAAGACAACCGTCACGTTCTATGGATCATGCGAATGAGAGTGACAGATATCTTATCCATAACGATAAGTGATAACTTCATCAGATTAGTTTGTACCAAAGTACCAAAAAACCGGCCAAGTGCGAGTCGGACTCGCGCACGAAGGGTTCCGTACCATCATCTATAGAAACGGCAAAAAAATCACGTTTGTTGTATGGGAGACCCCTTAAATATTTATTTTATTCAGTTTTTGAGTATTTGTTGTTATAGCGGCAACAGAAATACATGATCTATGAAAATTTCAACTAACTATCACGGTTCATGAGATACAGCCTGGTGACAGACGGACAGACAGACGGATGGACAGCGAAGTCTTAGTAATAGGGTCCTGTTCTACCCTTCGGGTATTCCGTACCCCCTAAATAGGTTGCAAGGGTGCAGCCTGGGGTTTATGTTGTCCAGCACGGCTATCGCAAAACGGGCCGCGAGCTGTGTTGCGGCAACTTTGACTATCCGTCTCTTTCTAAGCGTTCTAATTACAAAGAGACAGGTACTCTATACAACACAGCTCGCGGCCCGTCCTGTGATAGCCGTGCAGTTGGCCAAAGATGGTTGCTATTTCATCACTTATCGCTGTGGATAAATCATCCGTCACGTTCTGACCAGTAGCGAGAGCGGGAGTAACGGTTTTCATATCCACAAGGATAAGTGATAAAATGTCAACCATTTTAGGCCCGCGGTCTGTTTAGGAAGTACTAAAGTGATTGGCGTCGCAAACCTGCGTGCATTGTTCATCCCTCTTGGTAAATATAATCGCCCATCGAATGATATCCACCGCCTGCATCACAGTATTCCTGGTCGCATCGTTGTTCCAGTCAGCGTCGGGTTTGCCTTCGACAGTCCGGTTGTTGCCAAAGTACAAGGTCTCCGGAGCTAGAGTCCGGGCAGCGAGCTTCACTGTGTCCGGGTGTATGCTGAGGCCCCAACCTTTTAGGCGGTTGCGAGCGTTTTCGTTGTCCAAGACATTTTGGATGTACTGTTAATAAATTTGAAAATTGAATATGTATATAATTTCGCAATATGATGCCAATAAATAAAATTATCTTATTGTACTACCAAATTGAGAATTTATCTAGTAGTCTAGAAAACAAAACACTATCCCCTTCGCAAAATCTACGTGTCACTGGTTATGGTCATGCGCGTGGAAGTAGCGACGACAGCGACGTACTTCATCAGACGCTAGTTGGAGCGAACGAGACAGACAATGAAGCCAGACAACAGACAGAGAAGGGAGCATATTGTACCTTCATTTATATTTAATTTGTTTACACGAGCGAACCAATACGCCAAGAAACCAGATTACTTAATTAAGTACAGAGGCTCTAGCCCTAGTATAAGTTTTACCGCAACAAAACTTTACGTTCGCGTTTGCGTTTTACTCTCAATTTGTATGGGATTTGAATGCTAAACGCGAACGCGGTCGTAACATTTTGTTTCGGTAAAACTTATACTAGAGCCTCTGTACAACAACTTACAACTAACATACCCTCACGAGTCACCGTCTGATCTGAATAGAGAATGTCTGTGTCTGTAGTGGATAGTCTAGGAAACACTGACCTTCTTAAACGCAGCGTGCCGCTGGTTAGGGTCAATGCGCGTGTACGTTGCAACATCCTTCATCAGTCTGAAGTTGGAGCGCTGGTCTTCCGACAGACCCGTCAGCTGACACAGCTCCGGTACTAGGGCAATCATGAAATCTGTTGGGACTTCGGAACCAGGCTGGCGTTTTGTTTCTCTGAAATAGTTTTTTTATGAGCTTTGCTTTTCTATTCTTCTTATATAACACTCATCATCATCATCATATCAGCCGAGAGACGTCCACTGCTGGACATAGGGCTCCCCCAAAGAGTGCCAAAGTGACCGGTCCTGCGCCACCCGCATCCAGCGGACTCCAGCAACCTTTACCAGGTCATCAGTCCACCTTGGGGGGGGCCTACCCACGCCGCGCCTTCCGGTTCGTGGTCGCCACTCGAGAACCTTTCCGCCCCAACGGCCATCGGTTCTACGCACTATGTGCCCCGCCCACTGCCACTTAAGTTTAGCGATTCGGAGGGCTATATCGGTTACCTTGGTTCTGCTGCGGATAGCCTCATTTCTGATGCGATCACGCAGAGAAACTCCCAACATAGCCCTCTCCATAGCCCTTTGGGTGACTTTGAGCCTTCTTATGAGGCCCATACTAAGCGACCACGTTTCAGTGCCATATGTCATCACTGGCAACACACACTGGTCAAAGACTCTCGTCTTGAGACACTGCGGAATATTGGACGAAAAGATGTGCCGTAGCTTCCCGAACGCTGCCCAGCTGAGTCGGATTCGACGATTGACCTCTTTCTCGAAGTTAGACCTACCTAACTGGATAGTTTGTCCTAGGTATACATAATCGTCTACAACTTCGAGTGTAGTGTCCGATTGTAATGGGAGTTGGTACTAAATGGGTATTTGACATGATCTTCGTCTTATCCATGTTCATTCTTAGACCAACTCGTTCGGAAGCTTTATTGAGGTCATCGAGCATCGTACTTAAGTCCTCCATGGTCTCAGCCAAGAATACTATATCGTCAGCAAACCGAAGGTGAGTGATGTACTCGCCGTTGATGTTGATGCCTAGCCTTCTCCAGTCCAAGTCCAGTTTTGAAAACGTCCTCCAGTGCAGTGGTGAACAGTTTTGGAGAAATACCATCTCCTTGCCTGACTCCTCGCTGCAGCGGAATAGGTTTCGAGTTCTGGTCCTGAAGTCAAACTGACATGGTGGCGTTCTCGTACAAACACTTCAGCACTTCGATATAGCGATAGTCAACTTGGCACCGCTGGAGAGACTGTAGTACAGCCCAGGTTTCAATCGAATCGAAGGCTTTCTCGTAGTCCACGAACGCTAGGCAGAGGGGCAGGTTATACTCCTCGGTCTTCTGTATAACCTGACGGAGCGTGTGGATGTGGTCTACGGTACTAAAGCCTCTTCGGAAACCGGCTTGTTCGGGAGGCTGGAAGTCATCTAACCTGCGTACGAGACGATTTGTAATGACCCTCGAAAACAGCTTATAGACATGGCTCAGAAGTGAGATGGGTCTGTAGTTCTTCAGGAGGGTATTGTCACCCTTTTTGAAGAACAGCACCACCACCCCTCCGTTCCATGCCTTTGGAGTTCTCCCTTCCAGTAAGACGGAATCGAACAACTTCTGAAGGGCCGTAAGGACTGGTTTTCCACCCGCCTTCAGGAGTTCGGCTGTTATTCCGTCTTCACCGGGTACCTTGTTGTTCTTGAGCTGTTTAAGAGCCATTACAATCTCGTACAGGCTTATATAACACTGCCATGCCAATTTGTAAAACCATTGCAGCAATATACTATTCTAATGTTCTTAGAGATGTATATATGGTCTCTAAGCGTCAAAACAAAACAAAAAAGGAACATTAATGTAATATTGACAGAGATATAACAATAAAACGTGTCAAGACCAGGATGATGTCTCTCGTCAATACGATAATAATAATAATAACGCTAAAATTTACATTAAAATTGACACTATCGTGTGGTGTGTGTGTGTGTGTGTGTGTGTACTGTTATTATTAGGCTTACCTGGATATAAGCATTGGTTGGTCCCAGTCCATAATATCGATCCCGTAGTTTTTTTTGTAATAATCAATGTAGCTTATTGCTACCGTTTCTCCGCCCTCCTTCCTTTCAAATGTGGATTTGGGTGTCATCGTCTCGTCAATGCTGTCAACTCTAAAAAGAAATATTACAATTTATAAATTGCTAAATGAAAATTTGAAAAAAATATTTCCCTACTTTTTGATACCAAGATCAAGGCACAAGGTTAAAGGGTCAAGGCTTTATGTTTCCTAATTTGTTACAAAAAAATTGGTTAAGTGGGACACCCACACACTGCCACCCACTAACCCTATATACGTAAACATCCTATTGTCATGTATCTTATCTTAATCCCAACCTGAACTGTTGGGTTACTACGCCCATCCTTACATTAAGAGTCCGCAGTAGGCTCGATTCTCCATACAAACGTAGTTACGCTCTCATTTTAAAACTACGTGTTGGATTGTAAGGAAACTTTGCATGTACAATGACATGAGGTATATCCAGGTCTGTAATTAGTTTATGTAGCTTCAGATACCATAGTAAAAAAATACAGCGAATTTAAGTTTTTCATGCAAAACTTGTTTTTGCTGTATTTCATTTGTTTTATAAACTGGAACCATATAAACTAATTAAAGACATAGATAAACCTTATGTCATTGTATATGCAAAGTTTCGTCACAATCCAACACGTAGTTTTACAATGAGAGCGTAACTACGTTTGTATGGGAAGGTGAAATTCGGCCGAGCTTACTGCCGACTCTTAATATGTGGGCGGCAATGTGCTTATATGCCAATGTAGTATGAGAGTGCGTGCTTGTGGCATAGTGCACACTACATTGCTGACAAAATAAGAACATTAACATTATAATATATTATCGAGGGACAACTGAGGCCGAGGAAAGCGTTCATCATGGCCTGTAGCTGTACTTTGAACCCTATTCCCTGGCAATAAGGAAAACATACATACCGGAACAACTTTTTATTATAAGTCGTCATGACCGAGCACCCGATGAGCAGCTCAGTCATAGCCTGCTTCCAGCTCGAGCCCTTAGCCTGCACAGTCTCCTTTATGAAGCTGAGCACAGACTGTGTGCGCAGGACACGGCTGGTCGAGTCCAGAGACAACATGAGGCCGCCTTCGAATTCGTTCACCGTGGTCACATACCTGGAATATTTTTCATTTTATTTTTTACTAGCGACCCCCGCCCCGGCTTCGCACGGGTTCTATATTATACATATAAACCTTCCTCATGAATCACTATCTATAAAAAAAAAACGCAGCAAAATCCGTTGCATAGTTTTAAAGATCTAAGCATACATAGGGACAGAGCGGGAAGCGACTTCCTGAGTCTGAGTCCTGAGTCTTGTACTTACCCTGGCCATACTTCCAGCTTGTGCTGTGGGATCTGAACCTTCAAGTGCTCATTGAAATGTTGTCGACCGAATCGTACCATATTCAGGTCTTTCATTATCTGCTTGAACAGCACATTGTATAAATGCACCATCTCGCTGAGGCGACGGGTACGCCGGAATATGATCTGTCGGACATTGAAACAATTTAATATAATACTAGCTTCCGCCCGCGACTTCGTCTGCGTGGACTCGGGATAAGAACTATCCTATATTTTAATCCAGGCTATAAACTATATTCGTGCAAAATTTCATTCAAATCGGTTCAGCCGTTTAAGCGTGATTGAGTAAAGAACATCCAAACATCTAAACTTTCGCATTTATAATATTAGTAGGATTCTAAAGCCTATGAGTTTGTGACTGTGAGACTTTATGGTAATCTCTGAAACTACTAATTCGATCTCTAAAATTCTTTTAGCAGTGTCATAAGGCACTGATCCCACCGCCGGCTAGTAAGCTAGAAAAGTTGGGCGAGTAGCATTACATTGCGGATCTGTAAGGGTCGATTGATCACACTGTGCCTGGTCAGCACGCAATGAACCGTTACTCGCCCAACTTTTCTAGCTTACTAGCCGGCGGTGGGACCAGTGCCTGAAGTGGACCTTCCAGACTATGCATGATTGGATTCCAGAAAGAATTTTCATTGGAAAACGCAGGCGAATTTGGCCAACTTCGGCTAGCTAGAAACGATTCCTAACAGAATCAATGAAAAACAGAAAGCGTTCGCAATACGACTCAACTGTCATTTTCCCATACATAAAGTGACAACTAGATCTACCTGACCGTACAATGCGTTATGTAATCGACCTACAGGACTGCACGTACAGTCGCTATCAGATATACTGTCCCTCGACAGATTAGAGACGTGTTCAGATATTTGTGAGCACTTTGGCCGCTCGGATATATCTGATGGCGACTGTACATGCCTTTATTTTTTCATCTCGGGTATTGATTTAGATCAAATGAGCACTAAGCAAAACTTGAAAGATCATCCCAAAACTCCAGCTTTGTTGGTTTGCTGTAAACCCTTCATTATTTCATATTCAATGGCTCTGTACACACAGAGCGAGCAATAACCGCGTCAGACCTCCTCCCATCGTGAAACGGTCGAGGCATACGCACCGTCCACACTGAGCGACTAGCCTCACCAAAGCTGCCCCGCGCGTTATGCTCGCCGTGTTCCCGGTTAACCACGGGCTTTTAGACCTACCTTTATGTTCACTTGCGTTTCGTCGTACGGGTTCGTGGACACCAGGTTCAATGCCTCGTCAGGCAGCATGTGTGGAACGTACAGCGTGGTGCCGTCGAACGTCTTGGTCTTGAAATACTGACTGTGCTCTGAAAGTTAAAATTACGTAACTGTTAAACAGGTTAAAAACCAATTAGATATACTGTGCGAGCCAATTAAGAATTTGCACACAATCTCACATGCTCCCTCAATTTAAGAATTGCCAGCTACCGATAAGTAATTTTCTGCCTATTGATTTCATAATCTACATAATGTACTTAAAGTTTTTTTTGCGGAGACTATGTCCACAAAGACCCCAATCGGGCCTTCTTATGTAGAGAAACGGCATTGGACAGGGAAGGCCAGCTGTGTTTAGTGTCGGAGGCCAAGATCCGCTTTGGATTGCTTTAGGAAGTAAGATATCTTTTATATAATTGTTCTTCGCAAATCCATACTAATATTATAAATGCGAAAGTGTGTATGTATGTCTGTTACCTCTCCACACTTGAATGTGAATGTTTATTCTTATGAGAAATAAATATCTTAAACCATAAACCACTTCGACCTCAACCGCTGAACTGATTTAAATGAAATTTGGTATAGAGATAGTATGGAGTCCTGCGTAAATATGTACGGAGCTACGATATAAACGAGTTCCACGAGGGCGGAGTCGCGGGCAGAAACTAGAAAATAATAAATTCTATTAACATACCATTTAAGAGCTTAAATCTCAATGCCCTGTAATCCTGGTCCGGGTGATAGGTGACCTCATACTCAAAAACACTGTTCTCCTCGAAATTGAGGCGAACGTAGTTGGCAGTGACCTCACAGGGGTCTCCAGACTGGCCCTTCTTGACCACCGGTGGGGTATCCTTGACCTCACTCTGAAATTGTTAATAAGTATTAGCAATGCAAACATCTGTTTAACGAATTCAGTGTGTAATTCGAAATAATTTTGATTCTTGCTCGTTTTTATTTCTTCACTATCTTTCTATGGAGTTGTGAATATAAACAACATGAGGTTGGCGTTTAGCTCTATCAACAACGCATAATCTGGCTATCTAAAGGTGCTCCTAGACAAGCCATACTTTTCTTGAAATGTGTGGCCGGCAAGTCTAGGCGTCTTGTTCTAGCATGGAAGCAAGAGCAAGACGCCCATAGTTGCCGGTCAAAATATGGCCTTGCTAGGCGCGCCCGCGCATCGTTTCCTGTTGGTCCATTTTTTCCTCGCTTACCACCTCGCACAGCTGTGGTGGATATTCAATCTTATCGGAAACATTTTCCATTCTGATGTAGCTAAAGTAATGTCATGCTGACGAATTCGCTCCTATTCTATCTGGAGGTGCTGTATGAATTTAGTTACGGTATTACTTATGCTACTACAAAATATACTGTTAAGATACTTAGGATGGCTGAATGTAATTGAACTGCCTGTTCAATGCACTCCCACAAATATATTTCTGTATCGTCTATACTATACATACTTACATAGCCCTTGTTCTTGGCCACGGACGAGAGCTGAGGGGACGTGGCGGCCGATACTGTGCTCTCGGCCATATTCTGCGTCACACTTGCGACGTCGTGGGCCTGTGGCCCTACTGTTGCACCGCCTTCGGTACTGCTTGTACAATCCACACCTACAGTAATATGTACTTACATAGGCCTTGTTCTTGGCCACGGACGAGAGCTGAGGGGACGTGGCGGCCGATACTGTGCTCTCGGCCATATTCTGCGTCACACTTGCGACGTCGTGGGCCTGTGGCCCTACTGTTGCACCGCCTTCGGTACTGCTTGTACAATACACTCCTATAGTAGTATGTACTTACATAAGCCTTGTTCTTGGCCACGGACGAGGGCTGAGCGGACGTGGCGGCCGATATTGTGCTCTCAGCCATTTTCTGCGTCACACTTGCAACGTCGTGGGAGCTTTTGCCATTCTGTTCGGCTGGCTTAGGTGCCTTCTGGGCCATCCGGGCTTGCCTAAAAAAATATGATAACATACAAAAGACCTACACAACTACACAAAGCTTATGTAATCACAACTTTTATTAGCCTAGTGAGCAGTGACGCTGCCTATGAAGGTCCTGGGTTCGAATCCCGGTATGGGCAAACATTTGTGTGATGAGAAAGGACAAAAGAAATCGTGTACGAGAAATTAAATTAGAGTGCGAGTGACATAGAAGCTTCTGTGTTGCATCACCTAGAAATACATCCCTCAGAATTATGGGTAAGGACCAAATTCATGGCCAGTAGTCATACAATTCTATGGTAAATTTTTGTGTCACAACGGATTTTTTTAACTAATACCAATTAACGAGCCTAATATGTAAGTATGTATAATGGACTGCCCAATAATGCGTGTAAACGTATCTTTTCTCTTTTTATGCATGGACTTGAATACAGACCGAGATATAGAGGACGCGCATTATTCGGCCGTACATTAACCGGATCTCAGCAAATGTCCAACTGGTCTGAGCGTTGCATTCCTAAAGAGCCCAGGGTCCACTTTCTACTAGGTCCAAGTATTCGCGCAGTTAACGCAGTTTTAGAAAACAATTCTACATCTGTAACTTAAATTGACGATTACTTTAGCTAATGTAATGAATGAATCTAGAGGTCCGGTAAGTACATTTATTTCTAAGATGGACATTATATTTCTAAATCATGGTTGTTCTCTGTGTACGTAAGTATCCTACTAATATTATAAATGCGAAAATTTAGATGTTTGGATGTTAGTTAGTTAGTTTAGTTAGTTTTACTGGGCTTTTTTCCGCAAGTCGACATCCATTGTGCCTATTTTGCGTGAAATGGCGGGGTAGCGCTACTCTAACCACCCCAGCTCCTCTACAAAATTGGTGAGTGCCTTTGTGTTCCTGACTGTGTTCCGTAGTGTGTCTGGAGACCCTAGGTGCTTTTTCCTGTATACTTCTACCTGCTTGCAGTCCAGTAGAATATGTTTGGTCGTTTCCTCCGCCTCCATGCAGGCTCTGCACATGGGGCTGTCTGTGATACCCATGTTGTACAGGTGTCTGTTCAAGGTGTTATGGCCTGTTATTATTCCTACTATCTTGCGTAGTTGGTTTCTGTGTGTCCTCAGTAGTGCGGTTGTGAGTTTGTTGTCGCGTTTTGACCGAATCTCTTTGGTCTGTCTGCATGTGTCTATTATATCCTCCCTGTATCTTTGGTGTAGGTCTTTGGTGTAGGTCTTTGGTGTATAGGTCAAGTTGATCCTACTAATATTATAAATGCGAAAGTTTGGATGTTTGGATGTTTAGATGTTTGGATGTTTGTTACTCATTAGCCGTGTCCACACCGGCCGAGCGGCTCGCCCGAGCCATCAAAAACGCTCGCCCGAACGGTTCGGGCAAGCCGTCAGAAGGCTCGGTCGAGCCGTCAAAAGGGTCGGCCGCAAGCGCTCGGTCGGTGTGGACGGGCGCTCGGGCAAAGGCGCGCGGCTCGCCCGAGCCAGATCGGCTCGGGCGAATTTACCTACCGATAGTTGAGCTCACGATCACGATGAAGCCGCACGTGCGCACAGCTGTCGCTGCGACAACGTTAATTTTGCTTTTGCTTGTTCGAATTCGAAATCGGAAGAAATGTATTTAAAAAAAAAGGAGCAAAATGTGGATGCGCAAAATTTTTGAGAACCGAAAAGAGGCCGGGATAAAATTATTTGATCAATTGTGTTATGATCAGAGCGAAGACAGTACCTATTGAAATTCCTACTAGGTAGGTACTACTTAATCTACCAATCCTTCCAGCTGACAAACAAACCCATGCGTGTCGAACTCAGTTACGCAATTCCCAAATCCGCCTCAACTCGTCTCACTACCAAGTTACCAACCGCCAGATGGTATAACTTGATCCCTAATTTCCCAATATCAATATGTAATGTAGGTATCCAGGGGTCAAGCTAGTTTTGACCTTTTCCAACGCAGCGACTTCGAATGAACTTTAATAAGTTACCTTGATAAAAAAAGACCGGGTTGCACTCCGGGAGCGCCGGCAGAAGTGAAAACTTGATTAATTTTAATTTTGCAAAAAAAAATCCCTTCCTCCCCCCTCTGTCCCCCTGCGAGCCAATATATCTAATAACAACCTTATTAATAGTACGCTATAGTTCAACCTAACTCAGCAAAATTGATGAAGGAGAGGAAGAAATAAAATACCAATTTGTTTTTGCCATTGCCAATTATTTTTCAAAGCTTTATCTCTTTAGGTATAACGTCCAAATTCGAACTATTCTAATTTGCTCAATAGCAAAACGGTAAAGGACGCGTGGACAAAATTACACTATTTGCAGAATATGCAATTGCCAAAAGTGTTTAACGGCTTTATACTCTTACGAATAGCATTCAGTTTTGAATGAAGTCGAATCGGCTAACAGCAAAATATAAAAGTGTGATAAAACAAAATGGAATTTGCATTAACGAAAAATGTGTTACGACCTTATACTGTTAACAATAAAGTACAAATTAGAATAATAATACGTAGGGCAAAAATCGCCCTCGCCTTCTGTCCACGGAAAAAAGAATCCGTTGGAAGTGGCATTCAACCGATTTTCATAGAGAACCACTGTCGCCGCACGCACACAACCACACTTCAATAATACACGAACACACAATTGCAATATGCTTTCGATTTGTTAAAACGTGCTTTGCCAATATGTTGTTAACGGTAGCTAATTTTATATGCAAAATCTACTTTACGCACACAACCACACTTCAATAATACACGAACACACAATTGCAATATGCTTTCGATTTGTTAAAACGTGCTTTGCCAATATGTTGTTAACGGTAGCTAATTTTATATGCAAAATCTACTTTAACTAGTACTATTTACGGTCTCATTTAGAGTGTCAAGTAAATATTTCTTACGTCCGTTACCATATGCGTTGCAAGACTTGCAAGAGACGTGGTCGTTCGGCTACTCGACGCAAGATGGCGGTGTTTTCAAAACATCCTTCCATTCATAAGATGCGACCACTTGAAACCGAAATGTTGCATGTACTGCAATATGTGTATGATGATACGACTATTTGGCTGTAACGGAATAGGGATGTGGGTATGGTATGAGTTTGACTATCGATATTTTTATGATATTCATACGGTAAATATTAAGCTAAGACTTATTTACAAATTGTTTCTAATAAAATCTTGTTTATGATATAATAAGTAGTAGGTAACATTTATACTAAATTACTTTTGTTATAAATTTAGTAGCAATTAAACACAGATTTCTAATAAACAAAGAATATAATTTATTTAATATAATACAAGCACATCTCAAATACTATATAGAATTATTTTAACAGCAATCTAGTGTAGATTGTGCGAGTGCGGTCTAGTGAGAATTTACCGTCAAATTTGTTTGTTGTGCGGGATAACAGGAAACTAAATGTCAGTAGTTCACCGTGCGTATTGCGAATTGAATTAATTGTTCGTAATTACGCTACATACAATACTCTGCGTGGGAATTTCCATACAAACGTAACGTAGTTACGCTCTCATTTTAAAACTACGAATTGGATTGTGACTAAACTTTGCATATACATTGACATGAGGTATATCTGTCTGTAATAATTAGTTTATATGGTTCCAGTTTATAAAAACGAAATTCAGCAAAAACGAGTTTTGTATGAAAAACTTAAATTCACTGTATTTTTTTTAACTATGATACCTGAAGAATATAGATAAACTAATTACAGACATCGATATACCTCATGTCATGGTATATACAAAGTTTCGTTACAATCCAACACGTAGTTTTAAGAGCGTAACTACGTTTGTATGGAGAATCAAGCTTATTGCGGATTCTTAATTACCACCCAATATTCAATTTTAGCTTCCTTCTGATAACAATTCACTTTAAAGGTTTTTTTTGGTACTTACAATTGCATCAGCATCATTCCGCGTCCAGAACCCGCAGCCGGCGCGAGTGCGGGAGCCGGTGCGAGTCCGGGAGCTGGCGCCGGCTGCGAAGGACTCACGTCCGATGCCGGACTGAATGACGGTCCTGCAATATATATATTTTTTCACTTCTCATTCTCAAAAAGTGCGTATTAGGCTTAGCAAGCGGGGCTAAAGTAGTACATTTAGCCCCTAGGGAAAATGTGTATACATATTTATGATTTATAAAACATTTTATTTTGACCAATCAAAACAGTTCACCGCATTACATCCACCAATCACAACTCATTAAAAAAAATGTATTTACTATCAACTAACCAGAATACAGCTAGATATTAAAATCAACCAATCAGGAAACAGAATTCATGTCAAACATTAGGTGTTTTTTAATTATTCATTAAAGAAATAAACGCCTCTGACCGTATATAGCCGCGTCCAAACGTTCAAGCGTGGTTGACTGCATACATGGCATAAGCTATGAAGATTGAGCGGGAGACTACTGTCTATCTCGCTTTATCGTATGCCCCGTATGCTGTCCGCCGCGCTCGGCCGTTTGGACGCGGCTATTAGACGTCCAGAGGCGTTTATTCGTGGTGTCAATATTTTGTATCTGTGTCAAAGCAGTTTATTGAAAAAAGAATCGCGCCAAATTGAACAACATTTTCGCAGTGGTATTTATTATTGATTGAGGATGGATAATCTTTGTTTTTACTATTTTCTCGCAGTCAAAGTGAAAAGTAGTGTGTATACTCTGGTCTAAAAGCCATATTACCCCTCGAACTATTTCCCCGTTCGTTCGAGAAAATAACCAGTGGTATGACTCAAGGGTCTAAACCTTGTCATACAATCTACTATTTCAACACATTTACTCGTAACGTGCCTCTTATTACGTCGCTTTTAGGCTTATAATCCTGAGTAGGTATCAAACATGCGTGTTTTATAACATTACTGCACTCCTCTGTTATATGGTTATATCCCAATGAAGACACGTTGGCACCTTGCAGCAAGCACGAATTTGTATCGAATACGAAAATGATTATTTTATTTTGTATTGGCTGTTTAAGAGATTTCATTTAAATCTGGCTTTAACCCCTCGTATGCTTAGACACGGATCCGTGCCAAGTAATTGAACCTATAGTTTTCAATCTCAAGGACATATTTTAAGTAGCCATTTTTGACATCCGCATACGAGGGGTTAACACACGCGCGCGCACTGCGCAAACTTCACAAAAAAAAGTTGGTCCGCATCATTATAAGTAACTAGCTTCTGCCCGCGACTCCGTCCGCGTGGAACTCGTTTATATCGCAGCTCCATACAAACTTTCACCCCCTTAGGGGATGATTACGGGGATAAAAACTTTCCCCGTGACTCAAACTATCTATATACCAAATTTCACCTAAATCGGTTCAGCGGTTTAAGCGTGAAGAGGAAACAGACAGACAGACAGACACACTTTCGCATTTATAATATTATTATGGAAGTATGGATTTCACCAATATTAGTAAACATTGTTAATGAGTGTTAGGTACTTATTAATCTTATTATCAAAAATGTAGACTTTAGTTTAGTTTTTATTTGTCTTCCTTACCTAGCTATACTAATATTCAAATTACATACATAAGCCTAGCTAGCACATTCGCGTTAATCTCGAATAAACATCGCATTCGTCGTTTCCTAGTAAGTATGTAAATACGAACGGGACGAAGGCTTCTTGTCCGACATACTATAATGCAGTAAATGTTGTAAAATGCCTAGGAATAACTACTCGATGTGATTCACATACTTTTTTATGTTACGTGGTAATCAAAATAGTCGATGAACGAAACATGATAATAATATAACAGTGACAGCAATTCAAAAATATAAACCATGTTAACGGGAACCGTACCTACGCCATGTAAAATATTTTACAATTAATTGCGGCACCGCTAAAAACCGTTAGCGAACAAGGCGTCCCATCACTACGCTTCTGGCGCCATGATGTGACAAAGCGCGCTAGTTTCGAAACAGCCAATCGCAGAGCCGTTACCGTCCTCCCCGCAACCCGCACCTACCGCCAACTGTGGTGACCTTTGCATCGAACTAAATCGCTTATAGGTTTTATCTATTGGAGGTTATCTGTGGAAAGTGATAAATAGAATTGACGCCACTGGGCATTCTTATACAATCCTAGCTTCTGCCCGCGACTCCGTCCGCGTGGAACTCGTTTATATTTTAGCTCCATACAAGCTTTCACCCCCCACTTCATCCCCTCGGGGGATGATTTCCGGGATAAAAACTATCCTATGTCCTAAATTTGGTATAGAGATAGTTTGAGTCCTGGGGAAGGCCCCAGGACTCAAACTATCTCTATACCAAATTTAATCCAAATCGGTTCAGCGGTTTAAGCGTGAAGAGGTAACAGACAGACAGAGACAGACAGACACTTTTGCATTTATAATATTAGTATGGATGTGAGTAAAAACATGTTACCAATCAATCTTCTTCTCCTTAGCGTCATCTCGGCCTTTGCCAGGGTCCAAACCGGTTACCATCAATAACTAAGGAAAATAATTTAAGAGCCTATAAAATGTTCATCCTATGTAAAGGATTTTTTCGTCGCAATTTTGTTTAAAAACGTCGTGTGAAACGCGTGAGTTTTGATAATTACTTCCTCGGCCCTCTTATCACGCTCACCTGCGGCTCGCGTAACAATTCCGCCTCTGACGTCATTATCAACATAGCTCCCTTGTATCACAATGAACTATTATGGGACAAGGATGGTAATTATTTACGAACCCGAGTCCATTAGAAGACCGACGCCGAAGGCTCTGACGTCTCGAGTTACCAAGACTTACCAACCTCGTGGCACAATGTACTATTACAATACACTCGAGGTATCAAAGCCCTCAGACTTCGGCGTCGCAGTAATAAAGAAGACCTCAGAACCGCTGCAGAACCCATAATTTTCGCACTTGCCTTCAGCTCGGGCGTCGAAAATACCTCCGATCTGAGTCATTATTTGTATTATTCAGCTTACACACAAATTGTTGGCATAAGCATTTGCTGTATTGGTACAAGTTAACACTTTCGCAACCGTACTAAAAATGGAACAACACACTAGAAACCGACAGAACTCGCTTGGCGTTCCACGACGTGCTACGCAAATGCTGTGAGCACCTTGCTTGCTGTGATGTGTATGATAGCGACTGTTATAGTCGCCATCAAGTTCATCATACATAGGTACTTATGCACTTAACAATAAAGTCGTGTTCACATTCATCACACGCCTAGTTTTAATGTACAAACCTCCAGGTTGCTGTTGCCGTTTGGCGAGCATGGCCAGAAGATGGCCGCGGCCCCCTCCTCCCACTGTAGAGGTGGATATCGTTGTGGCACTCACCTGAAAATATACAGTTACATTAATAAGGATTTTTTAAAAACAAGTGCTTGGATAGACACCTGATATATATTGTAGGAGGCTGGTGTTAAATATCTTTTGCTCTTTGCCAAAAAACTCAAATAACAAGATCATAATTAAGTATCTTGTTCAGTTTAAATTATTTGGGAAGAACAATTAACTATCAAAATAAACCGCTTGGAACAAGTCCAAGCAAGAAGACGCTAGTTCAACCTTTTTAACCTAGTGTTGTAAGTTATAGCTAAACCAGGCGGGCCTTTGACATTTAAGTTGTTAAGGCTACACAAAGACTCTTAGTCTTGAAGGCTCACTAAGGTCAAATTACTTCCCACACTTGCGTCAGGACTTGCATCAGGAGCCATCATACACCAAATCTATAATGTTGTCCCTAAGGGTGAACTACATAAGACTTTGTTCATGATAGTGTCCATATGTTGACTCTCTTTCAGAAACGTCAAAATAGAAACTCTATTTTATCTGATAATGTAATGTACTCACAACACGAGCTCCAGAGCAAGTCCGCCCAGTCGTTACATCAAAGGACCCATCGGCGTTCATAATGTCGACTCTACATCAGAGGATGGCCAGCCCTCAACCTCTGCCTTTGTGGGGGTCCATTTTATCTGATAATGTATTGTATATACTCACAACACTTGCTCCAGGGGTCGCATCAGGGGATTCATCGGACCCTGAGTCCATATGTTGACTCTTCTTGAGAGCCATCAACATGGCGAGGCCACGGCCCCTGCCCTTGTTTGGCTCCATTTTGTCTGAATAAGAAAAATAGGTTAGGTTAATAAGATGAGATTGAATTCTTGCTGCCCCTTGGAAGATACACAATTTAGAGTTGATTATAGCCATACTACTGTACTTCAAGGTACCATCAACTTATCCCAATTTGATTTGGAAGTGAAGCTGTTGAATGAAATAGTCACTTCTGAACTTTTTTTCATGGCATTCAAATTATCTTGAAAAGTGGCAAATCTTTACAGTCGACTATGCCATAGCTAAGAAATATTTTGCACTGGCTTGCATTTTGCTGACCTAGTACCTACCACTTCATAATTAAGTAGTATATTGTATACTAATCTATACTAATACTATAAAGAGGAAGTGTCCGAGATTGTAGCTTTGTAAGTTCAAATGTTTTGGGTAATCTCCGGAATCGCTTATATTATTTCAAAAATTCTTTCATCTGCATGTAGAATGGACTTTCTGGGTGGTTACAGGCTATATCTTATCCCATGGGTTTGCCTGTGTTCTTTGCAATATGCGGGCGAAGCCGCGCGGGAAGCTAGTACAATATAATTATGTACCTATTCTCTTACTGTGTTAAACATAAAATTCATGTATTTCATATCTTTATCTCACCACAATGGTTGTGCTCAGATCCTCCTGTTATCGTACAATGGATAGTAATGCCAAAAACAACGCATATCTTTATCTCACCACAACGGTTGTGCTCGGATCCTCCTGTTATCATACAACGGATAGGAATGCCAAAAACAACGCAATTGCAGTGCAAGTGTTAACTATTTTTTGATCAATTCAAACCATTCTGTGTAATGTAAGTAAATATAGTGGTTCACTAATGTTAGACCAAACACTTTTGGCCAAATGTTTCATTTGACAAAAGTTTAATTTGACCTAATGCATTTTTTTCTTAAATAGAAAGCTTTATAGGATTATTATAAAACAAACCTAACCTAACCTAATGACTTCTATTTGATGATATCCAAAGAATACCCGAAAATATCACTGTTTTGACGAAAAATGCATTAGTTCAAATGAAACATTTGTCAAATGACACATTTGGCTAAAAGTTGTTTGGTCAAGAGACAGGACCCCAAATATAGTATGTAAGTTCACCTGCTTTCTTGAAGGTGTGAAATAAGAAAATAAATATTACTTCAAGTAGGGTACTTTAGGCACAGAAATCTAAAAAATATCCAAAGTAAGAAATGTTCAACTACCTACCTCCTAGAAATACGAATAACGTTAAAGTTGTTGCACAACTACTATTGGCAATTACACTAGATATAAATTGCAAATATAGTGTAGGTATATAGTCAAGAATAGTTTGGCTTAATTTATTTCGCTCCAAAAATGTACTGTGCACGTACACAAGTATCATTACTATTGAAATAAAAGAAACAACGAGTTGCATGGCGAACACAGACAGACCGACTTTCATTTATTTTACATAAACTGTCTACTACATAATATACCATAAACATCAAACACAATTATATTTAAGTATTTCATACATAACAACAAGTACCTAAACATAAAAACATGTCTGACCCATCAAAAATAACAAATAGCTCTAGTCTTAAAGACTTTTTACTTATTTAGGCGTACAATATAAACATTATAAGAAATACTCACTAATATCCTGCGAGTCCTCTCAAAATTTTGCTGATGTTAAAATAAAAATGAAACTGCTATCCATGCAGTTCACAATAAACATAAACCATAAGTACCATAACCATCGACTCGACGACAATCATATCATTGTCTATGTCTTGTCTTTTGTTTTTAAATTACGTGCAAGTGTTGCCAGATGAAATATAAATCTAACACCTGCTATCCATTATCCTCCGAGAAGCGCCACAAGGCACAGATTAAAGAAAAAGGCAGAGAGGCTAATAAATTGAACGTATTCTATATATCCGATCTCTTCTTACTTTTGAACTTAACAGCAAATAAGAAAGGGATAGAACCATGTTATCTGCTAGGTCTTCAAACGTCGTTGTCTCCCACAGAACTACATCAAGATAGATAGTCCTACTTGTTATCGCGATTTTTTGGCCAAATGCTGCACTTTATGAAGAAAGCAAGCCTCATGGCACAGTGGTAGTAGCGACCAAACTGAGTGAAGAAACAGCAGCGGAAGTTTCACTCCTTAGGAAACGAGATGGCGCCACTTCTTTAAAAAATATTCCTAAAAATTCTACAAGCTACACGAATGAACGAATTGTAATTAATAATATATTAAATTAAAGCTTAATATACATATTAATTATAAAAAAATAAATATAAAATATATAAAAAAAACTTTTGGTACAAAATCGGTTGTTAAGTTTTTTTTACTTGAATGGCAGTTTTTTCTTGATTTCTTTTAAAAAATGTATGCAACTTGAATGGTTTAATGAATATATATATTACTGAGTAAATAATAAGTATTATAAAAAAAACTCGACACCAATACCTTTAATACTTCAGGAAATATTAAAGTTTAATTGCAAGCGCCATGTCTTCAAAATGATTTGAAATAATTATACAAGCTAAAAAAATTAACAAATGTTAATGAGTAATATGTCAAATGAAAGCGCATTTTATGTTTTACATATAAAAAAATTAAATAAAAATATATGCCAGTTTTTTTGGCAAAAAATAAAGGTAATAATTAAGGTTTTTTTTACTTTATTGGTAATTTTTACTTGATTTCAATAAAAAAATGCAAACCATGAATGTTTTAATGCCTATGTTTATTACTGGGTCAATAAAAAGTGTATAAAAAAAGTCGTCAATATATTTTATAGTTTACGAAATATTTAAGTTTAATTGTGCGCTGATTTGAATGTTAAATGTGTGATATTAATATATTTTGGTATAAATAAAGATATATAAAAAAAAACTGAATTAAAACTTTTTCCCCTGGTGCTGAATAACGAAAAAATATAATTACTTTAAAATTAGTCATTATTTTCATATAGTGACTACAATTGCAGAAAAAAAAATGAAAACAATATCGTCCCCGGAATAGTTGGTTCTGAGACTTACTACTACTTACGTTGAAAAGTCATGTTAAGTAACTTAGATATGTCACGTCTTGAAATAAGACGATTTACATGTTATAATAGTATATGTGTTAATAGTCTTTTATTTCAAAACGTGACATATCCAAGTTACTTAACATAAGGTCTCAGAACCAACTATGCCGGGGACGAAATTGTTTTCTTTTTTTTTCTGCTATTGTAGTCACTAAATAAAAATAATTATTTATTTTTAAATTATTGTATTTATTCGTAATTCAGCACCAGGGAAAAAGTTTTAATTCAGATTTTTTTAAATATATTTTTATTAATAAATTATTTTCATACATTTAACATTCAAATCAGAGCACAATTAAACTTAAATATTTCGTAAACTATGAAAGATATTTATGTCTTTTTTAATACACTTTTTATTTACCCATTAATAAACATAAGTATTGAAACATTCATGTGGCTTGCAGTTTTTTATTGAGATTAAGTAAAAACTACCAATAAAGTAAAAAAAATCTTAATATGCCATTTTTTGCCAAAAATCTAGTATATATGTTTTATGTATAAAACATAAAATGCGCTTCGATTTGACATATTACTCATCAAAATTAGTTAATTTGTTTAGCTTGTATAATTATTTCAAATATTTTTGAAAGAAATGGCACTCACGATTAAACTTTAATATTTCCTGAACTATGAAAGGTATTGGTGTCGATTTTTTTTTATAATACTTGTTATTTACTCAGTAATGTATAAATTCTTTAAACCATTCATGTTGCAAACATTTTTTTAAAGAAATCAAGTAAAAAAAACTTAACAAGCGATTTTGTACCAAAAGTTGCTAGTTTATATTCTATTTTTATTTTTTGTAATTAAAATGTATATTAAGCTTTCATTTGATATGTTATTCACTAGCTTCCGCCCGCGACTTCTTCTGCGTGGGCCCGGGATAAAAACTATCCTATATTTTAATCCAGGCTATAAACTATCTTCGTGCAAAATTACATCCAAATCGGTTAAGCCGATTAGGCGTGATTGAGTAACAAACATCTAAACATCTAAACATCCAAACATCCAAACTTTCGCATTTATAATATTAGTAGGATTGCAATTGGTTCATTCGTTTAGCTTGTAGAATTTTTTGAAATATTTTTTAAAGAAGTGGCGCCATCTCGTTTCCTAAGGGGTGAAACTTCCGCTGCTGCGGGTCAAATCACTCAGTTTGATCCCTACTACCACTGTGCCAAGCACGGAGCACTTCTTGCACAGATTATTGTCAGTCACCTAGCGACAGCACGCAGCGTATGACATGAGTGAATATTTGTTTATTTTAGGAAAATGCCGTATTGCGTTATTGAAAGCTGCTCCAATAATAGCACATAAAAAACTTGTCTCATGTAAGTATTTCTTATCATCGTTAAGTAATATTTTAGAATACGTATAAAAAAATATTTAATTTTCAATTTCTTAGACACTATTTGCGCCTGTAGTCAAGGAAATATCAATTCTATTACTCTAACAATAAAGTTCATAATCCTGTGTATTATTTCGCTACTCAGATCGTGATTGCGCAGCAAATTTCCCGAAGGTTCGCTACTCAAATGTTGTGGCTAAGGTCGATACTTGTTATCGATAAACCAAAATGAAAAAGATTATATTTTTATGAGTAATATGCAGAGCTCGGAATTCTCGTAGCACTTTTGAGCTGTCATAGGGACTTCTCGTTTATCGACTTCCGTTTATACATATGTATTATTGTATAATCGGAAGTATTGTAGTGTTATAAATATAAATTAAAATAATAATATTTTATTGTTTATTGCTTATTCCTTTTATTGCTTTTTATTTTTTATAATTTATGGATTGCTTACCTATGCCTTTTAATCAGGACAAAGACCATTCTTTTTATTTATAAGAAATAATAAAATATTATTATTTTAATTTATATTTATAATTTCCTACAAGTTGGTACCCAAAGGTTATCTCGAAGAGATCGCTCATTCGCGATAAAACTGCGTGTCGTTACGTCTACTCGCAATCATATTTTACATATTGTATTCTGTATTTATTGATATACATAATGTATAATCCGGAAGTCGATAAACGAGAACTCTGGTAATATGTATCTGAATATTGTGTCATACACAATAAAATTATAATCTTATAGTTTTCCTAAAGACACAAATACTAAGGAAAAATGCAGTGATGGCACGGGGAGGAAGGATTGGTTTCCGCAACGATTCAACACCATTTGTTCGAAACATTTTGATGCCTCATATCTGAGTTTCGCAAAAGGAAATCGCTTCATTCATGAAGATTCAATTCCCACGCAGAGTATTGTATGTAGCGTAATTACGAACAATTAATTCAATTCGCAATACGCACGGTGAACTACTGACATTTAGTTTCCTGTTATCCCGCACAACGAACAAATTTGACGGTAAATTCTCACTAGACCGCACTCGCACAATCTACACTAGATTGCTGTTAAAATAATTCTATATAGTATTTGAGATGTGCTTGTATTAAATTAAACAAATTATATTCTTTGTTTATTAGAAATCTGTGTTTAATTGCTACTAAATTTATAACAAAAGTAATTTAGTATAAATGTTACCTACTACTTATTATATCATAAACAAGATTTTATTAGAAACAATTTGTAAATAAGTCTTAGCTTAATATTTACCGTATGAATATCATAAAAATATCGATAGTCAAACTGATACCATACCCACATCCCTATTCCGTTACAGCCAAATAGTCGTATCATCATACACATTTTGCAATACATGCGACTTTTCGGTTTCAAGCGGTCGCATCTTATGAATGGAAGGATGTTTTGAAAAAACCGCCAACTTGCGTCGAGTAGCGGAACGACCACGCCTCTTGCAAGTCTTGCAACGCATATGGTAACGGACGTAAGAAATATTTACTTGACACTCTAAATGAGACCGTAAATAGTACTAGTTAAAGTAGATTTTGCATATAAAATTAGCTACCGTTAACAACATATTGGCACAGTACGTTTTAACAAATCGAAAGCATATTGCAATTGTGTGATCGTGTACTATTGAAGTGTAGTTGTGTGCGTGCGGCGACAGTGGTTCTCTATGAAAATCGGTTGAATGCCACTTCCAATGGATTCTTTATTCCGTGTTCTAACCCGTTCGAGTGGCTGGAGCCCGATTTTATAAAATATCTCATAGAAATCATATATGTATCATAAAATATTTTACTATTTTTACAATAGTTTTCGGATCGCGGTAGCCCCTCCGGTCGCAACTGTGTGTAAGGGAGAAAGACATACTTCCGCCGCATTCCAACGCATAACCGCGTCCTTTTCTGTTGCCATGATGGCGGCGGTTTCGCGCGTAGTAATTGAAGCAAAACAAAACGATTGAAATACAACTTAATTTGGTTGTACCAATATTTATTAGATGATTACAGTGCTCATCGTTACTCTTTTATGATGACATGACGACAAATGAACGAATGAAATATATTTTTTACTAAAGACTGCATTACACTCCATTTTGGCTACATACATACGCCAAAAACTAGCTACGTCCATCATTTTAGAAGACTGTAAGTTTGCCAGTGTCGGTTTTTTATTTTCATTTTAATGGCAATTTTAAAGTTATTTTTCATGATAATTAACACTAGGCCATAAATATACATCACGTCATTACCGTGCTAGCTAAGTAACGTAAAAATTAATACATACATAAGGTTATACGTCGGAACGTAAATATATGGCCGATTAGTGTACTAGCCAGGCAGGTTTAAGTAAAAGAAGGTTTTTTTTAATACTACGACACTGGACCCGATTCTACGTGCAGATGGCTTAACTAGCCTAAAACTAAATTGTAAAATTTTTAGACTTAATTTAGGCGGCAGATTAAAAACGGCATATTTAGAATAGCATTTAGGCAGCTAAGTAAGTTGTATAGACCGCCTAAAATAAGAAACGTCAGATTCAAATTAGCGCTGTCATTTGATTATGACAGCTGCTTATAGAATAGCAGTTTTAGCGACACCTAAATAAAATTAGGAAGTTTAGGGGCCACTGTATAATTGGGTCCAATGGCAAGCAAGCATACGGCCTGCCTGAATGGCCTGATGGTAAGCAGACAGCTTAGCCTATGGACGCTTGTGACTCCAGGACGGCTATCATAAGACGGTGCGCGAGCTCTCTAGCGCGAGCGCCGATCCCTATTGACCCTTTATTTAAGGTGATTTGGAAATAACCAAAGATTTTAATTCCGATTTTATTTAGTATCTACAATAACAAAATATTCATACAGGTACCTAATATTGAATGACTAATAATAAGCTAAACTAATAATTATTCCTTTTTCTCTCGAATTTTCGCTTGCTCAAATTCTTTAAAGAGCTTTTCGCTTAATTTCTCGCCCTCGTCATCTATTTGCTCCACTGAAAGAACTTCAGGGATATAAAACTGCATCATATTTTGCACCTGAAATGAAAATTTCATGTAAATATTAGTTCCTACCTGTGCCAAACAATGGATTAATACGATGATGGGATGTGAGACCCTAAAATTATTATTACTCCAAAAGAAAGAAGGCAAAAAAATATGCCTAGTGACGAAAATCCCATTCAGATAACCACCAGCTGCTGCGCTTATTATTGGATTCGGAATAATGTGTGCTTTATGAACAAGGTAGACGATTTAAATTAGCTCGCTTATATGCTAAAAGGGAAGCCCTTTATAAGGCTAACCCTTATAAGGTATTGGTGAGCGGTTGATAAGGGTTTTGTAAGGGTATTAGGATACCGATTACTCGTATGGGTTAGCGTTTATATAAGGGCTTTAAAAGCAAAATGAATGGGTTTCATCGGGCAAAAGGTTTGGTGAGTTAAGCCTTATGCAAAACCCATACAAACCCTTTATAAGGGATAGCGGGCCGGTCCCTGTTTTTTAATTACTTATCTATTTATTCTTCGCACCGTAGCGCGCAAAAACTCTCCTTTCGTCAGAGCTCTACACAGCCAATGCGCTTCTTGCATCAGCACCGGATGTGGACGTCTTTGGAAGTAGTTGGGGAACAGTGTATCGTGAATGCTTAAGGTACTGTGAGATGATGGATAGACGTAATTCTTCTGTCATATATTAATATGCAGTGTATACATCGAGGGGTGCGTGGTCAAACCCGATAAGTCGAGTTAACAGCTGTCAGAAATTTAAGTTTTATTGCATTTACATGTAGTTCTTTTTTCAAAACTCCATTATGCCGACTTATCGGGTTTGACCACGCAACCCTCGACATTAATTTGTAATTATTACATTTGTAATTCACAGTGACTTAGTTTTTAACTGTAATGCTGTGTAATTATTTTAAATAAATAAATAAAATAAATTCTGTGGCAATACTCACTCCATTCTTCAAAGTGACAATAGAGCTGGGGCATGATGAACAAGAACCTTGCATTTTGAGCCTTAACAGCCCATCTTTAAAGTCCACAAATAAGACATCACCCCCATCCTCCTGCACCGTTGGCCGGATCCGTGTGTCGAGGAGTTCCTTTATCATTTGTACTATTTCGTCATCATCTTCATTGATTTCTGCAAATTATTTTGAATGTAATGATTTCATGAATTTAACCTTTGCGATATAATATAACGAACACAAACATGTTTGTAATGTCCACAATACAATATTTTCGATTTTTATTAAGTGTTCTTTGAATCAAAATGCTGCAAAAAACCGTTTGATTAATAATTACTTTTGCTCGGCAATTCAAGGTTGCCAAGAAAAATGCAAATACATAATATATTGCTACAAGTTAATATTCCAATGGAATGGAAAAATGAAGTGTAGGTACGTAATTTTTGAGAGTATTCATTCACATAACTCCAGGATTTTTCTCAAAACACCGGTAAAATTACTTAGCATACCAAATATGATCAGTTAGTTCATTCAGATAATTAAATTAAATGTATATAATTGAGATGGGATGCTCAAAAGTGTTTTTATGTGCAAAAAAAACTCCGTTTTAGGGTTCCGTAGCCAAATGGCAAAAAACGGAACCCTTATGGATTCGTCATGTCTGTCTGTCTGTCCGTTTGTCACAGCCACTTTTTTCCGAAACTATAAGACTGTCCCCCCCCTGTAACTTCTAAAATAAAATAATGATAAAACTAAAAAAAAAGATGTACATTAACATGCAAACTTCCACCGAAAATTGGTTTGAACGAGATCTAGTAAGTAGTTTTTTTTTAATACGTCATAAATCGTAAACCGCAATTTACCTTTCATTCAACGGATAATGGTACGGAACCCTTTGTGCGCGAGTCCTACTCGCACTTGGCCGGTTTTTTAATCTGCTCACTTTCCAGCTTAAATACTGAACAATCTTCAATACTGTTCCTGTAACAATACTTACGGGTATCCCCAGAAGGCTGAGCATCAGTAACAACCGGCAAGCCACTAGCAAAAAAGTCCATAATGGTCGCAAAGATCTCCGGCCTCAGCAGTTTCCACTCCACGTCATCATCTTGCTTGGTGACTGTTACAAAGTCAGATCCGAAGAATACTGCTTTTACACCATCAATGCGGAAGAGCATTTTAGCTGAAACATTTTGTATATTTTACACTCAGATAGGTACCCATCTTCTTAGGCGCTGAACACACGGAGTGGTGCGGCACTCGACAGGCTCATCTGACAATCGGCCATCGTGGTCGCTGGACAGGAAGCAAATACGCGGCGGAATGAGATCAAAGTAGGATTTGACACCTCACTGGATCCACAGAATACCATTGCCTGGCAACTGCTTTGCTGAGTGGAGACCTTTTCGGTAGCACATTCTGTTTGTTAGTTAGTTTAGCAGTAATGATACTAATTATGTGAATGAAATATCATGAATATATTCTTTCTTCCTTTAACACATAGTTGCATCCTGTAGACTGGCCATGATTGCCCATTGTGTAGAGCAGCCTTAAAGCTAACAGTCTCGCTAGCATCTAGCTGTCATCAATAAATGAAGATTGACAAGTCATTAAGAAAATAGAAGCACTTTACAGTCAGCATTGCATAGTAAGTAAACCAAGGCCAAGGTAGCCAAATGTTTTTTTTTTAATTTTGTTCAGTTTTGTCATTCTTAATTTTAGGGTTTATTTTAATTATATTGTGGCAACACACTAGTATTTATTAGAAGTTATTTTAACCGTTAATCGGTCTGTTAGCTTTCGAATTTCGAACAGAGAACAACCCTTTTGTAGCTGTCGTTGAAATAATAAAATTTAAGGTCACCACTAGTTGTAGTATTAGTAGATTTGTGTTTAGCATCAGTGAAGTGAGTTTGGAGGCTGCCGAAGGCTTTTGGACGTAATCTGAGGATAAGTAGCTGACACCGGAGGTAAGAGTTAAGAGTGAGCTTGGTTCAGGTGAACTGGAGACTTCAACCGACGGTGCTCTGATTGCGACGCCAAAGATCCTGTGTTCCACAGCTCCAACAGACCAGGTACAACCGACGAACCACTGTTTTATTACTCATTTTAATATACTTCAGACATTTAGATTCTCCTCAGATACCAATATTCTTGTTTCGCCCGCGACCCCCATATTTCTCGTTTTTCATTTACAGTCCGCTATTGTCGTTAATTCACATTTTGGTCCTTCGAACCGGATTAGAACAAACAATATATATATATATATATATATAAATATACAGGGCGTCCCAAACTTATGGGACATGAAGGGGAAGTACCTTAAATATAGTAGATAGTGAATTTTGCTCAAAGAAGACTTTATGTTATTTTTAAAAGTTAGTAATTCTACATTCATAGATTTTCTAAATATTTTTTTTTTTTTAACAATTATTTATTTTTGTTTTAAATTTGCCTTCTGTCTAGCTTACAGAGGACGTATTGAAATACTAAGTTTTATCAAATTATCATTTTATCCACACGTGCACTTATAATAAGGAAAACTTATGCCAGTACCTATTTTATGAAGTGGGTACTTATTTACGAATAATCAATGCTATCTTTGGAATGATAATATTGCTACTTTTCGAACGTCGTCTTCGGCAATAAATAACTTTCTTGAAATTTGACTCAATCATTTTATGGTGTTCCTTTATTTTAAAATACTATGTTACTTAAGCTGAGTTATTATTTTTTAGCTGTTCTTTCGATTGGCATCATAAAAAAGGGTGATTTTTTTTCACATTTTAGTCGGTTCGATTCCCAGACGAAGCAAGTAATTTTTAGAAAATCTATGAATGCAGAATTACTAACTTTTAAAAATAACATAAAGTCTTCTTTGAGCAAAATTCACTATCTACGATATTTAAGGTACTTCCCCTTCATGTCCCATAAGTTTGGGACGCCCTGTATATATATATATATCTATATATATATAAATATATATATGTTATGATATATATGGGATATATATCATAACACATCCTTACTATTATGTGTACCGAAACATTTGGCTACTTTGGCTGCTACTATTTATATGATGCTGACTTAGGGCCTGTTTCACAATCTCCAGTTAAAACATATCCGTCAGATAAATGTTGGCTGTCACTTTTCTTTTATATGACGGGAGAAAATGATAGAATAATTTTAACTGGCAGATAACTTTATCCGGGGATTGTGAAACAGGCCCTTAATGTCTCTAGTAAGAATCTATAATAATAGCTACTTCAAAGCTAGCTGGTAGCAAAGTAGTACTATCGACCACAGCTAACTGACCATTGTTGCATAATAAGGTTCTATATAAACACAGGATGGTCAGTTAACAGTGTCACGGTTCTTTTTATTGCTGAAAATGTAAAGATTTCAACGGGGAGCGTGTACAATATTTGACATGATGCTTGGGTATGAAAAAGGTATCTACGCGTTGGGTACCAAGAATGCTTACTGTCACGCAAAGACAAACTAGAGTCGAGATTTGTCAAGAAGCTTTGGACCTGATACAGCAAGACCGGGAACTTTCTTTGGCGCGATTTATAACAATGGACGAAACATGGCTCCATAATTACTATCCTGAAACGAAACTGCAGTTGGCCATCATCTCCAATTCTGAAGAAATTCAAGGACCCATCTGCTGCCATGCTGCTGAGCCATGGGCTCTGTTTTTTGGGATGGTAAAGGGGTAGTAATGATTGAGTAGCTCGAGCCACTATTACGGGCACTTTATATGCCAAACAAATAGCAACATTGCGCAATGAGATCTGCGAAAAACGATGAGGTAAACTCTCGAAAGTTCTGTTGTTCCACCAGGACAATGCCCCGGCACACAAGTCCGCCATTGCAATGGCTGCAATTTGTGATGCTGGGTTCGATATCCTTAAGCATCCTCCGTATTCACCAGATCTCGCCCCCAGTGATTTCTACCTATTTCCGAGATTGAAAGAATACCTGAGAGGCCAGAAATTTGAAGATGACGATGCGGTAGTCGCTGCAGTACAAGATTTTTTAAGTTCTCAGGAAGAGACCTTTTTTAAAAATGGAATTTTAAGTATTGAAAAAAGGTATACTAAGTGTATTATGCTAAAAGGTGACTATGTCGAAAAATAAAATGACATTTAATAAAAGTTGTTTATAACATACTCATTCTCACTTTTTATTGAACGCCCCTCATAGTTTGGCAAAATTTCTCTGCAATAAAGGTCGATTTAGACGAAGATTATTTTTATTTACAGCCGCCTAAAAAGGCACCGTATAAACACTTTCGGCGCCATTTTTTCGCGGCATGCCAGTGCTGGCACGGAATAGAACACGAGTCTATTTTTCGGCGCTAGTGACCTCCGCCCGCGTCTCTCTCTGCCCCCGCGCCTATTTTTCGGACTTGTGTAAACACTACGCTGCCAATCGCTAGCACGCCTCCGTGCCGTAAAATAAATAGGGTGTACATTCTTCGGGTAAAATGGCGCCGAAACCAGCGAAAACGAAGTCCAGCTTTTTTTTGCCGGTAAAGCATCTCTCATCATAGTGTCTTGACGCTGAACAGTTTTCGGTGAGAGAAGGTAGTTCGTCAAAAATTTTGGTAGTTAGTCGTAACGCCAACCTGTACTGTGAGGGATCTTCCAATCTTAACTGTTTCAAAATCAAAGCTGAGGCTCCAGTAGCATATCTGTCACTGATCCATTTTCTCACCAAAATTCGTCTCTTCTTATGTATTTCTTCCTCCAACATATTAATCAGCTCCTCTCGTAATGACGCGGATAGTTTGGTTATACATTGCCTTTTCAATTTCAGAGCTCCTGAGTTCATTTGAAATGATGGTGATCTTAGCGTAGAAATACTTGCGCAAAAACTAGGACCGTCGGTTGTGGCGGCGTGCTAATGACTGGGACTGAAAAGCCACTGCGTAAACAGTTTGCTGGTCACTGGCGGCGAGATTTAGGCGGCTGAAAATAGTTATTGTCTAAACGGTCTGAAGATATGACGGTGCCTTTTTTAGGCGCCGTAATTTAGGCGGCTGTAAATAGTCTTAGTCTAAATCGACCTTAAGGGTTAGCGGTATAAGATTGTTCATATCATTGTTTCTATTTCTTTAATTTTTATTTTAACATGTGCATGACATAAAAATGTACACTTGGCCCCCGCGATAGAGGCCGAGCCTAGTGCGACCTCTGGTAAAACTGTGAAATCGAATGTCATGCACTACATGTGTATTGTGTTTAAGAATTAAAACAATTCTTGTATCCTTAATGTTGTGTGTGCAATAAAGACTTTAGTGACTGGCCAGAATTGGCAAGCAGTCAGGATAGTTGGAAGCCTAGGGGGGAGGCTTTGCCCAGCAGTGGGACACAACTAGGGCTAATAAAATTAAAAAATATTTCTTAGCTTTATCTATCTTTTATAATATTTAGTATTTACCTAATGGACTGCAATAAGCTGCTGCCATGTTGGGGAAGTCCAAGGTGTGCCCTGGCTCCAAGACTTTGACTCCGGGTAAAAACTTCACACTGTTAGGGTTCGGAGTATCTTGAGTCTGGATAAACATGTTACGGCACAGGCATGTTCCAAATACTTTTCTTTTGCCATTTGAGAGGTCCAAAGTTGATGCCGTGATACCGCTAAACTGTCTTCTATCAGCACATCTACAAAGAAGTCGCAAAAAAATAGCGGCGTAGTGAGGAACATTGGTTTAAAAATCTGGAGTTCATGTCTGTAGAAGAATTACCTGTTTAGTGTGATAGCACAAATTCGTCCGCATTGATTTCCTACTCGGAAAATTCTTAGAGAATTCCGCAACATATTTACAATTGAATTATGATGAAATTTTCTCTCAAGTCTCAACATACGCAATATTTTTTCGTATCGACGCCTTGACGTTTGACTTCAAAGTGTCATGTCAATGTCACTGTCAGTCAGTGTCATCTGTCAGCTTCATAATGTTGCCATATTTGACATAAGAAAAAAGCCCGCTAAGAATGTCAAGCGGGCTGTCTATTGGCGAGCATATCCGTCAACGAGCCGACAAGCCTGATCAATCTTCCACCTTGATGATGATGTCTGAACGCGCCATGTAGAAATAGAATAGAAATAGAAAAACATTTTATTGAAACTCAGTTTTTAGCATTTATATCATCTAGTACTTGAATTACTTAATCCGGACAGCCCCAATTTTTCAGAAGCTGACTAATTGTTATTGTCTGGAGGCATGTTGCGCTGCTGATCTGATAAATTGCATGCACATGCATCTGATCTGTACGCTACACCCAAGGCAATTAAATGTTTGTCGCTTGAACTAGCAAGTGCGACAGAGAGGGCGTTACACGAATGAAGTTCGTTTTCGTTTCGCGGTAGGCCGGTCGGTACAGATTGGTGGATGCTGCCGCCTTTTTTGTACGTGGGGAAATGCCTTTACGTATGCCGCCTGGCCGGGGAGACCAGGGCAGTGATATTTCAGACTGTCGGGAACAGCCCGGACTACCGACTAAAACCCACGGTCGCCGAATCTGGCCGAAGCACTTTTCCGCGACAAGCACTCTTCCGCGACGGATACTGCCGCCTGCCACCAATAAAAACCCAAAATAAAAACTCATTTAAGTTTCATTGCACTTTATTAACCAAATAACTAAACTCTCATAAGGACGTCGCATTGGTATGCTTAGGTAATAAAAGTACATAAACCTTAAAATATCTATTTGAATGTCAATAACTAAAATATTAAAATTTTAAGATTCTTCTGGGCTGATTATTAGTTTTAGGTTGAGCTGGGCTAATATCAGTATTTTTTTGGAATTGTGACTTGCAGCTTCGTGAATTTGGGCCCCAGGTTATATTCGATAAAGCACTACAAACCTTGCAATTTGCCACACCAACTTGCTATAGTTGGAATTGCGAATGAGACAGCAACGGACCAGCTAGCATAACTGCCAACTTGCCACATAATAGTACATTACTATAGAGGCCGGGAAGCAAGGGGTTGCCGGCCGAGTACATATAGATGGCCGAGCCTAGCGAGGTTGGATAGTTATGAGGCCGGCAACCCCTTTTCACGCCGAGGTATGTATAATGCTTTTCTCAAACATGCAATGAAATAAATTAAAAAAACTCCAAGAAATCAAACTAATTTTCGCCGCCGTGATCCTGTGCCACAAATAGTGTCATGGAAATTTAAAAAAACCATCTTTCCAGCTGGAAAGATGGTCTATGGTCTTTGTGTGGCCTAGGCCTCCAATATTGTATGAAATGCCATTAAGGGTCTCTCGTCTCGGTGCGCCCGAAACGTGACACTTCGAAGCCCATTATGAAGAATGTCAACGTCAATATTTCATTGCATGTTTGAAAAAATTACATTTTCATTTAACGAACGGAGCTTTACAGACGTAAAATTTAAAAACAACAGATTCTCTTTGCAAGGCATGAAGTCCCGTCTATTAGGCCTAAGACGAATGACATCAACAACTTCACATTTTTAGGGTTCCGTAGTCAATAAGGAAACTATATCTAGGGGTAGTTTCACCATGTCCGTCTTTGTCTCAGTGACCCTATTTAATGATAAAAGAAAAGTGTAATTTGGCATGAGAGTTCAAAATAAATCTTTAAGGTATACACCATGCGTATGTTATTAGTAACTTATCCTGAGGATTATAAGAAACATTACAAATATAGCTTAAACATAGATACCTACGTATAAAAGGCTTAGTTTTGCATATTTTTTTCGTGAATGAATGAACTTTATACAATTATTCTAATAAATAAATCAAAATGTACAGTACAAATGGCAGTGTTTCTCTTTAAAACTAATAAAGGTTAATTTCTATACGTATTCATGGAAATTATTAAAATAGAAAGTAAGCCAACATTTCCGAATCAATTTTAAATATATATACATTATTTGTTGTATTATTTACATTAAATTTATAAATATTTAGCTTTGACTTTGTTGAGTTAACGCTTGAAAGCGGCTAGCACGTACTTTATTATAATTATTTATTTTTAGGTAGGTACCCACATACCTAAAGTAGATAACTAATCTAACTTTACAGTATTTCATGTTCTTGTCATCGTCAGCAGTCAGTCGTACAATGTGATTGACCAAATTATCTACTATGTACTGTACCTTCCTAAAGCCAGGTTTAGACGAAGCCAGTGCTGGCTTGTTATTACAGCACGGCTAGCACGCGACGATTTTTCTCGCACTATCCGTCTCTCTCTTATTAGAGCACTTAGAAGAAGAGGTATAGTGCGCTAAAAATCAAGAGTATGTCGCGGCCGTCGTGTGCTAGACGTGCTGGCCTATTTATCAAGCTAGTGAGCCAGCACTGGCTCCGTCTAGACCTAGCTTAATTCTTAAGGCCTGTACAAACGTCGCAATTTAACACAGCAACCGACAAAGACGCCGTTTCATTTGGGATTAATATACATTTATTTTATGTTCCATTCAACATTTGTAAAGGCTTTTCGAATTCTTAAACTTTGCAGGTAATATTTAAAACAAGTGTTTAGTGTCTGTAAATAGTTCCCGAAAGTTACACGTTAATTTTTGACCATTGAGCTGATTTGGTGACGTAGACGCACGATACGGTTGTTAGAATCACTAGTCTCCAAACGGCGTATTCTTTGCTTAGGAATTTGTAGCTTGTAATTTATGTCACATTCGATATTCGCTATCTATAGGTAGCTCAATACACGAGAAAACACCCCACTTCTTTTATTTTGCGTATTATCTATAGTAGCCTGTGTTAGCTTGTGTATATAGCGTAGATAGGGTAGGTACACATAGCAAATGTAGGTATGAGTGGGGCCTTTCTTCATGGTTTAAACACTCCCTATATAAACTTGCACCTTGGAAGGGTTAGGGATTACACCGACACACACAGCAAGACGGAAAGAGAAACCAGTCCATGAAAATCCCAGCACAGTCATCGTTAGGATTGTAGGCCAGGAGCCTGTGCCATTTGTATTTCTGCTCGCAGCCGCAGTCACCCGAACACCGCGCCGTTGACTTTTTACTGTAATAGATACAGAAAATGTGAGAAACAAGAAAGTATCGTGACGAAACTTGCCAAACACAGGCTGAATTCCGCGACCGAACTTCGTCGCCTAAATACACAGTTATAGTTTAAATTATTTGAACTGAGCTCATGTATGGCCATTGTACTGATCTCATAAATAGCCTTTGTTCGCCTTTTTTCCTTTGTAAAAAAATGTTACCGCCACATAAAATGTTCATTGAATAATGAACTCTATCTTCTTACACAATAGACTCCAAATTAGCTACGAGATAAAATACCACACACAGCGATTTGTACCTGGCTCGCTGGGAGCGGGTTGTTTTATCTTTTAGTCCATTTTGAATCTATTGTATAAGACCATGGAATTCTTTATACAATGAACATTTTATGCAAAAAATTGGCACGCGTCCGACCACACAGTCGTATTGTTAGACTTGAATGCTACTGTTCTGAAGAAGATCAGTCCAGTTCAGAAAATCTCAACTATACTCGATACAAAATCTATGGCCTATGCGTTGCGTAATGCGCATCAATTCCGCTTGCAAGCGATGGAATCGGTCGCGTAATTCAGCCTGTATGTGGCAAGTCCTGTCCGTGGCTTGACGCCAGACTGCCTGTATCTCTCATTAAGTATTTCGGCATCTCTCGTTTTTCCTTTCAGTCACCTTGACAGATATTCTCGAGACACGGCCACATTCCCTAATCAAGGTTGGAGGATGTGGATCTGCCCGTTTTGGCGTTTTTTTTCTTATGGTTTTTTAGTCGGTAAAATTCTACCATAACAACCTATCTTCTTATTTTAAGAGTCCGCAGTAAGCTCGGCCGAATTTCACCTTCCCATACAAACGTAGTTACGCTCTCATTTTAAAACTACGTGTTGGATCGTGGCGAAACTTTGCATATACATTGACATTCGTTATATCTATGTCTGTAATTAGTTTATATGGTTTCAGTGTATAAAAAAAACGAAATACAGCAAAAACAATTTTTGAATGAAAAACTTAAATTCGCTGTATTTTTTTTACTATGGCATCTGGAGCTATATAAACTAATTACAGACATAGATATACCTCATGTCATTGTATATGCAAAGTGTCGTTACAATATATGCAACACGTAGTTTTAAAATGAGAGCGTAACTACGTTTGTATGGAGAATCGATCTTACTGAGGACTCTTAAGACCCGCAGTACACGTTAGGTTTTTGGTCCAGTACTTACCCAAATTTGCTTTTGGGTGCACTGATTTTATACAACCGTATTAGGGAACCGGACGCGACAACCTGACGTTTTGAGCTTTGATCGGTCGGGCTCTCGCTACCATCGCCAGGTCATGAGTCCACCTTGTGGAGGGTCTTAGCAAATATCAAAGAGTTATGGAATTTGTTTCATAAATTAGCACCTGCAAACTTCTTGATGAATAGCCTGCTCGAAGTGCATGGTATTGACGATGGCTCGTAGCTTCCTTGCCGAGTTGAGGGCCCAGTATGGCGTCATAATCTCCGTTTTACTTTGACAGGAGTCCACTCTGAAACCACGAAATGATAGGTACGTTAAAGATGGTTCTCATAGTAAGGTCAAAAAATACCATCGAAAATAGTCTACATTACAGCACCTGATAGGGCCAACCTTATTACTACTTTTGTTAAGAGTCCGCAGTAAGCTCGGCCGAATTTCACCTTCCAATACAAACGTAGTTACGCTCTCATTTTAAAACTACGTGTTGGATTGTGGCAAAATGTTGCATATACATTGACATGAGGTATATCTGTCTGTAATTAGTTTATACGGGTCCAGTGTATAAAACAAACGAAATACAGCAAATCAAGTTTTGTATGAAAAACTTAAATTCGCTGTATTTTTTTACTATGGTATCTGAAGCTACATAAACTAATTGCAGACATAGATATACCTCATGTTATTGTATATGCAAAGTTTCGTTACAATGCAACACGTAGTTTTAAAATGAGAGCGTAACTACGATTGTATGGAGAATCGAGCTTACTGCGGACTCTTAAATGCGATGAAACCACAAGCTGTACTTGTGGTTACATTTGACACGCTTTTGTGCTGTCACAAGTATGTTTTTTTTTAAACAACAGAATAAATGCTCACGCATGGTTTAGCCTGAGATGGCTCCCTTAACCTAACATTATATTATTACTATAGGCATAACCATCGTATGGATGTCGCCCCATTGCTTTGATATTAATTTTCTCATACCATTGCGTGGCTATAACAAAGCATAAGTCGTGAATAACCAGTACCCACATCTTCTTGATCAGAGCGCGCGAGTGTTTTCGTCTGTAAACTCTTCTACCTATTTTCGTCGTAATTGTTCGCCTGGTAGGTAACGAATATTCCGCTATTGTTGACCGGCAGCGGATCCGGCTGCTGTGGAATTAGGAAACGCCAGCGTACCTAACCTTGTTCGTTAACAATTAACCTGTCTGTATTGTTGACCGACTGCGCATCTGCCTCCGGCGAGCATGTTGGGCACACCCTGTCGTACTGACCCGTACATCCATATATGAGCGTCTTGTTGTCTTTAATTTCACTCGCCATAGCTTCAGACAGGAGAAGCCACCCATGCACCAAGGATTGGTCCTACAGGTGGAGTCGAGTACAACCTCTTTAATAAGCGCCTTGTTCACTTAACTATCCTGCCAGTATTCTTGACAGCGCGTTGGCTTGCTGCACTGCGTGCATGTCAGCAACTCCCGGTCGCAAAATTTGCAACTGATACGTAAGTGCTTAACATCCTCTATAAAAGCGTCTGTCGTGTTTTTGACACTAATTTCACCCGCCGCAGCTCCAGAATAGTAGATCCAGGAGAAGCCACCCATGTACCGCGAGAGAAAAGCCAAGTACCTATGCATATTTTTACCATCATTGCTGATCTATGAACTAACCTGCCTATTGCTGACTAGGAAGTAGACTGTCTGCAAAATAAATGACGATTTGAACAGTATTGCTACGTGGGCTGATAAAAACGGGTTACTGCTGAATCCACAGAAATCCAAATTTATGATCCTTGGTTCCAAAACTCAAATTTCAAGAATTTTGAACGGTAACCCAGCAGTAGCTATTGGTGGTACACAAATTGAACGAGTAGAGGAAGCTAGGAATCTGGGGATCATAATGGACAGTAGTTACGCTTTGAGAGCCACGTAAAAAATCTGGTAAAATCTTTTTTTTTCCGGCTCAAGGTCTTGTACCAAATCCGAAATCTTTTGAGTGAACAGGTACGAGTAGCTCTGTGTGAATCTCTGATTCTATCCAGATTAAATTACGGAGACATCATCTATGGACCACGTTTACTGGCTAAAACGCGTCGTCTCGTTCAGCGTGTACAAAACGCATGTTGTCGTTTTTGCTATAGTATCCCACCCAGAAGTCATATTACACCATACCTTAATAGAAGTTCCATTTTAAATATGTCATCACGTCGACACTTACACCTCGCCTGCCTGTTGTTTGATGTTCTTAAATACCAAAAACCTGACTATCTGTTCAGAAAAATAAGGGTCTCGTCTTTTCACTCACATTATGGCACTAGGTCAACACGGCGATGTATCTTAGAAGTACACCCCTACAGGACGGTTGCCTTTACTGGCAGTTTTCGTTATCTTGCAACCAAATGCTGGAATAACATTCCTCCGCCACTTCGACAATTACCATCCAAGAAATCTTTTAAATTAAAATTTAAAAGATTTCTCTTGGACAAGCAAGTGGCAGGAATTCCTCATGGCTATTTGGTTGCAGATTTTGTAATATAGGCGTGCTTCTAAGGGACATCACACATCTCACCACATGTTTTTTCATAATATATACACTCCTTGTCGACACATAGTTACACCTTATATTTTGTAATTTTTAGTACTCACCTATCACACAGATCTATTTTATTTATTCGACCAGTATGTCTTCATTATCAGCGCCTTGATTTTAACGACTAACCTGCCAGTATTGTTGACCGACTGCGCGTCAGGCAGCTGCGTGTTGGCGGCCTGCCGCGCGTGGCGGAAGAAGGAGTCGCCGGCGTGCATGTCGGGCACCCCCGGCGCGCGGCGCACGCGGCTACCGCCGGGGGTCGCGAAGGACCCGTACATCCTCTTTATCAGCGCCTTGTTCTCGTCTATGAACTCTTCGATTTTGTCTCTGGAATGAAACAGATTTCATGTTAAGTGGATACATACATACATACATTCACGCCTTTATCCCTGAAAGGAGTAGCACATGAAATTTGTGTTCCAGTACCACTTTTAGCATAAATGTGGGCTAAAAGATCGACAACATGTGATATCGCAGTGACAGGCTGCTAGCCCATCGCCCACAACACACTACAACTCTGTTCCCTTAGTCGACTCTTACGACACCCACAGGAAGAAAGGTGGTGGTGCTATTCTAACCCGACACCACACAGGGGGTGCATAAGTGGATATGTATAAGAAATAGAAGTTTTTTCTGTTCTAGTTTCGGAGATAGTTTGTCAGCGAGAGAGTTTCCATACGTATATAATTCATTAAGTTGTATTGCCCTAGTAAATTCTCGGTAGGTAAAACTTTAGATATTTCATTTCTCAATGGTTCGCATATGTATTTTGGGTAAGTAGATTAGAAACTATACTACATATAAAACTGGCACCTAAAAGTTTTCTAAAAATGTACCTATGGTAGACGTCCCAGTGGTCGACACTGCCTCAACAGTCCGTAACCAATCTTAATTTATAGCCATTAGGTGACAAGCAAGGTGTCATGGTATGTGAATAGATTAATTGGAAGTTCCGCTTGACATTGCTTGACTCACGGCATTTCCTTGCTCATGAGTCTGGTAGGGTGCAGTGGCGGAGAGCCCGTGTATATAAGCCGTTTCCCACCAGCTTTTATTTTCAGGCAAGCCTATAGAAAAATACCTACTCTAAACTCTTTCACTCTTTTGTTCCGGGTCGCCCATCGAAATTTTTCACGCGCCACCACTGGTAGGGTGTCCATAGAATCTGAAGGTTTACTCAGAACAGATTAGTTGGTGACTCATCATCATCATAATCTTAAGAGGCTGGCTCTTGTCGTTGGATTAATCGCCATTGCTGCCACTGTTTTAAGCTCTTGATACGACATTACATTACATTAACTTTATCTTTAGCTTGGTCCATAAACGCACGTCTTGGTTTTACCCTAGTAGGTGACTAAGTAGTCAGAAAAGTTCATTGAAACTTATGTACAATGATGGTAAGATAACGCCCCCGTAGCAACCGTTGAATCAGGCAGAGATAGGTACTGCCAATAAAATCTGACGATTTGCTCACAGGAGATAGACGTTTATTAATATGCACTTAGACAAATGTCGGATACACAACAGCTTGCTATAGTTAGAACCTTTCATTCTATCCAAGTTATTGTGAAGAATTCAAATTGCTAATTGTGTAATGGCCTTAATACACATTTAAGAACAGATTGACGCCCGCCACGCCTTTGACAACATTGACAGATAGTGGAATTGATGATGAAGACCACAGATGACTTATGGAATTCCTCAATGATGTGCTTAAAAATACAAAAGTATATCACAGATTCTGATAAGATTCCGTTGAAACAGTAACTAATGAAGTGCCAAAGGTGCAGATCCTTGGTATCGATCGACGGAAGTCCTCAAATATTATCGGCCCATATACAGCGATTCGGTTTTTTTCCCTAATAATCAACGCATTTGCTCTCGGAAATCAGATCATCTGGTAAATTGGATAAGAAATGTGGAAATGTTCTCGTAGCTTGGCGGAGTACTAAATTGAAGTCGGTTAAAATTTAGTTTTTAAAGAAAATTATTTCTCCAAGTCTCACGATTAAATAAGCAAACCGATAGGAATCGAGTTCTATGTAGGTACGGACACGTTCTTTAATTTATGACTCAATAGCTTCCACCCGCGAATTCGTCTGCGTGGACCCGGGATAAAAAATATCCTATATTCTAATCCAGGCTATAGGTAAACTATTTTCGTGCCAAATTTAGTTGATTGAGTAACAAACATCTAAGCTTTCGCATTTATAATTATAATATTAGTAGGACTTCGTAAAAATATTCATGTTATTCGTATAGGACATGGTCCCAGGGTGGGTCGCACATTAAAGTGTGTGTTTGCACCTATTCCACGCCACTTATCTGAGGACCCACAGCACTAATAACAGACAACTCGCACCGGCTGTTATTCGAAACGTGCTAATGCGCCTCACCTCACTCATCACGCCTAACGAAATTAGACTACCTATACGTCTTAGTTACTACGAATCGATATATTTAGTTTGTGGGTGAACGGTGAGGCGAGGTTAAAACAAGTTAGGAGAATAAGTGAAATATCCCTACAGCGAATTTTTACTTACAAAGGATAGGTGTTGCCAGCCGTCGGACAGTACAGTTGGAAGTTTCGTTTAACGCATGGAACGCCTCTAATGATCTGTCCCTGGAGCTCGTACCCCAGTGCCACGGAGAGAGCTGTCCATAGGATCTGAAAACAAAAGGCGATGATTATTATAGGTTGTCTGGAAGTCGCCTGTTGTTTACATTATTTATTGTGGACGTGGATCTACTAATTAGTTATCTGTCTAGTCACTGCTTATACTCCTTAAGGGATACTGGCGTGTACCGATGTACCTACCTACATGGTGTCTATATTATTCTCATTAAACAATGGACTGCTAAATTACAGGCCTCGTTCTGGTCAAAGCTTTAAGTAGGAATTTATAAATCCGTAGAAATAGGTATAGGTACCTACTCGTATATGGCTAAATATAAACGTCAATTTTATTAATATAATATTTTTTTGGTTTTGTTACAGAAATAATCTTCCTTAAATTATTTCACAAGTCTAGAAAACTCGTATAACAACATTTAAGTACTTACCTACCTACTCGTATGATACCTATCTTACAACACTAAAATGTAACCTATGTTTCTGACTAAAATCTTGTACACCTTTCAAACAAAATATCGCCACATAATAAGAGTTTCAGAATATGAAGATCACGAGAAATCTCATTAGGTACTGTAAGTCGTTTTAAACTGGATATTTAATGATTTTATAATGTATTTAATAAAGTCTTATCGCTTCGTAATGTATCTACGTAGTAAAATTCTTTACCTTACGATGTTAACTTACTTAATTATTAGCGGACTATGTATAAAAAACAAAATAGAACATACCAACTTATATAAAAATGCTATCATAGCTTCTACTCCAATTCCTCTCTATATATGCTATTATTTCTCAATCACGCATACACATGCAATGTTTACGTACGAAGATTAAAATGTATATATATTAAAACCTAATTATGAAACGAATTTAATTACATTCAACAGCAAAAGAGTTCAATTGGGTTCATGGAACGCAATACAGTGTGCCTGTTTTTTTTGTTCTTGATTGTAATATCGTTTTGAACATAAAATCGTATCAGTAACATACACTGTGTATCAGTTAAATGTACAATTAACTCTTGGCTAAACAAAAGACGACACAATCAAAGTCAAATGACAAACGAAACTTGAATAAGAATGACCAACTCACGTAATAGCGGGTCGGGCGGAACAAATCCATATCCGCTGGCGAATTACTTAATTACAACCTTCATTAACACGTCCTGCTTGCGATGAGTCCACTAATTATCTGAACGAATCCGATGTGAGCCAGGTATCGAAATAAACCAAACACCTAGGTTCTGCACGTTACACATAATGTACCTACTCGCAATATCAACCTGAGATAGATCCCGCGATATGCTTATGTAACGAAAACTACACTGACATGAACTTGTATGTCAGAATGATGTAATAGACAACGTTAGACTAATTGATTGCATGAGAAATCGTCTTATTTTAAACTTATGGAAGTGAGTCAACTTACAGAACTAGTCCGAAATAAAATGTCAGGCTAATCACCGCTCATAACCATTAATTTAAAGATGTGATTTATTGTTTTATACCACTGAGATTAATTATAAGAATGTTAACATTATTTGTGACCTTCTGTTACAAAACGCGTGATACTTACCTACAAAAAGATTTTTAAAATGCATCATGTCATGTCATAGGAGGTGCCTAGAGTTTTGTAATATAAAAGTACTTAGTCCTGTCTTTTAGACGCAACTGTGTCACTAACCTTGCACGGTACGAAATAAATTAACATATTTTGTTTGCAAAAAACGCGAATGGGCATCTTCTGGCGCCTGAACTGATTTGTAAATGATTTATTACGATATTTTATGTCTTTGGCCGATGCTGGTTATGTTTTTGCGATCGTAATTGTAAAGTTCATCCGGGGACCGCTTGAGATAATCATTATTTGAAGGTTTATGACGCTGTGCCATCTTTACTCCTATCTGCCAACGACCGGTCTAAGGTCACGATAAATAAATAGCGAGGTTTCGTAACTGGAATCAACTTGGCATATTTTTAATTATAGCGTAGTCATCGCTAGCAATCATAGTTGAAATAGAGTATAAATAAAGTCACGAACATCATAATCGTATCTCAAGAGATATTGCGACCACCTAGCGCCCTGTGTAGTTGTTTTCCGCACATCAATGCGTACCTACCTACTACCCAAACAATTATAATATTATAATGTAATATATCTTATACGTATACAATGGTGATTTTTATATTACACAATGGACATTGGCACACTTTAAACTGCTCCTAAGTGACAAACTTTAGAACAATATAAAAGCAACATTTAACAACACAATTTTAAAAGTTCCACTGTAGGTAGATACGCGTTAGATTTCAGATACATTTAGCAAATGACAGTTATTTCTGCACCTTCACGAAGCCACAGAAATAATGGTTTTGTTTTAAGACATTAGACGCTTATTATGGAAACAAAACTACTGTTCTATTTGGACCTTCCGATTGGCGAAAAGAATCAACAATTCGTTAGTACCTTTTCACATCACACATGTCACAAAAGAATTGGCGCACAATAGCTCCGTCAAGACACATTCTCTGTCCTGTCCATAGTAGTCATGATACTCGTCATACACGCACGAAAAGTAGCAAAACCTAGTTAATCTAGAGTTCAAATACCGATTTGAAATTTAAGGTATGGGTACGTCACGTTTGGGGCCGGCGAAATGTTAGATTTTATGTAAGGCTAAATTAACCCACCAAATATTGAAAAATACTTTCTATACCGATGCGAAAAGTTTCTAAACTTACAGATATATGTGGGGGTGTACGCTCGTTTTATTGGGGAACACGTAACGTTATAATAACATCGTAACACTACTAGGTACTTAGCGTGTACTAAAATCGCAAAATTCATCAAATCATCATCTTAGTAAAACATGTAACCCCAACTTCACCTTGCCTCATTCCCCACTTACCTTTAACTTAAGTAACAATTGTTATTGGATTAAAGATTAAACTAAAGTCCACGTGACCATTAAGTATGCGGTTGAGGACAGTGTCTGCTAAGATAAAAGGCATTAAATCTAAACGCCAACCATGGCATTTGAAAACTGTACGCAGTATTTGCGCGTCTTTGGCGCGATTCAGAACACGTAATCTTGAACGTGACATTTTGCGTGAGTCATTAGAACAATGATTTTGGTAAGCTTGAGAGTTGAGACAGAATAGATCTATTTTAAATGGCTGCCGACATAGTTCATTGTCGTGTATCACAATGCCAAATTTTGTTTGCTACGAGACAGAATGTTAAGTTTTTTATATAATTTTAATAAAATGTGTCTCCCCTGAAGCAATGTTGTTAAATATCCAAAGTTGTATTCAGTGGCTTCTTGTGATACAATACAACTGATTGCTGAGACATACCGTTGATGGCGCCGGCGATTTGTACAATTTTGCAATTTTAGTACGTACAGTGGACGTTAAATATTTACACTTTGGCACCGGGTATAGCAATAGGGAGAAAAAGGTACCTGCCTACATAATATAGATAGTAAGATAGATTATGGGAATATAATACGTAGGCACACTTGTTGATATCCTCGAGGAGATACAAAATGGCGATATACAACGTGTTTTTGAAAATTTCCGTTAATTGCAAGGGGGCATAGTTTAGATCAAATAAAGTTAATTTCTCCAAGACAGTAATATCTTCGACCCAGCGCCTGATGAAGGCAACAAGCAACTCTTTAAAAGTTCTTAAATATTTATTTTATTCAGATTTTTAGTATCTGTTGTTATAGCGGCAACAACAATACATCACTGTGAAAATTTTGTATTATGAGCGTTTTACGTTTTGTTATCTGTCAAAAGCTACTTAAACACGCTCCAAGGTCAAATTACTTTCCCCACTAGTGGATAAAATGCGTTTTTGCCCACTGGTTTTTAAAAGATTAAAAGACGGCTTTCCGAGGCAGTAAGTGAGTTGAAAAAGATTTTAAATAAGGCAAAAGTGCTTTGGTTTTCCATGATTAAAATATGCGCCCAGAAGAGGTGAACACTGGTATTGATGTCTAGTGTCAAAGCCTGTTGTTACTGTTTTTAAAGGTTTTTGCTCAGTCAATGGATGTTCAATATCTGCTAATCCTCTAACTTTAAGCTTCGAACTATAATGAACTGTCTGCATTCCTAACGTTCCACGCAACAAGTAACTTTTTCTTTCCATATCTATAAAACTTGAATCAGCTGATCCTGGGACGTGATATTGAAGATTTGTCGATATGATTGATATGATTCAATCAGCGATAAAATCTGATATTTGTTCTTATTAAAAAAAATGGTAACGATGGTATTACGATGATATAACTTAACATGGACATCATTCGACGGAAATATTTCATACTCTTATGCTCTCCATTGAAAGTACCCTGGACTCCCTGGAGTACCTACTTCCCATAGGATTCCGTGCATCTCAAGGGGTCCACCTAATAAATAGGTAATCGAATCGCATGAAAGGATATTGCGTTCGATCATAATCCTTACTAATATTATAAATGCGAAAGTGTGCATGTGTGTGTTTTTGTTTGTCCTTCTTTCACGTCGCAATCGCAACGGAGCGTCGTATTAATGTGATTTTTTGTATGGAGATAGTTTAGAGGCTGGAGAGTGACAGGCTACTATTTCCAACAATACAATAAATAGTTAACGGTTTAGGTAGAATAGGTAGTCGGTACAGTATATAGTAAAGAATATTCTGACCCATATGTTCTCAAGTGTGGGGTGAGACAGGGGGGTCTAACCTCACCTAGATTATTTAACTTATATGTTAACGAACTGATTGATGGACTGAACAGCACTAATGCCGGTTGTAGAATTGATGACGTAAGTGTAAATAATATTAGTTATGCGGACGACATGGTGCTGTTGAGTCCATCAGTATCAGGTCTAAAAATGCTTTTAAATAGATGTGAAACGTATGCGCGCCAACATGGTTTAAAATACAACGCTACCAAAAGCGAGTTCATGTTATTTAAAGGTAAAATTAAGTGTCCAGCCTACTCGCCCAAAATAATATTGAACGGAGTGGCTTTAAACCGTGTCACACATTTTAAATACTTAGGTCATATTGTGTCGGAGGACCTAAAAGACAATCTAGATATTGAGCGGGAGCGCAGGGCGCTGGCGGTGCGCGGCGGGATGCTGGTCCACAGGTTCGCACGTTGTAGTGTTCAAGTGAAGCTTACTTTATTTAGAGCCTACTGCCAAAGTTTCTACACGTGCGGTCTGTGGACTAGTTTCAGGCTAAAGCCCTATAGTACCCTGCGAATCCAATATAATAACATTTTCAGGATGCTCTTTGGGCTTCCTCGATTCTGCAGTGCTTCTGGGATGTTTGCCGATGCTAGCATGGATGACTTTTTTGCCATTGTAAGAAAGAAGACGGCATCGGTAGTATTGCAGATGAGAGGGAGCACAAATAGCATCCTGAAAATGATATCAGGAAGGTGGGATTCGGACATTCTCCGCCGATACACCATTTTGCATGTCGTAAGACCCAAAAAATAGATGTTTTAAATTGTAGGTATACTAACATAGTTCTTAAGTGTTTTCTTTTTGCTTTTCTGTTACTAACAATATATGGATCTGAGTTATCTGGAAATAAATAATTTTTATTTTTATTTTATTTTTTTATAGTTAACTACCTATACAAATGATGTCCCAGTCATGCAAGGTCTATTGGCCTTAAAATGACTGAAAACTTGGGACGAGTCCACAGGAGAGACCGAATATTAAAAATAACACAAGTTTGTGAATGAGATGAAGTAATTGTAACTTGTAAGCATCTCTTGTAGTAAGTCCTTGTACCTAGTTAATACTTAGCACAGAAACTAACCACGCACAGTATGCTGCCAAACGTATGTTGTAATAATGATTTCAAAATTGCATGCTCCAACGTGCATCCAACCTATGTTCATACTTGAAATGCAAAGGAAAACTGCAATGCACGTGTGAAAGATAATAGATACCGTGCAGCAAGGTGAATGCTCTCCCAGCAGCCGACGCAGGCGCGGTAATGTAAATCGCTCACGTATTTTATCCGTGGTTTGCCCACGCGCAGTGACTCAGTTGAGCGGACGTTCCCTGGGGTCCTACGCCGCTGTCATTTCAATGATGTACAGGTTTTGAGCTCTGGCGATTTGGCAAAGATTATCTCAAATGAGAATTCGATAAGAGATGCAGTTACTGGTTTTCCGTTCGTTGCCAATGTCCCTTTTTGTAGTAATAGGTACCTACTACCTAATTAATGCCTTTGGCAACATTGCCTAGAAGCTGCTTCAAATATCGGTAAAAAATAATAATTGGAAGGTGGACTGATGTCCTGGACCCTAGACCCTAGTAAAGGTCGCGGGAATACGCTCGAGGGGTGTGGTGTAGGTGGCGCAGGACCGGTCATTGTGGCGCTCTTAAGGGGAGGCCTATGTCCAGCAGTGGACATCTTTGGCCTGATATGAAGATTGCAAAGAAAAACATGGACTTTTGTATGCCCCCATCACCTTTACCCGAGCAGTAACGATGACACAAGTTTTCAGAACATTCCCATTCACACAAAAGACGAGACATCTATTACGTTGAAGTAATAGATGTCTGAACCTTTAGTCTCAAAGGAATATCTGACTGACTTATAAGTCTAAGTATTTTCTCCCCATATGTAAAGTGATGTTGATGTAATTATCAAAATATCAATAGTATATGAGTACGCTTGCTTCTTCTCACTTAAACCACTCCAATAGGTTAAGTTAGGCGGCTAAGCATTGTATTTATTTTAACAACACTTGGCTTTAAGATCGACAGTTTTGGACATACATAGTCAAAGCGCATTGCTTCAAAGCATTCTAGTCATTTCATTCATCTCAATTTAGTCTTAAATGTAGCCTTAATTGCACTATTAAGATGCCAACTGTAACTAATTGGAAGAAAATTACTAATTAAGTACCTCAGAAACATATATTTAACCTCAATTATTTGTGTTAAAGTGGGGCTATAATCTAAATAGAGAATACAGAGAGAGAGAGAGAATATACAATACTGAGATTACATAAATGATTGTTAAAGCTTATTATACTTATATGCATTTTTGTAAACATGAAGGCCTTTCTTAAGATTTTGTTATCTTAGAATATACCCACAGCACACAGTTATAACACTGGCTATAAGTTTCCAGGGTTGAAAGTGCCAACTATTCACTTTAAAGTTCGTTTGCGAGTTCTGCCGTAATTAAGAGTCCGCAGTAAGCTCGATTCTCCATACAAACGTAGTTACGCTCTCATTTTCAAACTACGTGTTGGATTGTGACGAAACTTTGCATATACAATGACATGAGGTATATCTATGTCTCTAATTAGTTTATGTAGCTTCAGATACCATAATAAAAAAAATACAGCGAATCTAAGTTTTTCATACAAAATTTGTTTTTGCTGTATTTCGTTTGTTTTATAAACTGGAACCATATAAACTAATCACAGACATAGATATACCTTAAGTCATTGTATATGCAAAGTTTCGTCACAATCCAACACGTAGTTTTAAAATGAGAGCGTAGTTACGTTTGTATGGGAAGGTGAAATTCGGCCGAGCTTACTGCGGACTCTTAACACGTATTCTTACGATGTTTCATGTTTCCTTAAATGAGTGGTGTTGCAAAATGAGAGGATGACGTTTGCCGTTTGCATCGAGTTAGTTAAAATTGAACTTTACATAAATTATAGACCTCTACTACATAGACTACATATTAGTTCATGCTGACTGCGATGTTTTAGTTATTAGTTGGTCTTGTAAAGTATTTCAAAAGTACAGTTGGCAATAAAAGCTTGACCAAAAGTGATTTTATTGACAGAATTTTATACCTATCACTTATCACAGTGGAGAAGAGATGCGTCGCGTTCAGTTCACCTTCATCCAGTTTGTGATTAGGCCTTTCGGTGTATTTTGCTATTTTTTATTTAAATAATTGAATTTTAATGATCGAATCATTGGTAACCACGGTGGAGAAACAATTGCACGTGGGGTTTTGAGTTAGTGTCAAAGAGTGTAAATCATAAGATTTAAGTAGGCACCCAGTAGGTAGGTACCTAATAATTTGTCTACCATGAACCAAAAGGTGTGGGCAGTTACTAAATTAGTAGTTTATGCAATCGTTATATAATGTATGCTTTTTCAGTCGAGTACCACGTTTAGGCCACGAAGCTTGCTGAATGGCCTAATTAAGGTACGAGAGTTAAAAAGCTAATTATATAACTATTGCATACAATACTTTTTCTACGAATAATTTACTAAACAAACTTGGTATCTATTGAAATTCGCCCTGCTGAAACGAAGTTCAGCCAACCGCTTTTTTTTATTTTTGCGCGTTGATGTCTTCTGGAAATCGAGCCTCGTGATTGGTCAAAATTAATTTTAGTTCTGTACACAGTTATCTTATATTCATAAGATGACTGCTAGCAGTCATCTTACGAGCCCAACTCAAATGAAGTTGATTTAGATATCGCTGTCAGTCATTTAATTGACGGATAGAAGTGCTCGAGTAGAAAATAATAATTAACGCAACTGTAAATTGCACCGGCGTGTAGCTTGCAGAAATTGAAAACAATATGGTAAACACAGTTGTCTGATACTGAGTTAGAAATATACGTAAAACGTATGAATACTACGAATTGTATGTGTAGGTATTGCGCCTAATAAATAAACCGAAATTTCGTCAACTCGTTAGTTCTGGGCTGGTAATCAGAAGGCTTATCAACAACTTGTTTCAGACGAACTAGTATAAGCTCGAAATCTTATTACGCATAGTTGTTATCGTTCTCAGTGTCAAGTTACACTAGTGAGTGAAGAACTGAGTCGAGTCAGGTTTTGAATCACATAGTTGGACTAGACTGTATGTTGACTTGCGAGGCTGTGAGCCGTTTCTTCACGCAATTAACACCTCCGTTATTTGTTGTTGACTAAGCTGTATTCAGTGAAAGAAAATCACAAGTTCATATATTCAATCTACATCAACGCTACTTTACGTTACTCCTTGGACCGGCTGTGTGACGCTCGAAAGAGGGAAATTTGGCAAATGGGTATTATGCTATTTTTTGCTTATTTACTGTAGGTATATCTACATAAAAGCTATCTCTGATGTGTAGGTACGACTTACGTGACGTGTGTAATGCGCCAAGTTTTCGACTTACATTTATATAAACGCGTCGTTAGCGTGTTTAAAATTCCCGTAGATCCACGGTACACTTTTTTAAATTAACGGATAATTCAGTTTTCTAGATATTTTTTTCGTCTTTCCTAAGATGGTTTTCTACCAGTAGTCGAGAGAAATAGGAACGCGTACCAACTCACCTACCTAGTACTTTCACCTTTTTAGGGTTTTTACGCCTAATGAATAAGCCATTAAAATACTAATCTAAATATTAAATATGAAATCTATTTAATCATTGTAAGGTGTTCAATGTATTCGACAAGGTGGAACTAGCAATTATAACACAGTACAATAACAAATTTAAGAAAAAAACAAGACCGAACCGTCTTCGTAGCTTATCTAATCACCCAACCTTTGAGGTGGGAAAAAGTAATAATGAATATGGGAACAGGGACTGGAGTTGTCTCCTACCTGCAATATTAAATAGATTTCCGGGTGAGCTAATACGTAACATTGAGGGTGAAACGTGTAGTAAAAAACGTTCGATAGTCAAAAGACATATGTTAAAATTAAGTCGTAAACAATAAAGGTACTCACCATTACCACACTGTAAAAAAAAAAAATGTAGTTACCTAATTAAGATAATAGTTATAAGGCAGGCTCCTTAACTCAAAAAATCTTTTAAATTTAAGATTAGTAGTTAAGACGGTAATTTAACCCCTATTCTTTTTTATTGAAATAAACAGTTCAATTTTTTTTTTTACTTAACATTTTCTGTAAGTACCTATATCAAGCAAATTCCTCGAATTGCATGCAATACGTGCAGTATGTACATATTTATTAAGCATGTTGAGTAATGTTTTAACTTGAGCAACACGGCTTATTATTTACTTTGCATTTGTTTACCATGGTTGGTGTGTTTGGCCCGCATTTGACATGAGACTGTTAATTTTTGACAACATTAAAAGTCATAAAACTAGTATTTTGTTCGTATCATAGGTAAGAGTTGGGTGCGTTTTCGTGGACTGAACTATAAATACTTATATCTTATTCCGTAGAATATTAGCAAAATCGTGCACTAATCGTCATGCTATTTCAAGATTTTCAAGGAAAACTATTTTAAAACACAAAAACATGAGGAAGTGTTGTTATGTTAGAAAAAGCACTTAATGATCGAAATAAGTAAAACTGGTACAATATTTCCCTGTGATATCCCAGATAAACGAAATAACGTGGACGAATTTATCCGTTAACATTCTAATGTTGTATATGGAATTAGGTATCCCTATATACGAGTAGGACTGGGTTCTGCCGGGATCAAATATAGCCTATAACCATCCAGGAAGTCAATTCTACACGCAGATGAATGAATTCTTGAAATCGGATTTAAGCGGTTCCGGAGTTTACCCGAAACATATACTTAGGTACACTTAAAAAGCTACAATCTCACAGACACAATTCCTCTTTATAATATTAGTATAGATTACTTACTGGTATTTGGTAGAATGATCCATTATTAACAGTCTGGTAAGAGGTGAGGGGAACAACAGGAACTGATCCGTTTCTGAGCAGAATCGGCCCTTGCACCGGCGTCACTGCAGGCTGGCCCGAATCTGAAACCAACATCAAATTAATCTATGCTCATTATTCCAGAACTCTTCCGTGCTTCATAAAAAAAACTTCTGTGCGTATTTTTAGTAGGTGTGGAGAGAGTTTCACTCATTCTATCTAATTATATGACTGCCTTAATCTTTAACCCGACCACTTATTCTACCAAAACTTATGCTTAGGTGTTATCGTCGCTATACTTTTTCGAGAAAATAGGTACACGAAGACATCTCACGGTCAGACGTATGACCAACTCCGAGTCTAATTTCTTTAAAACCAAACAATTGTAGGCGTCACCTTACAGAAAAGTGAAACAATATCGTCTAGTATTTGCTATAAGACCGTTGATTTGAATGAGACGGCCAGCAATGACATACAGTCACGTTTTCAAATATGTACGGCATGCAGTAGTGTAGGGTATAACTATAACTTAATGTAAGTATAGGGAATAACCAAAATAATGCCCTATTCATTAATGTATGTATACCCTATACTGTGAATCGTGTCATTTGGTTGTTTGTAAAGAAAACGATTCCAATGAGATTAATGATACCCTGATAGGGTCTCATTTTCGGGAAAAATTGTTTTTCTGTACTCACAACTCACATAGCACACAGCTCCGTCTCTCAATAAACTATGTAGGATTATGTTAAGGTGGTTCGCTTTCCATAAAAAAACGTTATTTGACATTCGCAGGCTAACGGCTAACTATAATAATTTGAGAAAAATAATTCAAAGTATCACGTCCCAAACTAATTCCTTAAATTATTCTAGTTTATACAAATTTATTCTAGAAAAGAGGGAATTTCGCGCAAATGGAAAGCAAGAAAGTTTGTTACATAATGTCAAATAAAGTTTTGTATGGAAAGCCAAGCTGAATAGCTTACTGACTATACAAAAATTCTAATACGTAAGGTTGTACTAATTACTCACAAACAGAACAACTGCAGTTCATTGACACGACATACCCAAACGGCACTGTTTAGTTAAAACTTTTTCACTGAATATTTTCACACTAGAAAGCCGTAACGTGCATCTTAGTCCGATGCTTTTGCGAACTGAAGAAGTGTACCTATTACGTCGACTTCCTTGCCCCTCTTAAAATTCGAGGGTCAATCTACACTTCACACGTATTTCAATATTTGTTGTAAATCGTACTTAAGAAAAAATCAAACAATCCTACTCGCATTTTACGCTTAGTAGCTTGACCAGTTAGGATACTTAGGAACTCACAGTTCACCGCTTTTTTGAAAATTCTGCGCTAGAACTTTATAAGGTTATCGTCATCACCATTCATACTAATTAGTATTACAAATGCAACTGTACGTTTGTTTGTCTTTTTATTACCTACGGCTACACTAATGAAAGTAAACCAATTGTGATACTATTTGTCATGTCGAAAGCTGAAGCCCTAGGGAAGGACATTAGCTACTTAATTTTTTGAGATTTAGGGCTGCCTCTGGAATGCGAATTGATACAGACAGAGCCCACGTGGACGGAGGCACGGGCGCAGCTACTAAGCCTATATACATTCTAGCTTCCTAGACCTAGACTTAACGCATTTCACGTTAGGGTTTGCATTATTCGTCCGTTCTTAATATTCGAACAATATGGATAGTAAAATTTTCATTATTCGATTATTTAGAATAATATTTATATCTGAAAAAAGGTAACACAATCTCGACTTGAAGTCATGTAATAGCAATTATAACATTAGACTACAACAATGCAACGCGTTTTCAAGAAGTGAAGTGATTATGACTGCCCTTTAGATAGCAATACAATTCCAGACAAACAACCCAATTAGCTGCAACTTGCAAGCAAGATGAAATTTGGTATAGAGATAGTTTGAGTCCCGAGGAAGGAGATATTATAATTTTTCGCCCGGAAATCGACCCCTAAGGGGGTGACATGGGGGAATGAAAATTTGTATGGAGGTACGATATAAACGAGCTCAACGCGGAGTCGCGGGCAGAAGCTGGTGGAGAAATATAGCTAGAGCTGCAGTCGCATCTATGAAAGACCCAGCATGACCACTCTGTCAAGAGTGACCAACTAAAATGAAGATAACTGCGAGTTTGGTGCCTTGGTACAAACGACCACACTGTTAACTGACCATCCTGTGTTTATATAGAACCTTATTACAATGCACTCAAGGTGCACCGATGGTCAGTTAGCTGTGTTGTCGATAGTAGGTACCTATATAAAAGTCCTTTGCTATTAGCTTAGCAATGCGTAAATGCCTCAAATACAAAACCGTCTACGTCGTGTCACAGGCATTACAAGAAAAACAAGGTAATTTCATCACAGCGCTAGGCGCGTCACCTTATCCAGGTCAAATGTTACAAAACTACTAATCTCTTCACATGTTACCAGTTAAGGGGCGTATCTGGCTTTCATCAAAATCGCTTCTTTTTCACAATTCTGTTGTTTTTAAACCCCAAGATATGATTTGGGGATAACCTTACTCAAATCGAGCTGTAAATCAATCACGCCGACAAAACAGTTAAAATAAAATGTTGAATTAAACTTTTTTTAGGGTTCCTCCCCTACACCTGAAGTGGGGATGTAGTTTTTTTCTCGTTAAACCTGTAGAAGTCACGGCAATAGAGAGATCTCTCAGGGACCGGTCCTGATGAGAGTTGTTTTTGGATTTTATATATATGCAAAGTGATTTATGAAACTTCTATAGCGCGATGCAGAACACGTCAGATTTGACAGCTGACAGGAGTGACGCCACATCAGCCTCCCTTCGAGACAGAGGGGTCAGCGACGATGTATGAAGAGTGCAGCTTGCCAGTGCTCAGAGCCAGTGTGGCGTGCGAGCGCTCAGAGCCAGGGTGGCGAGCGAGCAGGAGAGAGAGAGAGAGAGAAGAGAGAGAGAGTCTGGCTTGCTGAGAGTTGGGCGTTAGTCAGGAGATCCTCAGAGTTGCGCTTATGTCCATTGTCGAAGGTCACCAATGTAGAAGTCACGGCAATAGAGAGTGTTCTCAGGGACAGAAGTCCCGATGAGAGTTGTTTTTGGATTTTATATACAAGGTGGAACGGAACGATGGACTTTCCCGCAAGAGGGGGATTATTGGGCGCTAGTACGTCACATTTTCCAGATAAACTATTTTTTTTGACGCGATTTTTTTATTACCTTTGTATGGAGCGTTGGCCGACTGGAGCGACGAGCTCCATACAAAAGTAATAAAAAAATCGCGTCCATCGTTCCGTTACAGCCTGTATATGCAAAGTGATTTATGAAACTTCTATAGCGGGATGCAGAACACGTCAGATTCGACAGCTGACAGGAGTAACGCCACAAACCCATAGTGTGGGGTATCGTTGGATAGCTTGTTCAAAAACCATTACCACCACAGAGTCATATGTCCCCCCCCCCTGCCGGCGAAAGTCGGGATTCGAACCCACGACCGCCGCTTGACAGGCGCTTGCCTGAACCACTAGGCTACCGTAGCTTCAACGAAATGCACATATATATTGAACAAAAAATCCGCAGAGATTTGAACCTTCTGGTCGATCACGTAACGCAGTGTACGTACGTTAGGTAGACCTAAATCTCAATTTTTATATGGAAATATGACAGTTGGACTGTCCTATTTCCGCACGTTCGGAACGTTACGTGATTACCCCTCTGGTCTCCTTATCGCTTGTCCGGGGCAGAATCCTATAATACTATTAAACGAGCAATATTTATACTTATACCTATTTGTATTCACGTTCTCGAAAGCGGCTTTAACGATTTCGATGAAATTTGGAATATTTTTTATTTATTTATTTAGAAACACAAACAGTCGCATAAACATATTTGTTTAATAAGGGGTACACATAGAGTACTAACAGACCTAATGCTAAAGACCTGGGGGTTCATTAATAAAAAGATAATAGTGTTAACAAAAAAAAAGAATGTTAATCATGCAACTAAAAATTAATGTAGACATTTTTCGGTTAGAATACAAAGATATCTGAAGAGTAACATTTACATTAGGTAATTATAATACTCCTGGAAGAACTAAGAAAATAACTTACATTTTACTAACAATTTGAGACTTAACAGTAACTTTATGGGGTGAAAAATTGATCAAGCAAGGCGTCATGTCTGGGAAAATTCGTTTTCTCCGTATTTTCTCTCTTTTCACCCGAGCAGTGGCCCAGGGACTGACTATGAAGTAAGGTAAGCCGTCCAGCTAAGTCGACTAATTTTATCATATTGTGTTATTTTCGCTAACTTTCTCAAAAAATACGTACTCGATATACGTATATTTTCAAATGGCTGATAATGCTGCCTTCCCCTTAAGTAAGTGGCGGTATCGTTAAAGAAGACATTATGAGATTGACGCGTTCATACATAAACATTAGTGTAATTGGTTTTACCTCGCTCAGCCTTCACTGATTCATTCAAACTGGCTTTTCTGCATGTTACTCTTATTACTTAGTAGGGTTAGAGTAGCTATCGTAGTTACCGAAATTGCGATTTCAGCTTTCTATAATCTATAGGTAATAAACGAGAAACGAAAACGGCTATCTGAGTATGCGCAAAAGTGAACCTGCGCGAAAGACGTCGTGTTGGGCATAATTTCGTGCTTTCGTGCATGACTATCGCATTTCATAATTATTGCCTATAATTTCTCCTCTCCCATCCTATATTTCTATCGGTATCGGGTTCTATCCGTATTTCTTCGGTGACAGACGATAATAAGTGAAAAATATAATTTAAGTCATTTGTATTAGTACCAAAATAAAATTACATGTATTAATTGCTATGAGTAGTACGAGTATTGAATGACCTAGGATCATTTTAGGGAAGGAGGTAATATACCTACTATAGTGGCCACTGACGTCAATCCGATGCATTTATGGGTTCATACATGTCAATAAACTTGTGCATCAGTATTGTACTGATGGGCTCCTTTTTAGGGTTCCGTAGTCAACAAGGACCCCTTTAGTTTCGCCATGTTTGTCCGTCTTCGGCTTAGCTCAATAACCCTTACTGCTAGAAAACGGTAATTCGGCATGGGTATATAAATCAATTACGCCGCCAAAACAGTAGAGTAAAATCTTGAAAAAAAAATTTTTTAGGGCACCCCTACACCCAAAGTGGGTGGTATGTAATTTTTTTTCACGTTAAACCCATAGTGTAGTGTGGGGTATCGTCGGATAGCTTGTTCTAAAATATTATGGGTTTCGTAAAACCATTTTTCAACTCAGTCAATCGCTAGCGAGATATAGCCCTCATTTTTGTTCGAGTCATGCCAAAAACCCTTTAGGATATTTTTCGCACAAAAATGAAAATTAGGACAACTGAACGTAGAACTAACATCTTTAAAGGTGCCGATAGAACATCGATCATTCGTCGTTTCTAAATTTGTCGAACTGAACACCGGACAGAGGCAAGCATGGAGCCAAACATCGCTACGAACCATTATTTTTAGTCTCTAATTTTTTTTAGATTCCTCCATTCTGTACGCATGAACGCCGGCGCGTCCGGAAGGGACATGCCGGGGGATCGCTACAAACCATTTCACGAATGCTCTATTAAACGGCGTGCGGGACGAGTGGGAGCAGAGGGACAGTGGCGCAACAATAGCAAATTGCTTGACTAGCCAAAAGGCTCGAAGCAAAACTGGCGTTTCGCTAGAACGCTCGCTAGAATGCTCGCTAGAACGCTCGCTAGAATACTCGCTAAAACGCTCATGTTTACTTCGTGAGTATTGCCAGAATGCTCATTACCAGTGAATGCTCATGTCTATCCGCACATTAAAAGGGATGTATATCTAATAGCAGCTCACGACTGACAATAGGTACATACTTTTTATATGAAATTTCCATTTCGGGAGAAAACGTTTTCCACTAACTAAATCTTAACAAATCACTTTGATTTTAATGTCGATCGCTTCAGCATTATAATATACTAGCTTCCGCCCGCGACTTCGTCCGCGTGGACCCGGGATAAAAACTATCCTATATTTTAATCCAGGCTATAAACTATCTTCGTGCAAAATTTCATTCAAATCGGTTCAGCCGTTTAAGCGTGATTGAGTAACAAACATCCAAACATCCAAACACAACTTTCGCATTTATAATATTAGTAGGATTTAAGTAGGCTCCGCTCTTTAAAAAAAAAATGTTAGGAGTCTATAAATTTTAATTCATTGCAAATTTTGAAAAAAGGGAAATCTGTAAACCTAGTCATTGTGTCAATAACGTACTAAAAAATCATTGCGATTGGAAAATATTTAGAAGTAGAAAAACGTTTTCTCTTTTTGTATGGACGAGTACGTAGTATTCCAAAGGTATAATTCCCTCTTAAAATAGATTTTCGAAGTTTTGTCTAGGAATATTGTGCGTAGCCATTTTGATGAAAGAAGTCTAATTGACCTCTTTTTTAAGAATGTCTCCAGAATACGAGATTCAAAATGGGACATGACAGAGGCGTGTCAATACGATGTCCTCACTGTCACGTGTCTGTCTTTCAGACACAGAGAAGAAACGAAAGTGATATCATAGAGATATGTCCCTTTCTTTAGATTAGATGAAGGGAATAGCGGACTTTAACGACATATTAATACAAATTAAAATACAGATAGCTTACTCAAATACCGACCATCGGAACGACAGATTTAATTATCCACTTCTTGTACGAATTTAATGAACTGTCGACATCAAAGATATCTTGCCCTTGCGATAAGGCGAAAAATGTGTACATATTTTTGATGTCTATTGTATCTATAACAGGCACGTTTTCCAAGTATCTCAGCTATGAATCCGAGCGTCCTTGCTTCCGATAACGACTGGAATTGGCCAATGCCGCATCCTCAAATCTCTGAGTTTGCCAATAAATTAACATATCTAACTATAAATAATGCTGAGGTCGCAATCAACGGAACACGAAAAGGTATTATACTCAATTAATACAACATAATAAATGACTGAGAATTTTGACCTCTGGGTCTCATCTACAGCACAATAAATCCTATATCATTAAACGAGCAATATTTGTTTATAATATTTAATAACGTTCGCAATATAGTCAGTTTACAGGCGCGAAAAATCGATCTGGCAAAAATCGTTTTCGCTATTTTCACCCGAGCAGAGCTCGGTCGCCCAGGTATAAATACTAAAAGAAGATCCACTGTAGCTGGTCAGGCAGAGTGACTTAGGACCAGACTTTGAAACTACCAGAAATGGCTTTCTCTAATAAGAATATTTTTTGACGAACCGGTTGTTGTCGGTCTGACACGCCGAACTTATTAGAATATTGGTTACTATTGAAGGGTATTGGCAATTTAAATGGTAATCAAGTCAACTATTTAGCATACTTGCGACGAGAGCTGACAACCACGAAAGCAAGGCTGATTGACAGTAGAATATGCCGAGTCCGGCCCGAACGCCTCCCGTGCGGCTACCGATAAACGGTGACACCCGTCAAAGTTTGTGTCAATACGTTCTGTTTTCTACGCGATGTCCACATATTTCGCCACTCTATGCGCTTAGCCTAGATGGTCACTGTTATCCGATAAAAAAGATAATATATAAATCATTACTGCCCTTCTGACACCACTTGATAGAAAGAGACGAATGCTTTATCGTGTGATAAATGCGACTATAATACGCCGTTCGGTCCGATTCGATTGTACCGAGTAAGGTCGGCATTCGAAAGAGCTGTCCGGAATATTTATGTAAACCACTTGGAGTTATTGCTGTGAAATATTACCGCCGTTATAAGCAGGCTGGATTTCTGTAATGTCTCAGACATAATACTCAAATTTGTAATTTTAAAGTGTAGCTTTAAGTTACATATAGACGTGTGTGAACTCCCGTATCAACGCCGCGCGACAGTTACCTACTAAAAGAAGTTGTGATTGTGAATTGTGACATAGGCACCTGCAGCGTACTCTGGATAGGGCGAAGGAATCGCTTACACTATGCGACTGGTGCAACTTGCAAGTGAAATGTCACTCAAAGGTTATTAATTCTGTCGAATATACAGAACTATCGCAAAAACGTATTTTCAGAATTCCTGTTTCCTCTACAAATTCAGTTTTTGCCCAAAGGTTTGGCTCGTTTCTCCATTCATTCATATATAATACAATATGTGCAAAATTTCCTTTGCAAGACTACTCAACGAGGGAAGTAAAACTTAATAGGTGCAATGGCTCAATTCACTTCCTTATGGACATAGAGAAGATTCTGCAAATAGTCAAGTAAAACATACACACATACGCACACAAACACTTTACAAACACACATACATTTTATTCTTCATTCAAACTGTTATTTATAATATTTAATATACTACCTGTTCAATTTAATAAAATGTTATAATATGCGGTCGCCTGCGATACAGGCAAAGCCTAATGCAGGGACTGGTACTTGTGATATCTTCGTGTAAACTATTTTGCTGAATAAATGTCTAATGTCTTATACCAAATTGGAGGCCTAGGCCTGCAAGATGGTCTTTTTTAATTACCATTCCGCAATTTGTGGAACAGGATCACGGCGTTCAACCATGAAAATTAAAGTTTGATTTCTTGGATTTTTTTTAATTTATTTCATTGCATGTTTCTTAAAAGTACTATCCGCCTCGGCATGAAAAGGGGTTGCCAGCCTCATAACTATCCGACCTCGCTACGCTCGGCCGTCTATATGTGCTCGGCCGGCAACCCCTTCCTTCCCGGCCTCTGTAGTAATGTAGGTACTATTAATACATATATGAAGATCGGCTGTATACTCGAGGTCCAGGTCCCTCCCTGTCAACACTCCAGTGCATTCTCTTAAGCTTTTGTGGTAAAATAGTGACCATGACAACCGCCAAGTACCTACCTATACATCTACGAAATGATCTGTCAGTCAGGCACGTTTTAATGTTACACGACAAAAAGCTCCTTTCACACGCGTCTTTTGTTTCGACATAATGAACCTGCATCGTTACATAAACCACAATGCAACTCGAATATCTGATGTTAAACTTGTTCGAGAACCTGAATTGAGATAGTTTTTACTTAAATGTGTGTTTTGGTTGAGCTCAGATTTTCACGATATGTTCAACATGTAAGTACTTAGTTAACTACAAATCTTGACAAAAACAGTGGAAGAAACGTTCGTGCATGTACTAAACGCTCAAACATTTCTAAATTGTTAGTTTAGTGTCTTGATGCATTTCTGACGGTTTTTCTTACGTAGGTGAAGTAAAAAACTCAATGTACATTTTTATTCTTAAACCATTGCTACAGCACTATCGATGTCATTGTCAGCCTGGTATTTGTCCCACTCTGACTGCTTCGCATAGACTTCACTGGCCCCATTTTTAATAAGGAATGAGGGGAGATGTTTTCCTCGATGGTAAATCTAGTGGTCAGTTATCAAACAAAGTTAGCTCAACAGAATTTATTGATAGAAGCCAGGCAATCAGGTACATTATTAGCTCTTTAACCAAATCATTACATGTTGTTTTCATTTTTAAAGATGACCCAAATAATCGTGAATTAAAGTAGTAAGTAAGCAATTATGGTTAACTAGGTAATTTTCTCAAGGTGGAATTTTATAAGATACCCCTAATTGTATGCTGTTGAGGTTTAAACAGCATCAGAGCATCACATGATACTTTCTCTCAACAGGTTACATCAGGCGGCCCAATTCGAATGCCCGACCTGCGTGCGAGCAAGCTTGAAAGCGAAACCAAGGTCAGGCAATGTGTATGATCATGCGCGTTTGAATTGAGATGCCTTTCGGTATTTCGATGGCTCCTTACCGCAGCAGCCTTCATTTTTCGATAATTAAGTAAATAGACCGCTATATGATTTTAGAAAATTTACGAGCTGTACCCGGAACGATTTTATTTCTATAAAAAAAAAAACTGAAATAGAAGCTTTGAGGTAGCCGTTTGACGCAATTGATTAAGAAATGTATGGTTAACATTTACTATTACTTTAGAAACAAGAATGTTTTATATTATGAGATATCAAAATCATTAACTTATTTATCTTAACTTAAAAAGGACTGTTTTTTCCGCTAAGGTGGTGAAAATATACGTATATGAACTAACTGTTGGAAAACTTGTCACAAATAATCATCAAGTTATTTTTAGATTTAAATTATTAGATTAGCACCTAAGGCAAAGCGAATTTAATAAGTACAAAATTGGGTTATAAACATAACCATAAATTCTAATGTTTCCACGTGATTGCAATCTTTATGGTTGATTCTTGTCACGACGTTTCCGCTTTATCAGTCGGGATCGTCCTTTTAATTGCTCTAAAATCCAGATTCATCTGATCTAAAAGTGTTGGCAGTCGTATAAGAGACGGATGTGGACCTTGAGGAAGGCTTTACCGAGGTTAGTACGATGGGAGCGGCATCTCATTTTTCCATGAAGTCTAGGATAGTCACAGTGGCCGCGAAGGTTTTAAAAAGACCTTCATAAAAGATTTAACACACAGCAAGGATTATGATTCTCACAATAATATTCCTCAACAAAATATCTTTCTTTAAAATGTAAATTACGATCATGTTTTGCTCGGCTTAGCTAGTCTAATATAACTAAAACCAATTATCTGTAATAAGCGATTGGCCTAGTCTTTATTAGTAAACAGAAATATTTACAGTGAAGGGATTTAGTTAGGACTTATCAAAACTATTTATATCAATTTTTACTCATTCGGTTGCAGTTTAAATGGGCTTACGTTATGAAAATAATTGAGTTGTGTGCCATGTCAAGTTAATCACGATTAAAATAAGACAAGTGTAAGATAACTGACACGCATTAGTTGGTTCGGTAACGCTCTCCTTTTGTTCAGCGCGCCGCCGCCGAAGGCCACGTCTGCCATCGACTGATAGTGGAAGTAATTGGACCGATCGTGGCACTACTTCACTGTCTACTAGACGTTTAAATAGACTATTCGTAGATCACGATCACTACCATCTACTAACTGTTATCTAGATCAATATACAGTATCCACGCTGTCCACTGAATCGTATACGCGTATAGATTAAGCGGTGAACTGACCGCGTTATGTTTATTCAAGATTAAGATAAATTATTAATTTACCCGATCCAGTATCGTCGTCATAGTACTCGTCGTCATAGTCGAGGACAGCGTGCAGCTGTGTTTTACCGCCAGATCCCCCGGTTTCCACCTTCGTGAAACCGGGAGGGCGGTCGGCGGGCGTCTGCCCACTACTGCTGCCACTACCGCCATTTGTTCCAGCGTTATTTTGCTGCCGAGACGGCAACGGCGCCGGAGTCGGAACAGGTCCATTCACAAAGTTGAAATTATTCACATTCGGGTTCGAGGGACCCTCGAACCTTCGACTAGAAGTTGGGCTGGGCGTCGTCGCGGGCGGGTAAGGCGCATCCGAGTATCCTGGACTATACAGCGGCCTCTGACCACCTTTCTGGTTTAGTCTTCTTTGCTCGTAATCGTAGTCCCCAGTGGGATCGTGGACATATTGCCCCGTGTTATCGAACTGAGGATTCATTTCGTGGACTCGTTGGTTTTCTATCTGTATGTCTAGTCTAGTATTTTGCTGATATATTTGGGTATGAAGTTGTCCTGTGTAGGGATTTTGCGGGACATCCTCATGACGTGGATAATGTGTATACTGGTTGGGTGGAGGGAGGTAGGCGGTGCCAGCACGTTTCCGGATCTTAGATCTTCGTTGCTGCTGGTTCACTGGTGGACCGAAGGGCTCATTGCCAGGTGGTAGTGGACCACTGTCCGGTTGGAGACTCTCTGGAGAGTAGAGGAGATCATCAAGACCGAGTCTCAAGGGGCCGGGCACTGGAGACGTGTCAGCCAGGGCCGGGGCGCCCGCCGCGGGCGACGCCAGCGTGAAATTCGCCAACGCCATTCTCAGTAATTTGGCATTGGCGTGAAATGTCAACTCACTAAGTCAATATAATGTACGTTCGAGGCGCTATTACGGTCGCGGTTGCATAATGCTGTGAGAGGTTCGGAGGCGTCTAGGCGCGCGGCCGTCTTCGCATCGTCGGAGCACAGACTGACGTCGCCGGAGTACGTTGCCACTATGTATCACATGCCACGAAGAATAACGAAGTTTGCGAGTTATCTGAAACAATAAAGATCATGTTTATTGTATAAATTACGAAGCAAAACATTTTAGAGACAAAAGAAAATTTACGATCCAATCACTTTTGAACGACGTTTGACTCAGTTTCTACACTGTCAAGCGTTTTATGGCCGGATTTCCCCTCGTTTTAGTTGTATCCTTGCCACTTTACAAATGGCATTTGGTTCGAAATGCGAGAATCGTGATGCCATTCGATGATCTTCGCCGACGGTTTTGGTACCGAATCTAGGGAAAACCCCACTCCAAATATGTTGAACGATCTAAGTTGCAGACAAAAGATATCAGATCACTTAAGACTGTTCGATTATACAACACTATGAATACAAAATAGGAATTTTACTGTTAGTGAATAACAATGTTGCTACTAGTCGATCAATAGTTATATAGGTATGTGTGTTTTATTTATGTGCTTGTCTCTTGTAACACCTATTGAATTATTATTATGTTTCCATGCGCCTATAGTATCGTAATTTAGATTTATTTATGGTATCTACATTGTAAGCGCCACGGGATATACTAAATTATAGACTGTTGCAACATAAAGATTTAACGTTACACAGATTGCGATCGTTTGGGTAAAGAGGGTGCTGACTTTGAAGAGAATGTAGAAGTTTTACGAGTCCGCAGTAAGCTCGATTCTCCATACAAACGTAGTTACGCTCTCATTTTAAAAGTGTTGGATGGTAACGAAACTTTGCATAAACAATGACATGAGGTATATTTATGTCTGTGATTAGGTTATGTAGCTTCAGATACCATAGTAAAAAATACAGCGAATTTAAGTTTTTCATTCAAAACTTGTTTTTGCTGTATTTCGTTTGTTTTATAAACTGGAACCATATAAACTAATTATAGACCTATGTCTATAATTAGTTTATATCTTTATATATATCTATATATATCTCATGGCATTGTATATGCAAAGTTTCGTTACAATTACAATCCAACACGTAGTTTTAAAATGAGAGCGTAACTACGTTTGTATGGGAAGTTGAAATTCGGCCGAGCTTACTGCGGACTCTTAAGTCAAAAGGTGTCATGTCATGGTAGACTTTTTATCATTCAAAAATGCAAATTTTGATAGATATAGAGGAATTAGGACTTGTTTTATAAAAGTTTTTGATAAAGTTTAAAAAAATAAGCAGGATAGGTTCATTTGATGAATATGTATGGTGCGGGGTGTTAGATGACGAATAAATAATGTACCTTTTTTTTGGAATCGAGTTGTCGCATGTCGCAGTGTAAAAGACGACTTGAACGAAATGCTGGAAATTGCATATGATAGTAACTGCCTGGTAAAGTTACAAACATGCGGATTTCATGCGGGTTTTTGTAAGAAGAGAAGCATAAGTATAACGAGAAGCTAAGGGTAGCATAGTAACCAATCAATAATATAGTGTAGTAACACAAATTCGAACTGGTTTTTATTTGCCCCAAATATTGTAGGAATGTTGTTTTAAGTGTTTTCATGACTCATTCGTAATAAGGAATTAGATTAACTCATATTTAAGTAATATGACGATTCATTTCCTTTAAAACAAGGTAGAATAATTCCTACATTTGCATTCGTAGACGTGCGAACGACTCCATTATTTTGAATTTGAATGCCAATAACTTTGATTATACTAGTTCTATCTGATGTTATATTTTGTATATATTATAAGAGTTCCGGCACGATTTGGTATCGTAAGAGTGATCCAAAATAATTAATAGAATAATAGGATGGGCGATGATGCCATGTCTGGTCTGTTATTAGCAAGGTTTCACCTCGCGTCAACTCAGGCGAACTATCGTAAGTCAGACCTTCGATTACTTGTTGTTATTATGAATCCCGGCCTCAAAATATACTAGGGGTGAGCTGTGATGTGAGGACATTCAAGTTGTGAATGGAGATTTCAGCTTCCGTATTAGTATCAGGCATCAATGACGAAGCCGGATAGGGGTACGATTGAATAAAAACCTATTAATTTTGGCCAATTAGTAAGACTAAAAGTTTATTATTGTTTAATTTACAATAAAATTAAATTGATTGTATTCAGAATAGTTAAATGCATAGTGTTTTCTATCCTATGTCTGTCTCTGTCTAAACCAAATTTATGAGCTTAATTTTTGAATTTGGAACAGCCCAACTGCAGAAGTAGGTACCTCTACGTTGCCTGCACGGCTATCACACGACAGCGCGCGAGCTCTCTCGATTTTTCTCGCACTATTCGTCTCTCTCTCATTAGAACACTTAAAGCCGATTTTTCAATTCCCAGATAAAACTATCTGTCAGATAAATGTTAGCTCTGTCCTTTTCTTTCATATGACTTAAGAAAAAGATGGTGATAATTTTAACTGACGGATAACTTTATCTAGAGATTGAAAAATCGGCCTTAAGAACAAGAGGTATAGTGCGAGAAAAATCGAGTATGTCGCGGCCGTCCCATGATAGACGTGCTGCGGTCTTCAGGCAGCCGTAATAAAGCACTTAGGCTTGTGTCGTTCAGGAACTAGGAGATTAAGATTGAATTACTATCTCAGAACGAAAAGAACTAGTTCGTCAATCACGATCTTAATCGGTCTTTGGTCTTTAGTTCAGCAGCAGAGCGAGAGTAGAACGGAACGAGATACGGGTGACGTGGCCGGATAACAACGCGTTAAAATAATAGCTAAATATTCTAATTAAGTAGATTCTTATTCGTTCCGACGGATATCGAATTATCGATCCAACCATAAAGCGTTTATGAAATTATCATAAAATTGACATTTAGAGAATCAAACAGTGCTTAACTAACGGCGACTCCCACACTAAAAGAACGAAGGAATTAAAAGACCGAACTAGTTCCTCAAACCGATTGAACGAGATCGGAGCGATCCCGTAAAAGAACGAGCAAGCACAAGCCTAACTACTTCTATAGGTAGGTATGTGGTATTGTGTAAGGTGGTGAGTAGTCGCCGTTGTTGCCAGAGCTCCAGAGAATGCGATATTGAGTGAAAATGACCTGTATTTGTCTTTCGCTGATGACACATCGAATCCTTAAAACAATAAAGAGTCGACAACGAGGTTATGACTCCTTTGAAGTACAAAATATTTAACTTCAGCTAGTATTTTCCTTGGTCGTTAAGTCGATCGATATACCGGATGCGGGTGCTCCGCATAACGAACGAAAGAAAGTCATCAGATGATAGAACAGTAGTTTTATCGCATGGTAATGATGAAAAATGCCCCTTATAGTGCAAGCAATCTGTCGGTCCTGCTATTGTGGCAGTCCTCACAGGGACTATCGCCGACCATCGGGATCACGACGCGCGCGCACGGCGTGGGAAACCCAGTGACGGTGCAGCTGACACTATGACTAGTATGTCTATAATAGGACATCTTCACGCTTTCTGAACTTTATAGCCGAGCCAAGCCGAGTAAATCAGAGGGACCTATAGGTATTTTCTATAGTAGGTAACTATAGTGGATTGGTTGTCTGGAAGAGATCGCTTTTTAGCGATGAGATGAGACCGCCTGTTGTCTAACATTGTTATCTATTGCTCTCTCTACCATGCCGCGGGGAGACCCTTTATTTTCGTTATTTAAATAGTAGTGTTTAGTTTTCATGATGAATCTGTGCCTAATCTATACTGTAGGTAATTGTATTTTTTTTTGTTTTGAAAATAAATGAGTTTTATATTTCTCTATTAAATATGTACTATTTCTGGTGAGCAATAAATAATATTTGTATTGTATTGTGTTGTGGTCAAATACGTACCTATAAATAAATAAATAGTATGGAGGAAAGTCTGAGCACTTGTAGATTTGCATGTTTACAAACATGTAGGGTTAAGTAGTCCCCGGATCCATAAACCGATTTCAACAATTATTTCACAGCTGTGTCAACTTTTATCAGATCTATTCTGTGTACTAGTATCTATTCTGTGCCTGTGTAAAGAATGGACTTTCTAAGAACGTGACTATGCCAGCGCTCTTTGTAATACGCAGGTGAAGCCGCGTGGTCAGCTAGTCTCAAATAAAACTTAGATCAATGAGAGAAGAGTACTTCATTAAGCTAAATACAGATGCACGTAAACATTCTAATATAAATCAAAACAAAAGAATGGACGGCAGATGGACTGGTAATAACGGAAGGACGGACGATACTGGTAGTAAAGTTGTGATGATGATTGGCGACTATGATAGATTCAAATAAATTCTTGCGTTCTTGAGTGATTAGGTACCCACCTACTTGATAACGATAGTCGCTTGCATGGAATTTGTATGAAAAAATTAACATGAAACGAACAATTGTTACCTAATTCCTTTGAGAAGGTAATGATTAAACAAAATTGAACTGAAATGATTGATTTCGATTTATGAAACAAAGTAAAGATAATAAATATTAGGGGACAAATCCTACACAAATCGACCTAGTCCCAAACTAAGCAAAGCTTGTACTATGGGTACTAGACGACGATAAACATACTTATATAGATAAATAAATACTTAAAATACATAGAAAACAGCCATGACTCAGGAATAAATATTCAGTGCTCATCACACAAATAAATGCCCTTACCGGTGTTCGAACCCAGGACCTCTTTCTTCTAGGCAGGGTCACTACCAACTAGGCTAGCGGTCGTCGATAGTTCAATTCAATTCAATTCAAAAATAATTTATTCAAGTAGGCTTAATAATAAATTAATAAGCACTTTTGATAAGTCATACAAAACCAAAAAAATATAAGTTAATATATAATCATTAATTAATACAAAATAATAATAATGAAAACAAACCAATTGGTAACAATTAAGAATAATTAAAAAGACAATGTCATACATACATAAGTCAGTAATAAGAGTCAGTGCAATGAAATATAAATATTAGAATTGCATAAGTTAGGCATAGGTCAACTCAGTCCCAGGCATTTTTGTCATTAATATAATCCTTGATACTATAATAAGCTTTACTAATTAATCTACTCTTAATATGTTTGTTGTGTTGTTATGTGTTCTTCCAAATTTTACAGTAGTTCGTTCACCTTTAAGGCTATTCGACTGTGGAACTCTCTCCCTCTTCATATAAGACAAGCTAAATCTATCGGCAACTTCAAATCTCTTCTTAAAGAACATTATTTGTCTTTCCCCTAACCCTGACTGTCCTACTATTATTATTATTGGCTGACTGTTTGTTTTATATATTTTTATTTGTGTTATTTGTATATATGTATGATTGTGTATGTATGTTTATATATAGAGCTATTTATGTACGTGCATTAATATAATTATTTTGATTTTTGGCTTATTGTAATCTCTGCACCACCTACTACATAATCTAGTTTTATCTCTTTCTCCGATACCCAAAGGTTGTCTGGAAGAGATCGCTTTTCAGCGATAAGACCGCCTGTTGTCTACCTCTACCTACATGTTATTGTATTGTTTTTCTTTTTAACTGCTTTGTTTGTGTGAGGTGTGCAATAAAGAGTATTTGTATTGTATTGTATTGTATGTTTCTTGAATCTATTCAATGGAAGTGCAGTTACACTACTTGGCAGTTTATTGTAGAACCGTACACAGTTACCCTTAAAAGAATTTTTGATCTTTTGCAGTCGTGTGGTCGGCACTGCTAGTTTGTCCTTGTTTCTGGTATTAATATTATGTACGTCACAATTTATTTTAAAGTTATCTATATGTTTATGGACAATTACAATATTTTCATAAATGTATTGGGAGTACACAGTCAATATATTAATCTCCTTGAACTTATCTCTAAGCGAATCTTTAGCACGCATTTTATAAATGGAACGTATGGCGCGCTTTTGCAGTACAAAAACGGCATTGACATCAGCAGCACTACCCCAAAGCAAGATGCTGTATGACATGATGCTATGAAAGTAGGCAAAGTATACCAATCTAGCTGTCTTTTCATTTGTTAGGTGACTTATTTTACATACTGCAAACGCTGCAGAACTGAGCTTGTTTGCGAGAATCTTTATGAGGGAGCCCCATTGCAGCTTGGCATCGAATGTTAAACCTAGGAATACTGTACTGCTGGTTGGTACTAATTCCTCATCTTTGATGGTGACAGTCGTTTGCGTAGTTTTGACATTGGTAGTTACGAACCTTATGTATTTCGTTTTCTTCCCATTTAACAGCAGGTTATTGACGCTGAACCATTGCACTACATTTGATATAGCACTATTTACATGAAAGTTGGCATCTTCGTGTCGTTTGACCTTAAAGATGAGAGAAGTATCGTCAGCAAACAGTACTAGGTATATCATGGTGATCCTTAACTAAATACGGTAAATCATTTATGTAAATGAGAAACAGGAAAGGCCCCAATATGGAGCCCTGTGGTACGCCCATCGAAACCAGTGACCCAGGGGACCGTTTTCGTCGTTCATTCAAAGTTATAATTCGCTAACATTGAGCTCTACCAGAATGGATTACTAATTACTATGGAAAGAAGCGACGATTATGAAACTGCAGTCTGTTCCACTCGCTATATGCGGGGAACTGTGATTTTTCCGTGTTATACGCAACGACTGTATTTTCTCACATGTCGATATTACGGTTATCTACGTATACACGTATACGTATAATAACTTCCATCTAGTAAAAAACCAAACGTAGATAACCGTCCTTTGCAGAAAAAAAGCTGCAAAGGCCATACGAATCAATTTGACCCGTAGCACGAAAAAAAAAATCAAAAAAGGAGAGGAGTTATGATATTCTGACATCTTTTTTTTGTATGGGAAAAAAAATGTTCTGAAACCTATCGTGTGTTGTATCTAATGAAAGGGCTTACTAAGTCGATTCTAAAAAAATAACACATCATTGTATTTCAGTCACTTGTTTTAAATAAAAATAAAAATCATTTTCAAAACATACTAAGAAATATTGACGTTGTGTTCGTCATAATGGGCTTCGAAGTGTCTCGTTTCGGGCGCAGCCAGACGAGAGACCCGTAATGGCATTTCATACAAAATTGGAGGCTACCTAAGACCATCTTGGTCTTTTTTAATTTCCATTCCACAATTTGTGGCACAGCATCACGGCGTTCAGCCATAAAAAATAAAGTTTGTTTTTTTGGAGTTTTATTTATTTATTCCAATTATTATTATTTCATTATTAGCAAATATTATTATTTACCATTACAGAAAATTTAAAAGTTTTCTTAAATATTAATAAATAATAAAAATATGATTGAAAACTCCTCTCGCATTAGTATTAATCACCTTGTGTCTAAAATTTAACTTTTTATTTTATACATGTTTCAACTAATTGTAATATTAAAAATAATAAAAAATACTAGATGTAAATATTTTCAAGATTGCTTTCTTAGGGTTGGATATGACTATTACATATCATTTTAGGTATATTTCACAAATAATGATTCAACCGTATCATATCTGGAGGAGCCCAAACTTTGGTATGTTTTAAAAATAATTTTTATGTTAATTTAAAACAAGTGACTGAAATATAATGATGTGATATATTTTTAGAATCGGCTTCAGCGGCTGCGAACACACAATAGTTTTCAGAACATTTTTTTTCTTATACAAAAGAAAGATGTCATGCATGACTACTCTCTTTTTGTTTTTTTTTCGTGCTACCGGTCAAATTCATTCGTATGGCTTAAAGATCAATTCTCGTTCGTGTACACTACCCTTTTGTAAGGTAATTTCTAAAGAAGTGAATGGGAAAACCCATACACACTTCCATCCCCTAATTTAAAGAGTGTGGGGGGGGGGGTGATTACTAGCTGTTGCCCGCGACTTCATCCGCGTGGAACTTGATTGCTATTAAATTATTGTGGGCGGAACCTCAATTATTGCCGACCCAAACAAAGTTCTACCATCTTAAGGGATAATTTCTGATATAAAAGCTATCCTATATCCTTTCAAGGGTCTCAACTCATCAGTACGAAAAATTTCATCTAAATCCGTTCACGGATTAAGCGTAAAAGGTAACAGTGCGATGAGTTCATTAGTTTAAATTGCAACATTTCAATTGAAAACTCCGTTTTTACAAATATAATATTCTAAGAATCATCAACAGACGTTTCTGCTTAAATTGTATATTTTTTCTTAATGTAGGTACCTGTTAAAGAAAGCTACATGACTGGAATTTTTTGCTTAAATCCGTCCAGTTGTTTTACTCACGTTAGTTGGGGCTTATTTCGTGGCACAAAGCTGAGTGGCGACCATTTTAGCATGTTTTGATTATGTCTGTAATATCTTGTGTCTTTTATTTCTTATATGCTAAATAAACATATTTTCTTTCTTCTTTCTTTCTTTCTACCTGTATAGTTTTAAAAGCAAACTTATCTAATGCTAAAAGACTTTCCATCTCCATCCACCGTCCCCATTTAACGGTGTTAGAGAATAAATTATTTTGATTAAGCCCCTTTACCCTCTTATTTCAACCCTTTAGGGGGCAAATAGATCTACATATTATAAAAGAAACCTGCTGTCCTGCTTTCATGGTTCTAGCCACAGTTTAATATTAAAAATCACACATTACTTAGTTATGTGAACTTTCAACCCCTATCTTAACCCCTTCAAGGGATGAATTAGGAAAATATCCCTTATCAATGTTTTTGACTGTACATTAGGAGCTTGTGACCGAAGTTTTAAATGGCTAACTTTAAAAAAGACATGTTTCCCATACAAACTTGCAACTCTTTTTTAACCCCTTAAGGGATGATTTTTTATACCAAAGTTAAATCATTTGTTGGCTTTTTAGTAAGAAACTTACATACAAAGATTCAAGTCTATAACTTTCAAAATGAACGATTTCCATACAACGGTTCGACCCCTATTTCACCCCCTTAAGGGTTGAATTTCGAAAAATCCTTTCTTAGTACACGTCCACGTACTGTAAAAAATATATGTTCTAAATTTCATGCTTATATCGTTAGCGGTGTAGGCTGTGCGCTGTCTGTCAATAGATTAGTAACGAAGAGTTTTATATATATCTAGATAATCCAAACCCAAGTTACGAGGGTTCAAAAAAACGACGAACCGCTTCGAGAAAAGTTAGGTAGTGCCCTTGCGTTGCGCTTCGCTTGGCTCGTCTTGGCGGGGGCACTGCCGTGCCCCAAGATAAAAAAAAATATCGCGAGGCAGCCGATTGAAACAGCTGTTTTTATAGGTAATCAAATGTTTCAGACGGCTGCCTTGCGACAATTTTTATTCATCCCCCCTCCTGGTTCCGGTCCAGTCCAAGTTGGCTCAGTTTGGGCTGCACAGGGTGGTTCCAAAATATTTTGGGAGCTTAATTACCGATCTCTCAGGGATTCTTATTATTCTTTATTTGATAGCTAAATAAAATTTTGTGACTTGGCAATCACACAATAGTTACTACATAGTTTTAGGTATGCAAAAATCCATAAATGCAGTAAAGTTGTGTGATTGCCAAGTTGCAGAATTTTATTTAGCTAGCAAATAAAGAATAATAAGAATGCCTGAGACTTGGTACTACCAAATATCTCAAACTTTTTGCGGTGGAAGAGTTTCGAGACTTGGCCTCTTTTTTACATGCAATGTATTTTATGGGATAAGATTTACCGAAACAAAACGTTACGATCGCGTTTGCGTTTTACCCTCAATTTGTATGTGATTTGACAGCTAAACGCAAACGCGGTGGTAACGTTTTATTTCGGTAAAACTTATACTAGAGCCTCTGAGCTAGTTTCAAACCTTAATCTATCATTCTACAGATTTTAAATGTCAGTGTGTCATGTCATATGTGTCAAAGGATGCCTAGCCGCTAAACCTTTGGTGTATTGACATAAACAGGTACTCAAGATTTACTTAAACAAACTTCAGATAGACACGTACGCATCAGGTACCGTGAAAAAACCTTTGACCGGGTGAAATTCAATCTTATACCACTGCATTAAAGACTGTCAGGAAAAATAACCATTTTATCTATCTGTTCGTTGGGAAGTGAAGTTTTAATGCGATCCAAGTTAATAAGGAAATAAACAAAAAATTTGCTTACAACTTCAAGCACTTACTTATAAAAATTTACTTAACCGACAAGTGACATGACACCATCGAGGGACAGATATTTACGGCCGTCTTCATAAACATAACTACAAGCCTGTTTTAACTAAAATGACGTTAAAATTCGTTTGTCCTTATCTGTCACTTTGACATTTGTGTTCGTAAGAAAGGGACAAAGCACAGCATTTTTAAGTTTTATGAATAAGGGGGTTAATAACTACGTTTTGGTAAGGTGTTCATATTTGAAATCATTTTAACATTATTCTTTGTGGTTGAAGTTGTAGGCAGAGAAAAAAATATCGGAAACTCCAAATAAATTACCTAATAATTATAAGAATAACATTTTGCATCAAATCACTTACTTGTTTACGAATCATTACTAACGAAAGACTGCAAAGTGGGTGGAATTTCATACGAAATTAAAGGCCTAGCCTGCAAAGCGACCTTCTGTTGTTTCAATATCAATTCGTTTCAATAAAAAAGATCGGAGTTATTTTTTAAATACACTACATGTTTGAGAAAATCACTATATAACTCGTCGTGAAAAGGGATTGCCAGCTCCGTATCCCTATATATTGCCAGTCAATATTTATTTGGCCAGCAATTCCTATATTTTCCCGGTCTCCACAGTAAAGCACCAAAGTACTTTTCATTAAAATATTGCTTGTAGGTTGGATACACTGGGCGATTTAACAGTGATCGATGGGTGGCATTTACTGGTTCATTAACCAGCCGATCTGACTGTCATGTTCTGACATCTGACAGTCATAGGACTGTGTTATATGCTTATCCCAGATAGAAAATAAGTCGTGCAAGTTAGGTTTAGGCACTTTAGAGCAACAGCAGTGCTATTGTCAAACTTATTTACCGCAAAAAACTAACTATTGCGAATTGATAATATAATTAAAATAGGTACCAACATTCAGAGCACACGGACTCAAACCAGTGCGTCCACAATTCGACCTTGTCACTACAATTCGAGCACTTCGTTGGAATGTAACCGTGACCGTGGTTGTGCAATAATTGGAAGATTTGTGTTGGGTTCCGTCGGAAAACTCCAGACTTGAAGGCTAAGGTGTCTGCTTAGTGCTTATCATCAGGCAGACCGTATGCTTGTTTACCACTAAGAAAATTGAGGATTTGTAAATAAATTGTTACTTTGACTGCCCCAATTACAATCTGACAAGGATCTTGGGAGTAAGGACGATGTCTACCATCTTTCTAGAGACCTCCCTTGTTAATCAGGTCGTTTAATATCAACTGTCTATACTATACTGATATAATGAAGAGGTAATGTTTGTGAGTGTGTAAGTTTTTTTTCAACACAATTGCTCGTAACGTACCTCTTATTGTGTTGCTGTTAGGTTCATAATCCTGGATATTAAACACGCATGTTTTATACCATTACGACACTTGTGTGTTATGGTTATATCCCGATTAAGTCACGTTGGCACCTTGCAGCAAGATGTATGCATGCACACGGGCTTTTTTTTAAAATTCTCGGCAAATGGATTCTTACTCGACTAAACAAATTAAATCTTTTTTGTTAATTAATTTACTATTACTTTTTAGATATGATATAGAAACGTTTAATTTAGTAAAACTATTCACGTTTGATAACATTTTACATGAGTTAATAAAGGTAACATGTTAAAACAAAAATATTTATTTTATTTATTATTGGCTGTTTAGAGATTTCATCTAACGCGCGCGCACTGCGCAAATTTCACGAAAAAAAAACTGTTGCGCGCCATTATAGGTTATTTCACAGATATTTGTATACATTGTTAATGCGCGTTTGTTTATTAACAAAAATGTTGACTCGTGGTGACTAGAAAAGTGATAAAAAGAATGGACGCCACTGGAAATTCTTGTCGATGTACACAACATGTGAGTAAAAACCTGTTGCCATTTAAATAAGTAAAAAAAATAACTTGGCAGGCCTATACAATTTTCATTGTATGAAAAGGATGTTTTCCTCGCAAAATGTGTTGAAAAACGTCGTATGAAACGCGTGAGCTTTGATAATTACATCCTCGGCTCTCTTATCACGCTCATCTGCGGCTCGCTTGATAATTCCGCCTCTGATGTAATTATCAACATACCTCACTTGTATCACAATGTACTATAGAGGTGATCTCCGGAACTTATCCTATCTAATCGAGATAAGGGCGCTTTCAGATACACTTCGACCGAGCGGGATCTTTTGTGCATTTTAAAGTTACAATTGACCTGCAGGTCGATTACGTAACGCAATGTACGCGCGTCAGGTAGATATAAATGTCACTTTTTTGTATGGGAAAAGGACAGTCGAGATGTCCTAATATGCGTTAGAAACGTTACATGATCACTCTGACCTTGTCTAGCTCTCATATTTGGTCAGAAAAAGTTCGCCGAGGTCTTTCCCTTTCAACTGCACCATCAACGTTTTTCCTCATACTCTCTTTAATAATCTTCGTTCATTAAATCATCTGTAAATTCATTCACATTTGCAAAATATGCAGGTCACAGGTTAAACTAATGTTGTAGTACCTAGTACAGTGCATACTTTAAATGCGCCGAGTTGCTACTTGAAAACAACAAAGCCGGAATAGCCCATGTTATGTTATGGTAGACCAAAAATACCTGCACTTATACAGGATGTTTTTATTCCTTTGCTTTAATGTTTAGGGCAGATGCTTTACATCTTATGTAGATAATTTCTCAAAGAAACGTATGTCCTAACTCGCACAGTTTTCAAAATATTTCAAAAAGTTAAACCAGTGTAAAATCTTCTTAATTCATAACCAAGCCCCGTACCTTGTACGTAATAGCAATTGCACTACCAGTGAGCTAAATTTATTAATGAGCTGTCAATGCTGTAACGCACAACGTTAAAGGCACTGACGTAGTTGACACCAAATTGACGCTAACTCTAAAAGACCTTTTACAATAGTCTGCAAGTAAATATTAAATTATTTTGTATGAAACCTGAAAAAAACTTTTTTTTTCGATTATCGTTTAACCGATATACAGGATAACTTATATAAATGTACCAAGCACTGTGTCGAAGTTAAAGCAAATTAATAAAAACACCCGGTATGTATAAGTATACCAGCCCAGCCCAGCTAGCGCGATAGGTTTTATAGTCACGTTTTACGGCGAAAATGTACTGCAACGTCACGTAAAACATAATGATAAAAAGTTCCTATCATGCTACTAGGCCAGAGCTATAACCACGAACTCCGAAATTTGAAGTTCGGGTATTTCCATCTCTATCGCACTCACAATACTCGAGTAACAAGGATGCATGTATACGAACTTCGAGTTTCGTTTTACGTGGTAGCGCCGCGGGAAGAGAAAATATACCCCTGTACATCTAGCACACAAGTTGCTGCTCATTGCAGTCGCTTCGCGCGCGACTGAGCGTCTACCGTCTTACTCGCACCGTGCAAATTAGAAAGAGAAGGGTAGATCTTTCTCGACTCGCGTCGCGTCACGGCGTCAGTTGTGCTAGCTCCGCTGAATCTAGGTAGAAAATAAGAATTCATCAATGCACATTATAGGGATAATACATCTTTGTAAATGTCGACTACCTTAAAACACAAAGTGCATTGGCATTTAAACTAACTTGCTTTCCAATTAATATTCCGCACGTGACTTTCCTTATATTATATCAGATATTAAGATCAACATTTCACAAAATGGCAATACCTACGCAGATGTCAACGACTTGACAAGGCTACCCGGAAAAGCGTTGTCGTGTTCACCCGCCGGCAATTCAGCCCGAAATCTTTTGCCTCTATTCTCGAGTCAATAAGGTCGAAAGTACATTTGTTGCTAATTGTACTGCGTTACGCTAGTATATATGTGTATACTGAAACTGGTAATAATAATAATTGCCGGATTTAAGGTCAGGGTAGAGAAAAAATGAGGCAGTATGTGACATAGGCAGTGGCAGTACACTAGAGGGTATAACACATATTATCTTGTACGATGGTAAGCATATGTACCATAAAGACTCCAGAGGAGTGACGCGCGTGTTGCCGACCGTGTATTGGTTTGAAGATTCGCTGTGAAGACAGCAATGAGACAAATGCTGGTCCCTCACTCTGTCTCATCTGAACACAGCGAATAATCGGAAACGTTAGTGACCTTAAGTTTATTAACAGGAATATTAATTAACACTGATTTTAATACATCTTATTTTTAACCTTTTTAGGAGGATTATTAGTTTTATTTATTTATGTTTCAAGAATCGTTTCTAAGTTATCACCAGAAACCCAACAACGCGTATTACAAATACGAGTAAGTACCTAGTAGTGTCAAAGATCGGGATGACATTTACACCTCTTTTAACAGATTGGCAGACCCAAGTTATTTTTATTAGCCTACATTGTGTCCCACTGCTGGGAAAAGGCCTCCCCTTCTTTTCGCTACTCGTCTAGTTCCTGTGCTAGTTCTCGGCAGTCCGTACAAAACGTATCATGGACATCATGGTCGCCCGCCATCTTGTGGCGTCCATTCGGTGGCTAATTTGGCCTATCGCTCCGGGTGCATCCGGCAGACATGTCCAGCCCAGTCCCAATTTATCTTTGCGGTCTTGGCACCCCTCTCATCTACGATGCCAGTTTTGGGAAGCAGCACCGAGTTCCTGATCCGATCGATCCTACGAATTCCGAGTATGCTGCGTTCTATTGCTCTCTTGTGTCGGGGATTTCTCTTGGACAAGCAATTGGCAGGAATTCCTCGTGGCTATTTGGTTCCAGATTTTGTAATATAGGCGTGCTTCTAAGGAACATCACATATCTCACCACACGTTTTTCATAATATATATATACTCCATGTCGACACATAGTTACACTACATTTTGTCATTTTTATTACTCACCTATCACATAGATCTATTTTATTTATTCGATATTATTTGCAAGCTTTTTTTCTTTTAATGTTTCACCTGCATCGTGACCCTCAGTACAAGCAGAATAAGTGCTTGTTCACACGAGCAAAGCAAAACTGAGCTAGTACCTTTTTGGCATTATTGCAACGCACAGTATGTATTTAATGTTTTACTTGTTCTTTTACCGTTGTGCTCTCTGTTTCTTTTTTGTTTATTGTTTATTTACTTTGTTGCAAAATGCCAAATAATTCATTTATCTATCTATCTACTTTAGGGCTTCCGTTAGTAACCAAGTTTGGGCGTCATAGGTTAGAATTAGCACGATACGACCTGTCGAAGAGCTTGTAAATGGAAGGTTACCCTTCATTGGCGTCTTCATGAGCCAAATGCTCTTCCAGGCGTTTTCGATACGTCTCGTGTCAAGTCTTTTAACACATATTAAAATCCAACGCAGAGAACTATAATCAGAAGTTTTCAGGATCACACAATAGCAAGGAGGACAAACACTAGCAAATAGGTAATATTACTCCTAAGTCCCTTTGATGTGGTAGGCAATCCACACAAGAGGTGTAGGTATGTGTTGGTGAACGACTAATTGAATGCAGGTCAATACAGAAACTCTCGCAGTGTCTATTAATACATTTACTTACCCCCCTAAAGAAGTATTGAAATAATCGCAAGTATTTGCTCTAAACGACATGCAATGTCAACAAAGAGCACAATAGAATTACAGAATCTTGAATTTAATTCATACATTATTAATGTTAATTGCTACGCATTGAGACTGTGATTATATCGTCTCTAACTGAACTTGTAACAGGTATTTTACAACATAGGTTGATTGAAACATTGAGTAATCAAGCGGCATTTTTTTTACTACCGACGTTTTATTACCAAGAACGCAAGCAGAGAGAGACGTGGGTTAAAATATTGGGACTACGTGTTTTTGTCAATTTCCGTTAATTGCAAGGGGGCATAGTTTAGATCAAATAAAGTTAATTTCTCCAAGACAGTAGTATCTTAACTCTTACTGTTATCAAGATATTCAATATTTTAATTTAATCAGGTTTGTTGATTTAACCAGTGTAAATGGCTCTTAATTATGACTTTATAACACTAACTACATTAAAATGTTTTTATTTTGTATTCTTTTTTTCAAGAAATAATTATGCTAATTTGTTTCTGTGAATGTACCACTCTGCAGCATGTCGAAGTTAACGGAAATTCCCGGGAACACCGTGTATACTATGTCCATATCGAAAGTCCATTAAATATGCTAGTGAAAGATTTTTGAAATCGGACGTGTGGTTCCGGAGATTACCCCTACATGCAAACTTATAAAGCTACAAACTAACAAACTTTACCTCTTCATAGTATCCGTCATCATATCAGCCGAAAGATGTCCACTGCTGGACATAGGCCTCCCCCAAAGAGTGCCAAAGTGACCGGTCCTGCGCCACCCGCATCCAGCGGACTCCCGCAACCTTTACCAGGTCATCAGTCCACCTTGTGGGGGGCCTACCCACGCCACGCCACGCCTTCCGGTACGTGGTCACCACTCAAGAACCTTTCCGCCCCAACGGCCATCGGTTCTACGTGCTATGTAGCCCGCCCACTGCCACTTAAGTTTAGCGATTCGGAGGGCCATATCAGTTACCTTGGTTCTGCTGCGGATAGCCTCATTTCTGATGCGATCACGCAGAGAAACTCCCAACATGCCACTCTCCCGTGCCTTTGAGCCTTCTTATAGTGAGCGACCACGTTTCAGTGCCATATGTCATCACTGGCAACACACAGTGGTCAAAGACTCTCGTCTTGAGACACTGCGGAATATTGGACGAAAAAATGTGCCGTAGCTTCCCGAACGCTGCCCAGCCGAGTCGGATTCGACGATTGACCTCTTTCTGGAAGTTGCACCGACCTAACTGTCCTGTCTGTCCTAGGTATACATAATCCTCTACCTCTTCGAGTGTAAAGTGTCCGATTGTAATGGGAGTTGGTATTTACATGGGCATTTGACATGATCTTCGTCTTATCTATGTTCATTCTTAGACCAACTCGCTCGGAAGCTTTACTGAAGTCATCGAGCATCGTACTTAAGTCCTCCATGGTCTCAGCCGAGACTACTATATCGTCAGCAAACCGAAGTTCAAAGTTCAAAGATTTTTATTTGTGAGTATATACTCACAAATAAAAATCTTTGAACTTGTAATCTGACTGACATATGTCAATCTGATTACAGTGGTGGTAAATTATTAATTATATGTAGCACTATACCCTGCCCGACGTCGTACAAATTCTTGATTGTAGCAATGTTTCTTAATACTAACATGTAAAATAAATTTAAATTACTGGTAAACTATTGGTAATGTCAGAAATCATGTCATATTGAATTATTACAGCAAAAATAATAAAAATGTAAAGAGTTTATGTTTCATATTGAATTATTAAATGTATACAGCAAAAAGTCAGAAATAGAATAAAAACAATTTTCAATCAAAAATGTCAAGTTTATGTTTAAATTGACGTATGGGTAACATTCTAAAGTCGACAGGCAATTTATTGTTTAAATCTTACTAGCTAAGCAGAACACACTTTTGTGCTTTAGGGCAGTATTTGCGGAAACAGGAAAGAGATTCTGGGGGTCCTAGTATTTCTAGTAAATATCTCGGAGATCGTCTTGAATAATGAGGGGTTTGTTTTAATATACATAACAATTTCGAATATGTAGAGGTACGGAACTGTCAAAATATTTAAGTCTTTAAAATGCGACACACAGCTATCAGTCATAAGAAGGTGAGTGATGTACTCGCCGTTGATGTTGATGCCTAGCCTTCTCCAGTCCAGTCTTGAAAACGTCCTCCAGTGCAGCGGTGAACAGTTTTGGAGAAATAACATCTCCTTGCCTGACTCCCCGCAGCAGCGGAATAGGTTTCGAGTTGTGGTACAGGAGTCGGACTGACATAGTGGCGTTCTCGTACAAACACTTGAGCACTTTGATATAGCGATAGTCAACTTGGCACCGCTGGAGAGACTGTAGTACAGCCCAGGTTTCAATCGAATCGAAGGCTTTCTCGTAGTCCACAAACGCTAAGCAGAGGGGCAGGTTATACTCCTCGGTCTTCTGTATAACCTGACGAAGCGTGTGGATGTGGTCTACGGTACTAAAGCCTCTTCGGAAACCGGCTTGTTCGGGAGGCTGGAAGTCATCTAGCCTGCGTACGAGACGATTTGTAATGACCGATGACGATGATAATGATGAGTATCAGTATAGACTATTATATAATATTATTCACGGGCATCGACTGTAATCTGCTTATCCAGAATGTTAGCACAACACCGCTACAATTCAAAGTAAATACTTTAATAACTCGAGCTAGATTCATAGGCACCAGTAATAGCGTTATGAGGATTTCTGATGAATTTTCCCCTCAAACACCCGTGAGTCCTAAGTATGGTGATCAGCTATCACCAAACCAAGTACAACAATGTCAAGAACTTCTAAGCAGATACAATAACTGTTTTTCCACGGGAATGCATGACTTGGGATTCACTGATGTGACTGAGATGGAAATTCATCTCAAAGATACGACCCCGGTAGTTTATAGGCCGTATCGGTTGGCCCATTCTGAGCGTAAGTTAGTCCAAGATATGGTGGGAGATATGTTGGACCACGGTATAGTGCGGGAGTCCCAATCACCATACGCCAGTCCCATCGTCCTGGTTGAGAAGAAATCAGAAGAGAAGCCTCTTTGCGTGGACTACCCCGCTCTCAACAGTCGCACCAAACGAGATCATTACCCCTTACCACACATAGAAGATTTATTAGATCAGCTTTCTGGTTAATGCAATCATAATTAAAGACAAGCAGGCACGTGATGTTTACTACATCGTTTAGGTGGTGATAAGTTAATAACCATATCTATTGCTGATCTTTTGTTTTTCTAACGTTCTACAGTGACAAACTACAATAGTACATTCATTACTTACCAAGGGGTGTAAAAGAAAGAATGCCCGAAATCGCAGGTATTTGTTGTAAATATGCGATAGAGGGCTTTCTTTTTTACTGCCCGTGGTGAGTACAGAATTTTACGTCTTCACCTGGCCCTAACGCGAGTATTGCCGCACGCGCTGCGTGCGGTAAAACTCACATTATGGCTAGGTGTGACGTAAAGGAGGAAATTCGAATACTTAGTTCAAAAGCTTACAAGACAGTCCTACGGTAGCACGTGCTGTTTTTTAAAGTGCTATTTTCTGCTATGCCTATATATATATATCGAATTAGAAGAGAAATTACTTGTTTTAAATATATCAGTTTCAGAGCATTACAGGGTTTTTTCTAGTATGTACAAGACTGGTTATGTAGTTGCGTTATGTCATTGACTAAGACTGACCATAACTAAGAGCCTTTGCGTAAATATTGGCGACACAGGCTCAAGGTCTTGTCTGAATAAATCTCAATAAACGTATGCAGACAGACAAAAACTATATTTATTTCTGGAGAAATTTCAACAAATATTTAAATACCTCTATACTCTTCTGTCACTATACTTTTACTGACTTTTAAAATGACGACACAACAAAGTTTAATGGTGGTTACACGACAAAAAAATGCTGTGAAAATCTCAACATAATATTGGGTTTGTTGACAATTACTATAATCACAGTTAATGTACACACTAATTCCAACTTATTATTACTCTAGTGATATACTTATTATAATGTATTTACCTTTATTGTCCTCGTGTACGCCTTCACGCAATGAAAACTTTATGATTATTTACATTTACTAATAAACTGAACTATGTAAGTTGGGCGTCGATTCCAACGAAATCACATTGAATATCCACGTTTCTTTTACGAAAAGTTCGTTTACTAAGTTTTGGCGGGCGTATTTTTTTTAATACACGGTCCAAACGCGTGCGTTAAGGCGGCGGTTCACGCGAGCACTGAGTCCGAAATGTACCTTTTACTCGGCGGACCTTAGCTGGTCGTGTCACGCTATGTCACTGGCTGGTCAGAGTATTGAGCACTTTTTAATATGCTTCCGATGATGTGTGCGTTCCGGTTCGTATTTATGATTTTCAATGGTTCACTGGTACAGTACACGGAAACTGTAGCGGATGAAATTGAATCTGTGTGTCATTCGGACAATCCGCGACGGATGTTGCAGGTTCCTAAATGCTTCTAAAAACTATTTGCAGTCTGTGTGATGTCAACCGACTTAATATATAAAAAGTTATGAAGGGGAAAAGTGGTTTTTATCTAGTTGTTCAGAAAATGCATTGCCGGTGACTTTCACATAAGGGGAAAAGTCTGTGAGATTGTAGGTTTGTATGTAGGGGGTTGACTACGGATCTACTTTTCCGATTTTAAAATTCTGTCACCTTCGTATAGAATGAACTTTCTACATGAAGTAAAGCTTCATCCCGCGGATTTTCCTGCGTTCTTAGCAATACGTGGATAAAGCCGCACAAGCAGTTTATATTAAACAAAGTAACGTAACCATTAGTTATAATCTCATGAAATTCGGCATTAGTTCGTTTCTGAATTTATCGCGGCAATGTTTAGAAGGTTGTTTGGTTTCGCTGTATATGAGTATCTCTCTATTGTCTAGTAAGTGCTAAGTAGACTATGCTTCTATTACAAAATGATAAACTAACCCTTCGGCACTAATTTAGCACGTCGAAAAAAATCGACACCACTTCTTAAAACTTGAATTCTTTTTCATCGGTATTTTCTAATTACAATTTCCGTTTTATTAAATTCCACAATTAAAATGTAATTAAATTAGACATAACTTCGAAGAGTAGGTGTTTAATATTGCATAATGATAAATTAACTAATGATTCAGCGAATTAAGTTTCTTTGGCATTCATTAGTTAGAGCATTTAACTTCAACGCACCTTGCGAGAAATGTGCCTTACTCGAATATAACAAAATGAGCTTATTTGTCAAAATATATAAGATCGAGGGGTCAGATTAGAGGGCTTTGAGTTTGACGGAAAGCATATCAACTAAATAGTACCGACCCCAGGGTTGTTATTCGGAACGCGCTAATGCGCCTCACCCGTCACGCCTAAAGATTTTTTTTTTACGTCTGATTAAGCTTAGTTACTAAGATTCGCAGCAATAGTGAACGGTGACAATAATAAGTAAGTTGTGAGTGAACGGTGAGTTGAGCTTAAAACATGATACTGAATAGCGGGGCAGTATGCTTGGTCAGATAACAGAAAAGTAGGTTAGGTTAGGGTTTCCTGGAAGTCGCGGAATCTGAGCAGTTCCCGGGAGTTCCCGTCCTGCAGGTCCATCACGTAACGCATTGCACGCGCGTCTGGTAGATCTAAATGTCAATGTTTATATAGCAAAATGACAGTTGAACTCTCCTAAGGCGCGTTCAAAACGTTACGTGATTACCCCACTGGTCCCCCAGCCAGGCGGAATGCGTAAATCAATTTCCAAAAGAAAAAAAATGGGTTTCTTGCAACTATTATGTACGTTTCTCACAGACCGGACAGGGCCGGCGCGTGCCTTCATATTTGGAATGGATTTGCGGCCGGTCGGCTCCTCGCGGACGTGGACGCCTGTGTTCGGCTGTCGTCGCATACTGATCGGCTCCATCCGGCTTTTGCCTACGGGCTGTTATTCGCAAAGCGCTAATGTAGCTCACCCCGCCAATCACCCGTCACGAAACTAGTCCTCTACCTACGCTTAGTTACTACGCATCGCGGTGTCAAGATATATTTGTGGGTGAGCTTTGAGGTGGGCTTAAAACAAGTTACAGAATAGGGGGCTGTAGCTGCACTCTATTACCACGCGGTATCCGTTGGGATGCGGTGCCACGCGGCCCAGCGCGAGCCGTGGGAATAGTACATTAGCCTCCTGGATCCTGGAGATATCGATTGCCAAAACTGATAAGTACATCTCTTGACGTCAGAAAATTAGAAAAAAAACATGGAGTTTTCCCCTCGCAAAACTGATCGCCGATTGGCCATTTGTGACTCGGTGTTTATTTTTCAGGTTGACAGTTTCGTTTAGAAACGTTCTGACGACTGCAGATTTTTTTAAATGTTATGTCCTCAAGTAAGGACCGGGGGATCCAGGGGGTTAAAGCGGGAAAAGGCGCCCCGCGTAAGCGTGCTACGGGTTGGTAATGCACAGCGCAAGCTAGAGACAAATATAGAGACCCGAATGCCATTCTAAATGCTCACGGGCTGTACGTAGCAAGCTCTGTCTGTATCATTGTTCATTAAACGGTAGTAATTATCGGCCGAGCACTGAATGTCCGCACAGCTGTTTTGCGAACAATGAATTTTTATTTCAACTCGGTTTTTCCAGAGACGCGCGAACGCACTAGCTCGCGGATGTTACTACTCGCACTGTTAGATAGGGTTGTCGATTATTGGCCTGCTGAGCGGAAAAAATTTAAAATATTTGAGTCGGTCGAATTTCATAAAAGTAGCTAATTCAATTCAATAACAAATCTTCTGTCCAAGGTAGAAGATTACAAATCCAATTACAGTTTTATAGAAAGTCGGTCACATAGAACAATCTCAACCATAAGTACCTACTTTTTCAAATTTGAGCTTTCGTGAGTCATGTTTAAAGTTACTTATTATTGTCACTACGGATTGAATAAGAACTCCCGAAGGGTACACCCGTATAATAATAATAAATCAGCCTATACACATCCCTGCTGGGCACAGGCCTCCCCTCATGGATAAGAGAGATGGCATTAGTCCCCACGCTGGCACAGTGCGGGTTGGAGAGTTTCTAGGTGTTGTTCGTTGTTCATAATGGTGGTTTGCAATTATTTAATTTATTTATTGCCACGCGGGTCCACTCGCATTTTATAAAGAACACATGGTTTAAATATCCTCAAATGTCCTGGTGAAAAAAAAAAGATAGCGGATGAGCATTTCGAGAGACCCGTAACATACAAACTTACAAATTCACAAACATTACCTTGTTATTACTAATATTGATTGTGTTCATATCGGGCATAAAGCATTCGTCTCTTTCTAGCAAGTATGCAAGTGCGAACGGGACGAATGCTTTTTGTCCAACATAAATGCGGTGTGGATTTTACATAATTTGTTAATCACTGTACTGTTATAGTATTCATTTCTCTACATACACAAGGTCACTTACGACCGAGACATCCCTAGAAAAACGTTTTTACCTCACATAAAGAGACCAACGCGTAACGCCTCACATAAAGAGGTCAATTACGTAGCTTTGGAAGCGGACGTCCATTTGGTTCATCTTCCTATAGATACCTAACGTTGAAATTGAAACCGACCAGTCCGACCACAATTCGCCGACCATGTCATTTTAACACGTTCAAAACTACGCACATGTGAGAGTCTTTAATGCTACTGCAAAAGGCATATTACTGCAAATGGTAGGTCCTTACATTCATTACCACAAAACGTAAGAACGTTACCTATGCAAGGTTAATGTCCCAATGTTTGACACCCTGAATTCTAATAATTCTAATAGTTGACACCCTGTTACTCATTTCTAGTCCTTTGATTAATATTGAAGGTGCCAAGTTGGAACAGTCTTGAACATTGGCACGTTTGTATTGTTGACTGAGACAGACTCTCCTCGACTGTATTGTCCTATGTACTTTAGGTACTTACCTTTAATTGGATCTCACCACGTCGTGATTAATTTCCTTTGCGTTTCAGTTATGGCGGCGGGATTTCCTCACTTCCGTCTTGGGGTTTTCGTCGCATTACGGTTTTTGCTCGGATCTCCAGCCGGACGCATTTTTTCTGGACCATTTAGCGTCATCAGCAAGAGCGGTGTCATGGAAATCATCGCGTTTGGAGTAATTTTTAGGGTGAAGTTGTAATGGTGGAGAAAAGGTATCTAGGTAAACGGTTTCGTCTACTCTTTGAAATATTTCACTAATTCCACCATAAACAAAAATAATTAATTGGTGCATGAAATGGGGCAAGTATGGAGCCATCGGCAGTGGCAGCCAAGTCATACCTTAGGCTTTAATATATTATCCTAAGTTATAAGAAGAAATTGTATTTTAAGTTGTTATAAAATAGTTTATGTTGTTATAAATAAATTTCAGGACTGACCATAGAACTTGGCGCCCATTTAGATCTCACTCTTTTGTCGTTGAAGGCAACAACTAAGGCATATATCATAATATTGAACTTGGCTCTCATTTCACATTTATGTTTTTGATGGAATATCATTACTTTTTGCACAGAAATGATTAGTAGGAAAATCGACATAAAGACCGGCTGTCATCAATTTTGATTGCTGATTCTTACGTAAGTAATAAGTAAGTTAAGTCACAGTATAGAACAGTATATAATCATCGAACTAATAAGTAAATATTCGATGAAGTGGAAAACTAAAATCACATACCTAACTATCTAATATTATTACTTTGTGTATACAATACTGTTTATTAAACTGTAACAGAAATACTTTGCATACTTAAAAGCAAAATTAGTATTATAGGTATGCCAAGCCACAAACGTAACACAGCCCTGCGCATCGAGCGAAAGTAGGTAACGAACGCTCCTAAACGGCCTCTGATTAACTACTGTATTATTCTTCTATACTTTGGTTAAGTGTTCCTAATAGAATCAATTAATTGACCAATTATAATAGTTTCTGATTTATTCCTTTGTATTCACCCAACAACCTATCTGGATGCCAAATTTGAACTTTCTAGGTAATCTGGAGCTGGGCTAGGGTTATAGATATCAGAGTTTTGATCTATAGGTCAGTCAGTGATAAAAATGTCGATTTGTGGACGTTAATATCTATCTAAACAACCGTTTGAGGTGTGTTTATGAAACACATATTTATGTATGTCGCAAGTCTCAATATATGAGCTAAATTTGACATGTTTATGTGAAATCGTTTTTGAGTTATGATTATAATATGAGGGGGTCAAAAGTGGCTCCAAATGGTTCGTGTACTCTCCAGTTCCGTTAGCTTGAACTTGGCTTGACACGCTGCCGCGTGTCTAGTTTGGATCTATAAAGAGCACAGTGTTATAGGTTTTATTTAATTTCTCCCCTGTTACCGACACCCCCGGATTGTAATAACATCAGTTAATACGAGAAAAAAATTAAAAGTCATGTCATGTCAACGATAAAATGTTCCGTACTTGTGCGACTGACTATTTGCAGAACAAATTACTATTACCTCAATAATACCAACATACATAGCATTCTCATTCGAGATCATTTCGTAGATACTTAATTGTCAAAGCCTCCTGTCTCGCAGGTACTTAAGTAGGTACCACACAGGTCATATTAATTATAAGTACATTTTACACTACTTACACCGTAACAACGACTATACTATTAATAATATTTGAGCAATTTGTCATTTTGAAGCACAGCGTATGTAATTGCCTGGTTTTACAATGATTAATAGCTTACTAGTACTACCTACGTATAAGGAATACCAAAGCGACAGACATAAAATATGATAATGCTCGCAATGTACGGATATTAAAAAAATATTACAAATGTCACTAACGTGAGTAATATGGTAAGCGCCCCAGTGCTTGACTCCTTAATACCTAATAGTTGATACCTATTGTTCCTACACAGGTACATTTGTTTTTATAACCAGCCGCGCGCGGAGCATGAAAATGAAATAAACTCTCCCACCCTCACGGGGGTATGTGACAACATTATACACAAGCAACGTCAACAAAAAAAAAAGCTGTAATTTTTCCAAAAATATAAAATATCGATGTAAACAAAAAATTTAAAAAAACCATGCGAACAATGCGCTACCGAATATGCCCTTCGGGACAATCTGTATGTTCCACGGGTTGGGACAGGCAAGGAAAGGGCAGTAGTTCGCCTTTACTGTAATGAAAACACTTTCACTTCCAGGCGGGTGCCTAGCGGCGGTCTGTTCGTAGGCACATTCCTCTACCTAGCGGGAACCACGGCATCAGCTACGAGCGTAGCGCTACGAATTTATTGGCAGTGAATGTGTTGGTTGAAAGTGACTAGTCAAGCATTGGCTGTTTACCTTACGTCTTTGTGGTGAAAACGTGAGCTACAAATAAAATAATTGTACTAGTAATTGCTGTCAAGTATCTTAACTAAGTGTCTTGTAAATACCTAGGCTAGGTATATTAAGTCGATTTTATTACCCATAAAATAAAATAGGCCAATGCATTAAATAACTGATCACAATCTAGTACAAGCTCAGTCCACGCTATAGTCAATAAAATTAAAGACTAATTCCGGAGATTTATCTTATACTTCCGACAATCCTTAGACATCCCCCGTCCCGAGGAGATTATTATATCTACGTGTCCATGTACGTGTACTTGACGAAAGCCGAAGAGATCGTCCAGTACTTGCTTTTGAAGACCAACTTCACCCTGAGGTTGGAGTCCCGCCACAAAGTGAATTTCCATTCATTTGTGGTGAGTGCCAACTGACAAAGTTTTTTTCATTTCGTTGTACAATTTTCACACGATACAGTACATTTGACTTAATTTATATTACTTATCGTACAGCGATCGTCGAGGAATGCAATAATAATGAAAATTAAAAAAAATATAATAAGGTCATAAAAGAGGAGTTCTGGCCGAAGGGTGTCGTTTTCCGCCGATTTCGAGGCCGGTTATTTGCTTATTTGACACACAGAACATGCGCCGCGCGTCGCTGTCTTAGCGTGTTACAGTACGATTACTGTTAGTTAAGACCTGACAGATGGATTGCCTTCATTTAATTTTCAACTTTAATCTTATACAAATAAAATAGTTATTACTAAATCGGTAGATGTGGGTAACAGTATTCTGGAAAATGCTTTATTTGTATGAAATTAAAGTTGAAAATTAAATGAAGGCAATCCATCTGTCAGGTCTTAACTAACAGTAATCGTACTGTAATTGTGCTACTATAAGTTTTGTTCAACAATGTCCAATACGTATGTTAGTCGGTAGGGTATTTGTAAATGTGGGCTTCGTTGCCTGAAACAAATAAATAAACGATAAGTGTATAATTTTAACATCTGTAGGTATCAAATTATCAATGTGTTAAGTAATCGAAAGTCTTTCCTGACGACATCATCCAGACAGCTGGCAAACATTGGACAGAGATAGGAAGACAAAGAGAAGACTGGAAGAGATTGCAGGAGGCCTTCACCCAAAGAGGGGCCCATATTCAACAGAAATAAAACTATAAAAATTTAATATAAACTTCAAATGTAATATGGAATTAAAAGGCTTAATAATAATAATAATCTCGACCATCACCTCAAGAGACTCGCTAGATGGCTGGATCAAGGGTCAGATACAGAAGGCGGTACACCTGGATACTGCGCGGATAGTCAGGAGGTTCCTGTCTCTGTCGCCCTGACCGCCGGTAGCTTAGGCCCCGCCTCGCTGCCGGCTGCACCCTAGGTTAGGTTTTTATAATTATTTTAAGTTTTATATGTATAGTTTTGTATTTTACTTTTTATATAATTATTGTACAAACCTAACTTAAGAAGAAATATTAATAAAGAGATAATAATCGAAAGTCTTGTCTGCCGAGATGATTCTTAGCTATGTTTGTTGTGTCCGTGATGTTTCGAATTATTAAACGTTGTTGTTTATTTGTTCTACTTAAATGAGCACCTCAATGTAACATTTATCCAAACAAAAACATAAATGTGAAATGAGAGCCAAGTCCAATATTATGATATAATATGCCTTGGTTGTTGACTTCAACGACAAAAGAAGTGAGATCTAAATGGGTGCCAAGTTCAAAGGTCAGTCCTGAAATCTATTTATACCAACATGAAATATTTTATAACAACTTACGATATAATTTCTCCTTATAACTTAGGATAATATATTTAAGCCTAAGGTCTTACTTGGCTAGTTCTCATGTAATACGATTTTTATTAAGTAACTACTAAAACAGTCATGGAAGAGCCCAATGTTCGAGGGCAAGTTTCTACCAGCAAGCCAAATTTTCGGAAGAATACAATAAGAACTTCCAGCTTTAGAACTGGAAGGCTGTAATATAATTCGTATATGAAAACTAGCCAAGTCAGACCTTAGGCTTAAATATATTATCCTAAGTTATAAGGAGAATTTATATCGTAAGTTGTTATAAAATATTTTATGTTGGTATAAATAGATTTCAGGACTGACCTTTGAACTTGGCACCCATTTAGATCTCACTTCTTTTGTCGTTGAAGTCAACAACCAAGGCATATTATATCATAATATTGGACTTGGCTCTCATTTGACATTTATGTTTTTGTTTGGATATCATTACTATTTGTACAGAAATTATAAGTCGGTACTTATTCATAACGAATTGGTTTTTGTTTAACTAAGTACTGTATTTTCCTACGCTTACGTGGTATAATTGACTTTTTTGAGTTATTTTCAATATTTTCTTGTACCTTTGAAATGTTCAAGTGAATTGCCCATTTAGTATCAGGATTTTTTTTATAAAAGAGCGGAAATACTTGTTCGCAACACAAATATTGTAATTTTTATCCTACAACGATCTAAAGACCTAAAACAATAAACAACCAAATGTATGTTATGCCAACTAAAATATTATACAACATGAAAGTAGGCGTTTTGAAAAATGACATTATAAAACACAGACCACATGTTGAGTTGGTAACTGTTAAGTTGGCAAATAAAACAAATAAATTTGTTAAGTTGGGAAATGAACGTTCGGCGAAATAAAATTACGCGAAACGTGAGTTGGGAAGTGATAATCGGTCATACAATTTTCGGCGATAAATAAGAGAACCCGTGCAACTGTCTTGGCTTGTTACTACACCCATTCTAAAAGTTGGTCGTATTTTTGCCTCATATTTACAGTGAATTCCTCATAACAAATAGATCTTTCCATCAATTTGGAGAACTAAGGGATCCTTAAACATTTAAGGACATCAGACGACGTCAAGTTTTCGAACGGCGACAGTTGTCTCACTGGAGGCAGTTGGAGCAGATCGCCAAACAACACTATATGAATCTTGCCGAACCATCCGTCGTCAGCGTCACCGGTATCATATATTTCTGTTAAGCGAAGATGGATGTACATTAATGTTATATTGGAAATCATAGACACTTCATCAATTATTAAAAGTACTACATCTTTTAAGTCACCTCTTAAAACTTTTAGTACTTGGTCTGATAAGGAAGTGTACTTGGGACAATTTCCGTGCTCTACAGGCAGCTGTAGGAGCCTATGTATTGTTAGACCGTTTACATTAAAAGCGGCAATACCAGTGGGTGCAGCTACTGCAACGCAACTAACTTATTCATTCGCTTCTTAATCCATTTTTTTTATTGTATTGATTAAATTACTTTTTCCCGTGCCGCCTGTAGCACTAACGCCTCCCACCAGTAATTCTATTGTACGACTCATTGTACAATATAAGAAGTAATAAGATATATTTAAGACGATTACATAACGAATTACCTATTATCTAGTGAATTCCCAAGAAAAAAAGCTTCTGTCACAAATTTCATTTTTGGTACAAGCTTTCATTGCCGACTGTACTTTTTTTGTATACCATCATCAACTACTCATTGGGACGATTCTAACGAGCCCAAACTCAACGGGGTTAGGCCGGGCCGGTTAAGTACTGAATTCCCATGGCCACCTTCTGTCTCCATCATCAGATCAGCTCGATGGTACCATAATATTGAATTGTCATCCAAACTATACTTATACAGAAAATTTCAGCTCAATCGGTCACCGGGAAGTGGGTCAAATTTAACTTGCAAGATTTGATTATAGACAGACAGACAGACAACGGGACAGGTGAAAGTAAATAAAAGCTTGTAATATAGTGTTATGACGGCGGGGTATTAACAGTCTCGTTGCTATAGTGACACGCCGTCAAGGTATTTCAAAATTCGCCCTGTTGACGTAACGACATTGTAGCATCCATTTTTAATAAATATTAAGTAAGTTACGAGTAAGTGTTCCTAATAGAATCAGTTAATTGAAAAATTAAAATAAAATGATTAAAATTTACTAGTTTCTGATTTTGTACTTTGTATTCACCCAACTACCTATCTGGCTGCTAAATTTGAACTTTCTAGTTCATCTGGAACTGGGTTAGAGTTTTGATCTATCCCAGTTTTGATCTATAGGTAGGTCAGTGATAAAAATGACGATTTTTGAACGTTAATATCTAAATAACCATTTCAGGTGTGTTCATGAAATTTGGAACACATATGTATCTCGCAAGTCTTAATATATGGGCCAAATTTGACATGTTTATGTGAAACAGTTTTTGATTTATAAGGGGGTCAAAAGTGGCTCCAAATGGTTCGTGTAATATTACACACGGTGCTGCTCGCTAGTTCTGTTAGCTTGAACTTGGCTTGACACGCTACCGCGTGTCTAGATTTGTAGGTATGTAATTTCACTTATACCCCTTGCATAAAGGAATAAAAATCTTTGAGATATTTTATTTTTACTAAACGGGAATTAACCGCGTATAAGTAAATAACTTATTAGGAAGCGCGCTTAAGGACAAAAGGCGAATGAGAATATCCTGGTTCTTAAGCCTGGCAAGGGAAACGCCACCGAGGTCATGGACTTCAAATATTATGACAGCAAAATACGACTATTACTGGATGACTCGAGCGTATACACGCCTGTCTCATACTACCCTACTGCCAGGGTAACGCGCCGTATTAGGGCAGTCAGCAGAGACTTAGAGGGGTCATTCGAGGAGGACGTTTTTAACCGGTTATAATAGTACAACCACCGAAATTGTACGGATTGCCGAAAGTACACAAGGCGAACGTGCCTTTGCGGCCAATCGTAAGTCAAATCGCTTCTCCTACTTACGATCTTGCGAAGCATGATGCATCGGTGTTGCAGTCGCTTGTGGGTGGAACTGGAACGTCGTCTTTTGTGAAGGACTCCCGTCACCTTGTGGATATTCTGAAGGACATAACGTTGGAACCAGATGATATAATGGTGAGCTTTGATGTTGAGTCACTGTTTACCAATGTTCTCTTTAAAGAATGTCTGGAAATCGTCAGACAACGGGATGCCGGAGTCGGTCATGGTATTGCTGCATGAGCACTTCGAATCCAATATAGATCTGCAACCATGCTGGACAGTGAAGTTATGAAAGCGATACGTCGATGATGTCTTTTGCATTATGGGAGGTGGCAAGCAGGAAGTTGAGCAATTACGAGCATCTAAATTCCATTCACACAAAAATAAAGTTCACATATGAATTAGAATAAGAACGCAGTTAGCCTTTTATGGATGTTAAAGTGATAGGTCGAATGGATGGATCCTTGACGCACACTGTTTACAGGAAACCGACACGCACAGACAAGTACCTCAAACCTCTAAGCTCTCAACCATCACCCCCGCCACCTACAGACTGTGGTTGACTCTCTGCGGAACAGGGCACAGGACCTTTGTGATCCAGAATTTGAGAGAGCGAGATGTCGCACATTCAGAACGTCCTTAGGTGGAACGGGTATAAGTTAGATGGACGGCAACCCGGACGGAAGCCTAGAGGAAAGCCTCCTGATGTTCCAAGGCAATCAGCTTTTATGCCCTACGTTAAGGGAGCTACGGACAAAGTTGGTACAGTACCGCGAAAGTATTCTATTAAGAGATATACGTTAGCCAAGGTCGTGAGACATCTAAGATCACCGAAGGATGTTATCCCCTTTCAATCACCTGGTGTTTACAAGATTGACTGCAGTTGTGTAAGTTCCTAACATTGGTGAGACCAAGCGAACCATCGCGGAAAGGGTCAAGGAACATATTGCTTCTGTTAAAAATCGGCAGGTGAACAAGTCTGCGATAGCCGAGAATTTGCTGGACTCAGGACGAATACGTGAAGCCGTTGAAATCAGAAAACATCGTAATTTCAACTGGGATGACGGTTTTAAGATTTCATCTTCGTGGAATCCGATCGTAAGTAAATGCCAGCGTCAAAAAACATCGTCCGTTATATCACAGGACATTATCAGTGTTGTGTGTCGGCCGGGTGACAACCCTAGTGTACAAATGGTTTAAATCAGATTAAATGCGGGTAGTCAGGAAAACCCACGTAGCAGGAAGATGTTGGTATGTACCCTTTTAAGCCAGTTGTCCCGTGAACATGGATGTTGCGACACATCCGAAACGTCGGAAGACCTCAGTGAGGTAAATAAATAGGTTAATTATATTATACGCGATTAAGTTCCGTTTAGTAAAAATAACCTCTATATGTATACTTACTAGAGGGAAAAGTCTCCCGAATCACTTCTACGATTCCAAAAATGTGTATGGATGGAAGTTGCTGGGTGGATAGGCTATGTTTTATCCTGCGAAGTTGCTTGCGTGCTTTGCCGGCCGGAGCCGCGCTGGCGAATAGTAGGTACTTACTCGTAATATTTAGATAACATGCTTTTATTGTATCCGGTTGTCTACGTTATGATAATATAATGATCTTTGTCTTATAATAATTAGATAAAACTTCGCGACAGCAATACGTCACGCACGATATTCTTAAGTTAAGTATATTGACAGTCGAGTTTAAGGCGCCGTTCATTATTATATTAAATTATAACCTATTCCATATAAGCTAAGAAAAATCGTTCTTGACTTCAAGGAAAACCAATTTGAAACGCAAAAAAAAAAAATTAAGTAGATATATTATGAAAAAAACTTAATGATCGAAATAAGTAAACTAGTACTATCGACAACACAGCTAACTGACCATCGGTGCACCTTAAGTGCATTGTAATAAGCTTCTATTTAAACACAGGATGGTCAGTTAACAGTGTTGTCGTTTGTACAATATTTCCTAGACTAGACGAAGAAACGTAGACGAATTAGTCCAATAAAAATCTGATGTTATTTGGAATCAGGTATAGATTTTAGGCTACCTACAAATTGACGTAAATTTTTATCCTAAATTAACTATGTAATTATTTGTGTTTCGATTGAGTATTTGGTTCAATTTCTAAACAAAGAAATGTAAATATGTGTAGTAATTTTAAGCAGCTAACTACATATTTGCGTAAACAATTCCCGAACTTTCCAAATTTCCGAATTACTACAGTCCCTAGACTGTAACTGAAAATCTAACTAAAAGTAACTTGTAAAAAAAGGTACAGTTTTTTCTGTTTTTGAGAAAGTTGATAAATATGATTTTATGCAATCGTTATATAATGTATGCTGTTTCAGTCGAGTACCACGTTTAGGCCTCGTAGCTTGCTGAGTGGCCTAATTAAGGTACGAGACTTAAAAAACGAATTATATAACTTGTATACAATACACTTGGTATCTATTGAAAATCTATTTTTTTGTGCGTTGATGTCTTTTACCTTTTGACTTTCTCATGACTGCGTCACTGGTCAAATACATTTTAGACTTTAGTTTAGTAAAGGCACCACGTGATTGGTCGAATTTATTTTAATTATCTCAACAGTTGTAAAATGTTGAGTTGGGACCTCCATAGTAAAAAGTATATGATTTTAATTTGGTGTACGAAGTCTTAACTCAAACATTAAAGTTGACGAGTATAAAAAATAGTTTTTCTACTCCTGTACCGTTATCTGTCATTTAGACAGGCTTTAGCTCAGATACAATGACACCGATAATAAGTCGTCGAAAAACTATGCTCTATGGCCCATAAACGCACTGTTTAGCGTACTTTTATGGTTCATGCATTTTTCATAAAAGCACCGTTTGCCACGATGTCAAATCATCTAACTTTTTTAAAATCGGCCGCTATATTGTAGTGGTACCAACTTCATAAGCAATTTTATCAAAAAAAAGTTTTTATTTATGATTTAACATTTGTACTTATAATATAAATTATTTACTAAAATAATAATTAATCATTATCTATTGTGTATTTATTTACGTTTTATAAATTCTTGGTATTATTTATAATAATAAACAGTTCGGATTCGGTTCGGGTCCGGATTCAGTTTGGTTCGGATGGCAAGTGCAAACAAATTAAAAGCAAAACAAACCATAAACAAGAGGTATCATATTTCTTGGTGCGTTTACACGCTTGCGATGGCTTGGCAAGCTTCCACAAGCGCAAACGTGTAAACGGGGGTGTTTGGCTTGGCTTGCGTGAGCTTGGCCCGATCCGGACTAGTGTCGGTTTTTGAACACAGATCAAAGGAAGCTTGGGCAAGCGCTTACGACGTATTTACACGTTGGCGCGTGTTTAGTGTCACTCGCGAGCTCGCGACGGTCGGTCGCCTTTTATTTATTTCCGATGTCTTATTCTTTGGCACGCCGCACGCCTTGTCTTTCTAATCTTTTGATTCCACTTGTTCCACCTTACCTTAACCTCATCCTTTAGAACTTCTATCAGAGCTTGGCAAACACCACGTACGATTTTTGATATGCTCGGGGCAGATACCTTGAATAAATAGTGTAAAGTTCTGTATGAATCGCCTGATGCTAAAAATCTTAGTGTTATTGCAAGACGATATTTAGATGGTATGGCTTCTCTGAAGTCTGTATCTTGCTTGGCAACTATGGGTGAAATTTTGCTCAGCAAAAAATCAAAATCACCATAGCTCATACGCCAGAAGTTGTCGAATTCTCCAGATGGTTCATTGAAAAGCTCAAAAAACTTGGGCTGATTAATATTACAACGTCTCGCAATCACGTGATAAAGACAGGATAAAGTATCTATTTTATTCCAAACCCCGTCAAATACCACCGCCTCGATATCGAGGCGGAAATCTATGTAAAATCCAAAATTGATGTCGGAGTCAGAAAGAGAGAGATACTTTAATTTTGTCTTCGCCGCGTGATAAACGCGACCACAATACTTAATCCGTGTCGGTTCAAATACAAAATGAAATAATACTTTTTAAGTTATTCTCTGTGTTGAAAACATTTGAATTAGATAGTGATCTGTTGCGATGTCTGTGGATTTTTAACATCCACCACCTTCCCTGCCGAACTTTTCGCTTTCTTTGTTTTTGTTTAAATTTTAAATAAAAATATGTCAAGCCGAACGCAATAGCCGCCACAACTTCCACTTCTGCCATGCTTGCCTATTCGGACCACACTAACGCACTCGCAAGCGTGTAAATGCCATCCAAGCGTTTGTGAAGGCTTGGAGCTTGCGGACGCTTGCCAAGCCACCGCAAACGCGTAAATGTAGCATCTGATTTCCCACCAAAATACAGTTCAAAATGAAAAGACGAAAGATGATAAACTATAAATCCTAAACTATTAAGATTTTATTCGTGTTTGTGAAGACAAGTGTACATTCCTTTTAAAATGGTCAAAGGAAAAAAATCATAACTGCACTTCTGAAGAAATTGCGAGAGTAGCAAAATAACGAATAGAAAACTTGCTGCCTGAAAAGTCTAAACAATGTAATTTATTAAAAATTTGTCGTAGAAAGAGCAACGGTGTATACCTAACTGGTCTAAAAACGCTCGTGGCGTCTTTAATTGCGATGCTCGTCAAGGCTCGCATCGCAACCCACGACACTCCAGTTTTAAGACCCTTCTTATACAACAGTTGCATAATAGTACATTACTTACCAAGGGCTGTAAAAGAAAGAAAGCCCGAATTCCCAAATAGTTGTGACCCGAGCCGCAGGCGAGGGTTATAAATATGCGATAGAGGGCTTTATTTTTTACTGCCCGTGGAGAGTACACAAGTTTACGTCTTCACCTGGCTATAATGCGAGTTTTACTGTACGCGTAGCGTGCGGTAAAACTTACATTATGGCCAGGTATGACGTAAAATACTATAAATAGTCCTAATTATAGTTAAAAATAATACTTCAACTATAATTAGGACTATTTAAGGACTAGATTCTGCCCGCGTCTCCTCCACGTGGAACTCGTTTATATCCTAGCTCCATTCAAACTTTCACCCCCCATTTTACCTCCTTAGGCGATGATGTCTGGGATAAAACTATCCTATATCCTTCCTCGGGAATCAAACTATCTTTACATCAAAATTCACCCAACTCGGTTCAGCGGTTTGAGCGTGAAGAGGTAACAGACAGACAGACAAATATACTTACACACTTTCGCATTTATAATATTAGTATGGATTTCTCGTAAGTCTCGGAACGGTGTTGTTCATGAAGTAGTGAGGTACCATACTCCCAAACTACACTAAAATCGTATTTTGGGAGCAGCAATAGGATTTAGATCGTATCAATTACCATTACAATAATGATATTGTAATAAATTAACATAATGTGATAAATTGCTATAGACATAGATCTGATAGTGAATTGATTAAATTTTAATTTTATATTACATCACGCAACAACATAGTAATCTATAGTTATACAATGTATAATTACCTATCCAACATGTAACATTGGTGTTATCACTAAATATTTGTATTTGTATTTGTTAAAATTATTAAACCAATTTTTATTAATCTGCTCAGCCTTAACAATAACCAAGGCGGGGCGATACGTTCACTACCACCGGTCAAGCGCGCCTATCTATTCAGGAATTTATTGCTACCTAAATTAAACCTTAACCACGAAAACATTACCTTCATCGAAGACTTTACAACGTCGACATAAGACCTATAATGCTATGATTTAATAGCACTTTTTGTGGTTATTTTATAACCAGCCAGTCGTATGCGGTAGTGTCGCATTGATGTAATGCTAGGGTTTAAGGCTATCATTGTTAGCCTAGTTCCTTATACCAATGATTTTATTACTTCACTTAACTGTTGATGATGTTGGTATTCTTGGGGCGATAAGTTAAAGCGGGTATCTTCTTCTTTGTCGTCTTCACTCTTGACAACTCTGTCGGCTCGGGTCACTCGGTCGTGGTCATCATTTCAGATGTTGGTGGTAAGCTTCATAACACGCCGCCATTCCTTTCTGACTGACAGTCGCCTTCCTTATGCTTGAGTGCGATGTATATACTGCTGCTTTAATCTGCTCTGCCCATCTTATTCGTGACCTGCCTCGCGGTCTGGTGCCCTCGATCTTTCCCTGGAACACATGTCGCTAGATAGCTACTTCTCCTCGACGACAAAGACGAAAGTGGGTATGGGGAAATTTAATTTGTACTTCCCCTATATGTGCCCTGTAAAGTATTGTTTAATCATAATCACAAATTTCCGCAAACGTGCCTACTCCAAAAACTTTGTAACGCTAGGAAAAAAAATATTAGTCGGGCACTGGTCAAATCGGAGCTGCATATGATAGTCCAGTCAATGAACTGACAACTTGTATGGAAAAAATGACAATTTTGGAAATAATTTATAATAGCTTCTTTTTGATGTGTAACGGATATATTATCAATTAAATAGTTACCCAGCGACAAAATCCGACAAAATTTCAGACATCAAAAAAATGATAAATTAACTAGCTTCTAAAAAGTCAGAAAAAATATTAATAAACATGTTTGTCTTTATTTTGGTTCATTTACATTTGCTCTATAATATTCAATATAAATCGTACAAAAAAACACAATGCATGCTTCATTTAAAGCTACATAATTACTTCCGGGTGGAAAGTTTGCCGGATTCTTGAATAAATCATCTTAGAATACAATTTTAAAATGAAATCAACAAAAAAAACGCTATTATAAATTAATGTTTTTCAAAACCGTATTTTGCCTGGAGTATGATAGCGTTTCAAATATTACCTTTAGCAGGGAACATACAGATTATAAAGATCACACCGCCACCAATTCAGATTGCTTGATTTCAATCTATGTTGTCACTGGCTGAAACTTAGGTAGGGTATTGAACAACCACAGAAAAAAAAATGAAAATCACAACCTATATACTCGTGCTCATACATGCAAAATACTTCGAAGCGCTTTGTTTGCCTTCAGTGTCGTTGAAAAAAGAAAAAGAAAATTAGGGCACTTACTCTTCCAATGACAACGCACCTCATAATCATGACGTCTTTGTTTGCTACAACCTTCTACCTATTCTATTTATCGTGGGCGACATAAATATATAAATCGTTTCTTTATTATCGACACATAATAAAAACTCACTTTTAAAAGGGCTTAAGAACCATGGTGACACAAAGAGATTTAATCTCTTTCTCATGTGAACTTCAAAATTCAACCTCAAGTTCTTTTTACAAGCGGTAGTCGCCTATTAATTGCATGTAAGTCATAGTCATTATTGTTATGTCCTTTTACGCTCGAATTGACAATAAATATTAGCATTAGACACAATGTATCATATGTGCAGTGTAATATGTTTAAATACGACTTTATTAATTTAAGTCACATGCCGGTATTTATTTAATTAGATTCATAAATTAACCCGGACCCTTCAACGAGTGGCGACGTGCACGGTCGTGTTTCGGGGCTTAGGAAAGTTGATACAGTATTATTATGTTTTAGATCCTTGATGAGATTTAGATTAGTTGTAACGGTTTCTACGAGTCGATATAAAATCCGATAGAATATTTAAAAAAAATTGAGAGTTATGAAAATTCATATAAAGTTGCTGATATGACTATCGGTCAACATTGCTATTGAAAGGTACAGCTGAAATGGCCATTCTACACAACAGGTAGAACCCATGAGGTTAAGTTAGTTTTTTAACAAGTTTACTGTACAAAGCCACGCAACACAAGTCAAGTTGAAAAACTCCCGTCAATTAAATTGCCAACAAGCCGCATGGAATTTTTGCTATATACTGTCGTATTTATTCTTTTCGAGTATCCGGGAAAATAAGAAATGATTAAGTAGTAATGTAATGAGCTATAATTATATTTTACAATACTTTATAAATTAACTACATAATTGAAAATCCTTTTACCGAAATTAACACGGAATTGAAGTGCTATTGGGTTCGATTTTATTTGCTTCATTTAATACCTATACATATACACCATAACCACTCTGCAGGTAGTATGTTGTGATCTGGTGGGAAGGTCGCCAGAGCTTTCGAAGATGTGCTGTGTTGACTCCTGTACCTAGTCTAGCCATAAGTTCTGTTACTGGCAGTTAACAATGATTTTAAGAAAAATAATAATTCGAATTTCGAATGTTGTGTTTTGACGTAAGTACTTGGATGTTTTTGCCACCATTTATATACAATATAATATTAAAATAAGTAAATTAATAATGGAGTGGGGTGTCAAAGAAAATAGAATTGCTGTGATTGCTCTGCATAAGGTAGGAATGGAGCCGTCCCACATTTTTGAGACACTAAAAAAGTTAGAGATCAGTCGAATGTTTGTGTATCGTACCATTCAAAGATACACCAAAACGTCCTCTGTCGATGACAGTAAAAGATCTGGCCGACCACGTACTGTTAGAACAAAACAAGCCGTTAATGCTGTAAGGGCCAGAATTCGCCGAAATCCCATAAGAAAACAGAAGATCCTTTCTAAGGAAATGAAAATACCACCTAGGACACTTTCGCGTATAATCAAAGATGACTTGAGTCTTGCAGCTTACCGACGATATACAGGACATATGTTAAATCAGTCACTAAAGGACAAGAGAGTTGAAAGATCAAAAAGCCTTTTATCTCGATACGCACATGGGAAATATAAAAATATTCTTTTCACGGATGAAAAAATTTTTACTATCGAGCAGCACTACAACAAACAAAATGATAAAGTGTACGCACACAACTCTCGAGAAGCTAAAGAGATAGTTGGAAGGATTCAGCGAGGTCATCATCCCGCTTACGTCATGGTTTGGTGGAGTGTGTCGTATCAAGGCGTCTCTGAGATCCATTTTTGCGAAAAAGGAGTGAAAATTTCAGCTAAAGTGTATCAGGACACGATTTTAGAAACAGTAGTTAAACCACTAAACGACACAATGTTCAAAAATGTACACTGGACCTTTCAGCAGGACTCAGCCCCGGGTCATAAAGCTCGCACCACCCAGATTTGGCTGCAAAGGAATGTTCCGGACTTCATCAAGGCAGATGATTGGCCCTCTTCCAGTCCCGACTTAAATCCCCTGGACTATAAATTGTGGTCAGTGTTAGAGGACATGGTCTGCTCTAAACGCCATGCCAATATCGATTCTCTAAAAAAATCTTTGAAGGTAGCAGTGGCAAATTTCCCAATGGATACAGTGCGTGAATCTATAGACGTGTGGCCGGATCGTTTGAGGGCGTGTATTAAAGCTAAAGGCGGGCATTTTGAATAAAAAATATATTGTTTAGAAACCTTATTAACTTACCTATAAATAAACATTTACTTATGGTAAATTAATTACATCCTTTTAAAAATATGTTTCATTTCATTTGTAACAGAACTTATGGCTAGACTAGGTACCTGTAATTAACTCTAGCAGTCAACACAACGAATCCTCAAACGCAGTAAGGAGAACTTTATAAAATGGGGTAAGTACCCTGCACGGCTACCTATCACAAGAAGGCGCGCGAGCTCTCTCGATTTTTCTCGCACTATAACACACTCACACTCGTCTCTTTCTAAGTTTCCTAATAAGAGGGAGACGGACAGTGCGAGAAAAATCGTGAGAGCTTGTGCGCCGTCTTGTGATAGCCGTGCTGAGCGGCTCAGACGCCAGGGCTGTTATTCGCTACGCGCTAATGCGGCTCACCCCGCCGGTCACCCGTCACGAAACTAGACCTCTACCTACGCTCAGTTACTACGCATTGGGGTGTAAAGATATATTTGTGGGTGAGCGTTGAGGTGAGCTTAAACCAAGTTACAGAATAGGGGGGGAATGTGTGCTGGACGACTCCTTAAGGCTTGTATACCCGCTAAAGTCCTTGAGCGTATGGGCGGAGCCTCGACCCTCTCCCCGCGCAAGTCGCACAACCCGCCGTCGTTTATTAAGCGTTACATAGATTAAGTTACAGACGCGTCATCGCGCATCGTTACCAATGCAAGGGTGGACGTGGGTGGGTGACATTCGTCATGCTTAATTGAAACGTGATATTTGTCATACATAAATTACATAATTGATTAGTTCAAAAATTATGTCCCTACTATTATAATACTATTTACTTACGATTAGTGTAGTTCCGTCAGCACGGCTAGCACGAGACGGCCGCGACATACACTCGATTTTTCTCGCACTATCGGTCTCTCTCTTATTAGAACATTAGGAAAGAGAGGTATAGTGTGAGAAAAATCGAGAGTATGTCGCGGCCGTCTCGTGCTAGCCGTGCTAGTGAAAACGAAATTCGTTCGAATAACTCTCATTGTCGCTCGAACTAGCAAGCGCGACAGAGAGGGAGATACACGAACGAAGTTCGGTTTCGTTTCGCGGTAGGCCCTCAGCACGCCTAGCACTAGACGGCCGCGACATACTTTAGATTTTTCTCGAACTATACCTCTGTTACTAAATATTCTAATAAGAGAGAGACGGATAGTGCGAAAAAATATAAAGGTAATAATAATAATCCATACCTACTGTTGCCCTTAGGCCATTTTTTAATGTCGCTATTAATAGGGGCCCATCTAGCAGTTAGCAAGTCACCGTCTGCCAGAGATAAAATGTGAAACAGTTTTATTGGGCAGGCGTCCGATGTTTCATCCAATAGCCCAGCTACTAGTCCATCATTTTCACCCAATAACCCGTTTTATTTAGATTCCATCAACTAGCAATAGACTCTTTGACTGTTTCTGTGTGCGTCCCATGTCACGGGCAGAGACAGCATCCTTGCATTTCATTAAATTGTCAAAAGGGCCTCTACGTGTTGGCTCAGAGCTCCACGCACGCCTCCCAAAGGTCCGGGACATCATTGTCTCGTGAGCGGGAAAGACATATAATCCATACTATCCATACTTCCATATCCATACTCCATACTAATATTATAAATGCGAAAGTGTGTCTGTTTGTCCGTTACCTTTTGTGTAAGTGTAAGGTTGTTAAGTTTTAAACTAATTTTCGGTATATTTATTACGTTCTACTTCCTTGATTTGATGATGCTGGCGTGTACAGTCAGCATCAGATAGTTAGTAGCATCCAAAGTAGCCAAATATATCGTAACACATTCCTTACTCCTACTTATAGTAACAAAGACTATTTCGATGAATGTACGTTCCGATATATTTGGCTAACTTGGTTGCTACTAACTATATTATGCTGACTGTACAGAAATCGGCCTCGGGTAAATATATACTTATAGATTAGTTGTACGTTAACCATACTTTGTTTCATATCAAATAATAACTCTGTATCGAACTTGGAGTTGGCATGCAACCCATAGGTAGGTACTTACAATATTTGCCAAGCCCACTATTTTTATTAGAACTTATTCTATTAACACTTGACAGTCATTAATACGAGCAGATAAAACAATATTGTTTCTATAATTATTCATGCTCCTAAGCAATAGATATTGTAAATATATTTAGTAATAAAATGTCTTGTTTTAGCGATTTCCCAATTTTGATACTGTTTAAATATTTGATACTTTGATAGAATAGGTATTTACTTGTGTATTCTTTTTCCTCTTCTATTGTAAAATTTCTTGATATTACGTATTTTCCTCCTGCGCTTATTTAACCCCAAAGACCCAAAATAATTATTGAAAAACTTGTGAGACCTAAGCTAAGACGTACTGACTCTAGTATCGTAAGTTTGTTTATTACTAACAATCTATGGGCAAACTGGCCTGAAATAAAGAATTTATTATTATTATTATTTCCCATCTTGAACTAAAAACAAAATCTAAACTATACCTACGTAAATGTTAATTAGGTACAAACGCCAACACAGTTAACTGACCATCCTGTATTTATACAAGAACCTTATTACAATGCACATAAAGTGCACGGATGGTCAGTCAGCTGTCTTGTCTATAGTACCTACTACTTTACAAACCACGAAATAGATTGTCCACTCTATGCAACAAAATTATCTGTCACTAAAAACTAAACTATACGCAAATGTTTATTAGTTACCTACTATACGAATCACAAAACGGATTGTCCACTCTATGCAACAAATATAGTCCACAATTTCCACAAATATTTAAAAATTTCGGCGCAGCGCAAATTGACACAGGTCCGTCATGCAACGTGTCTCGTCCCGCACTGACAGTATGGACGAAAACGGGGAGGCGTAGGAACTTTGGCGGAATATTTCAGAAAACGAGATAATTTTTAAGAAAATAAAGAAAGTAAGAAAATGATGCCCTTGTTCATTATTTTATGAAGAAAGTTATAAAATTTCATATTATTTTGATAAAAAATGGAGCAGTAAAATGGTTACAAGTGAAAAAATAGGGGTGACTTAAGATTTCTTTTTCTCTCATTTTTATTGTCAAATTGGATTTCTACGAAATCTATGACCCGTTGCATATCTTGCAGATTATGATATATTTTTTCCGACAGCAAAAATGTTACGTTATAATGTATAAAACGGTTACAAAACAACTCATTTTCACGAAAATTTCGAATGTGGAGCCTTAAACTACGGCGCATATATTGCCTTGTCCGGCGTGCCCGTACCCATGCTCTAGACAAGACCTCCGTGACGTGACGGATAGAGCTTTAGCCATTGCCAGCTTCTTGTCCCGCACAAGGAAATAGGAAACCATCGACACGAGAAGTAGACCGCGTTTTGGACTCTTCTAGAATCGCAAGCGTCCATAGGCACAGTATTTACTTACCATCAGGTAAGTGGTATGTAAGCTTGCCACCGTCGCGGAGTAAAAACATAACTAGGTACTAAAATCTTTACCTGCAGGTTTCATAAAGTACAGTTCTCGTTGATATTTCACCCGTTCTCTATGTAACCACCGCCTCGCTTTACCTCTACAAAACATGGGCGCTTTCGATAACGATCACGCATTCGGAATATTAAATGAATTCATTTAGGGTATTTGTCATAATTACTGTCAGTGTTTGTGCACCGACGTTTGGGACGTGAGCTAATTAATTGGACAACGATTGAGATAAGGACGTGCTTGTTAATATTAGAGTTTAGTAGCTATTAGAATTTATTAGAACTCAGCATACTCTCCATATTTGGACAGTTGATTATGATCTGAAAAAACTTAACCGATAGTATCATAATCATAATCATAATCTATTTATTGTCAAGACTGTGCACAAAAGCTCACATTTTAGAATGATAGTTAATTCCAACAGTTTATCCATTTCGGACGTACAATAACAATTTAACTTAAAAAAATAGCCTGAACTTATTTATCTTTACTAAAATATTCATTTAAATTGTAGAAGCATCTAGTAGCTAGCCATTCTTTAAGTTTCCTCTTAAACTGTGTAGGTACCTTTAAGCGACCTAATTACATTCTGGTAAATGATTAAATATTTTTCCCCTTACTGCCTCGGAAAGCCGTCTTTTAGCCTTTGAAACCAGTGGGCAAAAACGCATTTTATCCACTAGTGGGGAAAGTAATTTGACCTTGGAGGGTGTTTAAGTAGCTTTTGACAGATAACAAAACGTAAAACTCTCACAATACAAAAAAAACACACATAATGTATTTCTGTTGCCGCTATAACAACAAATATTAAAAAACAGAATAAAATAAATATTGAAGAACTTTAAAAAAAATGCTTGTTGCTTTCATCAGGCGCTGGGTCTCAAAATGTATGGAAAAACTAAAATCCGACTCGCACTTGACCAGAATTCTATTTGATATTACTTAAGGTTATTATTACTGATATATATATATATATATATATATATATATATATATATATATATATATATATATATTTAAATTAAATAAAGTTGTTTTGCATGTTGTACTTTCCTCGCTACAGTGAGGTGAAAAGTTTTGTGTTACACACGGTTGCAAATGTATTTTACTTCTCGTGTGTTGAAAAACTCGCTACGCTCAGGATTTTTACAAGCTTTTATTTACTTTCACCTGTCCCGTTGTCTGTCTGTCTGTAATCAAATTTTGCAAGTTAAATTTGATCCACTTCCCGGTTTCCGATTGAGCTGAAATTTTGCACGAATATGCAAATCGTGTGACAATGCACTATTATGATGACGTGGAGCTGATCTGATGATGGAGGTGGAAGGTGGCCATAGGAACTCTGTAATAAAACCACATAACCTCATCGAGTTTGGGCTCGTTAGAATCGTCTCAATGAGTAGTTGATGACGGTATAAAGAAAAGTACAGTCGGCAATAAAAGCTTGTACCAAAAATGTAATTTGTGACAGAAACTTATTAGAACTCAACTTCAACTATAGCATCCTTTCGCTTGCTCGTGTTTCAATTCCACACTCGCGGGTAAAATACAACTTTGCACCCTTGTATAACAAATAACTATTAATTCCAGAGACATAGGCGCTCTTTTTTGTTATATAGCTGGAAGGTCGAACTGTACATAGGTACATCATGTTTATATTGTAATCTAATATTATTTTTTGAGTCACTTTCTTGAATGAAAATGTCGCTTCTATCTTGAATGAATAAACAAATTTCTAGTATACATACCTATACAAGTCAGTCAAAATTGTATTATTTCTAAAAATGTATCTTACTTGTCTCCATACTTCTTAACTTGAATATAATTCGTGAACTTTTATTTTGCAAAACAAAAGTTGATTGTATATTTACAGTTTCCCCAGAACAAAATACCATATGTCAGTAGAGGATACACATTTCCATAATATGCGTTTATAGTAACGTCAGTTGAAGTGATATTTGTCAGCATATATAGATAGTGCATAACAGCTTCTGGCTAGTTTCTTATTTATGTTGTCAATGTGAAACTTCCAATTCAAGTATCATGTCATCATACAAATAAAATTATGCATTACGTGTCATGTTATCAGTGTCAGTGTCCTAACCTAAACTTAACTATTAAGAAATGTTACTAGCACTTTATGGACAACTAGCTTCCGCCCGCGACTTCGTCTGCGTGGGCCCGGGATAAAAACTATCCTATATTTTAATCAAGGCTATAAACTATCTTCGTGCAAAACTTCATCCAAATCGGTTAAGCCGTTTAGGCGTGATTGAGTAACAAACATCCAAACATCTAAACATCCAAACATCCAAACTTTCGCATTTATAATATTAGTAGGATTAATGGAAAAATGTACGAAACAGAGTTAATATTATTAAGACCGAACTGACCAGACCAATATAAACTCTCGCAAACCGATAATTATATTCGTAACGCACTAGGCTCGTGGCTATTCCAATGCTGCTACCGGATCAAAATAGTTTAAATTGCGTGTTGATATAAATATTAGATTACATTTGTAATTCATAAGGTGAGGCGGAACAGCCTAACTACTTGTATGTATATCGCCATTGTCCAGCGGGTAATTTACATTGTTTACTATACAATGTGTTTTATGATCTGAACCATTTCCTGCGTCATTTTTGATAAGTTGCTTGACCCTCTTTAACTTTTTCTGCGACTTTGGTTGTGTCTAACATAGAATTGTAGAATAGAATAGAAATGAATTGTATACGAGCATTTTGCTATTTTTGCATATGAGCTTTGTAAGATTCTTACAAAGAACATCTTAGCTGTTGGTTACAACTTCTTGTTTAATAAATCTGTTATGATTTTCGGATGCAGATGAAATTAAAGTGGGGATATGTGGGGACATGTCCTGATATCGGTCACTTAATTACAACTTATCGGGATACTGTCTGACTTAAGACGCTGTCAATTTTTAAAGCTATTATTTGTTACAAATTATTTTTACGATTATTTTAATATTTTAGAAAGTGATTATTATTTGATTATATTTTTTATACTTTAACATTTTTTATATTTGTTGTATTATAATAATTAACTGTAACGTTTGTTATGGCCCTGACGGGGTCCTGTGCATTGCCTAGCTTTAAGTTGCATGTGTCAATTGTACAAGGTTGCAAATAAATAAATTGAATTGAATTGAATTGAACACCAGAATGCCCTTGAGGATTCGGGATACGGCACACATCTCTGTCTATTTGTATCGGAGTAAACGAGAGCGAGTGTTACTGGGCGGCCAGGTCTTAGAAGATAATAATAAATAAATATTGAAATAAAAAAGTGTGGATCATTTGTGAAATTAGGTTTAGGTATGAATATGTTGGCTTCATGTTTTTAATTGCAGACCCATACGTCAAAAAAATAAAGACGTTTAATGATGATTTTAAGACCAATCTTTGGAATTATTTTCTATCGAGCCGATTTCGTCCAATTATGTAGGTATCGAGTCCTTCCACGGTCTTTGAAATATGACTAATATTACCATTTTTTTTGATGTGCTAGAACAAATAGGTTTTCTTAAAAAACTGCTTAAATAACATCAATTTCAACAAAATGAGGTCTTGTCAGCCTCTTAATCCCTTGAGCACTCTAGTATCAAACGTGTGATACGTTAATTGTTATGCATAATTCTGTGTGTGGCGATTGTTTGACAACTCAATTGTTAGTGAAAACAGTTGAAGCGAAATAAAGACTGCATCTATATTATGCCAAAAAAGTAGAAAGTTTATATGATAACATCGTATCTTCCCAAACAAGAAAAACCTCATTTACTTTCTGTTACTAAGTACTTAAAATAATTATCATAACATCGTTGAGTCATTGAAAACCCTTTAATTATAAGGATAATCATAATACCGGTACAATTCACTGACACAATGAATTTTGCAGAACCATCCGACCGGTTTGACCGCTTTCCAGTACCAGGAAGTAGTTTCCTCGGCAATTAGTGCTCATTTTGCTGTCTTACGAACACGCACTGAAATTATTGGAGACTGAATAACCCTTAATGAAGATTTATTTAACCGCTTGGAATCTGGCACGTATTTTAAAAAACGGACAAAGCTGTAAAATTTTACGGGTCAAGCCGTGAAGGTATGTTTGACCGAAGTTATTGATATAAAAAAACCGGCCAAGTGCGTGTCGGGCCACACGCAGTGTAGGGTTCCGTAGTTGCCTGTCTGTCTTAGTTACATCGACGTGCGGTGCGGTTGTGTCGGCCAAATTTGTACGAAAATTGGCTTTTTCAATTACACATTAAGTTGGTCGACTATTACTCGGTAACTACTTATGCCTACTTGTTCGTGATAGTTTTCCTTTTAAATTCATTATATGTACTACTACCACGCATTTTTTCACATCCCCAGTAGTAGCCATTTAGCCGGCAGGGGGGGGGGGGGCGGGACACATGACTCGAACTAAAATTAGGGCTTTAAAGCCCAATGTCTCGCAAACGAATTACTGATTCGAAAAAAAGGTATTTCGAAAAGCCATAATATTTTTGAACGAGCTATCCAATGATATCCCACACCATGGGTTTGGCGAGAAAAAAAAATTACATCCCCGCTTTATTTTATTGATTCATATAGGTACCCATGCCGAATCACAGTTTTCTGGTAGTAATGGTTACTGAGCTAAGCCGAAGACGGACAGACAGACGGACGGACTGGCCAAACTATAAGGGTTCCTTGTTGACTACGGAGCCCTAAAAACGACTTTTAGGTCAGGCTGTATTCGCCGAATTCCGCCGAGTTGACTTCGTACAAAATCAACGGTCTTATCACAGAGAGGCGGATAATTTCCGCCGACGAATTCGTCCGCCGGTCTATGTTATTGTATCAGTCGTCACGTCGGAACTGTCGTGATGTCGGAAAAAGCTCAGAGGAATTCGGTCGCGGAATTGAACCTGTATATGACGGCCCTTAAACGATATTGTAATGAATATGCCGTAGAAGGGGGATTTAAATGGAGTCTTTGGCGCGATACCTTCTGGCCATTCTATAGCCAGTTACCGTTATACGTACATACGAACCTTCGTATACCTATAAAACCATCAAGGTGTTTGGAAGAAAAACCAGGGACGCAATCCTGTTGTCTTAATTACAGAAGTGGACTTCCCTAGAAATTCGCTTTCTTTGACTTGCCGTCTCACTTTCTGACTTGAAAAACAGCCATTAGTGTGGGGATATCCGTATAACATGCAATGGATGTCAATTTATGCATCTCGAATCGGGTCTGAGATATTTTGCGCAAACCACAGGATTTTCCTAACCGCTATTTTCTAAGAAATAGCGCATTAGGTAACCTATATCCTTTTCTGCCGGCATTATTCGGTCGGCGCAAAGAATGCGGTGTGCCCTTGTGCCAACTACACTCACGACTTCAACTTTACGACTCAAATATTTGTCTGTCTATATTGTTTGCCGCTCTGGCTGTTATTTCCTTTGGCCCACGGCGACTGTTGAATGACCAGTGCCACTGTATGAATAGATTAAATTGATGTGAATATTGACGGTCGTTTAACAAGTGTTTCGCCTTTATGTGTAGATCTGCGCCTTTTAAAACTCAATATTTCAGTTTCATGTCAATTCCATCTGATTATCAGTGAGCTAACGCGAGAGGGAGTACATGAACTAAGGCGATTCAACATATATGTTGCTACATTAAAGCACGTTCCGTGTTCCGCACTCGCCGAACCGGCACAGTCGAAGGCAGAAGACCAAGAGGCCGAAGCCCCAAACGTTGGCTCAATCAAGTGTCGGAGCATCTTAAAATACCGGGGTTGCGTTAACGCAACCTTACAACAGGCAGCCGACCCAACTTGCTAGAGAAAAATACTGACTATGCTACGTCAGCAGAGTCACGATCCTCAGCAATGAGGAACCGATTGAGGAGGAGGAGGAAAGCGCGTTCCGTAAATGGACAACAGGGGCTTAAATAAGGCGTAATTAGTTAAAATTTCTTGTCATACCTACTTGTTAGTGAGGTCACGAAATAAAATAAAATTTGGTTCGACTTTCAAGATTACGCAAGGCAGTGTGTCAGAACCATAACCAATAGTAGTGAACTATTGTTTTAACCACATTGCCGAATACAGCGGTACTTTAACTAACATTCCAACGAACAAACGTTACAAATCCTTTCACTCGACGACATTTTGTATTAGCTGCCGAACTGATTCTCGGAACTGGTCCAAGGTATTATTGTACTTAGATATTGTTTGTGTAGGATTACAGGAAAGATCAAATTTAATGCAATGCACAATTGACTAGGTAACTGTGAACGATTACTTTCTGAATAATTGGTGATTGAAAAGCCGAATCTGCTACGTTACAAATCCTTTCACTCGACGACATTTTGTATTAGCTGCCGAACTGATTCTCGGAACTGGTCCAAGGTATTATTGTACTTAGATATTGTTTGTGTAGGATTACAGGAAAGATCAAATTTAATTCAATGCACAATTGACTAGGTAACTGTGAACGATTACTTTCTGAATAATTGGTGATTGAAAAGCCGAATCTGCTACGTTACAAATCCTTTCACTCGACGACATTTTGTATTAGCTGCCGAACTGATTCTCGGAACTGGTCCAAGGTATTATTGTACTTAGATATTGTTTGTGTAGGATTACAGGAAAGATCAAATTTAATTCAATGCACAATTGACTAGGTAACTGTGAACGATTACTTTCTGAATAATTGGTGATTGAAAAGCCGAATCTGCTACGTTACAAATCCTTTCACTCGACGACATTTTGTATTAGCTGCCGAACTGATTCTCGGAACTGGTCCAAGGTATTATTGTACTTAGATATTGTTTGTGTAGGATTACAGGAAAGATCAAATTTAATTCAATGCACAATTGACTAGGTAACTGTGAACGATTACTTTCTGAATAATTGGTGATTGAAAAGCCGAATCTGCTACTTTCCCAATTTCTACGAGTACCTGAGTAGTTGTGACACTTTAAAAAACCAACAGTCACTCTTTTCTTTTTTCAACATGTGATGAAGATGTGTTTTTATATCGAATATTAATTAAATCATCTTTAAATAAAGTTGTATTCATTTGCCTTCTTATTTTACATTTTGAGTATCTCGAAACTTTTCTAGTGACCAACTTCTAGTATTCACGCTAATTTTAGAACCAATCGAGATCACCCTATTATTTAACAAATTAAAGAAAAGGCTCAAATACCCGACTACTTTAAATTATGACTAGCCTTTATACTTAATCATTACTTTAACGTATCGATAAACACCTCACTTACCGTCGTTTTTAAAAATCAGATAAAAACAACTTTCTACAAAGTTACATTATTATTATTACATACATTGGTTTAAACTTTCACGATTCTCACACATTATTTTTTACTCAGTGGGGTAAATCAATAAGTTAATTATACGTGATTCTGATTAAGTCCCGTTTAGTTAAAATAATGTGATATCTACGACATTTAAGCACACAGTTAAAAGGCTTTCGGGATATATATAAGGAACATATTTGATTAATTGAATGTGTATTTTTTTGGAAAAAGCTCGGTGACTTGCTTTCTTCTATACATTATTTATTTATTTACGATGGAATACCAACTACAGGTAAATATAAACAGACAAAACAAAACGTTTCTTAAAAGCCGCATGATGTGTCAACACTAAGTAATATTTATTGTTCACTTGGTTCCTAAAGGGCAAATAACTTGAATACTGATTCACTTCACACTCATTGGGTATTCGCATGTTCAATAAAATGAATCAGATTTTAAAGAGAAATAAAATAAAGAACAATCTAAAAGACGTAGGTAATGACTTATGAAAATACTTATTGGATTCCAAGAATTTATATAACTGTTCAACAATTAAACACCTAGGTGTAAATAAGTATTACGTTCCTATTTTGAATTTGAAATGGCCAAAACAGAGATTTGAACAAATGTCTAAGGGATATGATCAAATCACGCAGGATGTTAAAATGGCGAATCCATTTTATCATTTGCCTAGAAAAAAATCAGTAATTTGATCAAATCTCTGAATCTGTTTCGTGAAATGACGAAATCGGCCAAAAAAGGCAACTCGTTTCACTAAATTGGTTTTGTGATTTGATAAAATCCCTGAAACGCGTCAGTGAGTTGACGAAACTAACTCGCAGAGTCAACTCGTTTTATCATTTCACTAATAGACACTTTGTTCAAATCTCTGTTTTGGCCATTTCCCTGCGACATACATAATGAATTACCTAGTTGTAGGAAATTATCAGGTTTAAGTCTTAAAAGTGTCAATAATTTTATTTATTAGCAATAGAAACAGACAATCCTACATTTTGGCCAAAGGTTACCAAAATCGCTCCACCTGTTGGTGATACGATGGACCTCAAGCATCTAAACGCGACTGCTTGTGCGCAGCCGATATTAAAACAGCTGCTTCAAATTGTTTCGCAAACTTTATCTTATTACTAGAAAAAGACGGCATTTTTGGCACTCATTAGGTAAGTAATTGCACATTTGGAGTATTGACCTTTAGTTTAGTGAAATTTGGACAATGAGACAAAGGGACCGAGAAAGGCTGGAAGCGTTAGAAATGTGGTGTTAGAGACGAACGACGAAATAAAAGAAAAGTCTGGTGTTGTGTCATATCAAGAAATCAAAAGGTACGAGAGAGAAATGGACAATACTTCACCAACGAGAGGATAACTCTTAAATTTGTGTTTTGTGAGGGGGAAATGTTGACTTGCTGATACCAACTATGAGTACGATCCCAATCACTTACTGTACTGTACGTAATGTAATTTCGAATATCTGAATTACTACGTACCAAGTTCCTTATAAGATTTTAGCTAATAAATATAACGTTCCTAAAAACGTAAGTTCTTGTATTGCCGAAAGTTTATAATTTCAAAAAAATAAATTTCCACATGTATCATCGTTTATCTGTCAACTAAGTGACTCCTTATCCCATTTTCTTACAGAATTAATAGAATAGAAGATGTGAGTTGGAATTTCATAAAATTTCAGGAGTTTTATATACCAGTATGTATCTAGATCGTAATTTTTCTTTTGAACGTAAGTAACTGTGATAGCCACGTCATGATGAAATCAATGCTGAATCTCTCAGTGTCTTAGGCCAACGTAAGTAAATGGTAAAATATAAGCGGCCATATTAATTGATGTAGCTGCGCTCCGAGCACAGGCAGCACTAACTCCGATTTCGTAACGCCGTCTCGCGGAAAGGTCGCGGGGCTGATGGCTGCCGTGAACTTTTACGGGTCCACCATTATGCATGCACTTGTAACGTCCTTTAATTAACCGCGGTGGACATTTTAACACGTGTTTAGCAGTGGATCAGTTAGTTTTCCGTTCAAAAGTGAATTTGAACAACGTTCTCTGTGCTTTTTACCACGATGCTGGCAAATGAGCATACAGCCAGTCTGGTGGAAACGTTGACCGTATTTGGTATGCGCTTGCGTCCCCAGAGGAGTCTCACTAAAAATTGTTACGGATGTGACAACTTTGTACACTGTCATTTAGAAATTAAAATTTGTGTTTTCAAAAACGTCACAAAGGTGTTGCAGAAAGATCTATGTGATCAACAATATTCTGGGTGCCAATAAAAACGTTTACTTAATAGCATGTTACATGTGGGTTGTGTTGCAGCAAAGTTTTTTCGTTACTTTGCAGGATTTTTTTCTCATTGTAGGCACTCATTATTCTTGTATTGCATTCCTCATTGCTGAGGGTCCTGACCGTCTTCAATAACTTTCTGGATTGATCTCCACTTATTTCGAAGTCTCGTGTCCGGCCCACTTCAGTTTTCTCACTTGTTTGACATTCTTTACTGTAGTTGTTCTCATGACGTTCCTTACTACTCTTTCATTTTCGTTGGCGCATTAGCAAGGCTCAGTTACGCTTAAATACTGCTTAGTTTAGATGTTACTTACGCAGGTTCTGCAAGTGGCGCAGAGTTATTTTTAAAAATCTTTAGCATTTTATTGACATTCATAAATAAAGACCTGGATCCATTGACTTTGATCCTTTTTATCCCCAAAGTGTGCCAACCCCCTTTCTAATTAAAAAAGGTTTTAACATAACGGGAAACAAGAAGTTTACGCTACCCGTAGACTCTTTCCGACCTTCCAACTTTTTAAAGTGTGACAAAATTCCTCTCGATTAGATTTTCTATTTTCATTATATTCTATGAAAATGCTTCAAAATTAGGCCACTTGCTTTTATTGGTTTTGAACTGTGTGTATAATTTCGTCAAATTGTTATCAACAAGCAACAGCTGTTGGGCGTGGCCGATCAGTTCCCGTTCTGAAGTAGGTTGCTTGCCTTTGTGTCCGTGGCGTCTATAATATCGTGTACACCAGAAGGACGTATAAAGTGGTCATTGTTACTAAGCGTTTAAGCTTGTATTGCCTTTTGAGTTGGGTTAGGCGGCGCAACATCGCAGTATGTCCCAGAGGCAGCACTATAAAAAAAAAAAGTAAGTTTAGTAGGTACACGTTATAAATGGCTGTCACAAAGTTGAACTATAAATATCTATTGGAGGTTTCTAAATTACTGAATGATTTTGATACGATTTCCATAATATACAATACATAGATGTAGCTTATGTTGAACAAACAATTTAAAAAAAAATATTATGCATATATAGAGCTGCTAGCATCTACATAGGCTATGATGATGTTTTAATACCATAATTTAATTGTTTTAGTAAGGTAGTGGTGGAGGAATATCCAAGTGGTAGAGCTGGTTTTATCTGTGGTGAGTGACTGGTAAGTTATTATATTGTTCCGTTTTTTATAGTCGTTGTCAACCGGTATGTGATATAATTTTAACAATGTGGTTAATTTAAATTCACGGTCTTGTAATGTAATCGTAATTGTTATTTTGTATATTGATGAAAAACAAAAATAGACTTATATTTATTTTACTAATGGGTTAACTTTAATCAAAGTCACACACAGACGAAGATTTGTCTATAAAAATAAGGTAAAACTGTATTTTTATAGACAAATCTTTGTTAGTTAAATTATTTCTTGTCCCTGTTGCACGAAGAATATTCAATTAACAACTTAGAAAAGTTGAAATATATCAAAATCGGTTAAACCGGTTTGATTTTGGAGAGTGGTTTTGATTATTCCTCTTAAATATAAAGTAAATGTAGTTAAAGTTAGAGTTAAAGAGTTCTTTCATATAACTTTACTTCCTTCTGCTCGATCAGTTGCATTGTATGAATTTAAGAAAAATAAAAATAAAACAAATATCATTATTATTTTATTGCGTTATACACAGTGTTGCAACACGCTATTTTTTATATTTGCCACTCTGTTCTATGCTCATCTTTCACTATCTTGACTCTACTAACCATCTCTATAACGTCAGCTTTCGGGCAAAAAAACCGCATTAAAATCGGTCCATTCGTTTAGGAGCTACGATGCCACAGACATACCCACATACACACAAATACACAGACGCGTCAAACATAGAACGCCCCTCTTTTTGCGCGGGGGTTAAAAATTACAAAGTTCTTAATATAGAGACTAAAAAAAATTTTTTTTATGGCATTTTTGTATAAAAAGAAGATAAGGTCTTCCTGTTAGGTTGGGTTCAGTAATCCAGGATGGAAGGTTAGGGATTTGTATATAGTCCGAGCCAACAAGATTCCAGCAAAATTGACATGATAGGACTTTAATTACCTATATATCAATGCGGTCTCAACAAGCCTATAATTAGTTCAAGAGCTTTCGGCTTTCCACAATGGCGGACGGCCTCGACGGAGCAGGAAGCTGGGAAATGATCAATCAGACCCGTGGCCTTGCTCGGCTTCGGTACGTCCGCACTTCCGGTTCCAGATGACGTGGCGACGTAGATGCGACACCCATTATTGAACTGTCAATTTCGTCCAGTCAACCTTCGGGCATCACTGCAACAATAACTGTATACTTTAATTTAAATTTTCACAATTTTCACACATTATTTCTACCAAACTCGACTCAATTGTGTATAATAAAATTTTGTTTACCTCTTTGAAGTTACTCTAGGTCGCGAGTAGACTTTGAAATATGGAAATTTTTGAAACGCCAAGACCCCATATAAAATATGAGCTGGTGAATGAATAAATCATCATATAGGTATGTTCTCTCATTAATAATCCCAACATTTGAATACAAGAAAGAAGCAAAATATTCCATATACATATATAAAAAATCAGTTCACCCAAACGCGAGATAATCGCGGACAATCATACATACAAACGTAAAGATCAAACTGAGAATGAGAACCTCCTTTTTTGAAGTCGTTTAAAGACGACTTCCTGCACGTCTAGCATGCGACGGCCGCGACATACTCTCGATTTATATCGCACTATATCTCTTGTTCTAAGTGTTCTAATAAGAAAGAGACGGATAGTGCGAGAAAAATCGAGAGAGCTCGCGCGCCGTCGCATGCTAGCCGTGCTGACTGATGATCAACGCACTGCCGAATCTACCTGGGATTAGAAACTTAAATTTACACCACAACTTCCTTTTACGACGTACACAAGGGACGAGATTTTTGGAAATTCCTTCCCTAAGGGGGTTAAATAGGGGTGCAAAGTTTGTATGGGAGAAACTATTTTTGCCAGACAACACTTTGTAGAAAGATTACTTATTAAAATAAAATTAAAGTACTTTCAGCGTTTTGCAAAAATTCCACTCCTCAGGGGGGTCAAAAAGGGGTACAAAGTTTGTAAAGGTTTTTTTTTAGCTTGAGATTTAAAACGTTGTAGAGAGATTATTTATTAAAATATAAAAAAGTACTTTCAGCGTCTTAGAACATTCCTTCCCTAAAGGGGTTGAAATGGGGTGTAAGTTTTGGATTGGAAACAGTTTTTTTGAGCTAGAGACTTGAAACGTTGTAGAAAAATTACTTATTAGAATAAAAAAAAGTACTTTCAGCGTTTTGGAAGAATTCGGAGGTTTATATCCAGAGCAAGAAAATAATAGTAATTCAGTGTTTTTTGAAATTCATTCCCGATAACTTCGGTTTTAGACTGTTTGAAATTGATTCCATAAAAAGAAATTCATCTCCTAAAGGGGGTAAAAGGAGTTAGAAGTTTGTACGGGGAGAAAAGTAAGGGAATTGCAACTTCGGTTAAAGACTAGAAAACTATATACTTACAGCGTTTCATAAAAATCATCTTAAAGAGGTTAAAAGGGGTTGAAAATATGTATGAGGAATAAGTAATTTTTGAAGTAAGGGAATTCTTCGGTCATTCATATATATATATTCATATATGGTAAGCCGTTTATCAGTCAAAACACACAATCCAACAGCGCTTTCTTTGCTAGCAGAAAAGTAGGTTAGGTGAAGGTAGAACCACAACCCTTACGGAACCGAACAGCTACCAGAAATGTAGGTTATATCAGGTTAGAATAGAACTGCGATGCTTCCAGAACCGAAAAGTAGCTAATGTTTGAACAAACCTGCGCATTATTTTGTTATTTTAAAAAGTTAATTATGGATAAGTACTTAGTCAAAATAATTTATTCTTTAACACCATTACTTGGGGACTGGGGTGGAGATGGAAAGTTCTCTATAATCTCTATGTCTATTAGCATAATATAATTTTGCTTTCAAAACTACACAGGTAGCCTGGACTAACGTGAGTAAAAGTACTGGATGGATTAAGGCAAAAAATTAGAGGAATGTAGCTTAGTAAACATAAAAAAGTCTTTATTCATTATAAAAAAATATACAATTAAGCAGAAACGTCTGTTGATGATTCTTAAGATATTTATATTTGTATAAACGGAGTTTTCAATTTAGATTTAGCAATTTAAACTAACGATCTCATCGCACTGTTACCCTTCACGCTTAATCCCTCAACGGATTTAGATGAAATTTTCCGTACAGATAATTTGCGACCCTTGGAAGGATATAGGATAGTCTTTATCTCGGAAATCATCCCTTAAGATGGTAGACGTGTGTTTGGGACAGCGATAATTAAGCTTGCGCCTAACATAATTTAAAAACAATCAGTTTTCTAAGGCGATAACAAGTTCTACGCGGACGAAGTTGCGGGCAACAGCTTGTCTTGAAATAAAGCTGTTGTAAACTTAAAATTTACTGAGACTGCTTCTAAACCGCTAGTAGTATTATCGCGTTTCATTCAAAACTACATTGGTAAACTCATTTATCAAAATCGAAATATTCCGAAATGATCATGCGTTTTGGCAATATTATTTTTTATTCGACTTTCGCAAGTCCGCGTGCGCGCGACAAGCATAGTACTTATATCGGAACATAAGCGAGTGAGCGAAACAAAACTTTAGGGGCTACACGGTGAGACTAAAGCGTCATTTGAAACGAGTCTAACCGCTTCAATGCATCTACGTCTCGGACATTTGCGATGAAATGTCGCACGTGCTGTTGTCGATTACTCAGGTTCGGCGCAACCCAAACCACTTAAGTGTTTAAGTAGGTACAATCTACTACTTTACATTGTATTTATTGATATGAATCGCCCTTTAATAAGTACAAGGGGCATATTCACATTGTTGTAATGCCTGCCTTATTATCTACACCTGGACGATTCACATTATTTAGTATCGATTTTGGGAGGCTTAAGTCGAGTAGCTGTTGACGTCTTTCGGCTGATGACGATGATGATAATGACGATAGTGGCTATGATTTAATGCATGTTGAATAGTTTGATTAACAATCGCTTTCAACACTTTTCGCACGTAATCTGGTTGTTATATCGTGAGTTCTTATTATAATACTCGAATGTAGCCACCTAAGCCAATGTTGAATAAGTTTCTGTCAAAAATTTCATTTTTGGTACAAGCTTTTATTGCCGTACTTTTCTTTATACCGTCATGAACTACTCATTGAGACGATTCTAACGAGCCCAAACTCGATGGGGTTATGTGGTTTTAATATAGAGTTCCTATGGCCACCTTCCAGCTCCATCATCAGATCAGCTCCACGTCATCATAATATTGCATTGTCACGCGATTTGCATATTCGTGCAAAATTTCAGCTCAATCGGAAAGCGCGAAGTGGATCAAATTTAACTTGCAAGATTTGATTACAGACAGACAGACAGACAACGAGACAGGTGAAAGTAAATAAGTTTCTGTCAAAAATTTCATTTTTGGTACAAGCTTTTATTGCCGACTGTACTTTTCTGTATACCATCATCAACTGCTCATTGAGACGATTCTAATGAGCCCAAACTCGATGGGGTTATGTGGTTTTATTACGGAGTTCCTATGGCCACCTTCTGTCTCTATCATCAGATCAGCTCGATGGTACCATAATATTGAATTGTCATCCAAACTATAGTTATACCCAAAATTTCAGCTCAATCGGTCACCGGGAAGTGGGTCAAATTTAACTTGCCAGATTCTGACGGACAGCTTACTTACTACATACATACATTTATACTTACATACGAACAAGTCAAGTTAATATAAAGCTTGTAAAAAAGGACGTCATTCAACATTTCTTTAATGTAGTGTTATTTATAATTGAAGGCATAATTATATGACGATACACAGTCAGTAAAAAAATGTGATTTGTGACAAACAGCATAAATAAGGGATCAGTCCGGGTAAAAATATATTTCGTATTCGTAACATAATCATACAAGGTGTAACAAAAATGGGGTATGAACCTATCAAGGTAAGCCCTTGATCGGTGCATACCCCATTTTTGTTACACCCTGTATTTTATGCAGACTGTACCCGTATCTCAACATTTCTTGAAGAGTTTGGACCAATTGAAGACATACTTTTTTTAACCCCCGACGCAAAGAGAGGGGTGAAAATCTGTGTATCTGTGTATCTGTCTGTGGTATCGTAGTTCCCAAACGGATGAACCGATTTTCGTGTAGTTTATTTGTGTCATAGATAATTTTATCCTGAGTGTTCTTAGCTATGTTTCATGAAAATCTGTTCAGCCGTTTGAAGATCATCGGCTCTTTTCTAGTTGATGAGGGGATCTGACTAATTTCCTTATGTCCGATCGATTCGAAATTTGGTACCGTGTTACTTCAATGATATTGAAATTATATGGTAAGGTAACCATGACCTGATCAGTGGTTGAAGATCATAACTTTAAAAAGGACAAAATAAAAGTAAAATTTAAAAAGCCCCCCGAAAAAAAACTAAAAGCTAACAAATCATGTTTTAAACCTATTATAATTATTATCGTCACATATACTATACTTGTACTATTATTTATTCTGTGCTATTATGTAAGTTCAAATATTTTTAGTTTCCAAGCGTCGTCGCGTCGGGGGACCGCTTCAGTCGTCATAAAATAAGTTGTATGCTCCATAGTCAAATAATATTAGTTTACCTAGTTACCTACATAAAAAATCGTTTTTGTATTTTGTACTTGCATACGACCGAAATGAAATCAAAAATCGTAGATAGCATTTTGTTTCAATCGCGCCATCTGTGTTTCTTCTTATGAACGAACGTGACGTTTAAAGCGGGCCGGCACTATTGCAGCAAGAGTATTCGGTTAGTGGTTTACTCATCATTGAGCTGTTGACGACGGCGGGCAGAGGGCGTTAGTTGTACACAAAGTCACAATATTCGCGAGGAGCATAATAGAGGAAATGATTATAATACTCGTATAATATTGAGATAGTCCGCCTGTTGTTACCATTATTTATTAAGCTATAATTTTTTTTGTAAGATGTTTCCCTCCTGTTGTGGTGCGATAAAGAGTATTTATTATTATTGTTATTATAGTCATCAGCTTCCTCTATGTACTAGCGCCATCTATCGACCAATGCTCGAGTAAACAAATCTAAACTGCACAGCTATCACAAGACGGCGCGCGAGCTCTCTATTTTTCTCGTACTATCCGTCTCTCTTATTAGAACACAGTACAAGAGGTATAGTGCGAGAAAAATCGAGAGTATGTCGCGGCCGTCGCATGATAGTCGTGCTGTGCTTTATGCCCTAAGCTTGCCAGTCATGCAAAATTACTATCATAATTAATGATATTTCCCAATAACTCGTTATTGTGTTTTCAATATGTGTTTATTTATAAATGAAATAAGTATTTAAAATCAGATCTCCTCTTAATAATACCAATTCAAAATTTAGGAAAAGCTCCATCTGTCGAGCTACGTTCACACTAACACATGCATGCATGCATTCCTAAGCTACCCAGTTCGAGTTGGGAACTTCACATTGCAGGTCCCCTTTGTTTTTCTTTACTGAAACGAAAACAGTGCGTATTTCATCATGTACGGTAAAGTTACGAGAAACATATCCTACATTATTCTGCAGGCACGACAGAAATAGGCGGCTAAAATAGAAATACTCGCAAAGCAAGGCAATTCACATTGCACGTAGAACCGATGGCCGCTGGGGCGGAAAGGTTCTCGAGTGGCGACCACGTACTGGAAGGCGCAGCGTGGGTAGGCCCCCCACAAGGTAAAGGTCACGGGAGTCCACTGGATGCGGGTGGCGCAGGACCGCGGTCATTGTGGCACTCTTTGGGGGAGGCTTATGTCCAGCAGTGGACGTCGTTCGGCTGATATGATGATATGATGAAGGCAATTCTCTGTGCCAGCAAAAGTGCGCAAATAAAAATAATCTAACTAGGTACCTGCCTTTTTTTGCGCCTAACCTAATAAAATCCATCATGTTATTGGTTTCGCCGGTGAACCAGACACAATTCGGAGGTAATAATAATAACTTTTCATTAGTATGGGGCTAGGTACCTTTATTGTTTTCTTATTCGATTCAACCGTTTCGGTCTAATCTGTGGATGTGGTTTCTTCTTGTTATGTTAATTAAGTATGGTGTTTTCGTTCTAAATAGTACTTGCGTTTCAAAGAATTATTATCATGTAAGGTCACTTTGGCACTCTTTGGGGGAGGCCTACGTCCAACAGTGGACGTCTTTCGGCTGATATGATGATGATGATGATGATTATCATGTAAGTACCTACGGTACCAGTAGGTACCGTCAATAGGCATATTGGCTTTGTTCGGCACTTAAGTCAAAACTGGTACGATTTAACCGATTCTCCCTAAATAATTGCAATTTCTAATTACGATCGACGAGATGAATTTGGTACAATAAGAATTGTTATTTCTTTAAGATTTCATGCCATCTTCTCAATTTTTTTTATGACCTAAGTGTGGATAGTGTGTAGGTATGATTAAGTTTTTTAAGCAAATTAAGCCCTTGTTAAATATAATAAAAAGCAATGTTGACTGTCCTAATTGACTTGGTAAAATTTCTTTAAATACTCCCATAAGAAGTTTCCACCAATTTATACAATAAATACAAATAGAATAAAGAAAACACGCGTTTGAGTAAGATATTTTCGTATACGATATTAGCGAAATAATTTCCATAAATGCATCACAAATGACCCAAACTTTGAGACAATCGCGAAATAGGCAATAATTCAAAAAACATCCCAACATATCTGAAAATAACTAAAACTACATGTCTCATAAATCAACGAATTCGTTCCGAAATATTAGACAACCTACTTACGGGGCAGAGATGAGAAAAGCTATCACATTGTGCGACGCAAGCCTGCATGGTATTACAAGAAAGTAAATAGTGGTGCTATATTCTTTTTATACGTTTGTAGCTGGGTCAAGTACGACGTACTTAACCTCTTATTGACTACAAGTAATATGTTTCTACTAACTGCACACAGTACAAGAGAAAACTTCCGAGATTGGATTACATACATATAACGTTGTACAGTTTTCCAACTGAAACTTCTGTTTAGATTCGAATCTTATCTGATTAGCAGTGCGACCCGCGCTAACAAAGTTGACTTTTCCCTTGTTTAGTGATAACGTACGAAGGAACGAAAACTGTTCATATACGATTTCAAAGCGCTTTTGACATTCCTACCAACAAGTTCAATACGGCAAAAACGCGTATCCGAGTTGTTCCCAGACAACGTAAGCTACGAATAAAGTAAATATAGAGTACATGAAAATAGCTCGAATAGCCGATCCCGTGGTTTTCCCGCTGAGTAGCGGAAAACGCCTATGGCATAAACGACTGTTTGGTGGGTTCCCGGCAGTGAATGTTTTAAGCCACAGTGGAATGTCATCTCTAATCAGATCGTATGAGAGCTAGTCTCTTATTGCAAACTCAGCAATTCTGCAAAACAGCAAAGGGTTTTTTTAATGTGATTCCTCTATTAAGGTGGTTTATTTTCCATACAAAACGTCTTTTGACATTCGCAGGCTAACGGCGTGATATTTTAAGAAACGTATGTAACAAACTTTCATAAATTGGCTTCTCGTTTGCGCGAAATTCCCCTTTTCCTAGAATAAACTACATAGAATAATTAGGAATACTATTTTTCTCAAATTATTCTACTTTATACAAGTTAATTCTAGGAAAAGGGGAATTTGAATGAATGAATGAATTAATGAATGAGATAATTTCGCGCAAAAGGAAAGCCAAATTAAAAGGTGTTACATAAGTTTCTTAAAATATCACGCCGTTAGCCTGCAAATGTCAAAAGACGTTTTGTATGGAACTCGAAACACCTTATTAACATTTATAGGTCACGGTCCTCACTTACCTACTATCAAGCAGACTGTACGCTTCTTTGACCCCATTGTAGCATAAAACAGTTTATGTGCTAGTTTTAATGGCCACAACTGAACATACATAGATTCTTTTAAGATAACATTTCTTAGGATTCCTACCACTGAATGAATGCTCTGCAAATGAAACTGTGTGACTGAAAACTAGCCAAGTTATAAATTCTATTGAAAGAAACCTAACAAACTTCTTTTACAAACTAAGGAAATTCTTGAGCTATGATTAAAGAAACCTGCATTCTTAATATGACCTGGACTAACGAGGTCATATTATGGCAACACGGGAACTGCTGGAAGTTCTTTAAAAAATACTACTCTTTGAAATCTATAATCTTTAATACTATTGATTAAGAAAGAAAGAAAGAAAGAAAGAAAATATGTTTATTTAGCATATAAGAGATAAAAGACACCAGATATTACAGGCATAATCAAAACATGCTAAAATGGTCGCCACTCAGCTTTGTGCCACGAAATAAGCCGTAAGGTTATATTTCGCAGCGCTGATTTTCAGTGACGCCTGGCTACCGGGGTAATTGTCACTTTCTGGGCCCTATTTCACCACCTTGACAATTGTCACCTGACAATGACAATTTCACGTACATTGCTGGGTCAATAAGCTGTCCAGCAACTAACTTAATTTGTAGACGCAGCCATGTAAAGCGAATTGTCATTGTCAGGCGACAATTGACGATTTGGTGAAATAGGGGCCTGGTTTGTGTTGATTTCATCTACAAATACAATTTTATATAATTTAACTAAGACATGCAATAAAATAAAACATTAGGGAGTGTATAAGTGTGTGTGTGTGTGTGTGTTTGCGTGTGTGTTTGTGCGAGCGTTTGAACCGTGGTGCGAAAATTTAAATTAAAGATTTTTAGTTATAATTCTTTGATATATTAATATTAAATGAAATAAAGACATTTTAAAAACAAGGAGCAAGAAAGTTCTTGAGATAGGTAGTATACAGATACATATTTATCTAGATAGAATTAAAAGCGGTCAAGTGAGAGTCACGGACTCTCGCACCAATGGTTCCGAATATATATGTAAGTATGTAAACGGCCCATTTTTCGCTTTGTAAACTTCGGAGATAAACGCAGGTTTTTTTTACATTTCTCGTCATAAAACGATACTAACTAGCTCGATAATAACTAAAATGTCGAAAGTTAAGTCCATACTAATATTATAAATACGAAAGTGTATCTGTCTGTCTGTCTGTTACCTATTCACGCTTAAACCGTTAAACCGCTTTAGGTTAAATTTGGTATAGAGATAGTTGTAGTCCCCGGGAAAGAAATAGGAAAGTTTTTATCCCGGAAATCACCCCCCAGCTATCGCAGCTAAACGAGTTCCACGCGGGTGATGACGCGGGCAAAAACTAGTTATTCAATAAAAATCTACTACAACATATAAATGTCGACTATTAACTAATCAAATAATCCGACTTTTGTCCTTTCCGGTGCAAAGGCGCCCATAACACAGAACCTTTTAGACGTCATGTCCTGTGTCACAAAAACTTTTCGTACATGCGACAGACTTAGTCAAAAATCTACCAATTAACCTATTTCCCCAGCAGCAGTAAGAAGCTTACAATCTCATCGTTATTTGCATTGCATATGACTTTAGGTTATGTGACATCGAGACCCAGTTATTTGGAAATCACCTACTTTGAAACCACAAAAATCCAGGACATTGTATGTTTATGTTCGTGTTTACGCTGAGCTCGGGGCTGTTAAGCTTGTTTATCTGTTTGCTACAATGTCGGAATAACATTGAGGACGAATAAAGAGACCTTTTACGAAAGTTGTGATAGGTAACTTTATTAATAGCTGTGAACATTGTGTGTTTGAAATTCTTGCGTTACTCGTATTGGTTGAAAATTTTATATTACCGGACCGAAGGAATTGCGTATATTTAGCTATAAGTCATCTTAACCTCCTGAGACCCAGAGCACTCTTTTCTGTTTTTAAATATACTTAGACATTTCGGACATTCAGTAAAAGTACAATGTTAACTTTAATATTTGTACAAAATTGTGCAGGTATTATGCGCTCTTAGCAGGTTAAATTACTTACTTACTACTTTTTAACCGACTTCGTAAAATCGTAAATCGACAAATTAAAACGTCCAAACGCTTCCATCGCTTTTTAAAGACGCAAATAAGTCCTAAAGCAGTTTCTACTGCTACCCCTGATACCGCATTAAGTCAGGAATAAAGGTGACATCAAATCTTTACGACACAGTTAGTTGGCTCAAAGGGTGTCCGAAGCCGTGTTAAAAAAATAAGGTCAAACAGGGGTGGTTTAATAAACAACACTATCGACCTAGTTAGATAGACGGCGCCAGCTACTTCTGTTTCTGTGATCGTTTTGATAACCCTAGCTCTGGGTGTGACTGCCGGCAGTTTGGCAGGACGCTAGGAGAGTTGAATGTGGAGAATATTTGAAAATAAAAATTCAACTGTTTTTTTGATTTAATGCTACTAACTGACGGATACAAATTAAAGCGGTCATTCGCTTTAATTTGTGCAAATAGGTGACTGTGTACATGGCGATTCTTACTGAATTCGTTACGTAAATTTTTCACGAGCGACCTGCATTTAAGTGTGTGTAATTGTTTTCTGCATTTATGTGTTTTTTAACAATATAATTATCTTGTCATAAATATTATAAGTAAGTACCTATACCTACTGGTAATACTCATGTAATATTTGCCGCTTTTACTGATTCATCTCTATCTATAACATTTCTCATTTCCATTTATGTTCTTAGAGAAATAGCCATAAGTACCTTTTTCTTGAACGACACATATTTTTAACATAAGCACTACGTATTTTATATCCAAGATACTAATAGCAATCAAAACAGACAGTGATAGATTTCAAGCATTTAACACGCTTAGAATATATAAATAATCACATGGAAAATAACCCTCTAATTACAAGTATTTTCGAAGCTAATGTTAATGATGTTAATGATAAAGCCTGGAATTATTAATAAAGTATAGTAGTTGGTAAATACTGACTCACATTTGACAACATTTAAGGAAACTAGTAATTAGAGAGTTGAAGGAAAAGGCAGAGAATAGAACAGAATAAAATTACATCACCGACAAGAGCCAAGCTCTTAAATATATGATGATGAGTAATTAGATCAACGACATTGTTTTCAAGGAGTATTTGCCAACCAAAGTTTATTCATAAACTTGTCCCAGTCTTTCCTTATTTGTGGAATGTACTAGTTCAACTTCGTATATTTTCGTTTTCCGTCTATATGTAACAAAACTAAGTCGGTACTGTGCAAGTGACCCGATATTTTTAACCCCATAGATACTTTGCATCGTATTTATACATGCACACGTTTTTTTGTCACATTTCTTGCATTTTTATTAACTCATTCGAGGCAACGCTACATGAGCTACGCCGTAGCGCGTAGCAGCATTTTTCCGCTGTGGAGCGGAAACCGCTCGTAGAGGTATGCCTTATATCACATATATACAGATAAATCCATATGTATAAGTAACTGATGTACTGATTCTACAATAATTCATTTTCATTAATTAAGATGGGCAAGGTACTTAGTTTGACAGGACGACGGCAGATGGTCAAAGGCGTTCACAGACTGGTGACCAAGGTTTGACCATAAATCCGTAGACCTGTGAGTCCCTATGATACTTGGCGTTGCAGGGATGGCAATTGTGGATGAGACTAGACAGAATGGGGTATGTGTCGTGAACATGAAGGCGTTTTTTACTCAACAATGAGTGGATACAACCTTAGAATTAATTGAATTGAGTTATCATCCCTGCATTTTCTCGTTTGTAGGTACCTTAATGGAGTCAAGAGGTCCGCTTTGGCACCTAATCCCAAGATTCAGCGTATCTAGTTATAGAAAGAAAGAAAGAAAAGAAAGTTTTTTTGTTGATTTCATTTGAAAATGTTATTCTAAGATTATATAGTCAAGAATCCGACAAACTTTCCACCCGGAAGTAATTATGTAGATTTCAATGAAGCATGCATTGTCTTTTTTTATACGATTTATCTTGAATATTATAGAGCAAATGTAAATGAACCAAAATAAAGACAAAAATATTTATTAATATTTTTTCTGACTTTTCAGAAGTTAGTTAACTTATCATTTTTTTGATGTCTGAAATTTTGTCGGATTTTGTCGCTGGGTAACTATTTAATTGATAATATATCCGTTACACATAAAAAATAAGCTATTATAAATTATTTCCAAAATTGACATTTTTTCCATACGAGTTGTCAGTTCATTTACTGGACTATTATACGAAAGCGACTGCCGTCTGACTTTCCAACAGAGACAGAACACACACCATGTTTGGAATTAGACATAGACATAGAAAAACTTTGTTATGTTATGTTATAGCCTTTGTTGCTATTCATTGAGTGTAATGTTGTATTTCTTCTTTGCTTAGTTATTTGGTTTCTTTATTTGTTTTGGGTGTTCGCTTGCCAGTCGGCAAATGCCTCCTCCAGCCTTCTCCACTCATACCGTCTGTCTCTGGCAACACTGCTCCAGACCCCGTATCATGGTCGGCCTTATCACGCGATAAGTTACAAGATCTCGCGTCCGTCTCGATCTATTGAACGGTGTTAGCCAGTGACGGACGCTCTGTCTTGTCACTTATCGTGTGACAAGGCCGTCCACGCTACGGGGTCAGGTGACACCAGCAACAGGCCTAATGTCGTCGTGCCATCTTTTGATCTGCCTGCCTCTCTTTCTTTTGCAGCCTCTTGGGTACCACTGGGTTACCTTTTTACTCCACTTATCTATGCCTCTAATAGTGTGGCCTGACCACTTCCATTTATGCCTCCTAATTTTTGTGACAATGTCTTGCACCTTGGTTTTGCTTCTTATGACTTGGTTCCTTATTCGATCAGCTTTTCTTACTCGTAGCATACTGCCAGAAAAACTTTATTCAACATCAAATATTAAAAATACAGTGTACAAATTAGGCTTAAGGGGATGCCTTGATTCGAGTCGACCACGCCCCCTTGACAGAGACACGCTTATGCCTTGTGCGCACGAGAAAAAGAGATGCAACAACGCTTCGGGAATGGCTTTTTTGAACATATTTGGATAAATTATTCACATTACATTAAGTGACATTTTAGATGAGATAAAATACTATTGTATTAATTAACTGGATTGTGTCGTAAAAAAATGTATTGTTTGAGTAGGCTGAGTAAAAAAAGGAAAATATAAAGACCCAACTTTGGTTTTTCTTTTCTATAGAGGAAATTTTAGGCCATCGTGTATCGATTAAACCAGATAAACAATCATAAAGTCAAGAATCATATTTCTGAAAATCAGACCTTATTGTCTCTTAATCTAGTCAGAACGGCGTTGCAAAGAATTCGATAATTTCCAATGCACCCCCTTAAGATTAGACTTATAACCTATATAAGTAGTACCGTACGATAGGATGCATAACAATGTGTGATGGCTAAAAAGGGGCTAGACTCAGCATAATGTTGCAGTGAGTAGGTACCTACCTACACCGCAACGCTGGTTTTCAGTTAGGCCCCTTTACATATAAGCTTAATATACTTTAACCATAATATTACGTCGGCACGGAATAAATATTTATTTTAAGTGTGAGTCATGTTTTGTGTAAACTTTGTACCTACTTAATTTGATTTATATTATGACCGTGGTTTGGTTGTACTAATGGGCAAATATATATGGTTAGGTGACAAGTATATTATTGTTATAAATATAATTCGACCGATTTCCTCACGATGTTTTCATTCACTGAATATTTAATTGTTGTTTGTCTTCTAGTATTTAAGGAAAAACAAGTAGGTCCGCCTATATTTTTCCTTGTCATTGGCATTTTGTGCGGTGATGGGTCAAACCGCAGTAACTTCCTATACCTACAAATACATGACTCTACGATAAGTGACACATCCATTGTTCTCGTAAATTGTTTCCTTATTGATCTCCTATTTTATGTCACCTTTAGTTAAAAGCAATGGAAAACAACACTCTTAGTGCCGAATCCCCTTTAAAAAAATACCCGTTTACATTGCTCTTGACTTTAGAATGTTCTAGAGGCTCTCGTGTTGCTGGATTGACTGGATTTGAATGCTCCTAAATGTTTTTTACCGGGTAGTCTAAAATCCATTGTTTTTTGGTTTTATTCTACGTTTAGTTACGTGTAATGCTTTGGCTTACAAGTTTCGGATACGTACCAGTACTTCTAAAAACTTAGTATTACATGGGTCGCAACTACATAGTAGAAAACTATGACTATAATGGTAAAAATCTACAAATAGGTAGGTACTAGATACTTGGTTTTGTAAATATAGGTACACGTACAATATGGAAATATCAGGATGAAGTTATATGGCCTTCTGGGGCCCCATAGAGGAGATCACCCGGACAGACGGACAAACGGAGAGGACTTCGGTCGCTTCGCTCGCTCGTCCAATTAAACATTCGTCCCCGGGTGACAAACACCACGTAAGTGGTGGTGCAATGCCGTTGAAACGAGCAACAACAAACAGAATGAAGCCATGACTATTTAAGTTCTATTGAAATATTATCACTGACGTATTGCCGTGTATTGCCGCTCCAGGTACTACAATATTATGTCGAATAACAACAATAACAGTGAAATAAAATAGAGTGCATGATAAAATTTTAATAAAACTTTTCGTCAAGAAGGACGGCAAAAGAACTGAAGTTTTGTGGCATTAAATTAAGTAGATTTAAGGAAAACGTGAACCAAATGGGTTTCGTGTTCCGAAATTTGATTATGTAACTGTCTCAGAGCACGCAGGTGCGGGAAATATCCTTCAAACAGGTAACCGTTCCTTAGGACAATGGTATTTATTTAGTTACAGTGAAATTAAGTAACTACGCAAACTTAGTGAGCAAACTCAGCAGGTATACCTACGTAATTATTTCCTTGTAAACAAATCATATTATTTACCCTTATTATCGGATTCCAGAACTGTCAGATTCGCATGCAGGGTCCCTACCCACTAGGCTAAAACGGTCGTAAACTAACTGACAAAATAGATTTACCTGCAATGTCGTACAGGACGGAATGCCCATAAATAAATATCTGAAACAACGTGAGAAATCTGTAGGTGCGGTGAAAGGCACGGGGACGTTTAACGTAAGTATAGATGTACAAATTTAGTTCTTAGTAATAGCATAGTTAGTTTAAAAAATATAAAAAGAGTGCTGTCTTCGCCAACAAACTGCTTTGCAGTTTGGCGAAATTAATTCATGTATTTGTAACAATGGCTCTTGTGAAATAAATTAAAATAAAAAAAAATAAAAAAAAATTACAAAGCTCAACTAATTACCGTCGCCCCCAGTGTACCGTTACCTAACACGAGTACATTTCACATATGAGTACCTACGTTTGTTATATAACAAAGAAATGCAACGCACGGTTACACACCGCCAACAAACCCACACAAAAGAGGGCATGCGACGCATTTTAGATTTGAAAGCGTATTGAATATCAAGTATTTGGTTCTGGATGCATAGAGAAATGTGTGTCTTTTAAATTTGTAGTCATATGAAAGAAACAGGTATAGTTTTTTTCAATGTCTGGACTCCAGAGTAAACATACTTATAAATATCAATGAACTCTGTTCGACTGACTCCGTAGATGCGCAGACGGGTAAAATGGTGCGTTTAATCAGAGCTTCTTATAATCCCGGCTTTTTTACATACATACATACATACATTCACGCCTTTATTCCCAAAAGGGGTAGGCAGAGAGAGCACATGAAACTTATGTTCCAGCGCCACTTTTAGCATAACTGTGGGTATAAAAGGTCGACAAAATGTGAAATTGCAGTGATAGGTTATTGCTAGCCCATCGCCCACAACACACTTCAACCAACCCTTAGGCGACTTTTACGACACCCACGGGAAGAAAGGGGGTGGTGAAATTCTAACCCGACACCACACGGGAAAATCCAGGCTTTTGCCCGCACATTATATGCGAAAAAGGAGTATTACGAGGGGTGATCCAAAAGTTTTGATAATCGGTATTAAAAACAGAAGTTCTCCGTATCATATAATTTTTAATTATTGAATACACTCTTTATTAATTTACTTCCCTATATGTATAATATATTAAAAATGTTTTAATTTTGCTACATATAAAAAAAAACTTTGGATAGACGAAATGAAGCTTAGTTTTTACATCGACGCAATTGCACCGATTTTATTGAGGAGTTTTCCATATCTAAGAATAAGAAGTAATAGTAAAAGCGTTGGTCTAGATTACAATGTAGGCAACTAGATTTATAGAATTCACAAGTCTGAAGAACAACCCTGGTAATCGGCAAGCTCAGCCAAAAAAAACTCATAGAATTGGTTTTTTATTTCATTGGTTTTTTTCTGAGAAGGCCTCGCTTAATTGCTATAGAATTATGATGTATCACTCTCCCTTCGTATTTATATTCATACTTTTGTCACCTACGTCCACCCTATTTAAATAAATTAAAAAATATGTATTGATGGCCAGAAAAACCTACCTTGAACTTTGTTACGTGAGCCGTGCCTTAAAAAAATGATGACATGAGTTTGATTTATTAATTTCGTGGCATCCAAATGAATAAACTTCAAATTTTATTATAAACTTTTTTTATTACCGCACCAGAATTTTGCCAACACCGCCCCTAACATGTAACAAAATATCCTCCCATTTTACAGACGTCAGAATATATTCTATACCATCATATTTATTTAGCTATTAAAGAAAAACAAATGAATGAATTCTTTTTTTTAATTTTAAGGTTATTATTGAATAGTGGTAGGAATGACAATCACAAATTATCATCACGAGACCAAATTATGCTGATTATCAAAACTTTTGGATCACCCCTCGTACTCGTAGGTCCACTTTTAAATCATTCTCTTAAAAGTGCCACAGCTGACACCCCTTTACGGGATACTTTCCAATATTTAAACAACCACATGTCCTTTGGTAGGTTTAGGGTTAGAAAGAAATTTTTTTTTAGTTGGTGTCGTAAGAGTATTAATGGTAGAAATGGCGATAAACCAGCAACCTATCACTATATGTAGGTACTTATTAAAAAAAACACCTATAGTTGCTATTTAATAGCACTTAAAAATATTTTTCGTTTGTCCTTTCTACCCCCTTTGGGAATACAGGTGTGCAATTTGTGTGTTTGTATGTTAATGTCTTAAAAGATATGTTATTGAGAAGTTTCCTTCCCGATGACATGCTGTTTTAATATCTTTAATATTTAATATCTTAGGATGATCATTGATCAGCGTAGCGTAGGTTAGGGAGTGGTTGGACATCGTTTTGGAGCAGAAATTTAAATTTGCCAATGTGTCATCACAAGCAAACCATAATATAATAATAGCTCATACCCTAACAGCAGAAACCTCTCAAGAATGACACAGTGCTCATGGACAAAGATAGTATGAATAAAGAATAGTGGATTAGAAGAAGAAAAAGAAGAAAATAAAAAAGCAGTACCTACTTAACTACTTAAAAGAGCAAAGTTTAGTTTCAATCAGTGAACTATGGATAGATAGAGGAAGCCGTCTTAAACCTCTGTAACAGACAAATAAATTACAAAATGAATAAAAAATGTTGTAAAAACCTTTTCTACTCTGGTTTGACAGAGTTCTTTGATACAAATCAAACTGGCAGCCTGTGCATGACCGCTTTTCGACGACTTCACGGGTCGCCGAACGCCGTAATTGTATGAAACGTCGCTGCAAAGGTATCTATCTAGATTCATCACTATCACAACACTATCCTATGTCAGCCCCTGTATGTGTTTAAAATGTAACTTTAGTGTTTGGTAATATGGTCTGTATTGCTTTTAGATGGGTGTTTGCGATATGGTTTTGCGTAAGTTGTGCTTGGCACCGGTGGCACCAAGTCATGTGCCACTAGAGATTGATGAAATTGGAATGTGTTGCTCGGATTGAGATTAATTAGGTTAAGCCTACAGTAGGCTTTGGTAAGGTACTACAATCAATCAATCCATGTACCCAGTTCGTTGACGAAATGAATATTTCATGTAATTTTCTGATAAATATGATGCAGGAACTGCCTCCCAACTGATGAAGTACCTCCACCTTGCAGAGGACTGCAGTCATAATGTCACCACTGCTTGCTTGGTGTTGTGTAGCTGGTGATTTGTGATGAATCAGGGCGCCAGAACTCCTGGGAATACGCTGTGATATGAGTAAGGGACCTTATATATCTCTAGCTGTCATCACAACGAATCCTCAAAACAATGAGGGGTCGACCACTCATTTGTGATTATTCTGGAGTCTTAATAGTCCATAGTTTACTCTGTCAAAAAAAAACAACAATATGCACATTTCCAAACATAGACATAGGAACAACATTTATATTTAATGGGGAACTGGGACCTTGTTCCTCGTTCACGTCGTCACTGGGAAGGGAATATTTTGGATGTGACCTTGCTTTGTAAAGATTGTTTATAACTTACTGATATCAGTTACATATAAACTAAATGTATATATGTAATTGATTATTGCGCTTGACATTTCTACTGTTTCACTTTTAATTGAGACAGTTGCGTTGTATTCATTTTATCGCTTTAAATGTTGACATCCGTGTTCTATTGATTTGGTTTAATTTGACTAACTGCGTAACTCTTCTTTTTACCCGACTGCCGAAGGAGAGGAGGGTTATTAAGTGACAGTTTGGGAATTTATTTTTAATCTATTATTTTGATTGCGTATAACATATAAATATGTTTTACTGCAAATAAACGAATCAAACAAACAATGAAGCTAGATATAGATAATAAAATATTGCCTCGAGATAATTTAACATCTTCCTTATCCATTTCTAGGTTCAAGAATATTTACCTCGAATCCTCTCTTACTTTCAACAACAATCTCATAAAGAGAAATAAAGTTTATGACATTGTCTGCTTTGATGGATTAACATCCGCGGGAGCTATAGGTAAACCTCCTTGGAACGAGTGCCTATTTACTTTTGGATCACCAGTACTATGGTGGTTCTGGTACGTATAAAGCGTTGAATACGTCCCCACATCTGTCCTTTTCCGAAGCTTGAATTAACGAAGGTAGCTAGAGCAATTAACTGGCGGAACGATGACCCAGTTCGTTCGACGTGTTTCCACTTTCCACACTGTTCTTATGTACTCCCGTTATTTTTATGTATGTATATGTATGTATGTAAATACTTTACTGTACACAAGTGTAACGTGACTATCAATAATACCCATCAATAATATTGATTCAATATTACAGTGGCAATGGCAACACTGTATTTGCTCATGTCAAAGTGAATGAACGGATAGCTACGTCACTTCCAGTCGGTTGCGTTTTGACTTACTTCGGAACGAGCCATCTTGGACTAAGGTTGGTGACATTTTGATCATTTGTGTTTTCTTGTAATAAATACTTGTTATATTTTATTGTTTTAAATTGGTCTCCCTTTCTGAGATCCCGTAACATCTCAGAAGTGGGATGTTGCGAATAATTACGTCCGTTCCACGCCATTTAAAGTTCGACCGTTTATAAAATAAAAATAAACAACATCACATTACTTAAGAATTTAATAGTCGGTAAGTCAAAATATACGTGAAAATAGAATGACATGTAATGATTTGACAAATTAGTAACTGTTAATTGTGAAAAGAATCTATCAATAAGCAGATGGAAATGGATTACGAATATAAAAACAATACGACGGTAGTTACTTATCTTTAATTTTTGTTGCGAACAGTGTTGAGTAAATGTAAAAATAATTATAGAAATAGATAGAATAGACGTGATTGTATAAGTTAAAAGTAATTTTAGGTAAAAATGATTCAGTTATAGGCGGATGAAATCGGATTACGAATTAAAATATGATAAATGTTGATACATGACCTTGAGTAAAAGTAAATATTTATTAAAAATACATGAGAAAATAGGAAGAATAGTTGTATTTCTATTGATACAATACCTTTAATCACGAAAACATGCTACAAATAAGCAGATGGAAATCGATTTAAAACTAAAATAGTGGTGGTCAAAAAGAAATTGTTTTTTTTAAATGAAACCAGTTCGAAGGAAATGTACATCAAACATCTTCTAAATTAATTAGTATGTTTATTGTTTCCATTTTCATTTATCTAAAACGTAGGTGGCAAGGATTTTAGCAAGCACCTGCTAACATAAATTAATCTGAGTTTCAGCAAATGAGCGACCGAGAAACTGATCGGAATTTGCGGGGGAGTCCACGACGTAGTCGCCGGCGTAGCCGTAGCGATGACCATGACACGCGAACACGGCGCACCAGCCGCAGCCATCGTGATCCTCGCTCTTCGTGGACGCGGCCAAGTCGCAGCCGCAGTCGTCATGACCATCGAGCTTCGCGGACGAGGCCGAGTCGCAGCCGCAGTCATCACCGAACCCGGAGTGACAGCCGCACTGAACGAGAGCTGGTACGAATGCGAGACCAAGTGAGGACCCTTGAAAACGAGGTACGTAGAAAACGTGCACGAATTAGTGATGACGAACGTGACGGGCGATCTTTAACATCCAATACCGGCCCTGGTGGCCGTACAGATAAAACTGCACGTCAAAACCGCCACACTCGTGACCGTTGCCTGAGAACACCAACAAAAGAACGTAAATCTGCTGACCGTAATGATAATAAGGAACAGAGTGAACGCAAATCTGCATCGGATTTCTTTGAGGAGTTTTTAAATGTATTGAAAGCTAGGACAGGGAATAATGAATCGTTCTCGGGCTCATCTTTAAATAATGTTATACCAGAGTATGACCCAATGCTTAAAGAACAAACTATCAATATCTGGCTTGACAAAGTAGATGAATGTTCAGAAATTTATAACTGGAACGAAAGACAAACAATTCATTATGCCCTGCCTAAACTAACTGGACTCGCTAAAACCTGGTACCAGGGTTTACCCTCAATTAAGCATACCTGGAGTGAGTGGAAAGGAATGTTGAGAGAATCATTTCCAGCTACTGAAAATTATGCTGAACTCCTGACAGATATGCTTAATAGACGGGTGCGCCCTGGAGAATCACTTGAAGTTTATTATTTTGCGAAACTCAATCTATTGAATAGATGTAAAATATTTGAAAAGCAAGCGGTGGACTGTTTACTGTATGCAATTGATGATAGGGGTGTACGCGTAGGTGCTCAGGCCGCTAAATTTGACAAACCTGAAGACGTACTAGAATTCTTTAAGACTGTGAAATCAAACAACCGGACCCAAGTAGACACTTTCAGGGATATGAACCGCGACAAACGTCTGGGCAATAACACACATTTCAATAATAACCCAACGAGGTCCACTGACAACAGTAGTGGTACGCTCAAGAATAATAGTAATAAGGCGCCTATTAGATGTTTTAACTGTCAGGGTGTAGGCCATCCTAGTTTTAAGTGCCCGAAACCAGTAGTTAAGTGTACCAATTGTGGTTTCCTTGGTCATGACTCCTCACATTGCCCAAGAACAAAGGAAAATCTAGCACCCAAGGATAATAGTAAGAACGTTCTCGAAGTTTCCGTTTCTGATAACACGAATGATAAATATAAAATTCTCATAAATCTAAACGGTTTTCCTATAACCTGCCAGGTAGACTTAGGTAGTGAAGCTACTCTAGTTCGTAAAAATACTGCCTTGAATATGGGTATGACTTGGAAGGATGTTACTGGTCCCTACCTAAGAGGATTGGGTAACATACCTTACTTACCATTAGGCTCCACGTTAGTTAATATTGAAGTCCAGGGCATACTGGAAAGGGATGTCGAAGTGTTTATAGTGGACGACTATTTGATTAACTGCAATGTGTTACTTGGACATAGCTTTACAGAGAGACCTTCACTTATGATTGTAAAGACGCCAACAGATCTGAGATTTGAACGCACGGAACAGGAACATGATTTGAAGCTGCAACTGTATACAAGTTGTGATGTGACTATAGATGTAGGTGAGATGATATCTGCCCCCGTTAGGTCCGACATTTCGTGCCACGGTAGTATTTATGTTGGTGGGTCAGTCAGAGGCTCCGCAGGTCATGAATATTATCTACTGCCGGGCGAATATCAAGTCACGGGCGTCGACTGTAATCTGCTTATCCAGAATGTTAGTACGACACCGCTACAATTCAAAGCAAATACTTTAATAACTCGAGCTAGATTCATGGGCACCAGTAACAGCGTTATGAGGATTTCTGATGAATTTTCCTCGCAGACACCCGTGAGTCCTAAGTGTGGTGATCAGCTATCACCAAACCAAGTACATCAATGTGAAGAACTTCTAAGTAGATACAAAAACTGTTTTTCCACGGGAATGCATGACTTGGGATTCACTAATGTGACTGAGATGGAAATTCATCTCAAAGATACGACCCCGGTAGTTTATAGGCCATATCGGTTGGCCCATTCTGAGCGTAAGTTAGTTCAAGATATGGTGGGAGATATGTTGGACCACGGTATAGTGCGGGAGTCCCAATCACCATACGCCAGTCCCATCGTACTGGTTAAGAAGAAATCAGGAGAGAAGCGTCTTTGCGTGGACTACCGCGCCCTCAACAGTCGCACCAAACGAGATCATTACCCCTTACCACACATAGAAGATTTATTAGATCAGCTTTCTGGCCAATCGTTATTTACATCCTTGGACCTAGCCTCGGGTTACCACCAAATCCCGATTGCTGAGCAATCACGCGAAAAGACTGCGTTTGTCACGCCCGATGGCCTTTATGAGTACAATCGGGTACTCTTTGGACTGGCAAACGCCCCTGCGGTCTTCCAAAGGGCAATCCACAAAGTGCTTAGTAAATCTAAAGTCAGTTACATAGTAATTTACATGGACGACATTTTAATACCGTCGAAAACTTTTGAGGAAGGGCTTGAACGTCTCGAAGAGGTACTTGGATTGTTGAGAGAGGCGGGTTTCACTCTAAAGATGGAGAAATGTAATTTCTTTCAAGAGCGAATAGACTTCCTTGGCTTTGAAATTGATAAAAACGGTGTCAGGCCTGGGCTCTCTAAAACCGAGGCTGTGGCCAAGTTCCCAGCGCCGATTAATCAACACGAAGTGAGGAGATTTCTCGGACTTGCGAGCTTCTTCAGGAGATTCGTCAGGGGTTTTGCAATGATAGTGAGGCCCCTGACGGGCCTTTTGAAGAAGGATACACCTTGGAAATGGAGTGATCTGGAGGCCCAAGCCTTTCAAACAATAAAGGATAAACTGACGGATAGACCCGTTCTCGCATTATACGATCATACCGCAGAAACACAATTGCATACTGACGCTAGTAAGTTTGGCATAGCAGGCATATTGTTGCAGAGAAAACAAATTGACCCATGGCGGTCAGTCGCTTACTTTAGCCGTCAAACCCAACCAGAAGAGATGAAACTTCACTCATTCGAACTTGAGACACTAGCTGTCGTTAGCTCACTCAGTAGATTTCGTACATATCTGATTGGTATAAAATTTACAATTGTTAGTGACTGCAATGCTCTACGGTCTACTTTCACCAAAAGGGACCTCATCCCACGCATATCCCGCTGGTGGATTCAGTTTCTCGAGTTCGACTGTACTATCGAGTATCGCCCAGGTGAAAGGATGTCCCACGTCGATGCCCTCAGCAGGGGACCTGTATCAGTGGAGCCGGAACATACACATACACTAGATGTTTTATCAGTTGGTACCGAAGACTGGATCTCCACGGTACAGTCCTCTGATGATGAAATCAGACGCATAAAGGATATCTTAGAAGACCCAGAGACACGTAAAATTAAGCTAACACTTATCAGGAGTATACGCTTAAAAATGGACGGGTCTTTCGTGTATTAAAGGACGGTGTAACGAGATGGGTTGTCCCAAAGGGAGTCCGTTGGCAACTTTTGAAGGCTAACCATGATAACGTGGGCCACTTTGGCTTTGATAAGACGCTAGAGCGGATACGTTCTTTGTTCTGGTTTGCAAAGATGCGTAAATTCATCAAGAAATACGTGTCTGCTTGCTTAGAGTGCGCGCACCATAAGTTGCCCACGGGCTCGCGAGAAGGACTACTTCACCCCATCCAAAAGGTTGACATACCATTTCATACGCTTCACGCAGACCACCTCGGTCCCTTCCCGAAGAGTAGACGAGGATTCACATACATATTAGTGATAGTGGACGCGTTTACAAAGTACGTAAGTCTATTCCCGGTCCGAAGCACTAAAACTAAGGAGAGTATAAGGGCACTAAGAACTCTCTTTAGCTATTTTGGATCTCCAACTAGGTTGATAACAGATAGGGGGACAAGCTTCACAAGTAAGAAGTTTAAAACCTTCACACAGTCAATAGGTACGAAACACGTTCTGAATGCTGTCGCCACACCAAGGGCCAATGGGCAGGTCGAACGTTACAACAGAACGATCTTGGCTGCTCTTGGTTCCATGGCGCATGGCAAAAACAAAAACACTTGGGAAGACTTTCTCCCTGACGTTCAGTTAGGATTGAACACGACAATTCATGACGTAACAAAGAAAACGCCCACTGAACTTCTGTTCGGTAGAACAATAATAAATCCATCTCAGGGTATTTTAAATGAAATAGTAGACGAAGTTGAAAATGACAACGCAGGAGATAAGTCGATAGAGGAAATTAGAAATGAGGCTTCAGAAAGGATAGCACAAAACCAGGAAAAAATGAAAAATCGATATGATAAAAATAAAAAGAATAGTACAACTTATAAAGAGGGCGATTTAGTGAGGATTGCTAGGGCAGTAGTAACGGGGCCAGGGCAATCTAAAAAGCTAGAGGCAAAATGTAAAGGGCCATATAGAATCAAAAAAGTTCTACCAAACGACCGTTTTCTCGTGGAGGACACCCCCTTGACCAAAAAGGGAGCTAGGTACGAAACAGTCGTCGCAATCGACAAAATATTCCCATGGCTCAGTTTCAATGCCGCTGCTTGCTCTTCAAGTAATTCGGATAGCGACAATGATGAATGTGAGAACAAATAACCTTGATATTGATTGTTTGTAATTAATTTAACGAATACCGGATATGATAAATTGATGTAAAGCATAATTAAATATTGGAGTAGGATATTAACGTAATTTGATTTATACTGACGGATTAGTGAAGGACGTTTGAGTCGGGCATGATTGGCGTACGAACTCGTCGCCCAGGATTGGCTCAAACTCTATGATTAGTTCGAATGATAATTATTTTAAGGATGGCGAGGAATATTGAGTCGGGCATGATTGGCGTACGAACTCGCCGCCCAAGATTGGCTCAAGTTCCATAAACAGTGGCAGTGTGTTTGCGAAGGAAGTAGCTCCCACACTTTTACTGATTAGTGAACAGTGAGGGTGATTTGGGACCGGGCATGATTGGTGTAGGAACTCACCGCCCAGGAGTGGTCCTAAACACCGCGGTCATGATAGTGGGACGGTTTGAGAGGCAATTAACTATCTCACTTCATGGTCATAACTAGGAAGACAGTATAGTATTGATTAACATATGGAAAGCCTTTTGATTGATTGACGAATGAATTCAACCTTGCCTCTAGATATCAATTGTTAATCCATTATGAACTGTTATTTTTTTATTATTCCCTTAATTTTTATTTGTTACTTAATTATCTAAAGTTGTTATATACTTGTCGTGTAAGCCTATTAAGTAAGCCCTTAAATAGAAAACTTAGAACGAAGAGACTCGTTCCTGAAGGATGGCCGACTGTAACGTGACTATCAATAATACCCATCAATAATATTGATTCAATATTACAGTGGCAATGGCAACACTGTATTTGCTCATGTCAAAGTGAATGAACGGATAGCTACGTCACTTCCAGTCGGTTGCGTTTTGACTTACTTCGGAACGAGCCATCTTGGACTAAGGTTGGTGACATTTTGATCATTTGTGTTTTCTTGTAATAAATACTTGTTATATTTTATTGTTTTAAATTGGTCTCCCTTTCTGAGATCCCGTAACACAAGACAAACTGCTACTGTCAGCCATATAGGTAAAATTTTCAGATGAATACGGAGAGGAAGCAGGATTGAAGAGAACGTTAAAAAGCTTTGTATTGCTATGTAAGACATATCATGTTTTTGCAGCTGTTGGTACTCCTTAAGTATAAATAAATAAATAAAAAGTAAGGGCAGGATGTGCACATCTCTGCGCCGTCGGATTGGTAACCAACCGAGCTGAGAACGAAATTCGGAGATGTGGTCGTATTTGCGCAGGTCAATACAGACATTGTGTAATCGCTCTAGTAATGATAATTGCTTGCGATTTCTTCGCATTGACTTTCAGACCGTAGTTACATCCCTTTGAGCGATTGATAAGTACCTTTTTTTTAGATGGGCGCCCCGAACGCATTTTTCACCGGTTAGTTTCTGTCGCCATTTGCATTTTGCCACGATCGTGTTTTGACACACTTTCAAGTACCTACAGCCTATCAATCACTCTTCGACATCAAAGATATTTTCACTCCATTGCAATAAAGGCATATACATAGTCTTTGTACAAGTCGTAACGCATTTATGTTGTGAAGTCCGCGATATTTGAAAGAAAGGGACATAACTTATTTTATTAAATATTTTGTTTCGTCTTAATTTATTGTACCGGTAATACAGGTGCGCAGGTTAGAGTCCTGTCTTGGGCTCAAGACGATGATGGTTTGTTTTTCCATTGTATTTGTTCTCTGTATCAAATCGTGGACGTAACCCCACATTCATGTCTCTGTCTTACAGAACCAGAATAAGAGGGAGATGAAAGTGGGGACATGTCCACTTCTGTCAAACATCGTGGCTCGAAACCGGCTCTATTTGATAAAGTCACGTATAAAATATAACCGATGCGAACGAAGTTCTCTTTTTCAGCTTGGGCTAAAATTCTTTGGTATGTCTGGATGTCCGGCTGTTCTCCTCTGCAGCTCGCATTTATCAACCGATCCTCGTGAAATTTTGTGAGCACATTCAATAATTATGTACCTAATAAGTGTAGATATAGATTTTCTTTGACGATTCCGTTTTTCGATACTAAAATAAAAGTTGAAGAAAAGAGAGACTTTCAAGTTCAACAGCTCACAGAGCCGCTAGTAATATTTGTATGTGTGTGTGTACATATTTGTACGATTTACTAAATAATGTGTATTGGGTACGCGCACTCTGTTGTTAACTTTGGCCTCGCGTTTTACGCGCTATGATGCTACATTTGCCATTAAGGGGCTCCCATACGCCAATGACCTTCGATCTGAATCCCTTAGTTTTCTAATGTTTTTTGTAGCTTATTATATTAATAACACGGCTTTAAGCAATATAGTATCCCATATTTACTTCAAAGTTCATTGTTTTCGAGATATTTGGCATCAAAGTTGAACAATTTTAGGCCAAAAAAATAGCTTTTGTGTTAATTAGTTCAATTGTTATTCAGCGAGGAAATACCGCCAGCATCCTCGGTACAATGCCTCGAGGGCCTTTTTTAGATTTAACTTAGTTTTAATTTAATTTAGTTAATGTTAGTTATCATCTTGTATATACAATTTAAATATCTTTTTGACAGTATTCATTTGTTTCAAAATCCGGTAGATGAAAATGGAGATAAAAGATTGAAGAACCGATAGCCGTTCGATTTATAATTCTATCTGTAGTACAAAAGTAGATACGATTCAAAACTTGACAAAAGCGATGAAAAGATCGGTTAGCCCCTTAAATAATTAACTGCTAAACCATGCTAATTGTTATGATAAGTCTATTGAACTTCGTGTTTTAGTGCCCTGGGGATCATTTGACTTAATTTAAAAAAGCTATAGCGAATAATAATAACTATAATAGCTATAACTAATGTTTTATGTGGAACTCGAGAGCCCGGCTTTTCCTACAACAATTTTTTTTCAATTTCGTACAACTGACTAGACTGACTGACTGACCGACTGACAGCGGGACAGACACCGAACACCGGACACTGGACAGACAAACGATTTTCGGCCCAAGCTGAAACATAGAACTTCGTTCGCTTCGCTCGCTCGTTCGGACGTTCGAAAAATCACCCGCAGCTGCGGAAAAAAATATCTTCAAACAAACCAACCCTTTTCCTATCCGAAGTAGGTAACTACGTAATACTAGTATGGTACATAAATATATATTAGCATAAATATATAGGTACATAGCTCTGGATATCACCGATGTGTCCCTATCTGACAAAATACTGACGAATGGAATTGCGTTCTTCACACCACATATTTTTAACAGATTTTAACCAAAGAAAACAGCAGGTAAAATGCAGCACATAAAATGTTGAGTCTAAATAGCATTTTTTCTGTAAGTATGTCTGTTTGTTTTGCTTTTTATGTGAATGTTAAAAATTTTTTTTTTTCATTCCCAAATAAATTAAACAAAATTTAAAAGAAAATCTTAAGGCTTTAAATATTAGAGCCCCGCCGCGTGTCGCAACGCAATCGGTTACATACATTTTGAACGTACGTTACATTAGCTCAGTCTCGCCACGTTCAATACCAAGTACGCGTTGCGACACGTGGCGTGGCTATAATATAACCCCGGCTTTAATGTCATAATACCTACTCATACTCTTATTGGGTTTTAATGTGTATATTTTGATACTGGCTGTGCGACTGCCTATAACAGATTTAAATGTATAAGAACCATGCGTTCGAATGACTCTCTCGAATGTCTCAATTGACATTGTACCTACTTTTATAGACAGCTGTTATTGTATTGACAAACAAGAAGCCTAAAATATATGTCGTAATATAATTATCATCCTTGTATTATTTGGACGGTGTGACTTCAAACGTGCTCTGCAGCCGACCAGCGTTACAAATCTTGCAAGTGATTTGATTATAACTACTTTTTTATCAGCGAATGATTTAATTAAAAGATCATTACGGCTCACGATTAAAACTTAAAGGTGCCATCCAAGCGTTTATTGACTTTATTATTTATTCGCTTTTGTCTTTAAGTGGTAGTGGGCGGGAAATTGTACGTAGAACCGATGGCCGTTGGGGCGGACAGGTTTTCAAGTGGCGACCACGAACCGGAAGGCGCACGGTGGGTAGGACAGACAAGGTGGACTTGTGACCTGGTAAAGATCTCGGGAGACCGCTGGAGGCGGGTGGCGCAGGACTGGTCATTGTGGCACTCTTCAGGGGAGGCCTATATCCAGTAGTGGACGTCTTTCGGCTGATATGATTTCCGCGACTCCAGTTCCGTGATCAAGGGATTAATACTATACCTGCATAATTCAAAATCTCGTAACAAATTAGTATTCTATTAGATTTCCCACATGCGGGGTTCCACTTCCCTTTTCACCCCTTTGAAGTCATTTAACAAGCATAAATGTTTAAAAAAACTTTAACCCAACCACGGTTAGTTTTTTTTTACAAAAGGTTACCTATGTATCAAAATCGGCTCAGTATCTTAAACGCTACGGTAGAATACACGTAAATATAAACATATAGGTATACTGATAAAATCATATTCCTTCCATTCGATTCTGCCGTAGTGGGGCAAAAAAGTGGAATATAGTTTTTTTTATACATGCGTGTTACAGAATAAACTATAGCATTGTAGTCGATGTGGTTTTCTCAGCAGCACATCTATCATGAGACGGCCGCGACATACTCTCGATTTTTCTCGCACTACACCACTTGTTCTATGTGTTCTAATAAGAGAGAGACGGATAGTGCGAGAGAAATCGAGAGAGCTTGCGCGCCGTCGCCTGATAGCCGTGCAGGGGCCGTAGACAAGGTTACAATCGACAAGCGCTAACGCCAATAGAATATAATGAAATGTAGGGGAATGACAGATGCCGACGAAACACTTTTCGTTAACATCTGTCATTCCCATACATTTTATTAGTTGTCTAATGGCGTTAGCGCTTGTCGATTGTAACCTTGTCTAGGCCCCCAGGTATAGCTACGCAGTTCTCTCATACTCTACTTTCTTTCTGCGGGAATTGAAAGATCAATTTTTCTAACTAAGACAAATGGTTCTAGGTCAAAAGCGAGCCATTTAAATCAAACGAATTTATTCCTTGTGTTATTTACTGCAGTAGGTACTCTTTTTATATTTTATTCTTGGTCTCCTTCCAAAGTTGGACATTGAAAAGATTGCGGACTAAGATTTTATGGAGCAGATTAGATTAGAATAAACGAATTCTTTCAGTCTAATGTCAAATGACCGATTTAAAAAAAAAACTAATTGGAATTTGAAGATTTTACCTTCTACGGTGTTGCTTTTAAAATGGACTACTTTTATGCAATTCGATTCAACTTAAATAATCTCAACTATACCTATCATCATCATCATCATCATATCAGCCGAAAAACGTCCACTGCTGGACATAGGCCTCCCCCAAAGAGCGCCACATAACCCAAGGTACCAGAAGTTTTTTTTTTATCATACTCTAGCTAGAAGATCTACTCTATTCGACATGACGTTTTGAATTAGAATCGGTTCGGTTTCACGCTCTTTCGCTCCAACGCTAATGCTACGTTTATAGAAAAGCGTAAAAATATCCACTCATTTCAAATCAATAGGCACGTTGATGAATAGAGACCGTAGGTAGCTGAGGTAATTCAAGAGTCATCAAGCTCGCTCGCGGCGAGAGCTGGTTGGTCGCGGAACCGGTTCGGAATTACGCAACTCGTTTCAAAACATGGAAAACGCCGAGCCCATGGCATTTTTAACCGCTATCAACGAACGGTTATAATACAAACCAGTATAGCGAGTCTACAAAAACGACGTACGCGCATCCGATACCTGTTACCGCATGAGAAAAATATCTCTTTTGACTATTAGTTTTATTCGTAGATGACTACATAAATAGGTATTATTATAGATTTGACAGAACAGCAAGCCAAATAACATTTTAAACGTAAATATTGGCAAAATATGTATAAAAGAACCCTATAACTTACCATTTACTAATTCTTTTATGTACATTAGTAGTCTAATTTAAAAAGTTTCGACGAGTAACGATCTCGTTCATTCTGTTATTATATTTAGATATATTTCCATTGTGCCGATAGTGCGTGAATGTAAATACAAATTGGCAGTAAAGTTGAATCCAGTTAGGTAGTAATTTTTACTTCAAGTGTGGATAACATCAGATCATGAACTTAAATTATTTGAACAGGTAAATAAATATACGCAACTTGTACACGAAAAAATAAATAACATCAGTAGGGATATTTTATCATAACGTGTATGAAATGAACCTGAATCAAAATCATAAAAATAAATCTGTGGTAATCAGAATAGCCATTCGACCCGCAGGAAAAACTACGCTTGATTTTCCCGTTTCCTTCCCAATCGGCAGCCAGTTGGAAACAGTTTCCAATCGGGACAAACAAGTTTATGAGTCCTAAGTCCCGAAGTTGGGGCACCCTACACGTAAATGTGTGAGCCGGCGACACGCAGGCGGAGTACGAGTACGACGGCCCGTCTCAGTCTTGCTCACTGTTCGCGAGAGTTCTAACGCACCGGTCCCGCGCTCAGTTTCGAAAATGGCAAGAAGTGGTGTCACCGTTTTGAGTATCGCCTGCATGCTGGCCCTTCTGGAATTCGGTATGTAGCCCGTTATTTTGTATTGTTCTTAATTTGAAAATTGCTCGCGTTGAATTGTTACTGGCCGGTTTGAAAGTTAACGGACTTTGTAGGTGGTAAGGTAGCTCTGCATTTTATAAAAGTTTATTAAGTTTGGATAATGTTTGATTACTCAATGAAAATTATTTTGAATTATTTATTAATGTTTAAACTACGATTTTCAATTACTACAACTCGAGCAATCAATAGGTTGTGTCCCGAAAAATTCAAAGTCGTTGGAAATAGTTTCCTAACCGCCACTCTGGCTTTTAGCTGTTAAGTTACAAAATATTTTTGAATAAATAAATAAACTACCGTAGCGGCATATGCGCCACTTTTTTCTATTGCTTTATTCCTCCCACGTACTTTTGAATATTATACGACAAACGTGAAGCTTGCAAAGTTAGTAACATTGTAGAGAAAGTCCAGATCGCCAAACACATTTAACTTTTTTGAGCAGGAAAATGATCTAACTTTCTCACAAGTACAGCAAGTTACTTACTTAATATGTAGGTATAGTAAACTTAAAGAACTTACAAATTGGAAATAAATCGCATTTACTTCTTACTTATGAGATTTATTTAAGAGTCCGCAGTACACTGGCGCGGCCTGGCCGCGGCGGACAACAGTAAACTTGTCATTAGCTGTCAAATTGACTATTGTCCGCCACCGCTGGCCGCGCCAGTGTGTTGCAGGACTGAGGCCTTAGTGACTTTTAACTTTTTAAATTTGCGCACGTCAGTACGAGGAACTTAACGTACTATTTTTGCTATATTAAAGCGCATCACATTTCCGAGCATACATGAGAAAATGTGTTTTTTTTTTCAATGATGTTGTAAATAATTTTGGTTTAATCCTGTGCCATATTTAGAATTGACATAAAATAAAATAACCGTAAAAAAACTACTTACTGGTATCCTACTGGTGCAAAACCGGAAAAAGAAGTTTTCTACATTTGACTTACTTAATTAGACTTCTGTTAGTATCTGTGGTAGTGTAAGTAGTTCGCGTTAAAGTACCTTTTCTCACAATTTGGACAATAGCACATAAATAACACAATCACCTTTCTATTATTATCGTAGGAACTTGTTATCTAGGCCACCAATCCCATCTCATCTGCATCAGAATGGCCGGAATGATGGGGGAAAACTTTACCGCCTCTCGGCCGGAAACTTATTTGTACAAGTGGTCGCAGAAAATATTGAGATCATCTCGTAAAATAATCATTTCAAAACCGATCATCGACGAGGTATCGTGCTATTTCAAATTAGAGAGGATTTTTCCATGCCTCTCAATACCAACACATTTAATATGTATCTCACTATCTCTATCACACTTAGCAGCGCGGGCCCGCGCGGCCCCGCGCGTCGTATCTCTCTCACTACCAACACATTTGATATGTGTCTCACTATCTCTATCACACTTAGCAGCGCGGCAACTATATACTAAAGGTCTGTCTGTCACACTTCTTACCTTTTCAGGCTTAAACCGCTGAACCGATTGAAATGAAATTTGGTATGGAGATAGTTTGAATCCCGGAGAAGGATATAGGATACGTTCTATCCCGGAAGTCATCCCCGCGGAGCGAAAGTTTGTAGGAAAGTAAGATGTAAACGAGTTCCACGCAGACGAAGTCGCGTACAAAGACATATCTATCTATATTGTATCTTGACATTTATGCAAATTTATATTGTAATTTTTATCGTGAAAAAAAGAAAAAAAAAGAAAAACCTACTTTTCTATATTTTGACGGATACATCTGATACCTAAGTAGCCACTGTCATAATGCAATTTTGTCTTCCGGTAGGTATTTAGATTAAACATTTTTAGGGTTCCATAGTCAACAAGGCAGGGTTCGCATGGATATATAAATCAATTACGCCGACAAAACAGTAGAACAATATTTTGAAAAAATATTTTTATTAGGGTAGTTACCTCCCCTACACCTAAAGTGGGAAAGTATTTTATTTAATCGTTATTCTACCTATAGTGTGGGGTAACATTTTTTAACTCAGTGATTCGTTCGCGAGATACAAAAGCTTTAAAGCACTAGTTTTTTTTCGAGTCACAAGTAATAATGTGTATACATATCATTGAAGTTGAATGTACACATGTATGAGAAAAACTACGAACTGGGTCGCAGAAATAAATCGCAAACATTAGTTTTACTCGTAGAGTCGTGGCCACTCGAGCGTTCTAGCATAAAGTAATCATGTTTACGTCCCACCGCTATCATATTAAGTCATGTTGCATGTTTTTTATTGATAGTTTAGAGAATTAATACTAATAATAAATACTCTTCATTGCTCCACGATAAGAAAGAAACATCTTACAAATCATTTGCTTGCAACTAAAGATAGTGTACCTACTCGTATTATCAGTAATTAATAAAAATGACACCACACTTGATATTTTAAATTAACAAACAAACATAACAAACTAAAAAGAATTATTTAGCTTAAACCTTAAGACATCAGGAAAGCTAGACGTCATCCAGAATGATTACTTATATATTGCTTACTACGTACTGACTACCTTCTTGGTAGTGAGTATACATATATGTATATATTATATGAACATCTGATCACGTATAAAACGTCAATTTGTAATGGACGTCATTATCTAACACTTTTATTGCCAGCAAGCGGAATTTCTTTTCGAGATAAGTTTAGAAAATAGTGCGACAATCGTCATGCGATTTCAAGGAAAACCATTTTGAAGCGCAAAAACGGGTTACCTATGTTTTACCAAAAAATGTTTGACAAAAGATCACTTCCCAAAAATTTTTTCGTGGAATATCATTTGCCAAATAATCGTTTGCCAAATTAACACTCGACAATTAATTCTTACGCAAACGTAATGTTTGGCATATTCATGTTTAGGTAAGCAATATCTCGTTTACTAACTGGTACCTTGACCAAATTTCATTCAGTCAAATATGTTAGTTGGCATAATATGTTTTAACCAAAACAAAAAACGCAAATAGACGTTTTTGCGTTTTGTGTAGAGGTCGCAATTCTAACCTAATCGCCAGCGTGTCAACGTCACCCCGTTTCGCGGGGTCCCTATTTCCGCTCTAAGGGACACAAGCTAACCCTAACCTAACCTACAAAATAATACAATTGTTACGATTATTTGTTTTGTTTACTGCGGGGGGCTTCGCCCCCCCGTCCGGCCTTTTTTGGCTGCCCTAACCTAATTTAACGCCTTTGCCTACCGAACTACCTAACCTAATTGAGACAGTATATCAAATATGATTCTATCAACTGTACATTAGACGACTTGAGCATTATAACCAGCGTTCAATATAGGAAATAAATGCATTATACTTAATGTATGTTATATTAAATATTATTATATAATATGATCGCTATATTATTTTTTATTTGAGGGACCGTGCCGTTTTATTAATAGTAATTTGGCAAAATTTCATAACCGTAACAAATGTGATTTTTGTCTATTTATAGTTTGCCATAACATTAACTTGACTAAATAGTTATTGTCTAAGGTTTTTCTGCCTAATTAGAGCATTTGCGAAAAGACCAAATGCCATAATGTAATTTTTCGTAATAATATTTTGCTGAATGAAAATTTGACGTAATGAAAATATTCGTATTAAAATTTTGTCAGTGTGGAAATGAAATTTGACCAAAATAAATTTGGTGAAACGGCAGGATCCCCGCAAAAAACATTAGTATTGTTATATTGGAAAGCACAAATTGATCGAAATAAGTAAAACTAGTACAATAGTTAATTTCCCTTTGATATCTTAGATAAACGAAGTAACGCTTACATGAAATGCGATAAAGATAGCTTTCGATATAAAAAAGAAAACAGCGGCACACTGAATTCGCGGCCAAGCCCCACACAAAGCGGTATGTATTTTTTTAAATGAGCGTTTAATAAACAAACACGAGGCTTGTTTGAAATAAACGTGAATATAATTCTGAGATCATTCTCGGCAAAATAATATTTAAATGAAGTGTGCTCCTGCCTGTCGTACCTAACAGGTTTTGTCACTAAATGCGAATGTCATTGTATAGGAAATTATTGATAACAATCTTCGACTTAGCCATATGGATTTTATCAATTATACATCGATGAAGATGTTAGTCATGATTTCCGTAAATTGGTTGAATGTCATTTTGTAAGTTTATAATTACTAACTTCACTTTACATTTAGATACAAACCTTGGCATCAAGATCGCCAATAACATATTTGTATCGTTCTCTATATCGATACCATAGTTCACAATCGTTTATAAAACTACAATTAATAACGATAGCTCAATATAAATACTCCTTCAGAGTTTTATTGCGATATAAAGGCGATTATTGAGGAGCGTCCTTATGTTAAAATTTATAACACACTTAATGTGTCACTTTATCGACAGTAAATTATTAAATTTCAACAATAAAGGGTAATTTACAAATTATGGTTTACTAAGATATGTTCCACGCAGAGAATCGGGATAAAAACTATCCTACGAGTATATTTAAATTCAGGCTATAAACTAACTTCGTGCAAAATTTCTTCCAAATCGGCTGAGCCGTTTAAGAGTGATTAAGTACCTAACAATTAAGTGAATGCAGGTCGAAAAAACCTGTTTGCCGGCGTTATTCAGATACATGTTCATATAATATAAATGACTCAAATCTGTGGGCGCATGGTTGCCATTTTATCACTTATCGTTGTGGTAAAGACGTCCATCACGCTCTGACAAGTATGCGAGTGCGAGAGTGAAGGATGCCTTATCCACAACGATAAGTGATAAAATGGCAACCGTGCTACGCCCGCTGGAAGACATCCAGACTTTTTACGACTTTGCGCAATAGAGGGGGATGTGGACGCTCTAATATCCGCGCAGTCACGAAATAAAAGAATACTAAGTACCTAAGGCAGGGATCGGAAACCGGTATTTTTTGTATGGGAACGAAAACGTTATTTTTTCGTTCTTTGTTGATTATTTCATTTCTAATTGGGCAATTCGCAGTCGTTATCTCAAAACACAACTGAGCCCTACATATGAAGTATAAAATAGTTCGAGATATGTTTTTGCAAAAAACCGGTTCCGATCCCTGACCTATGGTCCTATGTATTTGTTGCCAGCTTCGTACGTTGTTGCTCTTTTGTTTTAGTAGTTGTGTTCACATACAGCACACGTGTTTTGCCAATATTATTGAGCGTGAAGCAACACTGCCTCTTTTCTGATAAAATACCCAATGTTCTTTTTTTAAAGTGAAATCATTTTGAGTAGTGTTAGCGATTGTTCAGATAAACACATTTCTACTGTGGTATTCGTTTTGACGATGAAGAAAATACATTAGATCATGCGCGTTTCAAATGCTCTTTCGTAAAGTTTAAGAAAGCAATTACTTACCCTGCAGGTAGACTGCCATCTATATTGTTCACTCAGAGATTTCTTGCTTTTTGCTTTCGATTACCGCTCTTGAAAGCGCTCTGCGTCGTAAAATCTTTCAAAAATGGTCATGGCCAGCAAACGTTTACATCAAGCTTCAACGAGTTGTAAGGCAACAATAAAGTAGTTAGTCAATACTTTTTGCAATAGATATCGATATTCCAAAAAAACCTATAGTAAGTGCAACTTTCAAGGCTACCTTCTAACTGAATTAGCAGTTCCCCAGAAGAATATCATTAGAACCTTTGTTCTAAATACAATACACATGGCATTAGTTGAGTTTTTGTATATTCACACGATGATGTCAATATGTTCGCAAATACAAACTTATCGATGACATCAGGACTGCTAAGAATGGGTTGGTACTCAACTCAATATGAAGGTTACAACTGTGGCGTGTGTATAGTTAGGTAGCAATTTTGTATGCAGAAACAAAACAACTTAGTTTTGTGGTATGTTCACATTGGTGCACACACATGACCCAATCTAAATCTCTTTAGTATTGGAAATCCTGAGATATCAAACTAGTATAGTCTCATGTCGTGGGCGAGTAATTCATACGCGATATTTGACAGAATATATCCGCCTTTGATGTCTCATATCTCTGTCATTATAATTTTGTAAGACAGACACATGAAAATGGAGACATGTTCTCAATGTCAAATATCGCGACTGGAATACCGCCCCCCGGTTTTTATACCAAGTAATTTGTTCTAAAGTATATTTGTTTTAGGTACCTGATTGCCTACCGATCAGCATTAAGTTTTTTTTTATATAAAAACTGTTCCTATATTAAACTAATTTTAGGTATAGCAACAAAAAACAGATAAAAAATATATTTAGGTACCGTTGTTTTACTGCTAGACTCATTATCTGTTATTTTACTGTCACGGAAATAACTATGGAAGTTATTACTTTACGACTGAGTTCTGCTGCTTGTTTATATGGGCTTGTGTCGTTGATTTATTTTCGGGTTAGTTAGGAGTTACAATATTTTTATTAGTAATATTTGAATGATTGATATGATTGTTGCTCTTCTTGATGACTACACTACCTGTCTAAAATTCTAGTTTAAATGTTTCCTGCTATACACAAGTTGTCTGGAAGAGATCGCTTTAAACCGATAACACCGCCTGTTGTTACAATTATTTGTTAAGCAAATTTTTTGTAAGATGTTTCTCTCTTGTCGTGGTGCAATAAAGAGTATTTATTATTATTATTATTTGTATGTTTTTCCATATCTCGGTGCCATGAGGTCCTGGACTTTTAGGAGGCATGCGTGGGGCCGACGAACAGCGCAGAGGCCCTTTAAAGCAAAAATTATCTAAAGCGGAAAGGATACACATGGCAGATACCATCTCCGAGCGCACAACATGATATACCCGGTGATGGTTCCCGCCAGGTGCAAAGAGTATTGCAGTGCAACACTGTGCTGCGATGGAAACTAAGGTCATGGGTTATTGGGTTGAATGGTGGTTGGTCTGGAAAATGGGTTATGGGAGGAGACTAGCGGCAACTATGGGCAAGATTAGGGGTCCGCGGCGTCGACACTCACCGTCAGCTCGCCACAAGCTGCCCCGCGGGCTTATTATTATTATTGGATAAATGAATTCCCATGTGTTGATAGGTCATGATAATCATTATACAAATAGGGATATTGAAAGAGAGGGAATACTCAAATCAGTTTCTTTATATGCAACGTATAAAAACGCTCTTATGAAGATTGTAGGAAGGACTAAGTGTCGTCACGATTTCTATGGTGCAGCAGTGACTATATTGTTTTTACTGTTGACTATCGTATTATGTCCATAACCGGATACATAGATCTCTTATTTATAGAACGCTGTCATGGCAGACTACGCCAGGTGACATCTGCGACCTTCATCTCCAGGTCATCTACTTACATCTTGAGTCGTTTGATTGAATGTTATAATATAACTCCTCTCTTGGCGCTTACATAGATGTCGCTACATTATGTTGAGTTAAGTGAAGTTATATGTTGACTCAGTTTTAAATCTCAATACTGTAATATTTTGTTTCCAGTATTCACTTTACAGTATATATAGGTATACCAAAAGGCTCTCAATGTGGTGTTATACCCGCATCCATGCATCTTATTAATACATTGTCTTAATTGATAGTTTTCCGTTGATTATAGGAGAATTCCTTTAGCTATTGTGTATCCTTGTATTATTAGTCATTCATATCGTAAGGTGGTTTGTCATCAGTCAAGGTTTTCGTGATTCGGAATGAGATAATCATAGGAAATACACCTTTAGGGCTGACGAAATATGTTGTTTTTATCCACATCGCAATCAGAATCGGCCCAGCGCGAAACCATAGCTTACTTGGGTATAAGCGGAAGCTAATAGAGACCTAAATGAGTTTTAAAAGCATTTTAATTTAGAAAAACATATATTTCCACCTTAACACAATATCTTGTTTTATTTACTTATAGGCAATGACAGTTAACAACTGTGTTGTTCATGTATATGGATATATCATAAATTAATTAAATTAAATTGGTACTTACATGATCCCTGACATCTAGTGAATGGTTGCCATGTTTAGACATTAAGTATTCGAGTCAAGATCAGGTCAAGAAAGACTAATGTAAATTATCAGCGAGAATATACTTTATTCCTCAAGGAGAATACCGCACTATAATTATGATTTGTCGTTACTATTGTAAGTAGGTACTTTACTTACATACCCGAATTTGCCGATAACCATATAAAAAGCACTTACATCAAGCGTATAATAGCTGTTATGAGACGAAGGTTGCTTCATAGTTACTTTTCCAACTAAAGTTATGATGAAGTCATTTTGATGGTCCATTTGGCGTTCCATTTTATGACGCGAAGTTTGAATATCTCATGAGATATGATAATACTCGCTGTTGGCGTGGACTATTCGGACGCTGCGATCGATCGAACTATAATTTATACCTACACGATCATTTGTTGTGTACGGCATATAACATGGTATTATCGCTTGAATGGCTTCACTGTTGCGCAGGAAGCAGAACGTGTAACTTACTCGATTGTGACTTCCACAGACAGGTAATGGCTCCAGTAAAGATAAATCTGAACAGCTGCAATACATCAGCTCGGCTAACATGATTGCGATTATGTCGGACGTCATGTATTCGTCCTTGTCTAACAAGGTGAGAGACGAACAAATGCTTTATTTCGACTTGGTATAAAAAAAACACGATCATGCTAATTGGCGCCATCTCTCGCTTACAGCTACAGCTCACATTTCTTACACGAGAAACTTGATAAGCGACTGAACAAATGCTGTGCCATTCACTCCGCTAAGCTGACATGCGTGCGAGTTTACCTCGGTTATAAGTTCACTATAAAAGCACTAACCAAGTCATATTCAGGGCCATGCAAAAACCTTTAGCTCAGTCCTCAGAAACACAACTTAGGCAATGATATAATAGTACAAAAACAATGGAATTATTGTGTGGAACATTATTTACGCAACGCTTTTGGACGAAAGCCAAAGTTGAGTAAAAAACAAAACACAGTAAATGGCTGTCATTATGAGTTAAGCCAAATGCAGCGCTGGTATTAAGCAGGTCATTACCAGGAGATTTTGTTTTACAGTAAACATAAGGACGAGCAAAACAAAGTTAGTCAAGTTTCTCACCAGGTCGCGTAATATCGTCGAGTTATTGATGAACACATGCAAGAAGTAGGTAGTTGATGTAGTTATTGTGATACATTCAATACAAATAAGCAACATAAGATAAGAGCATCACAGTGAAAAATAAATAAACACTCCCAGTCACCTGTTCACACAACGGATTAGATGGTTATATTTAGCTTTAGAACTTGCGAGAAGACAATTGAATAAACTGTTGGTGGGTTAACGAAATTCGCATATTCTCTTTGGTCACTCCAGGAAAAGACACTCACGACCGGAACGAGCAGAATACTAAAAGGGAGGTACCTACTCAATTAATTATGTGCTGCAGAGGTTAACCACAGGTTAACATGATGAGAAGGACATCGTGGACTTCGTGCCTTAAATAGTTTTTTTTTCTGAAATGTTCCTTAGGCACATAATTCAAGTTTCAACCAATGTCCTGGCTAGGGAATGTAATCTTGATTTCAGACCCAGGCGAGATCTCACGAGACCACAAAGCCAGTCTGGTGAGATTTCCAGATTTACGAGATCTCGCAAGGTTGGGCGTTTTTCACAGAAAACCTATGGTAGCGTTAAGGTGGTTTTCCACCGACGAGGCGGGACGGGGCGTGGATGGGCGAGAATTGAAATAAGTATGGGACTTACTACCTATTTCCATCGCTCAGTGCAAATAGGTAGTAAGTCCCATACGAATTTCAATTCTCGCCCATCCACGCCCCGGTCCGCCTCGCCGGTGGAAAACCACCTCTATTCCCTGCTATGCCTTAAAGAGGCCTGGGGTCCGCTTTGACACCTGATATATATAGGTAAGTAGGTAAAAATAAAATTTGCATGCAGATTTATTTTTTATATATTTCTATATATCACTATATATAGAAATATATAAAAAATTAATCTGCATGTTATGTGTTTGTAATATCCGCTTTAGTTATTTTTTTCAAAACAGATACAATTTCTTGTTTATTATTTATTTTACTTTTACGATCAGATTCAATCGGTTTAAATAAAAAACATCTTTATTTGAACAAGGTGGTTTATATATTTATTTATAAATGTAAATAACATAAATGTCCTTATGGGCGCGTGCGTGGTAAGCATGCTGGTGCTTAACCACCTTGTTTGACTTATTACTTAAGTTTTTTTTTATTATTATTAATGGAACTCTAGGTTTGTTCATGTATACTGCAAGATATTTCTTTTATTTCTGTATATGACCGTTTGTTTCCTAAATAAATCAATAAAAAATAAAAAATATATATTAAACAAAGTGTACAAATTAGACTTAAGATTAGACTTATAACATACTATAGCTTCTGCCCGCGTCTCCGTGCGCGTGGAACTCGTTTATATCTTAGCTCGATACAAACTTTCATCCCCCATTTCACCCCTCAGGGGAGATTTCCGGGATAAAAACGATCTCCATACCAAATTTCATCTCAATCAGTTCAGCGGTTTAAGCGTGAAGAGGTAACTGACAGACAGACAGACAGACAGACACACTTTCGCATTTATAATATTAGTATAGATATAGTAGGGCCGTTTCAGGTTATAATGTGGACACGTTGGACCAATTTTTTTTCAGGTACTTTTTAGGTCCATAGCTTTAAGTTTTTGATAGATCCAACTCATCCGTCGGCCATCTTTAATTTTATGGCGGCAATTTTAAATTATAGGGGAACTATGTATAAGACGGGGTCGCGGGGTAAGATGGGGCCACCCACACACAGACAAAACTACACGCTACACTAACGCAACAGCTAGGCCGACGCGACGCCATTCCCGAGCCGCCATTAGGCCGCTGGCGAGAGCAAGTGAAAGCGCACGCGTGTTTGTAGTATACAGGTCGAAACGTGTTTCAGGGGTGTCGCGATCTAATTTTTGAAGCCTAAATATATTGACCTAAAATCGTAAGTAATTGTGTCTCTTTATTGTTATTTTATATACGGGCTTTGTGTCATATTGGGCATGGTGTGGTGTATGTGAAGGCACTTAAATATTAACGTGTTTTTTAAAATAATATTTTGCTTGCGAGTTTGGTGTTTGAGGCAAGACAGGGCAAAATACTTGAGGCATGACGGGGCATTGCCCCATCTTGCCTCGTATGACCTTGTTACTTAAAATCCTCCGAAAATTGGGTGCGATGCCATCTATGTGATCGCTGGGCCCACACAGCATGTGCAGGTGTAGATGACGATAATGCACAAGAGGTTTTGATATGCTTTGCACGTGAGGAGGATTAAACACCATCTTGCCTCATAACCCCATCTTGCCCCACTTTTGGCGTCCCCGTCTTGCCCTATATGTGGGGTAAGACGGTGTATTTTCCAATTTTTATTAATTGTTCAAAAAAAAAAATGATTACCTATATTACCAAAACTCATGCCAAATAAAAGTTGATTGAATAATATATGTGCAATTAATATATGATTAAAATGTGACTTTGATTACTCTGTATTTTTACTGTTTTACCTTAGCGTCCCCATCTTATACACAGTTCCCCTACGTATCATCAACTCGAGTTCTAAATAGCGTAGAATCACAAACTTAGTGTCTAAATATACATAGTTGGGGTCAAGGAATTCAACTACATTTTTTAGAGACGAGTTCCTAAAGGATATCAAACGGAACCCTGTAATAAAAATATAATAAAGTTAATAATTCGTTTTTTACATAACTTAAACCAACTCTAAGAACAAAAATGTTTTACATGTATATGCAGTGTTATATAAGTATGCGGTTCAGCATATATATACTTAGCATAAACAATACGTATATTTAGACACCAAGTTTGTGATTCTAAGTGACTTAGAACTCGAGATATTAATAATTAACTATAATTCAAAATGGCCGCATTAAAATTAAATATGGCATACGGAGGAGTTGGTTCCTATCAAAAACTTAAAGCTATGGACCTAACAAGTGCCTGAAGTAAAAATTGGTGCTTTTTACCAGCGTGTCCACATTTACGACAATTTGTTCGAGTACTCTGCCCCACTACCTATATCATTTTTCATTGCTTTAAATATTAACTCAATTTAAAGCAATGCAAATTCAATGAAGCAATCGAGTTAGGCAGGAGTTTGAGACGGTAAAAACTCATAATCTATTAAAACTTTTTATGGGCAACCTTGCGCAAGTCTTATCATGACGATGGAGTTGATCCAAGTTGGTAATTTTAAATTATGTTATTTTTATGTTTAAAGTATAAATCGGTACCGCGATCGATGTAAACTATGAGCAAGGTGAATCTTGAGTATGTCACGTGCGCACAGTGTGTTACGTTGTAACTTTCATAACTACTTGGAAAGAAACCTGTTTGATACCTAATTTAAGATTGGCGACAAGACGATGCAGTTGAATGGAAATTATAAATTAGCAAAAGTGCAAATAACAATTAATGCTGGCTATTTAGTGTCAGCTGTAACTTGTGAATACCTACTGTATTGCTTTGAATATTACCTACTTATTTTATTTATACTTCAATATAAATATGTAAATATACCGATACCACTGCACAATTCTTCAACAAAATGTAAATATTTACAATTAAAAGTTCAAAATACAATGCTAATTATTGTAGCAATGCTAAGTTGAGCAATATCAAGGCAAGACCTACCTCGTTTTTATAAGCACCTCTGCAAAGGTTCCTTTAAGGTAAACAGAGGCCAGCCATTATGTAATCGACAGACCGCACGACCAAGAGGCCTGCAAAGGGAACCTTCAAGTACATTCTACGTGCCACACACGCACCGGCACAGTTGGTTGAGGCATGTCTAAAGCTAACTGTACACATGGCGCAACTACTAGGTAGTAGTATAGTGTTGTACAAAGTTAACTGTGTAGGTATAAAGTTAACTTTGTTCGTACAACACTATACAAGAATACGCTGTGGTAAAAAGTTGTTGTAGTGTTTAAGTAAGTTAAGTACAACTATAACGTATCGTTCACAGGCTTAAAGAGTTGGGCGTAGTTTTTTAGTTAGAGTAAGTATAAGAGATACGATTTTGCGCCGTAAGTAAGAAAACGCATGGTATAAGTACCTAGTATAAATTTGGTATATTATACGGTAACCACCGTGCTGCGTAGGTACAAGTATAAACTTGTACCTACGCAGCACGGTGGTTACCGCAGATAAATGCAGATAAATGCAGGAGTGCACAGCACAGCTAACTACTTTGCTAATTGTATTAGCGCTCTTTCGCAGTTTTTTTACTGCCGTCGATACAACAGGTAACAGGTGATTTAGACCCTCGTATTTGAGCGTTTATTTCTTTTATTTCGCTATAAAAAACACACTGTAACAATGCAATAACTGTTCATAATTCACCATCCATCGTAGCAATTGAACATCTTAGCAAATGAAACAGCATTGTCCGTTCCATTCTGACGGGGCTACCATAGCTAGTACATTCATTCGATTCTAAACTGTAACTAGACCGCCATAAGAGCGACGCTCCTGCCATATATCACAGTACAGCGAAAAGGTCACGTTTACGATCGTCATACCAAAATAACCACACCATTATACTCGTAGGTTAGTAACCATGACATCACTTTACCATGAGGCCGAGCACGCCTCAGAAGTGTGATTCAACTGTATACCGGTATATCTTGCTCACCAGCTCACTCCCAGTATATCTTGACTTATAACCACTATGCGAGTTGGAGGCCAGACTTTACACTGGTTTTCGTGAAACGAGAATCGACACAATACCTTCTAGAGCAGCTGCGGGCGATATCATACAATCGTATCGCATAAATATTGTTAGTTTGATTTAATCATTAGTGATTAAATCAAACTAGGCCAATCGCTGTTTTGATTGGTTATCTGGGTAGTTTCTGTATAGAATGCGAATAGCGTATGCGCGTATACATTGAAATACACGGCTAAGATGTAGGTGTTTATTTCAACTGTATGCTTCACCCACGCAGATGCGGCGAATATAGCACTGAGCAACATTTAACTGGCAAGGCATTGCTCCAATTTTCATTAAAAATCCCTCGTTCAAAAGTTCATACCTACTTATATCATAAAAATACGTTTCTGAGTTTGTGAGTTTCGATGTTATTTTCCAAACTGATTTCAAATACTTTATGTTGAGTCTTTAAGGGCGTACATAAGCTCAAGTGTTTTAAGGCAACACTAGTATATTTAGATTTAAATTTATATATTTGGGGACAAGCTTACACAAATCGACCTAGTCCCAAACTAAGCAAAGCTTGTACTATGGATACTAGACGACGATAAACATAATTATCTAAATAGATAAATACATACTTAAATACATCCATCACAACAAATATTCATGCTCATCACACAAATAAATGCCCTTACCGGGATTCGAACCCGGGACCTCCGGCTTCGTAGGCAGGGTCACTATCAACTAGGCTGCGGAGGTCGTCAGATATGTACCTACCTTCTTAATATAATATACCTACCTATCTTTATGGAAAAATCCTATGTATATTATGATTAATTCAAGAAATGATTCCTTTATTCAATTTTTTAGCAATATTTTACCCCTACATCGAAGTTAGTTGGTTGATCACGTTTCAATCGGATGTAGGTATGTGACTATTAACCGTTTGTGTCAATATCTAATGCTGTTTGTTACTGTTTCATATGAGTATTTGAGTAATACAGTAGATATAGCTAGCGGCATCAGCACTTTGAGCTCTAGAACTCGAGTCTGACTTTTTAACCTTTTTATTATAAAAAAAAAATCTACGTAAGTAATTAATTATTGAACCTGCTTACAATATTTCACGAGAATCGGTAGAAAAATAAGACATGTAGAGGATATCATAATTGGCCCTAGCTGGCTTCATTCGCTTCGCTCGCCGTTCAATTATTCTAATCAGCCGAGCGAAAACAAGACTTAGCATAGCCCTTGAACATATTCTGACATCCAGGACATCCCTTTGTATGATTCTTTCTACTGTCTTCGTTATTTGACCAGGCTATAAATAGGTGCATGTGAAATTATATTGTAATGTCAGTAAAATTTACCCGTAGATAACCGTAACACGCATCGTATTACTTATTAATAAGTAAAATAATAAACAGTGTTTCAAGCGGTTGAACAAAACAGCAAGTGTGTTTATTTAATTAAACCTACTTACTAGTCGTCGCGTCGTTGTTATTCGAATGTTTTTGAATTCCATCGACGAGTTCTGAATTAGTATTCCGTTGATGCGAAACCTGTATTCGGCGTCGATGTTTTCGAAACTTCATAGATACCCAACAATACTTGCGACTTATCAGATAGGTACTTATGTAGGTTAACTTATAACATGCCGACGTTTCCCCAAAGTTGTGAACCACAAAAACATTGCTATAAATTTGACCTGGGACTGGCAATATAATATTGTTTACTTGACTCGGCGTTCTGAGTCCCGGGTGAGAGGAACAGTGGAGATTTTATTGTCTCAAGTCGTATCACGATATATCCCCATATCATAAAAGAGTTATTGAAAAAGAACATGAAATAATAAAATAGTACTTTCACATTCCAAGAAAAGATGTGATTACGAAATGACCTAGAACTTTTGTCGTGAATCCTTTTAGTCTTATTCTTAAATTAATTGGTTCGGTCAACTCTATGTTGGACATTAAAATGATTCAAATTTCAATGCTGTTTTGTATTATATGGTGGATCCTCCTAGGATAGGCGTACAGGGGGCAAGGGCGCTACAGCGAAATGAAAACGAAGTTCGTTCGTGAAAATCGTGAATCTCCGTCTCTGTTGCACGTGCTTAGACGAGCGACAGAGTGGTAGGGACCAGTTCATTTTCATTTCAAGATAGGGCCTCAGTTAAGAAATTAGAAAGTCACATCCAGTAGAACTTTTTTAAACGAAGGCTACTTAGTTTGATTTTTTATAACGATTCAATATGTTTTTTTATTAGGACTATATATTAGGGTTATAGGATTAAAGTAAGGAGTCAACGTAAGAAATCCTACCACTTATTATTGACGGCTGAATCTTACTTTTGTTTCAAAGTTTTACTTCACTGTTATATTGATAAGTTGCTATGGTTTTAATCAATGGACCTATATTTAATTTATTATCAATAAACTTTTAGTCCTAACGAAAGAACATTATTTTAAAAGTAATAGCCAAGAGAGTGAAAGCCACAAAGTTCTCTGTCGTTTCTTGTCGAGATTCGTTTAGTGATAAGAAAGGTAGGTAGTACACTGCCCTACATTTTCCAAATAACTGTTTTATAAGTAGGCAAAGAATTGCGTTTGCGCAGGGCAACTATTCACAATGCTCACTCAAACCATCAGGCGGCCAGTAAGTTTGACCTGTTATTGCATAGTTTTTCCGAACCTCCCCTAGGTTCAAGGTGTATTAGGGACCAATGTTTAACGGAGTAGAGAAAGATTGTGAATGGAAGAGCTGGCATTAAAACTTATCGCGTAGTTAACGTAAATACACTGCTGTTATAATGGTTTAGATAAGCAAATATCAACCCGATTGAAATATAGGGTCATTCAGAGATTTAAGTTCGCGTCTCTTCTTTAGCCTTATCTTTTGCAACGTCCTCATGTTGCCAAAGTTAAGGGCTATAAAAATCCTAGAGCAAGACGACTTCTTTTTAACTTAATCTGTATAAACCATAGCTATGATGCTGTGGATACCTATAGAAATTCTATAAATGTCTGAAATAAACAACGCTTTATGTAATATTAAAAACCTGTTCAATATACCTCAATATTGTTTTTGGTAATCAAAATATTCTTGTGACATTCCAGTTGGAATTCTTAGACGAAAATGAACTCACTTAAAAGGTAGATTAACACCGAATGATATCTGACCAGAATAAAACATTCCTAGCGATCAAATTTCCAAGATATCATCTGATCTAATACCTTCAAATAAATTGTTGGTCAATTTCAAGTTCGCGTATGCAACTTCCTCCACGACATTATACCATACCTATTATTACATTATTGTTCTCATTTCACCAATTACCTAGTACAATTTGCTCAAGCAGGATGATTACGTAACTCGAACGACCTGGCTGCACAGCAATGGCCACTAATCTCCGTCGCCAGTATTTAACCCCACTGACCCCTGACTCACTGAGGAAATAACTATTCCTACTACCACCGCCTGTTAACCATCCAACTAGGAACGTGATACAACTAATCTCTCTCTCGCTCTGCACAGCACGGCTATCACAAGACGGCGCGCGAGCTCTCTCGATTTTTCTCGCACTATAAGTCTCTTTCTAAGTTTTCTAATAAGAGGCGCCGTGCTGCTATCACTAATAAGGGCGCTTAGAAAGAGACGGATAGTCACAGCTCGCGAGCATTCCTCTGATAGCCGTGCAGATCTGTCCTCCATGTCTGAAGCTCGTGGTCATGGAGGGATGCAAGTCTGGAAAGGACAAACTGTCTCCATCGGCTCCTTCCGACCATCTACTACATGTAGTTAAGTGATACAATTAATAGACGGATAAAACCCACCCGCCGTCGGTCTCTATATACTAATATTGTAAAGAGGAAAAGTCTGCGAGGACGAAAGATTGTATGCAGGGGATAATCTTCGGAAAGCCTCATTCGATTTCAAAAAATATTTCACCGTATAGATACATATTATTTAGAATGGCCCTTCAGGATAGCCATAGGACGGAAACGGAACCGCACGGGCAGCTGGTGACAAATAAAACGAACCGTTAATTAGATCGTTCCAGAATGAGGTCAAAGAAGCTTTCTCACACATGCAATGAATTATTGACGTTGTTTTCTTTACGATAGGCTTCGAAGTATTACGTTTGGGGCGAGAAAAGATTTCATACAAAATTGGAGGCCAAGTGCAAAATGACCTCCTTTTGTTTCAATATCAACTCGTGAGAAGTCACGGCGTTCAGCCATTAAAAGCCGTGTATGTTTGAGAAAAGCACTGTACATACCACGTCGTGAAAAGGAATTTCCAGCCTCGCATATATATCGTTCCAGCGTCGTCCGTATGTCTATATATATACCGGCAATCCCTATTTTCCCGGCCTCTGCAGTAATGTGCTATTATTACACATTTGTGCCACACATATTTATATCTAAACTCATTGTGCAATCTGTTTCGTGTTCAGCAAAACCGGTAACGTCCGAAAATAACTTTGATATTTCACAACGGGCCTTTAAAACAGTATTTCTTGCACAAAGATGTACATTCTGTGAGCAGTTAGGATCGGATTAGGGTCTATGTTTCTCTCTCGCTTGCTCTTACAAGTTCGTTTGTTTCATCAATGTGCTTTAAGTCCATTGCAGACTATACAAGCAGTATTAAGAACGAAAACGTCTTCATGGCTGTGTAAGCCAATGCGGGAGCGGCATACACGACCGCGCAAGCCTGGCATAGGTGTAATTTGTTTGTTTAATACAACCAATACTTCCTACGCAAATTATGTATACTTTGTTTACATTAGCATGTTGTGTTTCACATCTCTCAATCAGTTAAACATCGGAAAAGATGTACTTAAAGTGTATAGAATAGAAGTCACAGGCGAGAGAGTTAAAATAGCGACTAGTCATCCGGTTAAATGGAGCAATTATTTATAACTGGCTTGTCGCTGTCAATCCGAATTGACTATTTATACTGAAGGGTTAACTAGAGGAGAGCTCTTAAAGCGATACTTTGGCATTTGTATTGTCACCACCATTAATAGGTATCTATATCTGCCATAACAGAGCCGGTAAAACTATCTGAAACGTTCTAAAGGATCTACAAATAGAGTCGTGTCAGATATTTTTACAGGGTGTGGCCTGTAATAGGAGCAATTTTAAAAGATATCCGCAGTTATTCTAAATCGGTTCCAGTGTTCCAAAATTATGGAATTCGGAAAAAGAAATATTTGAAGTTGTGATCCATAAGTAATGAGACATCACGATACCGTATCCACAGCATGTAACTCATTAAGAGTCCGCAGTAAGCTCGGCCGAATTTCACCTTCCCATACAAACGTAGTTACGCTCTCATTTTAAAACTACGTGTTGGATTGTAACGAAACTTTGCATATACAACATAAGGTATATTTATGTCTGTAATTCGTTTATATGGTTCCAGTTTATAAAACAAACTGAAATACAGCAAAAACAAGTTTTGTATGAAAAACTTAAATTCGCTGTATTTTTTTTTACTATGGTATCTGAAGCTACACAAAATAATTAGAGACAATAGATATACCTCATATCATTGTGATTAGTAGTGTCTTTGTTTTCCATCAATTTTTGGAGTTTTTTTTTTTAACATTTTGCAAGACTGTGTATTTAAAATGTAAAATAATATCGATAGTATTCCAGTCAAGTAAACCACGCTGAACTGATTGCTGATTAGCTTAATAATCCACCGTTTTGTTTATTGCTCCTGTCCAGGCCAGTTAGTGACTGTACTTGACTTGTCCTCTTAAATTGTAGTAGAAACTTGTGTAGTGAAATAGTTGTTACTCGGCGCTTTGCGACAGAAAATCCTGGGTTCTAGACGATGGGATGGAATCCGTGGAAAACGAAATTCGAATATCTCTCCTTCAGGGTTTAAGATTTTTATTTGCAAGAACACAAGTGATACATTGATCTTACATTTAATTTGCATTTGATAGAGGTGCTGAAATGTTCTGCCGTTTAGGCATGCAAAAAATAATATAAAGAATGAGATTACTTACAAGTTAAAATGACAATCTATGTCATTACATTCACAATTAAATTAAATTCATGCATTCATTAAGTGCGCGTGAAGACCGGTGGATGAATGAATATCCTGAGGGACGTGAGGTTGGAGTCTCACCATAACGTGAATTTTAATTCCTTTGTGGTGAGATTTCCATTTCCACACCACGAATTGTGCAATCCATCGCAGTAGTAGTGTGTTTTTAAAAAAATATATATTAAGGTATTTAATAACTGCTGCCTGATTGAAATAAATAAATACATTATAAATATATATATATATATTTATATATATATATATTTATCTAAATAGGTACCTATTATTCATTGATGGAGTAAAAGCACTTAGAGAGAAGCCAATTATAGAGCGCTCCTTAAAATGTTCGTAGCATTTTATTAAATATGCGTCTTGCGATGTTTATTAAATATGTTCATTAAAACAAGCGCAATCGATTTACACGAATGAACGAGACGCGAGTTAGCGTTTCGCGGTAGTCGCTCTGTAAATCATTGGCTATTTGTTTTTAAAAGCACAGTCGGGTTTTCAACCATTCTTTAACTGTATTTATTTATAAAATAAATGATATTACCCAGCTAACGTTTGATATTTTTCTCATTTTCAGGGTCATGCTTGAGGTGCTACCAATGTGTCTCGGAGAAAGACCCTGGCTGCGCTGCGCCCACACCCCCGAAAAGCTTTATAGTGGTAAATTATTATTTTGATTCGATTTCACTATCTTCGGCTTACGTTATCGTCGACCCCTATTTTACAAAATAATAAACCTAGACGTCAAGTACGCAGATGACTGAGTCGTCTATGAGGTATTTTATATGCTAGTAACTCTCTAGATTGAAAGGGACTGCCTCACGCACCTTGTAGCAACTGTCTCATTGTGTGATATCGGCACTCCGTCAGCGGCCCCTTCTCTGCTTACTTAAAACCGTGGCTTTTAACTATAAAGTTACAAGCTGGAACCCGACCGCAGACAGCAGCTGCAGACAACGTGTCGCGGCGACACGACTGTTTTGTATGTATTCCTATGACGGCGACGCCCGGTGACGTGTCGCTAGCTACGAAAGGTATTTCGTAGAAATACATAGAAACCAATCATCTCGCTAAAGTGGCGGTTTGCGCCGCGACAGAGACAGGAGACCGAAACAGGAGACCACGACGCGTGCTCGCCCCGTATTCTCTCTGACTACACTAGGAAATCGACTACTGTCAGGCCTATCCCACTCTCGATTTGGAGCGAAGCAAGGACTGTACAGCGTATCGCACCCAATGCCATTTTATTAAAATCATCAGTAGTAGACTCGTCTAATATTTAGAAAAACACGCAATTCTTTCAAAGAATCAGTTTGGTTAGGTCCGAGTTATACACAGCCGATGCTGTACATGAATTGACTCACTACGTAGTCCAAGAACTCGACAAGGGTAATCAGACAATTGAGATATTCCTGGATCTTGCCAAAGCTTGCAGCAAACGTCCACGTTACTTTATAAACTAGAAACGCTTGGTATAAGAGGAATCCAACTCACTCTTTGCTGACTACCTAGATGGGCGTTCTCAGTGCGTAAAAATAGACATCGTGATCAGCTCTGACCTAAAAAGCTACCTTGTGGGACCCAAAGAGTTGGCATTATTTTTAATTTATATAAGTAAATGACCTGAAATGCATGCGCAAATCTTTGACCTCAAGCAATCATTAAGCTCTATGCACACAATGGTCAGAACTCCGCACATAGCCGATACAATATGCCCAGCTAAATATCACTTCTAAAACAAAATATTTAGGAATTATAATTGACGAATCTCTCTCATACAAGTATCATATCGAAGGTTTGTGCAATAGAGTTCGGAAACTAATAGTTGTTTTCAAAAAACATAGCTCGATCGCGGAACCACGTTTAATCAAGCAAATATATTTTGCGATATGCCAATCGATACTCACCTACTGCGTTTCTTCATGGGGTGGTATAGCTAAAACTACGCTACTTACTTACTCAAAAGAGCCTAAAGAGCTGTCCTAAAAGTATTACATTACATTTCGCTCTTTCCTCTACCCTTAACCTTCTCTATGCGTCATGTGAAGTTCCCAATGTTCGACAACTATTTATATTGAGCACAATATTAAAACAGCACTCCTCAACCCCGTAAAACGCTGAACACGGTAAAAAAAGACGAAAAGATATTGTACGCCTCCAAAATTCACATAGTTAATGTGTATTCTAATACAGATTTTACGTTTTCTTGAGTCCCTTTCTTTACCAACAGGTTAAATGCTAAGTTAGATCTATACTCTCTCATCTATACTAAATGTAAGAAAACTCTCCGAGATGCCCTTCAAAAAGTGTCGTACGAAGACACAGAGAACCTATTTATTAATGAATCTTGATTTATTTAGTAAATACTTTGTATAGTTAAGTTTAGTACTGTATTTAAATGTAGATTTTTTTATGGTTTGCAAGTTAGTTTAAAATGCGTATACTGATCTTTCCTACTGCCTGAAACACAGGGTATCCTAGTTCAGGCCCCTTGTAAAATGTGTCCCTCAATATAATATTTTAGTAATAAGCCATCATTTCTACCCCACACCACGTTAAGATACGTTTTTAATAAATGAATTACGTTGAAACGTTTTACGTAGTAACAACATAATTTCATTGATCGCGCACCGTTATACGAACTTAAATTTTACAAAATCTTGCTAACATGAAAGAAGTATTTCCATTGCAAAATATGAACTGTTTTGTAAGAACTTGTCCCAGCAACTTGTCAATCCGAAAATAGATAAAATTAAACTCCACCTAAATAATTTTTTGCTTCGAGAATATTTACCGCTAATCAAGTATGCATTTTGTTATGTGCACCCAGCGATCGAGAAAACACGTGCCTAAAACCCGGAATCTGCATGTTCGAACTAAACTGCTGCCTGGCATCGTTTTGACACCGCGCATAATGGCAATGGCGCCCATTCTGTGGGACTATTTCGCGGCGCTACTTAGACTCCTATGATTTTTTCGTTCGCTGTGTGCACCTAGCTGTAATTATCTTCTTGTATTTCAGGATTGCGCCACGCAAGATTCGGTGCAGTTCAACCGTCTGTACCTAAACAACATCCTGCCTACTGCTGTCAGTGACGGCGTGATCGGAGCTTCACGATTCTGCCACAAAATCGTGACGAGTAAGCATAATGCACGCATGGTTGCTATTTCATCACTTATCGCTGTGGATAAGACATCCGTCACGTTCCAACAAGTATGTGAGTGCGAGTGACGGATGATAAAATGGCAACGATAAGTGACAAAATGGCAACCATGCTACGCCCGCAGAGTATCTTCTTCAGCACCGATCAATGTGCTGGATTTTTTATTTTACTTTATTGATTTGAGGATTGGTTGTGTGGATAGGTGGTTGATAGCTAAGGACCACTGAAGTGACCCTACTCTCAACGCAACACACCCTCGGGCTGCTCCTGGGTGACCCTTGTGGAATTGTGACGGATCCCGATCCCGCGATGGTAGGACGAGCCCGTCAATTTGTTGGCCACGACTTAGAGCAACGGCGGCTGGAGTATTTGGGTAGGTGCTTTAAAAAATAACTTCTGCCCCACCCCTTGAAAAATGCTGGGTACGCCCATGGCGGGGCCTCTCGTTCCCTCGAAAATTTGAAAACTGTGGCCGAGCCCTGAGAACGGCGACAGTACTGTTGTGAGGCCGTCCATAAGAAGGGCAGAGTGGTAGAATTGATAGCATGTTATAGTTATTGGATCTTAACTTTTGTCATCCTCCATTGCAGAGAGTGGCTCAGTCGTCAGAACGTGCCTCGTCGGCGACGCTCACAACCTGAACCTCAGCTGCTCCCTAATAGAGACCGCGGCTCGTGTCTTCACGGACCCCAGCAAACAGATCCAGCATTGCAGCGCGTGCGACAAGGACGAGTGCAACGGCGCCGGCTCCATCGCCGTCTCGCTCCCACTCGCCTTCCTTGGCGTCATCGTCTCTTACTTCGTCTCTAAACAATAATAAACAAAATATAACACAATGATGGCTTCAAGTCCTAGCACCCTGCGTTCTTACTATTGCCTTTGTGGCCAACCAAACAAATATGTGTATCAGACTAGAAGATTATTAAACACGAAACTTGTCTCTATAGATCCTGAAGGTTGAGTTTTGGGCACCAACTGCAAGGCAACGCTACACTGACCATTAGTATCTCGTTGCAATTAGCTGAGTTCTTGATGGTAGTGTAGTACCTCTCTTAAAATAAGTTTGAAACCAAAATCAATGTCTAAGAAATCTAGTACCATTTTTATATTTTGCTTAACATTAATCATTTTATCAAGTGTACCTCCCAAAGAAAGAGCTTAAAGTACTGTGAAGCCTGATACAACAGTAAAAAAACTTTTAAAAGACAAGACTTAGCGAAACCATAAGGCCTTTAGGAAAGGACTGTCCAATATCATTGTTGTTTATTTTGCAATGTTATACGTAGCTTTAACATTATTTGTAGTGATACGATAAGCATTCATATGAATTACATAATTTACATATGTAAAGGTTAGCAAAACCTATAATAAAGTATAAATATATATTATTATTACTTATGTAAGTAATATCGTTACAGAAATATATTGAAATTTTGCTTAGTATCTGTACCTGGTATTTGTAATAACAAACAGAATCTCACGTTTATAACACATTAAATTCATGGTTATCGTCTGAAGATGTTCGGAAATAAACAATGACTTTGCACAAAATCCCTATAACAATTTGCGCAAACCAATATTCGAATAAATTTTACTTCATAATTTTTATGTTTATACATTTCAAGCATTTTTTAAGTAAGCCCGTTCTTGTTAGTTTATTTTAAATAAAAACTGAAAATAACTGCGCTTTTCATTTATGTAAAACATCTGTCTCTAAAACACCTAACAAATTACGTAAGCGTAGATAAGCTTTATGATACGTTCATAAAGCTTATCTACCTGTAAGTAAAAATAATAAATATTTAGGGGACACACACCAATCGCCCTAGTCCCAAACTGAGCAAAGCTTGTACTATGGGTACTAGACGATAAATAAATACATAAATGCGCCGACACACAGATGTTACAGTAAAGACTTTATCATATCACTAAACGTGTCTAGTGAAATAATTCTTAAACGAGTTGACTATGCGAGTTCGTTTCGTCAACTCACTGACGTATTTCAGGGATTTTATCAAATCACTAAACAAATCTGGTGAAATTAAGAAAACGAGTTGCCTTTTTTGGCTGATATCGTCGTTTCACTATATAAATAAATTCAGGGATTTGATCAAATGACTGATTTATTCTAGGCAAATGATAAAATGGATTCGCCATTTTAACATCCTGCGTGGCTTGGTCATATTCATATCCCTCAGACATTTGTTCAAACCTCTGTTTTGTCCATTTCCCTGCGACAGATTCAATTTACCAAGAACGACTAGTGTTTACAAAATTGTTTTGAGCTTCCCTGTGCGGTTCAGTAATGTTTGACCAAACAACTTTTAGCCAAATGTATCATCTGACAAAAGTTTCATTTGACCTAATGCATTTTTTTCTTAAATAGAAAGCTTTATAGGATTATTATAAAACAAACCTAACTAATGACTTCTATTTGATGATATTCAAGGAATGCCCGAAAATACCACTGTTTTGGCGAAAAATGCATTAGGTCAAATGAAACATTTGTCAAATGATACATTTGGCTAAAACTTGTTTGGTCAAGAGACAGGACCCCTCCCTGTGCATCTGGTATCCTTGGGCTTATCAGCGTTCGTTGGGAAGTTGCATACACTCAGATTTTAACGAATATCCACCCCAAATAATTCTTACCATAGGATTCGTTCCCATTTCCCTCCGGGTTAGAAGGTCAGACGGCAGTCACTTTTGTAAAACTAGTGCCTAAGTACGCTAAATCTTGGGATAAGGTAAGCGAACTCCGGGCTCCTTTGGGTTCAACAGGGAAAACGTTAGGATGGTGATAGGATTCGTTTGGGACTGGGACTGGTGACATACTAAAATAAAAAAAATTCTACTCTTCAATATTGGAATTTGAGGATGGAAGTTGCACGGGAAATCCACGCTGACTAAGAAGTCGGGCGCATGCATATTACTTAGTCATCATTACAAACAAGACTTATCCTCTTGTCGGTGGAGTATTTTCCAATTCTATCTCTCTGTCGTACGCCAGCCTTTTGATTTCCTGATACGACACGACACCAGCCTGTTCCTTTATTTGATCCATATAACTGCACCGTGGTCTTCCCCTGCCTCCCCTTCCTTCTATCTTTCCTTTCATTATGGTTTTAATGACTGGGTATGAGTAGGGTAGAGGGAGTTGGTAAGTGTGAGTCAGAAGTAGAAGTCCTGGGAAACCTCAATAATTATTAATCCCTTCATTGGCACTATGACTAAATAAGAATAAAAACACGTTATTGCCTCATTACTTAGTAGGGGAAAGTGGACCCACTTGAACCAGACTGTTTATCTTTCTAGAGGGTTTCAAACAAATGAAGAGATAATGCCCATATGTGTTATAAATTAATATACATGGTGCACTATCAACAAAGTTTATAATATGATTTGTTTTAGGTACAGTCGAGTTTTTGCAAAATTATCTACACATGTGTGTCAATGTCAGTAACAATAAAGTGTATGGATATTTTTTAATGGTTTTCTGTATAGATATTGTAGTACTCGTCTATACATGATAAATGGCACAAGACTCGACAAAAGAAGATATAAAGTGCAAATTGGTCGATAGGAACTTGCTCGAAATATTGGCGCCTGCTAAATATAAGTACACTAGATACTGCTGTTGTGAACTAGCAATTTGCGTTATGATTTGATTCCATTTTTTCATAAATGATTTTAAAAACAGACACACAAATAAAACATATATTAGCGTCGTTGGGTATGCAGCCCTGGGATTAAGTAGACATGTATGTGCACCAAGTAACGTTGGTCTATATTTGTTTTGAGGATGTTTCTTAAAAACCCAACATGTATTTACCACACTAAGTTGCTATGAAAATAAGATCATTCTGTATATAATAACACATATATAATTACAACGTTGTGCACTTTAATAAACATTTTGATATCACAACACTACCGATAACGGAAACAAGCACATCGCAATACACCATGTTTAAAACGGCAATATTTTTTTCTGTAGTATTTACTATTACATTAAAAGGTGAGTAGAAATATTAATATTCGTAAATATTTCTTGACATACAACGGTAATATTTTTATATGATATTAATCGCAGTATTCATTTGGTTTTATTTAACCCCTGACGAAAAAAAAATATGTTAAGGAATCTGTGTGTCTGTGTGTGGCATCGCAGTTTCCAAAGGGATGAACCCATTTAAGTGCGGTTTCTTTGATCGAAATCTGTGTGTCGTAATAGTTTATAAAACTCAAACTCAAAATGATCTTTATTCAAGTAGCCTTATTAACAAGCACTTTCGAATCGTCAGTTAGAAACATAATCTTAAGCTAATTATTTAGAGCAATTTTTTTTTCTTGTGTAATATGCAATAGTTTTAAAGTGAGATCGTCACATAAAAATTGTATCAAAAATACTAGTCTAGAATGTTAAAAAAAAATGTTAATGTAAGCTTAGCTATGGTTGTTGTGTCGGGGGTGTTTTAATTAATCGGTTTTTGTTCCGTCAATGTCAGGATCTTAATCTCTTCTTAGGATAACATACGATGTTTAATTCACCATAATACATAATATTATAGTCGTTATAAATTATAAATTATCTTTGTTTTCAATGATTTTTTTTTCCTTTTCAGTCAGTAGTTTTCAATGTTACTCATGCTACGATTGTGACCACTCGGATATGATTTTAACATCCTGCGAATCCCTGCTACCTAGCTCTACAACAAGTACGTCTCCTACGACTACTACCACTACAAGTCCAACTACTAGTACTTCAAGTGCTACAGCTACTACTACCGAATCGACTACTTCAAGTTCTACTAGTCCTACTACTACTATAAGTTCTACATCTCCTTCTACCACTACAACTACTGAATCGACCACTACAAGTTCTACATCTCCTTCTACCACTACAACTACTGAATCGACCACTACAAGTTCTACATCTCCTTCTACCACTACAACTACTGAATCGACCACTACAAGTTCTACATCTCCTTCTACCACTACAACTACTGAATCGACTACTACGAGTTCTACATCTCCTTCTACCACTACAACTACTGAATCGACCACTACAAGTTCTACATCTCCTTCTACCACTACAACTACTGAATCGACTACTACGAGTTCTACATCTCCTTCTACCACTACAACCTCTGAAATAACTACTACTACATCGACTACAACCGAATCATCTGTGGAGAAAGCAGAACGAGCAGATATATCGTTCGAATGTTTTGAGGGAGTTGTTCGTGGTGAGTAAGAAATAAGGATGAAAAATACTTTTATTATGTGCCCGAGGTTAATAATGATAAACAAATTTAGGGGATGTTATTCTGTCACTATGTTATACTTGAGTCAATAGGATAATCAATTACAACCAGTTTTTCCAATATTTAATAGTATTATTATTTTTGGTCAAGCTACAGAAGGGTAGTTCTAATCTCAAACTATTTTTCTAATACATTCAGTAAACGAACGAGCGGAGCGAACACGAGCCAAAATTCTTTAGTATGTCCGGATGTCCAGATGTTCCGCTGTCCGGCTGTTTTCCTATACAGTTCGCACTTCTCAACCGATTCTCGTGAAATTGTGAGCCGGTGAATTATATAGTATATAGCCAATCGAGTTAAGCATCAAATACACACATCTGACACTTTTTTTTTACCTAGGTAAGTAATGTAATTTTTTTTTCTATTTCACAGAGAACAACACCGACATTAACGTCCGCGGCTGCGCAGTGGATCGCACCAACAACGAGACTTGTGAAACGTTCGGGATGACCACATGTAGCTTCTGCTCCCCAGAAAAGTGTAATGCTGCTGGTTCTATACAATCCTCGGTCGCTGTTCTCTTAACCGTGTTAATCTCTACTTATTTTTTTAAAAAACTAGTGGAGTAAATTTTGTTAAAATTCCAATTAAGAAACGGTTCATAAAATGTTTAGTTAACGTTATGTTATGTCACTGAAGTATAATAATGCGTGTAATCTGAGGTGGAGAGGGCCATAGCACACGGGACAGCACGAGACCCCACGCATGGTATATGAGCATTTTCGCTACAGATCCTGCGCGAATGCCGCCATGTTGGTTTTATTTATGTGCCGGGTATTATAAAGTTGACGAGTTGCACCAACTTACGATTACAGACCGATCAACGTTAAATATGGCGCCGGCAACTGTCATAAAAACTTGTAAAACTTTCTATGTACATTCAGATTCTATTGAACACCGCTTACGATTAAAGACGGTCTGGTGCAAAAAAAAAATGTTTTATCGAAGAGCCCGAGTGTCGCAAACCCAATTTTGTGTGTATTGGAATACATTATAAGCAGGCATCGTAAACTGCGACCGAAATCCGTTGAAATGACGTATGACAACCAGTTAGTTAATATGTACTTCAATGGATTTCGCTCGCAGTGTACGATGCCTGATTATATGTCTTCGATGCGTTTAACTCTCAAGTAGTAAGTTATTTGTAATCTCCTTCAGTAAAGCCACATCTCTTCATATACATTTATTTTTGGGTACATATCGTGAAAAGCATGGCTTCTGCGAAATAGAAAAAATAAATGAAGAAACGCAAATACGTGATCGAGTCAGATTATGAAGAATAAAATATTATAAACACCGCATGCGTTTCCTTACCATCTAACCTATTTATTACATTACCCCAAAAGTATGCCACAAAGTATGGAGGAGCAAATAAAAACGTAGGTATTAACTAGATTGTGATCTCATTTGGTTTCTCCCGTTCAAAAACCTTTCACGATCGTCATAATGGTACAATTCATAGGTAGCTAGACAATATGCTATTAACTTGTTAATGTATATATATCAACTAAATGGTTATTGCCTTTCATTAGTCTAACCAAATAGTTGTAAGGATAACGTCAACATGGAAAAAATGCTGTTTTTGTTTATTATGTTGTGCAGTGGTTTATTAGAAGGTAGTGTAAGAATATGAAATAATTATAATCAACAATATAGTAATTTGGAAAGCGGTTTTAAAGTGTGTAACGGTGCTTTAATTATTTTTTAATTAATATATACAATTATCTACAGTTCATCCAAAATCAAAATTGCTTATAGTTTATTTCTTGTTAATCAATACTTATAGAATATTTTTCAATTTATTTAGTGCGGTGTTTACAATGCTACGTCTGTGATAACTGTCCGAAAATAAATGAAGAAGAATTACAAACTTGTGGAATGGAAACAACACACGGACCATCAACAATTTCCACAACCACGACACAACCTACAAACCCTTCCACAACGGAATCAACAACGATTGCTTCAACCACAACAGCACCAATGAAAATTCTTACAGTAACTACGATCGAACCTATAGCTACTTCTACTGCAATCGCAGCAACAACCGACGCTACTATTGCCACAATAACCACGGCAAAACCTAAAACTAACTCCACAAATTCTTCTCCATCACTCACAATAATTTCCACAACAATCGCGACGGAATCCACAACTAACTCCATAGCCACCACAGCAGAACTTGTAACCACTTTTACGACCACAACAGAACCTTTAAACACTTCCACAACCACAACAGGACCTGCCAATATCACAACGAAACCTGCAATTATTTCTACAATATTCACTACGAGTATAGAGCCTACTATCCCAACTGAACCGATGACTATATCCACAAAGACCACAACAGAATCGTCAACTAACTTCACAACAATTATATCAGAACCTACAAACATTCAGACCGAAACCGTAACAGAATCTTTAATAAGTTACTTAACTTCAACAGAATCTAGAACAACATTCACATCGATACCATTTAATTCAACGCTATCCACAATACCGGCAGAGCCTATAGTTAACTTTACAACGGAACCTACAATGGACACTGTACTTACATCTGTTACAAACTATCCGCAGTCTACAAATAACACAAAAGCCGTCGAAGACACAAACGCAACATACAATTTTACTCAGAGAAGACCGAGGTCCTTGCATGAAGATTGTGCGTGCAGCAACGTAAGTAATTACAATTTTTTTACGTGCAGCAATATACGAGTAAGACGCATTATTGTATAGAAAGAAAATGTGCGTATGATTTAGTGTTTTAAAGAAATAAGATTCAGAGGAGAGGATATAGGATTAATTTTATATTTACTATTTTCAAAGTCAATTAAAATAGTAAACCTAGCCACAATCATAATTTCTATAATAGAGTACAGTAAGTACCTAACTATATTCATATTTAATTAGGTCGATTCTTAAGATTAATCGGTAATTCAATTAATGTCTGGCTGACTGTCTAGCTAATGCATGGACATTGCATCGTATCTAATTGCACACCTACATTTCCTATTTATCTTTATGATTTGGTGAATCAAGCAGTTGATACTGGGAATGTGTGACGATAGTCGAGCTCGGTTCACTTGATATCTATAATTACGTCATATTCATCAATACCTAATGACCTAAGTCGTTTATTTTGTATTAAAACCAACTCCCTCAATTACGAGAATCTTACCTAATCTAATCTTTTACTAGCATTCCACCATGTTTCGAGATGAAAAGGATAAAAATATTGAAAGTAATAAATAATAAAATATTGCATCATTGACCGCAGGGAACTTTTGGGGGTTATTTTAATGAATCCAATGTAAATAGAAAGTAATTTATACAGCGTCGAAGGAATCGATCGACTTTTTCGCAAGAGGAGGATAGTTTAGCGTTAGTGCTTACAATTTTCCAAATAACCTATGTTAATATTTCTGACCGTTTCCAAGTAAGAGTTCGGCAAACTTTTGTGCACAAATCTGTAGGTATATTACGGGAGAATAAGGTCAATGGTAAACAATCTTTTAAGGGATGACAGGAATTACTGTCATCGGAAAGTTGATTTTGGCTTGAACCCTCAGTAACCGCTCAGTTGATTTTGGATTAAAAAAAAGTTAGCCTAATTAAATAGCTTCTAATTTTTCATTATCAAAGCAACCCGTTCTTCGATTGGCAACCACAGTTGCCATCATTAGTTTAGGGGTCCGCAAAATTGGCAACTATGGTAGCCACAAGCAAGTAAGTGGATAAGTACGAATGAAATTGTCAAATTATGGAGAAGCAAGTCTGTCATTGTAAACATTAACAGTTACAAAGATGAATTAAGGTTGGCGCTCTCATAGCTGTAATTTTTTTTATATTTGCAGTATTTGTGTAATCATTACTATTCGATTCTACTTTTTTTCTTTTAAGTATATGACAATATATTTTCTTTAAGGTTCATGGAACACATCCAGCCTGTTTATATTTTATTACCTTCATCTTTCATTTTGTACAGTGTATTTCACGGAAAAGCAAAGAATATCAGTACTTTTTGCATACAAATTCTATACAAACTGTACCCTACTTACTGTACTGTATCCTTGCTATGGAATACCTACTTTAAATAGGTATTTCACTTAAGATATCATTCATCGACCATTATTAAATTTAAGTATACGGTATTGATATGACTATGACGTATGTATTATTATTCATTATCTTCATGTTATAATTAGTAGAATCCCGTAATTAATAAGTATGCAATAAATAAATAATAAGTCATTTAATGGTTTCTACTGTTTTCCTTACAGGAAAAAATATGTGATTGTTTGAGATTCAAGCAAAGATCGAAAAGATACGCTTTGACAGGACGCGGTTTAGCGAAGGAAGGCGTCAAATACGTTTGCATCGTGGATAAATTTAAAGGTACTGTATCCCGTAGGTAGTGAAATAGTTTTTTGTTATACAAGGGTGCAAAGTTGTATTTTACCCGCGAGTGTTTCAACACACGAGAAGTAAAATACATTTGAACCCGTGTGAAACACAAAACTTTTCACCTCACTGTAGTGAGGAAAGTGCAACTTTATTTTATTTAAATATTTTTTTTTTTAACAGGAATAATAACGGTAATATCAAGTAGAATTTTGGTCAAGTGCGAGTCGGATTTTAGTTTGCCCATACATTTTGAGACTTAGCGCCTGATGAAGGCAACAAGCAATTTTTTAAGTTCTTAAATATTTATTTTATGTTTTTTTTTAGTATTTGTTGTTATAGCAGCAACAGAATTACATCATCTGTGATTTTTTTTGTATTATGAGCGTTTTACGTTTTGTTATCTTTTAAAAGCTACTTAAACACGCTCCAAGGTCAAACTACTTTCCCCTCTAGTGGATAAAATGCGTTTTTGCCAACTGGTTTTGAAGGATAAAAGACGGCTTTCCGAGGCAGTAAGGGGGAAAAGTCGTAGCAGAACCACACATAATTAAAAAATCTACTAAAAACTTAAGTAGGTACTCTAGATAGGACTACTAGGTCTCGGTTACTTGTTGTAGTTCCCACTGTTCACATTATATCAAAAGTGATACCACTCAAGTTTTTATTTATACCTACGTAAGGATAAAGTAGATAATAAATAAACAATTGATAATCAAACTATACAGGTAATCTTTAGGTGTTCCGAATAAACTTCAAGGTTACACTTACAACGTTATACATTAACCGGTTGCAATTATGCTTTTATACTTATAATAATTAAATTCCTGTGTAGGATACTTATTACTCTTAGGTTCTATAAAATGTAATGTATATACCTAAGGTATTTCGAATACCTTCGATATCCATAATTTAATTTGCGATAACATTAGGGTCTGCCATAATCATCATATTTGCCATAAAAGTGTTTTTCTCTGAAACCGTAACATTTTCACGACAATTTGTATAAACTTTATGTAGAACCCTATAGGTTAGGTTGCGTTTGTTTTATAAAAAACCTGAAAAGTTGTCAGTTTCTGAGAAAAAATAATTATAGTTTTTTTGATCGGAAAGCTTTTTTTGAATATAATTGTATATTTACAGCAATAAAAGGATGCCGTATTGTCTAGTATTTCTATAAACAATGTCTTGAAATTGGTTGTTGACATGACCGGTAATGACATTTTATAGTGCGATCCTGGTATTGATTGAACTGGTTAGTTTGATGGGATTTAACTAGTAATTTCTTTTCTTACTAAAGTATTGTCATTTAAATTGAACAAATATAGAAAAAGGTCCTTTAGTCTAATCCCAGACCGAACGTTTTATAATTGAGGTCGGCGGTCTTGGAAGCGACACATCAGAGTCGGAGTCTTCGGAGTCACAATACGTACTTGGAACCAGATATGGATGAATAGGTATTTATTATAAACAATAGAATTTTAAAATTAAACAAATAACAATGCCAATAGGTACTGTCCCGACTATACATGACGTATGTACATTATTGCCATATACTTATTATGCGGATTACAGCGACACTAACTCAGGGTTATTAAATAGGGACTTGTCGGGCTATAAGGCAAATGACGAATATGGCAAGCGTTACCTTTATGGCAAACTAGCTTCCACCCGAGACTTCGTCTGCGTAGACCCAGGATAAAAATTATCATATATTTTAATCCAGCCTACAAACTATCTTCGTGCAAAATTTCATCCAAACATCCAAACTTTCGCATTTATAATTCTTATCTCAGTCAAAATCTAATGTAATTGAATAGTTCCATGGTAGGACAGAGTAACCGAGTGCGATAATTATATTTTCTCAAACATGCAATGAAATATTGACGTTGTGTTCTTTATAATGGGCTTCGAAGTGTCACGTTTCCATTCCATAATTTGAGGCACAGGATCACGGCGTTCAGCCATGAAAATTAAAGTTTGTTTTCTTGGAGTTTTTTTTAATTTATTTCATTGCATGTTTGAGAAAATCACTATACATACTTTGGCGTGAAAAGGGGTTGCCAGCCTCATAACTATCCGACCTCGCTACGCTCGGCCGTCTATATGTACTCGGCCGGCAACCCCTTACTTCCCGGCCTCTGTAGTAATGTACTATTTATCTACTCATGCATATCATTTCAGTAAACGAAACTGAAGTCGTGAAAAGGGGATGTGCTATAATGGAAGAAGACGAGACTACTTCGTGCGTGTATTCAGGGTACGGAGAAAACTGCAAGATCTGCGAATCGGACCAGTGCAACGGAGCTCCCATGGCACAAACATCTGCAGTGCTCATGTTTATACTTTGCTGTGTTTATTACTTTTCAGTTGAGTATATTGTAAACTGATTTTACAATAAACCTTATTTATAAATTTCGACGGTTTTAACTAACATTACCTATTCCCGTTCTGTACTTGAGTTTTTTACAAGCCTTTATTTAACCTGAAATGTATGTAATAACTGTTTGTTCGGGTGGAATCTTGCAACTCAATTTTGACGCAGATATCTTCAACCGATTGAGCTGAAATTTTTGGTTTAAGTATAGTTTGGATAACAATTCAATATTATGGTACCATCGAGCTGATCTGATGATGGAGACTGAACGTGGCAATGAGAATTCAGGACTTACCTTACTTACTTAAGACGTAACTCCATTGAGTTTAGGCTCATTAGAATAGTCTCAACGAGAAGTGACGAGATGATGATACATACAGAAAAGAACAGTTGGCAGTAAAAGCTTGTACCTAAAATTTAATTTTTGACAGAAACTTATTGTTGATTGTAGACAGTACTTTTAAATTTTTTTTTAAATATCTTTATTTCAGAACTTTAAAATTCCATACAAATACAAATATCCCATACAAATCAAATCAAATCCTTTACGTTCACAAATTCAGGTTGTTTCAGGCTGGTGGCCTACCGACAGGCGAACGTTCAGATTGTTATTTCTAGTAGATTACTCTATTAAATAAACTTTAGTAGTAGGTAATACTCACTTGCTTGCTTTGATCTTGATGATTAATAACAAAAGTCGGTTAAGTACCGGCACTAAGGCGGGCGTACAAAAGTACAACTCAATAAGAATTATTTCAATCTCTTTTGGTTTTTGCAGTGCTAGAACCACTTCAACTTACATGGCCCTGTTGTAAGAAGAACCGCGGGGTAACATTATTATAAATATTCCTGAAAGGGTTTTCGAAATTAGTTTTTTTTTTTTTTTTTTCCTACCTATCTTTCCAAGTTGGGCCCCGAAGGGGCCCTTAACTAATTACCCGAAATTAGACGATTAGTTACCCGTAAATAACACATAAAGTAGCAGTAGTATTGCACAAACATTAAGATATCTCTATAATAATTAGGCAGCGCAGGAAAATGTGCTCAGTGGTTTGATATTTTTCTCCGCAACCGCTGAGCGGAGAATTCTTCCAACACGATTTATGCTGAAAGACATTGCGTCCATGCCCAGTTTGGAGCCTGTTCAGTCGGCACTCCACGGGCGTAGCACGGTTGCCATTTTATCACTTATCGTTGTGGATAAGGCATCCGTCACTCTCGCACTCGCATCATACTTGGCAGAACGTGATGGGCGTCTTTACCACAACGATAAGTGATAAAATGGCAACCATGCTACGCCCGTACCCTTTTGGTTTTATGTCGGATCAGTGATATAACAAACATATGTATCTAATAAGCCCCCTGTGGTGTCGGGTTAGAATTTCACTTCTTTTTTTCGCGTGGGTGTCGTAAAAGTTGACTAAGGGAGCAGGGTTGAAGTGTGTTGTGGGCGATGGGCTAGCAACCTATCACTGCGATATCACATTTTGTCGATCTTTTATACTCACATTTACGCTAAAAGTAGCAGTGGAACATGAGTTTCATGTGCTCTGCCTATACTACTTGGGAATAAAGGCGTGTATCTAGATTCAGTATTAGAGAAGAAGTAGCTATGATTGTATGTACCCAATGAAAATTATGTTTTTTTTTGTAACTTATATTTACCCGTCAATGGTAATGCACTAGGGATGTACTGAAACATGTTTTTATTATGAATGTAAAATTAATTATTAAGCACCATTTCATTTCACTTCATTTATTAAAATCGTTTTTTGCAATATTAATCGTGCCGGTTTAACGATTATCTAAGATGAAAAACATAACAATCAGGGTTAGCCAGTATTATATCATTGATAACACGAAACTACTGCTTTTTTAAACATCATAGTCGAAGAAACAACAAAGTCAAGGGCACCAAACTCCGAAACTGCAGGGCAATGGCGCGAATCAGTACATCATTCGCTATCACTCAAATTAGATACGTGTTGTGAGTGACACGTCTGGAATTAAGTCTTAATCTTTGAATCATTGCAGTTCTCAGTATAAAAAAAACGTAGATAACACGTGTACCTATAAGTGGGAGTTTACATTAGAACCTCCCACTTTGTTTTCAGCTGGCCCGTTAGCACTCGTTGCACTTTTAGTGTTTTAATATTTGAAGATGGATGGCGCGAAATTATTAATTGGTGGATTTGTCCTCGTCCTTTTTGCAAATGGAAACTGTAAGTATCTTTTTTAAAAATAAGTTAAAATATAATGTACGTCATAACATAAAATATAAATTTAAATTATATATCTGTTACATGAAAATTTTAGAAATGCTTAACCCAAAAAATAATTTAATGAAATATGAGTGAAGTTTATTACTTTAATGTATAATTTAATAATTAACAAAAGTTGAAATCCAAAAACTTTTATTTTAAAAATAATATAAGTGACATACTTATAATAATATTAGATTAATGACAAGTTTATACATGTCATACAAATTATTATTTACTGAAGTAAATGACGACGCTTTGACTTCAAAATATCTAACTTTTACAGCAGGTGATCTGCAATGCTTTGTATGTCGAAATTGCAAAGAGGTAACATCGGGCCACATCCAAACATGTGAACCGCCAAGCCCCACGACAACACCAGCAACCGAACCAGCATCTGAGGATACCCCAACAACAGAGGCTATAACGACCGAACTTACAACCGTAACAACGGATGATACAACAATAACCACAGACCCTACATCTACTGAAAACACAATAATTGTAACTACAACCACAACAACTGAAGCTACGACCACAACCACCGAAGCTACAACCACTACAACTACGGAGCCCACTATTACTACCACAACAACTGAAGCCACGACCACCACTACAGAACCTACGACCACAACCACCGAAGTTACAACCACTCCAACCACAGAGGCCTCTACTACTATCACAACAACTGAAGCCCCGACCACCACTACAGAGCCCACTACTACTACTACAACTGAAGCTACGATCACAACAGAACATACGACCACAACCACTGAAGTTACAACCCCTCCAACCACAGAGCCCTCTACTACTACCACAACAACTGAAGCCACGACCACCACTACAGAACCTACGACCACAACCACAACAACTACAGAACCCACTACTACTACCACAACAACTGAAGCCACGACCATAACTACAGAACCTACGACCATAACTACCGAAGCTACAACCACTACAACAACTGAAGCCACGAACATCACTACAGAACCTACGACCACAACCACTACAACTGCAGAACCCACTACTACTACCACAACAACTGAACCCAAGACCACAACTACAGAGCCTACTTCTACTACTACAACCACTGAAGCCACGACCACCACTACAGGACCTACGACCACAACCACTACAACTACAGAGCCCAATTTTACTATCATAACAACTGAAGCCACGACCACAACTACTACTACAACAACTGAAGCCACAAATACAACAACAGAGCCCACTACTACTACCACTACAACTAAAGCCATAACCACAACTACAGAACCTACTACGATAACAACTGAAGCCACGACTACAAGAACGGATGCGACGACTACAACATCTGAAGCTGTAGACGCAGACGCAACAACCACTCCTGATGCAGCCACGACCACAACGAGGGGAACAACGACTACAACACAGGTATTTGTGATTTTTATTTTAGTTATGCGACTTCATTGTATTTGAAGAAATCCTCCTTAAAATCAATCCCAAAAGCGGCTTAATTGACCCGAACAAATAAACATACAATATTTAATTGCAAGATAAATCAAACCTTGTAAAATAGGTCCTTATTAGAATGAACATGTTTTTTCGTATTGCATTTAACACACGACGGTTGCTAATGCTTTCCGTAAGTTCTTTTGCCATGTGATGTTTGAGATAATCGCCACTTTTTTTTTCTATAAGTGCTTAGTAAAGTAAACTTAAGTAGGTGTACACTTTTGAAGATTGTTACAAACAAACCTTATTTTACGTTGGGGGAGTGCTTCATGCACCCACAGCCCGGTCGGAGGGGGACCGGAAGGGTGCATGAAGCATTCCCCCAACGGAAAATACGAATTACAGACATAGATATACCTAATGTTATTGTATATGCAAAGTTTCGTTACAATCAAACACGTAGTTTCAAAATGAGAGCGTAACTACGTTTGTATGGAGAATCGAGCTTACTGCGGACTCTTAAAAGGAGGGTCAAAGGTTCGCTTACGCATGCTACTTTGACCCTCGCGACTAGCCCGCTTTACAGGCCTAGGCCAGGGAGAGCACGCTGGGAAAATTTCGAGGTGCTTCAATCCCGTGGACTTATTAGGGAACTAGGGTGTTATTATAAAACAAACCTAATCTGACCTCTAGATGGGGCTCTATGCGATTATTAAAATATATCTTAAAGTTGATTCTCAAAATTTCTGAGAAACTAGTTTTTATGGCAAATGCAAATTATTGCAAACATTACCTACTGCTGGGTACGACTTATGAAATTACGAATGTCGAAAGAATTCCATTGTTGTATATGTGGTTAAAATTTGGCAAGCAATACAATCTTTTTAATGATCAATTATTGTTATCTATTGGTAGCTTAATTGTTTAATTTATCAGAAACTTATGATATACTTACTCTGAAACAAGTCTGATATCACTTCCGTAGATTGATTGATGGATAGGTATAATAATATATATACAGGTATCCCGAAACTCAACGATAACCTGCTACTGGGTTCTCACCCAGCCACCAGCCACTGAAGCCTCTCGGCCAAGGTATACCAGTTATGAAAAAAAAAGAAAAAAAATCTATGTCACTTAGTCAAGCGGTAATAGACATTTTTCGAAAAAGTTGCAAATTAGACACCGTTGGTAGCATTTTTAAGTACTGTGATCACCATTTTTTTCATACCTGGTATACTTTGGCCTCTCACCCAGTAGCAGGTTATCGTTGAGTTTCGGAACACCCTGAATATATATATATATATACTTATTATTATTTATTTTATTACTAAACAATGGGATAGAAAAGTTAATCTATTACATTTCCCTGCAAAACTGTTCTAACAGTTTGTCTGCAGGTACAATTGTTACGAGTCTCTATATAAACTACTAGCTTCTGCCCGCTACTCCGTCCGCGTGGAAGTCGTTTATATCGTAGCTCCATACAAACTTTCACCCCCCATTTTAGGGAAGTGGTGGGTTAGAAAGAGACAAAAAGTAGCCTATGTCACTCTCCATCCCTTCAACTATCTCCAATTAAAAAAACACGTCAATTCGTTGCTACGTTCTGCCGTGAAAGACGGACAAACAAACACACATATACACTTTCCCATTTATAATTAGTATGGATCTATCACAATACATACAGCGCACATAGAGCGTCGTGCTAAAACATTTGAGTGGCATTTGCTTGTAAGGATTTGTCACTGAAGTGTATTATGTTTTATTTATGTTTATTAAATATATTAATTTAAACATTATTGCACTATAGAAGTGAGTACACAATGCAGACTTAATGTCGTGGAATAAAGAAAATAATGGAAACTGACAATTTAGTGGAAACCGCCAAGGAAAGGATAAGGAAAATAATTTACCTTGAGGTTAATATCTCTCGTTCTCCATTGCATCAAGAGCGAAGGTTTAAGCCCACCCTACCCTTTAAGGACCGGGTGGTCCTACCTATCCGAGTCAGTTGGTGCCTAACATCAAACGAACTCACTTCTTAAACCTTCTTACAGCGCATAGATATGAACTGGAAACTTACAAAATAAAAAAAAGCTATTACCACGTAATTAACATCACAGTTAAGAACCGTTTAGGGCAGGACACTGGTTAAAGTTGCATAACTGATTAAACGACAATATTGAATATCTTCATAACCAGAGGTCGGCGGGGGTGAGCTGTTTTCAGTTTTGGCAAACATGGACATACCTTGTCATTCAATTGTAAATGCCCCATGTGTAATTATTAAGTTATGAAATGATTTTATTCAGGCTGCCTTTCTGCTACGAGCTTTACTTCGCCATCAAAACAAATGAATTCTATAAGAATCTACGGAATGTGATTAATCTATTTTGCACAGCTTTCCGCTTTTCTGGGAAAACAGTTTCAACTAATATTCAAGCAACCTTCCTTAGATAATATATATATGCATATGATACTATGAAGGTTAATCAAGTGATATATCCTTTGATATCAAACCTCTTCAGATAGGCAATAAATCAGTTAATTTAATTTTACTCGTTTTGTAATGATTTTTCGTTTTATGTTTAATCATTTCAATTTTGTCTTCTTTTAATATTTCTTTATGGAACACCTTATCCATATAAATAACTTCATGACATTAATGACCTAAAAAAAGCTCACCCCCGCCGACCTCTGTTGAAAAATTAGAAGCAATTTAGGCTACCTTTTTTAAAATCTGAAATCAAGTGAGCGGTTATATCTTGAAGAAATTAATTTTATTAATATTTTAACAGGTCTCCGACGACTATCTCTCGGATTCTTTATCTGCGAAGAATCGATTCTACAGGAGCATCAAACAGGCTGACGTTGAAGTGCGATGTGTAGTCACAAGTTACATTGAAGGTAAGAAAAATACTCCAGTACCATATCAACTGTATTTTTAATGCACGCTTCATAAGACTCGAAGTAACACAACTGTATAATTATCTAACGTCACCTATAAAAATCATGTTTGGTGCTATCACAAGCCCAGCTAAAGTTACTGAACTTATTAATTCTAGAATTGAAAGCAACTCCTAGAAATTTTGTTAAGTAAAAAACTCTAAGTAAATAAAAAAAATGTTTATTTATTAGGAGTGCAGGGGGGGGGGATTAAATTAAAGGTACCTACAGTGATTTAACTTTTATAAAATTCCTATATAGCAAGCTATGTGACCTTAGAGCATTCAAGCAACCGGATCCGCCATTGACAGGCGTTCCCCTCTGCCGAAAATATATGACCACAAAAATCGGCAGACTTTTTATGTATAGAAAATGACACACGGCCGCTCCTGTTGGTTGAATGCTCTAAGTATGTGACAGAAAACTATAGTTTTTAAAATTTCGTGAAGGGCTGCAAGCATACTTCTTTCAAATAAAAAAAATGAGCGTATAGTAGGTAGTTAGGCGAGAACGAAGAAGCAAAAACGGCTTATACCTACGCAAATGTAATAAGTACTTTCTTTAACAGAAAACGGAGAAGAGAATGTAGTGCGGGGCTGTTCATACGATTCGGAGGACTCAACAGCCCGTTGCCGGGAAGCCATCGGTCGAGATTATGTGGATCTCGCTCGCTGTACAGTTTGCGACGGAGACCTTTGTAACTCCGCAGCTACGGTGGCCATCACACTTGCACCGCTAGTCGTAGGGCTATTGATTAGTTTATAAAGCTTAAAGAGCTGCCTGATACTAATATAAGTATTCATTAGAGTCATTTGACGCGAAGATGTCGAGGTAACACTTTATAACCAGCAATTAGAAGCGTCATTTGATGCGCTATCTAACAAGGTTAAATTAAGCTATGATTTCTGATGTAGTTACCGGACAGTGGCGGAACCATTTTGGCTGCCTGACTGGCGACTGCTGGCCTGATGTCCTCCTCATCGTTTTATTATAAAATGTACCCATTTTAATAAAATATCCTGGGTCATGATGATGCTGAGTGAATGATTGTAAATTGTAAAATCGTGAAAGAAGGTCAAATTAAAATTGAAACAATTGACCTATTGTAACAATGGTATATTTTATTAGCATGCTATTGAAATTTAATGGGATTTTAAAGTGATGGAGTTGGCATGGTCCCTACGACTATGTAGATATTTACTTGTATATAATCGTTTCGCTCTTTGAATGTGATTTTTTGATAAGAATGTAAAATAATCTATGCATTATAATGTAATATGTAACTAGAGAATGTGTACTTTATATGTATATAAAAAATGTGTTCGCGTAGAGTACCTATGAATAAATTATTTTTACAAAATGATTTACTATTTCAATGACAGTATTAAAAATTAGAATAAGTACATACATTGTCTTATTTTAAGTAAAATAACGTTATATTCGCATTTTCAATCTTACGAAATCATTATTACAATTACGGTTGCTTATCGAACTTATATCTAATTCTATTACATCAAAGTTCATATTTACTTTTATATTTATGATTATTTATTTATTTATACACATTTAATGCCCAATAGTGGAAGCTTTATTATACACGAAATAATTAAATACCAATTCCACATTACTTAAATATAAAAACACAATAACAAATACTGTAATAAAAGCCTAGTCAAATAGTCCCCCTCGAGTTGTCCCTGGCGCAGAGGTACTTATCACACTGGCCGCGTTACCACGTTGAATGGCGATGGACAGCCTTTGCACTAGGTACGAGCCAGCGCGGGCGTGTCCCCCTCTCCGTAAGTCGACGTCCCACTTTCGCTAATGAATGCAATATCCTCCGCCCCCCAGCACCCAGTAGTCTCAAACGCAAGGGGTACAACATAGTAATTACCGCCCAGGGCCGCATATTTATCACGCTTCCTGACCGCTGCAAAATCTGCAGCAGCACCAGGTGGTCGCACCATTCGGCCGAGATGCGAGGTGGGAAAAGTACTGACGCACGTGGCGTCCCACAACTGACCCATTCCCCTCTGCCACGGCACCAAAGTTGAGCCATATGGCCTTTTGCCAACGGCGCGGCTTAGGCCGGGAGGCTTCAGACAGGGAATGTTTGCAGAAACTAAAGCCCTCCTTACGATGTCGTTGAGAGCGTGGTGACGCCGAAATCTTCCCGAACAACGACCGCAACTCAACGCGTGATGGCCACTCGCTTCCACCATGGAGCCGCAGATGCATGGCGCACAAACATCGCAGCCCAGGCGGAGTGCCACTGCCACCCGCAATGAGTCGTTGTCCAGGAGATTTCCTAAATAAGAAGCAGGCAAAGCCTGCAACCACGCTCCCGCCTCGGCTCTTGAAACTGACTTTATCCGTGGCTACACCCATAAGCCATGCAAACGAGCCGTCCACATTGCGATTGCATCTTCCGCTAACGGAATGGTAGCCCTGTCTCCATAAGAATTTAAAATAATAATATCTATTTTTATATTTTAATAAGGTATATTTGGTAATGTATATTGTTCTGACACAAAAGATCAGCGTCCTATCAAGATGGTACTTGAAAGATATCAATTTGAGTTCTTGTGGTGAAATACTCGAAGAAAATGTATTTTTGTATGAGTAACAATACATTATCAGATAATGGTGATCTAATTGAGTAACGAAGTCACACTTCAGTTCAATAACGAAATACGTGTTTAACGTCATGTAGGTATAATCTACAGGAATAAGTACAAATATGTATTGCTATGCAGTTTTATCTTTATATTGCTGGAACTAGCTGCCCACGCGGCTTGCAAAGAACGCAGGCAAACCCGCGGGATAAAATATAGCCTACTAGCTTCTGCCCGCGACTCCGTCCGCGTGGAACTCGTTTATATCGTAGCACCATACAAACTTTCATCCCCAATTTCACCCCCTCCGGGGATGGTTGCCGGGATAAAAACTATCCTACGTCCTTCCCCGGGATCCAAACTATCTTCATACCAAATTTCATCTCAATCGGTTCAGCGGTTTAAGCGTGAAGAGGTGACAGACAGACAGACAGACAGACAGACAGACAGACACACTTTCACATTTGTAATATTAGTATGGATAACCATCCAGAAAGTATTCTAAACGCAGGTGAAAGAATTTTTGAAATCGGATTGGTGGATGACTGACAAATTTATAAAGCTTCTCACAGACTTTTGCTCTTTGTAAGTAATATTAGTATAATTAGTATTAGTATAGTAGTATTAGTAGTAATATTAGTATTAGGTGAGAATTTGTACAGGTGGTAAACTTTTGCACATTTGTATTTTGTGAACTCCAGCGTACGTTACGTACCGTCATGGACCACCTTACGCCCAAGCAAGACCATCTTTTAACTACTAGTCTGCAAGAGCACAATCCAATAACAAAGGTATCAGAGATGTGAAGTGAGGGAAGGAATATAATTGTATAACTTGTGTTCGCAAAAATGTTTCATTTGACGCATTCAGATTGCGACACAGATCGAGGGGATTAGATGAAGACTATTAGACATAAAATAGGTAAGTACCTACATAGGACCCCCCACAAGGTGGACTGATGACATGGTAAAGGTCGCGGGAGCCCGCTGGTTGCGGGTGGCTCAGGACCAGTAATTGTGGCGATCTTTGGTGGAGGCCTGTCTTTGAGCTAATATGTGGACCCCTGCTTACGTATTTCTATTACTATCCCAGATTCCGGGCTTATGTTTGTATGAGATCTTTGCACGTAATTTTGACAATATTTCTCATGTCTGTATTTTGGGATTTTAGTATCTTTACCTACTAAAAAGCTTCAACCTTTTTTTGAATTCGTCTCTTGCCCTCATTAGTCATATCAATTCCTTGAGCACGAGATGAATATGCTTATACCTAATAATGTAACTGTATATAATATTTATCAATTACATATTTAATACCGCTCCGGTTATCGATTGAGGACCTGATGTTAATTTTGTTGAACGAATAATTTATTATAGTAGTTACTAAGATCAAAAAGGACAAGATGAGGGGATCATAAGCAGTAAAGATCATCTCATGATAACTACTACTTAGGTATATGAAAAATAAATTAAAAGGGTCCGTCTTCATTTTGTATATTACATAACTAGTTGTCAATAAATCCACGTGTTGCCGGAGCAACTGATTAACTAGTTCGTGCATGATCGGGTACCGAGCGCTTCCAATTGACTTAGACGACAAACACAAAGCCTTTTTCCTTTTCCCTCCCTCTCTCCTTATCCCTCTTTTCCCTTTCTAGCACAGCACATTCGAGCCACTGTTCCCTGCGAGCCACTGTACCCTCCCCGATCCTAAACATAATAATAAATCTACACTGTAATTTATTTTTATAAACAGTTATATGCATTCTAAATTCTTGAGACAATAACGAAAATTCAGGGTTCTTGCACTTATTATGATGTCCTCATCGTCCTTACACAATGTAAGGAGGGTTGATTCGACACTTAACTTTCGCATTCCAGATTTATTTATATGTGATTCGCGCACTCTTTCCAATTTGTACAATCAGAGAGCGAGGAAGCGAGCGCGCAGAACACATTGGAATCAAATCGGAATGCGTAATGTAAGTTCAAGAATGTCCCACTGGTGTATTTAGCTACTTAAGATCTTAACACGGTTGATTTAACCAAATTATTGTTTTAAAGCAAACCGTACCGCTGCACCCCACCGCATGGCTTCAGGCTTTACGAAGCGTGGAGAATCTAGTCGATAACCCGTCCTATAAAGTGGTATAGAGCATCACCACAGCTACATATCGGAGACCGCAGCAGAATGGCCAGGCCAGCACTGATATTTCTCACCATCGCATTGGCTGCGATGCAGTTCAGTGTTATGGGTAAGAATTTATTTTTATTAATTTTGAAAATAAGCAAGACGGATCAATTACAATTATCGATAATATCAGTTTATGTGAAGCGGAACTCTCATTGTGTTAACTTGCCTCTGTGAAAATTGAATTGCTTTCATACAAGTCTAGTGGTACGGCTAATATGCAGTAGTGTTGGCTATCGGATAGACTTTTGACACCCAGAACAACCAATTTAGAAACTATGTGAAACTGCATACTTCTGCAAATAAATTCAAATGTGTATGGATAGTCTTCAACGCGCACTTGACCAGCGTGAGGATACAGCCCTCTCACATATGAGAAGAGGCCTGTTCCTAGCCATGGAACGTGTGTAGACAGATGATGATGATGTCGATGTGAAGCTAGAACTCTGGAAGCGTATCTTTAGTGCGCTTGGATTGAGTGTTTTCGTCACTAGCTGAATTTTGCCGAGGAACCAATGTGCACCTCCACCATGTTTTACAGCGGATTCTCCTGAAGCGGCTGGTGAAACACGCGACGCGCCCGAAGATGACCCGTCTGACCGTGCTGCCTCGGCGTCGGCCTACGCGGTTGCCAAAGGAATGAATGTAGCCCCGCGCCCCTATCCACCTCCCACAGTGCGCCCTCTCCCGCAAACCTCTACGAAATGCTTCGCATGCTCCGGCTGTGCAACTTTGAAGAACAACACCGTGTACAAGACCTGCCCGTATTCGCCCGATCCGAGGAAAAACGGCAAATGTGTCGATTTTTCGGAGAAATATTTCCGTAAGTCTATGTTTTTTGGATCGGATTACACGATTGCCAATGCAATGAATAAACTACATCTAAAGTTCATTGCATTGTCAACCAGGATAAGGCCACACTTTTAAATTTAATTTACTTAATGGTTGCGATAAGTCTAGCTTCTTCCATCGATTTCCGTTTCGTATTAACTTAATAACCTTATTACGTCTGCTCAGGAGATTACCGGGACAACAAAATTGACTAAGTACCTACTCTCTTTTGTAAAACTAAAAGTACCTACTCACACTATCTGATTGCTCACAATTCCATCCAAGTCCTTTCATGTTTTACGTTTCATCTTAAGCACAAAAGGTAACAAATGACGGACTATTAGTATGGATATTCACGAGGTGGACACGAGGAGTGAGTCATTTGACCCTACTCAAACAATAAGCACATTTAGGGGAAATCCCATTTTCAACTCGCTTACTTAGGTAAGTACAGATAATTTCCAGGGTACTTACCTCTTCATTGCACTAATTAATGCGTCATAGATTATACACTCAATCACCTGTAGATACACGTAGTGCATTTGTCTGGCTTTACAAATAGATACTCGTATGTGACTCATTTTGATATGAGAAATAAATTATTCATTCACTTAATCAAAAGTACCTACCTATTATATACCTATTATCACGCTTATCGCAGCCTTATCGACACAATCGAATAATCGCGTCATAATTTCTTCATTTCATCAGAAAAAACGTTTCTTATTTCAAATTGATTTTGCTTTGATTTTAACACAATTCTTGAGCTAACGTATGATCCTTTGACGTATCAGAACGAGTGCGCGAAACGCATTGGAATAAATATGATTACAACGTGAAAGAAATTCACTGGGCCCGTATTCTACCCCCGATATTTGACAGGGCATGTATCTTCTTTCATGTCTCTACTTAAAAGCAAAATCAGAATGACATAGAAATAAAGTTGATATATGCCCCTTCTACTAAAATAATCGTGTATAGAATAACGGCCCTGCACGGCTATGACGCGACGGCGCGCGAGCTCTCTCGATTTTGATCGCACTATCCGTCACTTTCTTTTTAGAACACTTAGAACAAGAGGTATAGTGCGAGAAAAGTCGAGAGTATGTCGCAGCTGTCCCATGATAGACGTGCTGATAGAGGCTCAAAAATCGAATCAGCATTCCCTGTATTGTCTTGCGCTTGTCACTGCGTCAATCACCACCAGATGAATAACGTTAGTGTAACGTGTTCTATTACGATCATCCAAGTTCGGTTTTTTTTGTACCAAATTTTAAGGAAATGCAGGTATCTGTTTCAGTGCCATGAACCAGTTAGGTGGGTGCTTTGGTCTTAGGCGCTTCCCTCTCTTTCTATCGGCTACAACCGTAGCGCTGCTAAATCGTTCACTGCCATTAATATACGCTCGTAGCCGATGCCGTGGTTTTCCTCGTATGTAGCGGAAAGCGACTACAGCGTAGGCGACCATTATGCGGGTTCCTTGCTGTGAGAGTGTTAATTGAATTGCAATCCAACCAACACCGATCAAATATTTTGACAAGCTAGATTAACTAAAGCTTTTTACGGTGGAACTCCATACCTCCTAGTTCACAGAATATTTCGAATAGCACCCAACACCCGTCTATATTATCATTTTACAGACATGTCAGAACCATGGGTGGTCCGAGGCTGCGTGTCAGAACGAGGTACCTGCGCTGAAATAAAGGCTGCCATCGATCCTCAGAGCGAGCTTGTGAAGCTGATATCCTGTAAGGAATGCGATGGCGACCTCTGTAACGCGGCGGCCCACTCCGCTCCAGATCTTATGGCTGCGCTTGCTGCTGTTTTCATCACGCCTTTGCTCATGAAATACACACTCTCCTAGAGTACGAGGCCATATTCAGGCCACTATCCCTTAATTTGACAATGTTCATTAGGGTGAACAAACTGCTTGACAGTCTGTTTACAAGCTATTGTTTGTTTGTTCGGGTTAAATCTCGCAAGTTGAATTTGAACAACTTCCCGAAGTTTAATTGAGTTGAAAAATGTACCTACGCAAAAAAGTACAGTTGACAATAGAAGCTCGTGCCAAAAATGACATTAGTGACAGATTTAATTGAGTTGAAAATGTACCTACGCAAAAAAGTACAGTCAACAATAGAATCTCGTACCAAAAATGACATTAGTGACAGAAATTAACATTATTATGGGACACAAGTGGACTATTTAATAACATCAAGGCTTGATGGATTTTCTTTTTTCGTCAAATTAAGGGCTATGCACTTACAAACTTTCTTAGCGCCTCACTCATTAATGCCAAAGGTAAAAAACTCAGAATACTTCGTGATCTAGCCTAACAACTCCCGTAACCGGTAAGAACAGCATCTGTTTAGTGTGTGGTGTTTTTTATTAGACTACTTTACCATTATTACTAATGGTGGGTTGTACAAACACATGGGTCCTTAAATTACTTATCTGTTTTCTAAGTTCTACGCCTCATTGCAACCGAAGCTCCTAATCCATTAGTTAGCTATCAAGGTACAGGGTATTCGGTTGAACATGATATGTACCCATAAGCATTACTCCTCGTTATGGTCCTTAATTGGTCCTATTATAACATATTCTGTAAATTAGTACTGTACTCTACTTACATACAGATGGTGTCACCATCCTCATGAACAAATTACGAATACCGTATTCAACATTGCATGGTTAATTAAATTTCATAATAATTATGAATTATTATTGTTATTTTATGAATACCTACTATTTATATGACGAAACGGAACAATAAGCATAGGAAATTCACACCTGCCGTTCTTTTATTTTAATAATGAATAATGTGCCGGTTCAATAAACTAATAAATCATTATAAAACTAAGGTTAAAATAAAGCGATTTACTACAAATATAATGTTGTTTTATTAAAAACTAGCTGTACCTGCGACTTCGTTTGCATGGTAATGTGGTGGGAATTAACGCATTTCTTCTCTCGGACATAGAAAACATGCAGCTGTAATTTAATCTATCAAGTAAAACGTTGAACAAACCTATTTTAGCTAAAATGCCTTTAAAATTCGTCATAATCTGTCACTGTGATATTTAAATCCGTAAGAAAGGGACAAAACACATTTTATTTATCAATTTAATTTGAATTTTTATGAATAATATGATAAAAGTTTAGTAGATATTTGTGGCAATAGATCCAACAGGTAGGAGAGAGGCTGCAGCATTCAAGTTTATATTGAGCTTCATCTCTACATGTTTTTAACACTGTTTTACTCGGGCGGTGAATTCGTGAATGGCCCAGATCGCAGGTGTTTGTGGCCCGAACCGAAGGTGAGGGCCATAAATATGCGATCTGGGGCTTTACGAATTACCGCCCGTGGTGAGTACACAATTTTACGTCTTCACGTGGCCACAATGCGAGTTTTACCGTGCGCAGCGTGCAGTAAAACTCGCATTATGGCCAGGTGTGACGTAAATAAACAAAACACGTTTTGACTGAAATGGAGTTGTCACTTTGACTCTCAGGTAAAGGTGTGTTTAGGAATTAATAATAAATAATACTTTCGAGATCCTATATTGGCTTCCGTGTCTCTATATTGGCTGAATGTCAACTTAAAGGCGCGAAGTACGAAGTTATAATACCGCCTTAATTCTGAAGCGATTGATAATTAGAAAGAAAGAAAGAAAGAAAATACATTTATTTAACGTCACAACTTAAGTACACAATAAAAAAGAACAAGCAAACGATAAGGCTTAATACGAGGACGTTAAACAGGATCCCCACTCAGCATAAAGCCACGGCAAGACACGGCAAGCAGAGGCGCTGATTTTCGGTGGGGACCTAACTTAAAACTATTATAGGTGACGGCACAAACGCCAACAACTGGTAATAACTAAGGAAAATTAAAACAAAATAAATAAACCTAAGCACTTAACATAAATAACAGAATGAAAAATAAAACATTTGATAACACAACAAAACGCAACAAGAAAGTTTAAAAGTTTAATAGCTATAGCAAGTTCCGCCAACCGTCATACAAATTACAATTACACTTGTGCTCGGGCCTACTGGCTACATGTGATGATGTAATGATGTGATGTGCAGCTAAGCATTAGAAGGAATGCAGAAGGTAAGAAAAAGTTAATTAACTAATATATTATCAAAAATTAACTATAATGTATTTGTATCTCCAAAAAATACGCATGGCACTTTGCCTTAAACGTAGAAATTGTCCTTATAGAACGGATTGGTGGAGGAAGATCGTTCCAGCACTTCGTGGCAGCGTAACGAAAACTACCACGAAATGCCGCTGACTGGTGCCCAGGACAAACTAGTTGAAGATACCTAGCGGATCTTACCTGCAAAGACCTTGCGTTATGCGCCCAGGTCAGCTTATTGTAAAGGTACGAGGGCAACTGGCGGTTAACTACACCAAATAAAAGAGAAGCTAAATGTAGTTTTTGGCGGAATGACATTTTCATAACATGATTTTGATTTAGGTAAGGCGTCACATGAGCACGTCGGGGGATGTTAAAACAATAACGCATGCAAGCATTTTGTACTCTCTGGACCAACCTCTGCGTCCGTGCCAGGAGACACGGTCCGTATACTGTGTCACAATAGTTGAACCGCGAGAGTATAAGTGCATCGCATAACCTCACCCTCAGTTCCACACTGAGAAAATCACGTATTTTATAAAGTACCTTAAGTCTATAAAAGCAATTCCTAACGACATTGAGTACATGATTTTCAAATTTAAGTTCTCCGTCCATTAGGAGGCCAAGGTTCTTGGCCTCTTGGACGCGCTCCAACGACTCGCTTTCTAATAGCACTTCAAAATTACTCCTGCATAATTTAACTATTTGCTGCTTGGTGCCCAGTATCATGTATTTTGATTTAATAGGATTTAAAGCAAGTCCGTTTAGGTGTGACCATGCAGCAATACGTCCGAGGTCGTCGTTAAGTTTGTCCACCTCTGAGGCTATGTTGTTCACGCTACACGGGATGTACAATTGTAAGTCATCAGCGTAAAGATGATAGTGGCAATGTTTTATAACTTTTGTAATGTCACTACTATATAGTATAAACAACATAGGACCCAAAATGGAGCCCTGTGGCACGCCTCTGTGCACTGGGAGAATTTCGGAAGAAGTTTTTTTACCAGTAGGGTCTTGGAGTTGAACAAGCTGGCTACGACTTTCAAGGTAGCTCGCAAACCACTTTACTGTACAAGTATCAAAACCGTAATATGCCAATTTTGACAGTAGAAGCGAGATATCTATGGTGTCAAACGCCCTAGTAAAGTCCAAGAGTGTAAGAATTGTGCCCTGCCCTTTATCACGGGCGGCCAGTATATTGTCGGTCACGTCGAGTAGAGCAGTTGCTGTGCCACGGTGCCTACGAAAACCCGATTGTTGCGCTGGAAGTATGTTATTCAGCTCTAAATATTCTGTTAACTGTTGGCAGACAATTTTTTCTAAGACTTTAGAAAGGCAGGGCAGTATGCTTATCGGTCGGAGATCTTTCATCTCTACCGGATTGGGGACCTTTGGTAAAGGACGTACCAAGGCGATCTTCCAAGAATCGGGAAACGTGTGCGTAGCGAGGGATCTGTTCATTATTGCTGTTATAACTCCTAGGGTACGAGGCAAGGTGAGGAGGATCATATCCAAAGTCACTCCATCAATGCCTTCAGCGTTAGATTTTAAGGTCTTCATAATAGTAGAAACTTGAATTTCCGAGACAGGTTTTAATTTAAAAACTGAGGGACCATAACGATTAAATTCATAAAAAGTGAGGTTACTAATTGAAACTTGATTATATCCGGATAAGTTAAGAAAATGTTGGTTAATAATGGTAGGATTATTGAAATGATATGGAAGTTGTTTCTCTTTGGAGCTGTCGACAAGTACGTCATTCTTAAGGTTTTTCCATAGAACTTTGGAGTTGGTTACGTGACGATTAATTTTTTGGGCAAAGTATGCACGTTTTTCATTATATAGGGCACAGATGACAATATGTTTCATGTCTTTATAGTACTTTTTGTGCACTTCAGACTGGGTTTGCTTATACCTAACGTGGGCGTCGTTACGTAAACTCATCATTTTCCTTACCGTATGGGTAATCCAGGGACTGTTATGAATTAATGTTTATAAATGGAACGTTCTATACCGATTTAATACATATTGTTTATTGCTGATACTTAAATATATATACCGACAAACCAGTATCGTGACAAATACTCAGCCTGTAATCTTGCAGAAACTCAAATAGGTAGACTTTTTGGCTGAACGCGTGAACAGCGCGATGCCATGCCATTAAAAAATTGTCAGGATTTTGATGTCTGACGTTATTTTGTTGAAATTTTAAAATAGTTATTGAAATTACACCTTAATATGAATTTAGCGCATAAACTCGTAATTTCCCACATTAGAATCGATTATTTGTTAAGCTTTATAGTATAGTATGCGTTTTAGGAAACACACCGCATCGAAATTATTAAGATTGTATAGTTAAGGTAAGCCCGACATTTTGCCGTCACTGAAAGTTGACAGGTATGGCAGCTAGGATTTCAAGAAAAAATGTCAAATGTTACGGAAAATTACTTAACCGTCGCAGTCGGATAAAAACTATCTTAAGCGGAAGCTAGAATAATAAGGTATTAATAAAAAAGTTTCATGTTTTTTTGTTCATGGGAAGCTGCACGGCTATCATGCGACGGCGCGCGAGCTCTCGATTTTTCTCGCACTATCCGTCTCTTTCTTATTAGAACACTTAGAACAAGAGATATAGTGCGAGAAAAATCGAGAGTATGTCGCGACCGTCGCATGATAGACGTGCTGAGATCATATAAGGTACACATAACGTTAATGGATAGATGACCACCATCAAAGATAATAGACCAATATAGATCGATATCTCTTTGGAAACATCGTAGTAGTTCAGAAAGCATTTCGCGATGGCGCTACTAGGCTCGCAATGAAAAAAGTATCGTTGAATTCGTCAAAATGTTGCATTATAGTGTCCTAAATCATCATATTAATCAATTTAAAGGCATAAAATACATCGTTGCAACAACATAACACGAAAATAGCAAAATCAAACAAAGCAATTTTAAGTCAGTCACTAGTTCCATTGATTGCAAGTTTATCTAAGCTGAATGGCTACGCACGTGTATTGCCGTCCGCTAGATGGCGCATATTTAAAAATAACACTCAAGAGTCCGCAGTAAGCAGCGCTCAACTCCCGAGTTGAGACCACGCGCTAACGAACGGTTTAAAATGTTGTTGTTTCACCTAAAATGAGACAGGGCGCTATAAATAAAGCAAGAGCGCGCTAGCGGGGAGGCGGAGCTAGCTAGAGACGTCACAGTAAAAATATCGCAGTAAAATATCTTCATACAACGGCTAAATTTTTGCGGTAAGTAAAATATAACAGTAGAACATCTCCATACCAAGATTATATAAACATTATTACCATATTACCGTACGCGTAGAGGGCGGTACAACTCACATTTTGGCAGGTGTGGCGTAAAGTATAATATGTATAGGCTATAAGTTTTGATTTGCCAACAAAATGAGTAGTTACAACAATTTTGTAACTTTTAACGACCTAGTTACGTCGACCGTGTTTCTGATACCTACTATTACTGATGAATTTTCGGTTCCTTTAATTATTGTTCCATAAGGCTATGGTTATTGAAAAAAACCCTAATTTAGGCTTAGATACCTTTAATCAGCGAATAAGCCAGTCTTATCTTATCTTATCTTATCTAGATGAGTGCCCTTTCGGATGCACTTCGACCCAGCGTCTTTCATGCATCTTTTGTGCTTTTAATAAGCCAGTCAGTCAGCGACCAATTTTTTCGTGAAAATAAATAAGTCGGTTTTGTGTAAAGATACAACCGAACATTTTTAAATTGATACTTTTTATGTCACCTCTGTCAAATCAATGTTATAGCATCAACTGTCACTTGGCCATACTGACAAGCGGTCATAGGTGGCCAAAATGGCGGTAATTTTAATTTGGCGTGGTCCGATTACTTTTAAAATCGATATCCCGTTGTTTTATTTTATATACTACTTCGGTGACAAATAAGGGTATGTTCCACCAGATATCAAAATGATGATCATATAAACATAGACATGATAGGTTGAAAATTGGGTGTATTGGATAAAATAAAACTGAATCATACAATGTTGTGTTTTTATTTTTAATGAAAGTATAAAAATGCGCTTATTTTGAAGAACTCTCACGTATCGGTAACTTTCTAGGTAGACGTGGATCTATAATTTCAGGTAATATGCATTCCAATAAAAAATTCTCATTTTATTAAATATGCTGTCCCAGAATCCTGTATCCTTTTCAATTTTTTCGAATAATATTCCCTTTGGAGTCCACACCACGAAGATACAGTATCTTTTTTTTGAAATATTTAATTGACCTTGGACTTGATAAAAGTAGTTATGGTTTCGCTTCAATTTTATCTTCTGAAGATCACTTTCGTCCATCACACAGAAAGTATTTTTTTTCTTTAAAATTGCTTCTGTTGGCGTCATATTAGCTGCCGAAGCTGGGCATTTGATTTCCACAATTGTTTCATTGTCTATGACTCCGTCGGGACTCGCGCCTAAATACTGGTGTTCCTCGAGGATGTATAACCCACAAGGTGATACTTGCACTCCGAGTGCAGCTTCAGTCTCTTTTAGAGCGATGGGCTCATTCTCATTGCCGTATTTCGTATTATTTATTTAGTGCCGGCAGTCCTCGAACCCAGCGGGCTGGCCAGGGACGACGGCAAGAGACCTGACGGAATGACGCTGGTGCCTTGGAGCATGGGTCAGCCGCTAGTTTGGGATTCTACTTGCGTTGATACCCTGGCACCGTCCCATGTTCCAAGCACCAGTGCCGCCGCTGGCGCTGCGGCATCCTCGGCCGAAAGCCTCAAGCGCCGCAAATATGCCGTCCTAGGAAACAGCTACATGTTTGCGGCGTTTGGCGTTACCTTGGGGCCATGGGGCCAAGTGCGCGTCGGCTTTATAAAGATTTGGCGACGCGCTTAATAGAAGCCTCGGGCGACTAGAGGGCTGGCCACTATTTCTATGTTTCTTGACCTCTACGTTTTTGTTACTAGCAGCAGCGCATACAGAACAATAGGAGTTCCGTATTCCCAAAAAGAAAACCTTTTTAGTTTCATACCCAATAATGCACGCTACCCCGGATAAAGAATTATAATTGCTGGTACGATACGATCTCTTGCCCCATGATGCGTCCGCTACAACAGTGATGCTAGGAACGCCATCAGCATCTACGTTTCCTTTTTTAATTGCCATCTGTTTTTCTTCGAGTCCTGCCTCATACATGCTGTTTAAAGAGATCTTTTAAAACATCTCCTAGCAACATATTCTCTTTCCCAAATGATTTCTCCGCCATACATGGTATATCTAAATGAGCGCAAAGCTCATCTAATTGGGAAAAGCCAGTACCTGAACATACGACTGCTTGAACAACATTTGTATTAATTTTTGACTCTAGTTTTTCATTTTTAAATGCTTCTTTTTTGCCACACATTTTGCATATGAACAGAAAAGTTGACTGGAATCCGGATCTCAACTCCTTCACAAAATCCATATCTTAAAAACTGCAATTAAAAGGACTATGATCCACAGCCTTCATTTGTTCAAATAAGTATTCAACATTGAAGATTCGTCGACCAGTAAGTTCAGGTATGACTTCCTCATTGTTACCATCATCAAATTCTACTTGTAATGATGGTGTCGAGGACGGAGTACTCGGACTCGAATTTCTGAAAGGAAAAAAGTTTGATTATATTTACATCCATCACGCAAAGGTAAACGGTGAAATAAAGATATTTGATACTGCATTATGTTATGAGGCGTACACTACTACAGACAACTCCTAACGGCGGCGACGCTATGCAAAAAATAGGTTTCGATTTTCGGTGCGCATATTTGCGCTCGACTACACCTGGTCCCTATACCACAAAACTTTACAAGCGTACAATTTGACAAAATTGACAACTTTTTCTATGGAAAATTGTACAATTTCGTCGAATTGTAGACTTGTAAAGTTTTGTGGTATAGGGGCCTGTACCGTACACTGTGTGCGCAACGATGTTTCGGTCGGGCACGTGCGGAGCCCGGGGGTGGGGTGAGGTATGTCTGTGCGTGGTTATTCTGTATGGATTTGTTGGGTAAAAATAATAATAATAATACTAACCTGCTAAAATTTAGAGGTTGAGGCGTAGGATCGGTATTGTTATTACTAGACCCCGGATTGTTGTGGCACTGATGTCACAATAGGGTGATTTGGGGAGTAAATGGAAAAATATTTGTTAATACGGATTTATTAAGATAAGATAATATAAAAAATACCATATAGTGTTAATGAATACGAAATTGTACTTATTATTTTTTGGTATACATATTATTGCGAATCTTCCTATAAATAAATTGTCAGTTGATTAAAATATCGACGTTGCTCTCAGGGCTTCAAATAACGTTAAAAAGTTGGAATCGTTACCACTGTCAGACAGATTTAACGTTAACTGGTAACTAACGTTAAACCAAGTATCGTTACCTATACTACTTTTTACCGGTAAAGAAATGGTAACGTTACCTCACACCTACCTGCATTGAGCTAACGTTAAGTCAAAGGTATCTTTAACTGTTTTTAACGTTAGTAGGTAACGTTAATAGCAGCTTATTTAACTTTTGATTCCATCGTTAGTAATAGAGCCAGTGCCAGTGTTCATTCACGTGCATGCGTCGCCGAGTGCGGAATTTATATTAGTACCAGGAGTTTATTTTTCAACATGAATGGATTGCCAGAAATGGGTAAGTGCAGTACCTATTCCTATCCTATCCTATGCTATTAAACGAGCAATATTTGTATATATATATATTTCAATCAGGTTCTCGGAAACGGCTCTAACGATTTCGATGAAATTTGGAATATACGGGTTTACGGAGGCGAAAAATCGATCTAGCTAGGTCTCACGTCCGGGAAAATTAGTTTTCTCCGTATTTTCCCTATTTTCACCCGAGCTGAGCGCGGTCGCCCAGGGACTTAGTATGTAACAAGCTACTTTACTTGGCGGCAATTTTTATTATTCTTAAATCATTTAATACGAATTACGAATCCGAGGTTGGATTTTCAGTGACCGCCATTTTGAAATTCTTTAAATACGGTCCAAATTCGTTCAAAATCGATACCGGGGGGTCCGAGGGACCTCTTAACACGAAACCGAGCTTGGATTTTAAAAAAAGTCGGCCAACTTGAAATTCTTTAAATACGGCTTGATTTCGTTCAAAATCGATATCTGAGGGTCCGAGGGGCCTCTTAATACGAATCCTAGGTTGGATTTTCGAAAAAAGGCCACCATCTTGAAACCCTTTATATACGGTCCGTTTTCGCTCAAAATCGATGTCTGAGGGTCCTTGGGGCCTCTTAATACGAATCCTTGATTGGGTTTTGAAAAGTGGCCGCCATCTTGAAATTATTTTAATACAGTCCGATTTCGCTTAAATTCGATATCTGAGGGCCCGAGGGGCCTCTTAATACGAATCCTAGGTTGGATTTTCGAAAAGTGGCCACCATCTCTAAATTATTTTAATACGGTCCGATTTCGCTTAAAATCGATATCAGAGCGTCCGAGGGGCCTCTTAATACGAATCCGAGGTTGGATTTTCGAAAAGTGGCCGCCATCTTGAAATTATTGTAATACGGGCCGATTTTGCTTAAAATCGATACCTGAGGGTCCGAGGGGCCTCTTAAAACGAATTCGAGGTTGGATTTTCGAAAAGTGACCGCCATCTTTAAATTCGTTAAATACGGACCGATTTCGTTCAAAATCGATATCTGAGCGTCCGAGGGGCCTCTTAATACGAACCCTAGGTTGGATTTTGATGTACAAAACCGAATGATTAGCGGTATATTCGATATATATATCGAGATTGCATTCCGTATATCCATACCTACTGTTCTTAAAAAACCTAGGTATACGGTAAGTCAAAAATTCGCAACATAGATGCATGTGGAAAAACCCTTTAAGAGTACGGTACGGAACCCTAAATTTGTGCTTGTTCCGACAACCACTTGACCGTTTTCTTATTGTTATCGATACAGTATTAATAATAGATACCTATCAAGGTGGTTTTCCATCGGAGGGGCGAGACGAGACGAGGCGAGACGAGAATTGAAACTTATATGGGACTTACTCGCGCGCGCGCGGTGGAAATAGGTAGTAACTCCCATACGATTTCAAATCTCGCCTCGCCTCGTCTCGTCTCGCCCCTCCGGTGGGCAACCACCTTTAGTCGTAGTTAATATAGTCACAATAATACAATGCAACCACCAGCACTACTCGGAACAAGGTCCCTATTTTTGACAAAATAAACAATGATTACTAACCTTCAAAAGCTTTTTACATTCGCCTATGATGCAAGTTGCCGTACGATCGTTGTGAAGGTCGTAAACCCTGTACACCGCATTTTTTTACGGCCCATGTTAAATAAATCACAAGTTCACAACTGTCACAAGCACAAGGCACAAGACAAGACACGAGTCACAAACTGTGTGTTACCTCACAATAATCGCACAACCGGCACAACGCAAATCCGCCCGCATACAACTAGATAGTGAAGCGAATTGAAATGAAATGTATTACTACAGGTTAGGATTTGTAGGGTAGGTATTGTAGGTAATAGGTATACGCTCTCTCTTCACGCTCATAGTCGATTCGATAGCCAGTTCACGTCCAGTGTACGAAATGGCAACAACGCCAATCAACCAGCGCCGCGCGGTGAGCGCGCGCGCGTCTATCGGTAGCGCGGTGTGGCAACGTAGCATTACCGATTAATAATTGAATATTAGTATATTACATTACTAATACTTACCAAGGGCTGTAAAAGAGAGAAAGGCCGAAATCGCAGCACGGCTAGCACGAGACGGCTGCGACATACTGTCGATTTTTCTTGCACTATACCTCTCTTACTAAATGTTCTAATAAGAGAGAGACGGATAGTGCGAGAAAAATCGAGAGTATGTCGCAGCCGTCTAGTGCTAGGCGTGCAGGTATTAATATGCGATTTCGGGCTTTCTTGTTCACTGCCGTGCTGATTACACAATTTTACGTTTTCACCTGGCCATAATGCTAGTTTTACCGTACGGGTAGCGTGCGGTAAACCTCGCATTATGGCCAGGTGTGACGTAAGTACATTACGTACCTAGGGCGGTAAAATTAAGAACAGCTCATATCGCGGACATCTGCCCTGAACTTCGGTAAGGGCCATAAAAAAAAAAGCGATCCGAGGCTTTTTTTATTACCGGCCTTGGTGCGTACACAATTTTACGTCTTCTCCTTGGTGCGAAAGTGTGAAGTGAGGTTTGCCGCTGCACCCGTGGGCGGTAAATCTCACTTACCACCCGGAGTGACGTAAATACGTACCTAGGGCGGTAAAATTAAGAACAGCTAAGATGGCGGATATCTGTGGCCCAAACCGAAGGTAACGGCTATAAAAAAGCGATCCGAGGCTTTTTTTACTACCGCCCTTGGTGCGTACATACACAATTTTACGTCTTCCCCTTGGTGCGAAAGTGTGAAGTGAGATTGCCACTGCACCCGTGGGCGGTAAATCTCACTTACCACCTGGGGTGACGTAAAGTACATTATACGTACCTAGGGCGGTAAAATTAAGAACGGCTCAGATCGCGGGCTTTTGTGGCCCAAACCGAAGGTAACGGCCATAAAAAAAGCGAGCCGAGGCTTTTTATTACCGCCCTTGGTGCGTACACAATTTTACTTCTTCTCCTTGGTGCGAAAGTGTGAAGTGAGATTTGCCGCTGCACCCGTGGGCGGTAAATCTCACTTACCGCCCGGAGTGACGTAAAGTACATTATATGTACCTAGGGCGGTAAAATTAAGTACGGCTCAGATCACGGGCTTTTGTGGCCCGAACCGAAGGTAAGGGCCATAAACAAGCGATCTGAGGCCTTCTTTATTACCGGGCGTGGTGCGTACACAATTTTACGTCTTCTCGTGGGAGTCCTGGGTGTAAAAGTGTGAAGTGAGATTTGCCGCTGCACCCGTGGGCGGTAAATCTCACTTACCGCCCGGAGTGACGTAAAGTACATTACTAAGGGCTGTAAACAGGCGAGGGTTGTAAATATGCGATTTTTTTCGGGCTTTCTTTTTTACTGCCCATGGTGAGTTGAGTACACAATTTTACGCCCTCACGACGCGCGAGACTCACATTATGCTTATGGCCAGGTGTGACGTAATAGTACATTACGTACCTAGGGCGGTGAATTCGTGAATGGCCCAGATCGCTGGTGTTTGTGGCCCAAACCGAAGGTGAGGCTTGTACGCTGCGCGTACGGTAAAACTCGCATTGTGGCCAGGTGAAGACGTAAAATTGTGTACTTACCACGGGCGGTAATTCGTAAAGCCCCAGATCGCATATTTATGGCTCTCACCTTCGGTTCGGGCCACAAACACGTGCGATCTGGGTCATTCACGAATTCACCGCCCTAGGTACGTAATGTACTATTATAGAACCAAATTGTGTGAATTTAATTCAACTATACATATATTATTAAAGTAGTACATGAATCCTACAGAAAAAAGGTTTATGTAAAGCATAATACACATTTACAAAATAATCCTGTTTAATTCTGCAATTGAACTTGAACTCTTTCCGCGTGTATTAACGATCACATTCGCTCAAATAAAGAACTGCAAAGGCACGCCTCGAGTGGTTTGCAGTTCGCATTCAAGGTCGCACACATTACCTACCTACGCAGATTATTTGTAATATTTATATAGTCTCCGACGATGTACTAGTAGGAAAATGCGACTATTCACGGTGTAATAATGGCGTAAGCGGAAAAAAGCGCTAACAATTAATAAAATAAACATATTTTAGTAAAAACATGCCAAGAATTTAGTACATTTCTATGTTTGATGTCTCAATGCTTCATAATTATTTAATGATAAATGTCATCATTATAAAACACAGACGACCAATTTAACAGGTGATTTCCTACTTAAAGTAGTTTAGTGTCAGTTTAGCAGACTAAGTACCTAGTTTGTAATTCGAGATCCATCTGCAAATCATTGTAGTAACGGAAGTAGGTAGGTACTATCGACAACACAGCTAACTGACCATATCGGTGCACCTTAAGTGCATTGTAATAAGGTTCTAAATAAACACAGGATGGTCAGTTAACAGTGTTGTCGTTTGTACTTTATTATTGGTATGGTTAAGAAAGAAAACGCTGCTAAAATACTGCTAAGCTAACACTATACTATACAGGGTGGAAAAATCTATGGCCCTGAAAGAAAATCAACTTAAATCCTTAACATTAGTGGCGTGCTCTACATAAAGAAAGTCAGAATGTGGGCTATTTCGATTGGACTTTTTCAAAAAGTTACATTTTGGAGCTGTTTTTTTTTCATGATATCTTAAAAGCCTTATTAACAACTTTTGTAATTTTAAAATATTCATTTTTTTATTCAAAATAACACGTATGGGCTTGTCCAGAAATCATGTGATCATATTTTGCCTACTTTTGACCCCCCTTTCCAGATCACGTGTATTCATCATATTTGTATTAGTCAATTTAAAAAAAAAATGGTTTTAATTTAAGCCATCTCACGCTACGTCATCTAATCTAATCTAATCTAATCATGGACCTATAATACTCAGGACAGGCTATACGGTTTGCCATAGCGAGGGACGGAAAGCCTCCTATGCAGCTAAATTAAGAACCGGTCTTAAAATGGCTGATGACTTGCCATAAACAACCTACTCAATTTGGACGGGTAATTAACACGGGGAACTATGACACTGACAATTAGTGATATTTCCCTTTCTGTCACAATTATCGAGATTTGTATGCTAGCATACCAGCTCGCTCGTACGTGGAATACCAAGCACAGCCTAAAGCCACAGGCTAAAGCCAGAACCCTGAATGTTCAGTTACATATAGGGCATAATATAGTTTAAAGGTTTTTATGAGTGGATAATTCATAAAAACTTAAAAATACTGCAATTTCAGATTCACGTTTCAGATTTACAAATTTAATAAGTTAGTTTACAAATACATGCGATTGCAAAGTTACTTTTGTAGTTTCTGCAAATAGTAATAACAAGGTAGGTACAATGCACTATACGATGTATTTGCATGCGGTTAGTGTTAGGTGTACAATACACTAGAAAACTATACGAACGTTATTTGTGGTTGGTAAAATAACATTTCCATACAAAGTCTATGAAAAAATATTATTTCCAGTTACATTCATAAATTTGTATTTATTGATAATACAATAACCTACAAAAAGAAGTGACATCCCAAAAAAAACTCCATGTAATAATTACAACTTAGAAAGCTCACAACAGCTTTCGAATAAGAAAAACCGCATTCAAATCGGTCCATCCGTTTGGGAGCTACTATACCACAGACAGATACACAGATACACAGACACACATACACGTTAAACTTATAACACCCCTCTTTTTGCGTCGGGGGTTAAAAATAGGCCAAGTTTCATAACTCGTCCACAGTAAAAAGTTGTGAGATATTTCGTAGAGCTGTCAAACATTATTCAGGCAAACCAGGAGAAGCGTATGTTTAACTGCGACCTTACAGCGCGCGAGCCGAGCGAGAACCGCCAGAAGCGATTTTTTTACAAATACTTACATCCGTAGTATCCATACGTAGGATACTTAGGTTTAGGACCAATGGCCATGAGGATACATACTTATTATGACAAATAATATTAGGGATAACACAGTAGGGCAATCAAATTTCATCCAAAATAAATGAAGCGAATCATAAATAGGGTCCTTGCCTCCTAAAAACGTTAAGACAAATGATCGTTATGGCAGACAGCGGTATGGATGGAATACAAAAATAGGATAAAAAACGTTATGGATTACAATATAAGCAGAATATAGAACGTAGCCATGTTGAATGTTTCCTTAGTTCGGTGATAAAAGCAAGGTCAAACTGACAAAAGGAAAGTTTAGGTAAGATAATAAATAATACCTATCTCAAAATTTCTGTCTACCCTATCTAAAAGCTGCGCCACTGATTAAGATTAGCTCAATTTCCACAGAGGAAATATACTTGTAATTTCTCTAACTGATAGAGTAACCTACAAAATCATTTGGTACACATAACATATACAAAGAAAAAATTAACCGTGATCGCATGTAGCCTAAGGCTAAATTATAATGAATAAAACTGCATTCACTGATTTTGTGAAAAGCTTACCCGAACTGACTGAACTGAAATATTCACTGCACTATTTAATTCTACTAAAACATAAAATCAATATTAAGGATAACATCTATCCAATAAACATTTACCCCCTTATTCATAAAACTTAAAATGCCTCTGCTAAATAAAATGTGCTTTGTCCCTTTCTTACGAACACAAATGTCAAAGTGACAGATAAGGAGAAACGAATTTTAGCGCCATTTTAGTTAAAACGGGCTTGTAGTACGTTTATGAATACGGCCGTTAGCCTTTAAAATAGAATTAAGTCTAAGGTAAAGCTTACCTGAACTGGACGAATCGTTATCCTTAATATTGATCCTATCGATTAGTAAAATTTTACATGGTGAATATTTCTTGAAAATGAGAGCGAGAGAATGAGCTGTCAAGGGTTTCCCTTCAGGGTCCATAGATTTTTTCACCCTGTATATTATCTAACATGTAATATTGGGCATAATAAAAATCAAAAACAGGTAAGGGTATAAATCTCTCTATTTTGCAATTTTAACGGATTTTGGTCTATTACAATTTAATTACAACACGCCCACAATCTGTCTACTTTGCGCAAAGGTTGACTGGTAGAGAATGCTTACGGCTTTAAGTCCGCCTTTTGTACGATAAGTTGTTCTTAAGTTCAATAAAGATTAAATAAATAAAAAAAAATGAACCGAAAAATTAATTAATGTAAACAAAGCAAGCATCTTCCTCTAGTCTTGAACCAGTCCATCATATACTACATATATAATAAAATAGGATACAGAGTAGGGGGGCTTGTGTGATACCGTGCGCGCCGTCGGCACGGCCGGCCAACAGCGGGCGCGCCCGCGGTCTCAAGCTCATGCGAGAAACCTCCGGAACGTACAATCTCACTAGGTACACGATATAATTAACAAACCTGCACGGCTAGCACGCGACGGCGCGCGAGCTCTCTCGATTTTTCTCGCACTATCCGTCTCTCTCTTATTAGAACACTTAGAAGAAGAGGTATAGTGCGATAAAAGTCGAGAGTATGTCGCGGCCGTCGTCGTGTGCTAGACGTGCTGTGAGCGCGGCTATCACAGGACGGCCGAGCTGTGTCGCGGTGAGATAAGACTATCCGTCTTTCTCTAACTAGTAACTAAACAGGCTAGCGTGTTATCTTATAAAAAAAAACTTTTTTAATTTCGGAAGTGACGACAAAAAATGCTCACAAAATTTCACGAGAATCGGTTGAGAAATGCGACCTGTAGAGGAGAACAGCCGGATAGCGGAACACCGGACTTCGTGACAGACACCGGACATACGAATGATTTTCGACCCAAGCTGCATGCGAGCTGATGCATAGAACTTCGTTCGCTTCACTCGCTCGTTCGATAATCAAATCACAGAAAGCTAATACGGCATTCAACATGGCGGTCAAGGGAGGTCAAGGCCAAAAGCGCTCCAAATTATTGTATGTGCTCTGCCTACCCCTTTTGGGAATAAAGGCTTGAATGTATGTATGTATGTAATATGTTTCTGTCAAAAATTTAATTTTTGGTACAAGCTTTTATTGCCGACTGTACTTTTCTGTATACCATCATCAACTGCTCATTGCGAGCCCAAACTCGATGGGGTTAAGTGGTTTTATTACGGAGTTCCTATGGCCACCTTCTGTCTCCATCATCAGATCAGCTCGATGGTACCATAATATTGAATTGTCATCCAAATTATACTTATACCCAAAATTTCAGCTCAATCGGTCACCGGGAAGTGGGTCAAATTTAACTTGCAAGATTTGACGGACAACTTACTTACATACTTTTATACGTACATACGAACAAGTCAAGTTAATATAAAGCTTGTAAAAAGTAAAGGCAAGCAAGAAGGTAGGTAAGCATGCTCTCCATTCACATTGCACGATACCTACCTACGATATCGTTGCAGGCCCTAACGTTAACGTTGCCGAACCATACACCGATATCGTATTGAATAATGTGAATACCTACGCTTTTAAAATGTGACGTGTCAGAAAGGGTGCGCAAAAAACATTAATTTTTAATACCTACTAGGCTACTAACTGACCCCGGGAACTTCGTATCGCCATACAAAATGTATGAGAAAATTGATTCCATGTTTTAATAGTTACCTATTCTGCTATTCTGCTATTCGGTACCATCCTTTCCTCGAAGCAGTTCAGGCCATTTTCGACCCCCTATAACTACGTTGCGGATAAAACTAGAAGCCTGCATTTTCATTAACCAAGCACGCATTGTATAAACACGATATATTTCAAATTTCATTCAATTTGAACCAGCGGTTTAAGATTTATAACTAGTCAAAGTTTCTTAATTTTGTCACTCACTCAAATCAATTTGTCCAGTTTTCTAGATACACCAACTGCATAAATAACTTTGTCATCCCATATAAACATATAGGAGTACAAAGTTATATTTGCAGTGAATGGGACAAAAAATTCAAACCGTCGCAGCGTCAGTTGTGATAGCCTCGCGGAAAAGTAGGTACTTAATTTACGCTATAATTTAAACGCATCACGGGCAGCGGGGCCAGCACAACTGACGCCGCGACGTGTATCGTGACAAGAAAAAATACAAAAACAGGTTACAGGAGTTGGGACGCGAACCGGAGTACTCAGACTTGTGAATCAAACACCCGAACCACTCGACCAAAATCAAATGGCCGCACGGCCCGAAATTATGAATCTTATGTTAGAGGTGACTACTTAACAACCTGCTTCACCGCTAACTCGATAGATGGCACAAGTGTAGATTGAAACAGCGCCATCTGATATAAAAAGATGAACTACGAGGTACCGGCGACGATAAAAAGATTTACGCGTGCCTTGTAGCAATGTATGGAGAGAGCCATCTTCCTTTTCTCTCAATAATCTTTGCCACCATAAACGAATGGTAGAGTTACTTTGGAGCTAGCGACATCTCCATTTTATCGGCCGTACTTTAATGTGATGCATCGAGTTACAACATACACATATAGGAGTCTTTAGCGATATAGTAGAGCGCCATTACTTTACAATCGAAGTCAATTCAATAGATGTCACTGGTAGTACCATCATCCGTAAGCCCACTCCCAATACACCCGCGTCTCATGACAACATGATAAAATGCATGGCAACAAGGTCGAGAAAGTTGTGCTGAGCAAGAGATAATTAAAAGAAATATTAAAATTGGCCGAAAGTTACCAGTTACACTTCCGGAAAACAAGTTAGATTATGGCTGGGCTGTATATGAAAAAAATGAAAAATGGTCTATTGGTAACAATCAGTGTACTTACACAAATTAAGAAAGGGTTGGGACCTTTAGTAAGTATATGGCAATACTTGTGACAGAAGATCCCGTTCTTCCACCTTCAAGTTTAGAGGTATAACCAATTGTATACAAAGTTAACATGTAGGTAGATAAGTTAAGTATGTTAAGCTAAGTTACGTTAAGTTCTGTGTGTGTGTGTGTGTGTGTGTGTGTGTGTGTGTGCGCGTGTGCGTGCGTGTGCTTGCGTGTGTGTGTGTGTGAGTGTGTGTGTGTGCGGGTGTGTGTGTGTGTGCGCGTGTGTGCGTGTGTGCGTTCGTGCGTGCGTGCGTGCACGCGTGTGTGTGTGATATCTGACTGCGAAAACAAGTACCCTGGAATGATGATGGCCACTGCAGCAACTTGTGCACTTTTTTTAACTCTTCATCATCAATATACACATTTAAATCAGGGACTGCGTAAAAAAGAAGTTGTAAGGACATAACTGGCCTACCCTTGGGAATGAAGGCGTGATGTATATATGTATGTACTGGTATGTTATTTGCTATTTTAATCAACTGAAACAAGATCTAGATATATTAATACATTGGTTTTTGTGGGTTAGGAAAGAACTTTACCATATCTTGATAGTGAATGACATAAAATTGTCGCTTGTAATAACATTAAAAATGCCAAATAAAATAAAATTTCCACCGTACGACCCCACACGTGAGCAAATCGCCACATTTTATTTTCCCAAATATGACGATAGTTTAAATCGCAGCTTATCCAATGCTAAAGGTTTAATTTCAAAGGCATTAAAAGTCCGCAGTAAGCTCAATTCTCCATACAAACACGTAGTTACACACTCATTTTAAAATTACATGTTGGAGTGTAACGAAACTTTGCATGTACAATGACATGAGGTATATCTATGTCTGTAACTAGTTTATGTTGCTTCAGGTACCTTAATAAAAAAAATACAGCGAATTTAAGTTTTTCATACAAAACTGGTTTTTGCTGTATTTCGTTTGTTTTATAAACTGGAACCATATAAACTAATTACAGACATAGATATACCTCATGTCATTGTATATGCAAAGTTTCGTCACAATCCAACACGTAGTTTTAAAATGAGAGCGTAACTACGTTTGTATGGGAAGGTGAAATTCGGCCGAGCTTATTGCGGACTCTTAAACAAATGGCCCTTGACATTTGACTGGCAGTTGGTTACCGACCTAAATATGACGGATCCCATTGTGTATAAAGTTTCTTGTTACTCCAATGTGCCGTCTTTTAATAAAATCAACTACGTTTACGTTACGGGAAAGTCGACTTGAGTCGAACGTGCAGCACGTCTATTATGGGACGGACGGACATACTCTCGATTTTTCTCGCACTATACCTCTTGTTCTAAGTGTTCTAAAAAGAAAGAGAGCGATAGTGCGAGAAAAATCGAGAGCTCGTGCGCCGTCGCCTGATAGCCGTGCAGGGGACTCTTACGGCGAATTCGAAAACGTTCTACAAGCCTATTTTGACTAAAATAGCGTTAAAATTAGTTTGTCTTTATCTGTCACTTTGACATTTGTGTTCGTAAGAAAGGGACAAAGCACATTACGTTTAGCGGGGCATTTTAAGTTTTATGAATAAGGGGTAAATTTTTACCGATCTCTTAAGCGTGGTAGATGCAACCCGCCCCAAGTCCGTAATATTTGCGTTTTGCAGCAGTAACTACGAACAAATGAGCTCTGAAATCCAGGACACAATGCAATCTCGAGATTGTTGTATATGTACCTACTTACACTCGTGAATGGTTTTATAGGCCGTATAGAGGAACCTTTTGCGCCTGTGCGAAGTCTTATTTTTACTACTAGGGTCTCTGTGAGCCATGGGCGTCACCAGGATTACTTTCAGGGAGGTGCAGCTACATAAATACACATTATAGTGGCTCTCTGTGGTGAGATGTTATAGCAACTGTAGTTGCCAAGAAAACTATGGGCGGGTTTGAAAAATATTTTTGAAAGCAAATCTTGGAAAGGAAAGGTGTCGGGACCCGTGTGGTGTCGGGTTAGAATTTCACCACCCCCTTTCTTCCCGTGGGTGTCGTAAAAGTTGAAGTGGGTTGTGGGTGATTGGGCTAGCAACCTATCACTGCAATATCACATTTTGTCGATCTTTTATACCCACATTTATGCTAAAAGTGGCGCTGGAATATAAGTTGCATGTGTTCTGCCTACCCCTTTTGGGAATAAAGGCATGAATGTATGTATGTACCTATGGTTTATTTAATAAAAAAAAATACTTGAAAAAAAACTATATAATTAACAATCAAGGGAGCAGGGTTGAAGTGTGTTGTGGGCGATGGGCTAGCAACCTATGACTGCAATATCACATTTTGTCGATCTTTTATACCCACATTTATGCTTAAAGTGGAGCTGGAATATACGTTTCATGTGCTCTGCCTACCCCTTTTGGGAATAAAGGCGTGAATGTATGTATGTATGGTTTATTTCAGGGGTTTTCAAAGTGGGGGGCGCGACCTCATTTTAAGGGGGGCGCGGGGCCTCGGGAAATTCACTTCATTTTAGGCAGCAGGGGGGCGTGCCTAAAAAAAGTTTGGGAACCCCTAGTTTATTTCATTAAAAAAATTATATTTTTCCCAAAATTTCACGAGAATCGATTGAGAAATGCGACCTGTATAGGGGAGCAGCCGGACAGCGTGACAGACACCAGACATACGAAAGATTTTCAGTCCAACCTGAAGCAAAGAACTTCGTTTGCACGTTCGATTAGATTTTGAGCAGGCGTAGTATTAATCATACGCGGATAATGGCGGGAAACAGCAAGCTCTAAATAAATGCAATATTTTAAAACCGGCAGAGAAGTAACTATGTACGCCTACATGACTCACTGTGACTTAATACATGAAGTAAAAGTTTATTGTTAAATATATTCGATGATCTATTCGCGCTCTTTCGTAACCGAGAAGTCGCGATAGCTGTCACAGAGTAAACCCACACACAGCAAGGTTGCTATACCCGTCTCGTACGACTCTCTCAGAGACAGCGTAAGCTGAGCGTTAGTGTGTTTACAAAATAAGTAACTATTGCAATATATAAAAAAAAATACACATTTGATGAACAGTCAGTCAGCAACACGAATTATTATAACGCTTTAATAATTAATAATTATTAATTAAAAACACTAGTCTGTCAGTTACCGTTTTAAGGATATATAAAAAACTGCCTGTGACAGACGGACAGCCACCGAATGATCGCATAAGTGTTCCGTTGGACCACTTTTGGTACGGAACACTAAATAATTATTTGTAGGTACCATCATTCAGTAGGTACAATCATACAATTAAGTATGTAACATTCTTAATATCTAAGTAGAATAAGTAAACTAAACCATACATCTCAGTGAGGACTGTTGAGAAGAATCTTAAATATTCTGTACATTTAACTCTGTTGTTCTCCTAATAAATAAAATAAATAAATTAGATTCATACAAATATTCTTACATAAATATAATAAATGAAAATAATGTTCATATCTTCAAGTGTCAAATCGGACCCACGTCAACAGTAATAAATCGATACCTCCAACAGCACCAAACAGTAGTGTCCCGTCTGTCAATATGCATTGTATTATTTTTATTCTCACTACACGGCCGCAGCAGTCCCAATACGCATGTACCAAGTAGGTACCTACTTAGTGTATTCGCGCCAAACTCCGCCGTTCGCCGTTCACTCGTCATTCACTCGCTCGCGACCGATTCGACTCGTCGCTCGTTCAGTGCTTCGAATTTCGAAAACGTGATTGTGTTTTGTTTAATAGTTAAATAAAAACCCGTGGCAATGGCGAATCTGGCGCTCTTGGTCCCCGTATTGCTGGTGGCGTTATTCATTAGAGAAGGTATGTTTACTATGACTATGACTTAACTATGAGTAATTCAAAAGTTATACGGTTGCGTAAACTTTGTTTACGTTGAGGTCACTGTTTAGTTTAGGTACCTGTTTTAAGGTTTTCGGTAATGTTTAAGCGCAGTAAAATAACATGTATACTTAACTACATCATATTTTGAACACGCACTCGTTTCCAATGTAATCAACCAGCGTTTAATTCTTAATGGAATTAAATAAAATGCTGAGTTTTCCCCGCGTTCTATTTTCTTCACCATTACGTTTCCCAATCTGTAACTCAATTATGAAGTCTCATACTCAAGTATGAAAAGCGAGTAAAAAGCAACTTAAAAATGTATTCGTTATATTTCTAAGTACCTGTAGGTATAATATGAAGTCTAAGGGCTGGATAAGAACGAGTTAAACCTGTTTGAGGTTGCAACACTTCGCGCTGTTCGCTAACGTCGTAAATGAAAGCGAATTCGATGGTATTTGCTCACGTGTGCGTAGATTGTATTTACTACAAGCATACTTAAGAATTGGCGGGTTATGCTTTTAAATTCCATTTGCTCAGTATAGTATTATCGCGTGACGAATGTCGCACAACGCTCAAAACATCATTATATATTTAAAAGAAATTGAAATAAATAGTGTTCACGTTATTTATTTATTTAATCTTTATTGCACAAAAGAATAACTTATGGTACAAAAGGTGGACTTAAAGCTATAAAGCATTACATACCAGTCAAATCTAAGGCAAAGCAGATAAATGATGGGCAGTGCAAATTAATAAAAAAAAACTTTAACTGGTCTAAGGATAAAATACGATGCGATATGATATAATATAATAATATATAATAATAGATATATATACACATACATATGAATATAATTGAAACTTACAAATCAGATCGTAATTTTTTTGCTGTTAGAGGATCGAATATAATTCTTGCACAATTATAATCCTTGGTATATTGCTGACTAGTACTGGTACTATCGACAACACAGCTAACTGACCGTCGGTGCACCTTATATGCATTGTAATAAGGTTCTATATAAACACAGGATGATCAATTAACAGTGTTGTCGTTTGTACTAGCAATATTTACATTAGGTACCTACATTACAAAAATAAAGAGCTCGGAAAAAGGTCTGATGCACACGGACGCCAATATGCAATATTTGGTATGCAAAATTCATTATCATTTATGACAACTAACTTGCTTATTTATTCTAAATAATAAGTCAATATTAGGGACAATCTAACGCAAATCGATTTAGTCCCACAGTGAACTCATTATTGAGTTCACTGTGGGACTACTGATACAAGCCGTATGGCTATGGCTTGTATCATGGGTAGGTAAATACTACACGACGATATATAAATATATAGTTAAATACGTAGAAAACAACCAAGACATGAAAAAATTGACATGCTCATTGTGCCAATATTTATACTTACCGGGATACGAACCCATTTTATTGCCAACTTTTTAGATTAACTTCTGTTATTACAATAACGGCTAAGATTAGGAAACCTTCGAAGTATTGGTTCAGTCCTGTTAACCGTATTTTGGTTGTTATTGAAACTGTTTGAAACTCTTTATTTACACAGCGTTGTATTATCGTCTCATTGAGATAAGGATGTGATGCGATAAAAGGTGTACAAGTATGGGGTGCATACAACTTACTGATAAATACTTCCCTTGCTCTTATATCAGCGGATTAAGGTTTCGGTCAGGGATCGGAACCGGTTTTTGGCAAAAACCTCGAAATAACCACATATCTCGAACTATTTTATACTTCATATGTAGGACTCAGTTGTGTTTTGAGGTAACGACTGCGTATTATTAGATTGCCCAATCAGAAATGAAATAATTAACAAAGAACGAAAAAATAACGTTTTCGATCCCATACAAATAAAACCCGGTTTCCGATCCCTGGTTTCGGTGCATATTTACGAGAGGATTAAATCGATACATACTTTTTCACTTGACTGTAAACAAAACTTTACTATTTAACGGTCTTTAAAACCCTCAAAACATCTTTATTTATTTATCGTATGTCTGATTATATATCTCTACTTCAAAGATTTACAGTTTTTAAGTACGCTACCGCGTCTTCGGTTAAAGTTTTAAAATCCTCCATTTGCCCGTTCGTCCAATCTTTAATCAGTACGAACTAAAAACCAACATGTCGAATTAAATCGTTTTATTTTAAATGACTTAATTGAACTAAAGATTAAACCAAACCAATTAATTGTATAATTTACGTTCCAATTGCTTACACTATTGCAACTATCTTCAACATTGTGTATAAGGTAAACCTTGGCTACGCTATTGTGTTGTCTAAATAGGTAGGCACGTCTATCTACCTAGATTGTGTATAACAATGACGTCGTCTCGTTTGATCCTCGTGATCAATCGGTTTTACTGATACTATCTTCACATATGTGCCGTTTAAATACATCGAAAACTAGAGACAACTAGATATGTACAGGATTCCAATTTCAACAACAAAGTGATAAAAAACAACTTGTATGTATAAAACGAAAATGTATTAAGATCCCCGAAGTCGGATCCTAGCGGAAGGGGTACCCATAATACTGACTGCTCTCTTATTTTTTATCATGACTTTTATTACCCGTAGAATGCGCAGTGTCTGGGTGGAGACCTAGATACTTCAAAACAATGCAGTGAAATAGGTTGAAAATAACGCCAAGATAGTCGGAAAGAACTCTGCGAAGAGTTTAAAATCGAATCATATGACGTGCCCATGACGATATATATGCGTCAGACCACCGTAGTCGCTTTCCGCTACATACGAGGAAAACCACAGGATCGGTTACGAGCGTAGCGTGTAGCGATTCTGGGCAATGAATGTGTAAACGCTGACGAGAGATCATACCAACATCCCACGGCGAATGAAAATAGGTTGAGAAAGAAATGGATTACACCTCTTGGGCGTTTTTTTTTTAACCTGACTGTTGCTATAATAGGACGGACGCAATATAGCGGTCGAATTGCGTGGTTGGAGGGTAGCCGGGGGAAAATCCAAGGGAAGCCTCCGGCACGACCACGCGGGGAAGTTTGTTCTTGGGGCATGTCAACATGTTTTTAAGCAATACTAACATTGACCTACAGCATAACGTATATTTTGTGAATACGTACAAAGAAATAACTTTGGTAAACATGCTGTCATATAAAAATATAAATATTTGGGGACAATCTTACACAAATCGACCTAGTCCCTAACTAAGCAAAGCTTGTACTATGGGTACTAGACGACGATATACATACTTATATAGATAAATAAATACTTAAATACAGAGAAAACATCCATGAATCAGGAACAAATTAATATTAGTGCTCATCACACAAATAAATACCCTTACCGGGATTCGAACGCGGGACCTCCGGCTTCGTAGGCAGGGTCCCTACCAACTAGGTTACAGAGGTCGTCAAATGCAAGATATAGTCTGGGCGACATAAAAGAAATTACCTATCATTACATGGAAGGTACTTTAGATACCACTTAATATATCACGTATGTAGTTAGCATTCAACCCTGGTCCCTTAGTCGACTTTTACGACACCCACGGGAAGAAAGGGGGTTGTGAAATTCTAACCCGACACCATACCACCCGGGGGGGGCAGGGTTGAAGTGTGTTGTGGGCGATGGGCTAGCAACCTGTCACTGCAACATCACATTTTGTCGATATTTTATACCCACATTTATTCTAAAAGTGGCGCTGGAACATACGTTTCATGTGCTCTGCCTACCCCTTTTGGGAATAAAGGCGTGAATGTATGTGTGTATGTATGTAGTAGCATTCTTGCAAATTCATCTCAAATGTTGCTGTCATTCTTACTTTGTTTACAAATGAATACAGTAAGGTCTACTAGGTTGAACAAATAATGAACTTGTATTATTTTTTAAGCTGGGCTATTGTATGAAAATTGCAAACAGAACATTATATTTCATTTTAAATAGATTTTAAGGGGTCAAATTAAAGACGCTTTAGTATCTATTGGACCTTGATCACTTCATGTCTTGTTTTGATAATAGGTACTAGTACTAGCTGTAGCCTGTGACTTTGTCCGCGTGGAAGAGATTAAACGCAATGAATTCAACTGTTGTTTCGCCCCTTAAGGGTTTTACGGGATTAAAGGTATCATATATCTAATCCGGTATTAACACTGCCTCTATATCAAATTTCATTTATAGTTAATAATACTCCAGGAAAATACGGTTTTGAAATACATTAATTTATAATTCCGTTTTTTTTTTTTTAATTTGAAAATTTTATTTATTCTAAGATGCTTTATTCAAGAATCCGATAATCCTTTTTTGTATGATTTATCTTGAAGTCCCTGCGCGAACGAGCTCGGCTCGGGTGAAAATACGGAGAAAACGAATTTTCCCCGACATGACCTAACTAGATCGATCTATATTGCAAATTTAATCGAAATCTTTAGAGCCGTTTCCTAGAACGTGTTTGCAAATATATATATATAGGTACAAATATCGCTCGTTTAATAGTATAGGATATTAGGTAAGTATAGGAGCAAAATAACCAAAATTAAGCTTTTTTGTATAATTATTTTTGACCTAGTTTCAAATTTAGTGTTTAGGTTTCTACTTTAAGATATATTTTTTCTTGTTTTTACTCATACAAATCTTGTTTTTCAGTTAATAAAAAGAAAAAGTTTCGTTCCATACTGGTTGTCAGTACAATGACTGGACTATGATACGATCATGTAATTCTAAATTATAGTTCGCCACAGTGGTTGACAACTCTGTCATCTAAAGAGGAAGGGTCAAAAAACAAATGAGCAAAAGGAGTCAGCGCGACTGGGACAGACCGTCACCATTACGCATTAAGAAGAGCTCTATCAAATATAAATATCCGGCCAAGTGCGCGAACCCCTCGACAAAATGGCCTTGCAAATGTGTGAACACAATAAAATACGTATGGTAATGAGTTACACTCCAGACAATCGCTTCACTGGGTTCCCTATCCTATAGGTACCCTCATACGTACGTAGCTAAATGTGAGTGGATGAATACAAACCACCAGCAGATTTAAAATAAAATAATACTCATTGCGTACCTACCTCTACCTATTACCTACACATTTAGGGGCATTTTGTTGTTCGTTACACAAGACAAGCCGTGTATAATCATAATTTGAACAAAAAACAAGGAAATTTGAACAATCACTGCACTTATTTGAACTTTTTGTGAGTAGAGTTTTTTTACCTAATCATCTTGTTCGGCAGTGTTTTCATTAAATGCCTGTTTATTTACAACTTATACCAGCTTATGCGACAAATACTTGGCGTTTTTGTTACAGTTATTGTACAAAATTATAATTCTATTCAAATAACAAGTAAATTACCGATTATTCAACGTAGGTAGTAGGTACTGTGTGTACTTATATACGCCTGTATCGCAAATTATACTCATAATTAATACAAAATACATATTGAAATAAACAGAACAGTCACGTCTATGTGTATACCTACTAGCGAACGCCATATGAAATCAAATGGCGCTAGTGATAGTTCTCTGATGTTTAAATCGCTTTTGTCGTTATTGAACCGCGTCGAAGATTTCACCATAACCAGTTAGCTAATTATATAACGTCGAATCAGTGACTCCTGTAGCACACCAATGCGAATGACAACCGGCAAAGAAAGACCGCTGGAATATTAATAGAAACCATATCGGATTTAAACTGAGATGTTTGTGAAGACAACTAAAGGAATGTGTAGATGTGAATTTGTAGCGAGACTCTTTAGCAACTGCGTGGATGGGTAAACTGACGAGCCTTAATATCGCAACCAATCTTACAACCTTCCAAAGTAGGTATCCATTTGCATAAAACATTTTGATATTATTAATAAATAAGGGCTCTGCAAAAATGGGGTACGAAAATTCAGTACATTTTGAGCGTGCTGGCGCGCACATAGAAGTGGATTTGATGAAGTTTCTAATAAGAAACGGAGAAGAAGACGTTTCTGACAATAAGAAAGTTTTTGATGTCCATTCTTAGAAGGCCGCTCTAATATCGAATGCTTGCGAATTGAAACAATAGATAGTGTACCGGCTTTGTGCCAAGAGTCTTGGTCTTGGCAATAGCGATATTCGTACGAATGATAAAGTTCGTTAGCCATAGCTCGTAAAATAATAATTCTACAGTTAACAAATTACGACATCGAATTACAATACCTCGCCAAAAGGAGTGCTATCGTTAACTTAACTACGACGTCAGGATCAAAGGCGGGACGGTGACTTCTGCCACGTGTGGCATAGTAAAGACTGACGCTCTATCTTGTCACTTATCGCGTGATAAGGCCGACCATGATACGGTTACAGAAGAATCATTTTACAACTCTAATACTAGCAGGTCGTATTTGTTCAATAAGTATGTTTGCATGTGTGATACATCTAACGTGGCATCGCTACAAATGTTCAAATATAAAAGTTGGGCAACTTTCACTGCGCTATCGCGCTATTCGGCACACTGGCCCTTTCCCATTGTGGTGACGTTGGCGAAGGGCTTTCTACCGTGTCCGCCTGTTCCCAGTGACAATGACGAACAGTTTTATTGTACTCACAGATTCGCTTTAATTTCGTGGGTGCGTTAGATATTAAGATACCACTTAGGTACACAATTTTCCATGTTTGAATTGTTCTGGTTCCCACTCTACTTGCTTACGATAGTTTATAGGTAGTTCTAACGTCAATATTCCCAGGACTCTATTCGTTATTAGTCTTTGCCCGTATTATTAATAAAACCAAGCTCATATTACGTTTTACATTGTGCACTTATTAGCATCATTGCTCTATGATATGACCTACTAGCTTTTGCTCGCTGTTTGGATCACTTGTATTCCGGTATCACTTCCACTTCATGAGATAGAATGAATCTCTGTATTTATAATGTAAAACGACTCTTGTTTTAAAAGTCTCCCTGCAGACAAACTGTATAAAACAGTTTTGCAGCGTTTTTGTTTTAAATGTAACTTTGTAGTTAGATTAATAAAAAAATAAAATTTAAAAAAAACTAATTTTATCTAGGTTAGAAATTATCTATGGACCAAATTCTATAAAATCTGTTGTATTTCGTGACTGAATAACAAACACCCGAAACTCTAAAGTTACTTTCACGTTAATAATAGTAATACGATGAGACGTTTCGTTCGTAAAAGCGTTTTGTCCCTAGGTAAGGCCTCGTTTACATTAACGCGTTACCGTACTACGTAACCCGGCAGTATAAAAACCTAATAAAACACGTGTGTATATCTTAAACCCACCCACAAGCCATAAAACCATATCTAAACCTATACAGGATCTAAATTTTTACAAGGAAATAATGTTGTAATTGTTGAGAACGTGTAGTAGGTTCGATAAACAAACATTGTGTCGTGCGACCCAATTCCAGCTTTGTTGCTATTTTCGCTCAGTTCATCTTAGTGACAAGACACGTGTCGTTGATCTAATTCGAATCCTGTTACGAATATAAACATACATATATAGATGCACAGAAACTATTTGGTTTGAGGTAAATATTTTTGAACCCCGAAATGATTTACAGGAAAATTATTAAATAAACTACCGGTTTAGCCTTGTGGGTAGTAGTAGAAGTAAAGTGATCCTTTGAATAAATAAACATTTAAAAAATTTTTTTTTAAATCAAACTAACTTATATTAAGCCAATTTATTTTTCTCCAGGTTCGCGAGCTTAATTCAAGATGATTTCTGGTTAATTCAAGATAACGGCGGTCTTTGTAACGAATTTCTTCTGGGTGACCATCTAAGGCAGTAGGTCTCGTAATTTTTGGAAGGGACAGCTTTCACAAAACCCTGTCCTAGGTATTGTTTAGAAATATCTGTGACCTGTACAAACTCTTAGAAATTGATCAACATATAATAAAATCAGTAACCTTTTCCTTTAAAAGAGCAGACATATGAACAATACAAAAAAGCTTTAGAACGCATAGAGAAACCGATCCTAGGAAGAGGATAGTGACTCCATTATGCAATTATACATGACCTAACCCCTGCCTCTTTGACATTCTAAAGTCTAATGTTGTATGGAATGAACTTGTTTGTTAGATTATCGGGAGCTGGTAAAGCTTAAGAAATATAGTTACAGTGTATTGATATAATATTTCACACATATTTTTTATTAACGGGACTTAATCGCTCTAAACTTGACTATTTAACACTTTGAGGTTTCTCGACGTTTCAGATGTGTCTCAAACAGGTAAATCATTACGTAAATTATAGACGATTAAATCCAGTTTAGTAAAAGTAATTACATATTGTCTATTCTCATCATCTGTCAAGTGTAGTGTTTCTGAACAGAAACAGCACACAGAGTTATTAAACTCATTGATCCTTCGTAAATACTGAGCACAAAAGTTACTTGTTTTTAGGCCGGACTTCAATGTCACCTTCGCGATGAGTAAGCATTGTAATATTCGTAATGTGGTGAAGGTCATAATAATGTTATTATGACCTTCACCACACAATAAATGTTTATTAAAGCATAGGTATCGCCTTTTCACACCTGTGTGCGTATACATGTTGACCCAGGACGCAGTCTTAAAAAACCGGTATTTTTTTTGGCAGGAGAGAAGTATCAACTTTAACAGACAAATTATGTAAATGATTTTGCGCCCTAAACCTTAATTTTTCATAAATCATTCAGGTGATCAGGTGGCAATCATTTTTGTAAAAATAGTGACTACCTATAATATTAAGACCTACTTAACTACTTACTCTATTTGACTAAAATATTTGTATATAATCGTATAAAGAAAACCATTAATCACAGAATCGAGTCTTGTCGGGTCTTTTAAATCTTAGGATAGTATCTCCAATGCAATTTTAACCGCATCCCAGAATAGGTCGGGACTATTAGGTGCCCAGCAGTAAAGTTTTATTTACGAACGATTAACTGAGACAGGAATAAAGGTTACCGTTTCCTGGCACTGGTAACCGGTACCTTGACGATTTTTCACGATGTAAACAGCTAACGAATACGGATGACGTAATGGGATACATTAACGCCCACTGTGCAACATTATCATTAACAAAAATATCGAAAGAAACAAAAGATTGCTACACTTTAATTCAACAAAACTTTATTTAGTAATACATGTAAGTAACTACAGGACTACAGGCTTCATAATAGCTTTATCCACAGCGACATACCTACTTATGATAAAAAAAATTACACCTGTCATCGTACGCTGCCTACTGGCATCTCATACTCACTCTTGCATCTAACAATTTTTTTTTGTTGCCAAAAATTAAGTCCGCAGTAAGGTCGGCCTAATTTTACCTTCCCATACAAACGTAGTTACGCTCTCATTTTAAGAATACGTGTTGGATTGTGACGAAACTTTGCATATCCAATGACATGCGGTATATCTATGTCTGTAATTAGTTTATATGGTTCCAGTTTATAAAACAAACGAAATACAGCAAAAACAAGTTTTGTACGAAAAACTTAAATTCGCTGTATTTTTTTTACTATGGTATCTGAAGTTACATAAACTAATTACAGACCTGGATATACCTCATGTCATTGTACATGCAAAGTTTGGTTACAATCCAACCCGTAGTTTTAAAATGAGAGCGTAACTACGTTTGTATGGATAACCGAGCTTACTGCGGACTCTTAAACGCAAGACATGACGAAAATAAGGGCACTGTACTTCTTCTATTTAACTAGTCCAATGACCTAATAGTTAAATACTAAACCGTTTTGCACAGCGCACACAAAACTGGTCGTATTAGATAAGAACATTCTAAGTGAAGCATTGCGTAAGGAAAGTTTGAGTGGACTGTAAAGTACGAGTAGGTACCTACTTAATAAGTATTTTGAGTTTTTTGTTGCACAAGATTTTATTTCTTAACCATGTTTTCGTTCAAAACCCGGTAAGGGCAAATATTTGTGTGATGTGAATGAATATTTATTCCTGAGTCTTAGGTGTTTTCTTTGTATTTCATTATTTATATATATTAAATATATCGTCGTCTATTACCCATAAATAAGCGAATATTGAGCTTACTCACTAGGGGGCTAGTTGATTACTGTAAAATAGTCCATTCATATTTATTTATTTTAACTTGAGATTGCACCAAACACAGAAATGTACAAATAGTGGGCTAAGTGCCAAGCGGTTTTATTTGTCTTTCTTTAAAGTCGGTCACCGATAACATAAGCACTTATAGTGTAGCTGTGCGTGACCTACCCGTACGCGAATATTGATTGCGATGATAAGAACACCAAAATGATATAGTAGGTAGGATGTATAAACAGTTACTTTACCAAATGAATAAAGCCCCACCTTTAAGGGTCGAACACACAGCACCGTCGCGGGCGCGCAGCGCGATATTTCCCTACAAACCGCTAGCGTGGTCAAGCAGGCTACGCCCCGTCGGCAACGCGCCCCGCTTCTGTCGCGCCCCGCCAGCCTCCCGCCGCGCAAACGCGACGGGTGCGCGGCGCGTCAGTGTGACGCCAGACAGCGGAGCGCGCGGTGCGTGCGTGATGCTGGCGGGTCGATGGCGCGAGGCCAGCGCGAGGCGCGCGGGACGCGCGCGCGTTGCTGGCTGGTTGATGGCGCGATGCGCGCGTGGTCTGTGTGACCGGCCGTCCCGCGCGCATCACGCGCTCGTCAAGCCCCGCTACCGTCCCGCTGGCAGTCTGTTCGACTCTTTAAGGTCTTGGGCGTTTACTGACACACTACACAAAGACTACTTAAGGGGCTGCCATACGCCAATGACCTTCGATCTGAATCCCTTAGTTTTCTAATGTTTTTTGTAGCTTGTTATATTAACAATAACGGCTTTAAGCAATATAGTATCCCATATTTACTTCAAAGTTCATTCGAGATATTTGGCATCAAAGTTGAACAATTTTAAGCAAAAAAAAACTGGTTTTCTGGTCATAACTTTTGTGTTAATTGGTTTAAAATGAAAACCTTAGACCAGTTTTTAGAGACGTCACAGACGAACCCAAATATGTTAGATTTCGTATATGTTAGATCTTATACGTCAATAGACATACGAAATAAGTGTTTTTAGACAATGTTTAAAAAATCATACAAAATTGTGAAATGAATACTTATTTCTTTTGTTTCAAAATCCGGTAGACGAAAATGGAGATAAAAGATTGAAGAACCGATAGCCGTTTGATTTAGAATTTTATCTGAAGTGCAAAAGTGTGTGAGAGTATTGGTCTAAGATACGATTCAAAACTTGCCAAAAATCGATGAACACCTCGGGTAGCCCCTCAATTACCAAAAGTCTACGATTAAGATAATTTATCACTGATCGTTTGATACGGCCGACATCGAGCGACCCGCATAATTTGAATGAAATTCAATAAAAAGCACGACCCCGCAGAGGAGCGTTAACAGCCATTGTGACCTGAATGAATGAATGAATGGCGGCAAATCACATCATCCATTTATATTAATAAACGATAGCCAAGTCTTTTTATGGGGAAAAAGTGAATGTGCAATTCTGGGCGTGAATTTATGTGAAAGATAAGCGATAAAATAAATAGAAAAACGGCATTATACTCGTACTGACGGTTATATTTTGATCAGTCGATAAAGCTTCATTTTAATACCGAAAAATATTACATCTTGAAGCCTGTTCTAGTCATAAAGGTGCTTAAAATGTGATCATCAGGGCCCGTAATTTTCATGCCGATGACATCAAATTGACGTCACGCTCCATATAGGGTGATCGCAAATAGTTTTACTGTAAACTATTAATCATTAGTCGTCAATCATTTTAATCATGTACAAATGATTTGTTTTTATACATACATTTTATTAAATAGTATTGTTAACACATGTCCATAATTACGTAGAAAACAGAATTCCTCTATAACGTAAAGCATGCCATCCTTCTTGCATTCATTCCCTTGCAAAGAAAATCTAAGTTACCTTCGCGTTCATACGTAATACAGTATTATTTATTCCACGTGTAAATAGACTACTTTTCTAATTCATTTGTACATGATTAAAATGATTGACGACTAATGATTAATAATTTACAATAAAACTATTTGGGATCATCATATATGGAGCGTGACGTCAAATTTTTCGGCATGAAAATTACGGGCCCTGGTGATCATTTATTTAATGATGTTATCCTATAACTTCACATGAGTAAGTCTAGGTCTAGGATTAAAACTCTGTACAACTTTCATAAAATTAACACAAAAATGATGGCCATAGATCTGGCATTAACCTTAATACTTGGGTCAATCAACTTTTTCGTGTTTTTATTCTTTCCCGGAAAGCTATGAGACAATAGTGACAGATTTTGTAAGAAAAAATGGTTCACTAATGTTAGACCAAACAACTTTTGGCCAAATGTTTCATTTGACAAAAGTTTTATTTGACCTAATGCATTTTTTTCTTAAACAGAAAGCTTTATAGGATTATTATAAAATAAACCTAACCTAACCTAATGACTTCTATTTGATGATATTCAGAGAATACCCGAAAGTAGGTACCACTGTTTTGACGAAAAATGTATTAGGTCAAATGAAACATTTGTCAAATGATACATTTGGCTAAAAGTTTTTTGGTCAAGAGACAGGACCCCAGAAAAAATACTACAAATATTGGACTGCTAGCACGTAGAATCGATGGCCGTTGGGGCGGAAAGGTTCTTGGGTGACGACCACGTACCGGAAGGCGCGGCGTGGGTAGGCCCCCCACAAGGTGGGCTGATGACCTGGTAAAGGTTGCATGAGTCCGCTGGATGCGGGTGGCGCAGGACCGGTCACTTTGGCACTCTTTGGGGGAGGATATGTACAGCAGTGGACGTCTTTCGGCTGATATGATGATTGGACTTCTAGCATGCTTAGGAGTTACTCCAGCATGGAATGGGTTTACCAATATGACAAAATCATATGTTTAGTGGATTTAAACACTAAATTCATGGTTGTAAAGAGTGACGCAGTAGACGTAACCATGGCAACAAGCAACAAAAAACATTGTTGATTGGCGAACTGGTGCAATATCCTAGGAGTGTGTTTCAGAAACGGATCATACTCATTTTGTAAAATTACCCTTTATTTGGTTAAACATGCTGATTTTGGATAGGTACTAAATAATTTCATCATTACATTAGCGTTTTATAATTGCATCCACGGCAGGTGACATCGACACAGTGGCTACTAAAACAAGGAATGGACCAACTCTCGAATAACCTCTCTCTATGTAGTTAGCTCCTTAATACTCGTAAGTGCAAGTGAATCATAGACGGCCCGTGACCTCTTGACATATAATTATGATCCCACAGGATCACGCTTCATCCATTACGGGGCACTTAAACAAAAACAGATGGCTGACACCCATGCCCTTATGACTTCATTATGCCCGTGACCCCATTGGGAGTTGGTAAGAATAGAAAGATAATAGATTGTCGTTTTGTTAAAATGAAAATATATTCGCCTTTTTTTTAACGACCGAACGAAGCATACGATTTTCTCCGTTTCAGCTTGGGCAAAAATTATTTCGTATGTTCGGCGTCTGTCCGATTGTTCCCCTCGCATCACTGCACGAGCAGGTCGTATTTCTCAACAGATTCTCGTAAAAAATTGTGAACCGGCTCAATAATTAATAACTATATACATTTTTTAGTCGATTTTTAAGCTAAACTCGCGAGTTCTACAGCTCACAAAACCTATACTCCAGGAAAAATACGGTTTTGATAAACATTTTTTTATATATTGAGCGTATTTTTTGTTGGTTTCATTTTATTTATTTATTTATTTATTTATTTATTCAATAACTTACATAATAGGCTTACAGCCAACCGGCTTAAAATGTTATTCTAGAATCCGACAAACTTTCCCCCCGGAAGTAATAATGTACATTTAAATGAAGCATGCATTGTCTTTATTTGTATGATTTATCTTGAATATTATAATGCAAATGTAAATGAACCAAAATAAAGATAAAAATATTTATTAATATTTAATAAATTATTTCCAAAATGGTTTTTTTTTTTCATACAAGTTGTCAGTTCATTGACTGGACTACTAGTGATAACTGATAACTGTTATGACGTAGCCATCACCCGTTTTCGGCTTGACTTTGACATCCTGACAACCTGCCCCCCTCCTACCCTGATTTGGGACATCCTGTAAAATTCATTCCATTCACTTCTGGTTGCGATTATCGGAGATAAACTAAACGAGATAGTGATTTGAATCGAAGACACATTGTACGGAGGGTTCGGAGACCGGAAAGCGACAAATTGCTCCTTTGAGTTGTAATTTCATTAATGTTAAAAAGCCCTCGGTCCCCCGTCGATTTAAAACTAGCGTTATGTTAGGGCTGTCATCGCTTCTATTTATATTTCGTGGGCATTAAAAAAAAGGCCGTGACCCCGATACCAAATGTGTTTTGTATTTATACATTTTTGTACGAAAAACCAAAATAACCATACCAAATTGAGAACTAATATATTTTAAGAAGGAAAGTTTTTCAGCGGATAAATTATATCTGCGATGTATAGTGTAATAATTGTAGATATAAATAAATGCATATTTCTGAAACAATATTATTCATCAGGTCGAGTGTTTGAATTAAGGTTTTCTGCCCCGACGAGCAATACTTGCAAAGTTCAATTACCAGTCACACTTTTTTGTCTCACCTTTAACTCATCTTCTACTATGATGGATCATGATGGCCCGTAGTGTAATTGTGTGTGTTGGCCAAGGCAGGCTTTGATATTGAATCCGTATAATGTACGACCCAATAATCCACGTCCACTATATCTGTCTTTTTATCCCATGTATAAAGACTTAAAGAAAGAGAGAAGATACGTGGACCCGGTTTAGTGGGGCGTACTCGTACATTAAACTGACCCCTAATATTGATATTTATTGGAGTCCATCTTACGGAAAATCGAAGCCTCGTATTCTTGCGTTATAGAAGCAAAAGTAACAGTTTATTTGATAGCTAGCTTTTGTTCTTTGAGGTTTTCAAATTAACTTTGACTGTGGGTGTAACATGATGCCATATGATGGTGGACTGATGACCTGGTAAGGGTCGCGGGAGTACGCTGGATGTGGTGTAAGGGGGAGGTCTATATCCAGCAGTGGACGTCTTTCGGCTGAAATGATGATGATGATATGTGCCATATTTGGAACGAAAGGTTCCACAAATGCCCAATGTACTCCGTCTAAAACCAATAGTATACGCACTCGTACTACAAAACAGGCAGCACCGATTGTTCTCATTGTTGTAAATAATGAGTACGCGTGATTAATGATTCGATATAGCACAAGCCTATCAATTTTATTTATTTTTGTACGTGAGTAGAATAGAAAACGTTTTGGCAAGTTGGCACCCCTATTAGATATATTGGGGCAGAAAATTATAGTAATTAATAAACTTGTGCTTAAAGTAAAAGTCTAGGTCATCTTAACAACATAAATAATTAATCCACCTCCACAAAATGTATAATATTACCGCTCGTTAATGAGTGATGACTATAATTATAATAGTTAGTAGTTCATACTGTTATTTAGTTACCTATGTTGTTGTGTCAGGACTTTCCCCTGCACCCACTTTGCAAAAAAGAGAATAAACATTTATTATTATCTCCTTATTCAATTTCAATCTTAGGCTAGGTTTTTACAATAATTTTATATAAAGTAAAATATAAAAACTATACATACAAAACATAAAATCATTATAAAAACCTAACCTAGGGTACCGCCGGCAGCGAGGCGGGGTCTAAGCTGCCGGTGGTCAGGGCGTCAGAGACAGGAACCTCCTGACTATCCGCGCAGTATCATTATTATTATTATTGTATGTTTCTTTCCATATCCCAGGACCATGGGGTCCCGGACTTTTGGAAGGCATGCGTGGGGCCGAAGCCAACAGCGCAGAGGCCCTTTAAAACTAAAATAATATACGGCGAGGGATTATTATTACAATATTGTAAATGACTGGTAGTCTTCAGGTAGGTATTATTAAGTCTTCTTTATGCATTTTTTATACTATGCAATACATTTTAAACAAACAGATTTCCTAATTTCGAATCATGTCCGTTTATTGCTTTGGAGTAAAATAAACAACTCTGACTGAACGACTTGGCGCGATTTTCCAATTGTGCAGGCGTTACACCGAAGGCTATTTTAATATTTTCCAACTACTCTATTGTGCAGCAGTCTGCCAAGCATCTTGAAACCGTAACAATTATCACACAATTGAATCTTACAGTCTTGAGTTACTGAATTACACTTACTGACGGCAAAAGGCCTGACGGTTTGACCTTGGTGCCCTGGCAGAAAGGCAAGTGCCTGCTCTGGGACGCGACGTGTGTCAGCACTTTTGCTGCTTCTCACATTAGTCGCACCTCGCGGGCGTCTGGAGCAGCGGCTGAGCTGGCGGCAATGCGGAAGAGGGACAAATACTCGGGGCTATGCAATTATTTATTTGTTCCGCTTGCGGTGGAAACGACTGGGTGTTGGTGCTCGGAGGCCACAACCTTTTTTAGGGAAGTGCGGCGTCGTTTGCAGGAGAGAGGCCTGGATCCCCGCTCTGGGTCATTTCTGGTTCAAAGGTTAGCCATAGCTGTGCAGCGCGGCAATGCGGCTAGCGGGTTGGAAACCTTTGCACCTGGAGTGGCGCGGGGCGGGTTATTCGATACTTAGTTTTTAGTTTAGATTAGTAGGGAATTTTAGGCTTAGGTTTCTAATTTTAATGTATTGTTTTGTTTCGATCTATTGTGTGACATGTATATTATTTGAGCAATAAATAAAATAATTAATTTCAGGATGAAAAAAAATTACACATATGTATAAGGATCCAACTGGGGTAGATGAAATAGGCACTTAAAATAATGTTTTCTCAAACATGCAATGAAATATTGACGTTGTGTTCTTCATAATGGGCTTCGAAGTGTCACGTTTCGGGCGCAGCGAGACGAGAGATCCGTAATGGTAATGGCATTTCGTACAAATTGGAGGCCTAGGCCGGCAAGATAGTCTTTTTTAATTTCCATTCCACAATTTGTGGCACAGCATCACGGCGTTCAGCCATGAAAATTAAAGTTTGATTTCTTGGAGTTTTTATTCATTTATTTCATTGCAAGTTTGAGAAAAGCACTATACATACCTCGGCGTGAAAAGGGGTTGCCAGCCTCATAACTATCCGACCTCGCTACGCTCGGCCGTCTATATGTACTCGGCCGGCAACCCCTTACTTCCCGGCCTCTGTAGTAATGTACTATTTATTTCAGGCGATTCAAAAACACATAGACATTTCCCTAAGCCTTGTTGAACAAATATTTTCGCACAGCGCTTTTGTATAACTAAGTAGGTACATATATAGCGAGATAATGCTGAACATACAACTTATGGTAGCGGTAAAGAACAGTTTGCAAGAGGCAACAGAATACGTAGGTGGATCTAACCAAACATTAACAAAACAAAGGTTAAAACACCCATGTGTACAACGATTGGGCAAACTCAACTGCAAATCCCTTTGCACTGGAATGCTTCTTGCGAACTGACATGTCAATGTCGAACTATATTTATCTATCTGTTTCGTAATGAGGGATAGTATAGGGATTATGTGATGGAGTATTTAAATTTGATATTCCTGACCGTTAAAATGACGGAACGTGGTAGTTGTGGCACATGTCTTAATTTAGAATGTGACGTTGCTCTGCATTTGTTCTTGCTCAACATTAGGCCATGTCCATGAGCTACCGGAGCGATCGGCGGCACGGTGCACGTGCCGTAACGTGCGCAAACACGGTCACGATCGATCTTATGACGTTGCTTATGAACGTTTACTTCCAAACAGAGAGCCCACGTCTCGCTTTGCCGAACGTCTCGCTTGTCCGTTATCGCGGCCTTAGACGATTTCCTGTTTTTTTTTTGCTATTGCTATGTTGTGCATGAACATTGTTAAAGACATTTGCAAATTATTTGCTGCTGACTGTACATACAAACATTTATTTGACACTATTTATATTCGGAAACTTTATACACTCGATCATAAACCGCAAACATGAAACACAGACATCGTTTCGTAAATGATGAACGATTTTCATTATTAACCTAGTTCATGGATCATCTGTGTTACATCTGCAACTCCGGCTACAGACGCGTTAATTAAACTGTGATATGGAATACATCTTTGTCGTTATACGTCAGCAAATCATGCACTCGCAAGTGTAAATCAGTTTAAATCGACCAGCAGATCAAACGCCGCAAATGGAACTGGGTAGGCCACACACTCCGAAGGCGCCCTGATCGTATTCCGAGGCAAGCCTTGGGCTGGAATCCGCAAGGCAAGCGTAAACGTTGCCGTCCTAAATAGAACTGGCGGCGGACCATATTTCATTACAGAAGCGAAATCCATAAAGAAGACCTGGAGCGAATTTAAGTGTGAAGCTCAAGACCGATCGAGTTGGCGACGCATTGTGGACGCCCTCTGTCCCATGAGGACTGAGGAAGTTAAATAAATCAAGTGTAGTCATGACATCACCTAGTCATGAACTCGATCCTCAGCTATGAGGCAGGACCAGACAAGAGAAACCAGACAGAAGAGGCGCCAGAGAGAGAGAGAGGTAGAAAGAGAGAGATGGGAATACGCCAGTCAATCTCCGCCGCAGAGACGCGTCACGTCACGATGTGAGACGTCAACGGGTACTACCGAACCATCTCAGTTAAGCAATATAACTTTAGCGAGTGTCAAGTAGAGGCACTGCATAATATGACCACTGTAAGCCGGATTTTTTTGCTTAATTCCTTTTGGTCAAATCGAGAACACAGCATAAAGTGACAGACATTATGATGTTATATAAGGTCAGTTTCATTACTCTGAGGTGACTCCTAAAACTAGGTAGGTACATACTTTGTATTATTAGACTCGGTCTCTTTTTTAGTCTTAGCAGAAGTAGCCAAACATCTTATATAAATAGTTGCTGTAAAAATAGAAATAATGAGGCGATTTAATTTTTAACCTATTATTTAATTAAGCTTTATTTGATGTTTTCTTCAGTTTCATAAAGTAATTAAGCGATATTTTTAATCCCCGACGCAAAAAGAGCAAATGAGCGATGTTATAAGTTTAACATTGCGTATATGTGTGTCTTTTTTTTAATCGAAAGTTGTCTGTCGAGATGGTTTTTAGCTATGCTTGGTGGAACTAACAGCAGCCGTCTCCAAAATTTTGAGCTCTCATTGGCACTAGTGACAGATCTCGGCCAATATTGGAGCTAAGAATTCCAAATTTTGGTTATACAGGATGGAAATTGATTTTGGGTCAGTGAGGGCAGCTACCAGATCCCGTGTTGCTAGGCGAAAATGGTCTTAGGAGTCCTTCCTTCGATATTAAATTAATGAAGATTGGCGTTTACAGATTTTGGAAAAAACATACAGGATGCGAGAAAATGGTTATTTTCGACAAACTGTTTTTTTTGATGCCAATCGATCCCATTCCTGTCCAGGATCAAAAGCTTGTATGGGACCCAAAAGAAATTTCCGGCTAGAAAAGCCATAAATCGAGAAAAACTTTCCCCATACATTTTGTATGAAAATGAAAAAAGTTTTTTTTTTAAATTTTATGTCAATCGATTCCATTTTTATCCAGTATCAATAGTTTCCTTGGAGTTAACCTTCGGTAATGTACATAAAAGCCAGAAATTAAAGAAAACTGTTTTCATACATTTACTATGGTGAATGTCAATCGTGACATAAAAAAATAAATCTAAAAAAAACTTTTTATTTTCATACAAATTGTATGGGGAAAGATTTTCTCGATTTATGGATTTTCTAGCCAGAAATTTCTTTTTGGTCCCATACAAGCTTTTGATCCTGGACAAGAATGGGATCGATCGGCATCAAAAAAAAAGTTTGTCAAAAATGACCATTTTCTCGTACCCTGTATGTTTTTTCCAAAATCTGTAAACGCCAATCTTCATTAATTTAATATCGAAGGAAGGTCTAAGACCATTTTCGCCTAGCAACACGGCATCTGGTATCTGCCTTCACTGACCCAAAATCTATTTCCAACCTGTATTATTTTTAGTTTTACTAGCATTTTTTATGTCACTTATGAATGTATTTTTGATTCCAAAAGATATGGACAGTAGAATTAAATAAATAAGGTCAATGAATTTATTTTATTATGGCAAATCAGTGTATTTAATTAAACCGTTAGATTATTGAAAAAACCGTAGGTGCGGTTGCCAGGTTGTTGCACTTTTAGCACCGGCCAGGGGTCACGTTTAGGGTAGCTGTGGCTAATTCCTACGGACGTGGTGCAACTTTCGACCCCGAATAGCTACCTACGCAATTACCATGCAGGAGAAAACTTTTTTCTCCAATGCCTCTAACCCGTGATCACGTGCATACATTACGTCTCGTTCCATATTTTCCTAAACTAACTAAATTAAAGCCACAATGTATAAAATAGGTCATTATAAACTTCATGTCAAGACACCCCTTTCAGGGAGTGGTATATGCTCCGTTGACCTCATTTCATCAGGTCACTGGGGCGTCAAACATAAAGAAGGGCTAATAGAACCTTCCGAGATTTACCTACTGACTCGTGTTGTTCAAATATTGGGAAACTTATAATGATGTTAGTTTCGGTTCAACAAAAACGAAAAATATAGGCACGCATTTCTACCTACTAATAGTTTAGTTTAGGGGTATACGGTAATTAACCACATTAGTAATAAAGTATTACCTACATTCCTTCAGATTAACTTTTTACATCAATTAAGAAACTTAATATTATGAAAAGTATAAGTATTTTATTCAATATGGGTACATACGTCGATCACAGTAAGTGATGGATGACTTACGTTACGTAATATGTCAAATTCCCTTTACCTCTTCGGGTGCTGTCGTTACTTTTAGGTTTTACATATTCGAATATTATACGATATAATTAACAATTTAAACATATAACCAACACGTCTTTATAATTAGAAACATACGCAATTAACGCTACATTTTGCAATGTCTATATTTTCATCCTACATACATTATTATAACGAAAATTTGGATGTTTAGATGTTTGTTACTCAATCACACTTTTAAACGGCTCAACCGATTTGGATGAAATTTTGCACGAAGAGTTTATAGCCTGTATTAAAATATAGAATATTTTTTATCTCGGGTCCACGCAGACGAAGTCGCGGGCTTCCGCCTAGTAACAAAATGAAAATTTAATTATGGTAATATTATCTTTTAATGGGATAAGTAATTGCAATGAAAACAAAAGGTACATTGGCGCAGGTTCTTTGGACACGAAAGGTCTCGTCAAATCGGTCAATGCTACCGACTGGCGTGCAGCCTTTTATGGCATTCTAGTCAATACCGTACCTAATCACTTAAGTATTTAATTTGATTGATAGTAAGTATCTATTAAAATTACACGATGCTGTCAAAGAAATAAAATATTAGTTTAATATCTATCGACAAGGAATCAGGTGTTTGGGTAATTAATGAATTTACGTTCTAGGTAGATAATGTTGGTAAATAATAACTTAAGGAGGAAATAAGGCTGTGTGACGTACCGAATATCGAGTCCGTCCACCAAGTCCGCGTTAAAATTATTTGGCAACCCAAATTTCTATACAAATGATATAATATTCAAAGAGTGGTGTTGCCAAATTATTTGCTGTAGAGTTAACGTTAGTATTAGAACTCGTACTCCACTTACGTACTCAATTTTATTTTTGCAGTAACTACTAATTGATTATGCTCGTAAGCTTTTAATTAAATAATACCGACCCCAGGCCCCTATTTCACCAACTTGACAATTGTCACCTGACAACGACAATTCTCCGTACATTGCTGGTTCCACAAGTAACGTAGCATAGCAACCACCTTAACTTCTAGAACAAGCAATATATGGCGAATTGTCAGTGACAGGTGACAATTGTCAAGTTGGTGAAATAGGGGCCTGGAATCCTCGCCATAAAGTACTTAAACATCAATTTTGATTAGGTTAAATGTGTTTAAAGAACCAAGGTTACTTACTACTCGTAGTACTGCACCTGTTTCTAGTAATGAACGTTCTAATAACCGATCCCTAGATAACGGAATGACGCATGCGCGTAAGCTATTAAGTGTACCGTAGCAAGCCATGCATGTCTTATACGCAACAATTATAAGACTGTTCATGGCATGCCTTATGTTAATCAATTAAGGGCTATTTTCCCGTGGTAATCATATTACAGTTTAAAGATGCTTTGAGTAATAGCAGCTAAGGTTCCTTCTCACTTAAGATTTAATGAGCTATGAAGAATAAAACGGTCATTAAATACAGTGGCGCTGTTTACAAATTGTTGAAATGGTGCTTGACTGGTATTCACTTAAACCGACAACTACCAGTGTTAACGGTATAGGTGTTCCACAATAAAAGCACTGATTTAGGGACACGAAAATAGTATAATTTCGAAAAATTACCGACACCACTTGATACAATTAAGAGAGCAGTATGTACGTGTGTCGCGCGCGGATAGACAGGGGACGACTCCCGCGTCTAAGCAAGACCGTTAGCCCTATGTCGCTGCGTCACACGTATATCTACCTTAAATTTTGTCTTAAAAACTAACAGTGTTTAGATTTTCAAAGTACCTTATAAGATACAAAAATATAACAGTTTAAAAGAAACCCATTTTGAGCACGTCGCTAACACGCCCCACCCCAGTGCTGGCTCAGCACTCATCAATCAGAGGGATTCTAGCGACGCGCGCCGCTGACCGTCTCAGAACGCCGGACTTAGTTCTGACTTCCACCAGCCTGATCCGCCCGTCCTTACCTGGGAATACCTGCTGCACCACCGCTTTCAGCCAGACGTTACGCGGTGCTCCCGGGTCTACAACTAGTACTAGGTCGCCTACCTGAAGTGGTGTCTGCTCTCGGTTCCACTTTCTTCTAGGAAGCAGTTCTGGCAGGTACTCCTTAACCCACCTTTGCCAATACATATCGGCTAGCCGCTGACTCTTCCGCCATTGCTTCCGAAGAAACAAGTCGGAATCGTCAAAGACCCCTAAAGCGGGTGAGTTACAAGACGAGTGGAGAAGAAAATGGTTTGGAGTTAAAGCTTCTTCACTCCCTGGCTCAACTGACACGTGCGTCAAAGGCCGACTATTTACAATGTTCTCCACCTCTGCCATGAGGGTGTTAAGAACTTCGTCCTTCGGTGCACGTTCTTTTAAAATAACGCCAAGACTCTTCTTAATGCTACGGATCAAACGCTCCCAAGCCCCACCCCAATGGGGACTTGCAGGAGGAATGAACTTCCACCCTGATCCATTATTTATAGCGACGTCACTAATCGCTTTGTTATCAAGTTGCTGGAGAGACCTTTTCAACTCTGTATCAGCACCCCGTAGGTTGGTACCATTATCCGAATAGAAACAGTCAGGCCATCCTCGTCGCGCCGTCATGCGACGTAGTGCCATAATAAGCGAGTCGGTAGTGAGGGAATGTACGATCTCCAGATGGATCGCCCTTACTGTCAGGCAGGTAAATATGACACCGTACCTCTTTTGGCGCCCTCTCCCTACCACCACTTCCATAGGCCCGAACAGATCCAAGCCGCAGTGTGTAAACGGCCTCTGATGATGCGCCATTCGACCTTGGGGTAGCTCACCCATTATAGGGACATTCGGTTTCGCTTTGCGTATTTTGCAAAACATACATCTCGTCGCTACATGTTTAACCGTTGGTCTTATCCTAGTGATTGTATATTTTTGCTTGAGGTTGTTAACCACAGTCTCCTGGTTATCATGAGCAGCCTTGACGTGGTAATGTCTCACGAGCAATCTGGTCACATGGTGCCGCCCGTCTAAAATAATCGGGTTTTTCATACCAGCTGGAACACCACGCGCAGCATTAATACGACCTCCGCAACGAAGAACTCCGTGCTCATCCAGGTAAGGAGACCAGGTAAGTATTCGACTGTTTCGATCAATACCTACAGCTTTTCTAATTGCAGCTAATTCCGCGCCAAAGCATTCTTCTTGTACGAGTCGAATCAGGAGAAGCTCGGCCCGCCGCATCAGCTTGGAATCCCCAAGTGTTCGTTTTCGGCATATGTGTACGAACTTTAGCACATAAAATGTGCTCCTCAACAGCCGCAACCATGAAGAAAAACGTTCAGGATCTGGAATAGGTAAACGTGTAGCAGGTAAGTCATCGATAACATGTATACATTCTGACCTTTCAGCTGGGACATCAGTCACAGAACTAATAACAGTACGTGGCCAGGATGACTCATCACCTCGTAAAAATACAGGACCCCTTAACCATTCATTTTCAAAAAGAGCGTTATCATAACTATCACGCGTCGCAATGTCCGCAACGTTCAATGCAGTAGGTACGTACCGCCATTCATTACTGCGAGTCAGCTCATCGATCTCTCCCAACCGGTTTGCTACAAATGTTTTATAATTACGCGCATCATTGTAGATCCAGTGCAGGACAGTCGTAGAATCGCTCCAAAAGTAACGGCGCTGTGCCACTAGCCTGTGTTCCTTCTCTAAACTGTCTGCCAGCCGCGCTGCTAGAAGCGCTGACTGTAATTCTGCCCGAGGTACAGTTAACACAGGTTTAACTGGCGTGACCCTGCACTTACTTGCTATGAAGGCGATAACTATTTTATTGTTGTAAATCCAACGCCAATAGGCCACTGCACACATCGCTTTCATTGACGAGTCGCAGAAAATATGCATCTGTAAATCATTATAGGTATTCGTAGCCGATCCCGGCGTCGCTGTCGTAGCACTGACTGGCGGCGTAGCCGTAGCAGTTGGCGCGGGAGTAGACGCAGGTGCGGGGCGCACGGGGTCGGGCTCATCGGCTACGCTCGTAGCACTGCTAACCGCTGCTTGGCTGGCCGTCTTGCTCGCACCTATGGCACTCAGATAACACCTCGGTATACGTACATGACGCATTTGTTTTAAAAGAATAAGCCACTCGGTCCACTTATCGAAAATATTGTTTGGAATATTTTCGTCCCATCCAATAGATAATTGCCAAAGAGATTGTAACATTATTTTACCTTGTATGGTAAATGGTGACAGGAAGCCAAACACGTCGAATATCGACATAATCACTTGAAGCATAGTCCTTTTCGTCGGTACTTGTTTACCACTTACTATATCCTTAGATATTCGCTTGAGTGACAAGTCAAATCCAAACTCGTCTGCAGCCGGGTACCATATAAGACCGAGTGTTCGCTCACCTTCGTACTGTCGGTCTAATTTGAACCTTAAGGCCACCGGCCCTAAGGCTTCTTTTGGCACGCTATCCAAGATCGCCTCACTGTTACTTGTCCAGTTGCACATTTCGAAGCCGCCCTCCTTGTGAATAAAAGTAATATCTTTTACCATTTGAATAGCTGCCGCTTCGTCCGGCAAACTATCCAAATAGTCATCCATGTAGTGTTGCTCGCAGATAGCGGCAACCGCGGTGGGCATTGTGGACACGAAACGTTGTGCGTTTTTATTTTTTATATATTGGGCCACGAAAGGGGCACAATTTGCACCGAAGACCAGAGACGTCATAGCATACGTGTTAACTGGCTGCTTACAGTCAGTCCTCCATAAAAACCTCAGTGCGTCCTGGTCCTCGGGTCTTATTTTGACTCTAAGAAACATGTCACGAATGTCCCCGGCCACAGCGTATCTGTTCTCCCTAAATCGTACCATAATGCCGAACAGAGACGCGAGTAGGTCGGGACCTTGAAGTAAGTAATGGTTTAAGGACGCGCCATTACTTATTGCTGAACAATCGAAAACAAGGCGCAACTTTCTCTTGTTTGGATTATTTACTCCAAAATGCGCTAAATAATAGGTGCGCTGAGAAGTAGATAGCGGGTCCCTGACTTCCTTTGCGAAACCATTTTGGAACAAATGATTTACTCGATCCTCGTACCTCTTAGCGTACTCACCGTCCGCCGCCATCTTCTTTTCGACTCCCCTTAACCTTTTCAAGGCGTTTGGATAGCTGTCAGGCAGCACCCTGTTCTCGTCTCGCCACGGCAGACCCACTTGCCACCTGCCGTCAGCAAAGGTCGCCGTGCGGTCCAGCTGGGCTATGGCACGAACATCCTCACTGTTTTGACGAGGCTTGCTACATACACCTAGGGAGTCAATAAAAAAGAAACGTCTTACTTCCTCGTGAAGGTCGCGGAGCGCGTCGTCGTGAGCGCTCGGGTGCGGGTCCGCCGCCAGGAGTAGGCTGGTGTGAGCAGCCCGAGCGCGGCCGCCACCGGGAGCGCGAACAACACCGTGCACGCACCAACCTAGGGGGGATCGCGTAGCGGACGGCTCATTGGGTTTACCTACACATATTTCTAGTGGCACAAGTAAATTATAATTATCCTGCCCAATTAATATTTCAGGGGTACATGAACTCGCATTTAACATTAATTTATCCTTTAACTCTTGTAAATGGGCGTATTTACTACAATCGATTGACCTTGAGTTTTGTTCGGGAAGTTTCAAATTATCTACACCTCGCACATTTATATTAAAAACGTTACTATCGTTATAGCCAGACACATTAATAGACATTACCATAGAAGTACATACAATATCGCTGTCGCTCCACGCGCCGCTTACGCGCATAGTCTCAGTGCGCCCGCGCAGACCGGCGCGTTCGGCGAGCGATCTACTAATTAAGCTAACACTTGATCCGTCATCCAAAAGTGCTGTTGACGTAATAATACCGTTAGGTCCATGTATTCTTATCGGTACTACCTTTAGCAATACTTTATGTGCACTTAAGTTTATATGCGTCACTGTTTCCACGAAGGGAGAAGGGCTCGACTCGACTACTTCCCGCGCGTCAGGAGATCCCGGAGTAGCATCCTTATCAACATTGCGATCTTGTAGATAATGCAGTAACCGATGGTGGGCCTCGCCGCACCCGTCCTTATCGCAGGCCGGCGCGGAGCAGGTTTCACGGTCGTGGCGCGACACTAAGCACTTGAAGCAAACTCCGTGGCGCTTGACGTGCCGCCAGCGGTCCTTTCGCAACGCTTTTTTAAACGACTTGCACTCAGTTAGTATATGCTTTGCCCCGTGGCAAAAAAAACACTTATTGTCACTGCGCGCCGATTGCACTAAAACTGTCTGTTGGCGGTTAGTGTTATCACTCTTGCTTCTTGGGTAATGCTGATAACCGACGCTGCGGGGGTCCGTGGCGTGAATGTTTGCTGTTGTTGTGATTTTAACTGCTTCATTGTTCAAAAAGTCGCCGAGTATTTCTAGACGTGATTTCTTGCCTTCAGTTATTATAGGAAAACTGTAGTCAGACCATTTTGATATTATGACTGCTGGTAGTTTAGATAAAATAATATTGGCCATGTTTATGTCGTGTAGGTATTCTTGGCGGCCAACTGCATGTACGGCTGCGATGAAGTTTTGCACCTTTACTGAAAATGACACGATGTCTTTGCTGTACTCATTTGACATAGGTGGAAGTCTTCGTAATCCTTGCGTGAGCCGGTTCAGGATGCTTTCAGCGTTGCCACATACTAGTTCTAAGGTTTTCATCACTATGTCGGGAGATGTGGCACTAACCATTAGAGCTGAAACTGCTTCTCTGGCCGGTCCGTGGAGACACTTCCTCAGTCTCCATAAGTTCTCCTTCGGGCTGAATCCACACACCTCGGTGGACTCCTCATAAGCCTGTTTAAATTGGAGCCAGTCCAACGGGTCACCAGAGTAGTTTGGCAAGTCTCTGGGAGTACATAATCGGCTAAGCAGGCTTTTCTCGGTCCTGTGATTAGTAGAACTTGCGGTTAGATTTTGAAGTGCACTCGCGAGCATTTGAACCGTTCCATTACAGGTGCCGGGGTCAACGGCCGCCGGCGGGCACGGCAAGCCCAGCTGATTACCATGCTCGGGGGCTTGCTGTACGACGGGTTCTAGTTCACGCTGGCTACGTTCCAACCATTTCTCCACTTCACTGTGTTTATCGGTGTGCGCGTCTTCATGCGGACTGTATTCCTCTTGTTCCTCTTCCAAGTTGGCTAAATCAGCCTCGAGCTTCTTGTCGATGAGGGCCATTTGGATGCGCGCTTTTTCTTGAGCCGCTTCTAGTTCCAGCTGTTTCCTTCGAGCCAGCACAGATGATGAGGACGACTTGGACTTTGCCCCCGTTAGCGAAGCGGGCGTACGTGGCTGGCGGTGTTCCGACTTTATGCTACTACCCGATATCTTAAACGCGGGGATAATTATTTGCGTTTCATCCTTGGTCTCATTGTTCTGCGTAATTCCATCAGTTGGCTGAGAAGGTCCTGGTTGTTGGATTTGTCTATCTTGTATTTCTTTGTTCTCGCGCTCCCTGCGCGTAGTGCTGCGAGTGTTCACCATATTTTTCGGCGTGTGGAACATAAGATCCGGTTCGAAGGACCACTTTGTTAACGGTATAGGTGTTCCACAATAAAAGCACTGATTTAGGGACACGAAAATAGTATAATTTCGAAAAATTACCGACACCACTTGATACAATTAAGAGAGCAGTATGTACGTGTGTCGCGCGCGGATAGACAGGGGACGACTCCCGCGTCTAAGCAAGACCGTTAGCCCTATGTCGCTGCGTCACACGTATATCTACCTTAAATTTTGTCTTAAAAACTAACAGTGTTTAGATTTTCAAAGTACCTTATAAGATACAAAAATATAACAGTTTAAAAGAAACCCATTTTGAGCACGTCGCTAACAACCAGTATAAGCCTGACCTTGGATTGTCCCTAGTATTTACGGCTCACGGGACTAACTATGTTGGGACGAGTGGTGAGGTGGAAAGAGGCAAGTTGTGAATCGCCTAGCTTATGAATCAGACTTAAACCATTTACGATCGGACTCCTTCTAGGTCATTCGTAACGACTGACGTGATACATGAAGATTTTTTTCGACGTTTCGACGAAACCTTCACAACTGTCATAATATATTAATTTTATTTCACTTTTTTTACTGTGGAAACCTTGTACTTACATCTCCTAGTTATTAGCCTAAGTGTGAATAAGTACTCTTTAAAGTATAGGTTAAGTTAATTAACTTAACCTAGACTTTGGAGATGTAAAGAGAACTTATCATCATGCATGATACAATTGTATCATGCATGATGATAAGTTGAGACTTTACAATATCGTGCCAATGTTGCTTTTTTTTACGTTGCTCTATGTATTTCTATTTCACTTGATTATACAATTGTAAATGTATGTCTTTGTCGAAACACTGGCATGTAAAAAAGTTGCAAAAGAAATATTAGATTATGGGTCTTTTTTTAAGGCAACACGCCAGCAATCTTCCCATCCCAGACAAGACTTCAAAATGCACGTCTGTGGCGGCGCGTCAAAATTTTCGATGAGCAACCCCGAACAAAAAAAGTTATGAAAGAGTTTAGAGTATATTAACTAGTTTAGAGTATATAACTATAGTTTAGAGTATATAACTATAATTTAGCTCCGCTATTGACGACTATGGAACTAAACCTTCTTAACACTTCGTAAATTGCATGCAAGCATGCTAAGAGCTCATAAGAAATACCTACATTCAGGAGGGTACCAAGTACTCCTGGGTACCTGCATTGTAAAGTAGCAGTTCGCGATTGACATAACTGACATGTCAAGTCACAATTCTAATGCAAAATAGTATCGATTTGTGAATTTTAAAACATTGATTTATGCTGACAGAACACGAAACCAAAGTTTTGAATTCGTGATACCTTCAAAGATATATTTGATGTCTGTATAGTGGGGTTTCTAAACGGGCAACATTTTTACGGCAATGTGTGGCCGGCAAGTATGTGCATCTTGCTCTAGCGTACAAAGTCAGCGTAAGCCAGCAATCGTTGCCGGCCAGAAATTGCAGGAAAATGTGGCCCGTTCTTGTGGCGTCACGTTTAACGAAGTTTTTACAGAACATTCATTGATATGATAAATTTGCATGCTTGAGCGGGTTCACGTCTAAAACTCAATGTCGTCTCATTGTCGTTTCCGAGATGCCGTGACGGCTTAGAAAAAACCTTAGCACGGATGCAAGGGCCTTGCGGTACTTTAACTAAGGTTTTTCATTGTTGGATCGAAGGTTGGCATTTTGGCACCATTTCTGTCTACCTTTCATAACAGTGCGCTAACATATTTCAAACGACCATTTTGTTTTTATGCCAAGACTAACAGTGTTTGAAATTCATAACATGTGGGCACTAGACACAGTCGACGTCAACGATGTATAAAATCACCTTATTAGAAAAAAATAAGGTGAAACAGTGTAAACATATTTGTCACGTCGACCGTACCCCCTGTACCCTGTCCCTGTCCCTGTTACATTTAGGCGAACCTTTTCCCTTATAACTAAAACTATAAATGTACCTATCTAGATAGTTACGGGGTGGAGTACCTATATTGTAAGCGTTGGATAGTTCAATAGTTAGTGACTAGGTTCAATATTTAACTACATTCAATTCAATCCATCACATTTCATCGTTTTTCATTTCAAGCGATTTTCCTATTCCGGTCAAAAAGCAGGTTCATTAGATACATATTGGTATTTTAAAACTTTTTCTTTTCTGTACGATTTTTGACAAAACATTTTTTTATTGAATGGAAGTTTGTCCACACCATATTACTATTAACTGGGGCTGCTAGAGGGCGCTACGGTGATGATTGCACCCAGGTGCTACATGGGCTAGGAACGCCTCTGGATACTTGCTAGTTAAAGACGAATGGTTTATTATTCGTCCAACATGGTGGTAAGGTTGGCTACGATAGCTTACGATATAATATTACAACAGTACACGTTTTCATACCTTCCTGCTTATATATATACGTTCATTAATCGTAGTTAGTTTCATACTGATTCAACGGCACTTTGCGAACAAACGATAACATCTAGGAATCGAGTTCTATAAAACATCAATTCATTATTCACCATTCGTACAGAGCTCTAATAAAAACAGTCTGAATGGAATATTTTCCCATTGTTACGATAATGACAGTTAACTACACGCTACCTAGTTGACTGTTCGTCAGATTACTCCATTATGTATTGTTATGGCAAGAAGATTATAAATGATAATGTTGTTTATGTGCTGTCACTTCAAAGTGATAAAGTTTGAACAAACAAATGCCTTAGATGAGCAAATAAGGTAGGAATACAGGTACAATCTCCTGTATGAATATATATCTCACTCTACAAAGCGTGCTAAAATACGCAATAAGTTCTGTCGTCTACTGTGTGTATCAAAATGGTCTCGCACTGTAACTATCAAATAAATAGTTCAAAAATATTTAGAAATAGATTTCCTTTAGAGACTGGCGACGACAGTTTCAATGTCAAAGTAAAATATTAATTCAAATACTCACAAGTTCAAACTAGTGTACAGTTGTAAGATTAAATTCACATGTTCTTCACAAGCATTTCATCCCTCTTTCAGGCGAATCCGTGCGTTGCTGGACGTGCTCCTCAGACCTGCACAACAACTACTGCGCCGATCCGTTCATGGCCGGCCGCATCGACAACGCGTATGGGGTGCAACTGTCCAACTGTGACGCCAACACCGGAGCCACCTACCCCTACCTCACTTCGTCGAAGTCTGCTTGCAAGAAGCAGAAGAAATATGGTGAGTTACACACACGATTGCAAATGTGAAAAACATCTCTTCCATACTTCGGTGAAAATGACTGCAATGTGACGCCAACACCAGAGCCACCTACCCCTACCTCACTTCGTCGAAGTCTGCTTGCAAGAAGCAGAAGAAATATGGTGAGTTACACACACGATTGCAAATGTGAAAAACATCTCTTCCATACTTCGGTGAAAATGACTGCAATGTGACGCCAACACCGGAGCCACCTACCCCTACCTCACTTCGTCGAAGTCTGCTTGCAAGAAGCAGAAGAAATATGGTGAGTTACACACACGATTGCAAATGTGAAAAACATCTCTTCCATACTTCGGTGAAAATGACTGCAATGTGACGCTAACACCGGAGCCACCTACCCCTACCTCACTTCGTCGAAGTCTGCTTGCAAGAAGCAGAAGAAATATGGTGAGTTACACACACGATTGCAAATGTGAAAAACATCTCTTCCATACTTCGGTGAAAATGCCTGCAAAATGCAGAAGAAGTTCGGTGAGTTCAATCATGACAGGCAAACTCAGAACAGTCAATAATAATGCGTATGGAGTGGTTGTCCAACTGTAACTTATTTCGTTCAAGACTGCTGACAAAAAGCAGAAGAAATATGGCAAGTTTAGTAGTAGTAGGTCATACACAATAGACAAACTTCAACAGAGAGTAAGGGGGGTATCCTACGAAACCGCTGCGCAGCTTTGACTGCACTTCCTGTTTTCTCTGCCCTCTCGAAAATGTCTCGTCTCATTGCCAGTAGAGTAGTCAACAGCTCCTCTAAGCTATTAACTTGTTTTAAGCTCACCTCAACGCTCACCCTCAAACATATTTAGACGCCGTGATTCGTAGTAACTAAGCCTAGGTAGAGGTTTAGTATCGTTGGGCATGACAGGTGGAGTGAGGCATATGATCGCGTAAAGAATCCCAGTTCAATAGACGACACTGGAGACTCACCTCGTCTATGTCTCGACAAACGTAAAGAAACATGGCTGGTTTCATTGTTGTAAGCAAACGCATACTAAGTACTAACAAGAACTCAGCGCATCTGTTGCTGAAGATGACTTTCAAGTCAGCTTTCAAAATGCAGAAAAAATATACATGGCGACGGGAACTGTACGAACTGCACAATACTGCCGTAATTCTTAAAAAGGCAGTCATTGACAAGTAAATTGTATGAAGTACGGCAGAATAGGTAACATACTTATACCAGCAGGGCCAGTCTGTAGGTACCTTACTTACAGCAACTCACAACTATCAAACCATTTCGTTCGTACAATAGTAATCTGTAGTCATTGTAGAGTCTAATTGTTGTAGTGATTACCCCTACAGCCCTACACGTTGTAAACCGTACCTAACCACAAACAACATCGGCAAACAGCACTTAGATGTAAAACAATAGCCTAGGTATTTTCAAGGGACTTCCCGTAGCGTACGAGAATATTCTTACTTATATACTAACGGCCGTATTCATAAACGTTATATTTGTCTTTATCTGTCACTTTGACATTTGTGTTCGTCAGAAAGGGACAAAGCACATTTTATTTAGCGGAGGCATTTCAAGTTTTATGAATAAGGGGGTAAGTATCTAGTCAGTAGTTAAGGAAGTAAAGCCAAAAAACGAAGACGTCTGGAAAGTAATTCATTTGATACTACTAATTGTTCTGGCCTCGCTAGTATATTCCCTGTGAAAAACCTTGGAGTTAAGTACCTTATCGAGGCCCTGACTCATCTCATTCCATCTGTTAACACTTATATTGCCGTTTAACGTTCTCAGTCAATCCCATGATATTTAGGTGTCGACTTGTACGAGTAGGTATGTTGATTCTAGTCAAGCGCTGAATAAACAAATGACTCTCTAGGGGCACTATCGGTTGATTGATGAAAATGATTCAGCGTTGGCAGTTTAATTAAGAGTTTGCCTGTCAGTTGCAGTTTTACGCGAGTTGATGTTTTCAGTGTTAATGTATGGTTGTTTTGCTTTTGCTTATGACTTTTATTCCGACCCCAGCTCCGCCCAGGTTTTATTAAAGTAACTTTTTTCACTATTTATGTAAACGGAATAATTGTATATAAGCAAATGTTCCAATGATCGACACTTTAATGCCTAATACGTAATTACACCTATTATTCAGTTCACCTACATTGTTTTGACATAAGATTGAACGTGTCTTATATAAGTCCAGTAACGGGCACTGGGAAGTTTACCTTAATTAGGGTCTTCCCTGAAGTTCGATGCTAAATACTCATCGGGGAAATATTTTTTAAAACCAGTTAAGTGTATAAGTAGTCAGTATCGGAGATTACCTTTTACAGTTTCAGAAAATAATTATGGTGGGATTGGTAGGTGTGGGAGATAAAACTAATGCGCAATTAAAAAAGAAAATGCCAGAAGTCACTAAGTTCCTAAAACGGATTTTAACAAAAAGTTTGGATCACGTTTGGGAACATGGATCACGAAAACCAATCAGTATTCAAAATATTTTGAGATCCTTTAGCTAACTGCACGGTAGGCACTGTAGAGGTCGTCTATGAAACCTCTACAGTGCTGGTTGTATATTCACAGCACTATTCGCATTTAAAATTAGGCTGTCTGGAAGTCTATAATACAAGAAGCTGCGCCGCGCTACTCGCATACCTCCTCTTAGCCAAGCGAATGAACAAGTTAAAACTATATTAAATAAATTTTGTATAATTTGTATTAAGCAGTAACTAACGTCTGCTAATGAAATGTACAAATCTCAAATTAAAGGCAAAAACTTTCAATCAGTTTCCTCTTACAACGACTTAGATTTAGCGGCAGGGATAGATTGTTCCGATAGCTCAGTTGGTCAGAGCGATATGCCATGTATGCTTGTGGTCGCCGGTTCGAATGCGGCTCGGAGCTTGTCATTTTTCAATTTCTCCTTTAATTTGAAAAATGTATTGTGTCTTAGTTTATCTACCTCAGACAGAGCCACCCTCAAACATCAGCATCACACATGGTGGAGGTGCTGCGTTATAAGTAAAATAACTTTACTTCTAAAGACCCACCATAATGCCTTCATTACATATCCCCAGCCTCACGTCCGCCTTATAAGGCACCTTAATTTACATTGTACTTACTACGGTTTCTCAATGTCAACCTCACCTACAATTACACAACCCGTGTGCAGAGGTAGTTATACATCATTCTATTGTGTTGTCTAATCGGCTCTAATTAGGCAGTCCGCGGTATACATGTACCTAGAGTATAAACAGTATAGTATAGTTAAGTGCTATATTTCGCACTTCCTACTCTTTTGGAAAACTTAGGTGCCACAAGGTTTTCTAACCACTATGTCACGTGTGGTGTAATGTTGACTCATATCATAACCAGCCCCGCTATTCTGTGACTTGTTTTAAGCTCGCCTAATAAAAGCTCACCCACAAATATATCTTGACGCCGCGATTCGTAGTAACTAAGCGTAGGTAGAGGTCTATAGTTTCGTTAGGCATGACGCGTGGGGTGAGGCGAGAAGAATAATAGCTCTGTAGCCCAGCACGTCTATCATGAGACGGCCGCGACATACTCTCGATTTTTCTCGCACTATACCTCTTGTTCTAAGTGTTCTAATAAGAGAGACGGATAGTGCGAGAAAAATCAAGAGCTAACGCGCCGTCCCGTGATAGCTGTGCAGTACAGCAAGACCCAAGTAATAAGGCGCGCGACTTAAGCAATAATAGCCTCTCGATCAACTACTTAAGCGCCTTGACGCGCGCCATATTAATTGTGTTTACCTGTACTTACTCACTTATGTCCTTGGAGGGACGTATCATGTGTCATGTCATGGTAATGATTTTATATTTCCTTATGTCCTTATGCTTCAATTACTCATTTATTACAAAAAAATACAACACTACACATCAGCCTATACTACTAAAATTAAAATGTTTTGTTTTGTTACATCTCGGAATGACACACGGCAGTTGAGCAGCTTGAAACCTACCTTTATTTATAAATAGGTCCGTTTTAGATGCCCCGACAACATACCAATTTACTGTTGTGATTCAAATAGGTAGATGGTAAGTGGCCACTTGGACAGGTAGTTTCATGTAATCAGTAAGGTAGGTACTAGGTACCTATCATCATGCTTGTTCTTGTTCTCGAGTTTTCTTTAAACCACGATAGTGGCAAACGAGTAAGCATGCGGCTGGCCTGAAACTTGGTAAGGGGAAATTGTATTGTAAGTATGCAGGATTGCTACTACAGAGGGTGACATTACCGACCCTTTATTGATTCGGGGTTCGCTGTGTTAACAGCAAAAGACGAATGAGAGTGAGGACAACACAGCGCAGCGTCTACTCGGGAGGTACCGATCCGATATACCTATTGCGGTTTCGATTTTCTCCCGAGAAGTAATTCCGTAATCGGTCTACTCCAAATATGGACACTTTACGCTGTGGTCTATCTGTTACGATCACGTTCAAGCAAGGCACGTCTGCAGTTAAAAATATAAGTAACATTTCACCTGTCTTCAGATGCCAAGATATTTTACGCAATGTACCTCACTAACAATGTACCCACGTGCGTCCCAAAAATAATCTAGCGTTATTTTATTGTAAGTTTGTACCTATTACATGTTTGCGTAAGGTTAAATTATATGCTGTCATTTCTGGGTGCGATAATAATCCATGACTGCATATCTATAATTTACTTTAAAAACAAAGTTTTAACCGACTTCAATTTAGTACGAGCCAAGCCACGAGAACATTTCCACATTTATTTTCCCATTTACCGCATGAACTGATTTCCGAGAGCAAATGCATTGATTATTAGAGAAAAAAACCCAATCGCTGTATGTGACCCGATAATATTTGAGGACTTCCGTCGATTCCACAAGGATCACCCTTGGCACTTCATTAGTTGCTATTTCAACGGAATCTTATCAGAATCTGTAATATAGGTACTTTTGTACTTTTAAGTACATAATGGAGGAATTCCATAAGTCACCTGTGGTCTTCATCATCAATTCCACTCCACCAATTTATGATTTCCGGATGTAAATACACGAGTTATAATAGAAAATACCAAAATCACTACACGCGTGCCTAATATAATTGAGGAGTTCCCTCAATTCCTCATGGATCCCATCATCCAATTGAATTTCCAAAAAAATGGGACCCACCTGGAAGCATATACTCACAAACAAAAAAATATTTTACGAATCAAACATCAATGACGAAGTTCTGAGGTAACAAACATTGAAAAAAAAAATATATATATACAACCGAATTGAGAACCTCCTCCTTTTTTTGAAGTCGGTTAAAAATAGATACAACTCATTTGAGATGGTACTAGCCTACTGGCACTACTCACTAGCTATGTTGATAGTGTCAATATGATTGCAAATAAATCTAGGGCACAATATTACATTTCAGTATCGACTTTTCTGATGTAAGAACATGGAATGGATTTTAATGAAAAAATAACAATTTTGGGAAAAAAACATTATCGTACACACACAAAACATCTCTAAAACCATTTTTTACAAGTTTTTCTTTAACTCGACCTGTTTGTGTGTCAGTTTGTTAGTGAGGGACAAATCTTGGAACTGAATTTTGAACCAGACACCTCAAACGATTGTGGTAATGATATATTATGGTACCATCGAGCTGATCTGATGATGGAGACAGAACGTGACCGTGGGAATTCAGTACTTAACCGACGTAACCCCGTTGAGTTTGGGCTCGTTGGAATCGTCTCAATGAGTAGTTGACGGTATACGGAAAGGTACAGTTGGCAATAAGCTTAAAAGCTTGTCCCAAAAATGTTTTTCTTTTTAAACTGACAAGTATTACCTAGGCCAGTGTCTGACACTGGGTCGTTTGCCTTAGATAAACTTTGCCACATTTACCGCAGAACAACAAAAGTGTGTTTGAATATTACTTTCATTTGCTGGCTTAAATAGCATGCAGCTAACTTGATTTTATAGCGTTAGCTTTTCCTGGCTAACCGCTTTTCTCTCCGATTATTCATCGTGGTTGTAACAACCATATCCGTACTTTCTAGTGAATCTAGTTCCTTGATCAGAGTACAGTTTTACCTAAGAGGTAAAGGAAGATAAATAATGTTCAATCAATCAATAAGGAGGACGTAATGATTTTACCTACCCTTTAGCTGTCATATCGTAGAATTCCTTTTCTCGAGTAGACATAGGTACCTACTTGCCAGAATCGAGTAGACTGATACGTATATATATATTTAGGTACTTTTGTATCATAAGGTACAAGCAAAACTTATAAGTTCCCATTTTATGTACGTGGGTTCGAATCCCGGCTCGTACCAATGAGTTTTCGGAACTTATGTACGGAATATTTAGGTTAGCTTTTCGGTGAAGGAAAACATCGTGTGGAAAACGGTTTAATCTCAATAAGGGTCTAGTTTTCCCTTTGGGTTGGAAGGTCAGATAATGGTTTTTCGTAAAACTAGTGCCTATGCCAAATCTTGGGATTAGGTGTCAAAGCGGACCCCAGGATCCTTTGGGGCCACAACCGGGAATAACGCTAGTAGGAGCATGATGACTTAATACCTAATTATTTAAGTTTCATATGTTGGTAAATGACGACGCCTAAGACTGGACATGGACTTCACTCGTTCAGTAATAGCCTAATAGTCACTCGTTAAATAAAACAGTTAAGTAGCTATCAATTAAATATATCCCGGATGATAACACATACATCCCGGATTGGGAGATATATCTATTAATAAGTATACAATTCAAACCCATACAGAAAGTACCGTTACAAATGACGTTAGAGATAAATAATAATACTATTGAAGAAGTAAATGATTTAAAATTATTAGGAATAAGAATAGATTCTAGTTTAAACTGGAAATCTCATATTCAAACCCTCAAAACTAAATTAAGTAGTTTTATATACGCGTTGAGTGTACTTACAGTCAATACAAACCAAAAAACTGCGTTATCGGCTTATTTTGCATTCGCGCATGCATGGCTCCAATACGGTGTAATTTTATGGGGAGCCAGCACAGACGTACACCAACTACTCGTAATGCAAAAGAAGTGCATTCGCATTCTAGCAAATATCCGGGTACCAGATAGCTGCCGCCCGCATTTTGTGCAGCTAAAAATCCTTACATTACCCTCTATTTACATATTAGAAGCAGCACTTTTTGTAAGGAACAACTCACATCTATTTAAATTAAAAGTTATAAGATCACAACGACGTAAAAACATAAATCAGCTTGAATTACCAACCTCAACACTAGCAATGTTCAGAAACGGTCCGTACTACCGATGTATACAAGTAGCCAACCAAATACCTGATGAAATAAAAAAGGAAACCAAAGACGAAGTATTTAAACAAAAACTTAAAGAATTACTAATTGAAAAATGTTATTATTCAATTGATGAGTTCTTTAACGATACATCCAGAATTAATGTAATATAAATTGATAAAATTATAATAAACTAATAATTAAATAATGTAATGTAATTAAATAATTAATGTAAATTGATAGTCATAATAAATTAATAATGAAATAATGCAATTAATTAATTAATGTAAATTGATATATTGATTAATTGTGTATTCAATTGATAAAATGTGATTAGCTTATTGTTGCATGATAACTTTAGTCTTAAGTAAATTGCTTTATACCCTAACAGGGTTCATGTGCACTTCAACTGTAAAGTTATAATAAGATCCTTTGTAACACATGATTACTGCAATAAATGAATTATGAATTATGAATTACGAGATTAAATCCGTTCTAATCGTTGCATTACTTAGGTTTTTATTTTGTGTCGTTGCCTAATCGCGGAAAGCGAAGATACTACCTACATACTTATTCACTCGTGTTTTGCCTAATCAAAATTAGGTACATTACATAACGTATCGTCATCAATATCAAAATTCTAATACCTACGTTGGAACATCATCGTTAATACATGCATCGATTTGTCGCCGAGATTCACTGCTAAGCCGCAGAATGTACCTACTACGTACAGAAGGTTCTCTGTTAACAAATCTCCTGCTTAGCTATGCCGAACGAGCCTAAACGTGGCCATCCCTTTCTATGCAAGGCGCTGCGATAAAAAGCGTGCGCGCCGTAGCAGCGCTAACATACCCGACCGATAAGCATGTAGCGGCTCGACCAATTCATGTACGGCTCGTAGCGTTATGCCGCAGCCCGTAGCTGCTTAATGTCTATATGAAGCGAAAAGCGCCCGTAGCGCACATGCGTCAAAACGCATGTGTGCCAAGATTAGCAATGGGTTAACAGGAGACAATGTCTAAAAATCTAATGAACAAACTCTCCATTCCAGTGAACGGCGAGCTAGTGATATCCCGCGGCTGCACGTGGAAGCGCGCCGACGACTACTCGACCACATGCCCCAGCGCGTCCAACGGCCCCAACGAAGTCACCTCCTTCTGCGAGACGTGCGACTACGACGGGTGCAACGGCGCTGGCGCGCTGGCCAAGACGGCGGCGCTGCTGCTGGCGCCTTTGGCGCTTCTCTTGTTTAAGTAGATGACATGTTAGTGCCTTTGAACGCCAGCAAATCCTGTGTCTCGTTCTATAAAAATGTAGCGCTTCCATTCAACTTGACGCTGGAGACATTCGGAGACGCGCTATGCGTCTCAGACCAAGGTCAAGACCATAGGTACCGTAAAACTTCCCAACTAAGTATAGTCCAAAACACCTAAATATGGTCCAAATGTATTACTATTATTGTGCATGAACTTTGTGACAGGTAATGCCTACAAAAAGGCAAATGAAAACAATTTTCGCTACAGTTATTATTTACAGTATATTTATATTTGGTTACTTACAGTTTATTTCGCCCTATTGCACTTACCTTATTGAGGTGTATACACGGTGTATATGACAGTTATATGAACATGGCGTTCAAAGGGTAATTCATAGCCTGAACAGACTGGTATGCGCAAAGTACCTATAAAAAAGTATGTTCACGCAAATAAATTCGCTAAAAAAGTTATATTATGTGTAAAAAGATCGATAAGTAGGTACCTAGCTTTATTTTATCTATGTGAATGTATTTTAAGATTACCACGGCCAAGCCTACGCCTGCATTGCTTATGCGCATTTGCGCAAATCAGTGTTTTTGGGTCCTGGTTCATGATTCTCGCGGTTTTGTTTGCATTGTGATAAGGCCTTTATCGTATACCGATGTTCTGAGAAGATAGGACTTACATACTTAAGTATATCTGAATCAATCGCAAAATTACATATGTATATGTAGGTACAGTCAAGGGCACCAATATGTATACACCACAAAGTCTCAAAAATATGTAGGCAGACCTTATTTCTGCAACAATAAGGTTGCAGCATACATATTTATGAAACTTAGAGTGAATACATATTGGTGCCCTTGACTGTACTATATATAAGCAAGCAAGTAGAATGTCATTGCAACATTATTTTTACTAAACGGGATTTAATCGCTTATAATTAACTTATTTATTTACCTCTTTGAGGTTTCCCGACGTTTCGGATGTGTCGCAATCATCCTTGGTCGCGGGGGGACGAACTGGCTTAAGCGGGTATCAACATCTTCTAGTTTGCACCGTTTAGTAAAATGATTGTGTGGGAATCGTTAACGTTCAAATCAATTTATGTATGTCGTTACAATTTGAACATTCTGTGTGTGTTTGTGATTTGCCTTGTAAGGAGTCGCAATGAACGCAACACAAACTGTTTCTGACTATCATATTTTAAATGAAACAGACTGGTAATATAAAATTAGTTAAATATGCACATAATTTCTATGTATTTGAATAATGTAGCCTTTCTATATCAAGACATCGGCAGACTGCCTTTAATAAGACAAAGTAATTTATTATTTAGCCGTACCGTCTTTAAAAAGGGTCACAGATTACCTTACTATAAGTAAATGTACAAATGTGTAATGCCCACTTTTCTGTACGCACGCTCCTTTAAAGGAAAACCACCAATAGGTAGGTATAGTAGGTGCATTACTGCAGAGGCCGGGAAAATAGGGATTGCCGGCCAAGTAGAAGGAGCTAGGGATACGATGCTGGCAATCCCTTTTAACACCGAGGTATCTACAGTGCTTTTCTCAAACAGGCAATGAAATTAATAGAACTCCCAACTTTTTTTAATGGGTGAACGCAGTGACGTCGTCTTACGAATTGATATTGAAAGTTGAAACAAGAAGGTCGCTGATGATTGCAGGCCTCCAATTTTGAATGAAATTCCATTACAGATCTCTCGTCTCGCCGCGACCGTAACGTGATACTTCGAAGCCTCGTGATAAAGAACACAACATTTAGGCTGGTATTAGTGTCATACGGACCGTCAGTACGGATCGCTCCGCACGGAGCAATATGTACTAAGCTTAAGAGAGCGTTTTAGAGTAATGCGGACGGGAACGGCCCCGTCCGCATTACTCTAAAACTCTAAAACGGCCGACCGTCCGCGCGGACAACTCCGCCATACATATTAGTCCGTGCGTAGCGATCCGTACTGACGGTCCGCATGACACTAAAAAAAACCAAAGTATTATTGCGTTCCATGTTTGAGAATATTAAGTTACCCACCGTATTGTAAGTTAAATCTGTGTTAAACAATAGTACAAAGTCTTAAACACGAAGCGATTGATGCCTTAATTTTAAACAAAGCCTGCTATTTGATGTTTATAAACTATGCGAACAAGCCTTTGCTGTGCCTTACTGTTGAATAAATCTTACGGCATTTTTATGTTATTGTATTTGTAATATTTGTATTGAATCGATGATTAAGTACCAGTGTACCTACATAAGTAGGATAAATAAAGAGCCTTTGTGTTACATTTGTGCTTAATTAAATGCGCACTTCAAAATACACGAATAAATTATTCTTCAATTACGACTGTGGATGGATAGGTAGGTGGTATTGTATAATATACAATTGTCAATTATACAATACCACAAAGTCTAAAATCGTAAGTTTAAAAAATGTTACACAATACATTAGTATGGTTAGTTGTAAATATTGTGTTAATTTTCGTTTAATAACAAGAGATAAGTGTTTTGATTTAATTAACGTAAAATACTACGTCATAAGATATTTCGTGTTTTATTGTGGATGTCTACATTTTATTCCGGCAAGTTCGTTTCCTTGTAGACGTAAAAATTACCATCTTGACATTTATTAATTTAAGAAAGGTGCTAACGTTAATAAAAGTTTAACCTAGCTAATAAGATGTTTCATTTCCTACCCCAAACATTCCCAAAAGTTAAACGCCAAACACGAACATGCGGTCCGGGTCCTACTTTTGCCGAACCGAGTATTCGCCCGGGTCATTCGGTTTAACTTTTCTTCCTACATTATAGATAGACATGACGAAATTACGGGTTTCGTTTTTGCTATTTTGGCTATGTAGTTGACTAGGTAGAGCAGTTATTCAGGCAATATGACTTGTAGCCTAGTGCCGCCCATCATACAAACATTTGTCAGTGAATTTTGATGAGATAATATCGGTACATAAATAATCAGTAACTATATTAATAAAAAAGAGGAAGCTACGGTAGCATAGTGGTTCAGGCCTGCGGCTGTCAAGCGGCGGTCGTAGTTTCGAATCCCGGCTCGTACCAATGAGTTTTTCGGAACTACGGAATATTTACTGTTAGATTTTCGGTGAAGGAATACATCGTGAGGAAACCGGTCTAATCCCAATAAGGTCTAGTTTTCCCTCCGGGTTGGAAGGTCAGATGGCAGTCACTTTCGTAAAACTAGTGCCTATGCCAAATCTTGGGATTAGATGTCAAAGCGGACCCCGGGCTCCTTTAGGGGCACAACCGGGAATAACGCTAGGAGGATGATGATTAATAAAAAAGAGGAATACAAATCGTATAAGACTTTATTTCTATAGTGGAGTATAACTAGTCACTAATTATAAAATGCAATGGACGGAATGCAGTCTTAAGACTGATTATTAACGTTACATATTGGCTGCTTAATATATTTAAATGTCAGATAAATATTGTATAATTTGTAAATAAGTATGCTCTACATTATTTCACAAAATTAAGTTTAACAGACACAAAACACGGAAACAAGCAAATACAAGACATAGGTACATAATATATTTGGATTTCCATAATTGTAATCATAACATGCATTTAAAAAAACTTACAAAATACATGTGAGACATAAAAAAGTATTTAGCTTACTCTAAAGATTGTACAGTCCGTGTCAAAGATAATATGTTTTCACTTTTGCACCTTACTCAGTTGTATATAATATAAGACTAATAAGGCAAGAATTGCATACATAATATATTTGACATCAACCTTACAGATATGACATGAGATTCACAAATCTAGTCTTAAGGCACTACTAGTCCATGTTTATTGTGCTTATAAGTATACTTATCCAAACCGCTTAATATGGATAGCACTTCAAGTCTTCTTCATAATCAAGTATCAGCACGGCTAGCACGCGACGGCGCGCGAGCTCTCGATTTTTCTCGCACTATCTGTCTCTCTCTCATTAGAACACTTAGAAGAAGAGGTATAGTGCGATAAAAATCGAGAGTATGTCGCGGCCGTCGTGTGCTAGACGTGCAGTATTTAAGGATATGTCAGAAAAGATTTTTTAATTGTGGCACAACTCAAAAATTACTTGATAGTTTCTAATCATCATCCAATATTTTGTACAAGATAATCAAATCATGATTAAATTCATGATGATTAATTGTGGGTCATTCATGGTGTAAAAAGAATTAGTTTTTTTTTTGTAGACATACTCGTATCTGATGAGTTGCGCTTGAGGGGCTAGGATAAAAGTTAGCTTTGCTTTGCTTTTAGCAATGCTAACTTTATGTCAGTGAAGAGACTTGCTGTCATTCATATAATTTTGGTGATATATATTTATGTAAACTACTTCAGAAGTGATGTTTTCGTAGATACATTTTCAGAAGCCGCCAAATCGAAAGCAAAACAAATTGCATGACGGTGTAAGGTCACAGTGTATCAATGTATATGTTGCAGGGAAATGGCCAAAACAGAGATTTGACCAAATCACGCAGGATGTTAAAATGGCGAATCCATCAAATGACTGATTTATTCTAGAATCAGTCATTTGATCAAATTCCTGGATCTGTTTATACTTCAATTAGTCTTAAAATTGTAACCACCCTTACCTATATGTACACTAGCAGTACTTAGAGGTGTGCGCGATAATAAGGTGCGCACAGATAATATGAGACAACGCAGCAGACTGGAAGGTTAGTGATCTACACGGATAGTCAAGGCAACGGTAACATATGCCTTAGTAAGAGAATGTAAGAAGGAGCTCAACAAGATAGGACCCGTGACCCAGGTGTCACGGTGGCTTGGGTGCCGGGACATCAGGGGATAGCGGGTAACGAGAGCGCGGATGAACTGGCTAGGGAGAGCTCGGGCAGGGAATTTATAGGCCCAGAACCGGTCCTTCCTTTCTCGGCTCAGGTCACAAAGGGGGTCATAAAAAGGCTAAAAGAACAAGAAGGGGAGATAGAATGGAGGGAAGCACCTGGATCTAGACAGACAAAGAGTATGATAGGAGGTATGGATCATAGACGAACCAGGTATCTGTTAAAACTGGGTAAGAACAACCTGAGGTTGCTGACTGGTATCGTTACTGGTCACAATACTCTAAATAGACACTTGAAGGTAATAGGTATCAGCAGTGACGCCTCCTGCCCACACTGTGGAGAGGAGGAAACTAGTAAGCATGTATTAGCGGAATGTATTATGTACGCAGCACTGCGGTTTAATACATTCGGTTAAGATGTGTTAAAGGAGAGGGAATTGAGGGATGTCAGCCTTAAAGATGTCCTTCTGTTCTGCAGGAAAACGAGAAGAATGGAAGAGTGAAGTGGGAACGCCGCTGGGACAGTAACCTAAGGCTCCAACCCTAGGGAATGGGGCTGAATGAACTCACAAACCGATCGACAGCCCACCTGTTTCTGGCCGGGTGTCCCTTCACAACATCAACACCACCTATATGTACACAGTTATGCAATAAATCTTTCTTATTCTTGTTCGTATTCTGTACCATGTTACAGTAGAGACTTTATCATATCACTAAACGTGTCTAGTGAAATGATAAAACGAGTTGACTTTGCGAGTTCGTTTCATCAACTCACTGACGTTTTTCAGGGATTTTATCAAATCACCAAATAAATCTGGTGAAATGAAAAAACGAGTTGCCTTTTTGGCTGATTTCGTCATTTCACTAAACAGATCCTGGAATTTGATCAAATGACTGATTCTAGAATAAATCAGTCATTTGATGGATTCGCTATTTTAACATCCTGCGTGATTTGGTCATATCTCTTAGAGATTTGTTCAAATAAATCTCTGTTTTGGCCATTTCCCTGCGACATATATAATAATTTGTTAAGAGCAGAGAACTGAACTGTATGGTTTAAATTGGCTAATTAAGATGTTAAATAAAAATAAAAAGTTCAATGCACAGGGCATATCAGCTTGCCAGCATGTGAAAGGCTAGCATGTTTGGGGACCAGATGCATATATAGCATTTAAGACATTTTTGTTTGATCTACAACATGCATGGTCATTGTCACTGACTGTCCATGAACATGCTAGGTGTCATTTCTGATTTTATTACCAACCAATATTTTGAAATAAACATGGAGATAGAAATGTTCTGCAACCTCACCCGAATTATTACTCCTAGGCAAATAACTTGAACAAGCAGCTGACACCAACCAACAAGACCAGCACAATAGGGGTTGGTGTGATCATATATGATGCATTGCAGCCATCCTTGCTGTTGCAAGTGCAGTACTCGAGGAAAATGTTGTAAGTGCCGGTCCTCATCAAGCAGAATCTCTCGTCCCCTTGGATCCCTACCTCACCAAGGTAAGCGCAGTCTCTGAAGTACCTCCATTCTCCATTGACTGTAAAAAAATACAAACATCTTATACATAATATTGTTAAAAGGATGATTAACCTTGTATGGACAGATCTATACCAAACATTTAATTGGACTTTGAGTGGTGGATTTGACACAGTGGAGAAAAAAATCCATTAGAAGACTTCAAGAAGCAAAAAAAAGAATAATAGTCATGTTGACGGTCAAATCCCAATACGGTCTAGTAGCCCCTTTGGGTTGGAAGGTCAGATACCAGAAGCCTAAGCAAAAAGTGCCTACATTATACTTGAGATTAGATAGCATGTGAATCCTTGGTTCCTTGGATATGAGATGAAGGAAAACGAGGACATAAATTTTTTACTTTACCCATTCTTAAACAAACCTCAAATATGCATTTAGCCAAGATGACTCTTCCCTCGGTATTCGGCTGATAGGCGCACGCCGACATCGCAGCGGGGTCAATAGATACGCCGTCACCTTCAGATACTCAGGTCAAAGTATTATTATTACCTTTTTGTCTGATTTTGCGGCACATAGTCGGCCTCACGCCCGGTAAATGAGGCAGTCCTTTTTCTTGCACGCAATCCGTTATGGGTACAGTACTGTTGTCGAAAGGGTCTGCACACTTGGGATCATTGTTTGATCGGCAATTCCAGCATTTTATCCCGGACGCTAAAATCAAAATTAAACAATAACAACCTAAACAATAATAATGGGTGTGGTACGGCAGAAAAAATGCTAATTAACTGCTTACCATATGGTGTTATCACAAAGATAATAGTCAAACTAATCACAATATTTAAAAACTCAGTCATTTTCTATGATGTTAACTATGACTTCATACACCTCAAAATAAAAATATATAAATAAGCGAACGAACGAACGTTAAAACTTGTGATAAGGCCGCAATTTGATTTGACGTTGAAAATTGACACTATTGACAGTTGCACAACATACCACAGATAATAGAAAGACGCTAGACAAGTTTCGTCTAGTGTTGTAACAACGGTCGCCTTCACATGGTCATGCGTGGTATGTGCGGCGTGGACTGCAAAGTTGTAAAGGCGCACCAGACGGTCCTGTATGACTATAGCTATAAAAGAAGTCCGCCGCGTGATTTTGGCCCGTGTGGACAGTTGTAAGCTGCATCCGGTAAAACCAAGGTCACACCGACATTCGACCTTTCTCGCCTCGCCCGTGGAAACGCACCTCATAATTAAGTTTTATTTTGTAGGTTGCAGTCTGCCACGCGGAACCGTTTGAACGAGCTTTTAATGCTACATTTACACGCTTGCGATGGCTTGGCAAGCGTACGCAAGCTCCAAGCCTTCACAAACACGGATGGCATTTACACGCTTGCGAGAGCGTTAGTGTGGTCCGAATAGACAAGCATGGCAGACGTGGAAGTTGTGTCGGCTATTGCGTTCGGTAAATACGTTGCAAACGCTTGCCCAAGCTTCCTTTGATCTGTGTTCAAAAACCGACACTAGTCCGGATCGGGCCAAGCTCTCGCAACTCTTGCAAGCTCACTCAAGCCAAGCCAAACACCCCCGTTTACACGCTTGCGCTTGTGGAGGCTTGCCAAGCTACCGCAAGCGTGTAAATGCAGCCAAAGATTCCGCCTACTTATTATTTACCTCATTATCCTACATTTAAAATTGTGAAAATACATCTTTTACGCAAAGATCCTAAACAACAATGTTCAATACCAGCTGCAATTATAATTTCGATCCGTGTGGATAGTTACCGTAACCGTAAGTACAGCGTCTTGCAAAAGTCTATCCCTATCTCATAACTTCTTACCGCTCGAGCCGTCCGCCACGCTCGAACTTCGGGCGTCAGCTAATTACATTGGGCACAACACTACAATTGGGTGTGTTCATTCATTTCATTCATTCATTGCTGTTTCAAAACTGTTGCAGTGTTGTATGGTGGTTGAAGACTTTGTTTTGTAAAATAATTTAATTTATTTACACGCTTGGTTATAAACTATATTCAATATGACAACTATATACAGTTTTCTGATACTAGCTTCTACGCTACCAGCAGGTAAAGACTGGTTTCATTGATAAATTTCATTTATTGTACTGACTTCAATCTCAAACCGATTGTTTTAGTTTTTAGCGTACGGTGTTATCAATGTGCATCGTCCCAGAATCTAAAGGAAGACACTTGCGGGGCTTATAAGACCTTCGACAAAGAGAGTCATATAGCGGTTGACTGCTATAGCGAAGAAACGAATATACAAGGAGCCTTCTGCATGAAACTGACCCAACAAGGACCTAAAGGGTTTATTTGTAAGTACTTTTTGTATTTATATGATGAATATCATGTGTTATTTTATATCTGATAGATAAAACGCTAGTCTGATTACAAAATGTCTGTGGTAAGTGTTATTATTGGTATTGTCTTCAAAAACTACACTCCTATACACTATCAAACATACATGAAACGATTTTAAAATACTCATGATTTCAAATATATATTATACTAGCTTCCGCCCGCGACTTTATCTGCCCCGCCCGAGATAAAATCTATCCTATATTTTAAACCACTATCTGTGAAAAATTTCATCCGAATTGGTTAAGCTGTTTAAGCGTAATTGAGTAAGAAACATCCCAACTTTTGCATTTATAATATTAGTAGGATGCCTTTGTAACATTCTTATTAGATTATCAAAAATGGTCTTGCAAAGTAATAGAGACAAAAATGTTCAATATATCATTTTTACATTGTGCACCCTAACTACACACATTATGTGGGTTGTGCATGCCCATTCAAACATTTCTCTGCAGTGCCATTTCAACGAGGTTGTGGAGCACACTTTGAGGATAAGCAGTTTCAAGCAAATATACTTCGTGTGCTTTTCAGGGGACGGTAGATGGCGACAAGTCATTCGCCGCTGTGCATCCATAGCGGACACTGGTGTCACCACTGTGTGCAACTGGGGAGTGTATGATAATGGCGTCTACTGGGAAGAATGCTACTGTGCCTCGGATGAATGCAACGGTTCTTCACTCATCGCCTCCTCCGTTGCTGTTACTTTGAGTACTATTCTTCTAATGTTCCTGCATAAACTTGTTTTGTGATATGGTTAAGTTTATGGTTTCAAAGTTAACAAATGGTTTGTCATCTTCAATACATTGGCTTGAAATGTTTGGAGTAAAGTCAAGTTTTGGATAACAGTTATCAACTGGTTTATAATGTTGCCAAATGCTTTGCCATGTTTCTATTTGGCTGTATTGTATGAAATTGTGCCACTAGCAATTCACAAATTTGAAGAATTACCATCTCAAACTTTTAATTATAATTTTACCTCATGCAGCAGTGACCAATATCAGACACCAAGTTCAGTGGAAAGAGACTACTGTTCATATTATACTTAGAATAATGGCTAGCACTGAAAATTATTGAACCAGTAGTTCGATTATCAAATTGCAATTCCATTTGAGAAAATATATTTAATAGTTAACTTTGAAGCTAAGCTTAAAATATCATGTCACAACTCTTGACAAAAGCAAAGAATTTCTTTACAGTGTAGTACTTTCAGTGAATAAGTATACAATTTTTGTCCCACACTTTTAATTCATATGGGAGAAAAAAAACAAATTTTATTTTGGTATTATTTACACGTACAATTTATCCAAAAAATATGCAAACCAATAAAAATAAAAAAGATTTATTTCAGAATATGAATGTTCCATAATTTTGTTAATAACTTTCCTGGTCTCAGTAGTATGTTGTGTCCCTTAAGAGTACCTACAGCAAATTAACTGTTTATTTTATTTTATTTATTTTACATTCATTTATTTGAGATAATAATATACATGTCACACAATACATCGCAACAAAACAACACATTAAAATTAGAAACCTAAGCCTACTAATCTAAACTAAAAACTAAGTATTGAATAACCCGCCCCGCGCCACTATATTATTATTTTATTTATGTTTTTTATTTATGTTTTTTTAGTTTTACTTTACTTTATATTTTTTACCCCAAGGGTATAAGTCTGTTGAGAGTTGAAATGAAACAGGAGAAATCACAGAATGTTATAGTAATATAATCGACTACTAGATAACTGGTTTAGTCAAGCGGGTATTGACCCTGACTGTGAAGCTGATGTTTGCAGGTTCATATCTTTGTAAGGGCAAAATTTGTGTGATAACCATGAATGGTTGTTTCAGATTCTTGGTAGTTAGTAAACATAGTATTTATATATATTATATAAATCGTCGTCCAGTACCCATATCACAGGCCTTTGCTAATTCAATTTGTGAATTGTACTTTACTTACTACTACTACTTTTGAGATATTTGTTACTAGCTTTTGCCCGGGCCTTCATTCCTTTTCTTGGACTTCTACTGGGATAAAAAGTATTCTATATGTTAATCCTTTTTGTACACTAAAATAATTCTTAATCCATTCAGCCTTTTTTGCATGATATAGTATAAAACATCTAAACTGTCGCATTTATAATACATATTATACTAGGTTAGGATTTTTTTATTATACTTGCACTTTTATGTAGAGAACAGTATATGAATGAAGCCTTACTAGAATAGTTAAATATGTACCTTTGCATATTGTACCTTAGCAGACTAATTATATGCCGTCCACTGTTATTTCTTTAGTATATAAGTACATAAAAATACGATTTTTATAAACATGTCTTGACTCATGAATAGTTATGGATGGATCCAAAATGGTCCAACTTTTACCAAGCATCAAGCACGGTTTATAAGACAGTACAGAATCGTCAGAACTCGTTGGAGTAAGTTTAAAGTTGTATTTTGTGCCTTAGTTTGTAAGTTGACGTCCATTTTTACGACTTTACCAAGTATGTGTAGTTTTTATAAGTATTTCCGTGACTCAAGAATCTCACTTAGTTTTATAATCATTGTAAAATATTGTATTCTTTACGAATCATTTTGCACATATGTTGTTAAAGACAGTTCATGAATACATATTGTTAAAGAAAGTTCATGAATCATGATAGACACTATAAACATTCCAAAATCTAGTAATATCAATCATCAAATGAAATATTGAATTTGTATCAAACTAAGAATTTTTCAATTTAATAAAGATAACTCTATACAATATCATTGTATGAATTCCGACAGTGTACCTCTTGTTCTATCTAATTAACGTTACAAGCAGTGCTAATTAACTTAACAAGTGTTTCTGTTGTTAAAATGACTGAAGTCAAATAGTAGGCGTAATAACGCTAAATGGTAGCCAATGTGATTGATTTAGCTCCCAAACGATTGCTAAAACAGAGTATTGCTTTGTAAAGTAATTGTCAGCTTATTCATTGATATGCAAACTAAATTATGATGCCTTATTATATGCATGCTGGTTGTATTGAAATTACTGGGTACAGTCACATGCAATTATATCATAATGTGTGTTATAGTGCCTTAAGTGCCTCGTAACGGCAGTAGGGCCCCATGCGTGGGAGCGAGAGACGGGAACGCGACCTCTACTCACTCTTATGTCGCACCGCTGCTATTGCTGCCTCTGCGGGGCTAGCACAACTGACGCCGCGCCGCGACGCGAGTCGAGAAATATCTACCCTGTTTCTCATTTGCACTGTGCGAGTGAGACAGGAGATGTTCAGTCGCGCGCGAAGCGACTAAGCAGCATGTTGTGCTAGACATACTGCTCGAAGTTGTGGCCGGGACCTAAAGCAGTCCGGCTGCCTGCCACCTAACCGGATGTATTAACGTAGGTAGGCACTAGTTTTTGCGGATTTGATGCCATCTGTCCATCCCATCCAAAGATGAAACTAGAACTTGTTGATGTGGTTAGGGGCTTCGTTAAGTCGGCAATCTAGATAGAAAGAAAGAAGACATTTATTCACTACACAAAAGACACACAGAGACAAAGGGAGTAGAAACACAATACAATTGAGACAAAATGTGTGTCTTCGGCAGTGAATCGGTCGCTGTCTCAGCATTATGCCGAGGTGTCAGACAGACACCTACAGCGCTGATTTTGCGCGTACGTGACCCACGGAACGCAACACAACAGAACAATCTGATAACAGGTTTGCCGGACAGTGGTAGGTGGTTGAAGATCGTGTCCACTGCCTGGCAATTAATTACGATGTTGATGGGGGAGTAGAGAGGGTGAGTGTGGACTTCACCCCAGAGGGGTTTATGGCAGTCCACACTCAGAGAGACACTGTCTATACAATGGTTATTTATTAATTAATGAACACAGTATATATACAAGTAGCTACATGCATAATCATTCATACATCTCGCACGTACTTAATCTATGGCTAATCTTAAGCGCGTATTTAAGAATATCTTTTTCACTTAGTACTTACCTAGGCTCGCCGTGCTATCGCCCAGGACCTCATGTTTGAAAGTTAACTCCGCTCTACAGTAGGTACCTAGCTCCATAATATCTGACACGCTCTAATAAAAGCTTTACAATTAGAGCCGTGGTAAGCGTGTACTGCTCTTAAGCATCCTACTCTAATTAAAAATTCATAAAAATATCTTTACAACCACTCGGAGACCGCATACAAAAGAAACCGGCCAAGTGCGTGTCGGGCCACGCGCAGTGTAGGATTCCTGCTGTCTTTGTTACATCGCAACGGCCGAATTTGTACGAAAGTTGACCTTTCCAAGTAGACATTAAGTTGGTCGACTATTATTCGGTAACTAGTTATACCTACTTAGCCGTGATAGTTTTCCTTTTATACTCAAATTAGCTATATATGTACTACTTAATGCCCTGATTTTTTTAGCCGGCAGGGGGGGGGGGGGGGCACGACTAACAAAAATTAGGGGTTTAAAGCGCAATATCACGCAAACAAATCACCGAGTTGAAAACTGGTTTTTAGAAACTCATAATACTTTTGAACAAGCTATCTAATGCATGGAATTCGAGCCAAACGGATCGGATCTAGCTTCGAATTTTCATTTGTTCTATAATTAAACAAATGCAACTCTCTACTATTAAGGGGCTCCTCTAACTCCAAATGACCTTCGATCTGTAAGTGTCGGTTTTTTGTGTTTTTTATGGCTTATCGTATTAACAACAACGTGGTTTACCGAAATACTTAGTATCCCATATTTACATCAAAACTCACGGGTTTCGGGATATACCTATGGCACCAAACTTTGGTAATTTCAGGCCATAAAACCTAAAAAAAAAACTCGTGGGTCTTGTAGAGGTCAATAAGGAACAGTATGTAGATTTCATATATAAAAGTGCCTAAATAACACACTAATATCGAAAATATAGCATTTTTGGGCCATATTTGAATAAATCATAAAAAAAAAAATTATTATTTTCAAAAAAACTCGTGCAAATGTAGATAAAGGATTGAAGAGCCGATAAGTGTTTGTGCCATAAATATATCTAGTTTTAACTCAAAACTCGTCAAAACTAGCGAAAAGATGGCAGTAGGTAGAAGGTACATTCACTTAAACCATTATTTTCTTTCTGAAGGAACCTGGGACTCGGGAGATAATTGAAAGACAATTAAGTCGGTGTCAGCAGTTGCCTCCGTTTTTTTACATTATGCATATTTTACTATTATTTATTTATTATTATAAAAAAACACCCCGTGTGGTGTCGGGTTAGAATTTCCCGTGGGTGTCGTAAAAGTCGACTAAGGGACCAGGGTTGAAGTGTGTTGTGGGCGATGGGCTAGCAACCTATCACTGCAATATCATATTTTGGCGATCTACCGATACCCACATTTATGCTAAAAGTGGCGCTGGAACATACGTTTCATGTGCTCTGCCTACCCGTTTTGGGAATAAAGGCGTGAATGTATGTATGTATTATAAAAAAAACCGGCCAAGCGCGTGTCGGGCCACGCGCAGTGTAGGGTTCTGTAGTTGCCTGTCTGTCTTAGTTACATCGACGTGTGCGGTGCGGTTGTGTCGGCCGAATTTGTACGAAATATACGCGTAAGTATAATATGAATATATCTCGTCAGGAATGGGTGACTTTCAGCCCTTGGTTAACAATCCACTTTTTCACACTTGCCATTCAGAAAAGAGTCATTGTTGTCCTCAAATGAGGGATCAAAGTTTTACTATTCTACCCTGCACAGCTATCACAAGACGGCGCGCGAGCTCTCTCGATTTTTCAGACACCATACCTCTCTTTCTAAGTTTTCTAGTAAGAGAGAGACGGACAGTGCGAGAAAAATCGAGATAGCTCGCGCGCCGTCTTGTGATAGCCGTACTGATCCTGCTATTCGGAAAAGAGCGATTGTTGCCCTTAAATTAAAGTTTTCAATTATAAGTAGAAGATGTGAAAAACAGTAAGTGTGTGCCACTCTGTAGCAAAATTATACGCTCAGGATTATTGTAGAATCTTTCGCTCCACTGATTCAATATACCTACCGCCCTCGCTGTAAATATATATTTTTGCACCCTTGAGACACGATATACAATTTCACACCTGCTATTCAGAAAATAAGAGTTATTGTTGCTTTCCAAAGAGGGTTTTTAATTTTCCTCATAGGTGTGATAAACGTGGGCGTATCCTTCGTTACGCTCAAGAGTCAATATACCACCCTCGCCGTAAATACCTATATTATTATGCTCCCTTTAGACACAATTCACACAATCTACAATTTTGCGAGAATCCGCATTCCTGGACCGGAGGCCCGTTAGTCCGCCACACTCCTTCCGTGGCGATAATCAGCTCAACTTGGTGGTCCATATAATGTTGAATTGTCCTCTGACTTATGTTATACTTAGGTACACTAGGTACGGTACAGTTAGCCAAGAAAGCACCAACTTTTGGAACAAGCTGCTAAAAAAAATCTTTCAGATGAAAAGGGGCAGTAGCTGGTCAGTTGTGCGTAAAAATAAAACTAGTTGATTTAAGGCTTGGTCACACAGAGTGCGCGACGCGATCGCTGTGCATCGAAATGTACGGTAACAGGTTAGCGACGCCTCACTGACTGCACTTTTGGCATCGCGTCCCTCATCTGTAGCGCCCCCGCAAAGCGCTCAAACAAAACAGGCGGTTGCGTCCGCACAACGTACCGCAGCGTCGATCGAGAGCCACGCCCCTTGCCCATCCATGTAGAGATTGTGGAGAGCGCGATACGCACGGGACGCGCGCGTTACGTGCGGGTTGTGCACGCGGCGCTAGCGCGATTTGCGCGTGCTCTGTGTAGCTAGTCTATGTGACTGCGCGCCCCGCACGCATAGAATACTGAACGCGTCGCGCAGCTGTGTGACCAAGCCTTTACTCTCAGTCTCTCACATAGTAGCTGATGGCCTAAAAGTGGACAAACATGTTTGCCCACAGCAATACTGATAATATGCTGATAACGCATCGTAATCTTCTTAATTCTCAATGCTACATTGTCGTAACTTCGTTTGTTTTCAAACACCCTACTGTTTGTTAGCATTAGGATCGGTACCTACGAGTACATGTTGACCTCATTTTGGTTAAATTACACAACCAGTTACCTATGATTTGTGACAGATGTAAGCACAGGCAGAGCATCATTACCGTAGCGCCCTCTAGCAGCCCCTCCTAGCGCAGTGTTAGCGTGCCCGGCGAGTGGCGCCCTAAATGGCTCTTGGCGCTACCCAGGACCGTGCGCCCGGATGCAACGCACCCCCTGCACTGTAGGTAAAGCCGCTCCGCCCCTGAGCACAGGCAATAACGCCAATAACACTAGTGGGACAATGTCATATTTATTGTCCCTCATCATACATTACTTAGGCCTTTTTTGTTTGTCATTAGCTTTGTTTGTCACAAGGTTGTCAAACATTCAACTGAAATTGACGTCACGTATATAACATGACTAAATTAGCTAAGACATGAGATGTCAATGATGTATTAGTTTTCTAATACTTCTCAATTTAGTCAGGTTAATTTACCTCTATCCCATTCGCAGAGACGCCGTCTATGGAATCCTCTACCCACGCAAAGCACGGACGAGTTCAGCTAGTGTCTAACCCTTAGAGGAATCAATAGAGAAGCCATACGTATGCTACCGTATAAGGGTGGCCCAAAGACAAACGTAATTATAGCGTTTAAATAGTTTTAATATAAAATCGTGAGTTTCCATAGTCGCCTGACAGCACGGTTGTCGCGCCGCCGAACGCGACGCTCGTCCATAAACAAGGACGAGCGTATTGCAAAATGCTTGCTTTTTCATTCAAGATTACAACGTAACTATTAGTTCCTTTTTATTTATGTGATGAAGGACAAGCATGCCAATTTTCAAGCGGTTGCCTGCCAATTTTTCGCTCGCTTACTCGGCTCCGTTCGCATTAGGAGGGATGGCATAAAAATTTCATTATATAAACAGCGTACACACTTTCAGGCTACCGCGTTTCAATCGGTTGCACGCCAAATTATTATTTTTTACCATCTCTATTTCCGAACCAGTCATAGTTGGCTCAGTTCGGGTTGCACGGTTCCACAACACCTCGGGAGCTCAAATACCGCGAGCCATCCGGTTGCCTCTCCGACATTTAATTACTCGTCATTGTTTTAACACATTCATTGCCCAGAATCGCTACGCACTACGCTCATAGCGTATATCGTATCGGCTTTCCTCGTATGTAGCGGAAAGCGACTACGGCTGTCTGACGTAGGTATATGTGTCGTCATGGGCCCTGAATGGGTTAACTAATAGACTGGATGCGTTCACGGATCGCACAAAATAAAGGCTTCCACTGACGTTGTAGTTTATTATTTGTAACTCGTAATGTGATTTCGTTGTTTGCTTGTTTTCTTTTAGTTTCAAATTATTTTCTTTTTGTTGTTTTTATTTTAATTTGTCACTGGTTTTTTAATTTATTTTACTTTTTGTTATTTTTATCACGTTTTATTTTTGGTGTTATGTGTGTTACGTATCGTGTCCTCACTGGATGGGCCCAACGGAAGACCTGCGCTGGCTGCAAAGCCAGCATCATGCTGAGTTTGGCCCATTTCGTGACACTGCACAGATTTACTTCTTCTTTTTTTATCTTTTTTTTGTTGTTTTCAACAGTGTTGTGTTGTGTTATGAATAAATATTTGACTTGATTTGATTTGAGTTACCGTTTAGGAAGAGCTTCGAAATAACGTTCTCAAATCATTCTTTTCCGAACGTAGCCTAAATAATTAACCAGTTTAACCTACATAAATACCGGTAAGTTCATAACCGGTTACAATCCCCTCCCATATCTACTCGTAAAGTGAAGTTGCAATATTTTGATGTGGTATATCGTAAGATAGTTTATTCAGAATTCGATGTCCCGTCCCGCCCCCTGCAAAAATTCATGGCAGTCTATTACATACGATTATATATAATGAATTTTTCACTTCTCATGCTCGAAAAGTATGTCATATTAGGCCTAGCAAGCGGGGCTAAGGTACTAGGTACATGTAGCCCCTAGGGAAAATATGCGTAGGTACATATTTATGATTTTTAAAACATTTTAACTTGACCAATCAAAATTTCACCGTATTAAATCCACCAATCACAACTCTTTAAATATCATTTGTATTTGCTATCAAGTAACCAGAATACAGTTATTAAAATCGACCAATCAGGAAACAGAATTAATTTCAAACATTAGGTGTTTTGCCACGTCCAAACGTTCAAGCTTCAAGTGTGCGTGTCAATATTCTATGTCTGTGTTAAAACAGTTTATAAAAAAAACATGCCGGCAAATTGAACAATCTTGTCGCTCTGTGTTTCTACTATTTTCTCGCAGTCGAAGTGAAAAGTAGAGTGTATAACTCTGGTCTTAAAGCCATATATTACTACTCGAACAATGTTCCCTCACTTCGCTCGGGAAAATAACCATACCGTGGTAATATGGCTTATTTTAGTGCCTTGCCATACTATAAAAGGCAAACTATCACTGATAAGTAGACATAACTAGTTTATGAGTGATAGTCGACAGACATAAAACTGTACTTGGAAAGGCTAACTTTGGTACAAATTCAGACAAACGCAACCGCCGTAAAGTTGGCGCGCGCGTGTCGATGTAGCAAAGACAGACAGGCAACTACGGAACCCTACCTTGCGCGTAGCCCGACAGGCACTTGGCAGGTTTTTGATTTGAGAATTTGATGTGTTGCCAGCTAGAGGCAAACAGGGCACTCTCACTCACATCGCATCGCATCCTTAGCTCTCGCGACAGTGGCGACCTTATTCACCACCTTACACAACACCAGATACCTACCGGCAGAACTAGTGGTGTTATTACGGCTGCCAGTAGACCGCAGCCCCCCTATTCTGTAACTTGTTTTAAGCTCACCTCAACGCTCACCCACAAATATATCTTCACACCGCGATGCGTAGTAACTAAGCGTAGCTAGAGGTCTAGTTTCGTGACGGGTGACCGGCGGGGTGAGCCGCATTAGCGCGTAACGAATAACAGCCCAAGTAGCGTAGAGGTACTTCTGCAGTTGGGCTGTTCCAAATATGAATGCACATAAGTTCGTTTATGACCCAGATATAGGATATAAAAGACTATCAATTTAATTATTCTGAATACATCTTAATACCAAGCAACTCAACTTATTACCAAGGATAATCCAATATCCTTATTAATATATGACTTGAACCATGAGTTATACTATAAATAAATGCGGAAATATACCTACCCAAAAGCAAAATCAATTAATTTTTTTACTCCAGTAGCTAATAGTAGAGCAACCGCTTAGTAATAAGTGGATCATAATACTAAGTCAAAAATGACGTCCCCGCAATAAAGGCGAGATAAGTTTCATTGGTCAGCAGGGAGTTGTGCATTTAGCGTCGCGACGCGACGTTTCCCACCGCGTTTGTGCTTGGATATGTTAAACGAATTCATACACTTCAAGCTAAACCGCTCCAACGAAGAGCACTGAAAGCATCTCAGGATTGTCATTTTCATACCTACTGATGTAATGAATTGTCGTTGTTCATTGAGCTTTCGCTAGCGGGCGCCCGTTACCGACTAACTTCGGCGCGCTCCGCCATTTTACAAGAAATCCCAAGAATCTATTAGTCCTTTTCTGACTCACAGCTGAGTCACTGCGAGCGAGTAAGCCGGCAGTAGGTCTCCGGTCGCCTCGGGCGCTCGACGTTTTCATACCGAATCCCAGCGAGCCTCCAGTTTCCCGTAGGCTTCAGTCCGTTTCAATTTTCAGGGAACCGCGGAGGGGCCGCGCGTCGCCGGCCGCGCTACCGGCAGAACCGTTTCATGCAAAATAATTAAATAACCGCGCGGCTGACCGAGCCAATCACACAATCGAGAGAGTCACCAAGTTAATATCTGGACCTTCCAAGTGATAAAGTGCTATGTTGACAAGTCAGTGTACATAAGCGAACGATTAGTGTTTCTAAGAGCGGACAGTAAATCACATCGCGTCAGGAGCTGGGACAGATTCGGCGGCGTAAGTATATTGTTTCTATTTTCTTGTTATTATCGATTGGTGTTATTGTTTTGACGAGGGGCGCGAGTGGTGGGTTAAAGGTTACGACCTTTGGCCTGGCCTGGAGCCTGGATCGTGACGTTATCTAACAGCCTCGCCAGGGACGCACCAATAGCGTTGAGGTATTTAAATGCCAAATTCTATTCTAATCAACCAATTTCCAAGTGATGAAATGTTAACTATATTCTACCTAAGCGATTTAAATTTCGTTAAGCTTAATTTGCGTGCTGACACTGATAAAGCTGCTGGGATGGACAACGCAATTAATGCTAGGGTTGTCAAAAAAGATAAGTAGGTAACTTTTATTAATTAGTTTCATTACCTATGTTAAAATACTGGAAGTATGGACCTACAAAAAAACCATTGACCCCTTGCGCGCGTCTGCCATGAGCAAATACCATTCTTCATATTGATCAGCATAGTCTAACCATTTATGTAAACTATTATAGGTATGTAAATCTAATAATTTCAATCGATCAGATGCTCTAGTATAAGTTTTACCGGAACAAAACGTTACGACCGCGTTTGCGTTTAGCTGTCAAAGCCCATACAAATCGAGGGTAAAACGCAAACGCGATCGTAACGTTTTGTTTCGGTAAAACTTATACTAGAGCCTCAGTAGGCAAACGGTTAACCCCGTAATAAATTCAACTTACTTGGTCCTCGTAGATTTGAACTCTATAAAAGATTCTTTGATCGGCCCGTCTGGAAAGCGGTGCTAATCAAAACTTAACAGCGTTGTTGATCAAACTTCGTTCGATTTTATCGAGTTTCGATACTATTCATTGAATGGTACAGACGCTGGTAAGTTAAATTTGATCAACCTGTCTGGTTATATCGGTTTTACCTTTGTTTTCTCGTTAAATGCGATTACGGGGGAATAATTCACAGGTACTTTCTTTAAGAACGATTGCCTCATCCTCGGATCTCAACGCAGACTTAAAACTGACTGGTGGTTTGAGATGATTCAGGCTTGTAGATGTCTTCACTGACAGCGACTTTAAAATAAAATCGGTACTTATTAACATATTGATGACCAGTTCAGCCTAGTGGGTCACACTGCCTAGAAGCTGACAGTCCTGGGTGCGAATCTTGTAAGGGCAAATATTTGTGTGATGACCATGAACATTTTGTTCCTGAGTCATGGATGTTTTCTATGTATTTAAGTATCTACCAAATATATATATCGTCGTCTAGCATCAATAACACAAGTCTTATTGAGTTTACCATGTCGCTAGTTCGATTAATTTTTAGTATTTATTTATATTAGCCTACGTTTTCGTGCCGCTACGTGTAGTAAACCAATAACACGGTTTCCCACTTGTAACGACAACCGGCTACGAACAGAGATCCCATTTAGCGGGTTCTTGGCAGCGAAAGTGTTAAAACATATTTGAGCGCGTAAGAAGTCAGGCATTTTTTCAGCCGCCTCTACCAATACAACCCATCAGTCGAAATGACAGAATGTGACGTCGCTACAGAGTACTAAATTCTGCTGAGTAGGTAAATAGAACATTGTTTGTTTTTTAAAATGAATATAACTTTGGCCATATTTAAATTTCTTTGTAACTTCGTGAATAATTTAATTATCTAATAATTAGGTTCCAATTTAAAAAGAGCTGAAGCTAAAAAAAGTTTGTATATTTTTATAGAATTAAACCGCCAAGAGCTTACAATGGGCAAATCTATATCTACAAGCAAAATCGAAGTACGTAAATCATCTTAAATTTCATGTAAGCAACTTGCCCTCATGCGGACTTAAATCGAGCGTGAAAATTACGACTTTCTTAAAATCAATAACATCACAAACTTATTCCTCGATTCACAAAAGGGGTAGGCAGAAAACATAACATTTCATAAATTTCGATAATTGTGGAAATTTAAAAATAATTCGCCACGAATCAATTCGAATCGATTTCATTTTTCCACTATTATCGAAATTTGGAATTTCGTTAGCAGTACTACTTGTATCACTTTTGGGTTAAAAGGTGGAGAAAATGAAAAGCAGTGATAGGTTGCTAGCCCATCGTCCACAACACATCGAATTTTGCCCTAGGGACATACCTAATTGCGTCACCACACCCGTATCCCACCCAGGGGTCTATGCAATTTTAACCTTTATTACCATTGATTTGAATCTCGAATTAGCTGTCGCTCATACTGGCTCCTAAGGCTGGTTTTAGTGTCATGCGGACCGTCAGTACGGATCGCTCCGCACAGACCAATATGCATGTATTAAGCTTAAGGGAGCGTATAGAGTAATGCGGATACGACCGCCCGCGCGGACAGCTCCGCCATACAGTACCTATATTGGTCCGTGCGGAGTGATGCGTACTGACGGTCCGCATGACGCTTAAACCATCCTAACTCCTTTAAACACAGAAAAACCAATTTACTTTAAAAAATCAAATTGTGCGTCAGATGTCAAGTAGTCACTCAATAAGAAAAAAAAACTACTAAACTACTTTAGAACAGAAACTACTTGACATTAAAGTTTTGTGTCGACTCATTAATTCAATAAAGACAGAGATAGTAATAGCATTTTTCTTTTGTCACGAACGAGGATAGTCGAGATTGTCCGATCTGTTTAAGTTAAAAACAGTTTAACAGTCTAATCAGTAAATGCCAATGTCTTATATTATAAAATGATAACAAGTTCGTTACCAAGGAAATGTATGTTCACTTGTTCAGGCGAATTTCGAACTAGGTACTACAGTTTTGTCGACTGTACATTTGATAAGTATGAATATTAATTTATTAAAGATATAGTTTGCGTAGATTTTAAAACATATCCTAAAAATGGTACGTTTTCCTACAAAAATTACATTAAGTAAGTACCTAATCTGTTGTAACGAAATAACGTTTTATCTATTATATATTAGTCAATCTACGAAACGTTACGTGATCGACCAGCAGAAGTATTCACGTAAAACATTAGCACGGAAAAGGACTACTTACATTCATTTTGTATTTTGTATATCAATCCATTTACATATCCATCTGTCTAGTAGATTCATCACAACACATGGTCATTGCTGCTTTAACATTCAAAATACTTAAAATAATCTCAAGAACTCTCAAAAACTAATGCCTACGCCAAGGCACTACTTTTTGAGAAAGTGACTGCCTGCTGTTCTTCTAAATTCAGAGGCAAAAAGACCCCATTTTGGGTGTACTTTACAAGTAAACATTCCACTTTACAATATTAGTAGGTACTAATATTATAATTGCGAAAGTTTGGATGTTTAGATGTTTGGATGTTTGTCACTCAATCACGCTTAAACGGCTCAACCGATTTAGATGAAATTTTGCACGAAGATAGTTTATAACCTGGATTCAAATGTAGGATAGTTTTTATCCCGGGTCCACGCAGACGAAGTCGCGGGTGGAAGCTAGTGATAAATGTGTCTCTATTTTTAACGTCCGGTTAGCCCAGTGGGTAGTCACTCTGCCTACGAAGGTGAAGGTTCTGGGTTTGAATCCCAGTAAAGACAAATATTTGTGTGATGAGCAACGAATATTTTTTTCTGAGTCTTACGTATTTATATCTATTAAATATATCGTCGTCTAGTACCTACCCCTAAAACAAGCCTTACTCTGGGCTAGTTCGATTTATGTAATAGTGTCATCTAATATTTAAATTTATTTATGTAAAGAACTACGTTATTCACTTTGCGATTGGTTATTCCTTGCGTTATTCATTGTGTAATAATTTCATGCTTACGTAGACTCAATAGTAAAAAACCGGCCAAGGGCGTGTCGGACCACGCTCAGTGTAGGGTTCCGTAGCCCGTTCCGTGAACCTAATGTATGAGCAAAAGAGTTCAAATTCCCAAATCAAATCGACCATGTATTATAGACAGACACAATACAAGCAATACTTAGCGAACAATTTTATTATTAGACAACGAACGACCAAAGGCAACTAAGACAATTCGAGCACTATAAATTTTCGACCTAATGTATGGGCGCACCTGCTCCGACCCCATTAAATCAGGAAAAATCTTAACAGCGCCATGTACAATGTGAGCGTACCGCGTACAGCTACATCTATCGACAAATTAAGTAAACTATTGCGCGCGAGCTTAAAGTATGGAAGATGATTTTTATGGGATCATTGCGTGAACCGATTTTCACCCTTTTTTTTACTTTATTTGAAAGCACGTCATTTCATTGTGATTTTGTAGAAATTACAGGTACAATAAACACCTGCTTATACGGTTAAATTACAAACTTAGTTCAGAAATTATTTTGTAATTTTTTTCAAAAACTATTCAACCTATCAAGTTCAAAATAATTTTCCTACAAAGTTTTTATAAAGTTCTACATTTGAGATTTTTTTCATATTAATTATTAATTAGTTAATTAACTTTTTCTTACCTTCTGCATTCCTTCTAATGCTTAGCTGCACATCACATCATTACATCATCACATGTAGCCAGTAGGCCCGAGCACAAGTGTAATTGTAATTTGTATGACGGTTGGCGGAACTTGCTATAGCTATTAAACTTTTAAACTTTCTTGTTGCGTTTTGTTGTGTTATCAAATGTTTTATTTTTCATTCTGTTATTTATGTTAAGTGCTTAGGTTTATTTATTTTGTTTTAATTTTCCTTAGTTATTACCAGTTGTTGGCGTTTGTGCCGTCACCTATAATAGTTTTAAGTTAGGTCCCCACCGAAAATCAGCGCCTCTGCTTGCCGTGTCTTGCCGTGGGTTTATGCTGAGTGGGGATCCTGTTTAACGTCCTCGTATTAAGCCTTATCGTTTGCTTGTTCTTTTTTATTGTGTACTTAAGTTGTGACGTTAAATAAATGTATTTTCTTTCTTTCTTTCTTTCTTTCATATTTTTAAAACTTATGGTTCAAAAGTTAGAGGGGGGGGACACATGTTTTTTACTTCTGGAGCGATTATCTCCGAAAATATTAACATTATCAAAAAATGATTTTAGCAAACCCCTATTAATTTTTAAATACCTATCCAATAATATATAACACGTTAGGGTTGAAATGAAAAAAAAACACTCCCCACGTTACGTATAGGGGAGGTACCCTAATAAAATAAAATAAAAACACTTTTTATTTTACCACTTTGTCGGCGTCATTGATATACATATTAGTACCAAATTTCAGCTTTCTAGTGCTAACGGTTACTGAGATTATCCGCGGACGGACGGACAGTCAAAGCGAAACTATAAGGGTTCCTAGTCGACTATGGAACCCTAAAAAGGCCGCACAGATGCTCGGTTTCCTGAGAAGAAACTCCAGCGATTTTAACAAACAGAAAACGAAAATTATCCTATATAACACTGGTACGCAGCCATCTCGAAACCGCCTCGATTGTTTGGAGTCCTTTCTATCAGGTTCACTCGCAACGGCCGTTCACAAGATACCTTGCATTTGGTACTCCTGGCTTTTCACACAGAAATACCTATAACAGTCGTCTTGCTAAGTTTAACATGGACAACTTACGAGATCGGCGGCGAATGTTAGATTTTTGTTTCCTGCACAAGGTAGTTAATGGGCAAATAAAATGTATCAATCTGTTAGAAAGAGTCTCGTTAACAGTTCCTCGCAATTACCCTCGGCGCCCTATACCAAAACCTTTCGCTACACCGATCACCAGGACAAACCTTGGATTGCAGTCTCCCATGGTAAGAATTTGCTCGAGTTTTAACGACTTTGTCAGCCGAAATAAATCCATCGACATCTTCCACGACCGCCTACCTAAGTTTAAATCAGCATTATTGCCAAAAGCAAAATAATTCTGTAACTGTTATTAATTATATACATATAAATTCTGTTACTATTAGTTAAGCTGTAGTAAATATTTTGTATTGTATAAGCTATAACTTTTATTGATCTCACTGCAACATGCGTAGCCAATGTTATGTACTTCCGTAATTGTTGTATATATCAGAAATAAATACCTCCTAATATAGTAGCTTTAAGTGAAATGTAATATATATGATGTGGTTGTACTTAATAAATAAATAAAAAAAAAATGCGACGAAACATGCTTTATCGATAATCATGTCAGCTCCAAGTCGCAGGCGGTAAATAAATGTATTTAAATATGACTGATGAGGAAAGAACAATCTTCATTAGGCATCATTAGTCACAGGCTAATGAACTTTCAGACAGTGTAATATTTTACATTCCTGCCCTTTGTTTTTGTTTATTACAATAAGGTATGAGCCCGCGGCATTTAACAACAGGGAAAAGGAGCTACGTTATTCCTTCATTCCCTTCGCGATTCCTGAAAAAGAGACATTAAAGTATAATTGGGTTATTTGAAAATGTATTTTAATGTTGGCCATCAAGTCTCGTCGGCATCGGTCGGGCATATCCTCGAGTACCCCATTAGGAAAAATGCGCATTTATTATTGGATTACGGCACATGAATCATTGCCAGAGAATTCAGACGTAGAACGTAATGTAGATAACTATGTACTCGTACTTGTTTATTAAAGTAGCGTCACTTAAATAGTACATTGTGATACAAGTGAGGTATGCTCACCTGCGGCTCGCGTGATAATTCCGCCTCTGATGTAATTATCAAAGCTCACGCGTTTCATACGTTTTTCAACACATTTTGCGAGGAAAAAATACTTTCATAAGATGAAAATTTTATAGGCCTGCCAAGTTATTTTCTTTACTTATTGATGACAACAGGTTTTTACTCACATTTTAAGGTTAAGTATAATATCAAGTAGAATTTTGGTCAAGTGCGGGTCGGATTTTAGTTTTCCTATACATTTTGAGACCCAGCGCCTGATAAAGGCAACAAGCCATTTTTTTAAAGTTCTTAAATATTTATTTTATTCTGTTTTTTAGTATTTGTTGTTATAGCGGCAACAGAAATGTATACATCATCTGTGAAAATGTTGTATTATGAGCGTTGTACGTTTTGTTATCTGTCAAAAGCTACTTAACACGTTCCAAGGTCAAATTACTTTCCCCACTAGTGGATAAAATACGTTTTGGCCCACTGGTCTTAAAGGATAAAAGACGGCATTCCGAGGCAGTGAGGGGAAAAGAATTTAAGATTCAATTGAATGGCGATTAAGCTTAAACGACTCTCTAAGAAATTGTGAGCAGAATAATCAGTCTTGCCGCTTGAAGATGTGATAACGAAAAATAATTAGAATAGGAACCTATAGATAATATCTCTTATCTGACACATAGGTATCTGCTTACGAAGACACAAACAAAACCAACCTTCGCAACACCCGTCCTCTTCCCACGAAAGTCCCTAAAATTAAGCCACGCCGCGTTACATACATTTCGTATGAACGCGAACGTGGTTACATTAGCACAGTCCCGCGTGTCGCCACGTTCAATACAAAGTACGCGTTGCGACACGCGGCGTGGCTCTAATATAATTTTGCCCTTAACAAGATCACAACTCAAAGCCTGTGTATACACAGCCTGTATGCCAGCTTTCATGCTTTGCCTTGCCCCTACATCTATATTGTACCCTACATCTATTTACGCAGTTTATCAATCTAGGATTGCAATGGCGCACAGAACCAATTACGGGCTGCGTCGAGTGCATGCTGACAAATAACACAAGTTCAAATCAATTTGCAAGATTGAATGAATCACCTAGCTGTATAAAGGTCATATCTACTGTTATGTATTGTACCTACTGTATAGTTGGGTTGTGCCGTAAGGATAAAATAATGTTATCGATAGCGTAAGAAAATTAACATCATGAACCCAGTTTTTTAAAATAATTTGTGGAGGATTTAGTTATGCACAATATCCAAATGATAGGACTATACCCTGCAATAATTAAGTGTATTTAAAGTGTAAGAAATACGAAATACGTGACTTTATTTTATTTTATTTGGGATGCTAACTGCCTATTATACCTAGATTAATATGTTACTAATTAATTACATAGCTTAGTCCGCAGTAAGCTCGATTCTCCATACAAACGTAGTTACGCTCTCTCATTTTAAAACTACGTGTTGGATTGTGACGAAACTTTGCATATACAATGACATGAGGTATATCTACTTATGTCTATAATTAGTTTATGTAGTTTCAGATACCATAGTAAAAAAATACAGCGCATTTAAGTATTTCATACAAAACTTGCTTTTCCTGTATTTCGTTTGTTTTATAAACTGGAACCATATAAACTAATTACAGAAATTATACCTCAAGTCATTGTACATGCAAAGTTTCGTCACAATCCAACACGTAGTTTTAAAATGAGAGCGTAACTACGTTTGTATGGGAAGGTGATCGGCCGAGCTTACTACGGACTCTTAATGACTAAAAGCAAATTACAAGCTTCCACATATATAATGCAACGTAACATCATGTTTACCAAAGTCTCGAAATTATTATGATTTCACACTACATACAGAAGTTGGGCAGCTGATCAGGGCTGTTATTCACTACGCGCTAATGCGGCTCACCCCGCCGGTCACCCGTCACGAAAGTAGACCTCGGCCTACGCTTAGTTAGTACGCATCGCGGTGTCAAGATATATTTGTGGGTGAGCGTTGAGGTGAGCTTAAAACAAGTTACAGAATGTGATGTATGAATGAAATGTTAACAAACACAGTTTTGCAACGGGGATCGTTAGCTGCCTTTTGGAAATAATATGTGTAGGTATATTCAGAGTCCACGACGCGTAGTAAATATACTATCACTGACTCATCTGACACTCACAAGTTCACCGAGTCCGCGCCTACTAGTACTGAGACAGTTAACAGTTTACTGTTTAAAAATTGCTGTCAAAAGTTACATATATCCTATGTTTGTTTTAACTTTGATTTACGGACCGCACTTTATTCGGTCAATTCTATGTGTTTGGTTTACCTTTGACTTCCACGATACAGACCTAGCCTAGTGTGGGTCATCGACTTTGCATTTTTTGTACTGAATCTTTCTGGTAATCAAATTTTACTTTACTTTTACTATACTTTTTTACTTTTTCCTGGCATTTTACTTTTTCACCACTTGTTACTACTGTCCTTCCTCTTCCAGTTCTCGCTCCGAAACTCCACTCCAAGATGGAGTAATTCTTCAGAAATTTCTGAAAGTCTAACCCGCCAACAGTACTTCAGTACTTTTAAGATTTCGATAACCATGAATGGATTTTCCCGAACTAATGGTATTTAACCAGTGGGGATACCTATTTACCCTCTATGTAAAAACTCGATGAGTAATTTGAATATCGGTTCAGTTATTGACAATCAAGAAAAATACTGGAGTTCAAAATATTGACAGAACCTCCTCTTTTTTAGAATTCTGTTAGACCTATTCAATCACCCGCAGTAGATGTTTTCAGGTGGTGGTAATTGAGTAAAATTGATTGATTGGTTTCCTTTTTCTCCAACACTCACCTAAGTATAAACAAGAGGTCATTACAATATTTGTCTCAACAACCAAAACGTGACTTGCTCTTATTAGTCCAATGCGCAATCCGATGTGCAGCCATTCGTTGGATTTTAATGATGAAATCTTTTTGCTGTACCTATTTTACAGTTCGATTGGTAGGTAGGTAGGTTAGGTTAGGTTAGGTTTAACTAAATGTTGTGGTATATTTGGTTTTCAATGTTTAGCCGGACTGTTTTTGCCGTAATTGAAAGCTTCATTTTCCGGAACAGGAAGGCACGATATATATTTGCCGATTAATAGATATCACACAGACTGGCGCGGGCTGCCGTGGCGGTCACAATAGCTGCCAAGTTTACTATTGACCGACAACGCCGACCACACCAGTGTGTTTCAGTTTCACGAGTTTAAATAATGACACTAAGGGATCGAGAAAGACAGGAAGCGTTCGAAAAGTGGTGTGCAGGAAATGAATTAAAGACAAGTTGGACAGAGAAGATAACAAACGAGGTGTTATGATATGTAGCCACATATTATTTTCTCTTTCTGTAAAGTTGAATACTATTTTTGATTTTGTTTTTTTTTTATTCATAATAGACGGCGAAGAATGATGGAACATTTGATACGTCATGACAACTTTACAATAAAAAGTCCTTAAGAGTCCGCAGTAAGCTCGGCCGAATTTCATCTTCCCATAGAAACTTAGTTACGCACTCATTTTAAAACTACGTGTTGGATTGTAACGAAACTTTGCATATATAATAACATGAGGTATATCTATGTCTATAATTAGTTAATATGGCCCCAGTTTATAAAACAAACAAAATACAGCAAAAACAAGTTTTGTTTGAAAAACTTTAATTCGCTGTATTTTTTTTACTATGGTATCTGAAGCTACATAAACTAATTACAGACATAGATATACCTCATGTCATTGTATATGCAAAGTTTCGTTACAATCCAATACGTAGTTTTAAAATGAAAGCGTAACTACGTTTGTATGAAGAATTGAGCTTACTGCGGACTCTTAATTGTAAGCTACGGTTCTGTTAGGTAGATCTCTCTCGTTTCTTTCACTTTCATAATATTTTTTGGATACTTATACGTGCTCATCGGTTTAGAGCACTCTTTACCCGGCCTTTAATTATTTATGCGACGTATGTATCCATCTTTCTAGGTACTCTCGAGTCTTCAAACCCTTATGACAGCAACAAATAATTTCACCTGTGACCGAATCCTAGTAGGTAGCTAATTTATTCATGGTTAATAAACTGGGAGTGTACCGTAAAAAAAATCGTATGTGTTTATATATGAGCTTCATAAATATTCAACACAGACAGCACTTCGGGGGATAAATATTGACTTTGTACGACACAACGCGATAAATTGGGAAAACGCAATGATTGACTCCGTGAATATGGAGATTTGATTGTCAGTGTGGACGTCCCTTTAATGGGCATTGATTGGTATCCTATTGTGGCTTAGGGCAGGAAGGTGCCTACTTATTTATACCTGGTGCCTATTGATGAGGAAGGGTTATCTACTTCGCGCATGATGCATATGTTGTACTCAACTTCTAGGATTTTTTATTGATAATTATACGTCATTCGTACAATACGTCTTCGCTAAAGGCGTAGCGGTCGTAGCGCTTTTAAAAGGTCTGAAAAACGTATACCTAAGTAGTGTCAAAGAACTACCAGGCGATCAATCTCAGACAGACAGTGACGACCGATTTAGTCTAGTGGTTATTGACCTAACTTGCGAAGTTGACAGTCCTTGGTTCATAAAATGTTTATTTGTGTCTTATGTCTGGGGTGTACATATTTAAGTAAATCTTTATTCAATATATCATCCTCTAGTATCCATAACTTCTAGTACTTCTACAAGCCTTATTGAACTTAGAGCTTAAGATGCCAGTTTGAGTTTTGTAAGATAGTCCCCTAATAAATATTGATTAGGTATGTTTGTCTTCTAATTTGATGACAATAAGGTAGTGTATATCCTTTACTAATATTATAAATTCGAAAGTTTCTGTGTTTGTTTGTCCTTCTTTCACGTCGCAACGGAGCGTCGTATTGATGTAATTTTTTGTATGGAGATAGTTTAGAAGCTGGAGAGTGACATAGGCTACTTTTTCCAGCGGGAAAACATCTAATTCCCACGGGAAAATTCAATATGTTACATTTTCCTATAACCACGCGGGCGAAGCCGCGGGCATCAGCTAGTTATGTTATAATGAAAATAACATCCTCCTAGCGTTATTCCCGGTTGTGCCCTAAAGGAGCCCGGGGTCCGCTTTCACACTTTATCCCAAGATTTGGCATAGGCACTAGTTTGGCGAAAGCGACTGCCATCTGACCTTCCAACCCAGGGGGAAAACTAGACCTTATTGGGATTAGACCGGTTTCCGCACGATGTTTTCTTTCACCTAAAAGTTAAGGGATTCGAAACCACGACCGCCGCTTGACAGCAACATGACTGAAACACTATTAGGCTAGGTACCGTAGTTATTTAGTATCTTGGTCATTAATGATCCATTTTTAAGACAATGCCTGCATGTCTGTGAGGTAATAAAATTACCTATGTAACAACTATACATGTAGCAACCGTGGATGCATCAAATGTTAAATGGGCACTTACGACTCTTACTAGTTAAGTAAGTTTATCGTTTCAAGATCGTGACCACATATATCCGAAAGCCAGAACGTTCAGAGCCTCTAGTATAAGTTTTACCGAAACAAAACGATACGATCGCGTTTGCGTTTTACCCTCAATTCGTATGGGATTTGACAGCTAAACGCAAACGCGGTCGTGACGTTTGGTTTCGGTAAAACTTATACTAGAGCCTCAGGCATTTTTCCACGACACTGCCGCCGCGCCCTACTGCGGCGTGCGGAGCGACAGTTCGCGACGTTGTATGCCAGTACCTCAGTTTGTAAGTATATAAATTCCACACGGCAAAAAAAAAACCATACATTTTTTCCATTTCTGCCCCAGGCCAAGTTGGCTCAGTTTGGGTTGCACAGGGCAGTTGCACAACGCTACGGGAGCCCAAATACCGCGACCCATCCACTTGCTTCTCAGACACCGAAAGTACGCGTCATTGCTTTAAGGTGGTTCACCGACCATACAAAACGTTTTTTGACATTCGCAGATTAACGGCGTGATATTTTGAGAAACTTATGTAACACACTCTCATAAATTGGCTATCCATTTGCGCGAAATTGCCCCTTTCCTAGAATAAACTTGTTTAAAATTGTTTTCCCAAAGTATCACGTGACAAACTAATATCACGTGAAAGCCAATTTATGAAATTGTTACATGATTTCTTAAAATATCACGCCGTTAATATGCGAATGTCAAAAAAGGTTTTGTGTGGTCGGCGAACCACCTTAACTTATAGTTGGTTTGAAGCGTAAGAGATCTCGAAATAAACCCGATCTTTTCCTTGTTTCGGTAACCTGATAAAACGCAAACAACGTAAATAAACGGTATTACATTTTGTAATTTTATCTTTTCCTGCAAATGGGGGATGAAATACACGGCTCTCTGCACATTGTTTCAAAGGCAGCTAGGTAGACTTAACCAACCTACTAATTAAATGATAGCCGCTCCAACGATCATCTGTGGTTCGTGCAAAATTTAGATCGTGATACGGCGAAAGAAAATAAAGGAATTACAGAAACCAATAACATGTGCCTACCTACATGGAACACAAAAACCTGACGTGAAAAGGACGACATAAAAGTCTGCAATTCATATTGCACAAAACTTTAATTAAACCATGCAAAAAAACACGAGTGTTTTTACCTTTATTTAACCCCTAGGGCTAAATTCCACAAAACATGCGTAGCAAAAATCATGTTCTATTTGAATTAATCTCATGTTATTTCGCTTTATGCGTAAGGACGCGCTTTAAAACATTAAAAAGATATCATGTTACAGCACTGAATCGATACCCTATTGCCCTAAAAAAACCTACATCGTGCTTACTTTTAATAGCATTCCCGTCCTAGGAAGGCTTGCATAAGCGCGCCTTTCAGTATAACGTGATTCAGGTCGCCGGTACGTTTGCCCGAGGGCCCTGCTGTCACAGTTTCTTTGCTAAAACGACGAGGCTTTTCCCCTCTCTGTTTAAAGGCAGGTACTTACTCTGAGCTTCTGACGATACCTTACAACTCTTTGGAACATTAGGCACCTACTTTGGAAAGTTTTCCGTGTTTGCTTTAATTAGTGGCGTGTACTTTGAAGTCGTGTCTTCGTTAAGTTTGAATTGTTCTGTAGCTCAAATACGCTTTACATTGTAAAGGACTGAAATATAAATGTAAATACTTGTAATATTTAATAACTTTTAATTACATTTCACAAACAATGAAGTCTTCTTACTTAGTTTGTTCAGAAATGAACATGGCAATTTTCTTTAGAGTATAAATCTCAACAACATCCGTACATCCTACTCCAGGAAAAATACGGTTATGAAAATAATTAATTTATAAAAGCATTTTTTTTGTTGGTTTTATTTTAAAACTTTATTCTAAGATCAAGAATCCGACAAACTTTCCACTCGGAAGTAATTATGTGGATTGAAATGAAGCGTGCATTGTCTTTTGTATGATTTATCTTGAATATAGAAAAAATTTAAATGAACCGAAATAAAGACAAAATTATTTATTGATCTTTTTCTGACTTTTCACAAGGTAGGTAGTTCATCATTTTTTTGACGTCTGAAATTTTGTCGGATTCTGTTGCCGGGTAACTATTTAATTCATAATATATTCGTTACACAGAAAAAAATAGGTATTATAAACTATTTCCAAAATTGTAATTTTTCCATACAAGTTGTCAGTTAATTGACTGGACTATCCATCCAACTAATTAAACATTTGACTTATATTATATATTCTAAGAAATGCTACGAGCGGTACGTGTGGCTCGTGAAATAAAGGTCTAATTAATTCAATCAACGTTGTAAAATAACGTTTCATGTGTTGTCAGTTTTTTAGACCTCTTAAATAGTGATGTGCTACAACCGAAAATTACCGAAAAGTTTTAAGGGGCAAGTATCTACCTATGTTTAGGCAAGTCCTCATAAAGTCTACGCATTATTTTATTTATACCGTATCGGTATATTTTTTGTAAAGAACTGGTTTCAGCATGACTTGACTATGAAGGGCACCCCACGAACGAACGCTTAGAAACAGACGCATAGTAAATAAATTCGGAATTTGGTTATGGAATACCACCCGTGTGCGGTAGACCTAAAATAACGTATTATATATAACAAAAGCATGGAATTCAATAAAAAATGCAAAATATACGGAATTTTATTACCGATTATTAAGAATTAAACCAGAAACCGCTATCATAGCACCGCACTGTTTGTAAAAAGCTGGCATCATTATTTGTTGTTTGACATTTCTGTCATTTTACTCCGATGAATAAATGATCAGATTTAAGGTATACAGCCAAAATGACGTATCTATAGACGTAAGGCGCAGCATTATATGCATCATGTGTGTTTCACGTCTGTAAAGTGACAGCTAGTAGACATAAGGGATAAAGCGGCGACATTTTAAGTTGTAAGTATTTCATTATCAATATCCACAGTAAAATTAAGGCATGCATTTTGCATTCCAAATTAGTTTAAGAGGATGCCTTGATTCGAGTCGACCACGCCCCCTCGACGAGACACGCTTATGCCTTCCGCGCACGAGAAATAGAGATGCAACACTCTTCGGGAATGGCTTTTTCGACAAATTTCGATAAATACTTAGGTAAGTTAGCTTAGTGAAGTTTTATTTCATTAAGTGAGATTTTAGATGAGATAAAATACTATTGTACTTGATTGTGTCGTAAAATAATGTATTGTTTGAGTAGGCTGAGTAAAAAAAGAAAAATAAAGACCCAACTTTGGTTTTTTTTTCTATCGAGGAAATTTTAAATCAGATAAACAATGATATAGTCAAGAATCATATATCTGAAATACAGACCTTATTGTTTCTTAATCTAGTCAGAACGGCGTTTCAGAGCACGCGATAATTTCCAATGCAACCCCTTAAACGTCTTTCGCGCACGTTATGAAGTCAAATTGGGATGCAACATACCTATTGCAGAATGACCTGGTCTAGCGATTCCTTTATGATACGATAACTTTCTAATTGAACCGGAACGCAATATCTACGAGTAATAAGTAGGATCGTTGGCTAAGTTGATCCCCATGAGAAAGTATCGCATCTGCAACCCAGCACGGTGTGTGGCTTCGGCCATGACTACGAGCGGCAGCGGATGCGACCCCGGAGTTAAACTCGAGATTCAATTCAATTTATTTATTTGCAAGAACATACGCAGGTGTTAAAAATTATACAGACATGTCAGTAGGGATTACATGCGGGTATGCTTTGCCACAATTTGGCATGCAAATCTTAACCTAACTTGAAATTAATGCTACTGTTATTTATTCATACAATCTATCAAAATATTCATGCAAATTATAAAATGGTCGAGCAATCAAGTACCTACGACTTTAATTTTATTGAGAACTCTATCTACTCATGCATCCTAAATATATGTATAGTGAGCGGTTACCTATCATAAACTCGAAAATCGTATTACCGAATATTAAAATCCCGAAAACGTTTCCCTTTTTATCAGTTGGCTGAATTTTTGTTTGCCCGAAATTTCTTTTCCCATATTATTATTTTCCCAATTCTCAGTTCGTTGTAATTTTATTTCGCTTATGTTTCGAATAGACACTTATTAAAATTCCGAAGGATCATTTGCCAACTAGTTTTAAGTGCCGAAAAGTATTAAGTCCGAAATATTATTATCCCGCTATTATATTAAAAGATCGAAATTGTAGCATGTCGATGCAAATCCTCGATACATTGGTTTGCTATTTTATTAGCGTAGGCGTCAATATTAATTGCTTGACCCTTAGTGTGGGTAAGTGAATACAGACACTTTAACCTAACCTAACCGCCAGCGTGTCGACGTCACCCCGCTTCGCGGGGTGCCTATTTCCGCTCTAAGGGACAGAAGCTAACCCTAACCTAACCTACAAATAATACCATTTTTAGGATCATTTGTTGTTTTTTTACTGCGGGGGGCTTCGCCCTCCGAGCCCCCCCCCCCCCCTTTTGCGCGTTTTGAGAACTCGTGCAGCACTCTTGTTACTTAAATGTTTGGACCTAAGCGCCTTTTCTATCAATTGTTTATTTTTTAAGGTCACAGTTTTAAATGTAACCTAACCCTAAAGTTTATTTTCGCATTGCAATTTTAAAATGCACTTCTTTAGGGTTTTAAGCATATCTGAATGTTTTTTTAATCGTGTAAAATGAGATTTCGATTTTACGTAGCATCGGAATTATGAAAAGGTGGTAAACAATTCGGTTGTCAAATAATAAAGTTGGCAATCGTTCTTCGGGTTATTGAGTTTCGGGAAAACGACAATGTGGGAAAACAAACCAGCGATATTTCAAAAGTATGGTAAACAAAGTATATGGATTATAAGAATTCGGTTAACCGTTCTCGGACAAGTGAAAATCGGGCAAGTGTTTTTCGAAACTTCGATAGGTTACCATAGTGAGCCCACTGTTAGTATTCCATGTTTTATAAATAGTGAGCGACAGTGTTCTAAAGGCTTAGCCTTTTCGATATACCCAAGAGCTTTCTTTTGCAATATGAGAACACGTTTAACATGGACAATATTACCCCAAACCTCCAGGCCGTATCTTATCAAACTTTCAAAATATGCAAAGTAAACTGTTTTCAGCACTAAAGAGTTCAACATTCTAGATAAACTTTTTAGAGTGTAACAGGCACTGGCCAATCTTTTGCTAAGGAGGCTTATGTGGCTTGCCCAACGTAACTGTGTATGTAATTACACCTAGAAACCTGACACTATCAACTTTGGCTATGGGCAGAGGCAAGTCGTATGACATACTATTAGTATGTCTTAGAAAGGGGAAATACAGCGTTTTATCCACATTCAATTTGAGACCATTCGATTTAAACCAATGCGATTATTTGAGATGACCGAATTGCATCGAACTAGATCATTCAAAAAGCAACTCTACCGTCCGAGGTAGAAGATTCCAATTACAGTTTTATAAAAAGTCGGACGCATTAAATAATCTCATCCATACGTGGTTAAATCTGCCTCGTGCGAATCCAGTCCTGTCAAACTGTTCAGATGTACTCTATGAGTAATGATTCCAAGGATAATACATACAAGTCATACCAGAGCTATGTATGTCTAAGCGGAAGATCGAACCAAACCAACTTAGCATTAAGGTAGTGAAGGTCCGCTCTCCTGCAATATGTTACAAATATTATTTGATAAACAAGGTCATAAGGAACTTAGGCGATTCTCCCACTGCACCGCGTCCCGCCGCAGTGCGCGGAAGCGGCAGATTTTTTACACGCGCATTCACGCGCATTGCCGCGTCGGCAGTGTGTTGTACTAGACGTGTTTTCTATATATCTAAATTGAGATTCTTGCATACGATGGTAAAATCTGTCGCTCCGCGCACCGCGGCGGGGCGCGGTGCAGTGGGAGAATCGCCTTAAGGTCTTATCGCTAAGGATTAATGATGACGCCTGTGAAGTGATGACGTAAGAGAATGTATATTAAAAATATTGAATATAAATATACTTTTCAGTACTACACATCGAAATCCGCAAAAGTAAAGTTTAAAATAAAAAGGTTTACATAACGCTGTTAGAGGCCGAAAAACGCTGCGTATGCTACGCCCTAGCACGTGGCAGTGTTTTTTGCAGCGGAAGTCGCTCGTAGAGGCATTTCAGCAATACCTAAATGAAAAAACTAAGGTGGTGCTCGATATGTGAACCCTGATAAATCGGACCTGAGGTTAGTATTAAACAAGTGTCGTTTCACACTAATATGGGAGTGCGACCTCTTGCTTTCACGCATGGAGCAACGATACCGCTTCCGCCGCCTCTCGTAGTCGTGGCCGTCTATAGGACGAGCTGCCAATATGATATTACACGTATCGATCGCAACCTCTCAAACACAAACTTCGCAAACTTATTGCCCATGAATCTAGGCGGCCATATTGATTTAGGACGCGATCAACGTTGATTCAAGGATTTTATATACGGTAATAACACACCGTGATAACAGTTTTCCTATTTTAGAAAATGGTTTGGGTTTATATTGAATTTTAAGCACAATATTTATAGTTAGGCCCGAGTGGTGTCGGGTTAGAATATCACCACCCCCTTTCTTCCCGTGGGTGTCGTAAAAGTCGACTAAGGGAGCAGGGTTGAAGTGTGTTGTGGGCGATGGGCTAGCAACCTATCCCTGCAATATCACATTTTGTCCATCTTTTTTATACCCAGTATGCTAAAAGTGGCGCTGGAACATAAGTTTCATGTGCTCTGCCTACTCCTTTTGGGAATAAAGGCGTGAATGTATGTATGTATGTGTATTTATAGTTTTTATGGAACGTATAAGTAGTAATAGACTGAAGAAATTTCCTTACGAGGCCTATTTTCGAAAGTCGACTATGGTTAGGCACTTGTTAGGTTATTGAATTTGGTAGGTACAGTCGAGGTCAAAGATACGTTTACAATTTTGCACCTTAGTACAGTTATTACTTAAGGCAATAAGGCGCAAAAGTGTAAACATATCTTCGACCTCGACTGTACATGCTTCGTCTAAGATCTATAAAAATATTAGTACCTACACAAGATTATTAATGAAAATAATAACCGTCTAGAATAACAATTAGGTACGAACGACAACACTGTTAAGTGACCATCCTGAGTTTATATAGAACCTTATTACAATGCACTTAAGGTGCACCGATGGTCAGTTAGCCGTGTTGTCGATAGTACGAACTTATTTTACATTTATTTCGTCTAGAATTTTCCTGTTGATTAAGACAGAGTCATACAAAAGCTTTTGCTAACACAAGCTTAAGGTAAAGATTATAAAGCTGCCCTGGAATCCAGGGGTGGTTTGGGGCGAGAAATAATTAATAAAAATAATAAATATGGAATGAAGCGTTAATTTTCCGCTCGGGTTTCGCTGGATCTGGTGTCATAGTCGAATTCACAATGTAATGAGTGGTCGGAAATTTCATACTCTCCCAAATTAATAAGCTACTTTGGTTTTATGTACTTACACGAATAATTAATTGAACCGTTCATATGTTATAAAGATATGATATAATTCTGAATATTTTACTTATATATTATTCTGAGACGCGGTGTTGATGCCGTTACTGTGGGATCTAGTGTTTTAAGTACTTTCTTAGTAAAGCAGGTCAGGTATAATATTTCTCGCGTATAGGTACCTAATAACCTGCATTTTCCAAATAAACTTCACTAGGACTTTTCCACTATAAAACATTTCTAGGACTTTTTCTTTATGCAAATGTTTAACTAAATTCTGCTGCCGAAATAACAACCTCGTAATGTTGCTAAAAAGCTCTTACTTTGGCCGCGCAGTTTCTTTCGTAGGTACCTATACAAATACATTCCCACAGCAGAAAACCCGTTTTTATATAAACAGTTTTATTCCCAGGAGCCCGCAACGTGGGCACTGCCTCTGCATACGGAGTTTCCCATGTTGTCGGTTATGAGCGTAGCGCTACGAAATCTGATCGAAGCAAGCGCAGCGGCTGCGTTCAGTTTAATTCTTAATTCCGTGTCGGGCAACAGAACGTGGCCCATAAATGGTCTCACCGGAAGACCAGTGCTGGCTCGTGAGTCAGCATTATGCTGAAGCGGGACCATTTCGCGACAAACACATACATTTACGTATTTGATTAGCTATTATATATTGTTTTAGGTTAATACTTGGTGTTTATGTTTGTCTCGAATAAATTATTTAAATGTTTTTCATTTTCAAATCTTTGTCACACACACATAGTACGACTTCAGCAGGTCGATATTTTTTACGGCCCGTAGTTGCCTGTCTGTCTTTGATCTTTGTTACATCGACACGCGCGTGCTAACTAAACGTTGCGGTTGCGTCGCCCGAATTTGTAAAAATTTTCAATTACTCGTTAACTAAATAGTTCGAAGTAAATTCATTATTACTACTACATACTACACACACTACTACATATATGAAGAAAATTATAGCAGTCAGGCAGGGTATACCCAGTGGTAACCATTCAGCCGGCTGAGGACTATATTAAAAATTCGGGCTTTAAAACCCAAAATCACGCTATAAAAGCGCATCCCTGAATTGAAAAAAATTTTTTAAAGACCCATCTTATTTTTAAACAGCACTATAAGTTTCATCATCATATCAGCCACTCTACTGCTGGACATAGGCCTCCCCCAAAGAGTGCCAAAGTGACCGGTCCTGCGCCACCCGCATCCAGCGGACTCCAGCAACCTTTACCAGGTCATCAGTCCACCTTACGGGGGGCCTACCCACGCCGCGCCTTCCGGTACGTGGTCGCCACTCGAGAATCTTTCCGCCCCAACGGCCATCGGTTCTACGTGCTATGTGCCCCGCCCACTGCCACTTAAGTTTAGCGATTCGGAGGGTTACCTTGGTTCTGCTGCTGCTACTACAGGTTTACCAAACATAAAATAACATCCCAACTTGAGGAGTAGGGCCGGGGAGGTAGTTAGCCTTAATTTTTAATTTTATTTTATTTTACAGTTTGGTTGGCGTGATTGATTTATATACTCCTGCCGAATTACAGCTTTCTAGTTGTAAGGGTCACTGAGCTAAGCCGCAGAAGGTCGAACAGATGGACTTGGTGATACTATAAGGGTTCCTTGTTGACGGAACCATAAAAATTAAAGATGAATTGTCCTGACGCGCGTTTGAAATGTTACGTGATTGCCCCTCTGGTGTTCCTTTAATCATTAAATCTAACTATCTTATCACGTTTCTGTATTAACCGCCCACTTGCGAAGAACTCGGAAATTTCAGACGATAGTCTTGATTGCTTTCCCCGCTGAACTGTATCTAAAGTAATTACGAACGGAATTGGAATTACATCTGGATTAAGAAATATAGGTTTGCGTGGCGACAGGAATTGTTTACTGAGACTGAGAGGAACTTCTGGGTACTCACGTGAAGTTTCCCCGTGATTCAGAACGTTTCGTAAGAAATTATACTTCACTGGAAAGTTATGATTCCTTTCGAATCTGCTTAGCCTGCGGCAATAGAAGGCATATATATATATATACGAATTATGTTTTGAACTTAGAAATAATGATTAATACCTACCTTACTAATGATATATTAGTGGATAATTTTACATATATCGAGAGAGTAACAGTCGAACAACTTAAAAAATGCACTGAAAAAGGTCAACTTTCGTAAAAAATCGGGCGAAGCAACCGCAATGGGACGTAACAAAGACAGACAGGGAACTACGGAACCCTACACTGCACGTGGCCCGACACGCACTTGTTTAAGTCTTTTTGGAAACTTTCGTTTTTTTCGGTCTCTGAATCATGAGAATTCTTGCTTATGATAATGAAAACTTGTCCCTGTTAATGTTATGTAACTAGCCATGTGACATTTTTTTCATTTTCATTTCTATGATGAACTGGTGATGAACACAAAAGATTGCTCTCTCACCCTAAATAACTTTACTTGAAATAAACTTTAAACTACGCCATACATTAATTTAAGCACCCACACGCTCGGTTGAATGAAGAATTCTCACAAAGTGCGCTATGCAATTTGAAAAGCTCCGTTTACGAATAAAGTGTCACCGCACGTATTCTTATTTACTGTAAACAAAAGCTGTCTTCTCTGGTGCGCAAATACTCCTTACATCATTCATTTTCACCAGCGGTAAACGAGAAAAGCAATTACGAGCGAAGCACACCCGAAGACAAATATCACATAGCAGAAGTACCTAAATTCTCTAAGTCGGGCAAGGCTCGCTTTCAGCAGTCGTGAATTAAGAAACGATTAACTCGAATAGTTTTAAACACTTTTGCTTTGAAATTGGTTTCATTTAATTTTGCACCGGCTTATTTGGTTTCTTACATTGCTTAATTTATTCTACTAGATTTAATTTGAAAGTTTCTAAAGTGTATATTTTCCTTGAGTAAAAAAGTCCGTCACTATGCGGCATCGCATCGTTTACCTTCCTAGCTCAACCCTTCTTTGAGGTGAATTTCGAGTGAAATTCCCACAAAATTAGATACGTGATTCACTTAAAATGTTCATGCTGAGAGATCGGCGTGAATAAACACTACTTTGAATTCAGCATATTACTTACATCCAGAATTCGAATGAAGTAAGTAACTTTAGTTAAAAAGGTTATTACTTAAGTAGGCAATTATATTCCAACAGTGAGTGAAGAAGGGACTTCAAAACGAAACTGGTATTTATTAAGTCTGATTAAAATAGGCCATGCCTAACGGAACGCGAAACGGAGTCTCGCATTCGTATCACTACGATATAAAATATTCTTCGAATGTGTTTACCTTCCCCCCCTTTCTGAACACGTGACCAATTCAATTATTCCAGAAGTCCCGAACTATCCCATCCCAGACGTCAGTATTAGTGTCACTTAGGTAATAAGATAGCCGGGAAAACTAAGCACAAAGACGTCCGTCACCGCGTCACTTGACAAAGACGGGCCCAAGAGATTCAAAAGCCCATTCTGCAGACAAAGTTATTATGTTGATAAGTCTTTTATGGAGTGAATTTCATACGCAAATGATATACTCTGGGACTATTGTGGTGTTTAGGGACCGTATCATAAACATAATAGAGTTGCGGAGCCAAGCCTCGATTTAAAATATGGAGACGAGTTATTTTTAACCAGTAAGAACGTGCTTGACAAAAATGAAACTGATTCGCAAAATATCCCATCCGCCGTCTTAAAAATACCTTGAACGTTAGATGTAGACGTGATACAAATCAAACAAACATAAAGAGTTAAAAAAAATGCAAAAGGTAGCCTACGTCACCGGGAGCATAATTTCGAATCGATCGACACCTCATTCGTCAAAATCGGTTCAGTATCTTAAATGCTACGGTGGAACACACGTACATACAAACACAGACTCTAAAATCATATCCCATCCTTTCGGCTCTGCCGTAGTCGGGCAAAAAGGGTCAGCAAGTCGCTTGTGATTCTTCAAGAATCTGTTTACCATCAGGCAGGCATTATTATTATTTACCACTGTCGTAGCACAAAATAAATGCACTTAAAGCTGTGCCACGTTCAGACTTCACGTCCACTTCATCCGTCCGCTGGTGAGCGTAGGCCTCTCTTCGAGTACACCACACGTCCAGGTATTGCGCTAATCTAATTTGAGTACACGCGTGTAAAAAAATCTATACAACGCATCACCCAGCTGCAAGGACTGTATCATTTGGATCCACCATAACAAAATATTTAACCAAGAAATGTTCACTGTCAGTTTATGTCTGTCAATATCTACTTCCCTCCGATTTTGTATTTATATAGGATTACTTAACAGTACGCATATTATATCAGAAAATTGTCCGCTAAACTAAAAGCGGAGGTCGTTTGTAGCTAGCTATATTTAAAAAAGGGGAAAATAGAGCACCGTTCCTTAGTATCCAAAGCCTTTCCGAAGCTATACGTGCACCCGGCATAAAGAAAAATCTAAGCTCCTTACCTTTGCCTTTTGCATTCAGAGACCCGATTTTTAAAGCCACGGAGATGGCGATAAGTACGTAGGTATAATTTCATGAACATGATGTCCAGGACAGATTAATGAGCACAATACTTACTCGTCCTATGATATTAGACAACAAAAGCTTAATCTTAATAAAAGTCAGTAGCCGTATGATGGCTGCCATTTTATCGTGAAGACATCCTTCACTCTCGCACACATGTATCTCAGAATGTGACAAATTGACAAAGAAGGAATATTATTTAACAATCTCAAAGAAAAAATATTTTTCTTGGTCTGAGGTAACAACGCCCGACATAAGCCATACAAAATTAAAATACAAACACACAAACATTGACATAAGTTGAACCGCAGAAGGTTTTTTAGTAACCTCTAAGCGTTATGTAAATGTACAGTCCCGACAATGACACTCGATTCCGTGGACACTCGTGATCTCTGCTCAATTGAAATATATCAATGATATGGGAGGAAGAGAATATGTATTAGGACTTTCGCTTTGAGCACGTAGAATCAGGGTTCAGTTCACTCTAGGGCATAATGATGTATTAAAAGTATGTCGTATGTATCAACACGAATAATAATCGTCAATAATTAGCCACTTGGAAGTAACATTCAGTTGCTGTCCACCAATTTTACATATATGATTAATCAAGCTTTTCAAAATACAGAAGAAATGTGTCAGGGCCATTTGCAATGCGTGGATAGATGATAGCTGCATACCCTTATTTAAAAAGCTAAACATACTGCCATTACCCTGCTTATATATAAGAGATGTATGTGTCTTTGTCTGCAACAACCGGTCACACTTCAAAAAACGTGCTGAAATCATGCAAAGGCAGACCAGACCAAAAATTATGAATCTGTTGCATAAACCTCGTGCTCGTAAGGCGATTTACGGCAAAAATGTGTTTAACGTGTGTATAAAACGATTTAATCTTACCTGAGTTACTACGGAGTAATAGTTTTAAACACAAGTTATCCACTTGGCTTCTGGACAAGTGCTTCTATAGCGTAAAAAGTTATCGGAATGAAAGTTGACATAGAATTTGTAATTTTGACTCCGTGCTTATTTTGACATTTATTTTATAATTAGTTATTACTAACTTTGTGAACTCTATTATTTTGTTATTGTATTCTTTGCCTATCTATTAAAGCTGTCATATTGTTATAATTATAAATTATCAAGTCGTAACGTACCTAAGCACTCGGAAATGTTTGGGAAATTTATAGTTTTACTTCGGAAATTTATAAGACCTATTTTTGTATATATTCCAGCAAATAAACGATTTGATTAATTGATCAATGGTAGTCGTAAAGAATAAATAAATCTTAACGTAATTTTTACATGGTAAACTGATGACGTTCGTTTTTGTATTATTTTTTTGAAATACGATATTTTGTCTACATTTCAACCATTTTGCTGACTTGCACACGTGCAAAGTTTTGTGGGTTCGAGCACAAGAGTGAAAGACAGAGCAGACAAGTATGCGAGTGCAATAGTTAATATAGTAGAAACTCTCCGAGATGCCCTTGAAGAAATGTTGTACGAAGACACACAGAACCTATTTATTTTTCTAAAATGAATCCTGAGCTATGTAAATAAAATAAATACTTTGTATAGTTTTTAAGTTTTGTACTGTATTTAAACATAAATTTTTATGGTTTGCAAGTATGTTTAAATTAGTTATACTGATATATCCTACTGCCTGAAACACAGGGTATCCTAGTTCAGGCCCTCGTAAAAATTTATCCCTTCATATAATATATTAGTATTAAGCCATTACTCTGTAAAATATGTTTTTAATAATAAATGAATTATGAAATTAGTTAAATATGCATAGCATAAGATGCCCGCTAATTGAGGTAGCTGAAATGGTGCCACCTTAAAGTAAACGTTCTGCATCAGCACGGAAATGACCCTGATTGGCTGGTTCAATACCGACAGAAAATCATTTTGCGAATTGAGATTGGAACGTAAATTTACCTACGTTTATTCGACAGACATTGCTGAATTGACAGCTGCTCGATTCGAATACTGTGTTTGACATTCGACATGCCTTTGACTGTCCATTGGTGCGTGAACGTGTTTCATAAAGAGGTCTATTTCGACTACTGTTTTACAATATTACTCGTAATGTAGGATACATACCTATTTCTTAATACTCGCACCCTTGCAAAGAGTGGAAGGGAAGTACTCTATTTTCTATGTTTGCTTAGCCTCGATTGTTTAATTTGAATTCTCCAAGGCAAAAAAATCCTATTTGTTCAATCAATCAATCAAATCAATCAAAACATTTATTCGTGACAAACACAACACAGATAATAATAAAAAAAACACATTTCAACATTGTTAAAAAACAAAAAAGAAATAATTATAATTTTTTTATAATTTTTTATAATGATTATTTTTAACCTACTGTAAACACAATATTTATTGATATTAATAAAAAAATACAACCGAATTGAGAACCTCCTCCTTTTTTTGAAGTCGGCTAATAAATAAAAGAAATCAAGGCATTTAGTTTGCTATTTGTCTTGAAGTCAAAATAAACCCTACAATTGAATCAATCAATGTATTCTTGGTGTTATATGATAAAATGGTAAGTAAATAAAATATACAACCCAAATGCAATTTTACAGTCTTTTAGGGTGCACGAAGCCAGAGAACGCTTATAGGAGAAACTAATTAATATTTCACGATGTTTCCCACGAATTAATGAAATTTCCTTTTACTCTGAGCGTAGTAAAGTTTATTCCATTTTGTATAATTTCATTAAAATACTGGGAGTCCAAGGGAGCCATTATTTTTGTATTCCAAATTGATTTAAATATGTTTAGCGCGCGAATTCAAACACGCTCAGCGGTCGTGGAAGAGTGTGCGAAACAAATTATAATCAAAAATAATAAAACAATCGAGTTTGAATTGAACCCCTTGAGTTCAATTCAATGATACATTATCATATCCTCGTTAATTAATGATGTTATATTGAACGAGCGAACGAAGTCTACTTGAACAATCCGGCGTTTGTATTAGGTATATCATGTATAAATGTTTGTTCGACGATAACTCGAGTATCGTCGGTTGGAACTTCTTCAAATTTGGTAAATAATACATACATACATACATACATTCACGCCTTTATTCCCAAAAGGGGTAGGCAGAGCACATGAAACGTATGTTCCAGCGCCACTTTTAGCATACATGTGGGTATTAAAGATCGACAAAATGTGATATATATTGGTAAATAATGCAAATGAATTATTATTATTATTATTCTTCTTCTTTCCATATCTCAGGACCAAGGGGTATCGGACTTTTGGAAGGCATGCGTGGGGCCGAAGCCAACAGCGCAGAGGCCCTTTAAAACAAAAATAATGTAAAGCGAGGGATATACATGGCGGATAACATCTCCTAGCGCACAACATGATACACCCGGTGATGGTCCCCGCCAGGTGCAAAGACTATTGCAGTGGAACACTGTGCTGCGATGGAAACTAAGGTCATGGGTTATTGGGTTGAATGGTGGGTGGTCTGGAAAATAGGTTATGGGAGGAGACTAGCGGACACCTGCCGTGACAATTAGTCTCAAAATTGTTAAAAGGCAGTCGACTACGTCGACTGTTTGAGTCTTGGAGCGCAGCGTGGTGTTCCGGATACGATCCATAATGAATTATTGAAACAAAAATATTTTTAAAATCGAACATTAGCCAAAGTCAAGCGGTAGTAATATGTCGAATATACCAGGCCCCTTTTTCACCGACTTGACAATTGGCACCTGTCACTGACAATTCGCCATATATTGCTTGTTCTAGAAGTTAAGGTGGTTGCTACGTTACTTGTGGAACCAGCAATGTACGGAGAATTGTCGTTGTCAGGTGACAATTGTCAAGTTGGTGAAATAGGGGCCAGATGGCTCCGGGCGGATTCACGAATACAGAGTGCATCGCAGTTCGGTGGAACCAGTAGTCTATCATAGGCTGCAAAACATAGATGCAACTACATATTATTTAAACACGCAGCGCGTCCCTTTAAGGCACTGGTCCCACCGCGGGCTAGTAAGCTAGAAAAGTTGGGCAAGTAGCATAACATTGCGGATCGGTAAAGGTCGATTGATCACTGTGCCTGGTCAGGACGCAATGAACCGTTACTCGCCCAACTTTTCTAGCTTACTAGCCGGCGGTGGGACCAGTGCCTGAGAGGAAAGTGAATAAATGGGCGTTTTCTTCCTCGACTGTTTCCTACTCCAAATGTAATTTTAAGAGACGTATAGCTTAGAACGCATTTTAGCTCTGTAGATATTTGATATATATTGAGAAAATTGTTATCAAAAACTGTTTGATTTACTTGCGAGGTGTAATTACAAGCGCACAAAAATCCGTCCGAAGAAGCAATGGCAGCTCCGACGATTTTTTGTAGGCTTGCAATTATAGACACCCACCAAACTTCGAGCAGCGCGCTGTAAATATATACAGACGGGTGCAGCATTTCATAATTACCCAAGTTTTATAGTAGATATTAAGTGATTCAATAGCCAAACTTTATACAAAGTGGCATTCAATCTCTATCGCGAGCTAAAATGAGGTACTACCCGCAGCCTCCCATTCTTTCTATTCAGGTACTTTATACTCGTATTCCTCTCTACTCGTAATTATTACATTTTCTTTTCATCGCCGGCTGATTTGACCGCGAGTTTCCAATTTTCCTACGGAAGACGTTATATTCCCGAGATAAGAAAGTAGTTTAATTACTCAGTCTTGAGTGATGTAACAAACAAACTTTGATCGTGATCGTCTTTTTTCCTCTAGCATGAGTGTTTGCGGAGACGCTGCAGTAGGTAACGATCCACTGACTGCATACAGACTATATTGATTCTCGTATTTTGGAAAACATATATTATAATTATTGATTGAATGTTGGACTTGGAAGACAACAACCAAGTTTTAAAAAAAATGCTATTTGACTGAAGCTTACTACAAACTGACAATAATTAAAATATGTATACATAATCCAATTGAATAGTGCGCAGCGATTCATTACGTTCGAAATTAATAAAATTAATTAATGAATAATTATTATGAAGTAGTTTGCCAGACAGTGGTTGATGGTTGATTGGTTGATGATAGGATCCACTTGCCTGGATGTCGATGGAAGAGCAGATAGGGCGAGTTAGGACTCCACCCCAGCACGTCTATCGTTCTAAGTGTTCTAATAAGAAAGAGACGGATAGTGCGAAAAAAATCGAGAGTATGTCGCGGCCGTCTCATGATAGACGTGCAGATGGGTTTGTGGAAGTCCACACTTAGCGAGAGACTCAGAAGTACTTTGAACACTAAATGATACATACATACATTCACGCCTTTATTCCCAAAAGGGGTAGGCAGAGCACATGAAACGTATATTCCAGCGCCACTTTTAGCACACACTAAATGATAGTGATTATTTTCTCCATTAAGTTAGTCACCTTGTTTATTAAGTCGGAGCATCTTAAAATGCCGGTTAGCGCAGCCCTGCAGGCAGCCGACAGAGAGTCAGAAGAATACTGGCTATGCTATGTCAGCAGCAATGAGGGACCGATTAAGGAGGAAGTCAGTCGCCTTTTATGCTTACTACGATTAATAAAACGGAATACCTACATGCAACATTACATTTTAATAGTATTGCTCCAAATATACTAATCATCGTCATCATCATATCAGCCGAGAGACGTCCGCTGCTGGACATAGGCCTCCCCCAAAGAGTGCCACTAATAACTAATGTAGGAATGTATTTGTTGATTGAATAGAATAGTCTTTCTAACATGACTTTCCAACATAACAATCCTATTAAGTACAAGGCTCGTCACGTTCATCCAAGGATGTATCAATTAGTTAATAGAAGCAATACTCGTTTATTCAATCTAATGGTCTCATGCTGTGAGTATTTACCTTTTTACTATTCCAGTACTGATTTAACTAAATAAAACTATTTAAATGGATTAATTATACACATGTCATGAAGAGGAAACGTGTATGAAGTTGTAAATAGTTGTAAGGTAAGGTTGTATATAAGGGGCGGAGTGACTCGTCCGATAAAAAAAAAAGTTTATTAGTACATGAAATAGACCTTCGGGATGGACATCCATACTATCCATACAAGTATTATAAATGTGAAAGTCTGTCTGTGTCTGTCTGAAGATAGTTTAAGTCTCGAGGAAGGACATAGGATAGTTTTCATCCCGAAAATCATCAACTAAGCATATATCATTGCTTTGGATATAAATCGCATAGCCTGCTATGTTACGTTACGTAAGCGCTCTTCTGTACTTTTAATGTATAGTTACTGCTATTTATAGGGCGCATATTCATAGTTAGCCTATAGGGGACGGTCAGACCTCGTATCATGGTCGGCATTATCACGCGATAAGTGACAAGATAGAGCGTCCGTCTCGTTCTATTGAACGGTGTCAGCCAGTGACGGATGCTCTATCTTGTCACTTATCTTGTGATAAGGTCGTTATACTACGGGGTCTGAAGTTTAAATCAGACTGACGATAACTTTATGGTATTTCATTGAGTTATTCATAAAAAAATATCGCGCCCAAAAAGAGGCAGCCATAGTACTTATACAAACATATTTCCTTCCTTACATTTACATGAAATATTTACTTAAGCATTTATGTAAAATAGGCGATTTAGATCATTAAATAAATGATACTTACGCAGTGATTTTATTAATGAAAATAATGATTATTTTAACAGAAAAATCCATAAGACACCCCTAATAGATTACTATTTTATTAATATAAAATAAGTAGTAGAGACCCAAATACGACGTTCCCGCAAAACATAGAGTAAATAAGGTTGAGGAGAGTAAGTTTTTATTAGAGAAGATCAATCCAACCGTCCCAAAAAGGGCTGAACGTAGGTAAGTCGTATTTCTACAAGGCAGACAGACTTTATTATCAAAGTTTGCTCTTTGTTTATGGACGACAGGGTACTGGAAAATACAAGTTATATATTTATTTAGTTCGCTTTCTGGTTTATGGTAACAACTAATTTGGCGTGAGATTTAGTAGATAGGTATTTTATGTTCGAGACGGCAGGGGTCTTTTTACTTGGAAAATACACGGAACTAACTTTAACCCGCGTAGCATATAGCTTTTTAATACCAAGATTTGTAGTCGGCACACAGATATGTTTAAAGATTTGCATCGTATTTTATTGTATTAAGGCAAAAAATGTATACTTACATATCTTTGACATCGACTGTCTGTAGGTACTAGAACTTTGATATGGCCTATCCTATCCTAGGTACTCTAAGTACTACCTACCACATTTTACGACAGTTATTTTAACTAACACCATCACCAGAAAATGTTTTTTAATAATTTTATTTCAGAATATTTATCAAATAAATGTATCTCTTTGTTTAACTTATTGTGCTGTCAGATGGAAGAAATAGGCAATATTTCTTCCATCGGACAGCACAATAAGCTTTCTAATGTATGCGTATTTAATTGATACACAATTTTTATTCAATTAATTATAATAAAATAATTTGAATGGGGTTCAGGGTTACTCAGGTTGTTTTAGACTCACCCGAATAAATTATGAGTAAACATTACCCGTAATATATTGATTTAAACTTTCACGATTCTCACACATTATTTATACTCGAGCGATTATCTCCGAAAATATTAACATTATCAAAAAATCATTTTAGCAAACCCCTATTCATTTTTAAATACCTATCCAACAATATATCACACGTCAGGGTTTAAATGAAAAAAAAACACTCCCCACGTTACGTATAGGGGAGGTACCCTAATAAAAAAAAAACACTTTTTATTTTACCACTTTGTCGGCGTGATTGATATACATATTAGTACCAAATTTCAGCTTTCTAGTGCTAACGGTTAATGTGATTATCCGCGGACGGACGGACAGACAAAACGAAACTATAAGGGTGCCTAGTCGACTACGGAACCCTATAAAGGCTAAATTCTTTTTTGATCACTATCAAACTGGTTTTGATGATAACTCGCGAAATGACGATCAAATGGTCACTTTTGAAATACATTTTCTGAATGAAGATCTAAGGAACTTCTACCATAAATTTTATTGTGCTGTAAGGTTGACGAATTAAATTTTCTAGCTTTCGCTTTTTGTCGGCTCTTAATGGTTTATGGTAAGATTGATTAAATAAAATAATATTATGATTATTTTTGCAACTAAACAATATATTCCGAAAACAAATGTATGAAAAAAGCACATTACGGGTAATTATTTATACTAAACGGAACGTATCATTATCCCGTTTAGCAGGTGCGCCCATACATTAGGTCGAAAATTTGCCATGCTCGTATTGTCTTAGTTGTCTTTGGTCGTTCGTTGTCTAATAATAAAATTGTTCACTAAGTATTGCTTGTATTGTGTCTGTCTATAAATACATGGTCGATTTGACTTGGGAATTTGAAATCTCTTGCTCATACATTCGGTTCACGGAACGGGCTACGGAAACCTACACTGAGCGTGGCCCGACATGCTCTTGGCCGGTTTTTTATTATATAACATTTGTTGTAAACAAAAATAACGGCAGCGAAGGTTTTAAGCGTGTTTGATAAGTCCCAAGCTATAATATTATGAGGGCAGATAACTATAAAATATTCGAAGAGCCATCACAGATCCATGACAGAATAAATCATCGTAATGCTGCCCTATCAAAACCTGGGGGTCAATCTCTAACGTACTTTTCGCATTCCATTTGGATTTTTATTTCGGGCATTTGATACTCGTTAAGCGGCTTTTCTAACTGCACTCACACTCACTGATCAAACTCACTGATTAAAGCGAGATGGTGTATCCTCCCACCAGTTAGTGCACTGCGTTTAGCCAGGGGTAAAGCTAAAGGCCGATTTAGCTCGGCTCGCGGGGAAGCGAGGATGCGATATACATTTAGGTATACGGTCTTGTTCATAAAACTCTAAGCACTGGTTCGAAAAAGCGTTATTCATAAACGTCAAGAAACTAATAGGTATTTCAAGTCTCTGTTGCTCATGACGACTCGCTGCCTTAGCGAACAGTGGTGGGTTTTTTACCTAACTGGCTCAGTCGCATACGTAGGTTCCACCGCTCCTTGCGTTGGAACCTATATATGTATGAGGACAAGAATAAAAATATATTTAAAGCGGTACAATGTATCCAACGGGCATACCTTCTTTTTTACCAAAATGGCCAGCTGAATTCTCGAACAGCTGATTCATTTTGTTTTAATGTCACCAAAGCCTTTCAATCGCCAAAGATAAAGCTATTCCAAAGCCCTGGCAGGGAGCAGGGATGTTGTATGTTTTTAGGGATAAAACTTCCATCTGAAACGGCGACTGGTTTTTTTAAGCCGCTTATATCGAATATCACTATCGAAACCAAGCTGCCAACATAGGTATTCAATCAAATTTGTCAAATAACGGCTGATTAGCTAACAAAGGAAAGCGTAGCGAAGGTTTATAACGTCAAGTAAGCTAAATGCGCAACTAAAACGTTGTTCAACGGTCTGTCAAGCTATTCTATCGGCTTCATAAGGCCGTTAAAAATGGAATGCGAAGTGTTGTCTATAATCGACCGCCTGAATGAGGTTTGATGGGTAGGCTCGGCATGCCGTGCCTAATCGCGAATTTTTCTCTCATATCTTAAGACGACCTTCTCAGAATACCTTAAAATACTTTAATATAACTAGAAAAGAGCTTAAAAGAGACACATTTGCTCGTAACGTACCTTATTATGTCGCTTTTAGGCTCATAATCCTGGGTATTTATTTATTTATTTAAACTTTATGCACCATACAAGTTAAAGTACAAATGGCGGACTTAATGCCATAACGCATTCTCTACCAATCAACCATTGGGCAAAACAGAAACATTTGGGTATTAAACACGCGTGTCTTATAACAGTACGACACCCGTGTTATGGTTATATCCCGATTGTCACGTTGGCACCAAAATGTAGTATGCATGAACACGGCGTATTCTTAAATAAACCGGGTTGTACAGAATGCACAGCTTTTTAAAAAATTCTCGGCTGGATTCTTACTCGCCTAAACAAATTAAATCCTTTTTGTTAATTAATTGTCAATTTCTTGTTGGAAATGATATAGAAAAGTTTAATTTAGTAAAACTATTCACTGTTGATAAAATTTTACATGAATTAATAAAGGTAACGTTTAAGAACAAAAATATTTATCTTATTTTGTATTGGCTGGTTAGAAATTTCATCTAAGTATGGCTTAACACATGCACGCGCACTGCGCAAACTTCACGAAAAAAAACTGTTGCGCGCCATTATAGGTTATTCCACAAATATTTGTAAACATTGTTAATGCGTGTTTGGTTATTACCAAAAATGTTGACTCGTGGTAGTAGTACTTTTCTAATCAGAAAAGTAATAAACTAATAAATAGAATGGACGCCACTGGAAATTCTTGGCGATGCTACAATATGTGAGTAAAAACCTGTTGCCATCATTAAGTAAAGAAAATAACTTGGCAGGTCTATAAAATTTATATCTTATGAAAAGGATTTTTTCCTCGCAAAATGTGTTGAAAAACGTCGTATGAAACGCGCGAGCTTTGATAATTACATCCTCGGCTTTCTTATCACGCTCACTTGCGGCTCGTGTGAACAATTCCGCCTCTGATGTAATTATCAACATACCTCACTTGTATCACACTATACAGTTGCGAGTTCTTTATTATCTTTTATTAAGAAATTTGACTAAAATAATGCATCCACGGAGCTTTATTTGAGTGCTGGGTTTAACAATTTCAATATTTCATATGTGGCTAAATTTAAAAAAAACCGGCCAAGTGCATGTTGAGCCACGCGCAGTGTAGGGTTCCGTAGTTGCCTGTCTGTCTTAGTTACATCGACGTGCGGTGCGGTTGCGTCAGCCGAATTTGTACGAAACTTGGCCTTTCCACGACGACACATGATTCGAACAAAAATTAGGGATTTAAAGCCCAATATCTCGCCAACGAATTACTGATTTGAAAAATGGTTTTAGAAAACCCATAATATTTTATAAATAATATGAACGAGCTATCCAACGATACCCCACACCATGGGTTTAACGAGAAAGAAAATTACATCCCCGCTTTAGGTGTAGGGGCGGTACCCTAAAAAAAATGTATTGTACTGTTTTGTCGGCGTGATTGATTTCTATACCCATGCCGAATCACAGATTTCTACTAGTAATGGTTACTGCGCTAAGCCGAAGACGGACAGACATACAGACAGACAGACAGACGGACGTGGCGAAACTATAAGGGTTCCTTGTTGACTACGGAACCCTAAAAACGCTTTGTTTGTGGATTGCATGACAGAATTAAGCTCAAGAAGAAAAATAATGTAAGTTGCTTCAGCTTAATTTACGCAAGCTTATAAGCGTATTTCGCTCCCAGTGTATACTTACCTCAAATACATTTTTTTGGAGTCTTGCCCTTTTAAGAAGCAATATAGCTGTCGTATTTAATTATACTAAGGCGTGTGTTACCTTAAGGGGATGCCTTTACTATTGTAGACCACGCCCCGTATATATGAGGTGCGTTTGTCTTCCGCGCACTGAATACAGCACTCTTCTGGAATGGCTTTTTTGGACAAATGTAAAATTTACTGAGCAGTTTAATTCATATTTTCTTCTATGATATATTAGATGAGTGAAATACCGTCATTTTAACTTACTCTGTCGTTTAATTACGTATTGTTTGAGTTGGCTGAGGCAAGAAAGAAATACATGGTGTTTGGTCCATTGTTTGCAAAATTAAAACGGCTACGATAAGATAGGCAGGTAGGTTGGGTCATTTGCTATCTCTTCCGGCCTCCAATTAAATGTCGTGCCCGTTTCTGTTTCGCATTTTAATTTATGCATTAGGAAAAAATATAAGGATTTGCGCATTTCAACATGAATTAAAAAAAAAGGAAGCAGGAGAGCCTACTTCTTTTTCTAATTGAATTGTGTAAGATTGTACGGCTCCATCAAAGTCAAAATTATTTGGCTACTAACGTCTAAAACTAAAAAAAGAACATGTTCTACCATTCTTTAAAAAAAGTTCTCTAGATTAGATTAGATTATTTTATTTTATTTTGAAAATTTACATGTCATTTCATAAAATTAAAATAGCATGGATTCACAAAAAGATCGTCAGTGTATAAGAATAAAAAACAATAATGAATAATATTCAATAAAAATCCAATTTTAAATGAAAACAAACATGAGAAACAAAATACTAATAATAAGGCAACAGGAACAATTTAAAAACTTAATGATAAATGGTACAATGTCAATTATTAATAATTAGCTAGGGCAGGCCACCTTAGATTTAAATTGACCGAAGTCAAAAAATAATAAGTATGCAATAGTCATAATAATATAATAATGTCATCTTAAACCTAAAATATACTCAATATCATTTTTAAATACAATTTCAATTTAGTCTTTGTTCGTCGTATTCCTTTACGGAATACAGCGATTTTGATAATAAGTTCTTTTAGTCGGCGTTATTATCTTTCTAACTATGTGCAATAATGCCAAAAACCCTTTAAGGAACTTTATTAATTTGCCAATTTTGTGTAAGGGACGCACTAGGTTCGTAATTCCGGAAAAGATAGCTTATGACCCAACCTACCGTTTTAAATTCGCAAACGATGGACCAAACACCCTGTATATCAATTTAACTTTGTTTTTTATCTTATGAATTTGCAATTTTGTTTTGTCTTTGGACATAGATACATACCGAAAACTGATGAATTTCGTCTCCTTCAGGGAGAAGATATTAGAGGTACCCTCTGAAAATTTCATAATTTTCCAATTGATGCCCTTAAGTCATGCTCTTATCGTGTAAAAATTCTGCAAATGTTTATTATATTAGAAGGAAATACCGTTACTAGATAATTGAACCTTGATTTCATTGATTCTTTCTTATCGTATTATTGGAGATTATATTTAGAAAGGAAAAGAGTAACTTTCTTGCAAATCAAATCAAATAATTTATTTGCTCAGAATACAGTTGTGTAGATGTTACATTGTTAATTATAAATATGTCCAGTGTACTCAGCCTGCATGCAGGCGTGCAAATATTTTTCGGAGCGAATACTTTTAAATATACACTATAATTAAAGAGTCGCAGTGTCTTGGAATAATATTTATTCTGAGGTAAAAGCAGCTGATTGACAGTTGATTGTACATAGTAACCACAAACAAGATAGGTAGCGTAGCAACAATCAACTTAACAAATACAATTAAAATAATATAAAGTAAAACCAAAAATATACATTTACAAAGTATAAAAATAAAATACAATACAATACTTATAACACAATCAAGAATAATCAAATATACCCATAGGAAAATAAATTAAAATGTCAAGAAATTAAATGAAAATTACAAATGTCAGCCACGATTTAAATATTTTTGGATTGAGTAAAAACAACGGTCTAAGAGCCAGGTAGTCAATTTGTATTTAAAACTATTTACCTCGAGTAATTTTATGTCCTCAGGTATATTATTATATATGTCTATGCACATGTTAAAAACATTCTTCCTATAAATCATCTTATGAGCCCGTGGTTTATAAAGTAAATTCATAATTTGAAGTCTGGTTTCTCTATGTGTTACATCACCTCGTTTTTTAAATAAAGATCTATGGGCATTTACAAACAGACATATTTCCCGTATATATAAGCAAGGTAATGGAAGAATGCGCAGTTTTTTTAATAAAGGGATGCAAGAATCATCATTCCAAGCATTACAAATAACCCTAATACATTTCTTCTGGACTTGAAACACTCTTTCCACATCGACGGATCCACCCCACAGAATCAGGCCGTAACGAAGAACTGAGGACACATAGCCATGATATGCTGTTAACGCGGCTTCCACTGAGACTGTTGCTCGAATCGTAATGATGTTAAATTTCATTCTATCAGTGGCGGATCCAGGATTACGGTTTGGGGAAGGCTTTTGTGGGGGCTGAGCCCAGCTGAGGCCTAGATTTTAGTAAGGACTTGACTGCTTTTAACGGTGGGGGGGGGGGGCATGTATGATTTTGACTATCTCTGCATAAAGATTAATGTCCTACCGCTCTCTCAGATCTTCAGGCCATACCGTAGTTTGTCTAATATTTTAACAACATTATAATTAGGTATAACCGCGGTGGCAAACTATGGTAGACTTGACATTAGCTGTCAAATTTACTATTGGCCGCCACCGCAGGCCGCGCCAGTCTGCGAGAGCTTTAAGGTTATTGGAACATTTTATTGGAGAAACATAGTTATAGATAATTACTCACAATTATTACAAAATGCCGGGCGAATCTCCTAGCGTTTGAACCGCTCGGTTCTAACGTCATTGACAGCTCAAGATTATTTCCGCATAGGTAAAATACATACCGCGGTAACTAATCAAAAGAGCCTCAGTAAGTACCGGAATTAGCTTACGTTTTCTTCTTGATATTTGTCTCTTTTAGAAGTCCGCAGTAAGGTCGAAACTAATTACAGACATAGATATACCTCTTGTTATTGTATATGCAAAGTTTCGTCACAATCCAACACGTAGTTTTAAAATGAGAGCGTAACTACGTTTGTATAGGAAGGTGAAATTCGGCCGAACTTACTGCGGAATCTTAACAGTATTTGCTGACGACGACAACGACGAAAAATACTTACGCCTTAAAAACGCTGATATTCCCGCCGCCCCCGCGATAGTTCAACCGTCATTTGTTCAAATTGTTCTGACTTCCAAAGAGTAAACGCAAACCCGTAGACATTCATTCCAGAGACAACAAACGGACAAGTTAACGTTATCGCATGTCGGCGCGATAATTGCCGGGATGATTTAAACGTTTCGAAGTTTACCCGCCAGGTGAATGTTTAAGTACTCGAGTCGCAGTGCCGCAAAGGACTTGGACAAAAAGTCATAGACAAATAACCCTGAATCGCCAGCAACGAAATGTATAAAAAGTTGAAAAACCCCCGACATTTTCTTTTCAAAGTTCTTTATCTCAAAAACGGCTGAACAGATTTTGATGAAACATGGCTAAAAACACTCGGGATCACATCAGCTTTCGAATTAAAAAAACCGCATTCAAATCGGTCCATCCGTTTGGGAGCTACGATACCACAGACAGATACACAGACACACATATACACAGACACGTTAAACTTATACGAGTAACACCCATCTCTTTGCGTCGGGGGTTAAAAATGGGTTCAGTATAGTCAGCCATTTAGGTATGTTTAAAAAAAAACAGCCCCCGAAACGCATTTATATGATTTTTTCGAAGAATATTATACTTATTGTACCTCATTATTACCACATATTTTTTATATTTACTAACCGTAAAGAGTTCAAAGATCACGGCTAAAACAGATTTTTCAGAATCAAAAAATATATTTTTCATTGTGTCATTAATCTAAAATATCTAGTACACCACGTCGTTTTTGCAGTAACTTATTATATATTTTTGATGTACATATTATGCCTACGGGTTTTTTGGCGAACTCCTTTTGAGACCATCTAGCGCAAGGTTTGGAAAAGGAGTCGACAGTTTTGCCATATACATACATGTCAAAGTGCATTCATTACGAGTAATCAAATTGCATAAACAAATATTAAGTAAGTTCTTAATACAAGTACTACTATAACGAACGATAAAGAAAGAACGTTCGATTTAACACTTTTTATGTTATCTCATGGATTGTCCTATATATTTCCATCTGTAATCGAATCACTAAAATTTAGGAAGATAGGCGCTTTCTCGTTAAAAATGACAGAAATATGAAACAGGGGATATGTCGGGTACACTACACGTCACATTTAGCAAGTCAAATGCCGCCCACATTACTACGAACTCATTTCAACTACCTTTAAACAACAAAGCTAGAGCAAAGCTATTAACCAAACAAACGCATTCCCTGTTTTTTCCGTCGCGGAAAGCACAAAACAAAACCACCGTCGAGCATGATAAGTGAAAGTTGGATTCGATTAAGTTTTCCAGCATTTAATCAACCCGATAAAATCATCTCCATGCGGGTTGGCATAATGGCTAAACGCCAAGATAACAAACCATTAAAGAATTACACCACACCGTCGCGAATCTGGCCCGGCGTTCGGTCTCCGAGTTCAGCCGGGGTTATATATTAGAGCCACGCCGCGTGTCGCAACGTAATCGGTTACATACACTTTGTATGAACGTGGTTACATTAGCTCAGTCCCGCGTATCGCCACGTTCAATACAAAGTACGCGTTGCGGCACGCGGCGTGGCTCTAATATAACCCCGGCTTTCTCCACACATTCGCCCATGCGTCAGCCGGCAAACGGTGCCGTCAAAATTGCATTGTAAACCGAATGTCAACAATAAAGTAGCGCTTATGTGATTGTGACTAACACTTTATTTCATCATAATCATCACATCAGCCGAAAGACGTCCACTGCCCCGTCAGTCCACCTTGTCCCCGGTCTACCCACGCTGCGTCTTCCGGTACCTACGTGGATTCTAGAACCACGGTATGCTACCAAAACTCGCCCAGGAACGGCTCAGTTCACTTTCGTTATGGTACATAGTCGATGGCCCGTCGAGGCCCAACTTAAAAAGTAACGTTAAAAAAAGCACGGTGCAATCACGGCCCGAGCTCGCCACGGTGTACCCAGGTTCACCCTCAAATCCCCCGGGCCCATTTTACTCTAGTTTCGTTTAACTAGTATCGCGCGTTGTGGGACAGCTTTTTAGGTTCAATGAATCCGATTGCGGTCTGAAAGGTTTCTGAAGAAAATGTATGGAGGTCCGGTGAAAAGGTAAAAGATTATTTTTAAGAGCTGTCCAGCTTGCGTGTAAATTGGCCTTTCTGTATATACGGTAACCTTTGTGGTTTTATTTGCGTATTAGCTAGTGCTCGCGATTACAAACTACAAACGAACTTCTATGGTCAAAGGATGATTATAGGATAATTATAGTTTAGGGCCTAAATACGGTTCTTCCCTTCTCCATATTCTGGATTCAAATCCAAATATTTGTAGGATGAGCATGAGTATTTGTCTCTGATTCTTGGACGTATTCGTTGTATCGTATCCTGTCGTAATTATTTATTTACCTATTTCATATGACGTTTTTTACCTACCCATAACACAAGCTTTATTGGGCTGATTGGCTAGTTCGATTTGAGTAAGATTACTATACTATAATATTTATATATTTATTCAAATCCCAAACGCATTTCAATATGTGTCGTGTGCTCTTTCTAACACGTTAGTTGTTGAAATCGGAAGCAACGAACAATAATGGACCTCTTGATACTTATACCAAACAAGAAAGCGAAATTGTATCCAACCCGTTCAAAGCCGATTATACGTGATTGAGTAAGAAATATCCATACAATAAAATATATACTAAGCTACGCCAAAAAAAGAAGGTAATTTATACGTAAATTTAACATCAAGCATGTTATGATAAGGGTATATATTTTTAATATACCTACTCGTAAAGTTATGCCACAAACTGCGTAAAGCTTGGCAGTAACCACGTTTTACGGCATATGATTTGTTGTTCAAAAGAGTTCATAAAGGCGTAAAACATGTTATGCACGTGCTCGATTGTATTATGTACGTACTCAGCCCCTGTATTCATACATATTTTATTCATTTTATTTACGGTTTATTGCAAATAACTCAAAATAACACGCAGTATAACTTATGAGACCATACAGATAGGAAAACAAAAGTAGTCTGTTTCTCGAAAATTTAGGGCACTAAAGGATGTTTTTTGGCTGTACGCCCCAAGGCGTGGTTTTGATAATCTACTACTGCTATTGAGAACAAGAGATAAACATTAAAACTGAATGAAACGCAGCCTAACATTAAAACTACGGAAATAATTTTGACCAGGAATACCTTAAACGATACCATTTTGAAATAAAACTAATTTGTGCCATTTCAAATTGTGACATAAAATAGATAACACAAACAATTCAGATCTAACTAAGCAGTTTTCCCTTACCCACTTATACACGGATTGGCTTTATTTGAATTTATTTGGCTCGTTAATTTTTGCCTGTTTCAAATCCCAAGCGTTTAACAAAAAAGCCAATCGACTTTTGATTCGATGTAAATGATATCGTCTATTATAATTGGCTTATACGGACGTTGTCACTGAAAAGTCAGCGCATCCGAATTCCCAGCAGGCTCGTGTGAAAACCCGATTAAACTCGGATCGCGAGCAGGATTGGATAGGTACTCGATTAGCCACGCTCGGCCAACGCACGCCGATTCGGCATTTACTTCCGAATCACAGTTGTAGCTTATATGTATAGGATATAGGTGCGCGGGCTGGGTTTCCGCAACTCGAATAGCGACTATTATATTCGTGCCAACCCAGGGCCACCAGGAAGCCTAGCGGAGCTTTTATGTTGCCGACGGTCTCCGGTAGTGACCCCGGTGTTCCGAGGTGCTTTGCCTGGTATTCTGCTACCCTCACAGTTGTATCGGACAAGATGCAGGAAAATGCTTGGAAGGTTAATCAAAGGCAAACTTCACTTAATCCAACCTCTAAAACGTGCACTGAAATGTTACACTTACTGAAATCTTACAGCTAAATTCAATCACGTTAAATCACTCTTACTAAGTTAATTGGCATTGGCTGTATGTATGCATACAGCCGAACATTGCATGGTCTTCTTTTCAGTCTTGCTCATATCAGTGATATAACGTGGCTGTTTAGACAGACTGTTGGTCCTCGGTTTCGCATATTCTGTTGGTGGACTTTAACGCTTTTCTTCGCGGAAACCACGGATGTTTTGCTCTGTGATTTCAGCAGGTCGGTCCATCGGATATGAGACCGTCCTCTAGATTTTATATGACCTCTAAGTAACATATTCATTTTGAACCAAATACTTGTATAACTTGGGTGGCCTAAAGAATCAAACTCGATAAAATAGTTTCACACTATTAATAAAATATATATAGAAATAGAAATAGAAATAGAAATAGAAAACGTTTATTCGTGACACATACAAAATAATAACAAAAGTGAACACAGAAACAAAAACAACAGGTATGCCACGAAAAGGCCCCGACTCAGCATGGTGCAGGCCTGTTGGCCAGCGCTGGTCTTCCGTCGAAGCCTTTAAGTGAGTGGGTGGGAGGGCAACACAAACAGTATACATCGCAAACATGAAAACGGAAATAATATATATATATATATATATATATATAAAAAAAACAAAAATAAATAAACATAGAATCAAAAAGACGATCGGTTGACAGTTGCGCGACATCAGCTGTGAACGCGACCATAACTCGCTCTGTCAATGTCACAGCCATAGACAGCGCGAGCCGGGCGACGCCAGGAACAGCAATGTCAACCGAATGCACAGTTTGTGAGTTTGATCATAGTAACATACAAATACAAGCTTAAAACTAATACATTATGGCGTTAAACTATACGGCAACAAGCACAGCGGATGGGACATTACATGATGGTGAGTTAATTTCTCAGGCTACTAACATTTCTTGAGTGGCATTGTTTTTAAGCCTTTACACTAGAAATAATGTAATAATTAATTACTCCCTTACAGACACACTATAACATAATACAATAGAAAAACGAGCACAGATGAACAATATATACAAGTGTTATTATATATACTATGCAAATATGCATGGCAATGCGGAAGGGACGAAAAACACGACAGTAAGTTTGTTAAGACCAATATGAGTTTGTTCAGAAATAAGCAATTGTAATATTAGGTAATTATAATGTAGTAGTCTAACTAAATTATATTGTATTCAAAATTTAGGAATGTATAATTAGGGAATAACCTGTAGCCAATAAGTAAGTAAGTAAGTAAATGAGTAAAAATTGCATGCTTCTTCAAGCAAAATGACCCCACTACATTTTTGCAAATAAATATTCTTATTCTTATTCTTAAGCATACAAACAGTTAGTCCGCGGTCTTAAATATAACTGGTTTCTAGTATCAAAACTTCCTCACTTTTTTGATGTTTCAGCATGAACATTTTGAGCTGAAATTTGAAACTATAAATGTTTTGCAGGTTCCTGACAGGAGGGGGGATGTTATTCCAGCATTTAGAGGCGACATAACGGAAGCTACCCCTAAATGCTGCACTAGCATGCCTTGGTGTTAACAGTTGAGTCGCACACCGCCGACCACCACGGGACCTGCTGACAGACAACTTCTCAAAGAGATATGCTGGAGCCTTATGGTTGATTACTCCAAAGAGTAATGAAGCTAAGTGAAGTTTACGTCTGTGGTGTATCTTCAGAATGTTGTGCTTATTAAGGAATGGGGTCACATGAGCACGCAGGGGTACATTAAAACAAAAACGTGCACACGCATTCTGAACACGCTGAATAAGTTTTTTAGTTTTAGCAAGGATACGAGGTCCATACACTACATCAACATAATTTAGCTTGGACAATACCAGCGCTTCCACTAATCTAATTCGTAACGTCTCATTAATGAATGGCCTAATTCTATACAGCACCTTAAGCTTGTAGAAACAACCCCGAACAGCATTGGCAACATGCTTCTCAAAGCGGAGCCCAACATCCATTATGAGACCTAAGTTCGAACGCGCCGACACGCTCGGCGAACACGACGTCACGCTGCTCCAGGGTCACACCTAGCTTGGCAGCGAGGACCACGACAGTATGGACGACGTTCTCCCCTTTAGCCTCAGGAACATGCCCTATGTCTAGGTCGGAGAGTAACGCGTCCTGGTCGCGGTCATTCAGTTCGAGTTGCAGCCGCTCCACTGTCTGCTGCAACACGAGCACCTCACTGCCCTGAGGCGCTGCGACTGTCTCCGCCGCCTTCCTCTCAACCGCATCCAGTCTCTGTTCGATACTATCAATGCGCGCGGTCAGCATCGTCATGGAGGCCCGGATTTCTTCTCGGAATTGTCGCTGCTCCGCCATGTACATATTGAGATCACGACGTAGGGCAGTGATCTCTGCATCATCGTTTGACCGGGGCGCAGGCCCGGCAGATACAGGCGCCGCTGGGGCCATTCCCTCACCCAGGCCTTTAACCGGGGTCGAACTGTTGTCCGTCTTCCGCTGTTTCGCCTTACATTCGGGACAGGCCCAGTCATCAGGGACGACGCCGGCGATGCCAACACACTCCTTGTGGTAATACCGGCGGCATTTGTTGCAAGAGGCGGCACCTGCCGGCGAGAGGAACTTTTTGCAAGCCACACACTTGTTCATTTTATCGATCGCTGAGCAGGGGCTATCCGAGAGTTCCAAATGTTCAGGCTAAGTTCGATAGATGGCGCTGTTTATAGAAGCTTCGAAATTAAAATCCTAAACAGGATTTATTTAGTTACTAACGATTTATACACTTTAATGAAAATAGTTTATTGTTAAATGTTAGTTGCAAATAATAAATTGTTTTATAAAAAGGTCTACATTTGTTTTACCTAACACTAGCACGACCTACCCTCACACGTAAAAAACTAACTTGATTGTACACAATTATACAGTACAAAAAACGCACAATCACGGGCGCGCTGAGCGCTGCCAACACTCACACCGCGCAGTCAGTAGATAAGGCACACGTAAACGACTACAACGTAGGGACACAGGTTGTTAATATAATTATTTCGTACAATATAACGCGAGCGTACACCGTGTGTGTTACCGCCCGTAACTCGACTCCATATCGCTTTCAAATATTATTTTTTTATTCACCATTCGAATCTCAACTAAAAACTCGTGTTAATCAGAAAAAAAACGCAATCTCTATGTGAGTGAAATAAATATATAACAATAAAAGACTCATGAAACATATTATATTCCTTGTCATCGTCGGGAGCTGTGAAAGTATGATGACAAAGCAACCGCAGTAAGCGTTCCGTCATCGGCGCAGTTAAGCTCATTTTCTCTCTTACGTTTCTCTCTATTTTAGTTAATGAGTTTTGGAAATAAAGTTCCTTACCCCCACTAGGCAACCTTGGGGAATTCAGCCTCCATTCCCTGTCATCCATGTTGTGATCAGCAGCGGTAGGTAATTAGGTATACGCTGAAAATATTAAAATGTTTGAAATGTCTGAATGTCAGTAAATATATTTGATTACTTTCAATAGTTGTTAATCAACATTAAAGTATCAAGGACCTGTATAATTCTACTAATATTAGAAATGTTAAAGTTTGTTACTCGATCACGCAAAAGCGGCTGAAAGGATTATAGTATATAGTAGATGAAATTTGTCATAGATTTTTAACCCGGATTAAAACCACTTTACACTAACGCACTGGTGGCTAAAAAATAGAAGAATTATTAAGATTTTTTGACCTCAATAATTCTCTCTCTCTCTCTCTTCCTAGCTCTATACATGCCACATGATGATGGAGTCAGCTTTCATTGGGTTACATACGTCAAATAATCAACAATATATTTTTTAATATTTATACTCCGAAGGCCGGGATATTCTTTTATAATTTTAACTTTACTTTTATTACTTTTCATTTCCCTTCAATAGCTTAGGTAGACAAAGGTAACTCTAGGTTTGAACTTAGCTTGCCGCATGTCTAGTCTAGATATCGATGTAGGACAAAATGTATCAAGGATGTATATCATCAACAATTGATTGGTTATATATATGCATTAAATAAACTAGAATTGCTGCATGCGTTTGATGAGATAGTTTACTTGCTAGCTTAAAACCTACACCCACCTAGCTTCCATTTATACAGACTCTACCAATAACAACTGAAATTGTCATGTTTCGAACTGGCATTAAATAACTGTAGTCGGCACTTTATATCAATCACAGCTCAAATACAAATGGTTTAATTTTAGCGACAGATCCCACCGTCAGTCGGGTAGATTGATAACGATGCCCATTAAACGTGGCGCGTTGATATTTGCTCGACATTTGTTCAGTGTTGCCACGCTAATTACAATCAAAACCTACATAAAGTATGACCATTGCTCTATTAACATAACTTGAGTCGGTAATTGATACAAGGGTACACTTTAAAGGGATTTTAAATGGCAATAAAAAATGGCGATAATTTAGATTAAAATTTCTTTATTTCATAAAATAAATTTACATTATAAGTTAACTTTAAGCTAATTTACACGAATTTATGTAATGATCGTCAAATAATGAATATTAATTGAATGAGATGTCACACACAGGTACAATACAACATTAATATGGACATATATTACAAAATTATTCATGATAAAGTCAAAATAGGGAATATAAATATTGATATTGATATCTCGTAATGATCGTCAAAATAAAAACCAGAACATTATCATATTATAAAACAATTTAAATTAAATTAACCATGTCAAATCTATTATATGTCCATATACTCACATACAGAATACAATGGATGCTCTAATAAAAAGATTCTCAGCTGACGTTTGAATGTTTCGTCAGATGGTTCAGTTCGCAGTTTGGCGGGTAGACGCTCGTACTCGTAATTCGTTGCGCCAATTACCCTAGGATTTTTTACTGAAAGTGCCATGCGACGCGGTACTGTTCTTAGCCTTCCAGTGGATCTGAGCTGTTTACCTGGTACTTCCACCCGTTTAAACGTTCGTATATTGGTTCTCACAAACATTAGTACCTCAAACATGTATAGGGATCCCGGGGGGGATAAAACTGCCTATTGCTTTACCTGTACTGTCTCCCTGCATGTCTCTTTTATAACTGCTTTATTTGTGTGAGGTACGTGCAATAAATTGTATTTGTATCGTATTGTATTGTATTCATCATCATATCAGCACTGCTGGGCATTGGCCTCCCCCAAAGAGTGCCACAATGACCGGTCCTGCACCCGCATCCAGCGGACTCCCGCGACATTTACCAGGTCATCAGTCCACCTTGTGGGGGGCCTACCCACGCTGCGCCTTACGGTACGTGGTCGCCACTCGAGAACCTTTTCGCCCCAACGGCCATCGGTTCTACGTGCAATGTGCCCCGCCCATGTATTGTGTTGTATTTATTATTTTGAGAGAGACAGGGCACAGCGAACTGTCATCTCGCTAATATTTGGAGCCCTGACTGGGGCAGCACCTAAGCCTTATATCACCATTGCTGCTTGCTCTGTAGGTATGTTGCATGTTGTGTTGTGTTTCTGATGCGTAAGTCAGAGCAAGTACGAGACGAAGTTATTGGTGTATTAACGTCATATCATAAAGTCCATTACTGTAACTACTTCACCTCATCTAAATATAATAATACTAGCTTCTGCCCGCGACTCCGTCCGCGTGGAACTTGTTTATATCGTAGCTCGATACAAACTTTCATCCCGCATTTCACCCCCTCAGGGGACGATTTCCGGGATAAAAACTATCCTATGTCCTTCCCCGGGATTCAAACTATTTCCATACCAAATCTTATCTCAATCGGTTCAGCGGTTTAAGCGTGAAGAGGTAACAGACAGACAGACAGAGATAATTAATAAATAATAATGGCTATGGATGTACATTGCACAAGTACATCTTGATTCTCGAAGTCAAATTAAAATACCAACTTCACCCTTGCCAGAACACTGTTCACATAAGAAAGCGTGAAAAGCAAAAAGAGATTCAAACTAAAAATCTGAAGCTTACCAGCGCGTTTTGTTAAGTAGTCGTGAGGAGCACATAAGCGGCTTTTCTTGAAGGGAGACAAAAGTTCCCGTGGGAAAAATAATCACTTACCGTCAGGGAGTAATGAGGGCCCTCAGCTAATGACTCGTTTAGGAAACGGTGGATATAGGACGGGCGCACACTTGCCGCGACGTGTGGGTAGTGGAAGATATTGTGAAACTTTTGTTAACCCATTCAGGGCCAATGACGACACATATGCGTCAGACCGCCGTAGTCGCTTTCCGCTACATACGAGGAAAACCTCGGGATCGGCTACGAGCGTAGCGCGTAGCTATTCTTGGCAGTGAAAATGTTAACTCATTCAAAGCCAATAACTAACATAATGCTTCAAATCGGAAATGCTGCTACGCGCTACGACGTAGCACACGTGGCGTTGCATGGCCTCGTGTATGGGCGCCGCTCCCGTGGGTTCTCCGCTGAGTAGCGGAAAGCGCCTACGGCGTAGGCACCCGCTAGGCGAGTTCCTGGCAGGCAGTGAAAGTGTTTTAACACTTAGCGGGATAAACACGGGATCGGCTACGAGCATAGCGCGTAGGGATTCTTGGCAGTGAATGTGTTAAGCTGATACTAAATACGGCTTAGTGCTACGAGCGTAGCGTGCGTGGCTGCCTACACAGTTAATCTACACAGTTATTTATAGAGTAGTTAGAGCGTGACAGTGTCAGATACTTTTGGCGCTTTGTTGGGTCAGATACTATTGCTCTGTAAAGGACCCGTCATTTCTTCCGAGCCTTGTTCAGAGCAGGTCAACTGGGCCTACCTTATTCGAGAAAACTTCAACAACAGCAGTTAGTGCAGAAGAGTGTAGCACAAAATCAAGGAAAAAGTCTTGGCAAGCAAATAAACATTTTAAAAGTAAAAAAAAAGAATCGGCGTCATCCAGTCTGATAGTGATTCTAAAGTAGCAATTATTTTTGGATCGAATTCACCTAATGTATATCCAGCTTTACGCACTAGCGACCTTTGACGAAGTATTAATAATTAATGACACGAAATTACTTACACATTGATTCGCTAGATTACCGCTGAATGGGGTCTCCTACAAATGAATTGTTGGAGCTTTTGGCGGGTGAGCGGTTAATCTTAGCGGTCGAAAGGGGGACACTCTATACTGCGACATGCAAAACGACAACCGAGCTCTCTAATACAGGGTTAACATTTAATAGTTCCCGTGCAAGGTTACAGATATTTATTTATTTAAACGAAAGAAGTTACGGTAGCCTAGTGGTTCAGGCATGCGGCTGCCAAGCGGCGGTCGTGGGTTCGAATCCCGGCTCGTACCAATGAGTTTTTCGGAACTTATGTACGGATTATTTACCGTTAGCTTTTCGGTGAAGGAAAACATCGTGAGGAAACCGGTCTAATCCCAGTAAGGTCTAGTGTTCCTCCTGGGTTGGAAGGTTAGATGGCAGTCGCTTTTGTAAAACTAGTGCCTATGCCAAATCTTGGGATTAGATGTCAATTCGGACCTCGGGCGCCTTTAGGGTATAGCCGGGAATAACGCTGGGAGGATGATGATTTCACAAAAGAAATACTTATCCTACAGACTTAATACGTGTTAACACTTTCACTGCCAGGAACCTGCCTAGCGGGCGCCTACACCGTAGTCGCTTTCCGCTACATACGAGGAAAACCACCGGATCGGCTACGAGCGCAGCGCGTAACGATTTTTGGCAGTGAATGTGTTAAAGCAAAGCGGAAAAGATTGTGGGCAGTGCATATAACAAATTAAAAAGTAATAATACGGTACTCCTATACGGCAGATAATAATATGGTGTGACTTAAGGTGGTTCGATTTCCATACAAAAAGTTATTTGACATTCGCAGGCTAACGGCGTGATAACTTTCATAAATTGGCTTCCCATTTGCGCGAAAAACTTTTTTGAATAAACTTGTATAAACTAGAATAATTTGAGACAAATGGTTTTCCCAAAGTATGACGTCAGAAACTAATATTTCAAATTATTCTAGTTTATAGGTACAAGTTTATTCAAGAAAAGAGGGAATTTCGCGCAAATGGAAAGCGTATTTATGAAAGTGTTTTTAGTTTCGGAGCCTATTCAAAACAAACAAACAATCTTTCCTTTTAATAATATTAGTGTAGATGTAGACTACGAGTTTGCGGTGCTCGCAGTTGAGACCAACTCTGATCATCTGACATGAAGGCCTTTATTGGAGCCCTCGTCGCGGCTGGTCGACACTAGAGCTGGCGCTTGCCTCTCGCAGATAATTGTTTGCGGTGCTCGCAGTTGAGACCAACTCTGATCATCTGACATGAAGGCCTTTATTGGAGCCCTCATCGCGGTTGGTCGACACTAGAGCTGGCGCTTGCCTCTCGCAGATAATTGTTTGCGGTGCTCGCAGTTGAGACCAACTCTGATCATCTGACATGAAGGCCTTTATTGGAGCCCTCGTCGCGGCTGGTCGACACTAGAGCTGGCGCTTGCCTCTCGCAGATAATTGTTTGCGGTGCTCGCAGTTGAGACCAACTCTGATCATCTGACATGAAGGCCTTTATTGGAGCCCTCGTCGCGGCTGGTCGACACTAGAGCTGGCGCTTGCCTCTCGCAGATAATTGTTTGCGGTGCTCGCAGTTGAGACCAACTCTGATCATCTGACATGAAGGCCTTTATTGGAGCCCTCGTCGCGGCTGGTCGACACTAGAGCTGGCGCTTGCCTCTCGCAGATAATTGTTTGCGGTGCTCGCAGTTGAGACCAACTCTGATCATCTGACATGAAGGCCTTTATTGGAGCCCTCGTCGCGGTTGGTCGACACTAGAGCTGGCGCTTGCCTCTCGCAGATAATTGTTTGCGGTGCTCGCAGTTGAGACCAACTCTGATCATCTGACATGAAGGCCTTTATTGGAGCCCTCGTCGCGGCTGGTCGACACTAGAGCTGGCGCTTGCCTCTCGCAGATAATTGTTTGCGGTGCTCGCAGTTGAGACCAACTCTGATCATCTGACATGAAGGCCTTTATTGGAGCCCTCGTCGCGGCTGATCGACACTAGAGCTGGCGCTTGCCTCTCGCAGATAATTGTTTGCGGTGCTCGCAGTTGAGACCAACTCTGATCATCTGACATGAAGGCCTTTATTGGAGCCCTCGTCGCGGCTGGTCGACACTAGAGCTGGCGCTTGCCTCTCGCAGATAATTGTTTGCGGTGCTCGCAATTGAGACCAACTCTGATCATCTGACATGAAGGCCTTTATTGGAGCCCTCGTCGCGGCTGGTCGACACTAGAGCTGGCGCTTGCCTCTCGCAGATAATTGTTTGCGGTGCTCGCAGTTGAGACCAACTCTGATCATCTGACATGAAGGCCTTTATTGGAGCCCTCGTCGCGGCTGGTCGACACTAGAGCTGGCGCTTGCCTCTCGCAGATAATTGTTTGCGGTGCTCGCAGTTGAGACCAACTCTGATCATCTGACATGAAGGCCTTTATTGGAGCCCTCGTCGCGGCTGGTCGACACTAGAGCTGGCGCTTGCCTCTCGCAGATAATTTCTTTCGAGAGGAAACACGGCCAGCGTATCGGGGACCATGCCGCAGGTGGAACTTAATTAGCGTACTCTTTTAATAAGATTTTAGAATTTAGCTTACTTACGGGTTATACGCGGATTGCCTAGAACGCAAAATGAATAGTGTGTTGTTTTATCATCATTTTCGTCGTTTTATCTTCACGTTAGCGATGTCGACGGAGCCCCGCTGAGCGGGGCTCCTATTTCTGGTCTGTTTGCCCTTCGGGCATCTGAAGAAACCTAACGAACCTAACCTACCTATGAGTGGTCATTTTGCGTTTTAGGCACAATGCTCGGTGGTCAAACTGCAATGTAGGCCAAACAACACACTAGTCATTTCGCGTTCTAGGCAATCCGAGATCATCCGTTACTTACATCCTTCATAATCATAACTTATTCTCATAAATGTTCAATTTTATGTACTGTTCTAATATAGATTTTAGTGGTGCGTAATAAAACCTGAAACTATTGAAATTGTAGTATCGTTTAATTCAGTAAAATACGATTTCATTCCATAAACACCTGCAATGAAAGTTCACGCCATCGTTCCCCTTAATGAAGAAAATTAAACACCGTTTTATTTTTATACCTCGGCCTCGGGCAAAACGTTACCACATCGCCCCTGCGGTCTATAATGGTAAAATGTATTGTAGCGGAAAGCTGCGTGGTCGGATGTTCTATACCCCGCCGACGTGAGTAGGGGAATTGACCTTTTCAAGTTAAACAGATATACTAGTCTGATATGACCTAAATAGATTTATTCCCCAATCTTTACTTATCTTTACTAATATTATAAACAGGGAGTGTGATGAGATTGTAGCGTTACATTTGTAAGTTTGTGTGCAATGGATAATCTTCGGAACCACTGGACCGTTTTTTTCACCTGTGTATAGAATGGACTTTCCCGCGGGTTGTCCTGCTTTTTTTGGAAAAAGCGTGCGTGATGATATCCGAAACCGCTTATCTGATTTTAAAAATTCTTTCACCTGCGTTTTGGATGGTTATAAGGCTACATTTTATACCGCGAGTTTGCCTGCGTTCTTTGCAATACGTGGGCGAAGCCGCGCTGGCAGTTAGTAAATTATAAATACTGCCAATGGCGCTTCTTTAAAATAATAAATGTATACATATTTGGGGGCAATCTCACATACTTATATCGACCTAGTCCCAAATTAAGCAAAGTTTGTACTAAGGCTAGTAGGGTGATATAAATACTTATAAAGATAAATTATGAATTAAACATATAGAAAACATAAGGACCAAATATTCGGGCTCATCACACAAATTAATGCCTTTACCGGGATTCGAACCCAGGATTTCCATTGAGCATAAATATTTAAAATTATGAGTATTCAAGACCTACTTCAAAGTAATTACTATCTGCCCAAAGAAAAGAAAAAAAAGACCAGGTTGCACTCCGGGGGTGCCGGCAGAAGACTCAATGACATTGTAACAGTTTTTCGATCAGGTCACGTGTCCGTCTTACGAATTTTCAATCTGTCTAATCTTACGGTCACGTGACCTGTCGCGAGTTTAACATTTTTCTCCCATCACAAAAGAGCACAGCGCCGCTAAAGAAGTTTTCACTTCAAAAATATGACCAACTATACAAAGTGAGACCATGATATGATCATGGAAGACTGGTAGGTTACCTATGAAATTCGGTCTCGTATTAGCATGATGAAACGTGCAATATTCGTAGACCGTGCTACGCTTTACGCTACTACGCCGTAGCGATCAGCCGTAGTATCGAGTAATAGGATAGGCGTCGATCATTCGTAAGTCTCAGCGATTCAGTCGATTGACCGCGCTGTAATCGAATCAGATGACAAATCGGAAAATCGTTCAATGGAACTAACAAGTGAAATTAAAATGATAGACTAGGAGCTGTAGAACTCGCAAGCCAGTCATTAAAAAAATCGTCAATCTGAAACGAAATAAATAGTTCTAGGTAATTATTGAAGCTGCTCACAAAATTTCACGAGAATCGGTTGAAAAATGCGACCTGTAGAAGAGAGCAAGTGGACAATCGGAATACGAGAGAATATTGACCTAAGCTTCGTTCGCTTCACTCCCTCGTTCAATAAAAAAAAAACAGCCCACATACGTCCCACTGCCAGGCCTTCTCAAACTCAAACTGAAAATAATCTTTATTTAGGTAGGCCCATAACAAGCACTTTCAAATGATCAGTTAGAAAGAAACATAGTCTTAAGCTATTTATTAAGAGTAATTTATTAATTCAATTATTATTCCTCAAATATTTAAGTGATTTGTACAGAAGGTGCCAAAATAATTTATAATGATTTCGCAATAAGATCATCACAAACTTAAAGTTGTATAAAATATGTATTTTTTTTCCTTCTCTCATGGATGAGAGGAAACGGGCAGTAGTCTCAACGCTGTATGTGTAGTCCCCAACCCGCACTGGGCCCGGGAAATTAAACGATAAAAAGACACCCTACTGTATTTTTACAAATCTTCTAGCCTATGTAATTCCCATCACTAACGAGACCTCACTTCGAAAAACATACTTAAGCCTTTTTTCTCAGCCAGTTGGCCTGGATCCTGCATCCCCGCTCTGCGTAATTTCTGGTGCAGGTTAGCTAGCAGTTCAGTGCTGCAACGCGGTTAGCTTGATGAGGACCGTCATATCTGGAGTGACGCGGCGCGGGTTATTTGATACTTAGTTTTAAGAGGGAAGCTAGCAGCTCGCCACTGACATTAGTTACTTTTTATATGAACTTTCCATCTCGGGTGTAAACGTTTTCCACTAACTAAATCCTAACAAACCACTTTGATTTTGATGTCGATCGCTTCAGCATAATAATGTCTAGGTTTATAGGTTTGAATAAAAAAAAAAATGTGCCTATAAATTTTAATTTATTGCAAATTTTGAAAAAAGGGATACTAAACAGAATAAGAAACCGTCTTTCATTCATGTGTCAATAACGTACTAAAAAATCATTGAGATTGGAAATATTTAGAAGTGGAAAAACCTTTTCTCTATTTGTATGGACGAGTCCGTAGTATTCCAAAGGTATACTTCCCTCTTAAGTTTAGCTTGGTAGATAGTTTTAGGTACCTATTATTTTGTGATATTTTGACTGTGTTTATCTTTTTATACTACCGTATTCTTGTAGTACACCAAAAAAAAAAACAAAGTACTTACAGGTAAATTACTTTCGAGACGTTTTTGCATTTGTAGTAGTATTTACAGGGACACATACGTAAACGTTGACGGTAACTGACACATATGTGTGTGTGTGAAGCTGGCGACAGAGGTCACAACTATAAATGCAAAAACGTCTCGAAAGTAATTTACCTGTAATAGGATATTGTTTTTGTAACACAAATCTACTTTGTGAAGTATATGTTGTTTATGCCCCTAGGGAATCGATACTGAGAACTCTCTAACGTGAATATTAGTACCCTATTTGCCGAGCTGAAGACTGTATCGTTAAGTATAAAGGCAGGTAAAACCTGGTCTAACTGTTGATGTGTATTATTTTGAATTACTACATATGTTCTAGGGGTTTGATCTGAGGGTATTTTTAAGCCATATTTGATATAAAGTTTTTTTTTCTTTTTTTTATTAGGGACTTTATGATGCTTTTAAATATCGTCTAGCAAATTCGTTTCAGGCAAGCCTATCGAACTTAATTTGAGACTATTTCAATGACTCCTTGGTAGCGTTGTTTTTAATTTCATGTGCAATTTATAAATGTGTTTTTTTTTGTTTTTAATCTCTAATTTTAAATGATTAAATTGTATTTGTATGCATTGTTACGTGTTTAGAGCAAATAAATACTTGATTATGATTATGATTAGGTACTCAGGAGATTACTCATTACATACAAACAAACAAACTTACAAAGATATTCTCACAGACAATTTATCTTTATAATATTCATATCGAAAACCTTACATGTACCGATAATACTTACATTTTAATAGTTCCAACAGTGGGACTGTAAAATGTTCACTTGGTATTCATGTTATTTCTGTCGAAATTTTAATTCAGGCTGATTTAGTAAACCGGTACTTAATTGACAGATCAATAATAATAAAATAAAAGATAAAAATACAGCATAATCGTGAACCTCCGCCTTTTAAATGAAACCGGTAAATAATGTTATTAGACAATGTCAATGAAAGGTGAATTCCGCTTTTGTAAGGCAATCACAACGAGATGATTTCATTGTGTAACATTTGCCTGGAAAAACACATGAAACACTCAATTTTCTCGTTAGAACCCAAAGTAATCTCCGAGCATTTCGAATGTAGATAATTGTGTAATAAAAGAGACCGTTTTCTCTCGGAATTCTTAAGAGAAGGGAATAATAAAAAACGAAATGTTGGCAATATACCTACAAATGCTTAGCCACCAGTATGTTAACACTTTCATTGCCCGCCTTCCAATCCCCTTACCAACAACATGATTCTTATAGCCGGGTTTTTGCCAGTGAAATGAGTTTCTGTGAATGCAGAGCGACACAGGGTTTAGCGTAGATTTTTTGGCAGTAATATATCTTAAGAGTCCGCAGTAGGCTCGGCCGAATTTCACCTTCCCATACACACGTAGTTACGCTCTCATTTTAAAACTACGTTTTGGATTGTGACAAAACTTTGCATATACATTGACATGAGGTATATCTATGTCTGTTTAATTAGTTTATATGGTTCCAGTTTATAAAACAAACGAAATACAGCACAAAACAAGTTATGTATGAAAACTTAAATTCGCTGTATTTTTTTATTATGGTATCTCAAGCTACATAAACTAATTACAGACATAGATATACCTCATGTCAATGTAAATGAAAAGTTTCATCACAATCCAACACTTAGTTTTAAAATGAGAGCGTAACTACGTTTGTATGGGAAGGTGAAATTCGGCCGAGCTTACTGCGGACTCTTAATTGAAATCCTAGGTATACATGTGAAACGTTGTAGTAGCTTTTGATACTTTGTGTAGTACGTATATAACACATAAGTTACCGCCACTCCAGTAACTAGTAGTAGTAAAAATTAAATGGCCCTTCTGTAGCCGAAAAAGCTTATACAGCGCTCCTGACCTAGATATTAATTATTAATAACTAGAATAGTAGTGTCATTGGATGTTGATGTTCAATAACTATCAATGAGAGGTGGGGCAAAGCGCAATTGACTGCGACGTAGTATAAAAAAAATCAAACCATCCCTAATTAATCTAATTATCAATCTATCACATTTGGATTAATCCGACGTAGACTAGACCAATAGCATTCCGTCACTTACTAGCAATTTTGTAAGTGCGACTTTTATGTTGGTCATAAACACGTTGTCATCATGCGTTAGAAGCAGAAAAGACTAATGAACAAATCTGCATGCATGACATAAAAGAGCGTCGTTCAGTCAAGTGTAAAAATATGTAACGATTTCATCTCCTCATAAATATGTACCAAAACCTTAATACGCTGACATAAGAGCTATGGGACATATTTATGAGTAAGTTGTATGCACCCATATTTTTATACTTGACTGTACGTACGGTAATAATGCGTCGCCCTTCGACTGAAATGGAAATATGCTACAGCTTTCTCGCAAATGTCAGTTTAACAGTCTGTTAAATTAATGAGGCAGTTATCCATGCTTGGAATGAGATGCACTCGATTATTCCTTTAGCAGCCCTGTAATTACCGCCTTTATGTTCTCACCTCCTCTAGGTTTTCATCGCAGGACTTCGTCATTAACAAACCGCTTTTCATTATACTGTTGCTGTTGGGAAAAATAATGCGTATAAAGAACTGAGCACAGGAAAAAACTAAATTTTGTTTTGGCGTTATCCCTTCCAACTATAACTATCTTCCGCCCGCTACTTCATCTGCGTGGACTCGGGATAAAAATTATGCTATATTTTAATACAGGCTATAAACTATCTTCGTACAAAATTTCATCCGTTTAAGCGTGATGAAGTAAAATCCATCCACACATAATATATGTAGGATAGAACGCATAACGTTATCCTAGTTATGGCTGTGACCGTGTCCTGGCTACTTGACAATTTTTAGGATTCCTTACCCAAAGGGTAAAAACGCAACCCTATTACTAAGGCTCCGCTGTCCGTCAGTCCGTCTGTCACCAGGATGTATCTCATGGAATGATAGTTTGATAGTTGCAATTTTCACAGATTTTTGTTGCCGCTATGTCAACAACAAAAAAAGCATATTTAAGGGGGCTCCCATACAACAAACGTGATTGTTTGGCCGTTTTTATAGATAATGGTACGGAACCCTTCGTGCGACCGACACTTGGCCGGTTTTTTTTTCACGGCGCTAGTCGAACCATAGTTTTCTGAGTGGATCAAATGTTTGTATCAGACTAACTACAGTCAGTCACAGCACGTAAAAAGACAAAAAAGGAGGACCAAAAGGTGGACCCTCGCTGGTGACAGTCCAAACGGCTTATACAAATTGACATAGAAGTATGACGTCACCATTTTCTATTTGTACTAATCGTTGTATGAAAAATCTAGTAAACTGCCGTTTTGGTAGTGAGATATACTGCGTATAGGTCCATAGTTGTGATAAAAAAATAATTATTAATGAATAAGGATCCTTTTGGCAGTATTCAATTTACTCTTGGACGATAAAAAAATACATTTTTTATAATTATATTATTATGACTTTGATTTTATTATGTAATTTACAATTTATTGCAAGAATTTGATGGTTGACTATCCATATAGCAAAGAAACTACCCTATTAGCAATCTTCCAACTAGTAATTCATGTCGGTATCTACGAGGAATTTAAGTGGTGGTAAAACATTAACAAAAGTTAATGTTTTACCTTTTTAATACCATTGAAATACACTAGAACCTTCAACAAAGGCGCCCTACATCGCTATCACTATCAGTTGCATTTTGTAATCGACCGGTCAAAGGCTCAAGGGCCCTTCTCTCTCAGTGATGTTGCGAAGGCCATTAGTGCTGATGGTCCGTCATGTCATGACCCCTTGAAAGGACACACGTCTACGTATGTTAGTATGTATGTAAGTAAACACTTTATTTAGATACGACTTTGTGAGGTTTTTCGATAATAGGGTCGCGAGTGGCCTCGATACTTGTTAACTAACTACTTATGTCCCCATTTAAGAGACAACGTTTAAGAGGAAACACCAAGGTCGAGATAATTGAGAAATAGGTATTTGTAAAATTTATTGCTGTAGCGCCAACCTCAAGCCTCCCCCGCAGAGCGCGATAGAGACAACTGCAGCTTGGACCGAAAATACCTATTAAAATGAACGTTTCGTAGTCCCCTGATTTCTTCTCCAAAACTTGACCTATTTAACTATTCTTTTCATTAAAAATTAAAGAAAGGCTTTGGCCGTGTTCCTATGTTTTCCTTTTTTTAATAATCTAGTCAAAATTGTTTTCTGGATGTTTGAACACAGCGGAAAATCTGGCATTTTATATAGGTTTTTGAAGGTCTCTTTTAAGAACACATTTCTGAAAAAAACGAAAACATAGGAACATGTTAATAGTAGCCATATATTTATTGAAAAAATAAAATATTGCTCTACTGCCATTATGAAAAATGAAAATGAAAATGAAAATGAAAATATTTATTTCCTTAAAAAGTTTACACAAAATAAGTATCAAGGTTGGGACTTCCTATTAAGTATATAAATACCTGTGCCAGGGAGTCCCGCTCCTCTATAACTGAAGTAGTTATATAAAAGAAAATAGAAAGAAATTTATATTTAATAAACTAAAGTATTTGGAAAATGTAGTTAAGTGATGTGCATAAGCATGTATTCGTGTGTGCGTGTGTGCGTGTGTGCGTGTGTGCGTGTGTGCGTGTGTGCGTGTGTGCGTGTGTGCGTGTGCGTGTGCGTGTGCGTGTGCGTGTGCGTGTGCGTGTGCGTGTGCGTGTGCGTGTGTGTGTGTGTGTGTGTGTGTGCGTGTGTGTGTGTGTGTGTAGTTGTTTGTGTCAGACTGTCAGTATAGTTCTTAGTAATAATTATCTTAGTGCCAAATTCTTTCCAGATTCGGTTCTATACACTGTGACAAGAACTTATTTTACATTAAGTAAGTATTTTTACATCACACATTAAGCAGTTTATTGCTAACGTGAAGCTGTATACAGTAAAGATTCAGTTTCATCATAACTCAATAATTTTAACCAGTCAGTAATGACTTTCTTACACTTGTAATATTGTAGCTCGTATATACTAATTTTACTGTTTATTTTGTTATACAGGAATGCTGATTGTGAGGTGTATTGCCTTAAGGCGAATACGGATTTGTATTTTGAGAGAGGAGCAACCCTGCCCTTTCGTCTGCGAGTTAACAATATCGGTTTAAATTCTAGCTTTCTGTGTAGTTTAAGTGTTGCACTAAGTACATACAGTTTCCTCATAGAAAGCACATTACACGTCTGATATAATTCATTAGTTGGGAATCTGTATGGCTTAAAATGCATAACCTTCAATAGGCAGCGTTGCCCTCGCTCAACCTCTATAAACTTGCTTTTTGTGGCCCCTCCCCAGACATTGATACAATAATTCATTACTGATTGCGCCAACGTAATGTATAGTTGATTAAGTAGCTTTTTTGATGTTATATGTCTGAGTAGTTTAAACAGCCAGATCAATTTTCTAGTTCTAGTGTTGACATATTCAATATGTGAATTCCACGACAGACGTTGGTCCAGTATAACACCAAGGTATTTGGTTGAATTAACTTTTTCAAGCACGCTACAGTTACACTGGCTGTTTCTTTGATTACATGTATGCATTATAAGTTTTTGGTTGTATCCAGGTTGATTTATGTTATATTTATTAAAGCATATATAATTAGTTTTATTAATGTTCAGTGTTAATAAGTTATTTTTAAGCCAGGAAAATATATGTTGAAGTTCTATCTCCGCTGTTTCATGTACTGTCTCCCACGACTGCCCATCAAAGACCAAGACAGTGTCATCAGCATAAGACATAATATGACCGTTTTGTATTTTATGGTTAGTCAGGTCATTTATATATAATAGAAACAGCGTAGGACCAAGAACGCTTCCCTGTGGGACGCCAAATGAGATGTGTGTTTCATGGCTAGTGAAATCTCCTATTTTTACTTTTTGAGTTCTTCCCTGTAAGTAGTCACTTAACAACCTCAGCGGCAGACCTCTTATGCCTAGCCGTTCCATTTTTTGTATAAGAATGGGGAGAGAGACGGTATCAAATGCCTTTTTTAGGTCCAAAAAAACAGCAATACATTTTTTCCCAGCGTCAAGTTTGTCCGTGATTAGGTCTGTGAGTGCAAGAATGGCATCTTCTGTGGATCTATTTTGTCGGAAGCCAAATTGATACTCAGAGAGGATGTTGAATTTGTTGAGGTAAGAGATAAGTCGTTTATTAATTAATTTTTCAATTACTTTCGAAATAGCAGGGAGTACGGAGATGGGTCTATAGTTATTTGCTTCGTCTCTCTCTCCACTCTTATACACAGGAGTTACAACGGCTTGTTTAAGCGGTGTAGGAAAGATTCCACAGTTAAAGCAGAGGTTAGTCAAGTGACTAATAACAGGGGCGATATCGTCTGCCACTAACTTTAAAAATTTGGTTGGTATGCCGTCCCACCCAGGAGCGCTGTCAGACTTTAGGCCCATGATAACGCATCTGACCTCGTTGGGGTCAGTGTCAAGAAGAACGAACGATGAGGTCATACTGTCTGGTAGGTTGTTAGCGTTGTAGGTTCCGCCATTTTGTATTTCCTCAGCAAGCGCTCTCCCTATGCTAGCGAAACAGTCATTAACATAGTTTACAGAGTCAGATGGGGATGTTTTGGAGTGTAATAGTTCATTATTTGAACTTTTATCAGTTTTGTAGTGAGTTATTTGTTTAATTGTTTTCCATAATGCTTTAGAGTCTTTAGCATTTTCGGCTAGTAACTTTCTTTCATACTCACGCTTAAGCTTTTTTATTAGTGAGTTACAGAAGTTACGATAACGCTTGAAGGTAACCCTAAGGATCTCATTGTGGGGTTCCGAGCGAGATTTTTGTTGTAGTTTGTTTCGGTTACCGATACACCGCAGAATACCAGGAGTTATCCATGGTTTTATGGTACGCTGACTTTTGGGAATAGGTTTTATTGATTTACTCTCCTCAAGTGATTGACTAATTTTAGTAATAAGCTGGTTAGTAACATAGTATGGGTCATTGCTAATAAGAAGTAGTTCTAGATTTTTATTACGAAGGTTTTTTATTGCGTCATCAAAATGTATTATTGTATATTTTTTTGTATTATTAGTACGAGTGGTGGCGTAAGTCAATGCTAAGAAAGTAGTAAGATGGTCGGTAATAGACGTATTTAAGATAGCAGTGTAGGCAGTTGTTTTTTTCATTGAAATTTTCAGCATTATGTGATCCAGACAGTTTGCCTCCCTAGTCGGCATAGTGTGACCGGGGAGAATCCCATGTGTAGATAACATGTTTAGGTATTGTAGTCTGTTTAAATTTTCCTGGAGGGGTTCTTGGGGTCGAGGGATAAGATTGATATTTATGTCCCCACAAATAACAATATTGCTATATGAGCGTAGTTTTACTAGGTGGTTATTTAACGAGTTGATAAAGCTCAGGGCATTAGGTTTTGACGGTGATCGATAAATACCTAGGATTACTGAGTTGTCGATTGTTATCTGTATGCAGGTGCAATGTTCAATAGTTAATTCCTCCGTTTTCGCTGCTAGGTGGTTTTTTATATATACTACGACTCCGTCACTTTGATTATGGTTATAGGAGGTGGCTTGAGAATTATAGGAATTAAGTTGCGGAATAGGTTTGTGCGTGCTTAACCAACATTCAGTCAGTACCAAAATGTCAATATTAAAACTTAGTTTTGCCAGTGTTATAGTGAAGTCGCTAAAGTTACGATAAATACTCCTAATATTCTGCGATAGTATATTTAAATTAGTTTCAGTTATAGATATTTTTTTTTTGAGATCCTCAGGGTTACATTTCATAGTATGGGCTAATTCGGTGGTGTCTATATCTTTTAATTTATCGAGAGAGAAAACAGGGGACTACGTTTCTATGGAAAAAACGGGCGTTGTGTTTCCTCTTAAGTCTTCCACGCATGAAAATTTGATGCAACTCTTCGAGAATGGCTTTTGGGACAAATGTCGATAAATATCTAAATTATATTTGATTGTATAAGACTCACTTCCACCACACCACCAGAAAACACTTTCCATCAGGCGAGATAGTGGTCAAATGCGTACCTATACGTAATAATAAAAAAAAGATGAGGTAAAATACCGTACCTTTAACTTGCTTATGTCGTTTTATAATGCATTGTTTGAGTTAGATAAGGTAAAAACGGCCCAACGGGAAAATAATGACCCTTTGGATTTTCTTTGCACGGAGAAAATTTTAAGCTATCGTATTTTGGCTTCAGACAAACATCATAATATATAGTCAAGATACATATATTCGAGAATAAAATTCACATATTTTTCCAATTCATGCACTCAACCATTGACTGCAACATTTCATTAAACAATTTCAAAGGTCTTTATAAGGTTGACAAAACTGAAATAAAAACCCAGAGACCAGGGTCCTAAAAGATTACTACCTTCGTCATATTTTGTCTCTGAAATTAGTAAGTAATTGCTTCATAAAATAAATTCTTCGTTCAAAAAGTTGGGCTATTAATTTGAATCCATTGCTTTATTAAACTTGCCAGAAGCAGTCGACGCGTATAATCTTGCCGCTGGTCATGTTCAAGTTAATCTAACTGTACATAACTTTATTGTCTGTGCCCGTACATTTGCCCCTGTTCTTAATATAACACTTTAACCTTCCATTTCATCTCCTATGATTGCCGCATAGATGGAGTGATAGTTCTTGAGTAGGAGACAGGATCAGTCTCCAAGCTACGCTTCAGTGGCATTAATAGCTGGCCAGGCTATATCATAAGCTTGCAAGCAACACGGATTATTTTCTTTTTTATATCAATAAGTATGGTAGCAAATTAAATAAGCATACGTCCTGCCTAATTTTAACGAGACACCGTAACCTATGATCGATCGTGACTCCAAAAGAGTCGTTAGCGGGCAACGACCGTTTATTGATTTGAGGAGTCGTTGTGTTGACAGCTCAAGACAAATGCAGATCCCTCGCTCTGTACAGCGTATCGCCACGAGCTCTGACTTTACTCGACGCCGGCACAACACGACTTTAGGTACCTAGAGTCAAGTAGTCGTTTTATCATGGCTACAATCTTCGGTAAGGTGGTTACTTTCACAGTTGGGCTGCTCCAAATATGAGTGAAATGACATCCCCCTTAGTCTAACTCTCAGAATGAGGGCTCCCTACAAATCTCGTGCCAATACTTAAATTAAAATAGTACTCCTTGTTGAGACGATCTTGTGAAAATGAAACTGCGACGACGATTGTGGTACGGCGCCGTGGTCGGCCGAAAAGGAGATGGCGGGATGAACTGGACGTCTTTCAAAGCGACTGGCCAGAATTATCGATAAATCAGGATAGTTGGAAATCAAGGGATGAGCTTTGCCCAGCAGTGGGAGGCTGAGAAAAAATCAAATTCTAGATTAATGCTCAGTAGTTATTCTGGCCAAATAGGTAGGTACTCTAACTAGAACAGTAAATTTTTGTTCATCTGGTAATGTTACCGAGGGTAAATACGTAAACAAGTGTGGAATAATGAAATAAGCAACAAACTCTGTCTTTAGGATTATTAAAAAAGTTTCTCATTCGAGTTCAGACCACTCTCTGTGAGTTTTTTAAAAATAACTAATTAAGTTTTTGAGCACTAATACACACTATAAAACATAATTTACATTATATATAAAGTTTTAAACGACTTCAATTCAGAACTCCGCCAAGCCACATGCATGAAACATTTCCACTTTCCCTCAAAGAAATACCCAAACCGCTTCAAGTGTGCCTATAAAATTTGAAGAGTTCCTTCGATTTCTCCAGGCTCCCATCTTCAGATCCTGACCTAATGACCATAGAAAGGATACCCATTCAAACAAAAACGGGGCAGGCGTCTTCGAGTAATACTTAAAAAATAAAAGATTCCGACGAATTAAGAACCTCTTTTTTTGGTATCGATTAAAAGACAAAGTGAAACCAGGGGGGCTAAGTAGACTGAGTTTTATGTCGGACATAAAGCATTCGTCCCATTCTGGCAAATATGCGAATGCAAGAGGGACGAATGCTTTACGTCGGACATAAAACCTAGTGTGCTAGGGGGGCAGCAGGTCGATCAGCATTGTACGCGCGTCAGGTAGATGTAAACGTCACTTTTTGTATGGAAAAATGACAGTTGGATCTACCTAACGCGCGTTGAAAACGTTAACACTGTTGTTGGGCTTGTATTTTTTAGATACTTACTTACAATAATTACAACGAACGTAGCCCTAAACCATAACCGAAGGCGGTTATTAACAAAGGAGCAAATTAGGAGGCACAGTCACCACACCTTCCGAGAAACATCAAATATTTCAAACGAAGTTAGTCCTTAATGAATTGAATCGTTACTACGACGACGTACGAGAAAGGTCCACCCTCAAATATTTAGTTAGGTACACTTTTGTTTGATCACTGATAAAATTGAAATGGTAAAATATTGTCAGCTACGAGTAGAACTTGCTCCATGCATAATTCAAGGCCTATTATTATGTAAATATAGTAGCTACCTCAGTATTTCGTTGACAGCGAAAAAGCAATCCTATTCCCCGTCCTGTTGTGGCTGCCGCGGGCTCGTTTACTTGAATAAACAACTTATTATTATTTAAGTCCAGTTCAATTTTCATTTCCCTATTTACATAATGGTCATTCCGTATTAGAACTAATAAATTCAGTGAATTACCTGAATTAACATTGGTTTGAAATTGAATGTATACAATATTGAAAGAGGGACCATGATTTTGATTACGAATACGGCAAACGAGTAGGTATGTTTTGAAGAGTAATGAAATTGAAATAGCTGTTTGAGCATTTAATAATATGCCCCATCTCTGGACAATTTGAGACCTCTTTGAAAAACAAAACCTTAGTCCTAATATATTACACCTTAATTCTAATAATTGACACCTTATTGCTCGCCATTATTAAGTTAAGTACTTTGGCTCAAGTTTGAAGGGTATATGGGCCGGGGTCGAGCACTGAGCCCGACCTTAGCAACAACAATTTCTCAATTTTAATATAATTTTGGAATTGAACCTAATTTAAAAACCTATACAATATACTCCACCATATTACTTACGATGTATGAGGCACAATAATAACATTTCAGGGCATAAAGCTGATATTAGATAAAATCACCCTTGTTCGTGCGTGAAAACCTTTCTGATGGCAGTTCTGTTTACGTATCACAACAAATATGGAATAGAATTGTAATTTCACCATGTCTGTCTGTCCGTCGCTTGGTTTAGTTACCCGTACTATTTACTAGACATATGTAATTTGGCATAGGGCATATCAGTCACGCAAGGGAAGAGCTCTAATACAATCTTGATAAATAAACCTTTTATTACCGTTTCGCCGCTTCACGTAAAATAAGGATGTATTTGTTTTCCTCATTACATAGTAAATGGATAGTATCGTATTATATTATTTCTTCCTGTCTTTATACCCACTAGACTTTTTAAATTTAAATTGACCTGCGTTGCCTTAACGTTGACTGGAAGAGAATGCTTTATATCATTAAGTCCGCCTTTTGAACCATAACTTACTCTATTATGCAATAAAGATTAAATAAATAAATTAGTATCATAGTGTTCAATGTCCGTTGCGTAATATTAAACTTTAAAGTGTCTGTCACTGTCCCATCTGCAATACGCCCATACATTTTAAATGTGTCACGTTCTACCGACAATTAATAAGACGCCGCCATTACAAAATTATTTGTAGCCTCGAATTCAAACTCTCCGTCGTGAAATGAGAAAATTACTTAAAATACCGAGTTTTTATGGAATCCCGGAAAATCCCGTCATCCAGCGACAATCGTGACTAACCCCGTATCCGAGAATTCTCAAAATTTCTAATTATTTCCGTGATGTGCCCGTGATCTTGGATGTCTACGCGATCTTTCGAAATAGCAACGTAATGGTGGAGACCCTCTTAATTTAAGGCTTCCTTAATGGATTTGTCAAAATTACTTAAAGAGATGTCGTTGCACAATAAGCGTTATAAGAATAAGAATAATAAGAAATTAAGAGAAACGATATTATTATGAAGAACTTTTCGAAAAGGTACCGGGTAAAAAAGACATGCCTTCCGATTCTGACCTTCAAATCGTCTCATGGGAATATAAGGTCACTCTTTGAGTAATTGATTCCATGAATTATAATTATAAAACATACATACAACTTAAGATATAAACTTCGGCATTTGGTGAAGCGCAATTTGATACTTTTGGAACGTTTGTAATGCAGGTATCTATGTACTTTACCCAGAACTTATCAATATTGCCCAGATTTCCTTGTCGGTATACTGTCAGTATTACATTTGCGCACTAGTATTATATTGCGCGAACGCGGAGCGACTCGCGTTCTGTACCGCTTTCATACCGTGAAAATCGCAAGCAATTCTGTTTTTTAATTTTCTTTTTTATAATTTCGATAAACCCGATCGACAAAAGAAATCTATATAATTATACAACCTGCTCACAAAATTTCACGAGAATCGGTTGAGAAATGAGACCTGTAGAGAGGCACAGCCGGACAGCCCTACCTACATAGTACATCCGGACACCCGGAGATACGAAAGAATTTTGGTCCAAGCTGAAACGGACAATTTCGTTCGCTTTGCTCGCTCGTTCAATAACTGAAATTAAAATATGTAATATGTGGTTTAAAGCTTTAATTGTGTCTTAACCTACTGTGTAGAGTTCAATGTCATTATTAAAAACCGTTCATTAAACCTCTTTTAGTTAAATGCCATTAAAATTCGTTTACCTGAATCTGTCAAATTGACATTTGTGTTTATTCCACAAAACCTAGAATATAAATAAACCTATAAATAAACCATGATACTGCTAGTTTAAACTACCAGTCAAACGAATGATAAATGCCGCCTATTTTCGTCGACGTGCCTTACTTTATTTATCATCAATGGCCTCAATGGTCTATTACTGACTAAGTGTCAAGAAGGAAGACAACGTCTTTATTTATAGCCATGTCCATAAGACCAATTTCGTCAGTCTCACAGCACCCAAAAAACATCTTACGAAGTTCCTCAACTCATCAAAGTACCGCAGCTGTGCTTTCGTATTAAGAGTCCGCAGTAAGCTCGGCCGAATTTCACCTTCCCATACAAACGTAGTTACGCTCTCATTTTAAAACTACGTGTTGGATTGTAACGAAACTTTGAATATACAATGACATGAGGTATATCTATGTCTATAATTAGTTTATATGGCTCCAGTTTATAAAACAAACAAAATTCAGCGAAAACAAGTTTTGTATGAAAAACTTAAATTCGCTGTATTTTTTTTACTTTGGTATCTGAAGCTACATAAACTAATTACAGACATAGATATACCTCATGTCATTGTATATGCAAAGTTTCGTTACAATCCAACACGGAGTTTTAAAATGAAAGCGTAACTACATTTGTATGGAGAATCGAGCTTACTGCGGACTCTTAAATATTGTTCGACCTCAAAACTCTATACGCCTTAATCGACATCTGACGACGATGTTACGTGGAAGATTCGAGAATTATAATGTGTGCCTATTTTGTAATAACATTGTACCAGTGGTGTAATTCAATTATCTCAGAGATATGGACTTTACTTATAGTAGATGTATATACTTAAACTTTCACCATTTTCACACATAATTATTTTTACCAAACCGAAGTTAGTAATCAAGTATAATTGAATTGATTTATTTACCTGTTTGGGGTTACACGACGTTTCGGAGGTGTCACACAACATTCTTGTTCGTAGAGCTGTGAAAAAAATAAATGATCATTACTTATCGTTTGTTACTGATTGGAATCAGCTTTTCCTTGTGTGTTTAGGTGAATCTATAAAAACTAGTGTCGTTGGGGGAACAAGTTACAGAAAATATCTCTATATGTATGACAAATGTTTACTATCCTATTTGAAAATACGACAGTAGATTTCTGTGGTGTGTCAATTTCATTTTCATTAAATATTTCTCTTTTTGTAGGTAGCATAGCAAGAGACGTTTATTACATTATAGGCTTTCATTTCGTGGCAATTCGACCCTGCGCATTAACTCTTATATTGCATGTGCGTAAAATACAGGCATTTTATTGCAGTATAAAGCGACGCGAAAAAGGTGGACTGCATTGTCTTACCGATTGACTAATGCTGCACCGATGAACCCCAATACCCCAGAGAAGGGAGGGGCCAATTCACCCTGACGCTGCCGTCGCAACCTTGTAGGACTGCTCCTCATCGGCTCCGTTCTCCGCTGTAGTGCACTTTATTGATAATTGTATACTAAATATTACAGCACATCGCCCGTAACGAGTAGGTACTCTATAGAACGTTTGGTGGTGCAAGGGAAAGTCGAGGGGCAAAAGATCTCGTGGGCGCTCTCCAACACGATGGACAGACCTCATCAGTGGTCACAGAAGACACAATCAATGATTGCTCTCACTCCACCAAAAAGAAAATCACATGGTGACGCATTACAAGGTGACGGTGGTGCAAAAATCGACCGTGACATGACCACGACCACTCTGTCAAGAGTGCACGACTAAGAAAATTAAAATATCTTGACGTTGACCACACTTATGACACTGACATGTGTCTTTGGTCGTTATCGGCCAATATCTACTTTCGTGAGCATCGAGGTCCATCGGTTTGGCTGTATACTGAACATTTATATCGTAACCATATAGGAGACGCCCTCTTTTGAGTGCAATTCCATATTTCTAATATATTTCCAAAGTATAAAACACCTAGAAGAAGACGTAGGTAATCGAACTCTCTTAAATAGGTTTCCGATATGTTTCAATACGCATCTTATCAATCCTAATAAATCCAACACCCTGTTCGGGTCAAATGTGTTTCCAAACTAACAGCTTCTCTCACAACTTGGCATTTTCCAGTAGGCGTGTCCGTTGATGAACAGGTAGAATAGAAATTCAAAAGTCCGTGAGGCCCTTGAATTTAAATCGGCACTCATAGAGATACCTGCCTACTGCAACCACTGTTATTAAAAGCAAACCTTAAAGGAACTGAGTAAAGCGTGTTTTACAACAGCCAGGAACTATGATCCGGCCTGATCAATATTTATTGCTCTAGACTAACATGTCATGTCTACCGTGTTTGAACGGGCTTGCGTGTTAAAGTTTGTTTACTGGAAAATGATAGGTACACGGATTCGTTTTGTGAAATATATGTTACCTAACACATTTTTTTAGGCCCCAGAGTACAGGTTTGGTGGAAAGCTAAAAGACATTTTGGTATGACTACTGTAGTTAAGTTATTCTATTGTATATTGCAGGTATGGTAGCAAAGGTATTTAGCCTTTTGCAGAGATAACGAAAAGATTTACCTTATTCTATCCTTACATATGAGATTTTCTTATAAATTTTTTCGTCAATAGACGTATTATTCTTACAATAAAGATATACCTACTTGAAGTTTCATAGTTTCCTTACGATGCTGATGTAACAGGGAGACAACGCACATAAGTATCAATCACGTTTTCAACCAAGTGGAAATATCTTAAATGAAATTCACGGTTCATGTAACGTTACGAATACGTAACTTACGCTTATCCACGTTTATCAAAGCTTTCTAACCTTGATGAGGTCTTCAGCGAAGGAAATTGGACATATGTGTACCTATCTAGATAGATCAACTTTATGGCGGATGTTGTCACACTGCGCCGCATCTCCGGACGGAGGTGCGGAGCTGCATACAAATTTCGCTGGACGGAGGTGCGGTGCAGTGTGTCGTACCACACGGAATTTATATAACTGAGGTACTTGCATACAACGAGCTCCGCGTCTCGCGACGAGACGCGGCGGCAGTGTGACAACCACCTATTGGATGCGTGGTTCCTGTATTTTTATGTACTATTTATGACTTTTATTTAGTTTCACATGTTACAAGCTTTTATTCAGTTTCACCTGTCCCGTTGTCCGTAATGGAATTTTGCAAGTTAAATTTGACCCACTTTCCGGTGTCCGATTGAGTTGAAATTTTGCACGAATATGCAAATCGCGTGACAATTATGATGACGTGGAGCTGATCTGATGATGTAGTTGGATGGTGGCCATAGGAACTCCGTAATAAAACCACATAGCCCCATTGAGTTTGGGCTCGTTAGAATCATCTCAATGAGTAGTTGATGACGGTATACAATAAAAGAACAGTCGGCAATAAAAGCTTGTACCAAAAATGAAATTTCTTACAAGCTCTTTTTCATGTTTTTTTTCTAAAAACTAAACCCACAGTGAAAACTAATAAAATGTAATATCAAAACCTGGCTACTAAACTTCACGAGAATCGGTTGAGAAATGCGACCTGAGGCTCTAGTATAAGTTTTACCGAAACAAAACGTTACGACCGCGTTTGCGTTTAGCTGTGAAATCCCATACAAATTGAGGGTAAAAAGCAAACGCGATCGTAACGTTTTGTTTCGGTAAAACTTATACTAGAGCCTCTGATGAGAAGAGCAGCCGGACATCTGGATATCCGGACATACGAAAGAATTTTGGGCCAAGTTTCGTTCGCTTCGCTCGCTCGTTCAATTAGCGGGGGCTACGTCGTAGTCGCTTTCCGCTACATATGGAGAAACCACGGGATCGGCTATGAATTTTTGGCAGTGAATGTGTAGCAGAATTTTTGCGCTATGCAGCGGAAATTGAACAAGTAATATGTGAGTTATTGGCCTTGAATGGGTTAAATAATTAATGAGCAATCAATCCTGTACCAAATGCAAGAGTAGATACTTGTTAAAAAAAACAGAGACGCTACCACGAACTTCGAAAGTCTAAGTTCGGGTATTTCCATCTCTATCGCACTCCCTTACTCGAGTCACAGAGATGCATGTATTACGAAATTCGACTTTCGAAGTTCGTGGTAGCGCCGCAGAAGGCGTAAATTAAATTGTTAAACTTACCCAAAATTATAGGCAAAACTGGGTAGCATTGCGATTTGTCACTCGAAACAAATTGCTGGCGAAATATTAAACAGATGTCGCTGCTCTGGCGAGGCGTGACGGCAATTTACAAGAAAACTCGGGTCAGCTTTATGAACTAAGTATGAAAATTGGTATGCATAATTCAACTTTACTTGAAATGCAAGCCTTTTGCGGTAAATTCGCATACTGCATACATAAAGGAACCTTACTGGCGGATTAATGTAATATTTTGCGGAATTTGGACGTGTTAGCATTACTATTGCAATATATTACACTCCGTAGCATAATATGTTTTCAGAGTTCATTTTTTTCACTTCTCATGCTCAAAAAGTGCGTCATATTAGGCTTAGCAAGCGGGGCTAAAGTAGTACATTTAGCCCCTAGGGAAAATATGTATACATATTTATGATTTATAAAACATTTTAATTTGACCATTCAAAAAAGTTCAACGTATTACATCCACCAATCACAAGTCTTTAAAAAACATTAGTATTTGCTATCAACTAACCAGAACACAACTAGACATTCAAATGGGCCAATCAGGAAACAGAATTCATTTCAAACATTAGGTGGTTTTTACTTTTACTTTTTTATTCACAATAATTAAAAAATTAACGCCTCTGACCGACTATAGCCGCGTCCAAACGTTCAAGCATGGTTGATTGCATACATGACATAAGCTATGAAGATTGAGCGGGATAGACTGCTGTCTATCTCGCCTTATCGTATGCCCCGCGTATGCTGTCCGCCGCGCTCGGCCGTTTAGACGCGGCTATTAGACGGCCAGAGGCGTTTATTGGTGGTGTGAATATTTTGTATATGTGTCAAAGCAGTTTATTAAAACGAATGGCGCCAAATTGAACAATCTTTTTGCCTTGGTATAATTGTTGATTGTGGATGGATCTTTTTTTTTACTATTTTCTCGCAGTTGAAGTGAAAAGTAGAGTGTTTCTCTGGTCTAAAAGCCATATTACCCCTCGAACTATTTCCCCTCACTTCGTTCGGGAAAATATCCATCTCGTGGTATTATGGCTTACTTTAGAGCCTTGTCATACAATCTACTATTATGTGTGTGAGTGGCTTTATTCCACCAAAAAAGGCCTTAACCTAGATCATTATAACATACGGTCAGTGTGTGACATTATAATTGGCAGTTATATTTTTTAAAACTATTCATATCGTTATCTATACTAATAATATAAAAACCGGCCAAGAGCGTGTCGAGCCACGCGCAGTGTAGGGTTCCGTAGTTGCCTGTCTGTCTTCATCGACGTGCGATGCGGTTGCGTCAGCCGAATTTGTACGAAAATTGGCCTTTCCAAGTACACATTAAGTTGGTCGTCTATTACTCGGTAACTACTTATGCCTACTTGTCCGTGATAGTTTTCCTTTTAAATTCATTATATGTACTACTACCACGAATTTTTTCACATCCCCAATAGTAGCCATTTAGCCGGCAGGGGGGGGACACATCACTCGAACAAAAATTAGGGCTTTAAAGCAAACTAATCACAGATTTGAAAAACGGTTTTAAAAAATCCATCATATTTTTGAACGAGCTATCCAACGATAACCCACACTATGGGTTTCACGAGAAAATAAATTACATCCCCGCTTTAGGTGTAGGGGAGGTACCCTAAAAAAAATTTTTTTTAAAGATTGTATTATACTATTTTGTTGGCGTGATTGATTTATATACCCATGCCGAACCACAGTTTTCTAGTAGTCTTAATGGTTACTCAGCTAAGCCGAAGACGGACAGACGGACATGGCGAAACTATAAGGGTTCCATGTTGACTACGGAACCCTAAAAATTGCAGCTTTGTAAGTTTGTATGTAGTAGAATGGACTTTCTGGATCGACACAGGCTATGATTTATCCCGCGGGTTTGCCTGTGCTCTTTGCAATACGCGAACGAAGCCGCCGCGCGGGGAGCTAGTTATATAATAAGGCCCTAAGCTTGCGCTTTGCTAATATTCCGCACCCTACCGACCAATCAAAATGCGCCTTTAGGGACCTAGTATCCAAGTATAATAAAGTAGCGAAGATTGTTGTTTCAAGAATTATTAAAAGCTTTGAAAGAAATTGCATAAACGGGTCAAGGTTTAAAATCTAGTAGCAGAGTACTTGTATACGTTTCTCAGTAGGTTTAAATTTTCAGTTTGACTTCAAAACAAACAATTATTTGGCATAGTATGTTGAACCAGTATAAGGTAAAGTAGGTTGGGTCGGAAAGATTCTTTACTAAGAGATATTTTACTTCTCGTGTGTTGAAACACTCGCTACGCTCAGGATTTTAATTTAGAACGCTTCGCTTCGCTCGTGGTTCAACTATAGAATCCTTTCGCTTGCTCGTGTTTCAATTCCACACTCGCGGGTAAAATACAACTTTGCACCCTTGTATGACAAATAACTATTTCGTTATTAGTATTATACGACGACGTAATATATAGAAAATTAATATATAGAAAACATGCAGGACGCAAGAACAGATAAATACTTAACTTTTCTTCGTTCGTTCGAAAAGTTACGTAACTACCCCACTGGACCCCTATCCTACTAATATTATAAATGCGGAAGTTTGGATGTTTGTTACTCAATCACGCTTAAACGGCTTAACCGATTTGGATGAAATTGTGCATGAAATATAGGATAAAAAATAGGATAATTTGTATCCCGGGTCCACGCAGACGAAGTCGCGGGTGGAAGCTAGTTTTACATATTAAAACGTTAAACGCGTGCAATACAACAAAATCATGAGCCGCTCGTCTTAATACAACTTGGTCTCAGGCACAAAAGTAACTTACCCTTAAGGCACTAATTGTAAAGGGATGAGCACGAAACCCCAACGATCAAAGTGCATCAGTAAAGGGCTCGTGATAAGATATAAAGCAATAACTCTTGCAAACTGTTGTCGAGGTCGGAGCCTACGCGTAACAAGTGGCCTACCGCTCTCTTCGCGTTGCTAGATAGTTTACATTGGAAAAATAGTACAATAAACACCTAGGAAGTAAAACAAAGGATATCGCAGGTATTAAACGCCAGACCCTTGCAAGGGCAATATTCATATGTGATCTGAGGCTTCTTTATTACTGCCAGAGATGAGATGATGTACGTCTGGCACTGGCCAAGGAAAAAATTGACAGAGACGTCTCTTGATCGTTATATCTTATGCGTATGGTAAGATTTAACGCACAGTGCCGTGTAGTGTAGACAATTTTGATTTCGACGCATTAAGTAGGTATATGTTTGAGGCATGCAGCCCAAATCGATACTCCGAATAAGTTATAGATATATTTTATTTTCAAACCTCCTATTGACATTAAATATTTTCATTTTTATGAAGCACGGGAAAGTCCTAAGCCAGATTAACGTGCCCTGAATCCAAAGCTTCTCTGTTGATATAAAAGGCGTCATTCCCAAGTGATGAGAATGAGTTTTCTTTAAAAAAAAGTCCCTTTAGTTATTTTGTTTCTTATGTCGCACCATCTGTATTACAGTCACGTCGTTCTTGGTTTGGATCTTGTAAATATTAAGTGGTTTTATGACTTGGGTTCAATAATAAATACGTTATAAGACAAGGAAAGTTGCAGATGATCCTCGCGAACCTGACATTGACGGTTTCACTAACAATAACTACAACTTAGATAATTTACTTTAAAAACAAAGGTTTAACCGACTTCAATTTAGTACTCCACCAATTTAGTACTCCCCCTCGATCAATTATCCCTTACTTTGCTCGGGAAAATCACCATCTCGTGGTAATATGGCTTAGGCTCTTAAGTTTTAAGTCAAAAGCCCATCTTTGCATGGTACCTACAAAACCTCAATTTATACGACATTTCTTCATAGTCTTCACGTAAACTTGCGGGAAGTTCGAAATGTCCACGAAATGATGAAGCGAAAGGTTTGCAACGATTGGCAAGCTCGGGCGGGTATTAATGATTTGCTTTGCGGATTCCGAGTATTGCGGCGGCGGCGCCGCGGGCGATAACAATGCATACCTGCGCTGCGCCCGCGCGTATACTGCTATTTTACTCACAACTGGTTTCAGTTCACCTCATCGCTCACCTCTACCTTATTTTGACACGGGCATTCGTAATAACAATGCTTAATCGAAGGTCTGACGTACCCTGGTTTCTGAGGTAAGGTTGAGCGTTGTGTACATCAGCCCATGACTGGAATTCACATCGCCTGCCGACATCATCTGAGGCGACCCAGTGCAAGCTTGACCTCCTATTACGCGCAGTGGATCTTGGCCTCCGACTCTTAGACACGCCACTGTTCTTTGAGTTGCTTATCACCAATCATAGTCGGCTGTCTGAACTTCTGTTCTGGACTTCGTCTATGCAGCCTTGGACGGCCGACACTCTTTTGGCGTCACGATCCTCTCCAATCTTCTCCCATCTTTTAGTAAAATAAAAATCAATTAACATTTTAAATAAATAGCAGCAATTCAATATTATTCATTACATATAACAATGTTATTCACAGTCAAACAATATTCTATATACTCGTATTGAATTCATTGAGGCTGTAAAAATTAAATATCTGGCCAAAACGCCTATATCTGGTAATAATTTACTATAAAAACAAAGTTTTAACCGACTTCAATTTAGTACTCCGCCAAGCCACGAGAACATTTCCACATTTCTTTTCCAATTTACCACATGAACTGATTTCCGAAAACAAATGCGTTGATTATTAGAGAAAAAAACCCAATCGCTGTATGTGACCCAATAATATTTGAGGACTTCCGTCGATCCCACAAGGATCACCTTTGGCACTTCATTAGTTGCTATTTCAACGGAATCTTATCAGAATATATGATATACTTTTGTACTTTTAAGTACATAATTGAGGAATTCCATAAGTCATCTGTGGTCTTCATCATCAATTCCACTCCACCAAATTTATGATTTCCAGATGTAAATACACGAGTTATAATAGAAAATACCAAAATCACTACACGCGTGCCTAATATAATTGAGGAGTTCCCTCAATTCCTCATGGATCCCATCATCCAATTGAATATTTGAAAAAAATGGGACACACCTGGAAGCATATAGTTACAAACGAAAAAAAAAATGTACGAATCGGCCTTTCAATGACGGAGTTCTGAGGTAACAAACATTGAAAAAAAAAAAAATACAACCGAATTGAGAACCTCCTCCTTTTTTTTGAAGTTGGTTAAAAAGTTGAAAATACCCCGACATTTTCATTTCAAAGTCCAATATCTCAAAAACGGCTGAACAGATTTGCATGAAACATGGCTAAGAACTCTTGAGATCACATCAGCTTTCGAATAAAAAAAAACACATTCAAATCGGTCCATCCGTTTGGGAGCTACAATACCACAGACAGATACACAGACACACAGATACACAGACACACACATACACAGACACAGAGATACACAGACATGTTAAACTTATAACACCCCTCTCTTCGCGTCGGGGGTTAAAAATACAACGAATGAAAAGTATAATAAAGCGTAGATTTGCTATATTAGACTATTTCTCGGAGTCTTCACACGCACATTCAACCTTACCTACTGATATTTTTATTATTGAACGAGCGAGCGAGAACAATTTTCCGTTTCAGCTTAGGCAAAAAATGTTTTTTATGTCCGGGGTCCAGCGGTTCTCCTGTACTAGTCGCATTTCTCAACCAATTATATACAGACATTTTAGTCGAATCAGTGTCAAAATTTTAAAAAAATATAGTTATTGAGCGCGCTTGTAATATTTTTCAGTCAGCTCACAGAGCCACTAGTTATAAAAGGAATTGAGTTTGACTTTAGTCTACCCTGAGAGAAAGTTACGACCGTCTAAGATAGGAGCGCGCTCACGCATAAGATGCCTGTTCACATACGGTAAAGGTTGCAAGCCTCCGGAAATACTCAAGACGATAGGGGTGGACTAGACCATCTGGTATTTAGGGTGACAATCATTGAGCCTCAGTCAAAGCCTCATACAGACTGGCGCGGCCTGCGGTGGCGTTCGATAGCAAATTTGAAAATAGTTGTGCAGATTTACTATTGCGCTCATTATACGCTGCGGTGGCGCATGCCGCGTCAGTCTGTTTCAGGCTTATGGGTTCAACCTGAAACAGACTGACGCGTTTAACGTTGTCAGATCAAATGTTACTGACTTTAACATATTTTGACATTATTATTATCATTATTTACCTGCGCAGTTCCTATAGAAATCCGGACATTTAACCCATATCTTGAACCATAGACTGCAGTATTAAACAGATAAAAGTAGGAATGTTATATAAGGTAATGCACCTGCCAAGCAATTCGGCTCGTTTATTTTTGGACTCCATTTCGTTGATTAGCAATTCAAACAAGAGGCCCTAATGGCAAAAATAAATTCGTTTTTAACTATACCCAGCATGCACTAATTGATATCAAATTGATTTCAGTCCTATATCTACATTGTCTTTAGTTTTACTATCTATGTCTTTTATTTTTAGTATATTTTAAGTACTGTATTTTCTTTTGTCATATTGTAGATGCCCCTTGCAAGCCTCTCCTGCCCTACGCGAACTACTGTATCGTCGGAAAATCCTCTTCGTTGTCCGGAATGTACCCATCCACGTTATTTTAAAGGCGCTAGAGGCCTTAAGATCCATATCACCAAAAAACACCGACGAAGCCATACTCAACCTTCATCTACCGTACTGTCCGAGCCCCAGCCAAACGCTTCAGCGCCTTCACAGTTACCAGACCACAGCAGATTTGACGTACCATTTCACCAAATTCTGAGTGATTTAAAAAAATCGCGTCCGGTATTAAAACGGATACCACGCGGTGCCCGAGTATCTGTTGCCAAATCCTTGAGCCACACGATCAAAACAGTCCTCACAGATAACTCCATATGCAATTGGGAACTCTTACTTACATTCACCTATAAAGTACTTCATATAAATTCCGATGAAAAATCAAAACCACTCACGAAATCAGTTAAAGACAACTGCTGCAGCGATATTTCATTTCAACCCTCCCCCCACAATTTTAGGAACACCAACAACTGTTTATTTAAAAAAGTCGAGTCTAAAATTTCCGACGGCGATATAAAAGGCGCCGCCCGCTTGCTTTTTTCTGACGATGCAGTAGCCCCATCTAATTCTGACACCCTCTCAGCTCTACACAGCAAGCATCCACCTCCAGCTACAAACCTTTGCCTGCCTGACCCCCCACTATCGAGTGATCCAGACCTTATTGCCTCTACACAGGATGTCCTTGGAGCTGTAGCATCTTTCCCCAATGGCTCTGCGGGAGGTCTGGATGGTCTGACACCTCAGCACCTGAAAGATCTCCTGTGCAGCAGCTGTGGTGAAACGGGGGAAATACTCTTAAAGGACCTGACGGCCCTGGTTAATATCATGCTGGCCGGTCAGGTCCCAGACGGCATCAGGGACGTCCTGTATGGAGCCAACCTTTGTGCCCTAACAAAAAAAGACGGCGGCATCCGCCCCATTGCAGTTGGCACCACACTCCGACGTCTTGTCGCCAAGATCGCCTGCCGCTCCATCCTTCCCAAGCTTACACCAGAACTTCAACCTGTCCAACTGGGGTTTGGCTCCAAAAGTGGATGTGAAGCCGCCGTGCACGCCGTGCGAACATTCCTCGATCATGAGGCTGGGGAGGTGCTGCTTAAGGTGGATGTTTGCAATGCCTTCAATTCCGTAGACCGGGGCGCCTTTTTGACTCAAATAAAAGACAAAATTCCTCTGATATATAAATTTCTATGGCAATGTTATAGTTCTCCTTCCAAATTATTATATAAAACCGACGTTCTGGCTTCTTCTGTAGGTTGCCAACAAGGCGACCCGCTCGGCCCAGCAATTTTTAGCCTTGCTATACATCCCATCATTAAGGAACTTAATTCAAAATTAAACGTTTGGTATTTAGATGACGGAACCCTCGGCGGAGAAGCGATTACCGTCCGAGAAGATTTAAAAAAAATTAACACAGACATGGAAAAAATTGGCCTATCGCTAAATTTCTCTAAGTGCGAACTTTTTATCACCGATTCCTGTCCGGCCAAAGAAAATACAATCGACCTTTTTAGACAACTCGCCTCGGGTATCAAAATTATAAACAAAGAATCGCTTCACCTTCTTGGTTGTCCCGTCTTAGATCAATCCTTTGAAAACTTCATCGACTCAAAAATTCAAAATTTCAAAGCATCATCACACCGTTTGGCCAAAATTAATCTTCATTCAGCCTATTCAATCATTAAGCATTGTCTTTTCGTCCCAAAATTTACATATATACTTCGCGGTACCCATTTTTGGAAATACCCCGCTTTGGTTTCAAAATTAGATACATTAGTCGTAGAAACACTCACAACCATCTTCAATATTCCCTTAGACGATAGATCTTGGACCCAGGCTAGCCTACCCATTAGGTTCGGCGGCCTGGGTATCCGCAAAATTTCTGGTGTTGCTCTACCTGCGTTCTTGTCCTCGGTGCATGGTGCTCAAAGCCTTATAGAGAAAATCTTAGATCCTTCTATTGGAGCTATGGAGGCCGCGCACTGCTCCGAGGCCAAGAACGTTTGGTCTATAACCTGTCCCGACGCGGACCCGCCCGCCAACCCCTGCTCGCAGACGCAATGGGACGAGCCGCTCTGTCAGCTAGTACGGAAAAACCTTTTAGATACGTCAACTAGTTCGGCAGACCGTGCTCGTCTCCTTGCGTCTGCGGAGTGGGAGTCGGGTCTGTGGCTGCAAGCTCTACCGTCTCCAAACATAGGCACTTTTCTAGATAACACCACCTTCCGCCTGGCAGCTAGCTTGCGTCTGGGGGCATCAACAAATCAGCCACATCGCTGTCAATGCGGCGCCATGGTGGACAAACTGGGCCACCATGGCCTCTCTTGTGTCCGGAGCGCTGGTAGGATCTCCCGCCACGCCAGTATTAACGATATCATCCGTCGGGCTCTTGTCAGTGCGAGAGTGCCGGCAGTCCTCGAGCCCAGCGGGCTGGCCAGGGACGACGGCAAGAGACCTGACGGAATGACGCTGGTGCCTTGGAGCATGGGTCAGCCGCTAGTTTGGGATTCTACTTGCGTTGATACCCTGGCACCGTCCCATGTTCCAAGCACCAGTGCCGCCGCTGGCGCTGCGGCATCCTCGGCCGAAAGCTTCAAGCGCCGCAAATATGCCGTCCTAGGAAACAGCTACATGTTTGCGGCGTTTGGAGTTGAAACCTTGGGGCCTTGGGGTCCAAGTGCGCGTCGGCTTTATAAAAATTTGGCGACGCGCTTAATAGAAGCCTCGGGCGACCAGAGGGCTGGCCAGTATTTCGCACAGCGTGTTAGTATCGCTATACAGCGAGGAAATACGGCCAGCCTTCTGGGCACCATGCCCGTTGACGGCGATTTATGCCAAATTTTTTACCTATAGTTTAAGTTTTATGTTTGTTTTTTTTAATTATGGTTGCTTGAAGATACAATGTGATATGCAATAAATATTTTCGTTTTGTTTCCACTATATGTAATTTGAATGTGATGGAAACTGTAAGTGGGTGGTGAAATGGGTTTACTACTAAAGTGTTTCGGAATTTTCCTTGTCGTCTTAAGACACTATCAGCAATAATTGATCCGAAATGCAATTTTATGACTATTTAAATCATCATCATCATCATCATATCAGCCGAAAGACGTCCACTGCTGGACATAGGCCTCTCCCAAAGAGTGCCACAACGACCGGTCCTGCGCCACCCGCATCCAGCGGACTCCCGCGACCTTTACCAGGTCATCAGTCCACCTTGTGGGGGGCCTACCCACGCTGCGCCTTCCGGTACGTGGTCGCCACTCGAGAACCCATTTCCGCCCCAACGGCCATCGGTTCTACGTGCAATGTGCCCCGCCCACTGCCACTTAAGTTTAGCGATTCGATTTCGAATCGCTAGACTATTTAAATAAGATATAAATATTAAAGCACAATTTTACACAAATTTATATATATTAGAGGACAATCTTACGACGATAAACATACCTACATATATAAACATCCATGGCTCAGAAACAAATATTCGTACTCATCATACAAATAAATGCCCTTACCGGGGATTCGAACTCAGGACTTAGTAGCCTAAACCGGTCGTCAAACAAACAACATAATTTGAAATAAGCGCAAGGTAGTATCATATACATCTTGCCAAGGTCGGGAATTCCGTACTTTGTAGCACACAAAAAGAAAAAGACTAAGTACAAGAATAATTTTAAAAGTTATTTGCCAAACTAGATAGATAGTATCGTCTCATACTACTACAACTAGAAAATACAAGGAACTCGACCAGCCTAATCATCTTCCAAACTGCCGTATAATTTTCATTCAGGCCTCCTATTAAGTCGCTCTAAATGTGCTAAGTTTGGCAAGTTGGGTAATTTAAATTAATGTTCGCATTAAATGTGGATAGAGGATTAGGAACACATCTTCTGATCACCTGGGGTATTTCAAGGAGTATAAACAATACAGACAGATACGTTCACTTTAGAAAGCCCTGCCGAGCGTGCCCGTCTCCTTGCGGCTGCGGAGTGGGAATCTGGTATGTGGCTGCATGCTGTTCCCCCTAAAAACTTAGGCACATTAATGGATAATAATACTTTTAGGGAGTTTCTCTGCGCGATCGCATCAGAAATGAGGCTATCCGCAGCAGAACCAAGGTAACCGATATAGCCCTCCGAATCGCTAAACTTAAGTGGCAGTGGGCGGGGCACATTGCACGTAGGACCGATGGCCGTTGGGGCGGAAAGGTTCTCGAGTGGCGACCACGTACCCGAAGGCGCAGCGTGGGTAGGCCCCCCACAAGGTGGACTGAGGACCTGGTGGGGGTCGCGGGAGTCCGCTGGATGCGGGTGGCGCAGGACCGGTCATTGTGGCACTCTCTGGGGGAGGCCTATGTCCAGCAGTGGACGTCTTTGGGCTGATATGATGATGATGATATTATATTTAACTCTTCAATAGATTACCCGTTAAATTAAAGGAAATCTTAAATGTAAATGTTTTAAAACCTAAGTTGAAGGCTTTTTTACTAAAAAGGTGTTTTTATTCAATAGAGGAATTTAAGGAAAAGAAATGGTAACTCTCTAGAGCTGTGACATTATTATTAACATTATTTCTTTTCTAGGATGTCTTAACATTTAATAATTTAAAGTATCTCTTTTTAGGGTTCCGTAGTCGACTAGGAACCCTTATAGTTTCGCTTTGTCTGTCCGTCCGTCCGAGGATAATCTCAGTAACCGTTAGCACTAGAAAGTTTTTTTTTATTAGGGTACCTCCCCTATACGTAACGGGGGGAGTGTTTTTTTTTCATTTCAACCTTAACGTGTGATATATTGTTGGATAGGTATTTAAAAATGAATAGGGTTTGCTAAAATCATTTTTTGATAATGTTAATATTTTCGGAGATAATCGCTCCAGAAGTAAAACAAATGTGTCGCCCCTCTAACTTTTGAACTAAGTTTTAAAAATATGAAAAAATCTCAAAAGTAGAACGTTATAAAAACTTTCTAGGAAAATTATTTTGAAATTGATAGGTTGAATAGTTTTGAAAATAATTTCAAAATAATTTCTGAACTAAGCGTAATATTTTTTTCATTTTTAATAATTTTTTTTTACTTATTTACAGTTTACACAGATTTCACTTCTTTACAGTTAAAAAAAATATTATTTACACATACATTATTGACAGACAACACAAGCATTTATAGCCGTTAATATTCGGAAAATGGCATAAAGTTGTCTACGTTAGCTACCTCACCAACACCGAAAACTTCAGGAAAAATAATATCAGAGGAAATAACAGTAGTAGTAGAATATAAATAGCATATGTAAATTCGGATTGCAAGCCTACTTGATTTTCTGAAACTAATTTCATTGTAGCTAATCCGCAATCGAACAAAGACTTATGCTAAGAAAGTTTTACAAGTTCCGTTGTAAAATTATTAAAATCAATTATTCGGTGCCCCAAATCTTGATTTTCGGTCTCAATCTGAAACAAGCGTTCATTTTACTGTAGATATTGTAAGGGTCAACTTTGTATCCAAGGTTCAGCTGTGTAAATTAAGTGTAAATTAAATAAAATAAATAAAAAAATAAAATACAATATACGTGTGTGTGTGTGTGTGTTAATACAATACTTACTGATACTTTAGATGCGCATTCTAAATATTCTAAAACTATGTCGAGAGATGCGCTATTTTTCTCGCATTCTTTTTCTATCTGCAATTTAAAAAAAAAACGTTTTTCAGCTCACCTTAAAATTAAAAATAAACGAAATACTTACTGTAGTCGTAGACATGCTTTCTTCCGGAAGATTCTTATTATTCTTAATATCTGCAGCCCTAAAATAAATATTCTTTATGAATAACTTTAAATGCTTATTAATTATACCTTAACTAGGTAGGTACCGAAATCTTACGTGAGTAACACATTCTGTAACTGCTTAAATTGGCGAATTGTCTCGTTTCTAAAAATACAAAAATTAAAATGAAAACATGTTAACTTCAGTAAGAGTTGATATTTAAAGTAAGTAGATCTTTAAAATGAATATGGATACATACCATTCCATAAAATCGAATAAAACTCGTGTGACAGTTGAAAACACACTAATTTAATTCCTTTTTAAATCTAACGTTATGCATGACATGAGTTGTCACTAAGATGCTAACAGATGGCAGCAGTGGTATCTAAATATGCATTTTGTTACATTTTCTACAAAATCGATAGACATTGTTTCATTTCCACCCAAATCCGGAGACGGCTCCATGAATTTGTTCTCAGAAATTTGTTCTAACGATTGCTTCCTAAAATATATTTTATTATTTGTGTCTACTTATTGAAATGGGAATATTTTTGTAAGTATAGTCAATGGTTTTTTTGTACAAACACTGAATTGCATATCTGTCCTAGCACCATCCGTCATAGCGAGAAACTATAAAAACAACCGACGGTTGTCACGGCGATTTGTTTACAATTTGTGCTAGTGAACTGTAGAAATATAATGATTTCTCACCTTTTCTTAGTCATAATCTTACATTGCTCAATTAAACAAGCTTTCCTTTTCCTTTTGGAAAATCCGCCACTTTTTTCCCATTTTATGCTGAGCATTATTTCGTATGCGATCGATGGCGCGCGGCAGCTCGACTAGCACAGGTCCGTCGCTGACAACGCCGCCGGCAGCGGTCTGAGGCCTGCGCTGAGGGGAGATTGCATACAAAACACGAGCGCGCGCTAGCTTATATTAAAAGGTCGTATGCGACAAAACCGTTTTTTTTTCGTTTCAATTACAAATTACAGTTAATTTTAAAAAATCCAACTGGCATATTGAAGTATGGGTTAAAAACAATTTAATATGAAAATTTGGAGTCATAAATTGATCTGGGTTGCCTTTAAAATGCAAATCCCTGTTTTACAAGAGGTATCTTTGATATTTTTTTCGATGCTATTAAATTTTACGAATCGTGTTTCGGCAACTGACAAAATGTAGTCATTGAAATGAAGAATCAGGTTTTCAAAAGTCGCTTTGATATGTTTTATAATTGCTGAGAAAAATCTAGATCCCTGCCACCAAAATGCCCAATTCGTCATCTATAGATGTCGCTGTACGCGGAACGCTCACATTGTACATGGCGCCCATACATTAGGTCGAAAATTGGTCGTGCTCGAATTGTCTTAGTTGTCTTTGGTCGTTCGTTGTCACAATAAAATTGATCGCTAAGTATTGCTTGTATTGTGTCTGTCTATAATACATGGTCGATTTGATTTGGGAATTTGAACTCTCATGCTCATACATTCGTTTCACGGAACGGGCTACGCAACCCTACACTGAGCGTGGCCCGACACGCTACTGGCCGGTTTTTTAAAATTCCTTATAGATAACGCAATGAAATTATTTCTTAGTTGACATGTAAAACAATTAATTTTAATATACATATATATGTATATTAGTATAGTAAATTACTATTTATATGATTGTGACATTTCAAATGCAATGTATGTTGCACATGAATAAATAAATGATAAATGAATGAATGTTTTTTTTTGTGATGTGTGTATAATAATTCATATTTAATATTGAGGACGTTAAAACTCCTTGTCATTTATCTATTGAAATCTTGGGGCTCTACTCTATAGGTACCGCTATTATCGCGTTGAAATTGTACATGAATAGTAAGTATTGATACTACGCCTCTGCCCCGGAGGAAGCACCGCAGAGGTATTGAATATGATTCGAATTATCGCTGAATGAAGGGCAGGGTTGATCTTTAATTTTCCACCTTTGAACAAGTATTACACAATCTTCTTGATCGGTTTGATGTATTTTCTTAATAAGGTTCGTAATTATACGGTTTTCCTCTTTCTTTTCAGATCCAGCCAGGCATGATTTGAGCAGACAGGGTATGTCATACTTTTACCTATACAGAAAACTTGTAAATGTTTTTTTTGTCTTCAGCGTACCCTATCAATACTAAAATGATCACAAATTGCTATAATCCATTTCAATAGTTGTATCCGATAAATCTAAGGCTTGTTTCTAAGCTGAGTTATTAGTTTTGAAGTGAAACCGTGAAACTTTCCAATTAATTATAAGACCTTCAAATTATCGAGGGTAAGGGCTCAGGTGATTTGTTTCCTATCATAGAGCTTCAAGACTTCCAGAAACGGTATCCCATTTGCGATCGATATTTGACACTTTTCGATATATAACAAGTTGGATGAAGTGTCGACTATATTCGAGTCTTGGAAACGAACGGAACGAATTCGCCCTGCAACTGTTATTTATTACTCCAGCTATACAAAATAAGTTTTGAAATGAAAAGAGCTCTTGCCGGAGAATTCAGCTGTTACGAAACAAACCGGGAGTGGAAACAGTTCACATATGGAATACAGTTTAACATAAGAGTTGATCAAACTGCGATAGGCACGCGTCGAGTTCAAAGTTTTGCCCTATGTTACAAACAAGTACCTAGATTTGACTAGGTAGAGTTTTGTTTCGATATTTGACAGACTTGAGTGCAATATAGAGATAAATGTTTTTTGTTAATGCTTGCGTGTTAAGCGGCCATTTGACCTGGCTAAATGCATTGCACTAACTGCACTCACACTCACTGATTAGAGCGAGATAGTTCGTCTTCCCTCTCCCAGCCGCTTTATAGTTAAAGGAATGACTTGGCTCAGTTCGGGTTGCGCAGGGCGGTTCCACAACACTTCGGGAGCTCAAATGCCGCGAGCCATCCGGTTGCCTCTTGGACACTGCAACTACGCGTCATTGCTCTGAATATTAGTTTACAATTACGAAATGCTTTGAGATTTGATTTGACTAATGTATCAACTCCCCTGTTTAATGAATCTGTAATTCTGATTATAGCAGAGATATTAACGCCAACGTTTTACAAAGTAAAGGAATAACCTCATGTAGTCAAGATGTCCAATTCCTATACAGACAACCTATCAAAAATTTCTATACAGTCTTTGTTACTGAGCTGACGCATGTGTAGATCATTTCGGAAGGATGTCTTTATATATTGGAGAACTGAAGTAGACCTTTATATGATTTTTATATGACATTGCTTCTTACACATTCACTACCAAGAATCGCTATCGCTACGCTCGTAGCCGATCCCGTTTTTTTTCCACTAAGTATAGCGGAAAGCTCTTGGCAGTGAGTGTTGAGCCTGAGAGTGTGTGCTGTTAGATTTCATACACTGTCGTAGAACTATTATATAATCTGTGACACTGTATGTACCCAATTTTACATAGCGACGCTGGGAAAGCAATTCCATATTTCGAGTCTGTATATAGATACGCATATGACCTATAGAAATTGGTACGGACCGTAAAGAAGTTTTTCCAAGTTTAACGAGCGTTTTCCCGAAATGGAAACTTTCTTGTCATGGAAAATAATATCCAAGTTGAAAGGAGCATGTGTGACTTTACTTTCTTATGGAAATTGACGTTAGAAAACTTTATGTACCTACGTTAGAATTATTAGAGAACGTACGAAGTTTCTACGAAAGTCTTAACTACATCCATATTACTTTCAAGATTAAGTCGGTACAATTAAGTATATGAAGTTTTATGATGATGATATAAATAATGCTTTAATAATACTTATTAATCATTACATTGCCATATACCTACATAAAAACGTTTAGTACGAAAATACATACATACCTACATACATTCACGCCTTTATTCCCAAAAGGGGTAGGCAGAGCACATGAAACTTATGTTCCAGCTCCACTTTTAGCATAAATGTGGGTGTGGGTATATAAGATCGACAAAATGTGAAATTGCAGTGATAGATTGCTAGCCCATCGCCAACAACCCACTTCAACCCTGCTCCCTTAGTCGACTTTTACGACACCCGCGGGAAGAAAAGGGGTAGTAAAATTCTAACCCAACACCACACGGGGGGTAGTAGTACGAAAATATATCTCAAAAAAGTGAGAAGTTACGTAAGAAATAAAATATAGCAAAGCAGCTTAAGAGTCCGCAGTAAGCTCGGCCGAATTTCACTTTCCCATACAAACGTAGTTACGCTCTCATTTTAAAACTAAGTGTGGGATTGTGACGAAACTTTGCATAAACAATGACATGAGGTATAACTATGTCTGTAATTAGTTTATATGGTTCCAGTTTATAAAACAAACGAAATACAGCAAAAACAAGTTTTGTATAAAAAACTTAAATTCGCTGTACTTTTTTTTACTATGGTATTTGAAGCTACATAAACTAATTACAGACATAGATTATACCTCATGTCATTGTATATGCAAAGTTTCATTAAAATCCAACAGGTAGTTTTAAAATGAGAGCGTAACTACATTTGTATGGAGAATCGAGCTTACTGCGGACTCTTAACATTACTGGAACGGGATCTTTTTAGGTACCAGCGTGCATTTTTAAAACTCGATAAGAATTCTACTTAACGTAAAATATGCCCTCGGAAGCAACAAATCTCTCAGGGTAAGTAAATTCACTTTGATTCGGTTCTGAGGCCGCTCAGAATCTCATTTGCTCTTTGTACCTGAAATCGTGACGAACACCTTTTGTAACTGGAGCCTTGTTACTCGCAAAGTTAGGAGTCTTTCATTAACACGGTGGACACTTAGCAAATTAGTGGAGTGCGTGTTTTCAAGCTCGAAAGGCTGCTTGTGACAGAGATAGCCTTAGCCTATTCCCATTTATGGCAGATTGAACAAAGTAAGTATTTAATTTAACTGCCTCCGTAAAAAAGATAAAGATACACACTATTCGGTAACGGCTAATAAGAATTAGAGTAGGACAAATGTCGATACTTAAATATTTTAATCTGTGACGTTTTTGTTGGGTGCGCAAATAGAGAAAATACGGAGAAACTGTTTTTTTTCCAGACATGCGACCCAGCTAGATCGAATTTTCGCACCTGTAAACCACTATATTAAAATCTCATTGATATCGTTTAGCCGTTTCCGAGAACGTGATTTCAAATAAATATATTTATATACAAATATTGCTCGTTTATATGTAGTACCTATAGGATTGATTTTTATGAGTTTTAGATGAGGTAAAATACCGTCATTATAACCTGATTATGTATGCCGTTTAATAATATAGGTATATATTGTGTGAGGTGGCAGGGGTAAAAAAGGAAATTTACTTATTCTATTAGACAACAAAATTTATAGACATACCTACACATATATTCAAGATACATAAAATCCATAAATGAATACTAAAAATTAGAAAAATTTCAAAATAAAATAGAATACTAACTTAAATAATCTAAAAGCTCCCCCCGCGTCCCCCAGAAGCAAAGGTGGTAATGCCGCGAGCGTGATGGGCATCACGCTCGCGGCATTACCACTATGAATCGCGATGGACAACCTTTGCCTCAGGAATGACCCGGAGCAAGGGTCTAAGCTATTCAGTATTTAATTTTAATTTTAGCTTTATGTATTCTGTAATTTTTATCTTTGCAATAAATTAATTATCGTCGTTTCCTAGTTCAAGTACCTATCGAGATATATGCGTGCGAATGTGTATATGCGCGATAGATTTTTATTCTTGTGTTGCGTTGTTTACATCCCACCGGAAAGCGATTATATGATACTATTTAGAATTATTGAACAGTTATGTGTTATGAATAGCCGGGTAGTAGTAATAGGAGATTTCAACTTGTATTCTTGTACGACAAATGTTAGGGATTATTTTGAATATTTTCAGACATATTGTGGATTCATTCAGAGGAACGAAATAGCAAATTGTAATAATCATCAATTGGACTTAGTATTAACATCGCTGCGGGAGGTAGTCACGGTGTGCGCTGCGTCAGAGGCGCTGGTTCCGATTGACGTGTATCATCCGCCGCTTGAGGTGGTGGTCTCGTTGGCGGCGGCGGGGGCCGCGCGGCGAGGGGGAGCGGACGCGGGCGGGAACGAGGCTGAGGCTGATACCGATCACGACATTCAGCACTCCCAGCAGCGGTGAAACTTTGCAAAAGCCGACTATCCACGGTTGTATACAGCATTAGGTTCTATTGACTGGACATCGCTATATAGTTCACATAATGCTGAGGAAAGCTTATCTTATTTCTACGCAAATATCAATAACGCAATAAACGGATGTGTACCTAATAAGACGAGAAAGCGTATGGTATCGAGTTATAGCTATCCCGAGTGGTATCATGCTGAAATTATTCACGAAATAAAGTCTAAGGCTAATCTTCATAAAAAATACAAGATTAAGGAATCACGTGAGAATTATTTAGCATTCGCAAGGTGTAGGGCGCGGGTTAAAAATATGATTAAAATAGCTTACGTACAGTATCAGGACCGTGTTCAAGCACATCTAAAAGAGAACCCGAAAGCTTTTTGGAACTATGTCAAGTCAAAAACGAAACATGGTAATGCTCAGAAGTTATCCAAAAATGGGGTGTTACTCGATGGAAAAAAAGGGTGCAAAAGAGTTCGCAGAGTTTTTCCAATCGGTGTATAGCGCCTCTTCAGCTAAACTGAACGTGAGCGCAGCAGTGACGGAGGCAGAATGCGCGTTCAACTCGACGCGAATACACCTGGCGAGGCTGTATCTGGCTGAGGTGATGCGAGCGCTGGCGAACCTCAAACCGAAACGGTCGGCCGGACCAGATGGCATTCCCGCTTTTATATTTAGAGACTGCCGATTTGTGTTGGGCGCGCCTCTGCAGCACATCTTCAATATGTCTTTGAAAACTGAACACTTTCCGGACTTGTGGAAAACAAGCCGTGTAGTCCCGGTTCCGAAAGGAGGAGGAGGTGATAGAATTAACGGATATAGGCCGGTTGCAGTGTTGTCCACCCACGCTAAAGTATTTGAATCAGCGTTGCAAAATACTATTTATAATCAATTACGGAGTCAACTGTCTGATGTGCAACACGGTTTTCGACGGGGTTGCAGTACAACCAGTAACTTGCTTAGTTATGTGGCTCAGATTATACCAAAAGTGGACAGCGGTGGCTTACTTTGATTTTAGAAAAGCCTTCGATGTGGTTGACAACGATATCCTGCTAATAAAACTAACCGCCGTCGGTTTGACTCCTCATCTACTAAAATTTTTTGCAAGATACATGAGTGACAGACGACAGTATGTTGAGTACGCGGGATATAGGTCGGAGCCTTATTTTGTGAGGTCTGGAGTAAGTCAAGAGAGCAACCTGGGCCCTTTGGAATTTATCATAATGGTTAATGACCTGCCACTGACTATCAGAAGTTCGGGCTGTTTACTATTTGCTGACGATCTAAAGCTGTTTTTACCCATCAGAAGCACAGAAGACTGTGCAAGACTTCAAAGCGACATAGACCGTGTGGTTTTATGGAGTGAAGCGAATAAGCTGCATTTTAATACGTCCAAGTGCGTGACTATTACGTTTACGCGAGCGCGGAACCCTATCCTTCATGATTACTATATTAACGGCGAGAAATTAAACAGAGTGACCGAAGTCGAAGATTTAGGACTAAAATTCACATCCGTGAGATTTCGGGATCACATTTTTAATATTTGTAAAAAAGCCTATAGAATGCTCGGATTTGTACTGCGTCGCTCCCATGGTTTTACAAATATAGGCACGATTGTCGCTTTGTACAACGCGCTTGTCCGCAGTAACTTAGAATGTAATGCAGTTATCTGGGCTCCCCATGAAACCAAATACCATTTAATGGTTGAGCGTATACAGAATAAATTCATTAGATCTTTGTATTGGAGGAAATATGGGGTGTACCCGTTTTACCCGCTGATGTACCCAAATTTATTTGTACTGGGTATGGTGGGGTACAATGAGCTGCGGGTGCGCCGAGAACTGTGTCTGGTCAAATATATTTTTGAGTTGATGAGGGGTAAAATATACAACAGTCAGGTGTTGAGGTATGTAAGTATATATGTCCCTGATAGGTACGTGTGGCGCCGCCGTCGGCCGCGGCTGCTCGCCGAGCCGCGCGGGCGCACCAACCTACTCAACGTGGCGCCTCTGACGCGAGCTGTGCGGACCCTTAACCTAATAGCAGAGGATATTGATTTGTTTTCGTGTTCTCTGAATGAATTCACAAGGTCTACACTGTTTATATTGTGTTATATGCGTAGTGATATAGTTTAGATATAGGTTAGTACTAACGTAATGGTGCAAATAGTTACACTATTCTTCTACTATGGGGTGGAAAGTCAGATGGCAGTCGCTCTCGTAAAACTAGTGTCTATGCCAAATCTTGGGATTAGGTGTCAAAGCGGACGCCGGGCTCGTTTAGGCCACAACCGGGAACAACGCTAGGAGGATGATGCTTCCTAGTTCAAGTTCAAGTATGTACCAGCTTTGAAAATCCTCATAATTTTTAGATAAACTCTGCTTTATTATTGAAGAACTACCCAACACTCACGTAGGTACATTGCACGTCCTTATATTACCTACGCACACTATATTATGTACAATATTTCCTAGCAAACATATATTTTGCATAATATTCCTAGCCGCAAATGGGTTGCGCATATTAATGGTTTCCAAGAAAAAAGGTAAAAAAGGAAACCGTGAATGGAAAATATAAAATGTATTCACATATTTCAGACGAAGTGGAAGCTTGAAATGTATTTTATGATGAAAATTGAATTATCCAAATAAATTTAATTTCACGCGGCATTTACGAAGCGCACTGCAGATTTCATTCATTTGCGAAGAAATCTGATGAAAATGTACTCGACCAGGGGACCGATTTTTGACTTTCGAGCGCTCGACTCTTTCTCTCCAAAACTGACAAATATTATGAAATGCTATTTTGAAATGTCGACAGAAAATTTAAAAACGTTCCGTATTGATCACTCGTATTCAAGTCTATCAGTAGAAAGTAAGTGACTGTGATTATGATTTATGACACTACAATAGGATTTACTTTTATTTAATTTTCGAGCGCTCGAAAGTCAAAAATCGGCCCCCAGGCGGTGCATTGGAAATTATCGCGTGCTTTGAAACTCCGTTCAGACTAGATTAAGAAACAATAAGGTCTGATTTTCAGATATATGATTATTGACTATATGATTGTTTATCTGATTTGATCGATACATGATTGCTTAAAATTTCCTCGAGAGAAAAAAAAACAAAGTTGGGTCTGTATTTTCCATTTTTTACTCAGCCTACTCAAAAGATACATTATTTTATGACACAATCAAGTTAATAGTATACTATTTTATCTCATCTAAAATCTTACTTGATGAAATTTAAATAAAAATTCACTAAGTTAGGTATTTATCGATATTTGTCCAAAAAAGCCATTCCCGAAGAGTTACATCTCTTTTTCTCGTGCGCGAAAGGCATAAGCGTATCTGTCTAGGGGGCGTGTTCGACTCAAATCAAGGCATCCCCTTTTTAAGGTTCCGTAGTCAACAAGGAACTCTTATAGTTTCGCCATGTCCGTCTGTCCGTCCGTCCGTCCTCGGCGTCGCTCAGTAACCATTACTACTAGAAAACTGTAATTCGGCATGAGTATATAAATCAATCACGCCGACAAAACAGTACAATAAAATCTTGAAAAAAAATTTTTTTTAGGGTAAGTATATAGGTACCCTACCACACCATGGGTTTTACGTGAAAAAAAAATTACATCCCCGCAAGCGGATGTCGTTTCTCGTTAAACCCATGGTGTCGGTATATTATATATTATGGGTTTCCTTAAACCGTTTTTCCAATCAATGATTCGTTTACGAGATATTGGGCTTTAAAGCCCTAATTTTTGTTCGAGTCATGTGTCCCCCCCCCTGCCGGCTAAATGGCTACTACCTACTGGGGATGTGAAAAAATTCGTGGTAGTAGTAAATATAATGAATTATAAAGGAAAACTATCACGGACAAGTAGGCATAAGTAGTTACCGAGTATTAGTCGACCAACTTAATGTGTACTTGGAAAGGCCAATTTTCATACAAATTCGGCCGACCGACGCAACCATTTACTTGGCGCGCGCGTGTCGATGTAACTTAGAAAAACAGGCAACTACGGAACCCTACACTGCGCGTGGCCTGACACGCACTTGGCCGATTTTTTTCAATTTGGGTCAACTCATTATATTAAAGTGCATTCGTGGCGAGCGCAAAATCGCAAAACAGCAAAATACTTATACGCATTTCAGAATAAGTATTTCAAGTTGCACAAGCTGTCTGTCATAACACTTACGAATAAGTTTCTGTCAAAAATTCATTTTTTGTTCTACTTTTCCGACTGTACTTTTTTTCACAGTATCAACTTTTTACTCGTTGGTAGGGTATGAAATGCTTATCTTGCGTAGTTAAGGAGTTGCTTATGCACATTCTGTCACCATCATCTGCTCGGTGTATTGTATTACTACTGAATTTAGGTATTTGTATGACAAATTACAGGTCAATCGGATAACGGCAAGCGACTGAAAAATGTTTTGCATTTGATCACTTACATACGAACAAAGCAAGGTAAATAAAAGCTGGTAAAACAATGCATTACTGACCTCGTTACGTCCAATAAAACGTTTGAAAAGGGTTTTCGTGTTGGAGGTAGCTAGCTTTTCCCCGTCGGTGATTAAAACAGAAAACGTGCTAGTGTCACGTAAGACGATAAAAATACATTTTCCATCCCCCGTAGACAAACATTAAGTTAAAAGATAGGCGGTGTTCTACAGGCACGACAGGACAAGGAAATGAGGTTATCCTAACCTCCCATCCGGTCTCTTGGAAGCAGCTATCTAAATAAAAACAACGAGAGTGCCATTTATTCCGGATTACGTGGTGCGGCTTGAGTTATGACAATGCAGGATATTGTTGGGTTTTAAACGATGTTTACTGACTGCGTTGGCGGCGGTATGAGCGAAGCTAAGGGATTTCGAGCTGCGAATATATGCTAAATAAAACTTACAATAACAGACACTTTTTACAAAGAAAAAGACGTTTGACTGTGTGTAATAATATATTTTCGGCTTTTACTCGGCGCTTGAACTCACTCGGCTGTATACTGCTCACTTTCTAGCCTCTACAACAATGTACTATTATAGTTTAAGTATATTTATATTAGCACTGCCGTGCCCCCAGATAAATAAAACGATGAAAGGAATATCTTTGTAAAACGAAAAAAATAATTAAAATCCATGGCTACCTCGTCGCGTGTAAATTGAAAAAGCATTCGATTACAAACCTGCGTATTGGAAGTATTGGAACCGACTTAACGGTCGAAAGCCTTTATCCGTTGGATAAATATGATTTGAAAAAACTGGAAATAATTCCAATGACAACAGACAGCCGTTTGCTCGTTATGCTTTTGTTTTAATTTGATCAACTGAATACGTAGTATTTTGTTCGAATCTAAAACGATTCATCTTTTTATTGAAACAGGACATCAATGCATGTAGCTACTTGTATATATACTGTGTTCATTAATGAATCATTCATACATCTCGCACGCACTTAATCTATGGCTAATAATCTATGGCTTAAGCACGTATTTAAGAATATCTTATCGCTACAATAGAATGTGCCTTGCCGATAGTAGCAAACAATCATATGGCCTGCCTGATGGTAAGCAGATATCGTAAACTATGGACGCTTACGACTCTGGAGGCCCGTTTGATGAAGGTACAAGTTACACTTTTACAAATAGCAGCAACACTGAGGCGCTCCACTCCACGTCCATTAACTTAAATTCTTAACCCTATACTGCCACACCTTTTTTGGTAAAGGTATTAGTTTGGATGACAATTTAATATTATTGTAACATCGATCTGATCTGATGATGGCGACAGAAAGTGGCCATGGGAATTCAGTACTTTACCGACGTAACCCCGTTGAGATTGGGCTCGTTAGAATTCTCTCAATGAGTAGTTGATGATGGTATACAGAAAAGTCGCCAATAAAAGCTTGAATCAAAAATGTTTTTTTTTGTCAGAAACTTATATTTACATCTTTCAACGTATGGACCTCAGTGGCGGAGCGCCCATACAAGCCGGTTCCTACCGTCTTGCCTAAAATATATTTTAAGATAAGCCTATATCTACTAATATAAGGTAAGCCTATAAGGTATAGCCTATAAGGTAAGCCTATACCTACTCTAAACTCCATTATAACTTTATTTGCTCCGGGTCGCCAATCGAAAATTTTCACGCGCCGCCACTAATGTACCTACTGTGTATTTTTAAACTGCTTCTTAAAACCCTGGCAGCACATTTCCAGTTATAATAAAAACGCACTGTACTGCATATTAATCCCTGTTCCTGGCAAGTAAAAAACCCGACTCAAGCGACCGACTAACGACCCGAAATAGCATTTCTTCCATACCGTCAAATGCAAATATCTTCATTCTGTCCTCACATTCCTACTCATAATAATAATTGTATGTGGGTTTGTCATCTCTCTCCCGTATGTGAAGTTTGCTTTCGTTTTATAGCACTTAAGCTGGGAATGTGAAAAATGTGCACTGAAACAACGGCGTCCGTATGTGTTTTACCCGGAAAGGCGGTGTTTATGTTGTCATAAAGGATACAAACACGACGCAGCTTCCGTAAGATTATACTTCGAATGTCTTTTTGACATATTTTTCTCATACTTATAATAATCCTTCCGATAGTGTTACGTCGATTATTCCGATTGTCAACTGGTACTACAAAATTACGTACCATGTTTGGTATCTATAGTATTGAGGAGGGTTGCCATTGCCTTCTAATCAGTACAAAACCTGGTACAAAGAGCTATTATTCCCGTAAATAAATAGGAAGAAACGAATGAGCCATTAGAGATAGTGCAAAAAACATTCAGGAGGCATGTCCACGTGATAAAAACATCATTAAAAGAACGGTGTTAGAGAGAGTAAGTCTTTTATTACAAGCTTTTATTTAATTAACACTAATAAAAAAAAAAAAAAAAAAAAAAATATATATATATATATAATGTAAATAAATATTACGGGACAATCTTACACAAATCGACCTAGTCCCAAAAAGCTTGTACTGGTACTAGAAGACGATAAATATACTTATATAGATAATACTTAAATACATAGAAAACATCCCTGACCTAGGAACAAATATTCGTGCTCATCACACAAATAAATGCCCTTGCTGGGATTCGAACCCAGGACCTCTTCTTTCGTAGGCAGGGTCACTACCAACTAGGCTAAAGCGGTATGTAAATATGTAAGTTTGTAACTTGACCTTAAAAATTTGCAATTTTTTTTTCAGCAACTTGCCCTTATCCGATTGAGCTGAAATTTGGCATACCTACATACCTAATTATGTAAGTTTGGAGTCAACGCAATATTAGCACCGCCGAGCTGATCTGCATGATGATAGAGGCAGAAAGTGGTAATATCAACTCATGAAGCGCGTCGTCTTTACTGATGACTGAGCAAAAAAGTACAGCCAGCAACAAAAGCTTGTACAAAAAGCATAGAACTTACATTGTTTTAGGATCGAACTGGCTCCCATCTTATCTGAAAGATGGAAACCTAAAGTAAGTAAATAACTGTAAATTGTTGGACTTTTACCAACTTTCTAATTACCTAGTAGAAAACCTTTCGGCGGTACGACTTCGTCGATTAACGTTTCTTGCTTTTTTTACTCCATTAGGGGCTGATTTTCCCTAAAAACGCAGTAATGAGTGCTAATGTTGTTGAATAAGAGCAAAGAGAAGGTTCTTACAAACTTCCTACCCGACTTTTTGCCGGATATTATGTTCAACTAAAGTTTAGTAAAGAATTCATAAGATTACTTAATTTAATACTTAAATAAAACTCTGACTGAGAATTAATTACGCCTGCAAAATTACTCTCGACCAATTGTACCTATCTGCTACCTATTTCTCTACCGCTTCAGATTTATCATTGTCCAAAAGAGCAGTATGATCTACCAATGAGCTTATTATAATTGAGCTAAATATTTTCTCGCTCGCTCGCTCGACACCAACTTAGGTACATTTTAATAAAAAAACATATTGTCATATCGAATGAAGCTTCGACAGATTTGTGATAAACAAAAAAAAAACTCTTTTTGAAGCAGTAGAAAATTTTACTAAGCATTTAAACCAGGTTTTATTAAGCTTAAAAGCCTTCGCGCATTAAAAAAAAACAACTTTTTGCATAAGAAACTCGCTTTAAGAAAATCTAGTTGCTAAATGGCCTCCATTTAGAGGTTTCGACACTACCACTTCTGAAAAGCTAATTTGCTTGAACATCTCTTTGTTGTGTTCCCCGTGTGGTGTCGGGTTAGAATAGCATCACCCCTTTTCATCCTGTGGGTGTCCTAAGAGTCGACTAAGAGAACAGGATTTAAGTGTGTTGTGGGCGATGGGCTAGCAACATGTCACTGCAATATCACATTTTGTCGATTTTTTATACCCACATTTATGCTTAAAGTGGTACTGGAACACATGTTTCACGTGCTCTGCCTACCCCTTTTAGCGATAAAGGCCGTTATGTATGGATATCTCTTTGTGTTGGCTTAGACTTCATCACGTTTACGCGCGTGCGTTTTACAGCTTGTCAACGTGAGCGTAAAAGTATCGTCAAACGCAGGTACTCCGGAGATACGAGACCTGTCTGAGTTTAGTAAAAAGCTCCAATCGTAAAGAGGCGTATAAAATGAGTTCCAGGGAGATTAGGTTGCGGCGAAAGACGGTTGAGAGGCACGGTATAAACTAAAAGCCTCTTAATTTCCCAGATATCGTAACCGCATTAATTAGACGCTACGCTAGCCTTAGTTGTTCAAGCATGCGGCTGTCAAGCGACGGTCGTGGGTCCGAAGATTTTCGGACTTATGTACGGGATATCTTTTGATATTTACCGTTAGCTTTTCCGTGAAGGAAAACATCGTGAGTAAACCTGCATATAAATACCTACTACATTGGTACAAAAATACACATTATAAGACCCCCTCGCCTCGCGGCGTTTTTTGTTTTTTTAATATACGCGCAACAATCACGAATCCTTATGGGATCAATATGAGTAAGCCGCGTCCAGGGAAAAAGAAATGTCATAAAGATGTAACAAACGTAAAAATGGTGCGTATTTATGCTTTTATGTGTCGTAACCGTTACCGGGTGACTTTTTGTATCCAAATCAGCATTTACTGCTAATCTGGTGAAGAACTATATATATACTTGACGCACATTAATGTCTCTTGCATGCGAATATTATACTTTTTCACACCGGCCGCCGGCCGTCGCGCTTGTCTAAATAGGTATATATCTGAACAAAACAAGCTATCATGAAATAAAAATAAATTAACCAACGATGTGTGTGCTACGCCGTAGCGCTTAGCAGCATTTTCTCCCTTTGCTTTGGAGATCGCTTGTAGTGGCATGAATCATACGTGACTCATTGATCTTGAATAGGTAAACATAATTACAAGTCACAGAGACACATACTGTTAAAAGGATTAAAGAAAAGTAACACAAAAAACCTAAAACTTTTAAAAAGCATCTGTTCAATAATATTTATAACTAGCTTCCGCCCGCGACTTCGTCTGCCTGGACCCGGGATAAAAACTATCCTATATTTAAATCCAGGCTATAAACTATCTACGTGAAAATTTTCATCCAATTCAGTTGAGCCGTTTAAGCGGGATTGAGTAACAAACATCCAAACTTTCGCATTCGCGTAAACAGTTCCAAAGTATAGATATTACTTACATCGTTGCGGAACATTCGTTTTTATCCGACTGAAACCTTATAAATTGTTTTCAAAATATAATATTAAGTTTCATCCAGACGTGATAGAATTTCAATAAATCCTCAAATCTCGAGCGAGGTAGGAAATAGAGAGGCCCGGCCGTTTCCACTAAACGCCCTTTGGCATCCAGTAAAAGGTCCATTGTTTGGCAAAGCGTTGTTATCAGAATATTTGCCGGGTCAGCCATATTCGCTGGCTAAAAATAATTTCGGCACTTTGTAATTGAAGGCTCGGCTCTATTCTGCCCCACCCGCCATATTCCCCTGATGTAGCAACCTGTGATTATTACCTTTTTCCAAAATTTAAAGAAAAATGAAATGGTACTCGATTTGAGAACAAAGAAGATGCCCTGGCTGCGTATAATTATGAAATTTCTGAGGTGTCTAAAGAAGAGTGGTCATCAGTATTTTCCAAGTGGTTTAGACGGATGGAAAAGTGTATACGTGTTCACGGTGAATACTTCGAAAAAATAGATAACTGCAATAAAGAATGAACTGAAACTTATGAGTATCTAATTTCTTTTGGCATGACCCTCGTACATGGGTCATTCTCAGGGAGCTAAATTTTGCACGTCCGGGCCTAAATTCGTATGTAAACCAAATTATAATAAATTGGTATTATTTTGTAGGATAGTTTACGTCTATACCTAGGTGTTGCACCTTAGATCAAAGCCCTGTCATTCGTTGTTTAATATATATGTTTTTTCAAAGCCCTGTTCTCAAATTACCACAACGCGTCCACGCGCTTTCTTAGTTTACGAAATTGTCTTAAACTTTGAAAGAGTACAGATTTTTGTTATTTTTATCGCATTTTAAATAAAGGAATAGTTTACCTACGACATATAAAAAATACAACAAAATACATTAAATTTTCTTTAACAAAATAATTAATGAAAATCCTGTCCAGCCTAAAGGAATAATTGCCTGCACCGCTTACAATCGCGGGCGCACAGCTCTAGTCAAAACTATCTGGCACATCACTATAGCACAGGCCGCGAGCCATCAGTTGTGCCGAGGTGCTCGATGAGTGCGGACGTATTTGTGTTAGTGTTGTCGCGGGACTGCACATAAGTATCTAATTGCCTCGACTTTGGTTTTCGAAATTTCTAATTCATGTTGTCATGTTTAATAATTCATCTGTTATCGTCAGTGCGTTACATCTTATTATAAAGAAAGCAGAATTCCTTCTTCGCTGGTTCTGATCTATATATTTAAGCTATAATTTTCATTTAACAGCTGTTTTTCTACGAAAATGTGTTTCTCTCTAAGAGCCACGACGCTAATTGCCAGAATTTTTCTAATTGCCATCGTATTGATTTAGTGTTAAAATATATTATAAGTAGGTATATAATATTAAATATAACCGATAATATAAAATATAAACTAATATAAAATACAATTTTCTTTAAATTTTTATCAGAACTATAAATGGTCATGCCACGCTCTATTGGAATCGATCTGTCATCACGGACAGGACTATTCTAGCCAACAGGCCAGATATCGTGCTAACAGATCGATCGAAACGCCAGGCAGTGCTTGTCGACGTCAGCATCCTCCACGACGAGCACCTAGTGAAAGCTGAGAAGGACAAAACCAGCAAGTACCTAGACCTGGCTCATGAGGTAACCACTATGTGGAATGTTGATTCAACGATTATTTTCCCGATAGTTGTTTCTGCAAACGGTCTAATAGCGAAGAGTCTCGACCAACAGTTCAATAGACTCTCCCGCAGATTGCTAGGTCAAGGGTCAGAGACAGAAGGCTATATACTACTGGTCACTGCGTCGTTAGTCAGGTCAGGAGGTGCATTCTGGTACGCCCTAATCCTCCCTTGCTGGCTTTGTCCTTCTCGTCTCGGCCTTCACGAGTTTCTCGTAATGAGGGATGCTAATGTCGAGCACTGCCTTCTTTTTATCAATATGTTTTACTGGATTTAACATGTTGTAAGAATGTTAACGGTTAAAGTTTCTAAGTGTATATATCTAACGAGACAGAACTGCCATTACATTTATTTTGTCTGAAAAGTGTATTCTTCCCAGTATAGCGATCATTTGAGAGTTTTCATAAGTTGTTTACATAACAAAATTATTATTTTCTAATCGCCGGAACGGAGCGAATTTCAATGTTCTAATCGCCAGGATCCTAGAGAAATTAAGATCAACATAACTCAAATACCGCGTATGCTATTACAGTGCTAAAGTAATGAAATAGGTAATTATCGTGTAAGGATTCCATTTTCAGTCATATTGTTTGGAAATAATGAAGGAATAAAAAGGGTGGTGGCAATTAGGCTGAGAACGCCCGCAGTGAGAATGGCCGACATACTGGACTTATTTGAAAAAAATCTAGGGTAAACCTGGAAGGAAACAGTCAAGAACGTTCCCATGGAAAAATTACAAAGGTTTTACTGTAAGTACTGTAATATGCTGACTGTAATTTTTATTGAATGTAGGAAGGAAGTCATTAAGACAATTCTAAGGAGTCCAAATTCAATAGGGTCAGGTACGTTGTTTGATAAATAACAAAACTATCATCATCATCAAGCCAGCTCCTCATTATCGTTATTGCAACGTCATGTAGGCTTAATTTCCGCTGAATCGAACACTGGAAAGTGGGTCAATTTAAACATGGAAGATTTTATTATATTACGGACGCACATGCCTACACCGAATAAATAAAATAGATAAATAGGGTCAACATTTCTTTTCCGGTAGTCAACATTCACCGACCACAACCAGACCAAATTACAAAGCTACTAGCAGCCCGCTCAGCTTCGCCCGCCTTTTGCAGAGAACACGGGCAAACTCGGGATAAAAATAGACTACCCAGATAGTGCCATCCAGATAGTGCATTCTATACAGAGGTGAATGATTTTTTGAAATCGGATAAGTGGGTCCGGGGATAACGAAACAAACAAACTTACAACGCTACCATCTCACAGACACTTTCTCTTTATAATAGGTATTATTAATGATTTGTATAGTAAAGATTAATACTACCTATGAAGTAGCGGGTGCTAGTAAGTATAACCTAAATCCTACTAATATTATAAACTAGCTTCCGCGCGCGACTTCGTCCGCGTGGACCGGGGATAAAAACTATCCTATATTTTAATCCAGGCTATAAACTATCTTCGTGCAAAATTTTATTCAAATCGGTTCAGCCGTTTAAGCGTGATTGAGTAACAAACATCCAAACATCTAAACTTTCGCATTTATAATATTAGTAGGATGCGAAAGTTTAGATGTTTGGATGTTTGGATAATATAAGATAGATTTTATCCCGAGTCCACGCAGACGAAGTCGCGGGCGGAAGCTAGTAAAATATATTTTTATATATTATTTTAACAGTTAAGAATTTACTGAAATAATATGTATCCATTGTGCAACATACTAAAAAGATGTACATTTGATTTTAGAAACTCCATTTGTTAGTAGAGTCTTTATTAAGCTGCACCTACCGAATGGAGTTACTTTAACGCTCGTACCTATAGTTTGATTAAAAAAATACATTTTCTACATTAATAAATATAAAAGTATTTTTCGTAAAAAATAACTGAAGCGAATCTTTTATTTTCTTTTTACAAGCTCTTATAATGAAATCTTGCAACTCAATTTTGAAGCAGATATCTTCAACCGATTGAGCTGGAATTTTGGGTTTAAGTATAGTTTGGAATAGTTTGGATGAAATTTCAATATTATGTAGCAGCTATATATGTAACCATTTTTAAATTAAGTTTTTGCTATAATTTGGGATACATGTTGGAAACTATAGGTCTGATTTGTACTTAACTAACAAGTAATGATATACTTTTGTATGACCGTTTGTTACATATTAAATAAATAAATAAAAATTATGGTAACATCGAGCTTATCTGATGAAAGAAACAGAAGGTGAGTTTAGGCTCGTTAGAATCGTCCCAACGAGTATTTGATGACGGTATACAGAAAAGTACAGTCGACAATAAAAGTTTGTACTTACCAAAAATTTAATTTTTGAAAGAAACTCAGTATTTGTAGACATTATATTATTTAACTGGGACAGTGAAAAACAAAGTAAAAAATAGAGGAAAGAGACTTTTCGGAGTCCCAAATTCCCCGATCTATTTTCCGTTAACAAGTTACGGGAATTTCTGCGAGATATTTTCCATGCAATTATAAGCTTGAACTCAAACTGTAGCCAATCTAGTCGATATATCGATTAAATTATATCATAATATCACCATCACTGCTAGGCAAAGGCCTCTCATGTATGCTCTCACCTATTGCCTGTCATGCCTGTGTCGTGGATGAACTTTAATGATTATCAACCTTTGTCTACTTCTATACTCATTCAGGTTGTATGTATGTATGTAAGTACTTTATTGTACACAATGACAGGTTAAAGAATGCGCACCAAGGAGGCACATCTTTTTCGCATTGTTGCGTAAAAACAATCTACGTGTGCTTCTGCAAACATCCCTGATGCACCACAGTATCGAGGCAGCCCCAACAGTACCCTAAATGCGTTGTTGTATTGTACTCGGAGGGCATTGTAACCAGTCCTGGTGAATCTAGCCCACAGGCTGCACGTGTAGAAACTTCTACAGTACGCTCTAAAAAGTGTAAGTTTTACGTCACGTGAACATCGTGCAAACCTGCGGGCAATCATATTTGCTCTCCGTGACAATGCCCTCCTTTCCCTGTCAACGTCCTCATCATCCTTGAGGGCAGCCGTTACCAGGTGCCCTAGGTATTTAAACTGATAAGGAGTAAAAAATTACATATTCAGTAAGTTGAGTTTGACTCCCTGCTTTTTTATACATTACAAACTTGACTAACAATGTATGAAAAAAAAGTGAGTCAAACTCAGCTTATTGAATATGGCTCACTAGACACAGGAACACCCTAAGTATTAAAATTATTTGGAACCCTCCCTAACACCGTGTGTAATATACTATTAAACGAGCAATTTTGTATATAAATATATCCTACTAATATTATTATAAATGCGAAAGTTTGGATGTTTAGATGTTTGTATGTTTGTTACTCAATCACGCTTAAACGGCTCAACCGATTTAGATGAAATTTTACACGAAGATAGTTTATAACCTGGATTCAAATATAGGATAGTTTTTATCCCGGGTCCACGCAGACTATGTCGCGGGCGGAAGCTAGTACCTATATATAGTTGTAATCACGTTCTCGACAACGGCTCTAACGATTTCAGTGAATTTTGGGAATACAGCGCTTTATAGGGGCGAAAAATCGATCTAGCTTGGTCTCATGTCTGGGAAAAATCATTTTATCTGTATTTTCACGCGAGCAGAGCTCGGCCACCCAGGGACTAGTGCTTATATATAGATAGTCTGTCTACTCTAGTCAATTGCACTACTGGAAAAAAGTCTAATTCTATCAATGGAGATACTCTCAATAACATCATCTCTTTTTCGGTCTATAAAATACGTGAACATGTTAAGGGGCTCCACGCGCTTTTTGGCTAGTTTTGACGAGTTTTGAATTGATATTCCTCCGTCAAAACTATAGATATATTTATGGAACAAACACCTATCGGTTTTTTAGTTCTTTATCTACATTTGCACGAGAGTTTTTTTGAAAATAATTAATATTTATTTTTTTATGAATTATTCAAACATGGTCCAAAAAAGCTCTGTTTTCGATATTATTATGTTGTTCATGCACTGTTATATATGAAATCTACATATAACTGTTCCTTATTGACGTCTCTAACAACCCACGAGAGATTTTTATTTTAAACTCATTTTCACAAAAGTTACGTCCATAAAACTGGTTTTTTGGCCTGAAATTGCCAAAGTTTGGTGCCATATATCCCGAAAACTGTGAGGTTTGAAGTAAATATGGGATACTATTTCGGTAAACCTCGTTGTTGTTAATACGATAAACCATAAAAAACACAAATAAACCGACAGTTATAGATCGAAGGTCATTGGGAGCTAGGAGCCCCTTAATTCATATTTACCTGTGTCTACTACTATAAGAGAATGGCCTAAAGAAACAGTGTTTTATCAGCCGATCTAGGCCTATCTCCCTAGAAATAGCAGAAACAATGCATTTAGTGATATAGAGCCTTGATAGGTGCCTTGGACGTATCTGGAGCGGCGAGGACCGAACTTTGTTGGAACAGTGCCCGAAGGAAACTCGGGAACGAGTAACGCCGTGCCTCTATTCCAGTCCAAACGTTAAATGTACAGCTCCGTGATTTGGTGTTTGCATCCAGATCGTTTTAATGCAGTTCATAATTGATTTAGTAATGGAGTTAAACCGAGGTGAGTGAGAAAGTTCCGCTGTCTATTGCGTGTAACGGTTTTTAGTTGTTTATAAACCTCGTACCGGATGAACCGGGAAGTTCTTTTTCGTCGAGGTGGTTTCCCTCATGAAACTGAAATGTGGGTACTGGGTTACTTTAAGTTTAAAATGTTAAATAACGTGATTTGTAAGGAATCAGAAAGGTTCTACTCCTAATGTAACAAATATATTGTTCAAAGGGGTCCCAAAATGATACCACTGTTACTTGCCAATACTGTATATTGAGTCAATCACAGAAGCACCTGGTATAACACTTGTACAAAAATCAGTTAGTACTGGCCAGAGGTCATTATCGCCGGGAAAATCTCTATAGCACGATTCAGGAATCGACCCGAACGGTACAGCGCCATCTAGCGGCCAACTCAACGAAACTTATGGACATTGACACACGGCTGAACATATATGTTGCGTTATATTTGGCTACTTTGGCTGCTAGCTACATATGATGTCGACTGAACACCTAGGGATAGCCACTAAATGCCATTATTACAAATCAGGCTGCTGTACGGTAGTACTCTTTATTATACTGTGCTGCTGGTCTGGTCTTTTCCCATTAGTTCTGTTATCTGTTCTATTGATGGAACCAGATGGTTTTTCTTCCTAGTAGTTACATTCAACAACGGGTTTTCTGTAATGCAACTACTTACCCGTATTTTTTTAAGGAAATATTATCTTTTAATCGGGTAAGTAGGTATTATTTATTGTTTTTATTAACTCTTTACTATATTGAATGGATGTAAGAATAAAAAATGATCATTTAGGTCCATTATTTTATAACCCTTGATTTTAAATGTATGTACATGGAAAAAAAGTCTTGGTGCTTATATTACGGAAAACACATCGTTGAATATTACTGGGTAAGAAAAAACTATATAGTTCCATGAATAGAACAGATGATAGAACTGATGGGAATAAACCGGTGGTCTATATGATGTTATATGTCTGAGGTCTATGTCTATATAGCACTGAGTGTACACACACACACACTCAGTGCTATTATACTACTACTACATACGTAGGCATGATTTTAGATGTTTAAATTCCATTAATTCTCTTGGCACGAATAACGTAGATAGCAAACCTAACTAGAATACTGCACAGGCCCGTTTCCACCTGTTGTATCTGTTGTTGCCAAAGCGCCAGTTATTTTTTCTGCTATTAATATCTCAGCGTAGCTATTTACATATCCATAACTACGTCCATATATATAGGTGCCTACTCATAATCCTCCAGCGTTTGTCCCGGTTAACGGTTGTGCCCTAAAGGAGCCCGGGGTCCGCTTTGGCACCGAATCCCAAGATTTCGCGTAGGCACTAGTTTGCTAGTGACTGCCAGTGCCAATTGGTTTTCCAACCCAGAGGGAAAACTAGACCTCATTGGGAATAGACCAGTTTCCTCACGATGATTTCCTTAAGCCAAAAAGCCATTGTTAATTAGATCAATCAAATTATATTTCGTGCATAAGTTTTTTGAAAAAAACTAGTAGTATGTACGAGCCGGGGTTCGAACCCACGACCTCCAGATTGAAAGCTACATTGGCCTATCTGGTTACTTACGCAAACATGACCATTTTATTTATTATTGTGTTATTGTGGGCCTTTATATGCTGCTTCGACCAGCAAGTGATCTATTGTGGCAGCCCTTTGTTTATATTTCACCGTTTAGACCCGTTGCCTCTAAGAAGTTCCAGATTCTTTGGGCGGTGATATGTTGTACCTCTTCTGGGTGCACTACGTGCCGCCCTAGGTAGATACTTCTTTTGTGCATGAGTGGTCCGCAGGAGCAGAGAATATGCATTGCTGTTTCCTCCGTCTCCTGGCAGAACCTGCAAGTTGCGTCCTGTTTCATACCCATTTGAAACAGGTGCTTGTTTAATTTGCAATGTCCTGTCAGAATTCTCGTTACTGCGCAGGTTTTGTGCCTTCTGAGTTGCAGTAGCTCTTTAGACAGTTTGTTATTGTATCCTTTAATCAAGGCTTTAGCATGTTTTTGTCCTTTGGCGAACTTCCACAGCTTTATTGCCTCTGATTTTTCTGTGTTGTGTAGCAGAGAATATGCTTTCCGTTTTGTGATACCACAGAACGGTTCTGGGCCGACCAGGGTTGTGTCCGCGCCCTTCCTTGCAAGTTCATCTGCTTTTTCATTCCCAACTATGTCGGAATGTCCTGGTACCCATCTAAGTATGACTTTGTTGGTATTGGCCAGGGTGTTTAAATTGTTTTTACAGTTCTGGACTAGTTTAGAGTAGGACTCTAGGGATTCTAGTGCCAGCAGAGCAGCTTGGCTGTCTGAGTTGATGTAGATGTATTGGTTTCTTAGGTTTCTCTCAAGATTGATCTCCACGCATTTATTTATTGCGAAGAGTTCAGCCTGATAGATTGAGGCCTCTTTCCCCATGCTGACGCTAGCTTTGAGCTTCGGCCTCTCACCGTAGATACCACATCCAACATCATCACCCTTTTTTGATCCATCCGTGTACCACACGTGGCTTCCCTCCTTAAAGTCCATTTGGTCGTTTAGCCATTTGTCTCTCGGAGGTATTTCCACTGTGTACAGTTTGGTGAATTTGCATTCCACGTAAGTGTCGTCAGTGGGCATGCTTAGTTTTTTGTTATCAAAGACAAGGGCCTCTAGTTTGGTAAGCGCTTGAGAGCGCCATTTTGGCCTTGTTAGTGTGCATATCCTATAGATGCACTGCTTCGCCTCCTTTTGCACATGCAGGTGGAGTGGCGTTAGATCGAGCAGTGCATCCAAGGCTGCCCCCGGTGTTGAGCATAAAGCTCCTGTTGCTGTTAAGCAAGCTGTACGCTGTAGACTGCTTAACTTTGTGATGGCTGTCTTTTGGTTGGCTTTGTTACACCATACTGCAGAGGCGTATGTGATTACAGGCCTCACTACCGCTGTGTAAAGCCACAAAGCAATTTTGGGTCTTATACCCCATCTTGCTCCTGCCATTCGACAGCAGGTCCACATGGCCATTTTTGCTTTGTGTATTATGCTATTCAAATGAGCGTTCCAAGTTAGCCTTTGGTCAAAGGTAACCCCTAGGTACTTGACCTCATTTGAGTATGTTATTTCCTGTCCATTCAGTTTTAGTTTGGCGAGCTTGTCTAGTTTCCTTTTTTTTGTAAAGGGCACTAGTACCGTTTTGCTCGCATTGATGGACAGGTCATTCTCTTTGCACCATTTATTTATGGTGTTAAGCGCTCCTTGCATTAAGTTCGAGATTGTGTGGAGACACGGACCTTTGATTATGACTACAAGGTCGTCGGCATATCCTTGTGTGTCATAGTCTAGGTCCTTCATAGTTGCTAGGAGTTGGTCCACTGCTAGGGTCCATAGTAGTGGGGATAGTACGCCTCCTTGTGGACATCCTCTTGTGGTGTAGAATGTATGCTCAATTGCATTGAGGGTCAGAGTGACTATTCTATTTGAAAGCATGCTCTGGATCCATCTGATGGTGCTTTCGTCCACGCCCTTTGATGCCAATCCCTTGAGGATAGTTTCTGTGGGTGTGTTGTCGAAGGCACCCTCGATGTCAAGGAAAGCACATAGAGCTGTTTGCTTGTCCTCTAGGGTTTTTTGCACTTTGTCGACCAGATCAAGTAGTGCAGTTTCCGTAGATTTCCCCTTTTGGTAAGCATGTTGGCTCAGACTCAGTGGTCTGGCTACCAGATATTTCGCTCTAATGTGCTGATCAATGACTCTTTCCATCGTTTTAAGTAAGAACGATGATAGACTAATTGGTCTGAAGGATTTAGGCTGTGAGTAGTCCTTTTTCCCTGCTTTTGGTATGAAGCGTACCTTGACTCTAGTCCATTGTTCTGGTATGGTCCTCCAAGCAAAGCTAGCTCGGAATATTCTTACCAGGTGCGGAGTGATTAGGTTTTGTCCTTGCTGTAGTAATGCAGGAAAGATACCATCTTCTCCCGCCGATTTAAATGGTTCAAATTTTTTCAGTGCCCATATAACTTGGTTTGGTCTGAAGATATTTGCAGCCAAATTCCAGTCGTTGTTGTGTGTCCTTTGGGTGCATAGCTGAATATCACTGGTGGGGTACGAACCTGGGAAGTGGATGGTTCTAAGCAAGTCCATTGTTTCCACCTCCGTGGTCGTAAAGCTGCCATTAGGCTTTTCAAGTAGGCCTAGGTAATTGGTTGGTGTCTTGGAGAGGATTTTGTGAATTCTCATGACCATGGTTTGATCACCAATCTTAGTAGGTATACAGATCCTCGGTCTAAGAGATGCCGTAAAATAATGTACAGCCCAATAAACCGCGTCCAATGTACATGGATCATCGGGCCGTGCATTATTTGGCTGTGCATTATCACTCTGAGCCAACTTGGTCCGGGGTAATAATTGGAAGCCAATTTTGTACGAGCTGATAATGCGCGGCCCAATAATGAGTCCCTGTCTGTGGCTTCTGATTATGGGGCTGTACATTATCTGTGTATGTAAAATATAGTACCTGTGCGAAGCCGGGGCGGGTCGCTAGTAATTGATAAGTGAAAAAGTCGATTGTGACAAAAAATAATACAAAGTCCTTCTGAGGGCCTACCGCGAAACGAAAACGAACTTCGTTCGTGTATCTCATATCTACCAGGGATGCCGCGGATGTGATTTTTTTGAATATCCGCGGATGCGGATGCGGATGCTGATGCGAATGTCTGCAACATCCCTGGTATCGTCGTACCTAGGGAACAGATATTAAAAATATTCCATGTGGGAAGCTCAGTGGGAAACGTTGTTTAGACCTCTGGTAGGTACACGGTACTGTATAAACACCGACGCACTTTCAGTTTCCCCGTAGTTATAATAGTGTTAACAGTACTCGCGATATAGTTTGAATCCAATTATCGTGGCAAAATTGTTAGACTTTGACGACGCTGCCTCCGCGTAGGTACGTACCACGTGTGGTCGACGGTAGGAATGTAGGCCAACTGAAATCATAAAAACGTAGTCTTTATACTCGTCGACTTTAATGTTTGAGCTAAGACTGCGTACACCAAACTAAAATCACATACTTTTTACTATGGAGCTCCCAACTCAACATTTTACAACTGTTTAGACAACTAAAATAAATTCGACCTTCGACGATCACGTGGCGACTTTACTGAACTATAATGAATTTGACCAATAAAGAAAAAAAAAAATAGCTGTTGGCTGCGCTTCAGCAGGGCTTAGATTTTCAATAGAAACCAAGTTTGTTTAATTAGTTCAGTTGACTCGTAGAAAAAGTATTGTATACAATAGTTATATAATTAGCTTTTTAAGTCTCGTACCTTAATTAGGCCACTAGCCACCACTCACTTTGAGATAATTAATTACAAGTTTGGAACTTTACGTAGGTAATGTAAGTGTCAATTTTACTATTCATATGACATTACACTCTTTTCAACACAATTGCTCGTAACGTACCTCTTATTGTGTCGCTTTTAGGCTCATAATCCTGGATATTAAACACGCGTGTTTTATAACATTACGACACTTGTGTGTTATGTTTATATCCCGATTAAGTCAGGTTGGCACCTTGCAGCAAGACGTATGCATGCACACGGTGCATTCTTAAATTAACCGGGTTGTACATAATGTACAGCTTTTTTTTTAATTCTTGGCAAATGGATTCTTACTCGACTAAACAAATTAAATCCTTTTTATTAAATAATTGACTATTTCTTTTTGGATATTATATAGAAACGTTTAATTTAGTAAAACTATTCACTTTTAAGAACATCTTAAAATGAATTAATAAAGATAACATTTTAAAACGAAAACATTTAATTAATTTTGTACTGGCTGTTTAGAGATTTCATCTAATGCGCGCGCACTGCGCGAACTTCACAAAAAAAACTGTTGCGCGCCATTTTAGGTTATTTCACAGATATTTGTAAACATTGTTAATGCGTGTTTGGTTATTAACAAAAATGTTGACTCGTGGTGACTAAAAAAGTGATAAAAAGAATGGACGCCACTGGAAATTCTTGGCGATGTATACAACATGTGAGTAAAAACCTGTTGCCATAAATAAGTAAAGAAAATAACTTGGCAGGCCTATAAAATTTTCATCTTATGAAAAGGATTTTTTCCTCGCAAAATGTGTTGAAAAACGTCGTATGAAACGCGTGAGCTTTGATAATTACATCCTCGGCTCTCTTATCACGCTCACCTGCGGCTCGCGTGATAATTCCGCCTCCGATGTAATTATCAACATACCTCACTTGTATCACAATGTACTATTAAATACCGACAACTTATAAGGTTGGTACATTTAAAGGTAAATAATAGTTACATACCTATTTGTAAGTGTTTCAGACCGCAATTCCATATAACGAGAAACAGTGACGGGGGGACTTTGATTGAGTTTTAGTTCGATCATACAATTTCCGCCCTAGGGAATAAAAGTTCCTCAATCCAATCGTTGTTGTTTGACCTATTTTTATAGACCGAGTTATTAAGTATTGGCAATCTGAAGGCTACAGGCCTACAAACTAAACAACCAATAATACGTTCTTTTCAGCACAAATGCTTGATCATCCCGCACAGATAAAACAAATTCTGAAAAAGGGAACTAGGATCGTATAAAAGTTTTTTAATTACGGATCTCAGTACCAAAGCAACCAGCAGTCAGGCTAAAACAGAACTTAAGCTGTTGATATTTAAGTCTTCGTCGTTTAAGACTCAGCGAAGGCACGATGCCAATGATGACGATGCGAATGCCAATCGTATACAAGATATAGAAATCAGGATATTAACTAAACGACTCTATTTAATTCTAAGACATAATTTTTACAAAACGGGACTTACCGCATAAAATAAAATTTATGTATATTCCTACTTGAGTTTCGGATGATCACCAGAACACCCCCACGTGGGTTAAATTTTATTTGAGAAACAGCCGAGTTGAGTGAGGTGAGGTCGGTTTCGATCATATTCAAACTTTTGCACAGTTACCCTACGCATTTATTTGTCTTCTTTGGGTACTATCCACAGTATCCACATATGAAATTCGAGCTATCATCCGTAGTTCGCACTTAAATATAACAATTTTCTTCCGTTGTTCCAGGCGGGTTGCGCGGATGGTGTGCGGAGATGGGCGGCCCGCGGCGCATGTCGAGCGCGCTGCTACTGCCGTTCCTGCTCGCGCTGCCCGCAGACACCGCCAACACCACCGGCTACCGGGTATGACAACTGTAACACTACTCGCCGGGAGCACTGATGGGCGGCCCGCGGCGCATGTCGAGCGCGCTGCTGCTGCCGTTCCTGCTCGCGCTGCCCGCAGACACCGCCAACACCACCGGCTACCGGGTATGACCACTGTAACACTACTCGCCGGGAGCATTGATGGGCGGCCCGCGGCGCAAGTCGAGCGCGCTGCTGCTGCCGTTCCTGCTCGCGCTGCCCGCAGACACCGCCAACACCACCGGCTACCAGGTATGACCACTGTAACACTACTCGCCGGGAGCATTGATGGGCGGCCCGCGGCGCAAGTCGAGCGCGCTGCTGCTGCCGTTCCTGCTCGCGCTGCCCGCAACACCGCCAACACCACCGGCTACCGGGTATGACCACTGTAACACTACTCGCCGGGAGCACTGATGGGCGGCCCGCGGCGCATGTCGAGCGCGCTGCTGCTGCCGTTCCTGCTCGCGCTGCCCGCAGACACCGCCAACACCACCGGCTACCGGGTATGACCACTGTAACACTACTCGCCGGGAGCATTGATGGGCGGCCCGCGGCGCAAGTCGAGCGCGCTGCTGCTGCCGTTCCTGCTCGCGCTGCCCGCAGACACCGCCAACACCACCGGCTACCGGGTATGACCACTGTAACACTACTCGCCGGGAGCATTGATGGGCGGCCCGCGGCGCAAGTCGAGCGCGCTGCTGCTGCCGTTCCTGCTCGCGCTGCCCGCAGACACCGCCAACACCACCGGCTACCGGGTATGACCACTGTAACACTACTCGCCGGGAGCACTGATGGGCGGCCCGCGGCGCAAGTCGAGCGCGCTGCTGCTGCCGTTCCTGCTCGCGCTGCCCGCAGCCACCGCCAACACCACCGGCTACCGGGTATGACCACTGTAACACTACTCGCCGGGAGCACTGATGGGCGGCCCGCGGCGCAAGTCGAGCGCGCTGCTGCTGCCGTTCCTGCTCGCGCTGCCCGCAACACCGCCAACACCACCGGCTACCGGGTATGACCACTGTAACACTACTCGCCGGGAGCACTGATGGGCGGCCCGCGGCGCATGTCGAGCGCGCTGCTGCTGCCGTTCCTGCTCGCGCTGCCCGCAGACACCGCCAACACCACCGGCTACCGGGTATGACCACTGTAACACTACTCGCCGGGAGCATTGATGGGCGGCCCGCGGCGCAAGTCGAGCGCGCTGCTGCTGCCGTTCCTGCTCGCGCATACACAGCATTCAGCTTCATTAAAAGCACCTGCCTAATAACTATTAGCTAATTACATACTGGCTATTGCATTATTCAACCATAGTGAAATTTTCATGTGTCAGACTAAATTTAACTTTATTTATTTATTTTACTTTAACAAGGCCGACATTTACAAATACTTTACAGACTAACATACATAAGAATGTACAAAACTTATAATATAACACAACACGTTAAGACGGCGAGGCGCGGCGCAAGTTCTGGGTGTCTAATAGCCGGCCTCAAAATCGCCGGAAAACTACTTACACTCTTCGTCCAGACCTCCCACAAAATAATAAAATGTAAAATGTTCATAATTATATACCTACGATTGGTCAATGAAATGAACACCGACCACGTCTGTCAACCAGGATCTGACGCCAGCTGAAATCAGAGGTATCAAAAGATTAGGATATCTTGGAATCCTATTTCTTAGAGCATACCCACGAGAGATTACCGTGTAAGTAACCCTTCAAACCTTTGATTTTAGAGACTGTAAGTTTACTTTATTATATGTTACCATTATGTAACGTTAATTGCTCTCATGAGTTAGTCATCATATCAGCCGAAAGACGTCCACTGCTGGACATAGGCCTCCCCCAAAGAGTGGCAAAGTGACCGGTCCTGCGCCACCCGCATCCAGCGGACTCCAGCAAACTTTACCATGTCATCAGTCCACCTTGCGGGGGGCCTACCCACGCCGCGCCTTCCGGTTAGTGTTCGCCACTCGAGAACCTTTCCGCCCCAACGGCCATCGGTTCTACGCGCTATGTGCCCCGCCCACTTCCACTTAAGTTCAGCGATTCGGAGGGCTATATCGGTTACCTTGGTTCTGCTGCGTTAGTGCATGAGTTAGTACTGCTTTGTTATCAATATGCCGTTAGCTGACATTTTCATGCTAATGTCAGTGTCAGTAGTGTACGTACTTCCTGATAATTACGAATTCACGCCTCACAATCATTCAGTAGAATTGAGTTGGACAAGGAATGAATGAGAGATATAATACATAATATTTATCTAAAGATTCAGTATAACAGCACAAAAAAGGCACGATGAACAAAAATTGAATTTATTTCGTCCTTCCAACGGCCGGAGGATTTCATCATTATTCTTACCTCCTTTATTATTGACCTCTACAAAATACCATATTTTCCTTATCCGTTAAACCCCGAGCTTGAGGGAAAGAATTGTTTCACTTTCATGTTTTATTTTGTCCGAGTTTAAAGTAAAACGGAGGGATATTACAAAAAAATACGCAATGTGATTAGAACGCGCTCGGGAAATTTATTCACTCCAGTGGTTCCGTTGCTCATTCATGCAGTTGAGTAAGAATGTCAAAAAGAAGATTAATATAATCATCTGCTAGACATCAGTCTGCGTGGTCCCTGTAGCGGATAGATAAAAGTGTTCTATTGCAGATTGCAGAATGCGAAATTACGTTAGAAAGAAATTCACGTTGATGTGTTTAGGCTCAAAGCAAACGTCATGCATGGTTTCTTCGCATCCGGTTCCCTGGGGCGCTACCGGGAAACGAAAACAAAATCCCATAAAAAAACATTCCATGTATAAAAGAGGCCGTCTCGAAACTCTTCCACCGTAAAAAGTTGTGTCTACAAAGAGATCAATACGCCCAAAGTTACAAAAATATCTATACACGACTTTATTGCCTTAACATTAAGGCCGTGTAGGTATATGAAACCGTTCGAATCGTCTAAGCATAATACGGCAAATGTGTATATTTATTATAATATTAATTGGTAGGTACTGCCTCAGTACGTGCCCCAGCTAGCACCATAAGTTTTATCGTCGCGCTTATGGCGAAAATGTACGAAAAGTCACGTAAAACATAACGATAACTGGATAAAACGTATCACGCTACTAGGCCTTAACAACAACAAACAACAAACAAGCGTACGCCTGGTTGAGACTGACACTGTAGCCTATGGGCGCTTGCAACATTAGAGCCTCTATTCTCTATTCACAACTAGAAATAGGTACAGTCAGCAACAAAAATAGCTACGCGGCTCAAGTGCTCAAATTTACCTACACATGACTCTAATATCAAGAGCATAAGGACTGTTTAGATCATTTTGAGCGTGTTATTTGCGTAGCTACTCCTGATGCTGACTGTACTATTTCAATTTGATACCAATCCCTCAATATCAGCGGAACTCACGTGACAGAGGGACCGCTTTCTTAACAACAAACACACGGTCCGAATTTGGAAGTTGCCACATGACGTGAAGGCAGTCGAAATGAGGCTTTGCTATTTATATTTTTATCTATTTTTATTTATTTTAATGAGACAGGTACAAAAATCGAATAGGGTTTCAAACGAATGGAATGTATAAAGTTGGTTCCAAATTCGAAATCGTGAAATCCTTAGCTACGAGTTCAATTGAATATTTCATCTTACATTTGAAAAACTGAAACTGTTTATCAACACTTGTTTGTAATACAGTAGAACCTCGGTAACACGAATCTCAAGGGAAACGCTAAAATGTTCGTGTTAATTAGGTTTCGTCTTAAAGAGGTTTCTATAGGGTCAAGTTCGACTAACAGTGGTTCCGAGCGTCTACAAAATTATTTCAAGTAAACAGTACTATAATGTGATTGACCTGTTGCATAAATCGATAGCAAATCTTATGTGTCGGTAGTCACTCACTATATCTGCAGAGGGTAATAATACGAGCAAATGTTTGTACCATATACTTTGCTGATTTTAATATAGCAATTTAAAAAATCCTGTTTATTCAAGAACTAACGAGATGTAGAGATGCTAGCAATACAGCCCTTATTTCGAGTTATAGGGGCCGATTTTTGACTTTCGACCGCTCGAAAATTAATTAAAAGTAAATGCTATTGTAGTGTCATAATCACAGGCAGTTACTCTCTACCGATAGAATTGAATACGAGTGGTCAATACCGCACGTTTTTAAATTTTCTATCGTCATGGCAAAATAGCATTTCATAATTTTTGACAGTTTTCGTGTGAAAGAGTCGAGCGCTCGAAAGTCAAATATCGGTCCCCAGGTCTCTAACTCGAAATAACGGATGTATTGCTGTAACAGAGGGAAACATATTTTTATTCGAGTTGTTGAGTTCAGAATCTTCTGAACTCAACTACTCGAACCTTTAACGTTTTTCAGTTGAATCTGAACTTCACATTCAACTGAAAAACGTTAAATGGAATCGTTATTTACTTTGTCTTATCGAGTTAAAATATTTCGGCGGTAGAGGTTTGCGTGCTTGAAGGGAAGGAAAATGGCATTTTATTTCGTGTTAGAGAGGATTTCCTCTTATCGAGGTACGTGTTATAGAGATGCCACTGTATGGCGGCCAATACACGGTGATTAAATACTGTGATCCTAGTTTGTCAGTATTTGCAGCAATACTCAGTATAGAAGCAGTATTGAATGGCTCTTGAAACGCTAATTATTTATCGCGTCAGTATTAAGGGTGGCCAGACAGTAATTCTGGTTCTTTCATATTCTCATCTCGCTCTATCTTATAGCTGCGTACCGCTACCACCCCACCACCACCTACCAAAATCGTGGGGTGAGCCTTTTATTTTAGTCGCTGACAGTGACACTCTGTCGACACTCGACGTAAATAAGCATCAAATCCATACTAATATTATAAATGCGAAAGTGTGTCTGTCTGTCTGTCTGTCTGTTACCTCTTCACGCTTAAACCGCTGAACCGATTGAGATGAAATTTGGTTTGAATCCCGGGGAAGGACATAGGATAGTTTTTATTCAGGAAATCATCCCCTGAGGGGGTGAAATGGGGGATGAAAGTTTGTATCGAGCTACGATGTAAACAAGTTCCACGCGGACGGAGTCGCGGGCAGAAGCTAGTGCTATATATGTGTAAATAGATTGCGTCATTATTTGTGCTCCTGTGACTAATTGCGTCAGGGGTAGTACCTACCGCCGGTACCGGGAAAGGGGACCTCGACCACACATTTTCTTCTTCCATGTTTAAGTTATTTATGTAGGTACTGATATTTTAAAAAGATGCCGAAGTTGGGTTAAAGATTCGCTTCTTTTATACCGAGGACAAGAACTTTTAACTGTAGTTTAGTTTTATTAAGAAAAGTGGCAGAATTAACATTACTGGAAGTACCTACTGAAACATTTGGAATGTCGATGGCGGGAAATACAAGATTTGACAGATGAGATCATGAATCATGAATATCATGATATTTATCATAAAGTGTTTGGTTGGACAGTATCATTAAGCCATGCCCCTTAATTCTTTCTTCTCAAAATTTCCGGATATTTCTGCAGTATATTGACAGTTCTGAGATACACGTCAATATGCATGTGATCCAGATTGTGATAAGGGCGGATCATCTGTATTAACTCACCGTGTATTGGCCGCCTATAACGTTGCGTTTAAATGATATAAACACCTACAGCAAGGCTATCACAAGACGGCGCGCGAGCTCTCTCGATTTTTCTCGCTCTATCCGTCTCTATCTTATTAGAAAACTTATAAAGAGACTTATAGTGCGAGAAAAATCGAGAGAGTTCGCGCGCCGTCTTGTGATAGCCGTGCAGATCCTACAGTTTATGAGTTTACCTCACCTGTGTCTTGGAGAGCTCGTTTAGCCGGGCGACCGTGATGGCATGGGGTCGTCAAATCAGATTTTAATGGCCGACATCGGACGTAAGATAGATAATATCGTAACGTGTAACATGCGTGCAACATCGTTAAAAGGGTGAATAATGGTCACTTTCTTGTTAATATAAGATAGTATTGGAATTGGAATAGATATGAATTAGGTACAAAAGTCGAGAGAGGTAAATTTATTGACCTTAGGTAGGGGAGACCTAGGAGATTAGTGACAGAGGTGAGTTGTGACAGACGCGATTTCTCCCTACCTATGAAGGTGAGCGAGCTGGCAACAACGCTCGATTGACGCTTTAGAGACGCGCTGGTTGACTCGGTACCCGCCGGCGGCGCATGCGAAGCGGTTGCGTAGTTACGACGTCCGCATGCAAAAAAACGCGAAAAGTAAGTTTTTCGTCAAAATTTTGATTGAATTTAAATCATATTTTATTACATGTGCGTTGTTGTGTTATTTTTTCTTAAGTTGTGTGGTTATCTAAGTCTCAAAACGTGGCATTGATTTTTTGTGTTTGCATCGTGTCTAGAAAATATTAATTATTATTCGGACCAAGTCGTAATTTTGAGCACCTAGGAGAGTTGTGACAGCCTCTCCTCTCCTCTGCTATTTGACTACATTTTCTGCTGGGTTATTTCGACACTGGAGGCGAGCTGCAATATGTTTGCTATAATTACCTATCAGATTAGATTTAAATTTTTGACTGATTATAATATGATTGATCTCAAAGCGATGCCATAATTACTTACAAGATATAAATATTGTTATGAAAAGATTAATACGTACGTTGTGTTTGTTGTTACTTGATGTGCTACAAGATGATTAAACTACTTTTTGCAAAAAAAGTGTTTAATTTATTTATAATATGTGTAATGGTATTTTTTAATACTCAAACAGTCTAAATACATAGCTGTCACAACTTTCCTCGGTACCTGTCACATCTTACCTCGGTGATAGGGGAGTTGTGACAAAGGGAGTAGTCTTCCCTTTTGTTGATTTTCTCGGAAACCGTAATACTTTACTTAATTTTGATGATTGTTTTGGAAAGGCAAAGAATGGTGCTACATTTATTCACATAGGTCGTAACTGTGGAATGTTTCTGGAGCGAGATATTCCCCTAAAATTAAAAATTGTCACAACTCTCCTAGGTCTCCCCTATCACATTTACCTTACGACTTTACTATGAAATGAAATATCAGAAATTCAGAACGAAACAATCAACTTTAAATCCCGCTATTTTTGTAAAACTAGACTATAAATATATCTCGCGGAGTTTTCACACGGTTCTGCATGCAATGAGATAGAAACAGCTAGAACAATATCGAGATAATAGTCTCCGTGTAATGGCCGCCATTAATTTGTCCAAAGTTTAAAGTGGATTAATTGAATTTTTAAGATCTGCAATGTATACTTACCTATGTTTCACAAAATAAATTACTTACTTACTTACTTACATTACAATTCTTAATTTAACTTATGACATAAAATGTTCACATGCCTGTTATGGCCAAACATATTTAGGTAGGTATGCTAATTGATTGTAACATCTGTATGTACCATATGTTTCTGGTGAATAAACGACATTCATTAATTCATTAAATGTTTACTGTATCTTTCCATCTTATCTAGCGTCTCTGGGCTGTGTTGACAAATTGCTAGCTGTATCATTATACATATCCTTAGCATATCCTAGCCTTATGATAGCATAGTGTTGTCCGAAATGATAGAATCACCGTAAATGTAACTGCAGCAATATACGTAGGTATATATCCGTCACGGCTAGTAGTGTGGTGTCATTACGACGCCTATGAATTCAGCGGGTTGCCTGACTGTCTCCGATGGTAATTGGGACAATAATAATTGCTTGTTAGGTAATGAACGTTGATTAGATGAACTAGAAAGCAGATCAATTATTGCGGCTCTTTGCGCCCTTTTAGTACCTAATCACTATTATTTAGTAATAAGTACTTACTGTTGGAGTAAACCCGCAGGGTGCATTTCATCTAGACAATGCGACAATGCTCATTTTCACAAACAAAGCGCAAAGCGGAATATTATGCAAATTTATGGCATTAATTTTAACAATTATACTATTTTAACTCAGAAGTGGTATGAATACTAATACAAACCTAACCCATGCAATTGTAATATTAAGATAATTGCTGAAATGAAAATATCAAAAGTATACTTATGTTGATTAGTACCTACTATTTTTATACATTAATACGCCAGAGATGTAATATTCCATCTCTTATTTGGCAGAAAAAATGCAAATTTTGTTATTTGCTACCGATGACACTAAGAGATTTATTTAGGACTAAATATATGTCGCGTTGTTAGGACATTATTATAATTTATATTAATATAATTGTTATTTAAAAGAGATATTTAAAAACTACTTACTACCTTCTAAATGAAATAAATGAATTAGTTTTATTTAGGCCGCAATAGCACTTAAACATGATTTTTTACTTGGTATTTTATTTATTTATTTATTCTATTTATTGACAAATACATTTACATGACATTACAGTTATAACCAATGCGTCACGAAACTAAAAACAACAAATAATACTATTTAGGTGACGAAACGGCGTGGCCCCGTTGCATCGTCATCTCCGGTGTAGGATTCGGCAGATTGCCCCGAAACCGTCGAAACACGACCCCCTTCGGCCAGAAGTCACCACATGCGATGGTCGCCTGCAGCGGTCGCGGCACGCGCACTACAAACGAGCTGAAGTGCACATAGTGGCGCGAACGCAGCTGGAACACCCTCAGCGAGAAGCCGGCCTTCTGACGAACGTACTCCACCACATATTTGCTTACACATAGTTGACATCGTTTCTTTTGTATTTTTTCCGAGAATGCTTTTTGTGCTAGGTAGCGCAACCGAGACAGGAACGCACGATCATATTTTTTTGCGAAGTTTAGTTTGTATTTTTAATATTTTTTTTAACGCATTTCAATGAACCTACCCATGATAAGATCAAATTTGAACTATTTTTTAACAGGAGGAATTGGAATCTTCACTGGTGCTAGTCCACGCAGTCGCCACTGGAGCTACGGGGAAGCTGTGCGTGTCGTACCGCAACGGCCAGCTGCGGGCGCCCATGCATGTGACGAAGTGGGACTCCGCCAGGGCTCGTGCGGACCTGGCGGCCAGCTTATTACATCAACTAGGATTAGACTCTGCCGGTCAGTAACCAACTTGCCAATAATTGAACTAGAGACTGGTATTAGTTCACGCAATCACCACTGGAACTACGGGGAAACTGTGCGTGTTTTACCTTACCGCAACGGCCAGCTGCATGTGATGAGGTGGGACTCCACCAGGTCTCGTGCGGAGCCGGCGGCCAGCCTATTACATCAACTGGGATTAGACTCTGCCGGTCAGTAACCAACTTGTCAACTAGAGAATGATGTTAGTTCACGCAATCACCACTGGAGCTACGGGGAAACTGTGCGTGTCTTACCGCAACGGTCAGCTGCATGTGATGAGTTGGGACTCCGCCAGGGCTCATGCGGACCTGGCGGCCGGCCTATTACATCAAATGGGATTAGACTCTACTGGTCAGTAACCAATTTGTACACAATAATAGAAATAGTACCTACCTGGGGTTATTAGTTCACTGCATCACTATGGAAACTACAGGGAAGCTATGCATGTAGTACCGATGATTTGTTACTTAGTAGTTGTGTAGGTGAGGTGACTTGGTGACCATTTATTTAATTTTTCGTATTACAATTTTGTAATTTATAATGATGGTCTCATCTTAATTACAATTTGTTTAAATAAAAATATAGTAAGTAGATATGGTTTTTCAGACGTACTCGAAGCAGTATCAAAATCGCTAGTAATGGGTGATCAGAACTCGGAGAAAGCGGTGGGAGCAAGAGCAATACCATTACGGGCTGGTGCCAAAGTGAGAAACGTAACGGGGTGGCAACGGTACGGTACAGCAGAACCAGTCCCCGTGTTCTTCTCGCCATTAGAACAAGTGCCTATTGCTGAATATCCTTGGTAAGAAAATAAGTCTATTAATTTATACTAAGGTAACACTATAAAACTTTAAGATGCATTATACATTTTCAAGATCACAGATGAATTTTGTGAAATATGGTGTCAGTTTCTTCTTTGATGGATTTTTACATATTTTTTGATATATCTAATAAATACTAATTTTAATTTCCAAAACACTTTCAGGTATGAATCGCGTCATAAAGCCTCTCAACAATCTGTCAAATTCATGCCTTCGCCTGTTCCTAACGCGGCGATGAAGGGCTGGTGGTCCTTTCCCTACTATAGTTGCGACGCCGAACGGTGGCTACTCTCTTACACAGTTCCAGTTCATTCAGCTAGAGAGTAAGCATAACTGATGTTTACTACAAAAATTGATCTAATAAAGTATAAATATTGATGCCGATAATCTAACCGAATTGTGTTTTGGTTGCAGACAAGAAGGAGTTGTGTCACTTGACATAGACATATCTAATCTGGAAATAAACCAATGTGAGCTGCAAACCAACCACAATCAAATATATTCCTTTCACGGCACTCATAAATGTCACAACGAAACCACCTTTGTAAGTGTATGTTATTAAAGTATGTAGATATAGTTAGGTAGTTCACTGAATCCACTATAGGCTGGTTTCCACTTTGATTAGTGCGAGTGCAGGTGCGTAGTGCAGGTGATTAGTGACTAGGTGTGGACAGCGACTGATTAGTGCAAGTGATTAGTTGGCTGTGTAGTAAAGTGAATAGAAGCGCGTTCTATTTTTTTGCGAGTGGACTGCGAGTAGCCACGCTCCGCGCGCCCTACCTTCCCCCTCACTCGCAGCGTGCCTGCCACTAAACACGTGTGGACACTACTCGCACTACACACCTGCACTCGCACTAATCACCTGCACTCGCAGGGAATTGGACACTACTCGCACTACACACCTGCGCTCGCACTACACACCTGCACTCGCACTACACACCTGCACTCGCACTAATCAAAGTGGAAACCAGCATTATCAAGCGCCCCACTCTTTCTCATTTCGTACTAGTTTGTGAATTTTGTGATATAAGTACCTACTCAAAGTATTAGGAAAGAGTGGGGTGCTCCTTCTTGGATTGAACGAACTACGTGCACAATTTTGAACAATTAAGTATCGAACGCTTTATGAATAAAATAAAATCTCTTTATGCTCAGAGAACTTTTGTAAACAAAAAGCCTTATTGTTCAAATAATAATGAACTATTATCAAATAAAGAAAGAAAGCTGATTTTACGAGGTACACACGTAGGTACGAGCGATCGTTGAACCTGCCGAGCACGGCGTTGTCCTGCTATGAAAAGAACCTTTAAGGCTTGTATACCCGCTAAAGTCCTTGAGCGTATGGGCGGAGCCTCGACCCTCTCCCCGCGCAAGTTGCACAACCCGCCGTCGTTTATTAAGCGTTACATAGATTAAGTTACAGACGCGTCATCGCGCATCGTTACCAATGCAAGGGTGGACGTGGGTGGGTGACATTCGTCATGCTTAATTGAAACGTGATATTTGTCATACATAAATTACATAATTGATTAAGTTCAAAAATTATGTCTCTACTATTATAATACTATTTACTTACGATTAGTGTAGTTCTGTCAGCACGGCTAGCATGAGACGGCCGCGACATACACTCGATTTTTCTCGCACTATCGGTCTCTCTCTTATTAGAACATTAGGAAAGAGAGGTTTAGTGTGAGAAAAATCGAGAGTATGTCGCGGCCGTCTCGTGCTAGCCGTGCTAGTGAAAACGAAATTCGTTCGAATAACTCTGTCGCTCGAACTAGCAAGCGCGACAGAGAGGGAGATACACGAACGAAGTTCGGTTTCGTTTCGCGGTAGGCCCTCAGCACGCCTAGCACTAGACGGCCGCGACATACTTTCGATTTTTCTCGCACTATACCTCTGTTACTAAATATTCTAATAAGAGAGAGACGGATAGTGCGAAAAAAATATAAAGGTAATAATAATAATCCATACCTACTGTTGCCCTTAGGCCATTTTTTAATGTCGCTATTAATAGGGGCCCATCTAGCAGTTAGCGAGTTACCGTCTGCCAGAGATAAAATGTGAAACAGTTTTAATGGGCAGGCGTCCGATGTTTCATCCAATAGCCCAGCTACTAGTCCATCATTTTCAACCAATAACCCGTTTTATTTAGATTCCATCAACTAGCAATAGACTCTTACAACCCAGCGGGTGCTGTTTCTGTGTGCGTCCCATGACACGGGCAGAGACAGCATCCGCTAGGTGTACTCCTTGCATTTCATTAAATTGTCAAAAGGGCCTCTACGTGTTGGCTCAGAGCTCCACGCACGGACATCATTGTCCCGTGAGCGGGAAAGACATATAATCCATACTATCCATACTTCCATATCCATACTCCATACTAATATTATAAATGCGAAAGTGTGTCTGTCTGTCTGTTACCTTTTGTGTAAGTGTAAGGTTGTTAAGTTTTAAACTAATTTTCGGTATATTTATTACGTTCTACTTCCTTGATTTGATGATGATGGCGTGTACAGTCAGCATCAGATAGTTAGTAGCATCCAAAGTAGCCAAATATATCGTAACACATTCCTTACTCCTACTTATAGTAACAAAGACTATTTCGATGAATGTACGTTCCGATATATTTGGCTAACTTGGCTGCTACTAACTATATTATACTGACTGTACAGAAATCGGCCTCGGGTAAATATATACTTATAGATTAGTGGTACGTTAACCATACTTTGTTTCATATCAAATAATAACTCTGTATCGAACTTGGAGTTGGCATGCAACCCATAGGTAGGTACTTACAATATTTGCCAAGCCCACTATTTTTATTAGAACTTATTCTATTAACACTTGACAGTCATTAATACGAGCAGATAAAACAATATTGTTAGTAGGCAATAGATATTGTAAATATATCTACTAATAAAATGTCTGGTTTTAGCGATTTCCCAATTTTGATACTGTTTAGATATTTGATACTTTGATAGAATAGGTATTTACTTGTGTATTCTTTTTCCTCTTCTCTTGTAAAATTTCTTGATATTACGTATTTTCCTCCTGCGCTTATTTAACCCCAAAGACCCAAAATTATTATTGAAAAATTTGTGAGACCTAAGCTAAGACCTACTAACTCTAGTATCGTAAGTTTGTATGTTACTAACAATCTATGGGCAAACTGGCCTGAAATAAAGAATTTATTATTATTATATTCATAATATTATATTATTATTATATTATTATTCTCTTTATTCATCTTTTATCTTAAGCTAGGTTTTTACAATAACTATATAAAAAGTAAAATATAAAACTATACATACAAAACATAAAATCATTATAAAAACCTAACCTAGGGTACCGCCGGCAGCGAGGCGGGGCCTAAGCTGCCGGTGGTCAGGGCGCCAGAGACAGGAATCTCCTGACTATCCGCGCAGTATCCAGGAGTACCGCCTTCTGTATCTGACCCTTGATCCAGCCATCTAGCGAGAGTCTCTTGAGGTGATGGTCGAGACTCTTCGCTATTAAACCGTTCGCTGAAACGACTATCGGGACGATGATCGTCGAATCAACATCCCACATGGCGGTTACCTCGTGAGCCAGGTCTAGGTACTTGCTGGCTTTGTCCTTCTCGGCCTTCACGAGGTTCTCGTCATGGGGGATGGTGATGTCGACGAGCACTGCCTGGCGTTTCCATCGATCTGTCAGCACGATATCAGGCCTATTGGCAAGAATAGTCCTGTCCGTGATGACAGTTCGATCCCAATAGAGCGTGGCACGACCATTTTCGAGAACTGGCGCAGGTGTGTACTTATAGTAAGGCACTTCGGAGGCCACAAGACCGTATAGCAGAGCAAGTTGCTGGTGAATAATTCTGGCTACAAGGTTATGTCTGTGCAAGTACTCGCCGTTAGCAAGATGACCACAACCGGAGATAATATGCCTGAGTGACTCCCCGGGACGGTGGCATGCCCGACAAATGTCGACCGTACCGTCCTTCAGGATATACCTCCGGTAATTGTTCGTCATGATAACTTCGTCCGCAATTGCACAGACAAAACCTTCGGTTTCCCCGAAGAGATCCCCGAAGCGTAGCCAGTTCACCGACGCGAGCAGATCTACATCGGGTCCTGTGAGGGCCTTGTAGAACCGCCCGTGTAGCTCCTTGCTCCTCCACACCGCCCTGCGGTCCTCAACGCTCATTACTTTAAGTCTGCGCCAGTTCTCGTTTGCCAAGGAGAGCGGGGTGAAGTTTCCGTCTACTGTCACTACGTCGCGATGCATCCCACACTCGATATTATTATTATTATTACCCGTGTGGTGTCGGGTTAGAATAGCACCACCCACTTTCTTCCCGTGGGGGTTGTAAGAGTCGACTAAGGGAACGGGGTTGAAGTGTGTTGTGGGCGATGGGCTAGCAAGCTGTCACTGCTATATCACATTTTGTCGATCTTTTATACCCACATTTATGCTAACAGTGGCACTGGACACAGGTTTCATGTGCTCTGCCTACCCCTTTTAGGGATAAAGGCGTGTATGTATGTATGTATTATTGTTATTATTATTATTACCCATCTTGAACTAAAAACAAAATCTAAACTATACCTACGTAAATGTTAATTAGGTACAAACGCCAACACAGTTAACTGACCATCCTGTATTTATACAAGAACATAATTACAATGCACATAAAGTGCACGGATGGTCAGTCAGCTGTCTTGTCTATAGTACCTACTACTTTACAAACCACAAAATAGATTGTCCACTCTATGCAACAAAATTATCTGTCACTAAAAACTAAACTATACGCAAATATTTATTAGTTACCTACTTTACGAATCACAAAACGGATTGTCCACTCTATGCAACAAATATAGTCCACAATTTCGACAAATATTTAAACATTTCGGCGCAGCGCAAATTGACACAGGTCCGTCATGCAACGTGTCTCGTCCCGCACTGACCGTATGGACGAAAACGGGGAGGCGTAGGAACTTTGGCGGAATATTTCAGAAAACGAGATAATTTTTAAGAAAATTAAGAAAGTAAGAAAATGATGCTCTTGTTCATTATTGTATGAAGAAAGTTATAAAATTTCATATTATTCTGATAAAAAATGGAGCAGTAAAATGGTTACAAGTGAAAAAATAGGGGTGACTTTAGATTTCTTTTTCTCTAATTTTTATTGTTAAAATGGATTTCTACGAAAACTATGACCCGTCGCATATCTTGCAGATTATGATATATTTTTTCCGACACCAAAAATGTTACGTTATAATGTATAAAACGGTTACAAAACAACTCATTTTCACGAAAATTTCGAATGTGGAGCCTTAATGATTTCTGTTAATGTGCTGTCCGATTTTAGTGCGAGTACAAGCCGAATCGAGATGTTGGTGTGAGGCATGCTGGATGGGCTAGAGGGTCATACATTTGCCGATGTCGGGACGGATATTACTCAACGCATCATCCTGATGGATTTAATGGCTCACTCGTTGAAGGTAATTAATTACATTTATTATTGAGTTCAGGTATTAAATTATTTGAACAGGTAAGTCGATAGACCTAACCGGACAACTTCTATTTCCGCGATTTTGAATTCTAAGTCTTCGTTAATTTTTGTTACTTCAAAACACAGACAAACAAATAACTTCCTCTAACAAATTAGTACCTAAGTCAAAACCATTACATCATTTATTTTTCATTTATCCCCAGTTCATCAGAATTCAGTGAACAGTGAAATTGGTTTCGACAGTCGCCTATTGTTGAAATTAGAATAGCTGTAACGCCCGTAAGTCCCGTAACAAAAATGTTAATCTTGATCGATCGGAATAAAATCGATAAATCGGAACCTCTTTAGAACGCTACATCACTAGGCCAATTTAACCCTTAAATGGGCATGGCGTGAGGGTGGATAATTAGGTGGTTTGTTAGAAATGTTTCCTTATTATTTTATGTAGGTAAAGTATTAAAACGCCATACTTAGGTTTTATGCATTTGTTTATTTTCATTTAAAAAAACACGTGGTAACACTGGTAACCGTCGTTCAAACAGATCCATATCTAGCTAGACTAGCTGTTGCCCGCGACTTCGTCCGCGTAGAACTTGTTATTACCGTCTTAGAAAAATTATTGCTATTAAATTTTTATAGGCGGAACCTTAATTATCGCCGACCAAAACAAAGTTCTATCATCTTAAGGGATGATGACCGAGATAAAAACTATCCTATATCTTTCCAAGGGTCTAAAATTATCTGTACGAAAAATTTAATCTAAATCTGTTCAGGGATTAAGCGTAAAAGGTAACAGTGCGATGAGTTCATTAGTTTAAATTGCAAAATTTCAAGTAGCTTTTTACTTATTTAAATATATAAATTTATGTGTACAGTTGCCTGAAAATCATCTTGAGCTGGACCTTGAGTGCGCAGTAGCCGCATATTATAAAATAAACGTGCTGTCCTGCTTTCATGTGTCTAGCCACAGTTTATCATTAAAAACTTATGTGAAATTTCAACCCTTATCTTAACTCCTTCAAGGAATGAATTAGAAAAAAATCCCTTATCAATGTCTTTGACTGTGCATTAGGAGCTTGTGACCGAAGTTTTAAAAGGCTAAGTTTAAAAACGACGTTTCCCATAGAAACTGAACTCTTTTTTAACGCCCTTAGGGGATGAATTTTTATAGCAAAGCTAAATCATTTGTTTTGTTTTTTAGTAAGAAACCTTGATACAAAGATTCAAGTCTGTAACTTTACAAATGAACGATTTCCTTACAACCGTTCGACCCCTATTTCACCCTTTAATTTCGAAAAATCCTTTCTTAGTACACGTCCACGTACTGTAAAGAATATATGTTCCAAATTTCATGCTTATATCGTTAGCGGTTTAGGCTGTGCGCTGTCTGTCAATAGATTAGTAACGAAGAGTTTTATATATATAGCTAAAGAATACGAGTATATGTTCCTTTCATGATTATATCGTTAGCGGTTTAGGCTGTGCGCTGTCTGTCAATAGATTAGTAACGAAGAGTTTTATATATATAGCTAAAGAATACGAGTATATGTTCCTTTCATGATTATATCGTTAGCGGTTTAGGCTGTGCGCTGTCTGTCAATAGATTAGTAACGAAGAGTTTTATATATATAGCTAAAGAATACGAGTATATGTTCCTTTCATGATTATATCGTTAGCGGTTTAGGCTGTGCGCTGTCTGTCAATAGATTAGTAACGAAGAGTTTTATATATATAGCTAAAGAATACGAGTATATGTTCCTTTCATGATTATATCGTTAGCGGTTTAGGCTGTGCGCTGTCTGTCAATAGATTAGTAACGAAGAGCTTTATATAAATATATAGATTACGACCTACTTACTATTAGTATTTATTCAAAAACTGATAATGTATACTGAAATAAAAATAAAAAAACTAGGGGCTAACACAGTTCAAATTTTCATTTTCTCTTTCTCAACCTAAAATAAATGAGTTTTCTTGGAAGTCTTTCAAATTTTGCTGTGAGAAGTGTCGTTTCGATTCTCAATTTTACAGTAAACAAGAATCATTTGGTACATGAATGATTACAATTCACATCACTAAATCTTTTACGAGGGGCTGACATGATTGAAAATCACAGATTCATTAAAAAAAATTGATAAAAATCCTTCCGGGTTTTCTTAATTTTTTTGGTGAAAACAGGATTACATTAAGTATATTTTTTTACCGCAAATTGTACTTATATTTTTCCCTAAAAATTATATTATAGCAAATTATAACTTTATGTTAACCCATAAAAAAATAATCATAACCGTCGGCAGTTATGTGCACGGTTTGAACTAAGAGACATAATACCATATGTGTAATTACTAGTCGGTTTTTTTATTAGGCGAACTAACTTGACAGTTCATTGCACACGAATGTTGCCACGTTTTGCTAGTGCTGTTAATATCGATATTAAAAAAATCCAGTTCATACAAAAGGTTTAGTAAAGCAGTTTGTATACTAGTGTTGTTATCATTCTTGTTACTTGTGTAAAAGTTATGTAAATAATAGCTTGATAGAATTTGGTTTCTATGAAGTTTTTTGAGCTATTATTGTATTATTTGCCAATACGAATAATATGAATATAGTCTGATCCACCATCCGTATCACTGGAAGGCAGCTGAGAGACTAATTCTATTTCATTCTTACGTTAGTTGTAGTATAAACATATAGATAAGTATGTATTTTCGGCTTTTCTACTACTGACACGGTTGGTGGTCGGACTATGCAAGGTAGGTTTTTACTTTGTGAATTCAAATTCCTGTTTAAACTGTAAAAATAAATATGTAGATTCTGGTAAAGTTATTAACATAAAATAGATTTATTATTCAACAATGTATACAAGATGTATACATTGTACTTACATCGTGAGGAAACCGGTCTAATCCCAATAAGGTCTAGTTTTCTCTCTGGGTTAGAAGGTCAGATGGCAGTCGCATTCGTAAAACTAGTGCCTATGCCGAATCATGGGATTCAGTGTGAAAGCGGACCCAGGGCTTCTTTAGGAGCACACGCTAGGAGGATGATGAATGTATACAAGATGTCTAAAACATGATTATTTTCTAATTGTATAAAACCTTTTCCATACTTAGTATGATTACTTGATAAATTACAATTTGAATCAGATTTATAGTAGGTACAACGTTATATCGATATATTTGTATCGACATAAACCTATCACTATTTATTTTGTCCTATGTCTGACAACATTTTCAGCTGTCAAGTTAGTTCGCCTAATTAAAAATCCGACTAGAGCATTATTTTAACGGATTCGGAAATCTCTCCGACGTAATAATAATATTTTCTACAAATTCGAAACTTCCAAATTACACTGAAATTCTCAAGTAATCACGAAAATATCACTTATAACTTCTCAAGAACATAATACAACTCAAAATGTACTAATTAAAAAAGTACTACCGGATTTATTCGCGATACACTGAGGCTCTACCGCGAAACGAAAACGAATTTCGTTCGTGTATCTCCCTCTCTGTTGCACTTGCTAGTTCGAGCGGCAGAGAGGGAGATACTCGAACGCAGTTCTTTTTCACTTCGCGGTAGCCCCTCTGTTTTTTTTTTACTTATTTTACACGAATTTACCATGTTTTGGCAACACTCATAAGACGTTGCCACTTTGACATGAGTCAGAATAAAATATATTTGCGTTTCGTTTCACGTCTTTAGCTTTGGGCATAGACAAATTAATATACATTTTGTATTTGATGGGGTATCCACATTATGTGATTTTACCCCAATTTGTCAGTACAACATGTCAAAGTCACAAAAACAAACACGTAGTGATACTTTTTTTTATACTCTTTGGTCAAACAAAACTAATAGCGGCAATTTCCATCATGTTTTTAATTTTATCAAATAATCAGCCAGTATATTGTCCTTTACTAACAACATTTTTATCTTATTTGTGCCTTATTTCCATAAGATAAAAGACAACAAGAGTTTAGGAACAATCAAAGAGTATAATAAGTATATGGAACAAATTACGAATAGGGCAGTGAGTTTAAGTTACCTATTTAAAATTAGTGTTAACCGCTTGAAATTAAACCCATTTTAAATTCAACCTTAGTGTTTTGCAATTCAGATTGGAAGAGAGTTTTGTTAAAAGTGTACTTTTATAACTTCCATAACAACCGCACTTGGTTGGATTATTTAATGTGGCCGACATTTTATGAAACCGCCATTGGAATTCGAATCTTCTACCTTGGATGGTAAAGTTGTTTTTTGAATGGACTATTTGGATGCAATTCGGCCAACTCAAATGCGGCATAACTTAAGTTATCTAAAGTACAACCCGTCGGAAATAACGCAGATAACGAGGTTCGCAGATATTTCCGACAAGTAGTATAAGTGGATACAGCACCTTTATATGGTAGGTCATTGATTGTATTTCCTCTAATTTCAGTTGCTTATCAAGAGTACAAGGAGAACAACGGTTTAGAAAACTGGAGTGAACCGTACCAATGTCTGCAATGTCAGCCAGGCTGCGAAACATGCCGGGGACCGGAGCCTTGCCTTGCTACTTACAACTGGCCATTCCGGTGAGCCCAGATACATTTTACAATATATATTCTGAATGAAAAGTATTAGTAGCAGATTAGCTAAGAATATATTATTTTTCTCTCTCTTTGTGATAATTGAATTTTAATTTATGTCCTCTCATATTAATTGGAAAATAAAGTATTGTTTAATGGCTATTTCCCATTAAGTAGTCAGTGGTTTTCAAACTTTTGAGCTGGCAGCAGACTCCTTTTGGACAAAACAACAACCTTTTTTTTCATTAATTTGATTTGACTTTTAAACTTGATTGTTAAGAGGAGCCAGAGCCCGTAGAAAAGATGGTACACTCGGCGTCAAAAGTCTCACTTTTCCTAAAATTCGTTTCATGCGATTATTATTCCTAAGATACTTACTGTACCCTGTATCATTTGAATAATAATATAAATAAATAAAAATAGCCTTTATTCACCAAACATAATATTTAACTAGGTTTAATTATTGATCTCATCTACTGCTACAACATCCTTTTGGCAGGTCACTCGCTCAACTTCTTTTGCTGTCTCTCGGGTACCAAAATGTTACTTCTTGTGACCATTTGTTTTTGTTGGATTTGTTTTATTTTTATTTATTTTATTTATTATTTAAAAATCACAAAATGACAGCATTTTGATTAAAAAGTGCTGACATAATAATATAATAATAATAATAATAATATAAGCCTTTTATTCAGACAATTTTACAGTTTAAAGAGTTTAAAATTATTGTACACAACTTATCGAATTAAATAAGTTAACTTAACATATTACTGGTTCAGACAACATCGGTTTGGTCTGTATGCCGTTTGGCAAAGGCCTCTTCCATCCCTTTCCATTTTTCCCTGTCTCTCGCCAGTCTGGTCCATTGTCTCCCTGCGAATTTGCGAATATTTTATAAACATTTGATATCAGACTAATGGGTCTATAGTTATTTATGTTATGAGGGTCGCCTTTCTTGAACAACAATATAATGTTTGAGGTAGTCCATTGGGTAGGTATTGTTTCTTTAGAGATAATTTCGTTGAAGAGAGCTGTTAGTACTGGAATCGTATGTTACTCGTTGGTTATACCATCTGGGCCAGGAGATTTTTCCTTTTTTTGGGAGGTGATTGCCTGTTCAACTTCGGCTTCTAGTATGGTTGGTATTTCCTCCTCCTCACCTTGTTCCAAATTTATTGTACTCTGTTGCTCTCTGGTTTCGTAAAGCTCCTTGTAAAACGTTGTCGCTTCTTCGAGTATATTTTGTCTCCTTGTTTCGCAACCATCCATGCGGTTGTTTACTTTACTGATCCAGCTTTTTTGTTGTCTAATTAGAAAAGCGAAAACGGTTGATACCGTTCAACCAATCTCACTGGAGCGCAAACTCGTAGAGTATTCCAGTGTACAAACTTTCCCGCGTGGTCGTGCCGGAGGCTCCCCTGGATTTTCCCCAGGCTACCCTCCAACCACGCAATTCGACCGCTATATTGGGCCCGTCCTATTATAGCAAAAGTCAGGTTAAAAAAAAAACAATTATGGGTCATTCACAATCCAGACGTCATAGAAGTCACACCTGAAGAGCTCCTACAAGAAAAAACCCACTGAAAATGGATACCACGGCAGAAGAAGCAGCTCAAGGGCCTTATTGCAAACCGGGCTACGGCAGGTTGAGGTTGCTCGGCAACTGAACATCAGCCGAGTTCGAGTGCAACGGGTATTCCGACGGTTCCAGGAGACTGGTGGTTACATCAGGAGGTTTTTACACCAGCCTGCACCGTGAAAACCGTCAGCTACGGGGGGGGATACTGCATGTTCTGGGGCGGCATTTCGATTGACGGAAAGATAGACCTCGTGTGCGTTTCCAGAGCTGAGGTGGTCGCGGCCAGGGATCTCTGACTGCTCACCGCTACATAACGGAGATCTTGGAGCAGCATGTGGTCCCGTATGCTGGTTTTGTCAGCCCGAACTTCGAGTTTATGCATGACAACACCTGCTGCCACACAGCCTTAATTGTCACGGACTACCTGCGTCGAGTTGGCATCACAGTTATGGACTGGCCAGCAACAAGCCCTGACCTAAAGCCCATCGAGAGCACCTCTGGGAAGAGCTGAAACGGCGTGTGCGGTCGCGTGCTCCTGCTGCCACTCCCGATGAGCTTCGAGGTGCCGTCATTTAAGAGTGGGACAACATTCCCCAAGAACGCGTCGTTACGCTGATCAGATCCATGACTGACCGCATGGAAGCTGCTCGGAGGGCTAGAGGAGGCAACACTAGGTTTTAAGTTTAATTTTAAGCATTGTAATTGTTGATTTTTTAATTTTTGTACTGTTTTTTGTTGTTGCAATTTCAATCAGAATACACATTGTTTCACATTTTCCGAGAATTTTCTTTTTTTGTGGCGGTGGTGGTAAATTTTCCGCGATTTTTAAGCAGGGGTTTTCAAATGATACTAATATCGACAGGGCTTTACAGTAAGTATTTTAGGAGTAATAATCGCTTGAAACGAATTTTAGGAAAGGTGCGATGTTTTTGACGCCGAGTGTAGAAAAATGGACCGGACAAAAGTAGGGCTTAATAAAGACTTGCTAATAAGCTATATATAATAAAAATAACCTTCAGACATATTGAACAAATTGGATGTGTTTAGACTTTTAATCCGAATCGCTAAACTTAAGTGGCAGTGGGCGGGGCACATAGCACGTAGAACCGATGGCCGTTGGGGCGGAAAATTTCTCGAGTGGCGACCACGTACCAGAAGGCGCGGCGTGGGTCCCCCGCAAGGTAGACTGATGAGCTGGTAAAGGTTGCTGGAGTCCGCTGGATGCAGGTGGCGCAGGGCCGGTCACTTTGGCACTCTTTGGGGGAGGCCTATGTCCAGCAGTGGACGTCTTTCGGCTGATATGATGATGATGATGAGACTTTTAACAAGAGGAGTACCTCACACTAAGTTAGAAGGAAAGATAGTTTCATTGGTTCATCGGGCCTCCTCCATCTCATGCCAGTTATTTCTGTTTTGTGCCTAGCAGGTAGGTAGATAAATAAGCTTTTACAATTCATCCTTACTAATATTTTAAATGCGAAAGTGTGTGTGTGTGTTTGTCCTTCTTTCACGTCGCAACGGAGCATCGTATTGATGTGATTTTTTGTATGGAGATAGTTTAGAAGCTGGAGAGTGACATAGGCTACTTTTTTCACAGGGAAAACATCTAATTCCCACGGGAAAATACATTTTCCTATAACCACACGGGCGAAGCCGCGGGCATCAGCTAGTACATTATAAAGTTGACTATTTAAACCCTCCTTTAATCACTTCAGGATATCCCTCCTGGTGATATCGGTGAGCTGTGTCTTCGTCACCGTGTTGCTGACGATCTACACGCGCCACCACCGGCGCGTGAAGGTGTTCCGCGTCGCCAGTCCCGTGTTCCTGTCCATCACACTACTTGGATGCGCAATCATGTATATGGAGGTAATCAACCGGTTATATTTAAAATATAGACTAGTATTTTTTTTACTAGTATTAACGACGGTGGCAAACAAGCGTACGGCACGCCTGATGGTAAGCGGACACCTCAGCCTATAGAAGCATGCAACTCCAAAGCAGTAACATGGGCGTTGCCGACCCTTGATATGTTTGAGGATTCGCCGTGTTGACAGCTGAAGGAACAAATTCCCTCGCTCTCAACACAACGCATCCTCGGGAGCTCTGGCGACTTTGCTCACCACCAGGAACACAACACTACTACAGAGCAAGTAGTAGTGTTATTATGGCTGTGGTCTTCTGCAAGGCGGTAGTATACACGCCTTTATTCCCAAAAGGGGTAGGCAGAGCACATGAAACGTATGTTCCAGCGACACTTTTAGCATAAATGTGGGTATAAAAGATCGACAAAATGTGATATTGCAGTGATAGGTTGCTAGTCCATCGCCCACAATACACTTCAACCCTGAGTCAGATGCCCTCCAACATGCCTTAACACTAAAGTGGAACTGGGCAGGTCATGTTTCAAGGTACCAGGACAAGAGATGGACCAAATCAACCACTGACTGACTGATGGACTGGCCCACTGGGGAAGAGGAGTGTAGGACGACAGAGAAAGAGATGGGTGGACAACATAGTAGAGGTGGCTGGTAAAAACTGGATGGACAAAACTCATGATAGAGAAAAGTGGAAGAAAATGGGGGAGGCTTTTACCCTCAATAGGGACCACAAGTAAGAAAGGAAATAAAAATAGTACACAAAAATAGAATGAGAAAGAAAGCTATAAATAATAATAATAATAAGATAAAGTTAAAATCAATATTTATATAGTAAGATAAAGGTTACATGCTGAGTAGGTAAACACTGAGCGAACAGACAACCAACAAACGCGAAGCACTTATGTGATATCTCATTGTTAAAGTGAGATAGATAGCCATTCGTTGATATAGGGCCAAACCTTGGGCTTAAACCAGTCATTTTGCTCGCACTATACACAAGTGACAGCGAGCGCAAGCTTGAGGTTCCATCGGCATTTTTTAAAATAGCCGGTACTCTCTACCTCCTGGTGATAACGATGAAGGTGTTCCAAGTACCCAGTCTCGTGTTCCTCTTCATCACACTATTTGGATGCACCATTATGGGTAGGTATATAGAAGTAACAAGTTGACCAATGACACCATTTGAGCAATCTACCCTCCTCTTTCTAATTGACACGGTGCAAGTGAGACCAGTCCTGTGCGACGCGACTTTCTAACAAGCTATGCTAAGCTCCCTGTAGCCCGTTACACCAAGCTACAAGTTAACAAAACAAACACACTGGGGTGCTAGACCAGCCATTTGGGCGGGCCACATTGCATTGGCTGTTGGGGCGGAAAGGTTCTGGAGTGGCGACCACGTACTAGCAGGTGCAGCGTAAGGACTCCCCCCACAAGGTCGACTGATGACCTGGTAATGGTCGCGGGAGTCCGCTGGATGCGGGTGGCGCAGGACCATTAACTGTGGGATACTTTTTGGGAGGCCTATGTCCAGCTGAGGACGTCTTTTGATTTCAAATCGTGATGACTTGACCAGTTTTTATTGGTCCTTGGCTTAACTTAAGGCATCCCTTGGACATGTCATCACATGGACATGGAGCGCGAAAGAAGGGCGCTGGCAGTACGAGGGAACATAAAAAGTAAAAGTAAAAGTAAAAGTATTTTTATTGCCACAACATTACATGATCTTGAATTACACTAACTAATATAAAAATAAAATAAAATAAAATAACAGGAAATGGAAAAACAAATTGAGGCAATGGGCCCCAGTCTCAGCATGTGCTGGGCAAGCGAGTATGCCCAGCGCTGATTTTCAGACTGGTCCCTTGTTACATACTATTATTATTACTAGACGGTCGTCAGCGCTAGCTGGAGTGCAAATAATTGTGTAAATATTCAATATAAGTAACACATTTTTTTTTAATGATTGAAATATGCAAAAAATAAATATACAAAATTACAGATAAATAAGAGAACTAAAAATAAAAGAACTAAAAATAAAAATAATAATAATAAAAAAGGACAAACAGTGAGTGACAGTGCCGTTTGTTTTCAACAAAAGTTATGCATATGACCTATTGTCAATGTGTGTGTGTCTGTGCGTGTGTGTGTGTGTGTGTGTGCGTGAGTGTGTATGTACGTATGTGTATGTATATGTGTGTACGTATGTTACCATTAGGAGGGAGAGTAAAATTTGCTTTGTGTGTCTATTAGATGTGTTTGCACTAAACGTTTGTATTTTGTTAATGACATTGGTTCTCGTAGGGGTGGAGGTAGGTCGTTCCAGATTTTTGCAGCAGCAAATTTAAAACTCCCTCTGAAGAAGGCTGACTTATGCTGCGGAATAGCAAGCTTGGTGCTTCTCCTCAACGATTTGCTGCGTGTATCGTTAACCCATTTGAGTTAACATGATTGCCCGAAGGTTTGCCAGGTGTAGCAGGCAGGTCAAGTGTACGTTATTCAACGCATACTGTCTTTCCTTCTACACTTGACAACTGTGGGTAAGACACAGCAGGAAAGCGTACAGCTCCATCAGGGTTCAGTATAATAATATATTTAGGGCCCTGATGGGGCTGCCGCGTTCCTGCAGTGCAGTGGCTCCTCCATGTTCGCTGAAGCCGGAGTCCCCGACTTCTTCGCCGTGATCCGAGCCCGCAGTGCCTCCTTCTGGGAGGGAATGCGACGCTCACGGAATACTATCGTGGAAAACGCATATCGCGATATGAACACCCCTATCTTTAGGTACTGGCTTTCTGTTGACCAGAAAAATAACAAAAAGTAGTAGTTTTAGAATTTTACAATTTTTTAAATATTTTTATTTTATTTTTACGAAATGTATTTGATTGATGTGTTATTTGATATGGGTGTTTTATGCCTTTAGAAAAACTATTTATTTATTTTATTTTATTTTAACTCCATACGGGGTATTAACTATATCTTTTTTCCTCACCAGATGGCAGCAATATTTCCAGTGTTGGACCGATACTCTTGCATTGCCACAAAATGGACTCGTCACTTGGGATTCTGCATAACATACACAGCGCTGCTCATGAAAACTTGGAGGTACATAACGTATTTAACTGCAGTAAGCTATTTACAAAAGATAAATAGTAGAAGCAGATTAAAGCTCCTATTAATCATGCAAGTTTTTTCCTTATACTACAATAACGCGTATAATACCTATATTTAGCATTTAATCTGGCGTAGCAACTTAACGTTTATGCAAATTATGCGCGTTGAAAGTCTAGTACAGTAATTTGTTATACTAGAAGATCAGTCAGAAAGAAGCTTTATTCATCATTTGAAAGTAATGCAGATGTATTTTTCGTAACTCTTCAATCTAAATCTAGAGCACACGGCGAATTTTTGCAGCTATACAGTCGCGATACGGTATAGATGCTGATGACGTGTGACACACGACACAATCGCGCGTTTGTATCGCTAAGAAAAGTCGGCGTGTGTAACATTGCTCTTAAACATTTGATCCGTAACTATTCAATAGGGAGGACACTAAATAAAATAATGTTGTATTTTTAACCCCCGACGCAAAGAGGGGTGTTATAAGTTTAACGTATCGGTGTATCTGTCTGTGGTATCGTAGCTCCCAAACGGATGGACCGATTTGAATTGGGGTTTTTTTATTCGAAAGCTGATGTGATCCTGAGTGTTCTTAGCTATGTTTCATGAAAATCTGTTTAGCCGTTTTTGAGATATTGGACTTTGAAATGAAAATGTCTGGGGTTTTTCAACTTTTCTAAGTTGTACAAGCTTTTATTTAGTTTCACCTGTCCCGTTGCCTGTCTGTAATCAAATCTTGCAAGTTAAATTTGACCCACTTCCCGGTGACCGATTGAGCTGAAATTTTGGGTATAAGTGTAGTTTGGATGACAATTCGATATTATGGTACCATCGAGCTGATCTGATGAAGGAGACACAAGGTGGCCATGGGAATTCAGTACTTAACCGACGTAACCCCGTCGAGTTTGGGCTCGTTAGAATCGTCGCAATGGTATACAGAAAAGTACAGTCGGCATATATTGAATGAAATTTTTGACAGATACTTGTTCTCGAAAACGGATTAAAATGTAGTCAAATGGAGAAAAATGCAACGCAAGAGGTTAAATAATCACAAAGTTATAAGTGTCCAAAGTTTTAAGAGGGGGATGTTCTGTCGTTTTTCCGCAAAACGCACCTTTATATGAAACGATTTTCATTTATTATGACGCTCGCAGATCGTGACGTCACTATCTGCGAGCGTTTTCTCTCTCTAACAAGCAATATTAAAGGGTTGTAGGTACATAATTCTTTGAGATATCTGAATGGGATTTTCGTCACTAGGCATACTATATTGCCTTCTTTCTTTTGGAATAATATTTTTTGAGTCTACACCCATATGGAGTCAATCAAGTTGTATTATTATACCATTATAACGAAACAAATTATTTAATGAAATATTTTTGTTTCGTGTTATTTTAACGAGGAAGTTACCCCGATAATTTTTTAGACGAAAGACAACAGACGCGTCGGGGGCTACAGACGAAGATGGTTTAGTTTTCCATTATATTCTTTCTCTCAGTATCATATCGTCGAAGTTGTATTATGTTAATAATATCGCAGAGTATCGCTGACATATCGCGTGAAGTCCGCCCACAAGTTGAAGTTAACCGACAAGCAGCTTCTCCAGTGGATGGCGCCCATTCTCCTCATCATGCTGGTCTACCTGGGGACCTGGACGCTGTCCTCCCCGCCTGATGCTGAAGACGTGAGTATCGTGGTCGTGTGCTTTATGGTGTGGCGTGGCCTAACATTTATCAACTATACACATCAGCATCACAGTCGATACATCGATATTGTCTATCGAACTCAACTCTCCTCTCGGGTCAACTCGCGCGCATGAGAAACGGCCGCCGAGGTCACGACGGCAGCGCGCGCGCAGTGGTGTGAGTGAGAGAGTCAACCAGTAGAGCTGGGTCGTTTCGACTTTTCCGTGAAACGAAACGTAACCGTTTCTTTTATCACAAAACTGTTTTGAAAAACAGTTTCAAAAATAACTAGTTTCTCCGTGCGTTGCCGCCGTCGCCGGTCGCCAAATGAAGTGAAACGAAACTGTTCGAGTTGCGTTTTCACCGCAACCGCATTGCAACCGTTGCGTGTGACTGTCGCCTTCTACTCCTTGTCAACGTTTTTATAAAAACAGTTTGTGGTTCTAGCCACAAACTGATTTTCCGTACTCTGTACGAGATTCTTTTTTTCTAAACGCTTACGGGAAAAAACGCCCAGCTCTATCAACCAGTCACTACTAGATCGCCGCGCTGTGAATATGTACCTAACTTTGAATTACGCTCTCAATTTGTAATGTTAAAAACTTATTACCATCCTAAAGACTTCCTGTGCGTCTATAACTAGGTATCTAGACTATCTAACTGGACTAAGTGCTCGCGCCTGTGCTAATCGAGATTACTACGAGTTGTGTTGTTTGGTATTTGTCTGGCTTCGAACTAATCCCGGTGACTAACCTAGCGCCTTCTTAAATGTTCTAGCTATTGTTTTGTGCGGAATTCTAGACTGATTTGCAATCAAGAGTGAGTTATTTACGTCTCCAACCAGCAAACTACTCCATAGGCAGAAAATCCTTTCTGCCGTTACGAAAGACAGTCGCGTCCGTACTGTCTGTCTGCTACCACAACTATAATGGCAATAGTCATCAAAATCACAACTTGATGTATGGAACATGCTGTAACATTTCTCTTAGTCTTTCTATCCCGAGCGGTATTTATAAATCACCTTAATAATTCATTCACATCTAAAGTCTGGATAGCGAATATTGAACTCACTAAATAGGGCTGTAGACACTGAATAAAATAATCAATAATGTCGTATTTTCTCGAAAAAGGATTAAAAATGTAGTCAAATGGAGAAAAAAGCACCGCAAGAGGTTAAATAATCACGAAGTTATAAGTGTCCAAACTTTTAAGAAGGGGTATGTCTGTCACTTCTCCGCAAAATGCAACTTCATATGAAACGATTGTCATTTACTATGACGCTCGCAGATTGTGACGTCACACTGCGAGCGTTTTCTTTCTAGCAAGCAATATTAAAACGGTTGTAGCTTCGTTATTCTTTGAGATATCGGTATAGGATTTTCGTCACTAGGCATAGTTTTTTGCCTTCTTTCTTTTGGAGTTATAATAATTTTCGAGTCTACACCCGTATTCAATCAACTCGGCAACATCGCTGATCAAAACGTTGAACTGTTTTTGAATGGCGATTTTATCTATTTTCATTTACAGATTACAGACAGAGAGGGCCTGAGATTCAAACAATGCAGTTACAATTGGTGGGATCACAGTTTAGCCATAGGTACGTGTAATATTTTTTATGTATCATGGTATATTTATATGTTTGAAGCTGTAAAGATAACGTCATTATTTGGTTTCATAGGCTTACAATTTTAAGTGCAGTGTTTGTAGCATACATTTATATTTTTATTATATCTAGAAGGGTTATTCCATCGCGTTTTTGTTTATATTGATTTAATTATTTGTCTATTACCAACATTTTGTAGACAAAAGACGCATAATTTACTTATTTGAATTCTTATGGAAGAATAAATCACTTTCATTCTGCTCTCCGTACAACGTGGTTGTTTTACTGAAAACACTGATCTATTCTATAGATCTATATTTAAACTAAACTTGAAATCCCCTAAACATGTGTTTCTGTGACAATGGTAAACCCATTATATGGGGAATCTCCACTCCGCCGTCATTATTGTCTCCTGGCATAACAAGACAAAATAAAAGAAAAAGTTGATACCTCCTAATATTTTGCACAAAATAACAAATCATGACTAACAATTGACGACCACTTTAGCCTAGTTGGTAGTGACCCTGCCTACGAAGCAAGAGGTCCTGGGTTCGAATCCCGGTGAGGGCATTCACTTGTGTGATGAGCACAAACATTTGTTCCTTAGTCATGGATGTTTTCTATGTATTTAAGTATTTATTTATCTAAATAAATATGTATATCGTCGTCTAGTTCCCATAGTACAAGCTTTGCTTAGTTTGGGACTAGGTCGATTTGTGTAAGATTGTCCCCTAATATTTATTATTTACTAGCTTCCGCCCGCGACTTCGTCTGCGTGGACTCGGGATAAAAACTATCCTATATTTTAATCCAGGCTATAAACTATCTTTCGCATTTATAATATTATTAGGATCACTACATAGTATGAAACAAAGTCGCTTCCCGCTGTCTGTCCCTATGTATGCTTAGATCTTTCAAACTACGCAACGGGTTTTGATGCGGTTTTTTTTTAATAGATAGTGATTGAAGAGGAAGGTTTGTATGTATAATATAGTAACCGAGCGAAGCCGGGGGGGGTCGCTAGTTTATTTATAACTAGCTGATGCCCGCGGCTTCGCCCGCGTGGTTATAGGAAAATGTAACAAATTGAATTTTCCCGTGGGAATTAGATGTTTTCCCGCTGGAAAAAGTAGCCTATGTCACTCTCCAGCTTCTAAACTATATCCATACAAAAAACACATCAATACGACGCTCCGTTGCGACGTGAAAGAAGGATCAACAAACACACACACACACACACACACACTTTCGCATTTATAATATTAGTAAGGAAGTAAGGATTTGTTCGACAGGCGAGATTCTGTTCCTACTGTGGGGAGTCCGCGTGTGCTACCGCGTGCGCCACGCCGAGAGCCTGTACAACGAGGCGCGGCTCATCTCCATCGCCATCTACAACATCTTCACCGTCAACTCGCTCATGATAGCCTTCCAGTGAGTGTCCAGGGCCGTAGGTGGACTGCATTTTGTACTCATACTAACAGCCAACCGCTTTCGATTGCTGCTAGAAGAATTAGGACTGGCACAATTTGGTGCCAACACTCCAGGAACACGATCTGAGAGACGCGACTGCCAGAGCTGGCCGCGCTGCTGCCCATTAGGCATCTCTTATTTTAGGAACCTCTATACGAAGATGGAGTAGTATCCAGTGTTTTTTTTTTTTACAAATACAAATTCTTTATTTCAGTAAAATATACATGGTTTTTGATACAGGGGATAGAGCCGCCCGGTAAGCAAAGTATTGCTTGTGTTGGGAGGCACCGCTCTTCCCTATGTTCAATTTTCAATTTCCATAAAATGTCTCCTGGTTTGGTACCGTGCAAATTATAAGGATTACGGTAGATTTCTCAACAGGCGTCGCGGTGAATCTTCGCTTGCTGCTTCAAGATACGAATACATTTTTGTATTGCAACTTCATCGGGGCTAGCACAACTGACGTTGCGACCCGATACAGAGGCTCTAGTATAAGTTTTACCGAAACAAAACGTTACGACCGCGTTCGCGTTTAGCTGTCAAATCCCATACAAATTGAGGGTAAAACGCAAACGCGATCGTAAAGTTTTGTTTCGGTAAAACTTATATTAGAGCCTCAGAACAGAAAGAGACGAGGCAACCTACCCTTCCTGTTTCTATTTCGCCCACCACAATGACTTTTGAAGCTGGGGAAAATTTTCACTTTGTGTTATGAAAGTTGTAACTGATATCTGCTAAAAGAAAATAAGAAACGTTACCAAGAAGCTACAGACTTTTTCGTAAGCAGCATACACATGCATCCACGCTGATTGTTCTCATTACTAAATGAAGGACTCACTAATGTATTTTCTTTTTTCAGTTTACTAATCCTGCCTCGAGCCGGGCCGGATATAAAATATCTGCTCGGCTTCATCAGAACGCAGTTGTCCACATCCACTACAGTGCTACTAGTATTTTTACCCAAGGTAAGTTGCGCCTATACTGACGAAATGCAACAAGATGAATACTTTATCATATTCAGTAAAATACTGTAAACAAATACGCTACTATAAAATCCAGACGGTGAAAAAAAATGTTTGCAATAGGTACAGTCCGACAAGAAAGAGTAGAAATTAAATAAAAAATACCATACTAAATTGTTGCCATTAAGTCGAATAATGTGACAGTTACGTAGAAAGTGGCGCCCTCATTTAATTTCTTCTGTCGGACTGTATATCCAAACTACTTTACAGACTGCACATATTTTGCATCATTCATACAAGTCTTGGAAAATCAGAGCGATCCCCACGAAACGTTAACTTCGTTTGTTCGTATATCCATCTCTATCGCACTTTCATAGGTATTCGAGCGGCAATGAGAGAGATTGAACGAACGAAGTTGTCGTTTCACGGTAGCCGCTCAGCTCTCAGGAAAAGGGTGATAGTTTAGGGTCCCAATAACGCACGGTCCAACAATCCGCGTCCATGTATCTCCATGTAAGTCCATGTTCTTTATGCATGAAGTAATAAAAAGCCAAGAGATACTATGGACATGCATTATTGGAACCCATTATGTGAGGTTCATGAAATTATTTATTTATTTATTTGAAAATATGTTTACATGCCCTTACAGAAATCCAATGCAATATGAAACTTAAAATTGACATATACAAACAGGAACATATAGGTTATTACAAATAACAATCATTGTTATCAATATAATCAATGATGTGTGTGTTCAGGTGATGCGCGTGGTGCGCGGCACGGGCGACACGTGGGACCGCGGAGCACGTGCCCGCGGCGTGCCCGCCTCCACGTCGCTCAACGGCATCGGACTCGTGCCCGACGAGCCGCCGGACCTCTACCGCGAGAACGACGAGCTCAAGGTAAAAACACCTCATCTTCCTCTACTGCCTTCCTTTGACGTTTGACGTCTCCCCTCTTGCCTAGGGGTTGATAGGTCCCATCATACCGGGCAACACGTCTGACGATCGCTACCTTCGTCGGCAACGTCAAGGGTCTGCTAGAGTTGCCGGTAGAACTGGGTTGGCACGAGCAGCGCCAACGACCCTCCTCGCAAGGTACTCGCCGTCGTCGAGTTGCGGGACCATGGCCCGCGAAAACCGGCTCCATCTCAGTTCGATCTATAAAGCCCTCCTCTCTCGGCCTAGAGGGCGCGTTTATCCATGTCTCAGTTAAGAGTCCGCAGTAAGCTCGATTCTCCATACAAACGTAGTTACGCTCTCATTTCAAAACTACGCGTTGGATTGTAACGAAACTTTGCATGTACGATGACATGAGGTATATCTATGTCTGTAATTAGTTTACGTAGCTTCAGATATCATAGTAAAAAAAATTACAGCGAATTTAAATTTTTCATACAAAACTTGTTTTTGCTGTATTTCGTTTGTTTTATAAACTGGAAGCATATAAACTAATTACGGACATAGATATACCTCATGTCATTGTATATGCAAAGTTTACTACGTTTGTATGGGAAGGTGAAATTCGGCCGAGCTTACTGCGGACTCTTTAAGGCGGTGCATTGGAAATTATCGCGTGCTTTGAAACGCCGTTCTGACTAGATTAAGAAACAATAAGGCCTGTTTTTCAGATATATGATTCTTGACTATATGATTGTTTTTCTGATTTTACCGATACAGGATTGCTTACAATTTCCTAGATAGAAAAAAAATCCAAAGTTGGGTCTTTTTTTTCCTTTTTTTACTCAGCCTTCTCAAATAATACATTATTTTACGACACAATCAAGTTAATACTATAGTATTTTATCTCATCTAAAATCTCACTTTATGAAATTTAAATAAAACTTCTCTAAGTTAGGTATTTATCGTGTCCAAAAAAGCCATTCCCGAAGAGTGTTCCATCTCTTTTTCTCGTGCGCGGAAGGCAATAAGCGTGTCTTTTTCTATGGGGCGTGTTCGACTCGAATCAAGGCATCCCCTTAAGCGGTTGAATACGCAATGAGAGGGGTTGAGATTATTTCTCATGGGCAGAACTATAATTATTATGTTCCACATTTACCGCCTTATTCATAAAACATAAAATGCCTCTGCTAAGTAAAATATGTTTTGTCCCTTTCTTACGAACACAAATTTTCAAAGTGGCAAACGAATTTTAACGCCATTTTAGTTAAAACAGGCTTGTAGTACGTCTATGAATACGGCCGTTAGTCTGCAGAAATTATCCGAATCGTATAAGTATAAGCAGTAGAGTATGTGCGCGCGAAGACTGGTTTCATCCTCAGGCTCGTGAGGTTGGAGACTCGAGTTCCAACAGACCATCTATCGATCTTCCCTAAGGAAGAGTTGACCGTATAGGGAGTCAAGTTCCGGCGTTTTCGCGGTCGGATTCCTGACTTCACGCAATAGGCTATTCTACGATTTTTTTTTAATATATTTTGAAATGTTCGTATAGATTCGATAGTCAACTGGTATTTTTATTTCCTCAAAATAATATCGCTGTAAGCAAATAAATAATGGTTGAAATTTGAAAATTATATATTCGGGCCGCAAAGGCAGCCGCCATTATCGTGACGTCATAACTGCAATAACAAACCACAGACTACTACGAAGATACACGTCAAATGTGCATGTACTTTTACCTCTAATCTATGCCTTCTGATAGTTCTGATTTTTCATGGATTTTCTAACTAAAAATGAGCTTTCATACTCGTTATCGTTGGTGTGTTGCGCCAACTTTTAATAGTTAAACGTTGAAGACTCCCCAAAACATGTAAACTTATCATCGGAAATATACAATATTATATTGTTCTGATATAGTTTCGGAAAATAAAACAGAATATACTTACAAAGCTGTTTTGATATTTCTGCATTCAGCAGAAAAGAAATCTGTATCATACGCAAAGAACTTTGCAATAATTACTGCGTCTATTTTGGGTAGATTTGTATTGTCAGCTTTTACAAATCTAACCTCCATCATCGTAGATGGCGTCAAATAGCGTACCAAAGTCCAAATAAATACAATTTGAGTCCACAATATAAATATTTTTTAACTTTTTGTTGTTGTTTACACCGTAAACTTGTTTTTGTATGTATTTGCTGTTCTGACGTCACTCACAGAAGACAAAATGGCAGTCAGCGTTTTTGGTCACGTGACATACAGATAATAAATATACGATTTTAATTTTTAATTATAAATATTTCTTGTGTTTTTATAACGACATAGTATTATATTCGTATTTCCTAAAGTCAAAACTATAGAAATAACATACTTTCATAATTTAATTGAGATAGACGAAAATAGCCTATTGCGCAATACATTCGCAGTAATAGTCCGCTTTTGTAGTTTTTAATAAGTGTATGGTTAGTCTTTATGTATTTGTAATATGGTCCTTTGTTGCTTGATTTAACTAAATAAGACCTCAATTTAACACACAAACATTCACGCCTTTATTCCCAAAAGGGGTAGGCAGAGCACATGAAACTATGTTCCAGCGCTACTTTTAGCATAAATGTGGGTATGAAAGATCGACAAATGTGATATTGCAGTGATAGGTTATTAGCCCATCGTCCACAACACACCTCAACCCGACACCCACGGGAAGAAGGGGGTGGTGAAATTCTAACCCGACACCACACAGGCCGTTTAATGGTTACTTATTAAATAATGACTAATCTCGGTAATCACGGATTAAGAGTCCGTATCGCCCCGGAAAAAGTTCGATTCTAGGTATAATTACCCGCCTCCGAGCGCGCCAGCGCAGGTATTGTAGTGGGGGTCGAGCGAGGCGGCTAGGTCGGCGTAGAGTAGTTTTGATACTTTAAGGCGCCGTAGGTTCGTGGTCTTCTCTCCCTGTCACTGAGCATAAGCGTGAACGAGATGGAAGTGCGTGCTCGGAAGCGTGGATATCATGTTTTTTAATTTTAATTTTTTGGCTGTTTAAATAAATAAAAAAGTTATCACTGAGTTCTCTCAAAAATATTGCCGATTTTTAGAAGCAATTTTAATATTTTTAGCTTTTGTGCATAATTTGTTACGAATATTTTAAGTGTATTTTAGACCTACATATGTTCGTGTTTTTTTTTCTATCGTTTCGAATCACTGATCTCGCTGCAGAAAAGCCTCAAGATTACTATTCGTATTTTTTTGAAACCATATTATTATAGACAGACGCATTATATTGTTTCAAAAACTCTGTTCGCTTAACTTCGCCGAACCTACGGCGCCTTAACCGTTTTATCTGACTTTTTCGTTTCTTAACATTTATATGTACCTACTTATATGTATTTAAATAAAATATCAGGTAACTTGGAACTGTATCGTTCATTATAAAGTATTTATGTAAATACAACAAATTCAGAATTAATTTAAGTACTTGCTTGTTTGACGACCGTTTTAGCCTCGAAGCTCTGGGTTCGAATCCCGGTATGGGCATTAATTTCTTCCTGAGTCATGGATATTGGTTTTCTATGTATTTAAGTATTTATTTATCTATATAAGTATGTATATCGTCGTTTAGTACCCATAGTACAAGCTTTGCTTAGTTTGGGACTAGGTCGATTTGTGTAAGATTGTCCCCATTATTTATTATTTATCTTTACTCATCTTAAAACTTAGGTTATTTATATCATTTACTAGTGGCTCTGTGAGCTGTAGACCTCGCGAGTCTGTCTTTTTGCATAACTCCGCCATTTTGAAAAATTCCCAAAAACTGGCTCGACAAAAAATTCTATATAATTAATTACCGAATCTGCTCACCAAATTTTACGAGAATCGGTTGAGAAATGCGACCTCTATAGGAGAACAGCCAGAAATCCGGATAGACATACGAAAGTATTTTTGTCCAAGCTGAAACGGAGACCTTATTTGCTTCCGCTCACTCGGTCGATATTTAATTACTGTTAGAGTTTTCAGTTTCCAGTTTATCAAATTCTAGGTGAAAAGTTTTTATCTGACTTATTCGTTTCTTGGTTTTAGTGTAGGTGTTGAAATAAAATACCAGGTAATTTAGAAATTAAGGAATAGTTTTTTTACAGTTAATTTTCCTGCAGTATAATAAGCTTCATCACCAGATAAATAAGAATAATTCGTTAACCGTCCCAGATTCCAGCGTTGTGCAGATTTCGTTTTAGTCTGGTTTTAATGTTTTAGGGCCACAAAATATATTTTTTCTCTTTACTTTACCAAATGAACGATTTGTCTTCCTAGGTGCCATACTTGAATCTAAAATAATGAAACCGATCAATTTATCTTCTTCTCGTGTCGATGGTTTCCTATTTGAGCCGTGGTTAGATTGTGCGGGACCAGAAATTAGCGATGGCTAACGCCCTGTCTGTTGCGTCACGGAGGTCTTGTCTGGAGCATGTGTACGGGCACGCCGGGCAGGAGAGCATATGCGCCATAGTTTGAGTCGTCCCGCACTCACACCGGGCGTCTGAGCCACTCAGGATACCCCATTTTATTATATTTTCCTAGCTGCGGGCTACCTGGGAGCGTAGTCTGTTTAAGGATCTCTAGGTAGGTCATGGCTGTTTGTGTCCTGCGGGAAGAGCTTCAGCAGAACGGACAAAGTCGTCGGAAGGAGCGTGTGTCTTCTGCCAGTGTGCGAGTCTGTTCCTAGAGGGGGGAAGCTTGGCAGCGGTAGTATGCCTTATAAAACTTTTACGGCTCCTAAGACGGGACGGTGGTAGCTTGTGGCCGTAGAGGGGATGCCTGATCAATGCGGGATCAATTTATAAATATTGTATTATAGTATACTGAGATATGTTGAGATTGCGGAGGGATGTAGTTGTAGGTTCTAAGTAAAACCAGACATAGTTTCACCGAAGATGTTGTATTCTCGGTAGATTAAGTATAAAGAACAAGGTATACATTAGCTTATAGTACTTATAGATAGTTATTGCTTACTTGCTATATTACTCAATTACGTGCGTCATATGTTGCAGGACGTAACGATAAGTTACCGTTAATGTGTTAATTAGGCGCATAGTACAATACTACTTCAGCGACATGAATAGTAAGAATCTGAGCAAGGAAAAGATGGGCGATAAAAAAATGGAGATAAAACATGTGACACAGATGTGTGTTGAGACCTGTCATCGAAGAAGATGTTAGGTAAAATTGCATAAATATGGTTAAAACCAGAAATGATCAGAAAGGCCACAAAAGTAGCACCAGGACAGCAGGAAGCAATTGATATCACACAGATAAAGGCAATAGGAATAAGATTCCGTTCATTGGAAATATTACAAACGGCTGTCAAAATTAAGAAACTGCAAAATAACATCCTGAACAGTCCAACTAATTCAGGAGCACGTCTGTGCCCAGCAGTGGGACGTATATATAGGCTGATGATGATGAAGATTCGATGACGTAATTTTAGAATTATCGATTAATGTATATATAGATAAAACATAAAGACTAATTAAGAACCTCCTTCTACGGAACATAGGTCAAAAATCTTAGTAGTACAATGAAAATATTTCCATTAGTACAAATGCAATTTCATATAAAAAGTCAAAAGTAACAAAAACCATTACTTAACAAATGATCAAGACTGCCTCGTCGCGCTATCATTCCCGCTAGCCCAAGCGCTACGTAACCTTGAAATCGACGAGCGACGTGATCGTTCCCTCGAACCGCTTGGCGGGGACTGCCGCATCGAGCGCCGTGCACGGTGTTTTATTACGAATTTTAGGGTGATTTGAAGTATTTTTATGCCGAAATTTACGTCTACACATAAATATATTTTTATATTTTCGAATAGCACTTGAACTGGAGTTTCTTATTATGTTTTCATATTTTTGAAATAATGTGCTAAGTGGCCAAAAATACTGGCGATTCTTCGTGTGTTTTTACTAAAAAGTTGTTGGATGGAAATACGGTTTTACTCATCAATTTAATATGTAGCTTATAAAATGTTTTCCACTTATTCCTAAGAATACTATCAATCCAATATATATTTATTTGTTTCATGACGCTTTGAAATAAAATAGTTCTTCAAACCTAAGTCGTTTTACACGTCTCCGAGCGAAAAATGAGAAAACAGCTGTTGGACTGAGCCAAAATATGGTAAATTGAGAGCTAAATGTAAACAACCTTTCTACTTATTCAACTTAAATTGAAATGATCTTTCATATTACACAATAAAATCTGTAGGAAAACGAATATTTAGTGAGATATGACCTCAAAAAGTTTAGCGAATTCAGCAAACGGCTGTACCGTATACAGCCGTTTGCTGAATTCGCTACTTTAACCGACGCTTTACTCTTAACCGACCTTTGTAATATTTAGATGCCAGTTTTTCATAAAAAAAATATGTAACTGCCATCAGGAGGAGGTGCAGAAGCTGGCGGCGCAGATCGAGTTCATGAAGATAGTGCAGATGGAGATGCACAACCGGCACCTGCGGCCGCGGCCCGGCGGCTACTTCAGCGCGGGCGCCGACGCGCGGCCCGCCGGCAACGTCTCGCAGGCGAGCTCCACTTATAATATAACCAATGTTGTCCTGTTGCCACCTTCAACAGTAAAAGTTTCTGCCAAAAAAATCATTTTTGGTACAAGCTTTTATTGCCGACCGTACTTTTCTGTATACCATCATCAACTAGTGGCCGTCAAATGGTAATGTGGTGTGGTAATGTGGCTTTATTACGGAATTCCCATGGCCACCTTCCAGCTCCATCATCAGATCAGCTCCACGTCATCATAATATTGCATTGTCACGCGATTTGCATATTCGTGCAAAATTTCAACTCAATCGGAAACCGGGAAATGGATCAAATTTAACTTGCAAGATTTGATTACAGACAGACAGACAACGGGACAGGTGAAACTAAATAAAAGCTTGTAAAAACACCTCATCTTCCTCTACTGCTTTCCTTTGACGTTTGACGTCTCCCCTCTTGCCCCTGTCCCATCATACAGTACGATTACTGTTAGTTAAGACCTGACAGATGGATTGCCTTCATTTAATTTTCAACTTTAATTTCATATAGATAAAGCATTTTTCAGAATACTGTTACCCACATCTACCGATCTAGTAATAACTATTTTATTTGTATAAGATTAAAGTTGAAAATTAAATGAAGGCAATCCATCTGTCAGGTCTTAACTAACAGTAATCGTACTGTACCGGGCAACAGATCTGACGATCGCTACCAGAAGTCGTCGGCAGCGTCAAGGGTCTGCTAGAGTTCCTGGTAGAACTGGGTTGATTTGATACAACGTCTATGGCACCTCTTCAGACCAGCACGGCTATCGCAATATATCTAAGTTTTCTAGTAAAGGAGAGACGAATAGTGCGAGAGAGCTCGCGCGCCGTCTAGTGATAGCCGTAGTGATCAGACAGATCTGTCTTAGAAAATGGTTAAATACCTAAATCCTCTCGCGCGAGTGCGGCAGTAGATATGGATAACGAAAACTGTCGTACTTAAATTTTATACGGCTCTAAACATCATCGTTTTGGTTTCTTGTGAATAATGTGATAAACAATTATGAAAGCGGTAGCTGCACATCGATGTACGTCTATTGCCGAGTACAAACTGGTTGTGACGGATCGCCTGCCGCGCTGTAGAAAAAGATGATGCCAAAAAACACATTTGCCGCGGTCGAACATGGCTAGATGTACGGCGGAAATTGGCCAATATTGATAAAGGTCGTGGACACGTCTTCTATATACCTAAAACTGGTATGGATGTGTTCCTTGTTGTCTCCAGAGTACGAAATTACGAATCTACCGGTTTTAGTTAAGGGAGAGAGGGACAGACAACTGTGACGTCACAAAGATGGCGACCGACGGTCATCGATTTTTGTTCAAATGTCGGATTCTATTTTACTGATTGCTTCGTGGGAGGTGTCATTCGAAAGCATATTAGACGTACTATAATTGATTTTTTGAACTTTATAACGTACAACCAACCGTTTAGAAAAAATAAATAAATAAAAATAGTTTTTTAACCTTAGATAGAGATATTTTAGCGTGATTAATGTCATTATAAAAAATATCAAACATTTTATTAGCTTGCCAAAATATGCAATTTGTGGTCGTTCAATAATAAATATGTAATTTATGGCCAATTCCATAACGCAAGTCCGCGGCAACCGGTATGCTGTGTATAATTGATATACTTTAAAAGTTAATTTTTGGTGTTCCCAAATGAAAGGTATAAGAGTATTCGATTTAATAAATATTTTGTTGAACTGTATATTTGTACGCGTAGATTAGTATTTATAATCGGCGAATTTAGTTCTTTAACGCCTAGGAGTAAATTATCAGCCAGGTGAGCATATTTTATTTTGTAAATATGTTTCAATAAAAAGGCATTATAAATATAGCATGACTTCGTTGACTTTGGGCCGCAAGCTTTCGCCAAAATCCAGCCCGAAGACTAGGACCCAAACTGGCGACAAGGCCACCCTTGCCGTACCCCATGCCCGCGCATATTTCATTTTATTCAAGGGCAAGTTGCGGTTGAATTTGGAGACATTTGCACGTGGTGATTTGTTACATTTACCTTTCTAGCAACAGCTATAGGTAAACACATTTTTTTCTCTGGAGATGCGTGTTTGTGTCTGAGATATTTACGGTTTGTCGTCTGATATATGTTGTGAACTATGGCACTGCTAGTCGTTGCAGTTTCGCAGGCAACAAGTTCGAACAGAACAACACGGCCTGAAGGTGAGTGGCGAGGCTCACGAGGCCGCAGACCGGGCCCCTCCACAGCGCGCTCTCGGATACTTTTACTCCTATGTGCAAGGACTAGCGAATCTGAGCGTGTGCGTGCGTCCCTTCAGAGCTTGCTCTTCGCGCGAGCCCGATGGCCGAAGACCCGAAGGGCGAACCCACGCCGATATTTTACTACTCCCAAGTGTCTTACAAGCGAATTTGATGACTGAAGGCCCGAAGCGTCCCTTCAGAGCGCGCTCTCTACGTGAGCCCGACGGCCAAAGGCCGAAAGCGTCCCTCCAGAGTGCGCTCTCGGATATTTACTCTACTCCTGAGTGTGTTACAAGCGAACCTGAGGGCCGAAGGGCCGCAGGTGAGCGGCAAGGCACGCGAGGCTGCAGGCCGGGTTTTGCGTAGAGCCAAAGCCTGAAGCGTCCCTTCAGAGCGGGCTTTCCACACAAGACCGAGGTCCAAAGGCCCGAAAGGCGGGCCCACGCGGACACTTTACTACTCGCAAGCGTCCTCCAAGCAAACCTGAGCTGAAGGCCGAAGGCCCGAAGGAGAGCGGCATAGCGCGCGAGGCGGCAGGCCGAGCTCTGCGTAGGGCCGGAGCCCACAAGCGAATCTGAGGGCCGAAGGCCCGAAGCGTCCCTTCAGAGCGCGCTCTCTGCGTGAGTCCGAGGGCCAAAAGGCCCGAAGCGTCCCTACAGAGTGTGCTCTTGAATACTCTACTCCTGAATGCATTACAAGCGAACCTGAGGGCCGAAGGCATGGCACGCGAGGCGTCAGGCCGAGCTCTGCGTAGGGACGAAGGTCTATAGCGTCCCTTCAGGGTGCGCTCTCGGACACCATACCCCCGACGGTTTTACAAGCGAACCTGAGGGCCACAGCCCACACCAAAATCTATATTATTGGAAAGCGTATACGTTTTCGTTTTTTTACAATAACTTTAATTTCGCTCAAGTTGTTATTTATTGAGTTACAAGCGTTTTATCAGTACTCATGCAAACATGCACGGTAAAAAAGTCATATTTTTCAAATATTTAAAAAAGTGTTGATGGTACGTCATAGGGTTCAAAGAAACAATTATAGAACGTTTAATATGCTTTCAAATGACACCTCACACGAACCGATCACTAAAATAGAACCTAAGATGGCTGAGATATGCGTCATACTCGTGATCGGTGCTGTTTGTGGAGTCCGGACTGTTCATGCTTGCAAGGGCATAGTACATAGTTAACTACTTACATACTAGTGTTATTATTATTATTATCGTATTGACGAGAGACATCATTCCGATCTTGACACGTTAAAACCAGTTGTTATTGTTGTTGTTGTTATTGACCCTGTACATCTCTGACAATATTATATCAATTTTCCTTTTTTGTTTTGACGCTTAGAGACCGTATACATCTCTTAGAATATTAGAATAATTATTAATTGTATTTGGATGCTCAGAGACCTTATACATCTCTGGAATACTGAATTAATATCATTAACTTCTTGTTAATGCTGATACAGATCTTATATCGAATGTAATGGTCATATTTTGCAATTTTGTTTTGTTTACATTAACTTAGTGACATTTAGTTTGTTAACCTTTTATATATTTATAATTTTAAATTATTATTGTGTAAGATTAATATTATTATTTTATTGTAAATTACCGTTTGACATGTAAAAGTGCCCTTGTGGCCTATTTGCAGAATAAATAATTGATTGATTAAGATTTGAACATAAATCGATGACCGTCGGCCGCCATCTTTGTGACGTCATAGCTATGTCCGTCCCCTTCTCCCTTAACTAAAACCGGTATATTCGTACTCTGGAGACAACAAAGAACACATCCATACCAGTTTTAGGTATATACAGATGTTCACGAAAATCGTGAAGGAGGAGGCCTAACTTAGTCAAGACAGGCCTAACCTGACCTGCTGGAACCCATTCACGGGTATATCGGTAGATACCCGTGAACTTGTTCCAACAGGTGTTGGGGCTATTGTGGGTAAAATGGATGGAGAACTGGGTTACCATATGGTGATGACTTGATGTTATATGGGTGGATTATGAAACTGGGCTATTGCAAAGAGGTCCGGACATTGTTAAATCCTCTATCTACATATCTGGACATTGTCCGTTTTGTGACGACAATTAAGTGTACAGTTTGTATAAGAATGATTTTTTTTATGTATAAATACTAATTATTTAAATGTGAAACAAGTTCATTTTCAAATAATTTGTATGCTTAATTTTCGTCACAAAACTGACACGGACTTAATTTTTGTTTAACAACCCACGCTAACTGGGTATAGGATTTTTTTGAAATGGCCACCTGACATTGCGTGGTCGTGTTTGTTGCAGGACAGCACGGAGTGGCCGGGCCCGGTGTGACTGGTCGCGCTGAGCGCGCGCGGCGGCTGGGCGTGGCCGGCGGGCCGCGCGGCCGCCGCGCGCGTGCGCACCGCGCGCGACGAGCGCCGGCCGCACTACGTGTAGCTGCAGGCACGTTGCCCTCCAGCTCGTTAGCCTTGGTGGCGCCGCGCCCGCTCGGCTGTGCTGGTTACAGTTGTTGATGTCAACAATATTTCTCTTTAGGGTTCCGTACCCAAAGGGACCCTATTACTAAAACTCCGTCTGTCACCGGGCTGTATCTCGTGAAGTCATGAACCGTGACAGTTAGACAGTTGACATTTTCGTAGATGATGTATTTCTGTTGCCTCTATAACAACAAATACTAAAAAACAGCATAAATTTAATATATTTTTTTGCCGTTTTTATAGATAATGGAACCCTTCGTGCGCGAGTCCGACTCGCACTTGGCCGGTTTTTTTAATACCATGTTAGTGGCAAACTAGCTTACCTGCCTGATGGTAAGCTGCCACCGTAGGCTATGGGTGCTTGCAACTCCGGAGGCGTCACATGCGCGTTGCCGACCCCTTAAGAATGTATACACTCCTTTCTTGAAGAACCCCGTACTGTAGTCCCTCGGGAAAACCTCTGGGGATCTTAATGACGTATTAACGACGCGGGCGGCACATTGAATGAAAATAGCGAAGCGAGAGATTCTAAAGTAGAATCTTGATCGTAATGAGGGGTTCAAATGTTTACGCCCAAGACGGAAATAATTTTGCTACCGAGTGACACACTGCTTTTTACATCTATAAAGAAACTAAAGGATCATTTCCGAGCCACAATCACTCTTCTGATTAACAGGATCAGGGAAGAAAAGTACAAGTACTCACTTGAGGGCAACAATTAATAGAAAATAATATTATACATGGTTGGACTCTTTTTTTGAATAGCAGGTATTAAACCTTTTCAGCGTGGGTAGGCCCCCCCACAAGGTGGACTGATGACCTGGTAAAGGTCGCGGGAGTCCGCTGGATGCGGGTGGCGCAGGACCGGTCATTGTGGCACTCTTTGGGGGAGGCCTATGTCCAGCTGTGGACGTCTTTCGGCTGATATGATGGTGATGGTGATGATAAAAACCTTTTCTCCTGCTATTCAGCGAAAAGGTTTTTACACACTTGCTATATAGCTGGGTTTCTTAAAGTGTGGTCCATGGACCCCTTAGGGGCGGACCCCTAGTAATCATGTCACGGATGACATGATTACTAGGGGTCCACGGCTATACTTCGTTCACTCTTAACGAAGTTATAGACACATGAAACATGAGTTTTTTTTTCAAAAGGGGTCCGTGGTATTTTTGAAATTCTGAAAGTGGTCCATGCCTAACAAAAGTTTCAGAACTATAGGGATTGGTAGTAGCTGATGAGGAAAGTATGTTGGTGAGTTAAACAGTCGACGTCAATACAGCTGATTTGAAAACGGCATGCCGAGTATGTGATATTTTAAACCTGAAATCGTCGTTCATTTCTTTGTGATACTGATGTTTATGTACACTAATGTATTGACCATTATGTCTGCGTCACTTCTAGGTACACAAGTACACGGACTTTTAAAAACAGTTGAATATTATTGACTATTGTTACACAACTCTAAGCGGGTGAAAAAAATTAAAAGGACTTGAGACTATGCTTATTCCTAGCATTACATTGCTATATTATATCGAATTTGCATCAATAACATCTATACTCTTTGTATAATAACCAGCAAATTTCTTTGGAGTTTCAGATCCCACAAAAATCAGTAAATATGTGTTCTCGATTAAGACTCGCTTTGATAAAGCTCGCAGCTTGAATAGCGTGGTGTAATGTTATATATGTGCTAGAAATAGATACGTAATAAATGGTCTTCATATAAATGTTATATCTGCTCTAAGCACTGATTTTTTTGTTAAAGGTATAATTGAAAGCTATTTCAATCACTAGAGTAAAGTAGTTAGAACTTCTTTAAATTTTTGGTTTTGATGTATTTAGGTAAACTTTTGAAATTTCATCATCTCATCTCTAAATATAATTACCTCTTCTAATACTAGTCGTTAATTTTAATGTATCTACGACATTTAAATATAAGTTACATTGAGTTCAGTATTTTCATTAAAGATGTGCTTAAATAAACAAATGTTGAACACGGATGTTCATCGCTTAGGACAGACAATAAAAATAAAATACTGTTGTAGTTTTCGGAATAGGAACTCTAAATTATTTCATTTAATTACTTAGATGAATAATGAATTTATTATTACGTTACCTGAAGTTACCTTGACAGCATTAATTTACGATATAAATTTATTTTTTTAAAGATATTTTTTTATCATAGCTCTAATCATATTTAGTTTTAAGGTATCATAAACGAACTGTAAATATGAATCAGAAAGAAGCATGAATTCTAAAGTGTTGTAAATAAATTCATTAATAATAGTGATGACGTAGTTATGATTATTATTTATTTTCTTTGACTGTCTGTGATAAAATATAAATTAATAATTAGTTTTATTCATGCATGTTATAGTGGTTTAGCGACATATTGAGAAAGTGGTAGCACACCAGATTGGGCAATAGAATATTTTGTTCTTGTGGGTAATTTATCTTTGTCGTAGGATTTTTATATGTATGTATGTATACTAATCATTTGTCATGAGCAAACTTGTAATATTTCAACTTCGGATGCTATGCTTTCAATGTTGTGGTTATAGTTTTGAGTGAAATACCATGTTATGTCGGTTGAGTGTTACCGTCGACATAGTTTTATTATAATAATTCAAGGTAAACATATTTTTGTATACTTAGATTTGCTCTTACTACTGTACTGTTATTCATATCCATAAACAAAGTGGTAGCTGAAAGTTACTTGTATTTGATGCTATTCACAAAATAAGAGTACATTTCTCTTTCTAGACTGCATGTTACCTGTATACCCATTGAGTTTTCAATTCAAGTTGTAACATGTATGTAGATGTACTGTATGTAAGATATGATATATTAACTGTTGCAGTGTTCAGTGTCCTACTGAGTTGGCATAGCCTGGCATCTTAGGTGACGATAGTGGGACTATAGAAATACTGTTTTCGCTGGCCATAGCACAAATTTGGTATAAATATATCTATTTATGAAACCTCCGTTTTGAACGTGTAATGTACCTACTCTAACCAACAATAAATGTATGTAGTCGTTTGTCTATGAAATATCAATTTATCTGCAAAATAATTTATTCTGAGATTAATATACTTATTGTCTGTTATTGTTGGCTATTGCCAAATTCGGTCAAAATATTTATCCTGTGTAATGTTTACAACTTTGGAGTCTCTTACATTTTATTAGTATTTATTTACTGTGCCAAAGATAAGATTTAGGAATAAATTATTTAACATTATTTTTTCATTAGATGTTATATCAATGTTTTCTAATGATTAAATGCATCATGGGGTGTTAATATATAAACTAGAATCGATGTAATAATTATTGTTATTCTGTGAACTAGGGCATAAGTAGGTAAAATATGTAAGAAGTTCTGTTTTTACATTAAAATAAAATAAAAAAACTGTTTGCAATGATTTGTCTATTATTTATCACCTACATTAAATATTATATTGAATACACAATGTAATACCAGTTACAATATCACTCAATTGTTAGTTTACTATTTTAAAATTAATAATTATTATATGGAAAAAACTCCACTGATAGAGTACAACTCTGAAGTTTGTGATGATCAACACAATTGAATATGCAAGCTTATATTTTCTGCATATTAATAAATAATAGTTGTTGTGACCTGACTTGTATATAGCAAATAATAATTAAAAGAGTAGGTGCATATTAATGTCCGTCTCTAGACCTGCACAGTTAGCACAATACTGCGAGCGAGCTCTCTCACACTATCTATCTCTCTCTAATTGGAAACCTTAGAAAGAGACATATAGTGCAAGAGAGCTCGCGTGCTGTCTACTGTTAACCGTGCAGGTCACGTGAATATAGCAAAGATAAACAGAAAGTTCTAGTACAAGTGGGCAAATCTCTGTTTCAATTGATCAGAATTCGGTTGACACATCTTGACCATGTGTACACAAATCTTAATTTGTGTACTCAATTTGGACATGAATGGTAGTCATCCCTTAGGGTGAGTTGCACCAACTTACAATTACAAACCGATTAAGTTTAAATATGGCACGGCAGCTGTCATTCTATATAAAACTGACAAACTATCCATACATCGAGATAGTAACAAACACCACTTAAGATTACAAACGGTTTGGTGCAACCCACCCATAGTCTACAAAATAAAGGGCTCACTGAAATCGGCACAGATGAAATGGTGCCGGTTAATGTACGGCCCAATAATCAGCGTCCACTATATCTCTGTTTCTAACTCATGCAAAAAGAGAGAGAGAAACATAGATGGACACGGATTATCGGGCCATACATTAACAGGCACCGATGAAATGGTGCCATAATGAAATAATTTTCATAAACATAAAAAATTATCTCTCACACAGTGATTGTGACAGACCAAGATATTTTTAACAATTCTAAATCAACACGAGATATTCTTGGTTCTAAATGTCTAACTCATACACTTCAATGCCAGGTTGGGTGTACGACCCAATAATCAGCATCCATTATATCTATGTCCCTTTTTTAATCCATGCATAAAAAGAGATATATTGATGCGGATTATTGGGTTATATTGTAATACTGACATATAGGAACCCACAATGTCAGCATTAAAATGCACTTCCAGAACAAAATACAATTGTTATATCAATTACATTTAGATTATAACTCTGCAACTGGTGTTCTAGTAAGGTATGTATACCTTGATTGATTTCATAAAAAATAATACTATTTACAAATGACCATAAAACAACTATCAATAACATTGTACAAAAATTACATTACAATAGCACTAGTAAATATAATACAATTATTTATGTACATAAAAATAATCACTTTCAAGATGATTCATCCAAAAACCCATCATCCTTCAACAAACTTTGTGTACACAAAAGTTGTGCACCACTCTGAATTGTTTTCAAGTCCTTTTTGTCCAAAGTTTTATTAATCATATCCTGGATCTCCATGTTTTGCTTAGCAGTTTCATACACCTTTTCTAAAGCAGATATATCATTCTCCTCTGCAGTCAGTAAAGCTTCCATCAATGCTGCCCGTTCCACTCTGTTTCTTAAGGCTGACACTTCTTGCTTTAGTTTATCATACTCTGCATCTGATACTTCTTCTTCATGAACTTCGTCAGCAGGTAGCAACACATTCGCAGGTACAGTTAATATTCTCTCGATCTCACTGTCTACCACTTCTAAAGAGGGCTCAGCTCGTTCACAATACAGCCGTAATAACTTATTACACAAACTACGAATTGCTGCTTTATCACTTTCATTGAGGTCAAGGAAATTCAGAAGATGCGATTCCATATCACACACCCCAGTCCTTATTTTTTCTTCAACCATTTGTCGAAGAGCTATTTTGACTCGCTGCGCTCCAAAGCCAAAGTGTTGAGTCGCGTATTCTTCTTCAGTTCCTCCTTTCCATCGATTCGTTTGAATCATTTTGTATTGCGTGTATTTATTTAACCGATAAAGGAGTAGAAAGCCGAATAATAAATACCACGAACAACAATCGTCAATCGAACTTAGCCAAGCCAAACGGTAAACTTTCAATTCAAAATTGACATTTAAAGTATAGTGTTGCCATTCATGCCATTGCGAAGTATCAACAAAAAAGATTAATACCAAAGCACAAATCTTTATATCACAATTTATTAGAATTCAAACATTACGTTTTTTTTATTATGAATAATTAATACAGCTTTCAAAGTAAAAATAGGAATCGTTTTAAATCGTATTTTTAGCTTAAAATGCAAGGTTGCCAGCCTTAAAAAAGAGCATTCTTGTGTGTGAAGTGTGGATGCTAGGTTTTTTTAGTCCATGTCTAGAGAGCCAGAAACAGTGCCATCTAGTGTCGACGAGAAAAAAATGCGTCGTGATGCTGCTACTTTTCAATAGATGGCGGTAAAATATAAACGTATAACGTGACACTTCGAAGCCTATTATATGAAGAACACAACGTCAATATTTCATTGCATGTTTGAGAAAAAATATTTTGATACGTTCCACATAATAAATAAGGATTCTATTGACTACAGATACATGCAAGCCTTTAAGCGGATCGTTAGATTCCTTATTAGTAGTCTACAAACGACCTCTTCAGCACGTCTAGCACACGACGGCCGCGACATACTCTCGATTTTTATCGCACTATACCTCTTCTTCTATGCGTTCTAATAAGAGAGAGACGGATAGTGCGAGAAAAATCGAGAGAGCTCGCGCGCCGTCGCGTGCTAGCCGTGCTGCATTTACTTTTACATCTCGTTTGCATTTACCTAGGGTGTAATTGAACACATAATTAATTCATTATAATATATGTACCTACAGAACATCAAAGCTGTAGAAATGTCTAAAAAAGTTTTTTTTCTCAAACATGCAATGAAATATTGACGTTGTGTTCTTCATAATGGGCTTCGAAGTGTCACGTCTCGGAGTCGGAGACGAGAGATCTGTAATGGCATTTCATACAAAATTGAAGGCCTAGCCTGCAAAAAGGTCTTTTTTAATTTCCATTCCACAATCTGTGGCGTTCAATCACGGCGTTCAGCCATGAAAATTAAAGTTTGATTTCTTGGAGTTTTTTTTTATTTCATTGCATGTTTGAGAAAAGCACTGTACATACTTCGGCGTGAAAAGGGGTTGCCAGCCTCATAACTATCCGACTTCGCTACGCTCGGTCGTTTATAATTATGTACTCAGCCGGCAACCCCTTACTTCCCGACCTCTGTAGTAATGTATCTACTATTTTTTATCAATTTCGAAAAAGTGTATCGAGACAAAAATCTATTAACGTACCTATTCACATCACGAGAATCGGTTGAGGAATGCGACATGTAAATAACAGCGGGACATACACCGGACACTGGACGGCGGCTGGACAGACAAACGATTTTCGGCCCAAGCTGAGGCATAGAACTTCGTCCGCTTCGCTCGCTCGATCGATTATGTGCTACTGAAAAGATCTCCACTACCGAACAAATCCAGTCGACGCAGCAGTGCCAACGGCGCATAAGGAAGGCATTGGACCCGCTATTCTATGAGCAGCTGTCATAATCAAATGACAGCGCTAATTTGAATCTGTCGGTTCTTATTTTAGGCTGTCTATTCAAATTAGCTTAGCTGCCTAAATGCTATTCTAAATAGACAATTTATTTTTAGGCTATTTAAGTTATGTGCACGTAGAATCGGGTCCACTGTCAGCAAGAAAAGTTCACTACTTATAAAAATAAATCCTTGTTTAAAGATATACAACGCAGCGTATCTTTAAAGCACATATTTTCAGTCACATTTTTAAGGTTCTGTAGTCAACAACAACAACCCTTATAGTTTCACCATGTCTGTCCGTCTTCGGCTTAGCTCAGTAACCCTCAGTACTACTAGTGAAACTGTAATTCGGGTAGGTATATAAATCAATCACGCCGACAAAACAGTAGAAGAAAATCGTGAAAAAATTTTTTTTGGTATACCTCCTCTACACCTAAAGTGGGGAATAGTGGGGATGTAAAAAAAATTTTGTTGAACCCTTGGTGTGGGGTATCGGTGGATAGTTTTTTCAAAAATATTATGGGTTTTAAAACCATTTTTCAACTCAGTGATTCGTTTACGAGATATTGGGTTTTAAAGCTCTAATTTTGGTTTCTGCCGGCTAAATGGCTAATACTGGGGGTGTGATAAAGTTCGTGGCAGTATATTATAATATAATGATTTTAAAAGGAAAACTATCACGGATAAGTACCTAGGCATAATAAGTTAACGAGGATTAGTCGACCAACTTAAATGTGTACTTGGAAAGGCCAATCGTACAAATTCGGCCGACGCAATCGCACCGCACGTCGCACGTCGATTCGTAACTAAGACAGACAGGCAACTACCTACTACTACTACTAAGGGTTCCTTCACTGCGCGTGGCGCGACACGCACTTGGCCGGTTATTAACGAACTATTTGCTTAGCACAAGCAAATCTTCAGTCGTCAACGTGCCTGTGATTCTTCTGGAGTCGATTTCTGCTTAACATCAGGCAGCATCACCAGTTCTCCAAGTTATTTAATTGCAACAAATAAAATATTTATTGCCTGTGATTTCCATGAGACAGTTTTACGATTATTGCTAATTGCTGAGAGTCATCGCCAGGAGCGTACCATACCAACCTGATTGTGTAGCTTGGGAGATTTTACCTACACGATTCCCGAATCTCTCGACTCGTCTCATAAAATACCTGCACGGTTAGCACCAGACGGCGCGCGAGTTCTCTCGAGCTCTCTAGTACTATCCGTCTCTCTCTAAGTTTTCTAATAAGAGAGAGACGGGTAGTGCTCGAGAGCTCGAGAGTTCGCGCGCCGTCTTGAGCTAACCGTGCTGGTATTGAAGTGTTGGCGTTGGCCTAAGTTGAGTCGTTGTGGCATCTAATTTGGTAAATTATTGTTTATTTTAGACGGTAAGTACAGTACAATAAAGTGCTATTACCTATTTCTTTCGAAATAATACAGGAAAGAGAACAACAAAACACTGAAATAGCTTGCCTGATGGCAAGTAGGTCTTTGGAGGCTGACGCATGGATATTCGATATGTAAGTACCTTCATAGGCACTCATTCCAGGTTTTAATCCATACTAATACTATTCTTTGGGGGAGGCCTATGTCCAGCAGTGGACGTCTTTCGGCTGATATGATGATGATGAATATTATAAATGTGAAAGTGTGTCTGTCTGTCTGTCTGTTACCTCATTTCGCTTAAACCACTGAACCGATTGAGATGAAATTTGGTATGAAGTTAGTTTGTATCCTGGGGAAGGACAGAGAATAGTTTTTATCCCGGAAACCATCCCCGGAGGGGGTGAAATTGGGGATGAAAGTTTATATGGTTCCGCGTGGAACTCGTTTATATCGTAGCAACGATATAAACGAGTTCCACGCGGACGGAGTCGCGGGCAGAAGCTAGTAAATGTATATTTGTAAATGTTTTCTAAGCAGAAACGTCCGCTAGCGAAATTCTAAATTTCGATCATTGGAAAATTTAAAAATGATTCGCCATGAGCGGATTTGAACTCGCGACCCCTGGAATCCGTCCATTGCTCTTTTTCAACTGAGCTACCGCGGGTCCGCTAGTCACAATAAAATATTGAAACCATCCCAGAATGATGGCCGTGGGCCTTCAAAAATTGCTATAAAACGAGACTATATTTTTAATTAGAAAAAAAAAACCACATTATTGTGATTTTTTTTATATGTATCAGCCTAGCTGTAGTAGTAGTAGTAGTAGTAGTAGTAGTATAGTAGCATTTTTTGTCAGTCACTTACCCCCGGGCTATAACTTGTGAGAAGGTTAAGAATATTGTATCACGAGACCCCGTGGACGTCAGCTGCGGCTCCGTTGGTGGGTTGACCAATAGCAGCCACCCAAACACTCCTTTTTAGAAGAACCCCATACTGTAGTCGCTTCGGGAAAACCTCGGCAGGGAGCTCATTTTATCATCAAATGAGAGTTAATCCAATATTGTGACGATAAAAATCGTCAGCTGGCTGTACAGTGGTGGAAAACCCGTCAGCTAACGCGCGGTTAAAGCGACGGCGCGAACTTTGCCATGCATTTTACAACAGGCGTTATTCAGCTTAAAAGTGCATAGCAAAGTATCGCGCTAATCTGTTGCTAGCTGCTAGACCTTAGTAGGAGCCGGCCGGACCTTCCTTGGCTTACTTACCTTATAGGGTATCTACATTATGAAGATATCCGCACTCAGAAGTTAGTGTTTATAACATTGACATTATGATTGCATTACTTACACATGTGTGGAAATGTTTTTTTAAAACTATACTTACCAGTACCAGCACGGTTATAGCATAAGGCGAGCACGAGATATACTATCCATCACTTTCTAATTGCACTTAGAAAGAGACGAGTAGATTATCTCCGACTGCGAAGTTTTCTGATCAGGGTGGAGCGAAATTGTCTTTACCCTTAGGTTGACACATGCATTTTTATTTCTCCGAAACGTAAAAGAAGTAGAATTTAGAATCTGCGGCGCTACCACGGACTGCGAAAATCGAAGTTCGGATATTTCTATCTCTATCGCACTCCCATATTCGAGTGACAGGGATGCATGTATTACGAACTTCAATTTTCGAAGTTCGTGGTAGCGCCGCTGACTTGAACATTAGACGAGCACGAGATATATCCATATAACCACTATCAATCACTTTCTAATTGCACTTAGAAAGAGATCACATCTCGCGTACTATTTTCACGTGATCTAATCTAACCTACCTATACAAATTTTGACCGGAAAAGCAAGAAAAAAAAATTGGCCGATAGTTTGAAAACCCTTCCCGGTTTTCAAACTTTCGGCCAATTTTTTTTTCTTGCTCAACACAAGTTTCTCGACCTGCTGCCATGGATTTTATCATGTTGTCATGTGACGTAGGTGTATTGGTAGTGGGCTTACGGTCTACATCTCAATTCTCATCTCGATCGCCCTAGATATTCCGAAGTCCGAGGCGTCGATGACTTACTTATCTTACGAGAGTAAACTTTGAGGGCACTCAAACAGTTCCTGAGTTCGCCGACCGTGTACGGAATTAATTGACTTGACTCGGATGGGAATGAGCTCGATCTATTTTTATAATTTGCGGAATGAAAGTTGTAATTAAGATCCCATAGAAAACATTCCATGTAAAAAAGAGGCCAAGTCTCGAAGCTCTTCCACCGCAAAAAGTTGTGAGATATTTGGTAGTACCAAGTCTCAGGCATTCTTATGATTCTTTATTTGCTAGCTAAATCAAATTCTGCAACTTGGCAATCACACGACTATACTGGATTTATGGATTTTTGCATACCTAAAACTATGTAGTAACTATTGTGATCGCCAAGTCACAAAATTTTATTTAGCTAGCAAATAAAGAATAATAAGAATGCCTGAGACTTGGTACTACCAAATATCTCACATTTTTTTGCGGTGGAAGAGTTTCGAGACTTGGCCTCTTTTTTACATGGAATGTTTTTTTATGGGATCTCACTTCTTTCTGTAGGTTATTGTGTCAATATCCCATTCTTGATTTTTTGTGGGACTTTTATATGGGATTACAAAGTTATTTATGCAGTTTATTTTTTGCCCCATTCACTGCAAATATAACTTTGTAATCAAATAAAGATACTTCAGACCTTCGATTTTTGACATCAAATGAAGCGGCCCACCAACTTAAATATTTTTTGTAAAGGCGTTATACATATATCTCTAATAGTTTGGTTGGGCTCTTGTGTTTTCTAATCAGGGTCACTAGGTACTCCAGATCTGCGATTATCCTAGTTTTTATAGTTTTCCCTTTATGTGGCCATTAAACCCTAACTCTGTACCAAATTTCAGCTCTCAGCAGTGAGTGAGTGAGTGAGTGTCATAAATGCGAAACTTTGCTTTCGCTTAACTTCGGAACTCAATGACCTACAGACTTGAAATTTTGGATTTTAAGTATGTGATTATAGCTTACTGGATGACGAAAATTTCTGCGTTCTGGTCTTATCCAGAGGTTCTCAAATAGGGGCCTGAAAATGCGGCGAAATGGTTCCAGTAAAGGATGGTACGGCAGTGTTTGCTTCGCGCTCGACTTGGCGGGGGCACTGCTGTGCCCCCGGATAAGGACAGCAGCGACGCTTTTGGAACACCAAAATGATCTAATGAAACCTTCACTAACTATTTGGTTAAGTTAGGTAAGTCATCATCATATCAGCCGAAAGACGTCCACTGCTGGACATAGGCCTCCCCCAAAGAGTGAGGTTTCCCAATGCACATAAGTGAACGTTATTATAGGTGACTTAAAGTGATTTAAAGAAAGGTACAGTAGCTTATAATATAAGTACTATCGCCAACACTGTTAACTGACGATCCGGGCACTTTATGTGCATTGTAATAAGGTTCAATATAACAGAGGAAGGTCAGTTTGCGTTTTTACCTTAAAGGCCGAAACGCACTGACAGCGCGCCGCTCTGTGCTGATCCTTTCATAAAATTAGCTCGAACGTTACCACCGGTACCGCCTCCGCGCCGCGCCGCGCCGCGCCGCGCCGCGCCGCCCTGCCACCGCTGTCAGTGCGTTTCGGCCTTAAAGCAGTAAAACACGTGTACATCTAATTCGATGAGCGGACTCCAGCGATGCATTAGTCACATGTGCCGCGCGTATACCGCGTAGAACTGGTTTTCAATGGGGCCCGGTCTAAAATGGTCTAAAGAGACTCTAGTCGACATACTGCTTTAGCTAATACCTACTGATTAACTGTGTTAAAAGTCCCCCAATATCTCGTGGCGACATGATATCCAGTAGGTGGACTTTTAAAGTTAAACATTTCACCCCCTTTTTAAATGAATATTTATTTATTTAAACTTTATTGCACAAAAGAAAACTTATCGTACAAAAGGCGGACTTAATGCCAAATTCCATTCTCTACCAGAAGGCAAAGCGGAAAAGATTGAATATGACATGAGCTAAACGCCTTCTCGTGTTGTCTCTTACTTTTAGAGTCTTAGGCCTTGCTTATGCACCAAGCAACAAGTAAGTCTACTCAGACGCGTCAGGCATCGAGACGTTGTATCTTCTAAGATGCTTGACAGCGAGAGGTCATGGGATGCAATGGCCTCCTTCAGCGAGTCCGTAATGGCGCAGAAGGAGGCTGCGGAAAGAGCGCGGGAGGACGACCCTTCCGCTCCCCATTCCGAAGACGTCGAGCGCACGTCGGCGTTATGCGCCCTTGGTCCTCCCGCCGTAGTGGACCGGGTTAGGGGACCCCAGCTACCCCATAAGTCCACGGGATTGAAGCGCCTCGAAATAAAGCGGGCTAATCGCGAGGGTCAAAGTAGCATGCGTAAGCGAACCTGGCTGGACAATCTTTGGGGGTTTAGTGGGTAGTCCAGGCCGTCTGCCCTGGACTTTATTCGCTAAGCGCTAATACGGCTCACCCCGCCGGTAACCCGTCACAAAACTAGATTTCTACCGACGCTTAGTTACTACGCATCGCGGTGACAAAATATATTTGTGGGTGAGCGTTGAGGTGAGCTTAAAACGAGTTACAGAATAGGGGGGCTGGGCTGTTATTCGCTAAGCGTTAAAGCGTCTCCCCCGCCGGTCGCCCGTCACGAAACTAGACCTCTACCTACGCTTAGTTACTACGCATCGCGGTGACAAGATATATTTGTGGGTGAGCATTGAGGTGAGCTTAAAACAAGTTACAGAATAGGGGGGCTGGAGTCCCACACGTTCGTCCGGTCCGCCCCCGACCGGGCGGAAGGTGCATCACCCGTCAAATTCCCCCAGGTAAAAAGGCATCATGAGACGTGTGCTGTCAGGTCAGGCAACTATGGTGATTCCATAAATTGCCTAACACCACGTATATCATGTCGCAGAGAGCCTCACCACTAACAGGCCTGTCCCTCTTGCCGCTCCGGCTGAACTCGCCTATTGTGCACCTCCGAGGTGCAATTCATCCGAACGCGGTTGACAATGACACTCAACGTACCTACCTCGGCCAGCTTTGTTTTGTAACAATAAGTAGGAAGTCAGTCCCAGTCCTGTCAAATTGGTTATAAATTGACAGATATTCAAATGTACCTACCTACTCTATGAGTAATGTTTTCAATGATAATAATACTAGACGTGACAACCCTAACTCAATAAATAAAAGAGCTCGTGCTTTGCGGGAAGCCATGATTTGAGTTTTCTAGATGTCAAATATTTTATAGATAGAGGACCTTCTGTACCTAAGTACTAGTGGATCTATGAGTTGACGAACTTGCGATTTGCATGCAATTTTTATAAAAAAATATGCATTTCCAAAAACGAAATCGACAAAAAAAAAATACTTATATAGGAAGTTATAATTATGGACCTGCTCACAAAATTTCACTGCAATCCGTTGAGTTGAGAAATGCGACCAGTAGAGAACAGCCAGACAGCCGGACATATGAAAGAATTTTGGCCAAAGCTGAAACCTGAAGCTGAGAAATGCGTTCGCTTCGCGTTCAATTATTTATTTACCCCTTCACTAAAGCTGACCCTCACCCCTTGTTTTTTATATACCTCTCAACAATGACGTTTAATAGTGGTCGAATACCTAATTGGATTCTAGGTAATTGGAATTGGAAAGTGGAGTACTCTTGGTGTTTTAATTAAGAACTGCGTCTGTAGGTAGTCTGGGTACTTACTTGAATAGGCCTGGTAAAGTTCCGAGAATCCTTAAAGCATATTAAAAGATTTAAAAATATGGTAAACATGAATAAATAATAACTACGAGTAGGTCACGTTAACTTCGCTGTATAATGTGTCAATAGTCCGACCTCAGATAAGATAATAGAATATCGACACGGATAAGAAAAAAAATACAACCGAATTGAGAAACTCCTCCTTTTTTTGAAGTCGGTTAAAAAGACCTGTGTAGCTAGCATATATATGATAGGTTTTATGGTCATGTTTTACGCGACGTTTTAGGCCATTTGTGCCTTAAAACTTGGCCATAAAACCCATGATGGTAGCTGGTCTGATTTACCTTGCTCAAAATCATGCCTATAATGCGTAAGTTAATGAATGAAAAGTTAAAAACCCAAAACCCGAAGCCGACGAAGTGTGGGTTTAAAAGATGGACCTAAAGTCTAATTTAAAAACGTTTTTAGGGTTCTGTAGTCAACAAGGAACCCTTATAGTTTCGCCATGTCCGTCTGTCTGTCCGTCCTTCGGTCTTCGGCTTGGCTCACTAACCCTTACAGCTAGAAAACTGTAATTCGGCATGGGTTAAAATCAATCACGCCGACAAAACAGTAGATTTTTTTTTTTGCGTACCTACATCTTAAGTGGGTATGTAATTTTTTAACCCCCGACGCAAAAGAGAGGGGTATTTTAAGTTTAACGTGTCTGTGTATCTGTGTACCTGTATGTGGTATCGTAGCTCCCAAACAGATGAACCGATTTTCGTTTAGTTTCTTTTGTGTTATAGATAATTGAATCCCGAGTGTTCTTAGCCATGTTTAATGAAAATCTGTTCAGCCGTTTGAAGTTCATCAGCTCTTTTCTAGTTGATGAGGGGATCTGACTAGCTTCCTTATGTCCGATCGATTCGAAATTTGGTACCGTGTTACTTCAATGATATTGAAAGTACATGGTATGGTAACCATGACCTGATCAGCCGTTTGAAGATCATCAGCTCTTTAATTGTTGAATGGGGGGATCTGAATACCTTCCATATATGTCCTTTCGATTCGAAATTTGGTACCGTGGTATTTCAATGATATTGAAAGTATATGGTAAGGTAACCATGACCTGATCAGCCGTTTGAAGATCATCACTTAACAAGGACAAAATAAAAGTAACCGACACAAAAAATTAACTCTAAAACGAATAAATAATATTTTAATTATTATCGTCACATATATTATTAAGTTCAAATATTTTATTATCCAAGCGTCGTCGCGTCGGGGGCCCGCTACAGTCACCCGACAGTCCCCCGACGCGACGACGCTTGGATAATAAAAATATTTGAACTTACATAATATATGTGACGATAATAATAATTATAGGTTTAAAATATTATTTGTTAGTTTTAGAGTTATTTTTTGTGTCGGGGGCTTTTAAAATTTTTAATTCTCGTTAAACCCATGGTGTGGGGTATCGTTGGATTTGGATAGCTTGTTTAAAAATACTTATTGATTTCTTAAAACCATTTTTCAACTTTGCGGGATATTGGTATTTTTGTTCGATGTCATGCAATAAATAATCAACCATACAGTATGAAATACATAAATAAATAAGTAAATGAATTTTATTCTTCAAGTAGGCCGTAATGTAATGGCACTTTTACAAGTCAAAATTCTACCAGCGTTTCTGAAAATGAAGACCACTGCTAAGAAGAAACGCCGAAACTAACTCAATAGTCAGTAATTTTTTGCCAATAAAAGCTTATTACAATGATAGTTCAATATTATGATAGTTCAAATATTAGAGACAAGAACACATGTCCGAATAAGTTATATGAATAATTAAGTATGTGCTAGGATTCGATTCTTCTCTGAGCTCCAGTGGACTCACAACCTCGTTATCGCTGCAAAAACCAGAACACTCCCTTCTTGAAGAACTCTGCACGGCTAGCATGCGACGGCGCGCGAGCTCTCTCAATTTTTCTCGCACTATCTGTCTCTTTCTTATTAGAACACTTAGAACAAGAGATATATACGATAAAAATCGAGAGTATGTCGCGGCCGTCGCATGCTAGACGTGCTGGTAAGTATTGCAGCCCCTCGAAACCTCGGCAGGGATTCGATTGCATGGGTGTGGAAAATGTTGTATAAAAACTTGACACAGATTAGGTACTCGGCGCCTGTTGCGATTAGCCGATTTTTTATTGCAAGTTACACTTCCACGGCCACGGTCAGAAGTCTGCCGTGATACGGAATCCCGCGCTATCTTCGTTGCCATTTGGCACGGTCTCGTTTCGTTCGCAATTCACTTCAGGCTGTTGTTTTGTTCCACAGTCCACGCGCGTCGCGTTCAGTTCAGTAGCAACGTGGATTTCGCACTGAGCGAACGCGCTTCGCAAACGCATCCTAACCTCTTGTTATCAACGCGGAAATCTACTTCTAAACTAAAGTAATATTGAATTAAGTTTTGTTTAAATTGTTATTCTAATTGTTCTAGTGTGAGCAATGCTTTAATTTTCGCTTTTTGTGTCCAGTTGAGTTAGGTCACGCGTGTTTACAAAGTTTGTTTGATTTTGTGGCATTAGTTGAAAACGTAGTGTCAGTGGGTGTTTGTGTGGTGAACTTGTGGATTCTGTGCAGAATTGACTGACGTATTCAGCCAGCTAGGTAAGTTCACTATGTATTTAGGTAATACAGAACGTGTACACTTGTACAGGTAGGTACCTAATTAATTATTTAGATAGCGGGCGATGATAAGCGAAATTATTTGGATTAGTCACATCACATGTTGATTTTGCTGAACTTTGTAACATGATATTATAAATGTGAAACTTGGATATTTCGATGTTTGACGTAACGTAACGGACCTCGAAATATCCAAACGTTGTGTTTGGATATTTCGAGGTCCAAACACAACGGCAGATTCTGATAAAATTTGGCATTCGGTTTTTTTTTTCTTGAAAACCCTACTCCAATTAGATCCTTTTATGGGAAGGGCGTTGATAACGGGAGCTGTTTGGTTGTTGAATCGAGCTACGGCTTCGATAGCTCAGAGGCGCCGTAGGTTCAGCGAAGTTAAGCAAAGAGTACAACTTTGTACCATTTGCGTCGAGACTAGGTCCGTGCGTGGGGTCCCAGTGCGCAAAAGTTTTTGCGGAAATCGCGAAACGTCTGGTTGACGTAAAGGCTGGTTTCCACTTTGATTAGTGCGAGTGCAGGTGTGTAGTTCGTGTAGTGTCCAATTCACTGCGAGTGCAGGTGATTAGTGCGAGTGCAGGTGTGTAGTGCGAGTAGTGTCTACACGTATTTAGTGGCAGGCACGCTGCGAGTGAGGGGGAAGGGAGGGCGTGCGGGGCGTGGCTACTCGCAGTCCACTTGCAAAAAAATAGAACGCGCTTCTATTCACTTTACTACACAGCCAACTAATCACTTGCACTAATCAGTCGCTGTCCACACCTAGTCACTAATCACCTGCACTACGCACCTGCACTCGCACTAATCAAAGTGGAAACCAGCCTTAACTGGTGACCGAAGAGCTCTGGCGGCTTTCTCACGCAACGCATCAGCATTGCAATTCAGCGAGGAAATGCCGCCAGCATCCTCGGTACAATGCCTTGAGGGCCTTTTTTTAGATTTAACTTAGTTTTAATTTAATTTAGTTAATGTCAGTTATCATCTTGTGTATACTTTTTAAATAAATATCTTATATACTTAGCAAACAGAGTTTTTGAAACAATATAATGCGTCTGTTTATAATAATATGGTTTCAAGAAAATATGAAAGTAATCTTGAGGCTTTTCTGCAGCGAGATCAGTAATTCGAAACACGATTAAGCAATTTTCGCTCGATAGAAAAAAATCACGAAAATAGGTCTAAAATACACTTAAAATATTCGTAACAAATTATGCACCAATGCTAAAAATATTAAAATTGCTTCTTAAAATCGGTAATATCATGTTTGAGATTGAGAGTAATCAGTGATCACTTTTTTATTTATTTAAACGGCAAAAAAAATAAAATTAAAATACATGATATTCGCGCTTCCGAGCACGCGCTTCCATCTCGCTCACGCTCAGTGAGGTGAGAGGGAGAGAAGACCACTTGGGAGCGACTGGCCTGGTACGCCTGACCTGAAGGTCGCTGGTTCCGAAACAATGTATTAAAACAAAAATGATTTAAAAACATTATAATTTTTGTTAGCTGCTCAATGTTTAATTAATAAAAATAACGTCAAGTTATTCAGGGGATAACAAAGAACTTTATTAGCAATTCAGATTTCACCATCAATTGCCGACTCGTATCATTGTTTTTACTTAATGTTAACCTAATGGGTTAATATGTATGTACCTACTTACATATTAACCCAATAAGTAAAAATTTGGTCAGCAATCTCAATCTTACGTTTGATGCCTACTAAGTAATTAAAACCAGTACAAATTAACGGTACCGGTACCTACCTACAACGAGTTGAATTAAAACTGGATTACTGTGAATTTAGTTTGGACTGGTGTCTCCAGCGGCCCATTTCAATCTAGAAGTCTAAACAAGCAACTATGAGGTGCTTGACCAATAATTACGACATACACATTTCTCATTTAACATCATAGACTACCCGTCTCTTTCTAAGCGTTCGAAAGAGACCGATAGTCTAAGCTTGGCTCTGCACAGCTCGCGGGCCGTCCTGTTATGGCCGCTGCACACAATGGGCCATCCTGACCCATCATACAGGACGCAACTATGCGTTAAAGGGAGTAAGACATATTTATGTCTCGTTCTACCGCATAGCCGCGTCCTGTATGATGGGTCAGGATGGCCCATTGTGTGGAGCGGCCATTTTAGCCGTGCTGGCCTTTTGACTAGTGTTGAAGTTTCCGACATGACTAGTAAATTTTAACTTGCAGCTCAGCTTCGTGATATGTCGCGTATTTCTATCTCTTTCGCACTCGCTAATTCGAGCAACAGAGAGGGATATACGAACGACCAAAGTTGTCGTTTCGCGGTAGTAACCCTGGATAATAGGTAAGTACAGTCAAGTACAAAAATATATATCGATATTGTCGTAATACCTACGCTGCCATAATAAGAGCGATGGGAAATATTTATGAGTAAGTTGTAGGTCCTCATCATTAATTTAAGAGTTATCCTCTTGTCGGTGGAGTATTTTCCATTTCTCTCTGTCGTACGCCAGCCCTTTAATTTGCTGATACGACACGACACCAGCGTTTTCCTTTATTTGGTCTATATAACTGCGTCGTGGTCTTCCCCTGCCTCTCCTTCCTTCTATCTTTCCTTCCATTATGGTTTTAAAGAAGTTGCCATGCCGTATCAAATGACCAATCATTTTCCCCCTTCTAGTGCTGATGGTGTTCAAGATCGATCTTTTCTCTCTTACCCTTCTTAAAACGTCCTCATTTGTAACTCTCTCAGTCCAGCTTATACCTTCCATCCTTCTCCAACACCACATTTCAAACGCTTCCAGTCTTTCTCGGTCCCTTTTTGTCATTGTCCACGTTTCGCTGCCATAAAGGGCAATACTCCAAATGTACACTTTTATTAGCAACTTTTTGCTCCTACATGACAAATCTTAAGTGTCCGTTTTGGTTAAAAGCTTTTTTCGCCATGGCATTAATTTAAGAGTTATCCTCTTGTCGGTGGAGTAATTTCCATTTCTCTCTGTCGTACGCCAGCCCTTTAATTTGCTGATACGACACGACACCAGCTTTTTCCTTTATTTGGTCTATATAACTGCGTCGTGGTCTTCCCCTGCCTCTCCTTCCTTCTATCTTTCCTTCCATTATGGTTTTAAAGAAGTTGCCGTGCCGTATCAAATGACCAATCATTTTCCCCCTTCTAGTGCTGATGGTGTTCAAGATCGATCTTTTCTCTCTTACCCTTCTTAAAACGTCCTCATTTGTAACTCTCTCAGTCCAGCTTATACCTTCCATCCTTCTCCAACACCACATTTCAAACGCTTCCAGTCTTTCTCGGTCCCTTTGTGTCATTGTCCACGTTTCGCTGCCATAAAGGGCAATACTCCAAATGTACACTTTTATTAGCAACTTTTTGCTCCTACATGACAAATCTTAAGAGTTGTCCGTTTTGGTTAAAAGCTTTTTTCGCCACGGCATTAATTTAAGAGTTATCCTCTTGTCGGTGGAGTAATTTCCATTTCTCTCTGTTGTACGCCAGCCCTTTAATTTGCTGATACGACACGACACCAGCTTTTTCCTTTATTTGGTCTATATAACTGCGTCGTGGTCTTCCCCTGCCTCTCCTTCCATTATGGTTTTAAAGAAGTTGCCGTGCCGTATCAAATGACCAATCATTTTCCCCCTTCTAGTGCTGATGGTGTTCAAGATCGATCTTTTCTCTCTTACCCTTCTTAAAACGTCCTCATTTGTAACTCTCTCAGTCCAGCTTATACCTTCCATCCTTCTCCAACACCACATTTCAAACGCTTCCAGTCTTTCTCGGTCCCTTTGTGTCATTGTCCACGTTTCGCTGCCATAAAGGGCAATACTCCAAATGTACACTTTTATTAGCAACTTTTTGCTCCTACATGACAAATCTTAAGAGTTGTCCGTTTTGGTTAAAAGCTTTTTTCGCCATGGCATTAATTTAAGAGTTATCCTCTTGTCGGTGGAGTAATTTCCATTTCTCTCTGTTGTACGCCAGCCCTTTAATTTGCTGATACGACACGACACCAGCTTTTTCCTTTATTTGGTCTATATAACTGCGTAGTGGTCTTCCCCTGCCTCTCCTTCCTTCTATATTTCCTTCCATTATGGTTTTAAAGAGGTTGCCGTGCCGTATCAAATGACCAATCATTTTCCCCCTTCTAGTGCTGATGGTGTTCAAGATCGATCTTTTCTCTTTTACCCTTCTTAAAACGTCCTCATTTGTAACTCTCTCAGTCCAGCTTATACCTTCCATCCTTCTCCAACACCACATTTCAAACGCTTCCAGTCTTTCTCGGTCCCTTTGTGTCATTGTCCACGTTTCGCTGCCATAAAGGGCAATACTACAAAGGTACACTTTTATTAGCAACTTTTTGCTCCTACATGACAAATCTTAAGAGTTGTCTGTTTTGGTTAAAAGCTTTTTTCGCCATGGCTACTCGAGCGACAATGTCTGGTGTGCATCTGGAGTCTCTAGTTGTAGGAATGTACCCATATTTCAAACTTGACTGTACCTAAACCGATATCCTTACTGTTGCTATAATATAGTCTGTACAGTCGACAATAATAATATCTGATCAAATAAATACCTGAAATATCTGCACGGTTATCACAAGACGGCGTGCGAGCTGTGTCGCGGCGAAATAAACTATCCGTCTCTTTCTAATTAGAACAGAATGCGCCGTCCTGTTATAACCGTGTTCTCTAGCTTTTATTTAACTTGCAATATATGTACTATGTACTTCAACCGATTGAGTTGAAATTTTGGTTTTACGTAGAGACGTAGGTAGCGGTTTTTCCCGGTAGTGCTCAAACGAGCCAAGGGTCCGCTATGACATCTAATCCCAAGGTTTGGCGTAGGCCCTAGTTTTACGAAGGCGAATAACCTTATAGGGGTAGACTGGCTTCCTCGCGATCTTTTCTCTTTTAGTAGTATTTTGATGTATTTAAAACACTAACACACATACATACGCATCTTAATAATAATATTAAATTGTCTATTTTTATCACTGTGTACCTTGCAAATTGATATTAATATTTTTTTTTACTAAATCGTCTGTATTTATCTGACAGCACGTGTAATTAATTATTGTGTAACATCTTCCACGGCTCCCAAGATACAGGCTTGGCCTAGTTTGATATCCACTGCCTCGATGTAATTTTTGTAATGTGTTTACGTCTTCAATAAACTTTCTTTTCGAAAAATCTTTAAAATAACAAAAAGTATTATATAGATGATTTTCAAGTTTTTTCGTGAGTTTAGTTTTCTTTTGTTTGTCCGATATTATACACCACTTGCACTGAGGACTAATCACGTAACGTTCCGAACGCGCGTTAGGACAATCCAACTGTAATTTTTCCGTATAAAATATGACATTTAGATCTACCTAACGAGCGTACAATGCGCTACGTGATCGACCAGCTGGAACAAACTGCTGCCTAAATGAGGAATGAGGTTACATGGTGGTGGAGTGAGAGAGATGTCGATAACTCGATACCTACTTGTTAGTTAGGTATGTGATCGTGTTTTGCCTCGACCCTATAGGCGAAGCGCCGAAACTGGTTTGGGTGTGAAAAAATGTTCCGTGGCGCTTAGCCTCCAGTCTCCACAACTTAGTAAGATAACAAATTAGGCACGGACTGATACAGTAAGACAAACAATGTACTCTTCGTGCGCGTAAACTCTCAAGTTCCATACCAACTTCTACCCCCCAATTTCATCTCTTTGGGGAATGAGTTTCATCAAAAAAAGTATCCTTTGTCCTGGTTTTTAACTCTCTGTGTCAACTTCAAATCTATTTATCCACCGCACCGCTCCCCGTCGGCAGGGCATTTATTCTCACATCCTGGAACCTAATGGTCGCGTAACGTACGGTTTCAGAGAAATTTCCTCCCTCGGACGCTCCGGTTGTGGAATGAGCTCCCTGTCGAGGTTTTTCCCGAGGGACTGCAGTATGGGGTTCTTCCAAAATGGAGTGTATAAATTCTTAAAGGGTCGGCAACGCGCATGTAACACCCCTGACCCCGTATCATGGTCGGCGTTATCACGTGATAAGTGACAAGATAGAGCGTCCGTCACTGGCTGACACCGTTCTATAGAGCGAGACGACGCTCTTATCAGATTCAGATTCAGATTCAGATTTTTTATTTGTTAAACTTAGGTAATACAAAATTGGTCTTACATAATAAGTATACATGAACCTCTATGTTTTACCGATTGGCATAAAACATCAATGTCAAGGAAGTCACTTATCGCGTGATAAGGCCGACCATGATACGGGATCTGGAGTTGCAAGCGTCCATAGGTAACCACTTACCATCAGGTGGGCCGTAAGCTTGTTTGCCAAATACGTGGTATGAAAAAAAAATTGTCGTGATACGGCGATTGAGTAACAAAAATCCACGCGGGCGATTCCGTGGGCACAATTAGGATGCAAATAAGTAGGTACTAGGTACACGATATAAGTATTAAAAAATAATTGAACGGGTCACTCACCTCCGGTCGAATACCTATCTCTTAATATGTCCGGAACTCACGGGAGTTTCAATTCACTACAACCCGAGTTCTTAATATGTCTGAACTCACGGGAGTTTCAATTCACTACAACCCGAGTTCTTAATATGTCCGAAACTCACGGGAGTTTCAATTCACTATAAAGCGAGTTCTTAATATTCGCTCCTTGAAAAACATAGTCACTACGCAAAAGATGACGTTTTCGAGTTAGCAACGCCATTTAGCTCGTCTAATCGTAACGCACGCAATACGAAGACACCTATCGCTCTAGTTATTTTAGAAGCGACAGAGGGCGCTAATGTCGTTATGGCAAATAGTGGGAATAGGTGCGTGCCTTAATGGAACAATGTCATGTTCGTATTAGATCCCGGGATGTAGACCGAAATACAGCCGATTCTTTGAAGAAGGTTGTCATTTTTTGCTTAGTGACGGAGTTCCGTGAGGTTAAATGTACGTACAAGTACAAGTAAAAGTACGTACGTACAGTACGACAATTTTCTTACGAAATATTGTATCTATCCGTACAATGTCACTTTGTACTTATAATTTGGTATCAATATCGGGACTCAATTTTAAGCAGTAATGTACTTTTCGCTTTAATGACACTTCTACTTTAGCACTTTTAAACTTTTTGGAATGAGTAAAATGACGGTATATCTGTAATGACGATATTGCTTAAAACTCTAAGGCTTATCTTATCTTATCTTATCTAGATGAGGGCCCTTTCGGATGCACTTCGACCCAGCGGGATCTTTTGTGCATTTGCCCTCTCCTTTATGCCTACTCCCAAGCTCGCTCCATCGTTTCCACAAAGCGGATGATGCAGCTCAGCGGGAGCACCTTGAACTCCCTTGGTTGCGGATAGTCGCTACCAAAGTAATTCATTCTTTGTCTGGCAAGGGCATGACATTCACACAGTAAGTGTTCCATGGTCTCATCCTCCTCGCCACACATTCTACAGACTAAGCTGTCCGACAGTCCCATCTTGGCCAAGAGATCCTTGACTCCGAAGTGACCTGTGAACACCCCAGATATGATTCTGAGTTGCTTCCTGCTGGATTTCCAGAGCTTGTTAGTCCAGCCCGAGTCCACTCCTTCTATGAAGAGCTTAGAGTGCCTTAAGCCCGCCTCATTCCTCCACTCGTGTTGGTGTTTGGTTTTGGCGTAGGCTTTAAAGGCCGAAGTTATGGTTCTCTGCGAGAGTCCCACAAATGGTTCTGGACCTACAAAGTGATTTGTAGACCCCCCTCTTGCAAGCTCATCCGCTCTTTCGTTGCCGATGTAGCCCTCGTGCCCCGGTATCCAAACTAGTTGCACCTTATTGTGCTTCCCAAGCTTGTTCAGTGCCTGGACGCCATTATAGACTAGTCTAGAATCCACTTTCGGCGCCGTAAGCGCTTTAAGGGCCGCTTGACTGTCGCTGAGGATATAGATGGTCTGCCCTCTGGTTTGCCTGTCTATATTCTCCTGTGCACAGGCAATTATGGCGTATGTCTCCGCCTGGAAGACGGTTGCCAAACTACCCATGCTTACACTACTACTGTAGTCAATCGCATAAATGCCTGCTCCCGTACCGGATCCCATTTTAGATCCGTCCGTGTACCATATACTGTCTTCGACACCAGACCTCGGTGGTTCTAGACCTTCGGCCCATTCGGCCCTGGATGGAACTTTTGTTGTGTAGTTCCTATGGAATACATACTTGGGTAGCATTTTGTCACATCCCATGTTTGTTATTCTGTCTAAGAGACTGTCAGTCTCCATGTTTGTGTGCTTAGTCTTTGGCTTGCTGTCGCTCCACAGTCCAAGAGTTCTTAGTCTATAGAGCGATTTGCGCGCCTCTGACTTAATCACCATGTGAAGTGGCGGTAGGTCCAGTAGGACTTCTAGCGCCGCTGTAGGCGTGGTTCGAAACGCCCCTGTTATAGCCATGCATGCCGATCTCTGTACTTTGGTCAGGGCATCTCTGCATGTGCTCATTAAAGTCCTTGGCCACCACACCAGGCTACCGTACAATAATATGGGCCTCACCATCATGGTATAGATCCACTTCAGTACCTTTGGGTTCAGTCCCCATGTTTTGCCATACGCTGATCTACACATTCCAAATACCCTGAGTGCCTTTGTAATGGTGAGATCTGTATGCTTCTTCCAATTCAGTTCCTTATCCAGAGTGACACCTAGATATTTCACATCGTTGGACAGTTCTAGTACCCTCCCGTACAGTTTTAACTGCTGTACGCCGCGAAGGGTCCTTTTCCTAGTAAAGGGTATTACTACAGTTTTGCCTGGATTAATGGATAATTGGTGCCGGTCGCACCATCTCTCCACTGTCTTCAGTGCCTTGTTCATGATTTCTGATACCGTGCCTGGGAACTTCCCACTCACCAGTATTACTAAATCATCAGCATATCCTACCGTGTGGGTGGGACCTTTATTGAGTTCCACCAGGAGTGAGTTCACCACCAAACTCCAGAGAGTTGGTGAGAGTACCCCACCTTGCGGACATCCCTTTGTGGCCGTGGCCGTTATCTCATCCCCCAAGAGAGATGACTTTATTAGTCTGCCATTTAGCATGTTGCCTATCCATTTACAAATGGTCGGCTCTACACCATGTTTTGCAGCTGCTTCGCTGATAGCTTTATACGTGGTGCGATCAAACGCTCCCTCCACGTCTAAGAAAGCTGCCAGACATAGTTCTTTATTCTCTATAGCCTGCTCAGCCTTGGTTGTTACCAGGTGGAGTGCGGTTTCCGTTGACTTCCCTGGCTGGTATGCACATTGCAGTTCGTGCAGCGGATGTCTCCTTAATGGGCCATCCCTTATGTGTCTATCTACCAATTTCTCCAGTGTTTTGAGGAAAAACGACGATAGACTTATCGGCCTATACGATTTGGCTTCACTGTAATCCGCCTTACCTGGTTTGGGTAGATAGGTTACTTTTACCATCCTCCACACACGCGGTACGTGTGCGAAGGCCAAGCACGCCCTGTACAATCTGCTAAGGTGCGGGATTAGTACATTAGCGCCTTCTTGTAGTAGAATGGGGTAGATTCCATCTGGCCCCGGGGCTTTGAAAGGTTGAAATGTTGAAAGTGCCCACTTTATCTTTTTATGATCTACTACCTTTTTAGACGTGTCCCAATTGTGTCTCGTTGTACTTGTGGTTTGTTCCAACGCACTAATTGCACCGTCGTCTGTTACGCTGTCGTGTATTACTGAGCCTGGGAAGTGTGTGTTACACATTATCTTAAGGGTCTCCAGCCCCGTTTTCGTCATTCTACCGTCATTGTCCCTGATGGATGTGAGCGGTACCGACTTTGTGGTTGCTAATGCCTTTGTTAGTCTCATTCCTTCCGGTATTGACTCAATCTGATCGCAGTGATTCCTCCATGCTCTCCTTTTGGCTTTCCTCACAGCCTTGCTGAGTTCTGTGAGTTTTTGTGCATAGTACCCGAAGTCATTGGATGACTTTGCGTCATTAAATATTGCCCTGGTTTCCCTCCTGAGCTTGACTATCTCTGGGGTCCACCATGGTAACTTTTTAGCCAGGGTTTTCCTTTCCGGGCAGTTATTAGTGAAGGCCGTGTATACGGCTTGTACTATTTTGTCCGCTTCGAATTCTATGTCAATAATAGAGTTTAGCTTACCTTTTGGGTCTCCTAGGTCCACTTTGAGATCATTTCTAAAGGCCGACCAGTCCGTGTTCCTAGGATTCCGTTTACGTACCGTATTCGTTTTTATTTTAGTTTGGTACCTAAAGCAAATGTATCTGTGGTCCGAAAGGGATATGTCATCAGATACGTGCCATGAGTTGATTTTGTTGCTAGTGTTGTTAGTAGCCAACGTTAAATCAATAACCTCCCCCCGCCTAGAGTTGACGAAGGTAGGTTCATTGCCTTTATTCAGTATTTGTAGAGAAGAGCTTACCAGGAAATCCAGTACCTTCTCTCCTCTCCTGTTGACATCTGAGCTACCCCAGATGACATGATGAGCGTTCGCGTCGCAGCCGATGATCAGGTTGGTGTTCGCCCGGCTGCCGTATGCAACGAGATCCCGCAGTTGTTGTGTGATGGGATCCGTTGCCTCGTAGGGGAGGTAGGCTGATGATAGTATAAGCTCCTTACCCTCCCCCTTGTTTAGGATCATCACCGTGGTGAGATCCCTGCAACAGAAATCATGTAAAGGCATAGCGTTGATGCCATTTTTGACATATATACATGTCCTCATATTATTGTTATTATCTGGACACAGGTGAACAATTGTTCCTCCCGTTCCGCCTAAACCTCTTATTTCACTTTTATATATATATGGTTCTTGAATAAGAGCAATATCGAATTTATCGCATTTTAGCTGCCTTGCCAGAAGGGCAGTGGCCGCCTTGTTGTGTTGTAAATTAATTTGTACACACCTTAGACCCGCCATTGGCGCTTTTATAATTTGGGCTTGCTGAGGTCGGCAGCCTCCTCCTGGACAGCCTCGTCACAGGACATGGGAGACATGGAGGCCCCCAGGTACAGCTCCGCCAATCCCCGCAGGTCCTCTGAGCCGATCACCGATAACGGTGATGACTCTCGGGCCCTGCGGGATTCAGCAAGTCCGTACCCGGAGCCCGCCCTGTTCCCGTCCTCCACCTCTGACTGCCCCTCCCCCTTGGCTACCTCAGCCCCCTCAGCCTCCCCGTTGGTGCCAGGCACATTGCCTACCGGAGGTGTGCCCTCCTCGGCCTCCCCAGATTGCGGAACCCCCGCGCCCTCCCCCGGCGTCGGACCCCCCGCGCCCGTCCCCGCACGAGTGCCTTCCCCAGCCCCCCCCCAGCAACTCTAAGGCTTAATGCAGGTTAAAAATAACGCTATACTGTATTTTATCTTTAAATGTCATCTTCGTTTTAATAAGCCGAAAGGAGTTTACTCAGCTCAAACGTCATAATCTGTTTAGTGTCAATTCTGCTAGTTTAATTTACTATAACTACACTGTTGACTATAATGAAGTGAAAACTGCCATTTTGAGCTTAATGCCATTACTACTAAAAGAGGCCGCTTAAAACTGTTTGATTAAGTAATTTCACTTATTGTTTAATGTCACTGTGTGTGATGAATACAATTACAAAGCAGTTGAAGATTGATTACCTACTAGACTAATATAATTTTTCCGTCGTAATTTTTATAAAAACTATTTATTGATTGAAAGTGTTCTTAGAAAAGAAACGTACTTGAAAATAGCGAGTAAAATTTGAAAATATTTACTAATTTCTTTTGTTTAAATTTTATTTCTGATAGGTATTTATGGTGGGGACACGCACACGCAAGCAGCGTTCCCGCGCTGGATTGCGATTGCAATGCTCTGCGCGAGAAAGCTGCCCACGCAAGGGTCGCCCGTTGCCTCCCTCACCCGCTTGCCAAGCTCCTGTGGAGCTATGAGTGCCCCTGCCCCACGAACCTAGTGTCTCGACGCCGAAAGCGATGAATTCGTATTGGGTGCCGGGACAGCTATACTTGGCTACCTTTTGACGCTCCCGAGTGTCCGCCGCGGCGCCAGCACGCCTGCTGATCGATGGGAGGTAGGACGCAGCTAGTGTGTCGGCGCAAGTGGCGTCCCACACCAACGCACGGCCCATCTTCCAGGGAATCAACGACATCCCGTCAGGATGCTTGCCATCGTTCCGCACTATTTGGGGCTCCAGAGGAGCGGGAACGCCGGCACTGCCGAGCGCCTTTCTCAGAATGTCGTTAAGGGCGGCATGACGAGAGAGGTGGCCAGCGCCCGAAGAGCAGTCGAGCCCGTGGTGGCCGAGGCTATCTACTTAAGATCCACAAGAAGCACAGCTGTGGTCGACATAGAGAGCCACTCCAAGCCGGAGACCGGTGGCTATGCGAAGCGTCTCTGGGTCGATAAAGGTGCCGGTGTTAGGCGAAGATAGGCGTGGAGCCAGTGACCTGACTCTGGCCTTGATGATGCGAGAAGCGTCGCTCGGTCCCTGCCTGTCGCGTTGTCTAGAAGTGAGTTTAGGGTGGAAACTGGTGCTATGGTATCCCAGGCCCTCTGTATCTTAGGTCGGGACGGAAATTTCTGATTCGGTTCAGCTACCCAGGCATTCGAGGCCTCAACAAGGCACGCAATCTCGCAGTTTGTAGCCGGAGAGGCTTGAACAATGTGAGATCGGAGGTGCTATGAATTGAGGCCAAGAATGCCGGCAGAGCAACACTTGAAATTTTACGGGTACCCAAGCCACCATACTTGGCGGCTTAGGTCCACGCCTGCTCGCTAAATCGGATATTCAAAATAGATTCAATTTGGGATTTTAAAAGTAGGTCGATAGGTCGAAGTAGATGGGGGTATTTCCAAATGTGACAACAACGGACAAGGTAATTGAATTTTGGAACGAGTAAACAAAATTTCAAAATAGACAGAGCAGAATGACTACTTATTTTGAGAAGGCGGTTTGAATGGGCACTAAATTTCGAAATAGATTTACTCCAAAGAGGAGGGCTGGCTTCGTTGAAGATGGGTGCTCCGAGAAGATGCAGACAGTCTTTGGATATAGTTACGTGATAAGATAACTCATGTGAATTAATAAAAAAGTTATTGTAAGTGGTAATTATCTTGACATTTTGAAGACTGAAAGTCGTTTAAGTTGATTTACTTTAGCAATTTTTTTATTGTTAAGAAGTAGGGCCAAAAAGGCAAGCCGATTCTAAGAGTCTTGTTTTAAGAGATTTTTTTGAGAGAATATAAGACTAATTTGTTCGTTTTTGAGACTAAAAGTCATTAACTTTAATAAACGTTGATTAACATTGATATAAAAATGTTTTATTAGCGATTCTTCATTCAAATAAACGGTAAGTTCTTCGAAATAACCGGATATAGTGTCATTTTTCCAGAAATTAAATCAAAGTTAAGGGAACCTTATGTGACATTAAGCAAAAAAAAATGGAATAATGACATTACAATTTTCTTTAAATTCGATTATCATAACAGTAAAATAAAAATACCACAAATTACTGTTATATGTAACAAGCTTAGTCACAAACCTAACAAAAACTAACAAAACAATGTTATTTTTATTACGAACTCGGCAGTTTTAGACGGTTCAAGATTTTTAAAACTTTGAGACCCTGTACTCAAAAAACACGTTTTTCTCGTAATGACACTATGTTTTTCAAGGATTATGTCCGAAACTCACGGGAGTTCCAATTCACTATAACCCGAGTTTTTAAAAGACTGTTTTTATTCTAATTGGACGTTTTGCGTCAATATCTGCAGGGGAACGTCGTAAAAAGCTATTGAATTATTGATGAACGAAAAAGTATAAAAATAGCACCGGTCTAGCAAGTTACTCGAAATAAAACCGGCAAATAAAATAAGATACTGTTTTTCTATTACAATAAGTTGTCGGGGTTTCACCCAGCGATAAAACGTTTATTCCAAGTTTTAGTCTAGTTTGTTCTTCCAGTTTCATTTTAAACCCCCACCGCAAAAAGAGGGGTGTTATGAGTTTGACGTGTCTGTGTGTCTGTCTGTGGCATCGTAGCTCCTAACCGCATATACCGATTTTAATGCTGTTTTCTTGTCCGAATGCTGATATGATCGATATGGTTCTTAGCTGCGTTTCAACAAAATCGGTTCAACCGGAAACGAAAATGTCGGGGGTATTTCAACTTTTCTATTATATAAATAGTACAACTCACTTAGAGCAGTAAAACAAAGATATCTCCGATTGCAGGTATTTGTCAAATATTCGATTTGAGGCTTACCAAACAATTTACCAAATTCGCCGAGACCAGTCCAGCTTGGAGTTGGAGAGTTTGATAATGGTTGGCTGCGTTGAAGGAGAGAGGAATAGAGGCAGAGCCGCCCACACGATCATCATCATATCAGCCGAAAGACGTCCACTATAGGCCTCCCCCAAAGAGTGCCAGTGACCGGTCCTGCGCTACCCGCATCCAGCGGACTCCAGCAACCTTTACCAGGTCATCAGTCCACCTTGTGGGGGGCCTACCCACGCCGCGCCTTCCGGTACGTGGTCACCACTCGAGCACATTTCCGCCCCAACGGCCATCGGTTCTACGTGCTATGTGCCCCGCCCACTGCCCCTTAAGTTTAGCGATTCGGAAGGCTATATCGGTTACCTTGGTTCTGCTGCGGATAGCCTCATTTCTGATGTGATCACGCAGAGAAACTCCGAACATAGCCCTCTCCATAGACCTATGGGTGACTTTGAGCCTTCTTATGAGGCCCATAGTAAGCGACCACGTTTCAGTGCCATATGTCATCACCTACACGATGGACTGATGCAAATCCGCGATGACGCGCGTCAATATCCAACGCGCAATACAATTAGCCCAACATAGAGGGCGTTTGGAGAACGGTTGTGAACAACCGCGCTCCGGGTGGTGACGACCTCTCAGCCTTGGAGAACCGACGAAGGAGAGAAACAATTATTGCTCCATTGAAGCGTTGGCATATTGCAGACGGCACTTCCCACAAGACCTCAGCATCACAGTCACTTAATAATAATACTTTTGCCAGAGCCCCAAAGACTGGTTCTTTATAATAAGCTGCCAATTGAGTTTAAATCGTTGACGAATAGTAAAGTTTTTAATGCGAGGCTTTAGCAATTTCTTCTGAAAAAGTCGTATTACTCTGTATCAGAGTTTATAGCTGATGAATGGTATGTTAATTGTATTGTTATATCTGAATTGTTCATTGGTTTATATAAGATTACTTAATAGGGAAACATTGTATTTACATTTGAATTTACTGTATCGACATTAATTTATTGTATTGTCATTTGAATTTATTGTACTAACATTAACATTAGGATTTTTATTGTATTATTATTATGTTTACTGTAATATTCCACACAATTTCTTTGTTATGAATAAATGAAATGAAATGAAATACTCTTTCGCTACGCATTCTTATTAATCTTTATTTGCTTGCTAAATAAAATTTTGTGACTTGGCAATCACACAGTACTCTATAGTTTTAGGTACGCAAAAATCCATAAATGCAGTAAAGTTGTGCGATTGCCCAATTGCATTATTTATGCAGGCTTGGTGTATCTAGAAAACTGGACCGGAATTACAAAATATTTTAGTTTTTCCTTGATTTATACACTAAACGCTAATTGTATTCTAAATTTGAAGCTTCTATGTCCCTTAGAGTTGATGAACAGTCAGTGAGTGACAAAATTAAGAAACTTTGACTAGTTATAATTCTTAAACTACTGGTTCAAATTGAATGATTTTGAAATATACCGTATACTGCATGGTTACTGAAAATTCAGGCTTCTTGTTTTATCTACAACGAAGTTATAGGGGGGTAGAAAATGGCCTGAATTGTTTCTAGGAAAGGATGGTACGGCCGTGCCGCTGTTTAGCTTGACTTGGCGGGGGCACTGCCGTACCCCCAGATAAAAAAATTGACAGTATCGCGCTTGTTTTTATTCGAGGGGCCCGATTCGAGATTTAAAATCGTGCCTAGGGATATCCCTACTTGCATGCTTCTGTCGTTAGCGTGTTTCTAAATCAGAATGACAGAAACGTGAACCACAAGCGATAGCCTAGGGATGTCCCTTTATGTTAATACTGAATCGTGGCCCAGGGATGTTTGGCATTTGCCGATGCACATTTAGATGTTGCAAAATCGAGACTGCTCTCGAATACGGAGGGTTCATAGCACAAATACGAGGACATATAGAACAGATTTCATATAAAACCTGTTATTGTGTTCTTTCTCTGATTCCAAGTTACGTTACCCGTCTCTTACTACGAATTCTTGGTGCAGGTGTGTGGTGTCCAACGAAGGTCTCCATTTCAGCTTGGGCCAAAATTCTTTCGTATATTTGCATGCCCTGCTGTTCGGCTGTCCGGCTGTTCTATACAGGTCGTATTTCTCAACCGATTCTCGTGAAATTTTGTGAGCATGTTCGATAACCATATTGATCATTTTGTCGATTCTGATTTGGGAATAAACAAAAATAGGTAAAAAAAATTGTGTACTTTCCTTATGTTCAAATATAAAACGTAGTAGTGTTGCTATAAATATATCAATATATAAACCATCTAATTATTTCAATAGTGTAAATTACAAAATACAATTAAAATCACAATAAAGATGTGAGACTTCAAAGTAACAAAAAATGATACGTATTATTTTTATCGGCCAAGAGCAAACTTTAAAATACCAATAGAATCCTTACATAAACCAGTAATTCACGACCAAAACAGTCATTTACGTGATGCTTACAAAGACAATGCCGTTACGTTCTAATACTAAAATGTCTATTCGTATAAGAGCATTTCTCAAAAAAAATGCCACTACATTTCATCGGAGATTTTCTGCAACTTTTATGTTATTTCTACTCAAAATCACGATGTCTTTCCATCCCAATAGGAGAAAAAAAGTGTCCCAAAATGTCCATACATTTTTGCACTTTCCTATTGTATTACCACCATACAAAGTGTAAGGTAAATGGTAGCACAAAAGGAAAAATATCTTTGGGACAGTTTTTTTTCCTACCAGGGTCGAAAGTGCTCCTGAATCTGAGTGGAAATAGTTAACAAAAAATTCATAGAAGTACAATTAATAATAGTGGCATTTTTTTTGAGAAACACTCATGAGCCGTATCGGCTATCGCCAGCGAGCCCGCCTTTGACCCTCTTTTAACAAGCTTTTATTTAGTTTCACCTGTCCCGTTGTCTGTCTGTCTGTCTGTCTGTAATCAAATCTTGCAAGTTAAATTTGACCCACTTCCCGGTGACCGATTGAGCTAAAATTTTGGGTATAAGTATAGTTTGGATGACAATTCAATATTATGGTACCATCGAGTTCATCTGATGATGGAGACAGAAGGTGGCCATGGGAATTCAGTACTTAATCGACGTAGCCCCGTTGAGTTTGTGCTCGTTAGAATCGTCTCAATGACTAGTTGAGGATGGTATACAGAAAAGTACAGTCGGCAATGAAAGCTTGTACCAAAAATGAAATATTTGTCAGAAACTTTTGCCTTTTACGTGCTCAAATTGTAGCCATATCAAGTCCTATACAAACATTTGATCCACTCAGAAAACTGGTTCGAATGGCACCATGAAGAACGTTTTATCAACAACACTAGCTTCCGCCCGCGACTTCGTCAGCGTGGACCCGGGATTAAAACTATCCTATATTTTAATCCAAGTTATAAACTATCTTCGTGCAAAATTTCATCCAAATCGGTTGAGCCGTTTAAGCGTGATTGAGTAACAAACATCCAAACCTCTAAACTTTCGCATTTATAATATTAGTAGGATCCCCTTTTTATTATGTAATGGGGCTTTTATCCTGCAATTTCTGGCCGGCAACTATTGCTGTCTTACGCTTACTTTATTCGCTAAAGCAAGATGCACATACTTGCCGGCCGCACATTGCCGTAAAAAAGTTGTTGTTGCCGTAAAGCCCCATATTATGATATTTACGGCTTTTGAATCATCTTGTACTGTATTCGCTGTTTCGATCGGCCGTGCGTTTATTTTAGGATTCGACGAGTAGAATCGGTTGACGGTTACAGTGTGTGCGGTCCACGGTGGGCTTGCTTGTATTCACAACAAATGCCAATTACACCACAAAAACCAGTTTAAGATTGACCCTACGTTGACGCATAGTTGCTACGAATCTCCGGTTCAAGTTAAAGTAGAAGGTTGACAGTCAAAAGGTTGGGAAGCAGAGGGGCTACCGCGAAACGAAAACGAACTTTGTTCGTGTATCTCCCTCTCTGTCGCTCGAACGTGCAAGTGCGACAGAGACGGAGATCCACAATCGAAGTGCGTTTTCGTTTGATTTAATTACTGTATTTATTATCAGCAAAGACGGAATAGGTGATTAACGACTATGGTCCTTGGCAATCAGTCAAGAGTAATTTAGGCTTTTGTAAATCCTTGGCTCGAGACCGTGTTTGTACTTAAATATTTGATGTTTGGCTTCTGTCGATCGTCTTTTAAGGTGTAACTCGGTCTGTGTTTATTTGCTCCCTAAAGCAATTTGAGTCAACATTCTAATATTTATTCTGCAAGTAGGCCTCAAGGGCTCTGTTATTTCTCAGTGTTACAGGTACATTTAGAATGCCATCGTAATTTTCATAGAACATTATACCACAATACCAGGACCGATCACATTGGCACTCTTTAGGGGAGGCCTATGCTCAGCAGTGGACGTCTTTCGGTAGATATGATGGTGTCAGCACCATTGATGATCACCACAATAAACAAATACCTGGACAACGTTTTGCCGAGAAATGAGATGTATTAAAAGTTGAGATGGATATACGAAGAGCCTTGGGAATAAAAAAAGGGGGATGTACAATCAAGGAATTTAATTTCCAACCTACCTTAGGTTCAATATCGTATAGCAAACTGTCATCATAAGAGCTAGCTAGAGCACGACGTTACTTTGACATATCGCATGCATTGTTTTATGTTAGTAACTAGACAACAGATTAACTCAACTTTGATATTATATTAAACTGAACTTTTGACCGTGTTATCTCATGAATCCCTATTCCTTCCTGGTGTAACACCATTATTTATAGCTCTTAATAGTTCACGGTTAGCGGCAAGCATTTTATTTTAAAATTAATAATGTATTTGAAAATTATTTTGCAATTTTCTCGATTGACACGACACATGTTCGAAATGGAAAAGCAAATGATTACCATTCGCAAAGAGGTTATTGTGATGTGAAGTGACAAATAATACTAAATACTAATAATACTAATATTGACATTTCAATACTACTGAAATAGAATTTTCAACCTTAATGCATTGCGAATGTCTAACGACATTTCAACGAAATGGGTAGGGAATAGGGCATGCAATACCGGACGATTCCCAATACCGGTATTGAAATTCGGTATTGGGCCTCAATACCGAAATTCCGGTATTAATACCGGTTTTGGGGTATTTTAGAAATTAATTAAAAATAAAACAAACTGGTAAAATCTTTTTAATTATTAGTTAAAAAAAAAGTTCTTCAATTAAATTAACATAAAATAACAATATGGCATCTATGCACATATTAAAGAACAATCAGACCAAAATAAGTAATAACCACCACCTTTTATATATAAAACATGTGATCTTCACCAACAATGCAATAAATGATTTATTTAGCAATATAGACTAAAATCGACAACATTAAATTTAGATTAGTAGCAATTGCAAACAGAATATTCAGTCTACTGTGGACTGAAGAAATAAGATATTACTAAAGCAATTGAACGGCATACCATACATTTTTTTTCTAGGCAGTACATTCGCTTTGCGTACACTTTTTATTTCTTGGATCCCCTTACGGGTGTTTTATTAACTTGCTAGGTAAAGTTTATCTGATGTCCGATTAATTTAAAAGTTTGGATACCTGTCTCACGGTTTTTTACAGAAAAACCATCTAGGTATGTATACTTAACGATTACACCTGTATAATCTATTATTTTTAAACTCAATACATATTTAATGTAGGCTATCCAAACCTATCGACAGTGACTGTACTTAATAGTACCTAATGATTCTCTGATCTCAACTGTGCTATTTCGAGCGTATATATTTTTCTTATGTAATATGATATTTGTGTGACTTACAAATTTAGACACAAGGTGGGTCTAGGTTTGAATTTAAAGAATAAAAGATAATTATTAAAGATAGAAATTTACAAAATAAGCTTAATCATATAATTAACAAATATACTACTTACATTTTTCTTGATTTCTTCCCACATTCACGAAAAATCACCCCACATTCACGAAAAATCGCAATCACTTCACAACACAACAGTCAAAACACTCGAAACGGAAAGTACCCAAAAGAACCGCACAATACGAGATAGCTTAGATAACTTTTGACATCTGTGGTTATTTTGCGCCTAAATTGATATTTGTCATATGGTGTTTTTACTTCCCACCCTGAATGCCAAAGTAAGTGAGATAACGACAAACCCCTTCCATAGACCTTATATCTGGTATTGACCTTGATCAGCCCGATAACCAAGCGCTGACCGATACGGGTGTTTGCCGTTCTAAACATATATTAACGTGTTCGCTGCATGACAGTCGACAGGCGGGTCATATGTAAGCTTAACAACGCTTAATTGAAGGTACTGTCAACGAACGTGTCAAGTTGTCATAATCACCCTACATTACTATATATCATTATATACACGACATTATAATGGCAATAATAAAATATTTACAAGGTATGGTTATGAGTTTACTAGCTTAAACAACCTATATTACAAATATAATCAAGAATTGTAACTCAAAAATGAATACCGGTATTTCAGTATTAGTCCCTTGCAATACCGGTATTGAAATTTCGGAAAATTCAAGGCGAGATTCCGGTATTTCGAGATTCCGGAATTCCGGTATTCATACCCTAGTAGGGAATTAAATTCCCCGACTGTATAAGTAATCGCTAGTCGCTCCTTGATCCTATAGTTGGAAGTGTATCTTTATGCACATAATTTTTACTCACCTTTTTGCATTTTTAGGGTTCCGTACCTCAGAAGGAAAAAACGGAACCATTATAGGATCACTTTCTTGTCCGTCCGTCCTTCGGTCCCTCCGTCTGTCAAGACCCTTTTTCTCAGGAACGCGTGGAGGTATCAAGCTAAAATTTATACCAAATACTCAGGCCTACTGTCCCTTTAGCGATTAGTTATATTATATCGCGTTATCGTGCTTGTACCACTTATTCAATTTGCTAAACAAATACTTACATTAAGTAGTAGGTACCTAATAAACGCAGGCTCAGATTGTCATTAGTTATTTTCTATAGCAAATATTTGTTTTGGAAGTACATATTTACAGCTCTCGACACCCACTGTTGAGCATAGGCCTACTCTCTTCGAGTACGCCACCGTTCCTATCCTGAGCTAATCATATCCAGAAGTGACCCGCGATCTTCTTTATATCGTCCACCCATCGAGCTGGTGGACGGCCGACGCTCCTTTTACCTAGAAGTTAGGCCACCAATCTGACACGTTCTTGGTCCACCTGCGGCGAGGTGTCCTGCCCAACTCCACTTGAGTGGTAATGGTATCGCCAACGTCGCGCACCTATTGAATACCAATAATTTTAATATAGATGTTAAAACTAGGTCGGGAATATAGTAAGAGATGTGGATACTTCGAAGACGCAGATTGGGCTCTAAATTCCTGAACTTTCAGGAACAGACGGAACATTTTTCAATTAGTTTTAACGAACGGAAAATAGTATACAGATTAATTTCTCAAAAAAAAAACCAGCGGCGGACGCGTAAGTGTCGAAAAAACATTTTTGATACTTCCAATTTGTTCTGTAGAACTATGGAATCCTTAAAGCCAGGGATTGACTAGCCCATTCGTATTACCTCTGCAAACGGTTTTTCCGGTATCCTGCCATTTCGCCAAATTTCACTTCCCACAAAACTTATGGCAGTATTTTCATTTCTCAAACGAACAAATGGCACATTTTTGTTTCGCATTTTGTTCATTCGGTCAAAATATCATCTGGCATCATTTTGCTTTGTCAAGTGTTATTATGACAAAAGTTTATTAAGCAAACACTTTGTTTGTTCAAATTTTCATTTCGCACACTTCACATAGATTAACTTTGGCAAATATTTAAAAGTATTGATTGGTGTAATTTTATTTCATGACCATCTGGTATTCCAATTTTTATTATTTCATAGAATAACTTTTCAGGGAATATTATTTAAATGATTCATTTTGTATGAATTTTAAATGGCAGAATAACAAAACAACGAATTTCATTTGTTCGAAATTGTATTACAACATTACAAAAACCAACAACAACTGATTACAGGGGTTTAACTACATTAGGGTAGCCAGAAAAAGGGGGCTCGGGGGCGAGGCCCCCCGCAGTAAAAAAACAAACAACCGTAACAATTGTATTATACTCGTAGGTAGGTTAGGTTAGGGTTCACTTGTGTCCCTCAGAGCGGAAATAGGCACCCCGCTTAGCCTAACCTAACCGTGACGTGGACACACTGGCGGTTAGGTTAGGTTTAGGTTAGGTTAAAATAATTGCCATAGATAACTGTTTAAGCCAACTATTTTAATTTATATAATAATCCTTGTAATAATTTGTATGTTAATTACAAAACTTCCCGCTTAGCAAAATATGTAATCTCACACAAATACATTTCGAATGCACTACACAATTAGGATATAAATCGTATGCCATGCAATAATTTAGAAAACGAGTGTTATGCCAAATAATACGTTAGACCAAATGAATCTTGACTATATAAAACTTTGCAAAACAATCATTTGCGAAGTAATATTTTGCCATAGGAGATAATGCTAATTGATAAAATGCGAAACAATAATTTGACTAGTGATTTTTTGCCAAATGAACATTTGGGAATTTTTTTTTGGGAACTGACACTGGGAAATATTTTTTGCCCATACAATAGAGAACCGGTTTTTCCTATATCCGCTATGTGGCTAGGAAAATAATGAAAAATGTTGCCAGTGAATGTGTTACTCTCTTAGGTTAGGCCTCGCATCGTACCTCCAGCAACGTTGCGCCACTTCTAATTTTCTGACGTCACTGGTAACACGTGTTGCGGGACCTTTAACCTCTATTGCAGTTTTACAAGCGTCTTCATGGCGCGACTAAAGGTACAAGTTGGAACCCGACCGCAGACAGCAGCAGCAGACGACGTGTCGGTCGCAGCGAGTCCAGGGCTGTTGCAGACATTCGCTCCGCACAAATTTCTACATCCGCATCCGCATCCGCATCCGCGGATGTCAAAAAAATCACTGTGTATCTCTATGAAATACCTTTCGTACCCTAGCGTCGTTCTTAACGTCGCCGCGCGTCGTCGTTCGTAACGTCGCCGGGCGTTGTCGTTCGTAACGTCGCCGGGCGTCGTCGTTCGTAACGTCGCCGGGCGTCGTCGTTCGTAACGTCGCCGTCATAGAAATACATAAAAACCAGTCGTGTCGCTGCGACACGAATGCTGCTCCTGTCTGCGGTCGGGTTCCAAGTTGTACCTTAAAGGGGGATCCTGTTGTTTTACCAAATTTATTTGGTCAAATTTAATTTCCCAAACAAAGTTTAGCAACTATTTTGTTTGCCAATGCAAACTTTGCCACAGTTTTAATACGAATATTTTCATTACGTCAAATTTTCATTCAGCAAAATATTACTACGAAAAATTACATTATGACATTTGGTCGTTTAGCAAATGCTTTATTAAGGCAAAAAACATTAGACAATAAACATTTAGTCAAGTTAATGATATGGCAAACTATAAATAGAGAAAAATTCACTTTTAATTGGGTTATGAAATTTGACCAAATGGCTTTGAAAAACACACGATCGTAACAATTACTCAATACTCAATCAATACTCAATCATTTATTGCAATATATCAAAAGTAGGTACAGATGTTAACTTAAAGCTACAGATCATTGTGAGCCCTGTTGGGCACTGCAATTTAGGGAGAGGAGGGCTTATTGAACGTTTATAGGTAATTTATCTTCTAAGTATTCATTTAGCGTGTAATAGGATTTAATTAGTAATAGTTGCTTTATTTTATTAGATAGGTCGTGAAGAGGGAATGTCACCGCGTTTTACATAGAACTCTTTATGTTTCCGACAAACTTACATATCTCAAATACGTATATACTGGGAAGAGTAAGTAGTTTATGCTTTTTAAAGTAGGGTTTGCAGCTGTCAGTTTGCTTGATGTTGACCAATATTCGGATTAGCTTTTTCTGGATGGTGAAGACAGAAGGCGCGTCTGTGCTGTCCCCAGAGCATAATGCCATACGTGAGCCATGCGTAAGCGTATGCATAATAAGTAGATAGCGCGGTTTCCAGGTTAGTGGATTTTTTTACTTCCCGAAGCGCGTAAACGAATTTCGATAGTTTAGCTTTAATTTTGTTTATGTGGAATTTCCACGTAATATCTCTATCTATCTATATCAATGCCCAGTAATGTAAAACTTTGTACAATTTCAAGTTGGATGCTATTGTATTAATTAATTAATTAATTTATTTATTTATTTATTTATTGAAAAAACAGGTTACATAACATTACAGTGTAAGCACCAATGCGTCATGAACCGAACAATGTTTATTTAGACGGCGAAACGGCGTGGCTCCGTTGCGTCGACATCTCGGGTGTTGGATTTGGTAGGTTGCCCCGGAACCGACGAAACACGACACCTTTCGGCCAGAAATCAGCACACCCGATGGTCTCCTGGAGCGGCCGCATAGTTGATACTTAGTGGGATTTTCTGATATGGGTGAAACGTCATGATTTTCGTTTTTGGAAAGTTTATCTCAAGGTTATGGTCTCTCATCCATGTAGTTATTTCGTTAAATATGAAGTTAAGATTTTCATTGATGTTTGTGTCGTTTTGACAAGCTGTAATTATGGAGACATCATCGGCAAATAGTATGCACGGTGTTGTTATTTTTGGAAGGTCGTTGATGTATATAAGGAACAACAAACATCCTATAACACTACCTTGCGGTATAGAAGCATTAAGGATTTTTGTTTCCGATTGTTCAAGCGTTATTTTTCCAGTTTTGTGATTGAAGTGTTCTATTTCCACGAGTTGTTTTCTATCTTTTAGGTACGATGCCAGCCATTTAAGGGCATTTCCACGAATTCCTATCCCATACAATTTTTGTAATAGTATACTGTGTTGGACCTTGTCGTAGGCTTTCGTCATATCCAAGAGTATGCTTATAGCATATTGTTTTGAGTTTAACATATTTAGTATCTCCTGGATATACTTATAAACTGCTAAAACTGTAGACCTTTGCTTCCGAAAACCGTTTTGGCAGTCATTGAATATTTTATATTTTTCGCAAAACCTATAGATGCGATTGCACATCGCTTTTTCAAACACTTTAGAGGCTGTTGGCAGAAGAGCGTTTGGTCGGTAATTGTTAGGATCTGTTTTTGAGTTCTTTTTGTGTATTGGTTTAATTACTGCTACTTTTAGTAATTCAGGGAATGACCCTTCTTCGAAGGATTGATTAATTAGAAGACACAAAGGTATGGCCAGTTGATAAGCACAGTGGCGAAATAGAGATGGTGGTAATTCATCAATCCCGTGACTGTTTTTATTTTTCAATTTCTTTATAATGTTGACTGTTTCTTGATAATTAACCGGCACGAGAAACATAGAATTTTCCATTTGTTGGAGCACGGGCCGCCCGGTAGCGGCACAGTTGGGGTTATCACCTATAGATGCGAAGAAAGAATTAAAGTTTTCAGCTATTTGCCTTGGCACGGAAACTAAGTTGTTGTTGATTTGTAGTTCGATATTGGTTTTATGTTTTCTGTGTTTTTTGTTGGTCCGTTCGTTTATTATACTCCAAGTTGTTTTTATTTTATTACTTGATTTTTTTATTTTATTCGCATAATATAATTTTCGAGAAGTGATAACCGATCTTTTCAATATTTTTTCGTAAGATTTATAGTATTTTTTGATTACATGGCTGCTGGATTTTAGTGTTAACAATTTAAGTAGGCGTTTATTTCGGCAAGAGAGTTTAATACCCGTTGTAAGCCAGTGCTTCGTGTAGTTTGTTTTAAGTTGTATGTTCCGTTTTGGTATACATTTATCTAAGATACCATTTAATGTTTGTGTAAATAATGTATAGTTTTCGTTAACATTTTTATCTCCAGTTATGATTGATTCCCAGTCCAAATTGGTAAGTTCTAATCTAAAGCTTTCTATGTTTTTCGTGTTAAATTGTCTTTTTTCTGCTTGCCACACTATTTGTTTTTTGTATTGTTGAGGTATTTTTACATATTAAATAGTGCCAGAGTGATCAGAAAAGCCTAATTCTTCGACAGTTGTATGAATATTAAATCAAGACACGTAGATGCCGTTTGTGTAACATGCGTCGGCGCTCTTATAAGCTGGGTAAACTTATACTCTAACATTGTATTTATAAAGCGACTACTTTTTGAATTATCGACCAGTATATTAATATTGAAATCACCTCCTAGGATAATGTTATAACTCGAATATTTAATACTAATGTGGCCTAACGTTTGCTTTAACGTGTTATAGAATAAATCTTCCTCTCGCCTATTCCAATACATTATAATTAAAATAGTATTCTGTTCGGTTAATTCAATTGCACACATTTCTAGTACATATTCAATGGAGAATTTCGTAATATCTTCCCTCGGTGTATATTCGATGTGGTCCTGTAGCAAAATACAGACGCCTCCACCAGTCCTCGTTTGGTATTACATCATTTGGTAGGTTAGGTTAGGGTTACCTTGTGTCCCTTAGAGCGGAAATAGGCACCCCGCGAAGCGGGGTGACGTCGACACGCTGGCGGTTAGATTAGAATTGCGACGTCTACACAAATTCATTTTTACTCCCTACCCACATAACAAAAAAAGTTGTTATTTTTTTGTGTATCTTATACACCATTGAAATAAAGATGCAAATGATTTGTCATTGAAGAGTTCCTCTGCTGATTAACCGACGGAATGGAAATGGTAAATTAAATATTGACGATACAAATCATTTGTCTTATTTTGTTTTGGTTAAAACATATTATGCCAACTAACATATTTGACTGAATGAAATTTGATCAAAGTACTAGTTGGTAAACGAGATATTGCTTAAACATGAACATGCCAAACATTAGGTTTGCCAAAGAATTATTTGTCAAGTGTTAATTTGACAAACGATTATTTGGCAAATGAAATTCTACGATATTTTTTTTGGGAATGATAATTTGACAATTTTTTTTGGTAAAACAAAGGTAACCCCTTAAGGGGGTATGGAACCCTATTTCGCGAACACTCTCTCCTTAACTAATATATTTTAAATTTACTTATTTCAAGTTATCGCATTTCATTTATCATTTGCATCATGTTATGTTGTTAACAAAGGTCTTATCAATACATTACCATTACAATCCAATACATGAACCCTGTTAGGGCACATCAATATAATCTTATAGCTAACATGCATTCACAAATTTACTTAGCCGAAATAACTATAATAATTTTACCAAAAGATCGCGCAGGGCACGAAATTGATTTGCATTCGTGAAACTGTTGGTAAAACTAATGTCACGAAATTTAATTTGACGCCACTAATTTCGTAATGTAATTACGGCTTTAGAAATACAAGTGGCTGGGCTGCGACACACCGAGACGATACGCAACCCCCTAGAAGGGCCGCGACCCACATGATGAAAAATATAGCTTTATTCAATTCAATCCCTTATTCCATAGCTTCTGCACGCGACTTCGTCCGCGTGGAACTCGTTTATATCGTAACTCGATACAAACTTTCACCCCCCATTTCACCCCCTCAGGGGATGATTTCCGAGATAAAAACTATCCTATGTCCTTCCCCGGGATTAAAACTATCTCTATACCAAATTTCATCTTCAATCGTTTCAGCGGTTTAAGCGTGAAGAGGTAACAGACAGACAGACAGACACACTTTCGCGTTTATAATATTAGTATGGATAAGATAAGATTATAAAAATCGTGCGTTAATCGTCATGCATAGTGATTTCAAGGAAAGCTATTTAAAATAATCTTTAGTGTTATTATGTTTGAAAAGCACTTAATGATAGATATAAGTAAAAATACTTAGTACATTTTTTCACTTTGATACCCTAGACAAACGAAGAAACCTACTTAGTCTGTCCGTAAAACAACTAATTTATAAATCCATCTCGAGCAGAGAGTGACTTCCCGTTTTCTTATAGTTATTGGTTTGTACAAGGTATTGTTCATCATCAAGTGCCATCAACTGATCCCAAATTTTGCGCGCGACCAAGGGTCTCCTTTCTCACTCGCACCGTGCAAATTAGAAAGAGGAGCGTAGATCTTTATCGACTCGCGTCGCGGCGCGGCGTCAGTTGTGCTAGCCCCGCTGAGCCTATGCGCTCCGGTCGCTGCGTCGTCGTCACGATTTATTCTCTATAATCCAGTAATCCGAACATACCAATAATCCGGCACCCTCTGGTTTTTAATAGTGCCGGATTAGTGAGATTATACAGTTATAATTTCACTAATCCGGCACTATTAAAAATATATGAACGCAATACAGTTATTGCGTTCATAAAGTAAATGGTTCGTATTTCTGATTATTTATACGTAAACCCTTTTAACAGGTTTGAAAGCAGACAAAGAACCTAATTTGATAATTAAAGAATCATTATTATACCTGTCAGTCAGGGGGAAATGACACCGCCATCGCCATGTAACACAATCCATAAAAGTTACCTATCGGCTTGTTTATTATCTTATCTTGAAATGTGTTAAGATAGCTTAATTGTGTTATCCTAATGGATGGGGTTTAGTTACGGTCTTTTTTGTTGTTACTGTTGTTAGTACGTTGGCACTTTGTGTAGGTATAGTCAAGCGCAAAAATATGGTATCGATTGAATCCTCTCATCTCATAATACACGAAACCTTAATCCGCTGACAGAAGGGCGATAGGACATATTTAATTAGCAAGTTGTATGCACCCATATATTTACACTTGACTGTACTAGGTAAGTTGGGGAATGTACGTGGAATATACCTATCAGTGTATTAAATACCTATCAGTGAATTATCTTAATGTAGGCTGTTTCAGATTAGTTCGTGCCGGCAGATTGACATGTGGCAGACAGCTATCTTTACGTACAAACACCAACCCAGTTAACTCACCATCCTATATTTATATAGAACCTTATTACAATGCACATAAAGTGCACGGATGGTCAGTTAGCTGTGTTGTCGATAGTACTTAGTGTGTTCTATATTTATTTTGTATAAGCTAGACCTAAATACTTGAGATTTTTAAAGTGCACGGAAGGTCAGTTAGCTGTGTTGTCGATAGTACTTAGTGTGTTCTATATTTATTTTGTATAAGCTAGACCTAAATACTTGAGATTTTTAAAGTGCACGGATGGTCAGTTAGCTGTGTTGTCGATAGTACTTAGTGTGTTCTATATTTATTTTGTATAAGCTAGACCTAAATACTTGAGATTTTTAAAGTGCACGGATGGTCAGTTAGCTGTGTTGTCGATAGTACTTAGTGTGTTCTATATTTATTTTGTATAAGCTAGTCCTAAATACTTGAGATTTTAATGCCTGATAGGCAGTGATCAGATCTAGGATGCAATTTGGGGTGAATGACCTCAAACGTTTTGCTTATCGTGGATGTGTCTCGGATTTCCCGGGATTTTGGGAAATGGGCTATTGTAAATAATAAGTTTTTCGAGGGTTAAACTAAACAAACAAAATGAAAATATTCGCTATCTATAAGAAGGTCATTACATGTACTTTAAAAAACATTTTATAACTCTTATCAACAGAAATGTATTGTATAAATAAACGAGTTACCACTTTCTGAAACAAAATTAAAACAAACTCATCTTTCACATGCCACTGTTAGAACTAGACCAAACTGAAATGATCACCCAGTCGAAAGTTCTGACGTAACGAATATAAAGAAATACAATCAAATTAAGAACCTTCTCTTTTTTTGAAGTCGGTTAATAAACCGAAATTAAATCTATTATTTTGTAGTCGTGTTTATACCATTAAAGTAACATACTACTATTTTTTCAATATTTTCAGCCGTCAATCGATTTCTTTTAACGTCTAAGAATAATAAAAATACTTAAAAGATAAGACATACAAGTTACGTTCAGTTCTTCTATGCAGTAGGTACTGTAAACATTTTTGTTGTTATTACATTTTCTTTTAATTTTAAACTGTAAACTACTTAAAATTAAAAGTTATTTACCTTTTTGTAAAGGTAGGTAACAAAAAAAGTCGCGGGATTGTAAGTCATATCCATCTTAATATTACGGACTTAAACCCCGGGAAATTGCATACTAGATCCGATCACTGCTGATAGGATAGATGAGTTGAGATGACACATATTGTTCACCTTTATTGTTATGAATTAAGATTGAGTGTTACAGTGAGTGCATTCCTATATGCATTATGTGACAGCTCTCATCCCAGTACATAAACGTCAATATCCGTGCACTTTATGTGCATCGTAATAAGGTTCTATATAAATATAGGATGGTGAGTTAACTGTCTTAGTGTTTGTACGTAAAGATAGCTGTCTGCCACATGTCAATCTGCCGGCACGAACTAATCTGAAACAGCCTACATTAAGATAATTCACTGATAGGTATTTAATACACTAATAGGTATATTCCACGTACATCCCCCAACTTACCTAGTACAGTCAAGTGTAAATATATGGTTTATTGTACTGGGATGACAGCTGTCACAAATTCACAATGCAAATAGGAATGCAAATACTACAAGTATCGGTTCAGTGTGTTAACCCCCGTATAAGTTTAATGTGTCTGTCTGTGTATCTGTGTGTGGTATCGTAGCTCCCAAACGGATGAACCGATTTTTGATTAGTTTTTTTTGGGTCATAGGTAATTTTATCCCGAGTGTTCTTAGACATGTTTCATGAAAATCTGTTCAGCCGTTTGAGATATTGGACTTTGAAATGAAAAGTTCGGGGGTTTTTCAACTTTTCTGTTGAAGTTATTTCAGTTTGATAGCTCATTAAATACTGATAAATTAGAGCGATTACTGGATTTAAATGCTTAAAGCCATATTACACAAATGCTAGTTTCTTCAGAGATTTTGCACGTTTTTAGCCAATCAAAAACACGGACGTGATTCACTTTATCTTTTTTCCATGATTCTTAAAACCTTTCAAACTTACGTGCGATTTTAGTCACAACCCTCCCTGAACCCTGTTACCTCCATTTTGAAGCATGAGATAAGTAAGTCTGGGTAAAACGAATTTTCATATTCACATTTTACGTAGTGTACTTGTTGCCGACAAGAACAAATTTACGCGTTTTTCTGAAAACGTAAAAAGTACGGAGAGTTCTCGATGGGAGCAGTTGGAATTGAAAGCTAACAGAAAATCAAATGCTAGTTGCTAAGCATGGTCTAAAATCGAGGTTTCAGAATAAATAAATAAAACCTCGTAGGTCATCTGGAACACTGTTTTTTTATAAAATTTGTTGTAAGTGGTATTTTTGTCAGTTGCGGCGTGTTTTGGGTTCAAAATTGTCTCAAGTTACAAGGTTTTTTTGTCATATTGAGGTAATTGTACAAAATGTATTGAATTGCAATTTGATTCGTATAAAATAAGCTTTTTAATCATGTATAATACGAATAAGAAAAAAAATATTGCCGAGTTTTATCTATCAAAAACCTTGTGACAGAACTTACGGACCGACTAAGTATAAAGAAATTTAATATTATTCCAATTGTTCCTTATTCTTGTTTTTTCATTTTTGCAATGTTCATATTTAGATTTTTGACTTTCATTTATATTATTGTTATTCTTATACACTCTGACGATCTTTTTGTGAATTCATGCTATTTAATTTTCAAAAAATGACGTCAATTTTCAAAATGAAACATGAATCTAATCTAATCTAATCTAATAAACAGCGAATACATGTTCTATTTTGAAACTTATTAACCTATTAGGTACACACACACACATATTAACATTATTTACTAGCTCAACTTATCTATGTAGATATCTAAAATATTACATGTCGAAAAATTCGTTTAAACTGTAGGTTTTTGTTATTAAGCCATTGGTAGGATTTGCAATCCGAATAATTCGAATATTCAATTATCCGAATATCCGCCGAAAATAATATTCAAAATTATCCGAATACTAAGCCGCGAATTATCCGAATAAACGGATATTTTGAAAACACTAATAAAATCATTTAGAAGCAGGAAAAAATCAAAAAAATTACGAGAAAAACGTGACGTTTTAAACGAAAAAAATAACGTTTTATGTCCATCTGTATTGTCCAAATAAGGTGTTTAGACAAATGTTCCATATTAAGTATTATATTTTATTAAATAAGTACCTGAATACCAACACATAAATTACACAATATATTGATTAAATCTAGCAGACACGAATTGTTACTAATGTTACTATTATTAGGTATTTAAATGAGCAACGAAAACACTTGCAGATAAGGCGAATTTTCTACCTGTCACTAAAATAATGATTGGTATTACCTACCTACTCTGAACCGACCGAACATCGACTGGTGCGATAATGACAACTCATATAATGATTATAAAAGCATGTTGTATTTTTAATTTTCAGGTTTTTTGTTACTTGACTTGTTGATTTTATGCATTACACACCTTTAAATACGCTAATTTTGTTTTATTTTATAAAATGCCAAAATTATCCGAAATTATTCAAATATCCGAATAATCGGATAGTAAATATTGAAGTATTCAATTATCCGAATATTAAAAAACTGGGCGGATATTGCAAACCCTAGCCATGGGTTTTGTTTCTTTTTAAATAACACAATATTCATAGGCCGAAATTCACCAGAGGCTCTAGTATAAGTTTTACCGAAACAAAACGTTACGATCGCGTTAGCGTTTTACCCTCAATTTTTATGGGATCAGAGGCTCTAGTATAAGTTTTACCGAAACAAAACTTTACGATCGCGTTTGCGTTTTACCCTCAATTTGTATGGGATTTGACAGCTAAACGCAAACGCGGTCGTAACGTTTTGTTTCGGTAAAACTTATACTAGAGCCTCTGAGGCTCTAGTATAAGTTTTACAGAAACGAAACGTTACGACCACGTTTGCGTTTAGTTGTCAAATCCCATATAAATTGAGGGTAAAACGCAAACGCGGTCGTAAAGATTTGTTTCGGTAAAACTTATACTAGAGCCTTTGACAGCTAAACGTGAACGCGGTCGTATCGTTTTGTTTCGGTAAAACTTATACTAGAGCCTCAGGCATTTTATTATAAACTTGTATAAGTACACATAATCAGACAGCTTTTATATGTTTCGCTAAACGTGAATAGTCATCAGGTAACAGTCTATCTGGGTCTCGACAGGAGCGAGGGTGAGTATCACATGCGTTTCTAAATAATGATCTATGCTTTTGGACAAACACACACACTTCGTAGATGTAAAGCGCGGGAAGCGGTAACAATCTTGAGCTTTTTAAACAAAGGCCGACATGATTCGTCATGTCGCATTTTATATATTGCTGGTATACACTTTTTCTGTGCGACAAATGCTCGATTACTATTAGTGCCATTACCCCATAGTATAAACCCATAACGTAAAGTCGATTCCACATAACATAAGCATGGTAACATGAAATCGCGGTTTTAATATTTATGACTATTGCTCAAGGGCATATACATATTTATGTAGAAGTCACGGCAATAGAGAGATCTCTCAAGGACCGAAGTCCCAATGAGAGTTGTATGGATTTTATATATATGCTAAGTGATTTATGAAACTTCTATAGCGCAATGCAGAACACGTCAGATTCGACAGCTGACAACAGGAGTGACGCCACATCAGCCCCCCTTCGAGACAGAGGGGTCAGCGACGATGTATGAAGAGTGCAGCTTGCCAGTGCTCTGCGCCACCCTGGAGCCAGCGTGGCGAGCGAGCGCTCAGAGCCAGGGTGGCGAGCGAGTAAGAGGAGAGAGAGAGAGAGAGAGAGGGGGGAGAGAGATCCTCAGAGTTGCGCTTATCCATTGTCGGGGTCACCAATGTAGAAGTCACGGCAATAGAGAGATCTCTCAGGGACCGAAGTCCCTATGAGAGTTGTTTGGATTTTATATATATGCTAAGTGATTTATGAAACTTTTATAGCGCGATGCAGAACACGTCAGATTCGACAGCTGACAGGAGTGACGCCACACATATTTATTAATAGGGATTGTTATACTATCCAATTGCGTCTTCCAGTCAAGTTTCTCGTCTATAATAACTCCTAGAAATTTAGTTAGAGGTGCATTTTGTATACTTGGTATATTAAGATTGTAGTTAGGGCGATGACTCGCTGCTGTGCTGTGTTAGATTGTACATATTTCGATTTGTCGATTCGATTTGTCCTCCTAGCGTTACTCCCGGTAGTGCCCCTGGAGGCTGGAAGCCCCTGGAAGGAGCCCGGGGTCCGCTTTGACACCTAATACCAAGATTTGGCATAGGCACTAGTTTAGTTCTACGAAAGCTACTGCCATCTGACCTTCCGACCCAGAGGGAAAACGACCTTATTGAGATTAGACCGGTTTCCTCACGATGTTTTCCTTCACCGAAAAGCTAACGGTAAATATTCCGTACATAAGTTTAGAAAAACTCATTGGTACGAGCCGGGATTAGAACCCACCACCGCCGCTTGACAGCCGCATGCCTGAACCACTAGGCTACCGTAGCTCATACAGATAACATTGGTATTTGGCATAAATGTGAATATCACTTGCAAAATGTACTGACATTTCCACAAACTTTCGGCCGTAACAGCGCAGTTTACTAGTATTTTTATGTTAATACAGGCTACAAAGCCTGTGACTGTATTAAACAGTAAGTACCAACATGAAAAAGATATAAACACGCGTCCACGACTAGTGGTCCGTCCGTCGTAATAACCACTCGGTCGCAATGGCTGTCATGTCCCCAAGTCCAGGGCTGTTATTCGCTACGCGCTAGTGCGGCTCACCCCGCCGGTCACCCGTCACGAAACTAGACCTCTACCTACGCTTAGTTACTACGCATCGTGGTGTCAAGATATATTTGTGGGTGAGCGTTGAGGTGAGCTTAAAAAAAGTTACAGAATAGGAGGGCAGCTTAATAACCTCCGAACGACCGGCAACGCCTAGCTAAGATAATAAAATGTCGTTTGTTACTTAAGACACTGCCCAATGTTATTGCCTATAGCATAAAAATAACCGTATGCGGCTGAATATGATATTGTTTAGTCAGTGGAAGTATGGGTTGCTATTATATGGTACTAGCTGATGCCCGCGGCTTCGCCCGCGTGGTTATAGGAAAATATAACATATTGAATTTTCCCGTGGGAATTAGATGTTTTCCCGCTGGAAAAAGTAGCCTATGTCACTCTCCAGCTTCTAAACTATCTCCATACAAAAAAATGTCTCATGATAGACGTGCTGGGATGTCGCGGATGCTCTTGTAACAGAAACGAAATTAAGTTTTTTATACTAATAATGGCGAAAATAAGGAAAAGACGCGGTAAGCGCAGCGTGCCTTCTTTCTTGTCGTGGATTGTACTACATCCGCATCCGCAAAAACTCCGCATCGACTTTTGCGGATGCGAATGGATGGGATTGACCCTCAGGGTGGACAGTGGCTATATTTCACCCTGCGATTTCGCCTGGGTTCTCAGTAATACCTACACGAAATATTGCACAAAGATTGAAATATAGGCTAGTTTTTATCCTGGGTCCACGCAGACGAAGTCGCGGGCGGAAGCTTGTGTTGTATAATTCTAAAATTTGACCCTGTAGCCCATAATACCTTGAGCAATAAAATGCGTATTTATAAGACTTCCATTCTTTAACTTTGTAAGGTTAAATTGGGACGAAAATAAGTGAGATTCGGACGAGCATGAACGACTTTCGTGCATGACTGTGTCGTTGAAAAGGGGCTTTTAAATCGTTTTTCTTGTTGGTTGGAGGAGATAAATGATTCGAGGAAGCAAAATATGTCGGGTACAGTCAAACAAGAAAAATTACATTTACTTTTGGACTCTTTTGTTTGTACATTAAGGTTCAAAAGTGGAAGACCAATATCTTGGTTTACTGTACAGTGATAAATGGATGAATCGCGAGAAACCAATACTAGATACACGACATAACGATATCTACCGACTTGTGAATTAATAGCAAGTAATAAATTATCAACCTAGATACCTATTTCCCGTTTATCTCTTTAAAAACAATCATGTCACGCGACTATGGTGATAAACATTTTATTACGTATTTCATGAAAGTCCAGGCTAAGATAGCTAGTAGGTAATAAAGATTGATATTGTGAACGTAAGTAGTTTCTTGTGGAAGCTAAGAATTTTATTAGACACTATATTATATATTGCGCCAATTATAACCATGGTGATTTGTTTGGTTAGTTACCTTGCGATTCGCTGGCTCTTCCCAGCACCGAAGTACTTACATAAAAATTATACTAAACTTTAAACGGGTCGAGTATTACTACTTATTACTTACACTACTAATTTACGAGCAAATTGGACATCCTAGTTTAATATTATTACTATTACTTGTTGATATTAAGAGTCCGCAGTAAGCTCGATTCTATACAAACGTAGTTACGCTCTCATTTTAAAACTACGTGTTGGATTGTAACGAAACTTTGCACTACAATGTAACTTTGTGTACAATGACATGAGGTATATCCAGGTCTGTAATTACTTAGTCAATGTAGTTTCAGATACCATGGTAAAAAAAATACCTCATGTTAATGTATGTGCAAAGTTTTGTCACAATCCAACACGTAGTTTTAAAATGAGAACGAAACTCCGTTTGTATGGGAAGGTGAAATTCGGCCGAGCTTACTGCGGACTCTTAAAATACTTATCTATGTTATGGTTACTGCTGACGATATTTAAACATCCTTAGTTTATTACGTATTGAATTGACGTATTACAAAGAACGCAGGCAAATGAACACATGGACGCTAACAAGTGAGGCAGAGCCTCTAGTATAAGTTTTACCGAAACAAAACGTTACGACCGCGTTCGCGTTTAGCTGTCAAATCCCATACAAATTGAGGGTAAAACGCAATCGCGATCATAACGTTTTGTTTCGGTAAAAATTATACTAGAGCCTCTGTGCACAAAATACGAGTAGCACAGACCACGGAGAGTAATGGACCGCGCCATGCTCGGTATTAAAGTGTTGTTGTGCGTGAATGGAATTTCTCCAAAGCCGATTATAACGCACTGTATCACAAACTAGGTTCTCTCGATTGGAGTGATATTTTTACTATCAAGGAGCCTGATTCGGTTCTATCGTGTTTCTATCGCAAAATTACTCAGATTTAAGACGAATGCGTTCCTTTTAAGAAACAATTGTCCGTAAATTCTCAATACTCCTATCCAGAGTGGTATACAGCTCAAATTATTCGTGACATCAAATTAAAGTATAGGCTTCATAAGAAATATAAGTCGAGTAAGTCTAACGGAGACTATGAAGCGTTTTCTCGGTGCCGGACGCACCTAAAGATAGCCATTGCAGATGCTCATGAACACTGAACAGTACCAGGATCGTGTACAATAACATTGAAGTAAGATCCGAAGTCATTTTGGCGTTTTTTTAAATCCAAGAGGTCCAAAGGTAGGATTCTTTGAGAGCAGGAATGCGCTGACGAGTTTCCCAAGATCTTCTATTCCGTCGTTAATGAGGTGCCGGCTGAACTAGGCTGTGTAGCCGCGGATGCAGTAGCAGGAGCGAGCAGCGCACGAGTTCTCATCGCCCGTCTAGATGTGGGGGATGTGCGACAGGCATTGGCACGGCTTCCAGCGAAACGCTCAACGGGCCCAGATGGAATACCATCGTTCCTCTTAAAGGATTGTCGTTCGACACTAGCCGACCCTTTGTGTCAATTATTTAATGTATGCCTTAGAGCCAAGATATTTCCAGAGATGTGGAAAGTGACTAGGTGGTACCTGTGTCGAAGGGTGGCGGTGGAGTCCTGAGACCAGTAACTATCGTCCGGTAGCTGTGCTGAATGTGCCTGCCAAGGTCTTCGAGTCAGCTTTACACAAGACCCTATATTCACAGGTAGGTAAGTTCTCTACTTTCAGAGGCTCAATATGGATTTCGAACAGCGCGCAAGCACAACAGGAAACCTCTTGCATCTTATGACCCTATAGGAGTAGGTAGGTTTAGACGAAGACAATTTTCAGCCGCCTAAATTATGGCGCCAGGCGAGGTCTACTTTCGTTAGGGGTGACGGGTTGAGTGAAGATATACAAATAAATACAGTGAAAAAATGCGTCTTTGTAAAAAATTGCAGAAAATTGTCTGCCCACCTCGTTATCGATACTGCCTCAGCAACAAAAATACATAAAGCAAAGCAAAAGGTGTTACTATTGTTACAAAATGGCCTTACCTCAAGGTGTACAAATAGTAAGCAGAACTCTCATTTAAAAAGTGTTTAACTAACGTAACGTGTTTGTGACCTGACCAACCCACTCGGGTGTAACGTGCGATAAGGAACCTTGTCCCACAAAGTTCCAACAAGATTTATTTCCCACACAAATTGACTGAATGAAAAACTGACTCACTGTAGCCGCCTACGTACTCGTAAGTCTCCGGCCCTAAACTTGCCTTTATAGGCTTTATATGTATTCCATAAGTTCGCCTTCCCTATTTGCTTTGTCATCATTGGCTCTAACGACCGGCACTTCTTTTTGTACCAACATAGGAAATCGTTACGCAAAAGAATCGGTTACAATAAGGTGCAATGATAAAAAACCTTTTCTAGACAGCTATTTATACGATGGATGGTTTCAATACCGCCCGACGACCTCGATGTCCGCCTTCAGTTATTACTCCATCTCGTTACAGAGAGGGAAAATTACAATGAAGTTAGCGGCCAACCTTGAGAAGTGATCGTTCGAGGAGCAATATTTTAATATTAAAAATACAGATAATTGCTCACCGAAATAATATCTACGATTACAGACATCAATGTTAAACATAATGGCAGCTGCTGCCATTCCATAGAAAATTATCAAACTCACCATACATTCAAAATTTTAACGAACACCTATTATACCATTTTTTATACCAACAGCATTCCACCCTTGACCCTGTTGTTTTTCAAACCTTCGGTAAACGTAAATTACGTTGTAGAAACTAGTGCCTATGCGAAATCTTGGGATTAGGTGTCAAAGCGAACCCCGGGCTCCTTTGGGGGCACAACCGGGAATAACTCTAGGAGGATGATTAACAGCCTGGCAAATATTGATGCCACTCGCCCTAAGTACAGTAGAGTTCTCTAAAATATATATTAGTCTTTATTGTTACTGACATAAGACGCATGTTTAGATATTTTTGAACGGTTGATACTGGAGAACTTGACTGTACAAAACTACAGATACGGCCGAGCCTATAACATTTAGGCTATCGTCTTCAAGTCGGGTTGATTAAGCTGAGGCAAAGGGCGGCATTTGGCACTTTAAGTGCTTTGAACCCGTAATCCTTTCAGGCACCTGCAGTGCAGCTTTTTAACCCCCGACGCAAAGAGAGGGGTGTTATAAGTTTAACGTGTCTGTGTGTCTGTGTATCTGTGTATCTGTCTGTGGTATCGTAGCTCCCAAACGGATGAACCGATTTGAATGCGGTTTTTTTTATTTGAAAGCTGATGTGATCCCGAATGTTCTTAGCTATGTTTTATGAAAATCTGTTTGGCCGTTTTTGAGATATTGGACTTTGAAATGAAAATGTCGGGGGTTTTCAACTTTTCTAAGTTGTAGTTATATGGATCTTCTATACGAATTCTAGACTCTGAGCGAGCCTTGCCGCCAGAAAAAGATGGCAATTTAAAAAGAAACGCAAGGAGGTAACAAGAAATGTATGGCGGCTTAATATATACTTATATCTGACAGTATATTTCATAGGTGAAACTGATGCCATATAAAGAATTTGATAAAAATACTGTGGTCACGACTCGGTGTACAGACTACGAGGACGCGCCCCACTACTACTTGAGTCCAAGTTTTTGTTTTGGAGACGTCCATAAATTACGTGAGGTGTTTAAGTAGGGACCCCTCTCGACCCCCGAACTGAATCTCATGTGGCGGTAATTTCTTTTTTCCCGTATGAATATGTAAGATAGCGAGGGATTAAGTATTTTTCTCAAACATGCAATGAAATTTAATATTGACATGGTGTTCTTCATAATGGGCTTCGAAGTGTCACGTTTCGGGCGCAGCGCGACGAGAGACCCGTAATGGCATTTCATACAAAATTGGAGGCCTAGGCCGGCAAGATGGTCTTTTCTAATTTCCATTCCACTATTTGTGGCACAGGATCACGGCGTTCAGCCATGAAAAGCACTATACATACCTCGGCCTCGGCGTGAAAAGTGGTTGCCGGTCTCATAACTATCCGACCTCGCTACGCTCGGCCGTCTATATGTACTCGGCCGACAACCCCTTTAGTTCCCGGCCTCTATAGTAATGTACTATTATTGTTCATTATTTTGATCCTAGATTATAATTAATATAATTAATATCGAGCTACCAATGTCGAAAACGCGTTGTTTAATAATCTAATGTCGAGACAATTTCGGCAAATAACAGAGCAGATTGCAAGTGCGTTGAATAGGCTCTCATACGAACTAATACATAATAAGTCTGGAAAACAAATTGTAAAAGCTTATAAAGAAATTCTAATAAATAGATTAATCACTTAAGTGTAATACGATTTACAAATTATTGTTCTAATTAACGACGGCTACCAAAAATCATAAAAATATAAGATTTTAGCCAGTCTCTGTTATATACTAACATGCATTTTTTCTCATGAAAAAACAGTTATTTTTATTATTATTATTTACCATCGCAATACAGTAATTTGAATAAACGCAAATGAAAAGCCACACAGAGCAATTAAAATGTAAATAATAGTATCAGTGACATTGTAATAGAGATCTGAGGGCTATCAAATATGTCCGCAGCTGAATTTATGGTATAAAACCCGCGTAGAAAACGATAATCAGACTTCAATCCTGTCATATGAATACCATATCTCAATGAATTGAAATTTAATCGCAATCGTTTGAATTAATCGAATATCGAGTAGTACCTTTAATTCAGACCTTATTTAGAACGAATCAGAGCTGACATTTGAATAAGCTCCCACTGATTTAATCCATTACGAAGTAGATATCACGTAGAAATACATACTGATCACACGTGGAGGTGCATTTGACAGGTGGTCTCGATCGAATGGATTTCAAATGGGTTTACCTTGTCGAAGGCATGCATGCCTATTAATGCATGTATTAGGTAACGTATAACGTAGTCAAGGGGCAACTGCGACCAGATTTGAGATGACAAGAATGGGTGTCATATGCCAGCACGTTTATCAAAAGACGCGCGCGAGCTGTGTCGCGGCGAGATAAACTATCCGACTCTTTCTAAGAGTTCTAATTAGAAAGAGACGTATATTCTCTATCGCCGTCTTATGACAACCGTGGTGGGATACAAATATCCCCACATTCGAAATCAGGATGACCGAGACATGAAACGAAAGCGATATCGCGCGAGCGATAGGGATATCTCCTGTCAATGAAGGCAAAGGCAATCGCGGCGCTATCTGTATACATTGAATTTTACACTATATTTACTAACGTCTTTCATAGTAAAGGCGACCATTATAGATTATATTATTTATTGGTTCAGCTTATATAGCGAAACTTGGCAACAACACGCATAAACAGTGCGAAAAACTGTAACCTATATGTACGGAAATATACTGAAAAAATGTTTTTTTTTTTCAAACAAAAGATAGCCTGTCACCCGGAACATAATTTCGAGTCGATTGACACCTAACATTTATCGGTTCAGAAGCATAAACGCTACGGTGGAACGCACGTAAATACATACATAGACAGCAGCTGAAACATATCCCTTCCTTTCGGCTCACCGTAGTCGGGCAAAAAGAACTGTCAAATTTTCATTTACAGCTTTATTTTCCCTGGGTGCACATGCCATTCTTTCAAATGTTTATAATATTGGCTAGCATCTTCACAAACTAATATCTCCTGGGAAATCAATCAATTTAGTGGCGAAAGTCCACAAACAATATACCTAGTTGATAGACTAGGTAGGTATATATAGGTACAGTCAATAATTTATTAAAGGTTATAATTTAAAAATATCTATACTGAATATACTCCCACAGATTTAAAATTATTATGTAGCAGGTATTTAGTGGTACAGTAGAACCTCGTTAACCCGAATCTCAAGGGAAACGCAGAAATGTTCGTGTTAAGGAGGTTTCTACTTACAGAGGTTCCGAAACTGCAAAATTATTTCAAGTTACAGAGGTGTAAACACTTACAATTTCGTGTTGCAGAGGTATTTTTAGACCGCCTGTTGTCTACCTCTACCTACATGTTATTGTATTGTTTTTCTTTTTAACTGCTTTGTTTGTGTGAGGTGTGCAATAAAGAGTATTTGTATTGTATTGTATTGTATTGTATTTTTCTTGTAATTACCATTACCACTGCCACCACCTATTACCACCATTACCATTTATTATACAGTAAGTACTATAATGTGATTGATGGGTTGTTGCATAAATCGATAGCAAATCTGCGATATTAACACGAGCAAATATGTTTGTACCATTATTTGCCGATTTTAATGTAGCAATAAAAATAATGTTACTAGTGTAATAATTATTTAATAATAATTTAATAATTATTATTTACTAGAATAATAAAATAAGTAAGTAGAGTAATTAATTCTCTCAAAAGAAATAGTTTCATTTAAAAAAAAGTTTTTTTCCGTCCGAAATAAAATTATACTTATTTCCATTGTTCTCGATTGCACTTACAATACTTTTTGAGTTGAAGAAGATGCCTTTGCCATCCCATTCTCATTTTGACTTATAGAGGCTGTTTATTCAAGAACTAACGAGGACAAGATGTAGAGGTGCTAAAGCAATACATTCGTTATTTCGAGTTAAAAAAGGTAAACATTTTTTTTTTCGAGTTGTGGAGATTAGATTGAACTGAAAAACGTAAACATTGAAGTGAATCGTTATTTACTTTCTCTTATCGAGGTAAAATATTTGGGGTTTTGGGGCTTAAAGGAATGGCATTTTATTTCGTGTTATAGTGGATTTCGTGTTATCGAGGTACGTGTTATAGACTGTATCTCCTTTTAAGGCCGAGCCACACCGCATGCGTATTGTGTGTGCATCAGTATGCGTAGACGTGCACGCGCACGTAACCGCACTGTGGCATGTCTTTTAGTGGGGATTGTGGGGATATGAATAGTATGAACTTTACAAATTACAACGCAGCGGGCAGCGGTGCACGTTCTGTGCTGCACACGCATCTGGTGTGCCCAGGCATTTATACTAGAAGTAACTCAAATTTCCAATTATATAAATTAATATTTAGTTACAGTCAGTAGCATAAGACCTACACACGACTCTAATGTCAAGAGAATAAGGACTGTCTAGATTATTTTGAGCGTGTTATTTTGCGTAGCTACTTCTGCTGCTAACTGTACCCTCCCAATATCTTTACAAATGGTAGAACTATATTATAGTACCTCCCCTACTCCTAAAGCGGGATGTATTTTTTTTTCTCGTCAAACCCATGGTGTGGGGTATCGTTGGATAGCTCGTTCAGAGTATTATTTTCAAATCAGTAATTCGTTTGCGAGATATTAGGCTTTAAAGCCCTAATTTTAGTTCGAGTCATGTGTCCCCCCCCCCTGCTGGCTAAATGGCTACTACTGGGGATGTGGAAAAAATCGTGGTAGTAGTACATATAATGAATTTAAAAGGAAAACTATCACGAACAAGTAGGCATAAGTAGTTACCAAGTAATAGCCGACCAACTTAATGTGTAATTGAAAAGGCCAATCTTCGTACAAATTCGGCCGACGTAACCGCACCGCACGTCGATGTAACTAAGACAGACAGGCAACTACGGAACCCTACACTGCGCGTGGCCTGACACGCACTTGGCCGGTTTTTATTATTATTATATGCTAATATAAGCTGCTTAATTAATATAAGCTGTCATTTATAAGTACTTATTTATAACGTTGGTTGGTAACTTGAGATTCCTCAGGCAGCCGTTCATATGGGCGGACAATTTTTCGCATAATATTTATTTTCCAAACTATGAAACCGTTCAGTTTTCAGAACTTAAAAAACAGGCTGTGACCGACGGACTGGCTCCTAGTGATTGCATAGGTGTCCTGTTGGACTATTTTTGGTACGGAACACTAAAAAACATCGTTAATAACCCATAGCGATAGAGTTTGTCACGTGTGAGTTTTTAAACATGCAGGTACGTTAAGGACAATCTCTGAAACTAACTACGCCAATAAAAAAAAAACTGTGATCATCAGCCTCCTAGCATTGCTCCCGGTTGTGCCCTAAAGGAGCCCGGGGTCCGCTTTGACACCTAATCCCAAGATTCGGCATAGGCACAAATTTTACGAAAGCGACTGCCATCTGATCTTCCAACACAGTGGGAGAACTAGACGAAATTGGGGATTAGACCGGTTTCCGCACGATGATTTCCTTCACCGAAAAGCTAACGGTAAATATTCCGTACATATAATATAAGTTCCGAAAACTTATTGGTACGACCTGGGATTCGAACCCACGACCGCTGCTTGTCAGCTGCATACCAAAAGGCTACGGTAGCCTCTTAAAAAAAACTGTAAAAAGCTGTCATTCATCCCGACATTTCGCCCTTTAACCGGTTTGAAACGACTGTTACAAAACACCCGTATTTACATTGAACTGTCAAGTTTTTTACATGTGTCATTAATGTTTGTTCTTGTTTTGGCAATTTAAAAAGGGGTATATATACTGCGCAGGCAAAGCCGTGAGCCGGTTAGGTAAAAATAAATAAATAAATAAATAAATAAACGTTTATTCACGAATTTTGCTTACGACTAATTACATGTATTCTTCTGCCAAGCCACAGAGCGGTTTGTTGGCAGACGAGGCTCCTTTTTGTTTTATGTAGGAGCAGCATGTTAGAAATAAAGTGATCAGTAAATTAATAAAGTGTAGCTTGGGTTGGGACTGATTGAAGTGGTTGATACCAGAATAAATTATGTTATGAATGACCCCAACGGACTCCTTCGCCTTGATGTCTATCCTTTTAGGACCTAAGAAAAGAGGATACTGAATAGTATAGGAGATGGATGCAACCTTCACCCATTTGTTAAATAGATGATTTTTTTTTATCGAACTTGTATACCTATATTAAAAAAATATTCGCCAACGAGTTGGCTACATAAATCCTGGCCAGAAAAAAAAAAATTCTTGTTTACGTTGTACTCAATAGTTAAACGAACAAATTTTATACTGATCGAAAGTATAAAGCATATATGATATACTAGCTTCCGCCCGCGACTTCGTCTGCGTGGGCCCGGGATAAAACTATCCTATATTTTAATCCAGGCTATAAACTATCTTCATGCTAAATTTCATCCAAATCGGTTAAGCCGTTTAGGCGTGATTGAGTAACAAACATCCAAACATCTAAACATCCAAACATCCAAACATCCAAACTTTCGCATTTATAATATTAGTAGGATAAACGAATATATTTATTAAACAGATGAGTGTAAATTACTAGTTTATTTTATTAATTTATACTGCCAAACCAATAGGCCAGGAAAAAAAAACAACCCAGCGTTTGTATATTCAATGGACTTCTTAATTTCGATTAGTAGTTCATTATACAATTACCTAAATGCAAAGTTTAAAAAGCAAACATTCATTTTCGGATTTTTAATTATTCGGTCAGTATTGTTTTAGCCAACCCACTAGAGATTTTGTTTTATTAGGTACTTATCAGCAACCGATGGGTGAAGGTCGTGCTGCTATTCGTATCTTAGGCTAGTACCTATACACACATGCGAGTTTGTCGGCACTCACGAAACTATCCAAATATTATGACGGCGCGTTCCCATCAGTGGTGTGTGCATTTACTCGTCAAATAAGAGCAAATAAAAGGGTACAAACGCCAAGACAGTTAACTGACCATCCTGTATTATATAGAACCTTATTACAATGCACATAAAGTGCACGGATGGTCAGTTAGCTGTGTTGTCGATAGTGCATGATTTAACAATGTTATCAGCCTTAGTCTGTACTGTACACTGCTGGACGTAAGCCTTTCTTTCTAGACTTAAACACGTATTATTCATCGTCACCATCGTATCAGCCGAAAGACGTCCACTGCTGCACGCCTCCCCCAAAGAGTGCCATAATGACCGATCCTGCGCCAGTATTCAGCGAACTCCCGCGACCTATACCAACACATATTGTTATATTAATTTAGCTCAACGTGTTTCAACATTCTTGATCGTATATATATCATACTAGCTTCGGCCCGCGACTTCGTCTGCGTTGACCCGGGATAAACCTATCCTATACTTTAATCCAGGCTACAAACTATATTCGTGCAAAATTTCATTCAAATCGGTTCAGCCGTTTAAGCGTGATTGAGTAACAAACATCCAAACATCTAAACTTTCGCATTCATAATATTACATATAGTAGGATAGTAGGATAACGTCATAAGACTGCAGCAATGGTGGCCAGCAGAACTATTTAATGAAGATGAGTAGCAAAGTAGAAAAACGCTTAATAGAAAAAGAAGATAAAAAATTTCTATCAAAAATGATGCTACAGTGTCTATTTAACATTCGGGAACATAAGACACAACTTTGTCAGATTGTGTCAGATTTAAATTTAATGTTAGGAAATGGTATTATATCATCATCATATCAGTGGAAAGACGTCCACTGTTTAACATAGGCCTCTCCCAAAGAGTGCCTCATATGTTATGTTTAGTGTGAAAATATTCCACTTCGTGCAACCAATAATTTGCCATACATACGAGTATTTAATTGCTATTGCTCTTTAGGCACAATAAATGGATAGAAAATAATGAACAGAGCATGCATGTGGGTGCATAAAGTAAATACAAAATTACCCACCAAGGTGTAACATCGAAAAATTGCTACTATTATACCTACTTTCTTGAACGATCGAGCGAAGGTCTCTGTCTCTGCTTGGGCCAAAATTGTTTCGTATGTTCCACTGTCCGGCTGATTCTTCACAATAATGCGTAATCGTAGATCAAATATATCCTGGCGCCTGACGCAAGTTGTGAAGACCAGCACGGTAATCACACAAGATGGCACGCAAACTGTGTCGCGGCGAGATAGACTATCGGTCTCTTTACAACACACACACACACACTTAGAAAAAGACGGATAGTCTATCTCGCCGCGACACAGCTCGCGCGCAGTCTTGTGATAACCGTTCATCGTGTATATCCTTGGTTCCGAACGGCGCAAGTCTTGAACGTGGCGATACGTCTTATCAATGTTTTGTGTACAATAATAACACTGCGATAACCTTGAGGTCTATCCTACTGGGAGTATTCTTATGATATCAAAATTGCATTTGTTGCGTGCTCTTTCTGACGATAGACTTCCTGGCTGGGCGGCATCGGTAATATACGGTATGTTGTACTTTGACGTGAGCTTACTGCACGGCTGTCACGCGAGCTCTCTCGATTTTTCTCGCATTATAAGTCTCTCTCTTATTAGAACACTTAGAACAAGGGGTATAAGTGCGAGAAAAATCGAGAGTATGTCGCGGCCGTCCTATGATAGACGAGCGGCTATCACTTAGATTTACTCACTTTTCGGTATAATGACAGTATTACATTTGTGCAATAGTAATACCGTGCGCGGAAGCGGGGCGGTGTGCTTGCAGTGGGTACTGTATTCGTACTGCCCCGCTTCCGCCCACGAGCCGAGTCAGGTGGCCAGACTGGTGGGGCTTGCGGTGGCGGTCAATTGTAAAATTGACCGCTATTGTCAAGTTTACTGTTGACCGCCACCGCAGGCCGCGCCAGTCTGTGAGAGACTTAAGGAATCTGACAGTTGAAACTGACAGCTTATATTATACCATATACCGTACCGCCTTCGCGCCGACAAATCTCGAAGTCGCCATAGAGCCGCGCGAGTTAGCGCGGTAAATGTAATCTTAATATCAAACCAACATTTTAAATTAGGTTAGACCTTGCTACTACCTCCACGATGCATGAAGAAAGATGAACGAAGATAGCTACTCTGTGGGCGGGGCCAGGAGCAAAGAAGATTGGGTAGACCTAACGCTAGGTGGTCTGACGATCTCTGTAAAGTACCTAGTTACAGACTGGCCAAAGACAGCACAGAACCGATCAAGATGGCAAGAGCTGGAGGAGGCCTTTAACCGAGAGGGGTCCTAACCAATTTATAAAAATAAAAAAACAAGAAAAACACACAGAAGAAATTTTAACTTTTTTTAATACACAGATGAAACTTTAACTTTTTAACTGCACAATATAAAAAAAAACAATTTTACTGTACTTTTCATTATGGTTATGCAATAAATGGGCTTTTTTATTATTATTTACTACCTCCACAGGTTCCGGTGGCTTGCATTTATCACTCGCGAACGTTTCCTGGCAGGAAATAAATCTTCTGCTCACACTAGAGTCCTAGTAACAGAAGGTGGCGGCAACGATAAATTAACTCGATATGTGTAATGTACCTACTGCCTTTTGTTTTAATTATTTTGATAGAGTACGCTTGGCCGAAGGTTTGTAAATGTATCATCGGGTTCTGCCGCTTTACATAAATAAACCAACGTAAACGAACCTGTATTTTTTAAAATTTCGAGAAACTGAATCGACAAGAAATTCTAAATAAATATTGAACTTGCTCACAAAATTTCACGATCGGTTGAGAAATGCGACCTGTAGAGGAGAACCGCCCAACATCTGGGCATCCGGACATACGAACGAATTTTGGCCCAAGAAACGGAGAGCTACGTTCGCTTCACTCGTTCGTTCAATTAATTTTATTTCAATTTTTAAGGCTCACTCTGAGTGCTTGTAAAACCATAGCACTTACTCTCTGTAATTATCGTGCGGCATTAAATTTGTGTCAATACCAAGTGGTATTTTATAGATTTGTACTAGCTTCTGTCCGCGTGGAACTCGTTTATATCGCAGCTCCATATAAACTTTCAGCCATGGGGGCTTCACCTACATAGGGGATGATTTCCAGGAATAAAAACTATCCTATGTTCTTCCCCGGGATTCAAACTATCTCCATACCAAATTACATCTCAATTATTTCAGCAGTTTAAGCGCGAAGAGGTAACAGACAGACAGACACATCATCGCATTTATAATATTAGTATAGATATTAAGAATAAACCACAAGCATACAACAATCAATGATTACACTGTTCTCTACAGTAACACATATCAAAGCATCTGCTGTTGTTGTTACATAAGGATGAAATCATCATTTATTGATAATCACATGATTTAACCACATATCTGGCATTCAGTCATGGGAAACAACATGGACTTTGTTCGGAAACGGTCTTGGTAGTTTAGGTATGTGCGCAGTTAGGCCATAATTGCTTTAATTTGCCGATATAATCTCTGGAATGGTAGCCACTGTTATAGAAATATCAGTTGTACACGCATTCATAATATTCATTAATTATCGTGGAAGTAATCTTAAAGCAAGGTCGCAAGTCAAAGTATTCAATACAATTTGTAGGCAATGATAATGTTTTGACCACGTTTTAAGTCTCCATGTTTAAACGCTTCATATATAACCATAATAACTAATCAAAATTATAGTAACGACGGAAATTTGAAAGAAAAGCGATATCCGTCTGTCATAAGGAGCATGTGCAGGCGAGTATTCCCCTATTTTCTACGCCAAAACAGTCTTTGCAAATCAGTTGACGACCGATTTAGCTTAGTTGGTAGTGACCCTGCCTACGAAGCTAGAAGTCCCGGGTTCGAATCCCGGGAAGGGCATTTATTTGTATAAGCACGAATATTTGTTTCTTTATGTATGTAAGTATGTTTATCGTCGTCTAGTATCCATAGTACAAGCTTTGCTTAGTTTGGGACTAGGTCGATTTGTGTAAGATTGTCCGTAAATATTTATTCCGCAAATATTTCTTTACTTATTAAATATTTATTCATTTTTGTAACATAGAGTAACTAAGAATTCTACTATGTCCCTATGTTCTGATTTATTTGATATGATTACTGATTTAGTTAATGAACTAGAGCTACTTGTAAAAAGCTAAAAAATGCAGTAACTTTATCATTACCTACAGACGTACGTGAACGAAAAATAGGGACATAGTACAACTCTTTGTCAATCAATATTAGGAAATGTATAGACATAGGTTATAATTTGACGGAGAAAATAGGGAACTACGGCGGCTCGAAATGCAAGGTTTCGTATGTGGCGCGCGCCACCCTGAATTTCCCCTTAAGACAACTGAAATCGCGACTGTTATTGCAATATTTTGACAGCAATATTATCGCGATATTCATAAATGTATGTGTAAAGTGGCTTCAATACCGTCAATATGCTGTGATACGTATTGTGATATGAGTGTATCGCGTGACAATAGTCTACACACAGACGGCCCCGGGGATCGGAAAACCGCATCGCAATTCTCTTGTCGATTTTTAAGCCTCTGTAAATGTATAATAACAGTCTATAACAACATACCGTTAGAGCTTAAAAATATAGAGAAATAATCATTATTCTACAAGCAAATAAAGAATTTCCTGGTTGAAAATTCGTTTTACACTATGAAGGAATATCTAAGTTATAAGGTTTAAACCTTACTCAGGTACTCTAGGACTTCAAAACTAAGACACACTAACAATATTAGTAATAATATTTTAAGTCCTAGAGTACCTGAGTACTTTATAATATTGCTGTGCCCTAACGGGGTTTATGCTCCAGCGAACATGTAACTACTTATAAAATCTTGTAAAACCCATAAATGCAATAAATGAATATGAATAATATTTTGATTGATATATAATATCTATTCTTAATCAGGTTATATGGTATTGTGTAACAATGCGTATCAACAACCTGACCTTAATTTATAACCTGCCAGTCGCAATAATTATTCCGTATCAGTTACGATACGATAACTGTAATTTTATTACGTCCTGTTTCGTAGTTTGATTCATTGATCGTTCATTCATTATCTATGTCAATAAAAAAATCAATGTTTCCTTTGGGAAGAGCGTAACATTAGTAGTAGTAGTAACTAAGTAGTATGTAAGTAACTATGTATCAAATCTCGCAAGTAAACTTTCACCCACTTCCATTTATTTGTATCGATTTTAAGTCCCTATGACTTAAACATAAACTTTTAAGCGAGTTTAAGTAAATTGGGTTCATCTCCCCGGACTTCCCCTATGTATTAATATAAATGAAAATACAATAATTTGGTACTAAAAAGTTGATCTGATTGTGTAGCAGAAGGTGGATAGTAGAACTCTCCAATGGTTAAATGTTTGTCTGAATAAAATTTTAGGAAGAGCTGAAATAGCTTTTTTTTTCGGGTTTTTAAAGATTTCAAGGTTTAAAGATATCTCGTAATGCATTAGTATGCAACGAAGTATGACTTACACATATCGAGGGCTTAAAGCTACGTATTCGTCTAATTAGAATACTTGAACTCAAACCCGAAGCATTTTTAGGGAAATTCAATTGAGTTGTCGGATATTTTCGTCAACATTATAAAGTTTAATGGTTTTCGGAACATTTAACTTAAAATCAAGCATAACATGGTAACAAGATAGTATTTAAAAAAACCAATGCAAATGTATAGAAGAATCGGTAAATGCCGATTTTTTTTTTAATTTTTTTGATTCTTCTAAAAACCGTTTTGCTTCACGCCAATTTACCTTGAAACCATTTTTTTTTCTTAGTTTCTTTCTCAAAAAAGTATGGTACATTTTAGGCTTAAATTTGGTTAGCCAAACTTACGTTTAAGGGCGAAATGAGGCACTCATTGTTTAAATAGGTATTTGCGTTTCAGTATTAACAAAACAATGCTAACAAGTTTATTACGGTCAGGACAATGTCCGTTGGGTTCGCTAATTATTGCAATAGTATCAATTGCAAGCTATGTGCGCTAATTATCTGTTGTGTTGTCTGCTGCTGAAACATTAATTCTGATCAGACCATTCTGAAGCTGAAGCGTGGAATGAACCGCGCTAGAATATTATTATTCTCATTACTAATTATTGAGGTTTCTATACCCAAAGGGCTTTACGTAGAACCGAATGGCCGTTGGGCCGGAATGGTTTTCGATAGTTGTACCGGAAGGTGCAGCGTGTCGCCAAAAGGTGGACTGATGACCTGGTAATGGTCGCGGTCCGGGTGGATGCGGTGACGCAGCACCCGTCATTATGACACTCTTTGGAGGAGACCTATGTCCAGTAGTTGACGTCTTGCGGCTGTAAACCTCCGTCGTTGGTTGGTCTCGGCCCTCGGCTGCCCATGTGTTAAGTGTCATGTGACAACAACACACGACTCGTGACGTCACGTTTAGTTCAATAGGTCATTCATGCATGTTTACGTCACACTTTGTCATTGAAGCCAATGCCATTGTCATTTCATTAGGACGGCTCTCAGTACACCGTTCCGAGCCCTTTTTGATACTTCCGGGATTTTCATACATTCGCCGTGACACGTGACACCCGTCAAAATACTAATAATTAATAACCGAAATATGTGACTGATAGCAGGCCTATTCCACCGTAATTTTGGCGGGAAATGAAGATTATGTATGGTAACTTCCTGGTGTAGGTCTATCGCGTCAGGGTTGTACCTGCACAACGTCTCGCACAATGACGTTTCATGTAAAGGTTCTTTCATTAAGAGCGCTCGCACTTTGAAATGTAATAATATAACCTGTGTAGCTGATATTGCAACAATGTTTATATTATTGTAAAGTACATTTGATGAAATTATTTATAAATAAATAAATAATAAATAAATAAATATAAGGGCACAATCTTACACAAATCGACCTAGTCCCATAGTAAGCTCAGTAAGGCTTGTGTTATGGGTACTAGACGACGATATATATAATAGATATAAATACTTAAATACATAGAAAAACATCCATGACTCAGAAACAGATATTTAAGCTCATCGCACAAATATTTGCCCTTACCGGGATGCGAACCCAGGACCTTCAGCTTCGTAGGCAGCGTCACTACCCACTAGGCTAACCGGTCGTCGTATTTATGACATATAATCTCAGCCAAATGTCCGCCGCGATTCCGCTGGAGGTGGGCTATCCTGTTGGACCAATTTTGGGCGTCATTGTCGCATAAATGGGGCTCAATTTCGTGAAGAACGCGGGTTATGTTGGCCTTCAGAGCAGCTATTGTCTGTGGTTTGTGTGTAGCCCCACAGAAAGTAGCCGAGCAGTGTCGAGTCACACGATCTCGGGGGCCAGTTGATGTCGCCACCACGCGATATGACGAAACCCTCGAACTTCTCATCCAATTAATGTAATGTGTCCCGTCCATTTCACAATTTCTACGCGTTATTGAAGTGCACGTACGCGTTCCATGATGAAATGTCACTATGAATAGTCCCGTCAATTTTGACAGGTATTGCTTTTCCAAGATGGCCGCTACACGCTGGCAAAGTTCGAGCGACACGTTATACGAAGTTCAATACTTATTACAGAATTTTGCCTACATGACGTAAGAAGTAATCCCATTGCAAAAAAATAACTGTTTTATAAAACCTACTTAATCAGTTATTTTTTTTATTTTTTATTTATTTAAAACATATATTTCAAATACAAATTACAAATTATTGCATAACTACCTAGTCTAGCCATAAGTTCTGTTACAAATAAAATGAAACATATTTTTAAAGGATGTAATTAATTTACCATAAGTAAATGTTTATTTATAGGTAAGTTAATAAGGTTTCTAAACAATATATTTTTTATTCAAAATGCCCGCCTTTAGCTTTAATACACGCCCTCAAACGATCCGGCCACACGTCTATAGATTCACGCACTGTATCCATTGGGAAATTTGCCACTGCTACCTTCAAAGATTTTTTTAGAGAATCGATATTGGCATGGCGTTTAGAGCAGACCATGTCCTCTAACACTGACCACAATTTATAGTCCAGGGGATTTAAGTCGGGACTGGAAGAGGGCCAATCATCTGCCTTGATGAAGTCCGGAACATTCCTTTGCAGCCAAATCTGGGTGGTGCGAGCTTTATGACCCGGGGCTGAGTCCTGCTGAAAGGTCCAGTGTACATTTTTGAACATTGTGTCGTTTAGTGGTTTAACTACTGTTTCTAAAATCGTGTCCTGATACACTTTAGCTGAAATTTTCACTCCTTTTTCGCAAAAATGGATCTCAGAGACGCCTTGATACGACACACCCCACCAAACCATGACGTAAGCGGGATGATGACCTCGCTGAATCCTTCCAACTATCTCTTTAGCTTCTCGAGAGTTGTGTGCGTACACTTTATCATTTTGTTTGTTGTAGTGCTGCTCGATAGTAAAAATTTTTTCATCCGTGAAAAGAATATTTTTATATTTCCCATGTGCGTATCGAGATAAAAGGCTTTTTGATCTTTCAACTCTCTTGTCCTTTAGTGACTGATTTAACATATGTCCTGTATATCGTCGGTAAGCTGCAAGACTCAAGTCATCTTTGATTATACGCGAAAGTGTCCTAGGTGGTATTTTCATTTCCTTAGAAAGGATCTTCTGTTTTCTTATGGGATTTCGGCGAATTCTGGCCCTTACAGCATAACGGCTTGTTTTGTTCTAACAGTACGTGGTCGGCCAGATCTTTTACTGTCATCGACAGAGGACGTTTTGGTGTATCTTTGAATGGTACGATACACAAACATTCGACTGATCTCTAACTTTTTTAGTGTCTCAAAAATGTGGGACGGCTCCATTCCTACCTTATGCAGAGCAATCACAGCAATTCTATTTTCTTTGACACCCCACTCCATTATTAATTTACTTATTTTAATATTATATTGTATATAAATGGTGGCAAAAACATCCAAGTACTTACGTCAAAACACAACATTCGAAATTCGAATTATTATTTTTCTTAAAATCATTGTTAACTGCCAGTAACAGAACTTATGGCTAGACTAGGTATATTACTATACAATATATTACAAATATGTCTATGAAACTACTAAAATGACTAAAACTAACAAACTCCATAGGCCCCATGGCCTATTATACTATTTTACATATATTCCCTAGATCAATGTTCAATACCACTTGGTTTTATTTCCTTAATCCTGACTTTCCGGCTATTATCATATCGTATTATTATTTTCAAAATGGGTGATCATTTCGATAACAAACATAGGACTAAAATAGTTAAAATTTTGGATTTTTAGTTATGTGGTACGTCAACAACCCTATCTCACTCTTTGATTGTTTATTGAAAAAAAATACAGCTGACGTTGTCACTTCGGCTGCGTTTCCACCAGAGCTGTGCGAGGATGCGTTGCGAGGTTTCTTCATACATTTGAACGTCGTAAGCTAGGCCTTGCGAAGTTCAAATGTATGAAGAAACCTCGCAACGCATCCTCGCACAGCTCTGGTGGAAACGCAGCCTAAGACAGTATAATTATCATACAACAACCAATATTTTTATTAACAATATGAATTATCATACAGGAGATTACGTAAACCCAAGACGACATTTTGACTTTAGTTGGAATTGGAAGTTAGGAAAATCACATAAAGACGTGAAGTTAATGGCATTACCCATTGACGTTTTCAATCGAATTGGAACCAAGGATTTTAACATTATTAATTAACTCTAATACATTATTGTTGTTGAAATTATCTATACCGAAAATGATAAGAAATCCAATTCCACACCCGTGCGGTTTGGTATCTGCTTCATGACAAAATAAATATAATACGATATATAATAAATCATAATCCTTTTAGCAACGTTATTTTCATCAGTAGAACACCTGCTTAATGTACGATTGCCAAAACTGACATTTCACTGTCACAAACATCGCAGTAGGTCATTATTTACGTCAAATTCCTTAATTAATTGGCCTGGAGCATGACAATATCTAAAACGTAATCCAGTTTCTTACTTGAACTATTGCCAGATTCATTCCGTTTTAGTTACACTTCACCGGTTCTGACTGATACCTATAGTCTACGAGTACTTAATTTACAGTTTTTTTTAACACCTATTGCTAACCGGGACTCGAATTGGCCCTTGACTATGACTATGACATGCTCTGACCCTAACATTTTCTTTTACTATAATGTTTTTATGATTTTACATACATACATTCACGCCTTTATCCCTAAAAGGGGTAGGCAGAGCACATGAAACTTGTATTCCAGTGCCACTTTTAGCATCAATGTGGGTATAAAAGATCGACAAAATGTGATATCGTAGTGACAGGTTGCTAGCCCATCGCCCACAACACACTTCAACCCTGTTCCCTTAGTCGACTCTTACGAAACCCGCAGGAAGAAAGTGGGTGGTGCTATTCTATCCCGACACCACAAGGGGGGGGGGGGGGGGGGGGGGGGTCGTTATGATTTTGACCCCGCTTTTTCATTTTTTGCGAACATATTAGTAGCGCGATGAAGCCGAAAAAACAGGTGCCACCTATGGAAGCGAGAAGTAGCTAACCTACCTCATCTTTTTGCTATGAAATAAAATTTACAAAAACTGAATCATTAAAAAAAACCGTATAATTATCGAAACTGCGCTGCTCACAAAATTCCACGAGAGTCGGTTGGGAAATGCGACCTGGGGCCGTGGACAAGGTTACAATCGACAAGCACTAACGCTAATAGAAAATAATAAAATGTAGGGGAATGACAGATGCCGACGAAACACTTTTCGTTAATATCTGTCATTCCTATACATTTTCTATTGGCGTTAGCGCTTGTCGATTGTAACCTTGTCTAGGCCCCCTGGGCTGTTATTCGCTAAGCGTTAATGCGGCTCACCCCGCCGTTCACCCGTCACGAAACTAGACCTCTACCTACGCTTGGTTACTACGCATCGCGGTGTCAAGATATCGTTGTGGGTAAGCGTTGAGGTGATCTTAAAACAAGTTAGAGAATAGGGGGGGCTGTAGCGGAGAACAGCCGGACATCCGGAAAGATATACGAAACAACTTTTGCCAAAGCTGAAACGGCGAACTTCGTTCCTCGATCAGCTAAAATTAAAAATACGCATTGAAAGTGTTCAAAAAGGTTTTTTTTTTGTTCAACTACGTAGGTAAAAATGGGTAGCAAATAATAGTATTTTATGCAATCGTTATATAATGTATGCTTTTTCTGTCAACGTTTAGGCCACGAAGCTTGCTGAGTGGCCTAATTAAGGTACGAGACTTAAAAAGCGAATTATATAAATAAAATAATAAATAAATAAATATTAGGGGACAATCTTACACAAATCGACCTAGTCCCAAACTAAGCAAAGCTTGTACTATGGCTACCAGACGACGATAAACATACTTATATAGATAAATAAATACTTAAATACATAGAAAACATCCATGACTCAGGAACAAAAATCAGGAATAAATAGGGATTCGAACCCAGGACCTCTTTCTTCGTAGGCAGGGTCACTACCAACTAGGCTAAAGCGGTCGTATACAACTATACAACTACGCAACGTATATAACTATGTATATAACTATTGTATACAATACTTTTTCTACGAGTCAACTGAACTAATTAAACAAACTAGGTATCTATTGATAATCTAAGCCCTGCTGAAACAAAGCGCAGCCAACGGCTTTTTCTTTTTAGTCGTTGTGTGTATGTCTTTTCTTTTCTCCTATTGGTCACATTCATTATAGTTCAGTAAAGGCGCCACGTGATTGGTCGAATTTATTTTAGTTGTCTAAACAGTTGTAAAATGTTGAGTTGGGAGCTCCATAGTAAAAAGTATGTGAATTTAGTTTGGTGTCCGAAGTCTTAACTAAAACATTAAAGTCGACTAGTATAATAAGGAAATTTAAAGTACCAACTTACATATATAATTAGAACAAAGTTCTAGAAATGCTCAAATATTTTGTGAACAATAGCCAGAAAATTACTGATCAGCGTGCAATGATAAGTAGCAAGTAACGACACCGAGCCGCTTCCGAGCCTCGGCCGTGGCCCGGCCGGGCTTGGGCCGCGCAAAAAACGCCGTCGTTTTTCTGAGAAAACGGCCCGGGCCGGACACGTCCCGCTCTAGCGTGTCATCCTTAAAGTTGTCTGTAATCCTTAAGTTATTTGACTCGCATAGTATGTACTCGTAGGTGTAGGTACTGTACGTACCTACTTAATTTTTTATTCATACCTTTGCAGAGAACGGGTTTTTGTAAGATACAAAGTCAAGGCTACTCTTGTTTTTTCATGTTGAGATACAAACACAATGCAAGCTGTAAAATCAACAATTAATATTTTTCCTGAATTTTTGTTAAGACCTATGACTATGACTTACTTAACCGAGACGAAATTCACCAACACTGTTATGGTGGACATAGAGCCGCCTTTTGGTTGATACTAAAATGTGGCCTTAGGTCTAAAGTAGCAGTAGTCCCCACGCTGGCCCAGTGCGGGTTGGGGACTTGACATACACCATCGGTTTTTTTTTAACATGGGCTTTTCATTTTAAAGCGGTTGTGGTACGTGGCTAAACAATTGCTTTGTTGGACCGATAGCTCTTAGGATAAGATTCGTTTGTTGTTATTGTATTGTTTTTCTTTTTAACTGCTTTGTTTGTGTGAGGTGTGCAATAAAGAGTATTTGTATTGTATTGTATTTGTTTTAGAAAAAATATCCGTATACTATAAGCCATTCATTAGGTTTCTAGAATTGGTGGGTTTGTGTCTGGGACTGTCATGGACGCTTCGTATCCTATTACGGAATATACGGAACCCTAAACACGATTAATGTGTTTGGGTTATCAAGTCCACTATGGAACCTAATCGATCTCCCGTTGTTTATTCCACAGAGTACAGTTGACGGCAAAATATATGTCAGTTTACACTGCTGCACTTTTTTTCGTAATAGTACGTCGAAAAATGTATATCTATCAGAGTAAATGTGTACGCACCTTTCTTTATAATTTTAGTTTAATTTAGGTTAGATTAGTTTAGTTCATATTCTTAAGCGACAGATTTAAAATGTTACAGTGTTAGGCAACATCCGCATTTGTCGGTGAGTTATCGGTATTATCAACTGTCAGAGTCGGGACAGACTCCTTACTGCACGACTACATTTAAATGAGTGCTTCCTGACTGGCGCGGGATGCGCGGAAGCGGGGCGGTACGAATGCAGTACTGCATGCCTACCGCTTCGCTTCCGCGCAATATTTTGCTACTGCCCAATTATAATATGTCATCATTGTCATTTAAATGGCGGTAGTTGATCTGTTGGCGTTGTATCAGTGCAACCGAGTCCAACCGTATTTGCTAATATTTTCATGTCGCATGTATTAGTATACAGCGTGGAACGGAACGATGGACTTTCCCACAAGAGGGGGATTATTGAGCGCTAGTACGTCACATTTTCCAGATAAAGTATTTTTTTTGACGCGATTTTTTTTTTACATTTGTATGGAGCTCGTCGCTCCAGTCGGCCAACGCACCATACAAAGGTTAAAAAAAAATCGCGTCAAAAAAAATTGTTTATCTGGAAAATGTGACGTACTAGCGCTCAATAATCCCCCTCTTGCGGGAAAGTCCATCGTTCCGTTCCACGCAGTATATATTAGTTAGTTTTATTGTTTTTATAAATACAATATGATATATAATACCGAATTATATATAATGCCGAATTGGGACCATTTCGTGACGTGTTATTTTTGTATTTTTACTAAATGTTTGTCGTTTTGTGTGTCACGAATAAATGTTTTTCTTTCTTTCTTTCAAATAAATATTAGGGGCAAATCTTAGACAAATCCACCTAGTGACTATAAACATACTTATATAGATAAATAAATACTTGAATACATAGAAAAAATCCGTGACTCAGGAACAAATATTCGTGCTCATCAAATATGAGCCCTTACCGAGATTGGAACCCGGGACCTCTTGCTTCGTAGGCGGGGTCACTACCATCTAGGCTAAAGGCTAAAGCGGTCGTCAGGCTAAAGTTTCGCGATGTTGATTGTTCTCCACAAAGCTGATTAGGGTGCTGGTGTGTACCATTTGAAACACTCAGAATGTGAAAGCGCTCAGGTTATCTCGACTCTATGATTTCGACCCATTTACAACTACTTATCTCAAAAGGAAAAGTGCTTTGCAAAGAAATGTCGTCTTTTGTTTACGCTCCCTTTTAACTTCCCACTGCTTTTTTTTTTTAAGTTAAAGGCCTTGCGTCATATGTTAAGCTGCTTCTACTCGTATTTAACGTAGTACTAGTAAGGGTAACTTGTAGTCATAAATATCTGTACGAAATGTGTTCCCATTTAGTATGTTAAAATAATAGTACCTATAGGTAACGTATGCCTGTCTAGTGTCAACATCCATTTTTGCACACTAACTATTTAAGAGTCCGCAGTAAGCTCGATTCTCCATACAAACGTAGTTACGCTCTCATTTTAAAACTACTATCTTCGGCAAATGCTGCGATGTCGTCTGCGAATCCAATGAATTGTACTTTGTTTCTGTTTATTTTAACGCCCCCCAAGTCTGAATCTATTGCTATCTGTATCGCCCGCTCTATGAAGATATTGAATATAAGAGGTGAGAGTGGACAACCCTGTCTTACACCTTGCATGATCTTTGCCTTCCCCTTTTCTTCGCCTACTTCTATGATGGTTTCCTGGTTTCTGTAGAGTTCGTATATAATTTTTCTATCCCTGTAATCGACTCCAACTTCACGCAGAATACACATAATTTTTCCCAGTCTGCTTTGTCAAGGGCCTTCTCTAGATCAATAAAAGCTATATGTGTATCCAAGTCGAGCTCCAATAGTCTGTCAATAATTAATCTGAGGGCTAAAATGGCTTCTCCGGTCCCTTTATTTTGTCGGAAGCCATATTGATCAGGTCCAAAACAGTTTTCAGCTTTGGTCGTAGTCTATTTTGAATTATTTTGGATGCTTGTGAAATACGTTCGGTGTTCATCTTATTTTAGTGTATTAAGTTTTTTAATCTAATCATATTCAAATAAAAATGTCTTAAATCACTAATACGAAATTGATATTGATAGAAACACATGAGTTCACTTTTGGACTTTAGTTGCGCAATTGGAATATAAGTAGTTGGGAGGTTTTAAGGGACATATCTTTGACGTCGACTGTTCATGTTACTTGCCAAGACACATTTTGTCCATTTTTAACCGATTTCAAAATAGGAGGATATGGGTATATTAACTTTCACCGATTTCTCTGACATCTGTGGATCAATTTTCAAAATTATTTTTTGTTATTTAAACTTTGTTGCACAAAAAAGTACAAAAGGCGAACTTAATGCCTCAAGGCATTCTCTACCAGTTAACCTTAGGGCCAAACAGAGACTTTCAAACGGTGGGCGCAAAACATAAATAACAATATCCATATTACTATACAAATGCCAAAGTTGATTAATACGAATCCTTACTAATATTATAAATGCGAAAGTGTGTATGTTTGTCCTTCTTTCACGTCGCGACGGAGCGTCGTATTGATGTGATTTTTGTATGGAGATAGTTTAGAAGCTGGAGAGTGACATAGGCTACTTTTTCCAGCGGGAAAACATCTAATTCCCACGGGAAAATTCAATATGTTACATTTTCCTATAAACACGCGGGCGAAGCCGCGGGCATCAGCTAGTGTAAACATAAATATACTAATATTATACACACATGCATTTCGATATTTTCAATTATGTCTCTTCTCTACCCTCGGAAATCGCCAATTTGGTGAAGTGAAAGTCCTCAAGGATGTAGTACGTTAAAGATTCTGACATGATTCCCTTGAAGTAGCAACTAATGAAGTGTAAATTCTGAGATCATTGAGGAATCGACGGAATGCCTCAAATATTATCAGCCCACATATAGCGACTTGGATTTTTTCTGTAATCAACGCATTTGCAAACATTTCATGTGGTAAATTGGAAAGGAAATGCTGACATTTTCATGTATGTGGTTGTTCCACAAGAGAACAAGAGACATATGGCTTTGCGAAGTACCTACTGAATAGAAGTCGGTTGAAACCTTGTTTTTAAAGTAAATTATCATTATAAGATATACAACATTAGCCGGAACGGCTTCAAGACCAGCGTCGTGACTCTTGGCAAATACGGTATCATTCGATACGTCGCTTGGCACCTGCATTAGTTATATTTGTGCTATGAATTGGCAGGTTTTCTGGTCACAACTGGATACACAGATACACACCTCTATTCCTATCAATTGAGGTTGAAAGTATTGGACTGTAAATGTCAAGCAACGCACGGTTTAACCTTATTTAGTCTTAAGGTTCAATTTGGAACCCGACCACAGACAACGGCAGCAGACGACGTGTCGCAGCGACACGACTGGGCTGTTATTCGCTAAGCGTTAATACGGCTCACCCCGCCGTTCACCCGTGACGAAACTAGACCTCTACCTACGCTTGGTTATTACGCATCGCGGTGTCAAGATATATTTGTGGGTGAGCGTTGAGGTGAGCTTAAAACAAGTTACAGAATAGGGGGGCTGGTTTCTATGTATTTCTATGAAAAACCGTCGACGGGCGTCGCCGTCATAGAAATACATAGAAACCGGTAGTGTTGCTGCGACACGTCCGCTGCTGCTGTCTGCGGTCGTGCGCCAACTTGTACATTTAAAGTAAATAATATAAATAAATAAAAATAAATAAATATAAGGGGACAATTTTTTTTACACAAATCGACCTAGTCCCATAGTAAGCTCAGTAAGGCTTGTGTTATGGGTACTAGACGACGAATATATGTTTTCTACTTCCTTGTCATCAGCTCCGCTATACTGTAACTTCTTCTAACCTAACCTCACCCCCTCACCCTCACCCACAAATATATCTTGACTACGTGATTCACATATTAAATAAGCGTAATCAGAGGTCAAGTTCCGATGGCATTGTCACTATATTAGAAATTGTGTATAAACCTCCTAGTGGGAATGAATTAAATATTTAAGTGTTAACTTCTTTTTCCTTTGTAAATAACTATTCTACTAATCTATTTCTTTTTTTTCCCCAATAAAGAAAAGAAAATATATAAAGTTTCGTGGCGTGACGGGTGAGGTGAGGCGCATGAGTGCGTACAGAATAACAACCCTATTGTGGAACACACATTATTATGTCACACGCATAATCATAGGAGCAATTAGTCTCCGTATAATATCGATATTGCCTGTATTCCAATACTATTACTGAGTATACTAAGGTGCCATTATTATGTAAACCGCTCAATTATAATCCTAGATCATATATGTGCGCGAGAATTCCTATTAAACGTGTTTTATGATGCTATAATAGTGTTGTTAATTGTTTAATGTTATATGTACCTGATTTAATTTATAAATTCTGATCTTCTAGTGTGTTATTTTCCCAGGTCCCTAACGATTTAAGAAATATTCGTAATAACAATTGAATTTCTGAGTAGCATTTGCCCGCTTCGTCCGCGTGAACTTCCATATCAAATCCTCATAGTTAGTATTTAAAATGTATGAATAAACTACTAAACGGAACCTGGGATAAAACAATCCTATATTTTAATCCAGGCTATAAACTATATTCGAGCAAAATTTCATCCAAATCGGTTGGGCCGTTTTAACGGGATTTAGTAACAAACATCTGAACATCCAAACATCTAAACTTTGCATTTATAATTTTAGTAGGATAGTGCTTATCGGATGATGATGGGGATATAAGCCCTAGGAGCCCTAGGAGGATTCCTAGCGTTATTCCCGGTTCTGATGTTCCCATCTATGTATTAATTTAGACATGATGGTTATTTAGATTGGGGATAAAATCAGTTTCAACTACGGATGATACTTAGATACCAGCGATATCATATTGGTCGACCTTTCATACGGAATATTAAGGGGGGAAAATGACCTTCGATCTGTAACGGTCGGTTTTTTCGTTTTTAATGGCTTATCGTATTAACAACCACGAGGTTTACCGAAATAGTATCCCATATTTACTTCAACTCACATTTTTCGGGATATATGGCACCAAACTTTGGCAATTTCAGGCCAAAAAACCAGTTTCTTGCACGTAACTTTTGTCAAAATGAGTTATAAATAAAAATCTCTCGTGGGTTGTTGGAGACGTCAATAAGGAACAGTTATATGTAGATTTCATATATAAAAGTGCATAAATAACATACTAATATCGAAAACTGAGCTTTTTTGGACTATGTTTGAATAAATCATAAAAAAATATTAACTATTTTCAAAAAAACTCTCGTGCAAATGTAGATAAAGTATTAAAGAACCGATAGATAAGTTATTGTGCCATAAATATATGTATAGTTTTCCCAGAGGAATATCAACTAAAACTCGTCAAAACTAGCGAAAAAGCGCGTGGAGCCCCTTAAAGTGTTTTCTGTTATGGAAAGCTTGTACTCGTCATAAACAGTGCATTAGTGGCGGAAGTCAGTTCGCCAAATAATTAGTATTGAGCACATTGCAGGCGCATTGCCAAAACACAAGCGTCGGTCAGAGCCGCTGCATACATGTTCGGAATTTTAAGCATCCACATATTTAGTTCATATATATATCAATATACTAATATATTTATGTTTGTATGTAGGGATAGCCTCCGAAATTACCCGCCGATTTTAAAAATCTTTCAACTGTTTGTACCTGGATGAACGTAGGCTATATTTTTTCCGCGGATTACGCGCTTGCATTTTGTGTAATATGTGGACGGAGCCGCGGCATCTAGTAGTTGTAGTGAAGCGTTCTGAGAATCCGATGCGGACAGACTAGTGTGGATAATGAAGATAGAGATTTTATTTGGAAAACGAAGATACATAAGGTTTTTAAAATTATTATCTGCATGCTACGGATCACGTGACAACGGCTGAATAGATTTTATTTATTTTACGAATAATAAATAAATAAATAAATAAATATTTTTAATGCGATCATCATGAGCTCGTCTGCGTATAAATCGTATAAATGCATTTATTATGTATAGGCTATGGATATCGGCGGTGTATTTAAGTAGTTATTCATTCATGTATCTAAGTATTGATATTGTCGTGTAGTACAGTCAACAGCAAATATAGATAATCATTTTAGTACTTTGTCGCACTTAACGTACATACCGCGACAGTTGGCATGTGTCAAAGTAGTGGAAGTGACAAGGTACTAAAATGATCATCTACTTTTGCTCTTGACTATACTCGTAAGTAACTAGACTAATGTGTAAAATTTACCGAGTCCTGTCGGACAAAAAAAAAGTGTAATGTTTTTACAATTTAATCGTGTCAGATGCCAGGACGTGCATATGAATGAGAACATTAAATATTTAACTAAATGCCTACATTAAAGCATTTATCAACGCATGCAAGGCCGGTAGCATCTCCCAGCGAGCTAACAAGGATGATGATTAGTGTTGTGATACACTTATAATTCCCTTTTAACACGACTTGGAACGAATGACGAAACACGACTCAACTCGTTAGGACTCTATTTGCAAGACAACTAAGGGACTTTCACGAGTCTATATTACTTTAGAGTAATATAGACTCTTTATCTACAGAGTTCAAACAGCGGTTTTTAGTTTGGGCCCGCCTCACTTCGATGAATCCATGCCTTCCACCCTTTTTGTTCGATGGAAAAGTCGTATAATTATGTTTCTCTATACACAATAGTTTGCCTTGTGTTTTTTTGCGAACCCAACTCCGAGTCTTATTTTGAAACTAGTGATGGAAGTTCACGACACGAGTTTGTTCGAACATTCAACCTCGACGAGTCTCTAGTTGCACAGAGGAATCAAGTTGAACTCTACTCGAAACCCAGGAGTCTTCGATTTCACAGATGTCTTTATTATTTGAGTTTGGACTCCAGAACTAGAACCTTTTACAACACTAGATGGCCTTTGCGAGGCGGGTGAGCAAAACGCGAAGAATTTAATATATGTGCATACAGTATACATCAGAATTGTCGAGTCGTCTACTTAGCATGCTCGCAGGGGACGCTTGATGAACAGTAGTACAGTGACAGCATACTATTATTAAAGTCTATGTTACGTGTCTTGTCATGTAAACAAATACTTCTCGAAGACATTATGACACTTCTCTGGGATTAGGTAAACAATAATCATCACTTTAAATATTGTTGTATACTTAAAGAAACTCACAAAGTACTGAAATAAATCCAGTCATTACTGAAAAATTATATGATTTACGATAAGATTTTCTTTGATAATCGAAGTAATCAACGAATGATCTCAATATGCGGCGCTACCACGAAAATCGAATCTCGAAGTTCGTATATCTCTCTCTGTCGTTCGAGTACCTTAAAACATGCGTTAGAGACGGAGATATCCGAACTTCGTAATTCGATTTTCGTGGTTACAGCTCTAACATAACGATGTCTAGATTGTCTATGAATCGCACTTCATGTGTATTTTATCGTCATTTGCAATCACTAAATCTATGGTCTATGGCTATGGTCATATTTAACGTCATGTTTGTTTACATCATAGTTGATAGGACATTTAAGAATTAATAGACTTTAAATCGGTTGTGTATTTATCACTTTAACTGCGTGACAATGACAAGTAGGGTTGAACTCACGAGGGGCTAAAGTCTTTTGTACTGTGTCACTTTAACGTCGTGTTTAAACCGCAAAACGTCAAGGTATCGAAGTCTTCAGCTATGTACTTATAAGTTTGACGGAACAAAAACGATACCGAAATAGACATGCAATTAATATACTATTGTCATACTTCTTTACGGACCGTTTTTAAGGTTTAAAGTTTACGCTATGTAGACAGGTCAAGTTTCTTCTAATATTAATTAAAGTTTTTTCTTTCATTACAGGTAAGTTGCGGCATCAGTTTCATCCTAAAGATGAGGCAAAAATAATACGATTGAAGTTTCGTATAAAAGTGTATAAAAAGTTCATTCAAAGCCAACGAATTACATAAAACCGTGATTGTATTGTACTGTCAACGACTAAGTAAACTGAGCTTTGTGGACCTTATTGCAACGAGAGCTACTATTGTCAATGTAGCATGTTGCTGTTTGTAGGTAAGTTTACTTTGCCAATTCAATAGATATTTTAGTAATACAAATATAAAACTATCATTGATTTACTGTTGGGTTGATGGGCACTACGAAGTTGTTAGCAACGAAAGTTATGCACATGCATAGCACAAATGCAACTTTAATTAAGTGTCACGTGCAATTATATTTTGGGTAACTTCTGCGCGAATACTTATTTTTTATGCCTATTTGAGACGATTTAAGTAAGATATCGACCGTAACAACAGATATTCTTATAAATGAACATGTAATTTATTTATTTATTTGCAATACACATGCTTAGCCTAGTTTGGGACTCACCGGATATCGCTTTTCTATTATGTAACAGTGTCGTTTGTATAATAACGCTATTCTTTTTTATTTATGAGAAGAACCAACAGTTATATTCACACAGCCAATTGTAGGAACTCACAGGTAGTGACATAGTATTTTAACTTTAGGTATGCTACGCACTAGCGCAACTGCACGAGAACGAGAGATAAATAAAATTAATATAATTGATAATTTATAATGTGCAAACGCTAACACCTTATTACAATGCCCATAAAGTGCACGGATTGTCATTTGACTGTGTTGGCGAATCTTATATTGTGTATAAATAATTCTGAAATCTGAAGTGATACGAGTTCTTACGTCTATTATCCCGAAAGAAAACTCGGGTAAGTGGTAAAACAACGAATATGAACACGAAGTCATGAAAGTAACCGTCCACACCGCCCAAATCTAATGGTCAACATCCAATTTCGCATTCAACATAGTGTCTAAAGGTAAAAGCAGCGGGTCTTAACTAAATACAGAATACTGTCTAATGGACAAAGTCGAGTGTCCAACGGCCATGGTAAAATTGTGCAATAGATAATGTCGTCATTGTCGCCTTTTCCGCAATATTCTTGTTTTGTATTTGTTACTTTTTGCTGATTCATAAGCGGTAAGAAGATAACTAGGTGTGTTAATTTCAAATTATGATATTGAATGGATGGAGCTATAAAGAATCGAAGGTCATTGAAATGTATACAAATAATGAAATCAGAATAAGAGCGAAACCGCAAATGTCTCGATGAGATCATTCTCAGGGCGAGGATGGCTCAAATTAAATACAGAACTTAAAATAGAAGCTAGACATGTGATACCTCTTAGCGCTAAACATAACAGCATTACATGTTTGGGATATTCCACGTATTACGTCACGCAAAATACTTTAGCAATTAAATATTCTCTCCGTTTGCCAAAAGTGGCACTGAAAAATCTTTGCAAGGAGAAGCTTGTATGAAGAGTCACGTGTCTCTGCAGTTGGCTGTATGTAGGTATGTAAACTTAACTATTTATTAGTTTGCTAGTCGAAGTTCCCAACTAGCAAAACGACTAAATGGTTACACGATCACATAATTTGCGTTCGACAGAAATTGGAATCGCACTTGCACTGTGCAAAGTATCTAAGGTTCTAGACACGAGATAGCGTGTGTCGATCCATTTGGTGCCACCTTCTAGCTCAAAAACATAAATGTGAAATGAGAGCAATGTTTAATATTATGATATATGCCTTGGTTATTGACTTCAACGACAATAAAAGTGAGATTTAAATGGGTGCCAAGTTCAATGGTACTGACCATATACATATACTGACCAAGTCAGACCTTAGGCTTCAATATATTATCTTAACTTATAAGAAGAAATTGTAATATAGTACTAATGTACTGCAGAGGCCGTGAAGTAAGGGATTGCTGGACGAGTTTGGAGTAGACGGCCGAGTCATAGACTCCTGTTCCGGCCGAGGATTGTATAGTGATTTTCTCAAACGATGTGAGGACATATTTAAATAAAAATAAATACAAGGTAGACAATTAAATAATAGGTAATTTGCCGCCTTTTTTATTTCTTAAACATGCTATTTGAACAAGCCGTTCGAGCACCATGTTTAACCGCACATAAGTACCATAGATTTTGGTTTTTTTTTTGTCGCAAGTATGCTTACAGTCTAGTGGTGGTTTAGCAGTATGTAATTTTTCCTTTGTCAGTTTAATACTAGGTAGTAAGCAAAAAAGTTAGAGTAGCGGACAATAATGGTTTTACTTAGGGTTTTCATACGTTACTTCTTGGCGTAAGGCTAAGAAGAAATGTAGGGAGCCTTAAACAAGAAACTTCATGTTTTCATTTCGTGATATTAACGCATACATTTCCGAGCATTTTTGAGAAAAAATATTTTATGTTGTTATACATAAATTTCATGACCGACCATTGAACTTGGTACCCATTTAGATCTCACTTCTTTTAACGTTGAAGTCAACAAGCAAGGCATACATCATAACTAGCTTCTGCCCGCGACTCCGTCCGCGTGCAACTCGTTTATATCGTAGCTCGATACAAACTTTCATCCCCCATTTCACCCCCTAAGGGGATGATTTCCGGGTTTTTATCCCTATTCTACGTCCTTCCCCGGGATTCAAACTATCTCCATACCAAATTTCATCTCAATCGGTTCAGCGGTTTAAGCGTGAAGAGGTAACAGACAGACAGACACACTTTCGCATTTATAATATTAGTATGGATATGGATATTGAAATTGGCTCTCATTTTACATTTATGTATTTGATGGGATACATTTAACGTATAATTTTTTTTTTTTCGTCATTCCACGGATAAAGCATCCACCACAGGTTTCGTCAGTAAAATATAGATACAACACACACTCCGCAACATGCATCGTCAACTAAAACTTATAATACATAACCCAGATCCAACCTTATCGTCCCGCGTGATACGTACCCGGCACAAACGTCCCAAAAATACTCGCCGCATTGCCACGTTGGATGGCCAAAGAAATGACGTGTAATATGTTTGTATGAATTAGACTCGTTTTAAGTCGCCAGGGCGCCGGCTTTTCCTACAGACGTAGTTTGTTTCTCATTTCAAAGCGACATGCTAGAATATCCTGAAACTTTGTATTCACAATGGCATCCACGGAATGCCAACAGAAACTTGTTTCCGAACTAGATATGGCCGATCCTATTGTGTATAAAAAGTTTAATGTTATTCCAGTATGCGTTACATGAGCACCGAACTAAGTTTTTATGGAGGGTTGACTTGAGTCCACCGAGCTGGGGATTAATAAAGTTTTTATGGAGGGTTGACTTGAGTCCACCGAGCTTGGGATTAATAGTTTTTATGGAGGGTTGACTTGAGTCCACCGAGCTAGGGACTAATAAAGTTTTTATGGAGGGTTGACTTGAGTCCACCGAGCTGGGGTTTAATAAAGTTACAAAATTAATGTGTACATAAGATATTCATTAACATACGATTTTTTCCTCCTTACGAGTACACAACACACATGTTTTATAATACAACAGAATGTAACTGGCAGTCAATAAATCACAAAACATCCCAATGGGGCAACGTTTCATGTCGCTTCAAATACAAACGTTTTTCGGATCGCGTTTTCCGGAATACATTGCTTACTTACCTTTTTGTATTATTTTAGTTGTATTTTTAGTGATCCACATAATTCGATTCCAATTTTGCATTTTTATATGAGACGTACAAACAGTACACACTTAACTGATCACCTGTCAACCTTATTCACCTGATCGTTAGTTAAGTGCGTCTTCGATATCGCGTAAGTGGCGCACCTCTAACATGGACGCTGTTTAAATAAATCATCTTTTCATAGACGTATAAGGCCAATGATGGTGTTGTTGTGACGTGATTTATTAAATAACACGAAGTTGTTTTGTACTTTTACTCATACTCATTTATTTGTAAAACACAAATACATGAAACGTCAAATGTTTAAATATGGAAAGTTCCCACTAACCATTAATCTAGGATTTTTCCACCACGAACAAAAAGACTAGTGTTACATACTTTGTTATACTATCTTTATTTGGCCAAGTGGTCGAACATGCCGGGGAGTAGGTCAGTTATGGTCAGCTAGGCGTGAAGGTTCCGTGGAGTTTTCCATGGATTAGGAAATCTGCGGTCCAATGTTTTGTATACGACCGTCCCTTCTGCTTTCCTTGGGCGGTGCCGGTTAGCTGCGTCGAATTTATATTAAACTGTGAAATTTTCAGATTATATCTTAAAATTACGATTAATATAGTCAAACACATTTAAACCGACTTTAAAGAAGGAGGAGGTTCTCAATTCGTCGTAATCTATTTTTTATGTATGTTCCCCGATTACTCGAAAACCCCTGGACTGATTTGGAAAAAAAATGTTTCGTTAGAAAGGGTATCATTCTCAGGTCCCATGGTCAATAGGTCAGGATCTCACGATGGGAGCCTGGAGAAATCAGGGAACTTGAAGCGACTTGGTTACTGATTTCAAGTCGGTTAAAACTTAGCTTTTAAAGTAATAATATATAGTATTTTTTAATAGTTATCGTCTCTTAGATATTGCTTACTTTTCAGGGCGCTGCCTGTAGCCCTTGCCGATAGCCTGCTGAGACAAGCTTAATGAAAAAGTAATACCTTCAAAAACCACGCAATTCAGAAAACATGTTTGAATTTTATTTGTTCTTTAGTAAAACGAATCAAAACAATTGCAACTCTACCACTTTAAAAATTTTCATTGACCATATTTTTGGTCCTTTCTATAACACGAGGAAGTAAAATGTCAAAACTACAACAGAACAAACGCACTTAATAAGGCCGTCATATACGTATTGATACGAGGTCCAATCCCTAATCTTCCGTCCTAAGTAAATTTCAAATTGAACGGAAACTGAAAATCTGTTCGTGTGGTACACAATCACGTTTGCTCGAATGATAGAATAAATATCATTTGTGCAAATATTTCCTATTCATGTTCGGGATTTCTTACTGATATTCATGTAATTTTATTGGGTTTGTTGTCTATTTGATATTTACTTTGTAAGTTGTACAATGGTAGCTGTACTTACATGTAATGTGTGTGGGCTTTGCTCGGCAATGCGACATGAAAGGAAAGTAGTTTTGTAATATTGAAGACGGCATATTTTTCTCTATTAGAATCTTATTTTATTTAAGAATAAGTAACTCGGCATTTAAAGTTTTCAATAATATTACTTACCTCATCTAATTGAAGTTAATTAAACCAAACAAGTATGAAAAAAAGAAGAAGATATGCCATTTGGAAGTATAAATAACAATATTTCAAATAAAAAAACACTAGTTTAGAATGGACCATCCGCATGGACATATGCTATATTTGATCCTCCCGCACGGGTTACCTGCAATGCTCAGGCGGAGCCGCACATGCAGCTAGTATGTATTAAAATTCGTGAAGGAAATTCCCTTATTAAATTAACGAAATTAGCGCTAAAGGATTTGTCACAGGCAGGCCGTGCGTGAATACCTAAAGCAACGTGTCCATGACGGACGGACAGCGGGGGCCTGAGGATCAGGGCTCTTCACTGCACGCACCCGTTTTTCGGACAGGCCCTACGCCTCCTAATAACTTCTAAACCTACATCACGCATGGCGCGACACACTGTCGGCATGATAGAGGTTGTGTAATTGAGAGTACCTAGGTTATGTAGGTTGTATTCAAGTAGTTGATCAACTTTACAAACCACTTTGCTGACCAATGATCAGATACAGTCAGGTTATGATTTTGCATTTAGCAATACATATAGCTAGACGTCTAGTAGTGAATACAACAGTTTGATAAAGGTCTGGTGAACAAATTACGCTCAATAGCCCGCGAACGAAAACACCATAGAAGTCTAACGCCGCAAAATGGCCCCCTGAGGGGCCGGGTGTCAAAAAGATGCCAGGCAGCCGTTTTGTTCGAACATGCGCATACCGGGTTTTAGGCACGTGTTTGGGCAGAAATTTGTAAGGAGCTCGCATTCGATGCTTTTTATTCGCTGTCCATAGCACAGTCACTTCGTGAGTTTCGTCACGAAAGTACTTCAAGTCATAAGTAATCGTAGGTTACCCGTTACCGTGCTGATAGACTTGAGCATTCACATCTAACAGAATATCGAGCGTCCGCCATTTTTAAATTGTCGAACTGAACAACAAAATGAACCAAGCATAGAGTCACAATACAATACAAATACTCTTTATTGCACACCTCAAGACATGAATCAAATAGACATAACAACTTAAAAATAGAGGTTAACAACAGGATGTCTTATCGCTAAAGAGCGATCTCTTCCATACAACCTTTAGGTAGGGGAGAAATTGCAACAATAAATTACAAGTAGGTAGGTGGCAAATTAGAAGTGACCTAACTTACAACATACCTACACAATTACATCAATAATAAACATCACACAAAGCATAAAAATAAACATACATATATTCCTACACATATACTTATACATATAGTGTTAACCATAGAGACGGAAAATATATAAATAAAGGAAAATAGAAACTGAGGAATCATGACAGAGATAGATAGTGCTCCTTTAGGTGTGCTTTGAAAGTAGCGACAGTTACATTGCTACGAGTACGAACGTTTTCACGATCATTCTAGCTAAGGCTCTAGTAAATGCTGTGCGGAGTGGAGAGAGTCGGCGTCGGAACAATAACAAAATTGCTCGGCTCGACCAAAAGCTCGAAGCAAATTTACTCTCGTTTTGCTAGAATGCTCGCTAAAACGCTCCTCTTTATTTTATGATGTACCTGTGTGACTTGTTATGTACATTTACTAGAAAGCTCATTACAAGTGAATGCTTAATTCTATCAGCGCCTATACGGGAAGATTGACAGTTCTTTACGAGCGTTAAGAGTAGGTATAGTAGTATATAGTATAAGTATGTATATGCATATTGTTGAAGCCTTCTATTGCATCCAATTTTTTTAATTAAATTGGTTGTTTACAAAACTTATCATTTGATCGCGGAGTTTGGTGTCAACTATACCGGTTGACCAGTTGATAAGTCAATCGGCGAACTAGACAACTTGCTGGCGGTCAATCATTTTAATACCCTATCACTGCAAAATTTGAAAAGAATCCCCAGAAAACTTGTTTATTTTAGATTTAGAAAGAGAAAATGAAAATTTGAACAATTTTAGCCCCTAGTTTAAAAAATGATTATTTATAGGTACGTTATCACTTATCAGTTTTTGAATAAATACTAACAGTTACGTCGTAATCTTGAATGAAAAAGCAAGCATTTCCAAAATACGCTCGTCTGTAGGCGTAAGGACCCTTAATGGTCATGCGATTGTAAGGAAAACCATTTTAAAACGCAGAAACATTTGCATTGTTACCTTTAAAAAGCACTTATATTGATCGAAATAACTAACTAATGCAATTTGATATCCTAATAATAAAACCTAGACAAATTTGTCCGAAAAACATCTAATTTTATATGAATGAGGTATAGTGAGTAGGTAAATCGAGCGATTGTGTGCTGATGTGATCCCTTCTAACACAATATGCTACACGTGTTCGCTTCACAGATCTGTGGCGCACGTGGATCCATATGTAGGAAATTCGTGACCTAATTCCGTACTCATTTCGAAATGAATAAACTAACCGTAATGTAAGCACAAGTTTAGCGCACATGAAGGAAAAACATGTCAGTTCAAATCTGTTTCCTTTTCACAGTTTTCTAACAGCGTTCTAATATGACAGCGGCCGGCGTTATATTTAGCGTTTTATTTACCCTGTAAAGTATGTTTTGAGGCTTTTGTGTAATAATTGAACCACTAACAAATTTATGAGTGTGGAGGTTTGTCAGAGAAGAGGTAGACCAAGAAAAAGATGGATGGACTGCGTGAGAGACGATATGAATAGGAAGGAAGTGTGTGATGAGTTGACGGGCAATAGAAAGGTATGGAAGAAAAAACATGCTACGCCGACCCCCAAGTAAATGGGATAAGAACGAGCGACTGATGATGAATTGAACCACTAAATATGAAAATGACTTCAACTTTCTTTACACCTTCACACAACTACTTACCTAATACTACTGACCGCGACCGCAGGCCGCGCTAGTCATTGGGAGGCTGACTAGTGCTTTTCAAATTGCATGGGTAAGGTGACTACGTCAACCTAGTAGGTACATTTTATAACTGCGGTCAACAGTAGATTATTGACCGCGCCACCTCAGGCCGCGCCAGTCTGTGAGAAGCTAGTAAACTTGACTGTAACTGTCAAATTTACAATTGAACGCCACCGCAGGCCGCGCCAGTGTGTGAGAGGGCTTACGGTTATAAAATAAATCATACTGGGATGACAGCTAAGTAACAGGTGTCACCGTACCCAAGCTGCGAAAAGTACTGTAAATCAACACCGATCTGCGCCCGTCCAATTTCAAGATGCGGTTTTTCTTATCCCGGTTATTTCGTTTATCTGCAGTTCTACACAAAAGCGTTCATTAATAAAGCGATGAATATTATTCAACAACGTTGGCATTTGAATGTCAAAAGACCTCTGACCGCAACGAGAAATACAAATCACCATAACATCCATTTCATTTCACGTAGGAAATGTTCATTTTAATGGTAATTCATTTCCTTCCTCAGAATTTTATGAAAGGCTGTTTTGAAGGAGAAATTAATGGAATAATTATGTTATAGCTTAGACAAACTGCGGGTTGTCGATGCTAAAATGATAATGAATAATTGATAGCCCTAATGGGACTTTGCAGTTATTTCACTGCTTCGGCATATTTTATGGAAATTATTGCTTCGTTTTGCATCCATATTATCTTTACCGCGTGAGCAGCGTGTAACGGTGTAACGATAACTGAAACTTTGTATTTAGACCATTATCGTGAATTTTAAAAGAAAATTAAGTTTAGTGGTTTTTAGAAAATAAGGAAACTTTCGAAGATAAGGAAAGGATTGTAGTACATTGCTACTTGTTTAAAAGTTTGAGAATTTCATTTTGAATCCATTTCATTTTTAGGCATTGTTCTTTAGCCCTTAAGAGAACCGTGCTCCGCGTTGAATTTTTTTACGCGAGATTTAGTTTTGTATTACATCATTCGTCAGGGAAACTCTGTTATCTGCCACTTGCCACTTCGGTTAAACTCCGCTCTCACGAAACCATGAGGCGCCAAATCGACGATGACGCACTTCGTGACGATCCTAGACGAAAGAGTACGTGCTCTGCGGTAGAGCAGTATGCCATAATATGTGTACTTGAGCTGTTAAGGGCGAAAATTGTAAAATATCGCGTTCTTTAAAACGCCGGACTGAATAGTTTAGAAAACAATAAGGACTGAATTTCAGATATATAATTCTTGACTAAGTATATGATTGTTAATCTAATTTAATGCTTAAAATATCCTCGATACAAATAAAACCGAAGTTGGGTCTTTAATGTCCTTTTTTAACACGCCATACTCGAACATAATTTTTCAACATTTTTTTTTTGTTTTTTTTGCTCGTAACGTACCTCTTATTGTGTCGCTTTTAGGCTCATAATCCTGGATATTAAACACGCGTATTTAATAACATTACGATACTTGTGTGTTATGGTTATATCCCGATTAAGTCACGTTGCCACCTTGCAGCAAGATGTATGCATGCACACGGTGCATTCTTAAACTAACCGGGTTGTACAGAATGTACAGCTTTTTTTTTAATCCTCGGCAAATGGATTCTTACTCGACTAAACAAATTAAATCATTTTTGTTAGTTAATTGACTTTTTCTTTTTGGATATGATATAGAAACGGTTAATTTAGTAAAACTATTCACTTTTGATAACATTTTACATGAATTAATAAAGATAACATTTTAAAACGAAATTATTTATTTTATTTTGTATTGGCTGTTTAGTGATTTCATCTAACGCGCGCGCACTGCGCAAACTTCACAAAAAAAATTGATGCGCGCCATTATAGGTTATTTCACAGATATTTGTAAACATTGTTAATGCGTGTTTGGTTATTAACAAAAATGTTGATTCGTGGTGACTAGAAAAGTGATAAAAAGAATGGACGCCACTAGAAATTCTTGACGATGTATTCAACATGTGAGTAAAAACCTGTTGACATGAATAAGTAAGGAAAATAACTTGGCAGGCCTATCAAATTTTCATCTTATGAAAAGCAAACGTCGTATGAAACGCGTGAGCTTTGATAATTACATCCTCGGCTCTCTTATCACGCTCACCTGCGGCTCGCGTGATAATTCCGCCTATGATGTAATTATCAACATACCTTACTTGTATCACAATGTACTATTACGACACATCAAATTAAAATAATTATATTTGACCTCACTAAGCTAGCTATTTATCGAAATTTGACCATAAAATCCATTCCTATTTAGGAATGGATTTAAAATAAAAGCAATACAATTTAGTATTGTTTTTATTTTTCTTGTGCGTGGAAGGCATAAGCGTGTCTCTCACAAGGGGGCGTGGATTTGAAGAATGGACTCGAATGAAGACATCCCCTTAAGGGGCTACCCGAGGTTTTCATCGATTTTTGACAAGTTTTGAATCGTTCTGAATACTTTTGCACTACAGATCCTACTAATATTATAAACGCGAAAGTTTAGATGTTTGGATGTTTGGATGTTTGGACGTTTGTTACTCAATCACGCTTAAACGGCTGAACCGATTTTAATGAAATTTTGCACGAAGATAGTTTATAGCCTGGATTAAAATATAGGATAGTTTTTATCCCGGGTCCACGCGGACGAAGTCGCGGGCGGAAGCTAGTAGAATTATAATTCAAACGGCTATCGGTTGTTCAATCTTTTATCTCCATTTGGTTTACCGGATTTCGTCAAACTAACCCCATTCCACCGTACCTACATCTTTGTATAGCTATACCTACATTATGTGGCTGTTTATAAAATGACAACGATTGAGCAATGTAACTCACGGAACTGACTTCTTTACAACGACTTACCTTAACTAAGTCGTTAACTACAACATAATGAGTGTACTTATGGCTCGTTAGTTAATCGTGGTCGTAAAAATCCTTCTTGTTAGTCTTTATAAAGGCAACGGGGACTCGAGGACAGGGACGGATCATTAAGAGCTTCAGTAGGTATAGCCCCACTCAGCGTCAATCAATTCTTTATGCACGAAATTGTCCGTAAAATGTTATGGATGGACAATACCTGTCAATAAACGTTCTGCGTGGTATAACAAACTATACGCATCTTCTCGTAATGTTGTATTTTTAGAACACGTAGATAACTACATGTTAAACCCTCACTTGATTTCGAATTAAAAAAAAATAGTTTTGGTTTGGTTTTTTTATCAAGGCAGCCATACCTTGCTTATCGCTTGGCAACCACAGTTGCCACAATCAGTTTAGGGGACCGCGAAATTGGCGACTGTGGTTGCCACAAGCAAGTGAGTAGTTAAATACTTCTACTACACTACTACTGTATAATACTTACTGTATTAGGTACTATATTCTCATTGCAAACAAAATGTTTCTTGTTGATAAAATTTCGTAGATATTCTGTTTCACCTACGCAATATGATTGTTATGGATTTTTAAGATTTCGCTTATTAGCGATAAGACCGCCTGTTGTCTACCCTTGTTTATGTTTACGCAATAAAGAATATTTGTATTCTATTGTATAAAACCTGGGAGCAGTGCCAATGCCAGCTATGGCAAAAATAGCCGCACATTTTTAAATTACTTACATGAAATGACATGTGGCTCGTTTCACGAATCTACATTTACAATTTTACAACTCTGAATCAGCGAGGTGTTTGACGAATCACGACCGGCGAATTGACCGGGTTTACCTCTTTAGACTTGTAATATTGTGACTTGTAGCTTCTTCTCTTCTGCATGTCACTAAGCAGGTAAACCACTAAACCTGTGAGGTACTTTTCTTTTTAACGAGGCACTAGTTAGTTGGTACTTGAGTAACATAGCTTCGCTCGTCTTCGTACCTATACCGACCTGCCTGAGTCTCTGTAGAACTACATTAAATTTTACTCAAAATGAACATTTGGCTAAACGTATGAAATGCGGAAAGTAATGATGGATAAGTAAAAAATTGGCTGTGAAATAAAAGTTGCAACAAGCCAAAGCTCAAATGACTGTAGCGGTTAAAGTCTTTCGGACAACTGAAAAATTTTAATTTCATCAAATGGTAAATTAAAAAAGTAATGAATTGTATATTCGGCTAACTCAAAAATACGAAAAGTTTTCGGAAAAACGGTATTCGGACAATTCATTTTAGTGATTGCGATAGGTTACCCTATTTTGTGAATATTGTTAATTCTCGGTCGGTGATATTATTAACCTATCTAAATAAAATTATAATAATGAATAACATAAAAAATGTTTTGTAATTAAGTAATGTACCTAGTCCGACAAAGTATGTATGAAAAGTTCACCCTCTCGTTCCCCTTTAATCAGAGGCGGATTGAATGTCGCGAGCGCCCCAGGCAAGCACCAACGGCGCCCCTCTAGAGATTATAGATTAAAAAATAATACGAAAAAAAATTGGAACCCCTGCCTGGTTGCCTATAGGGATAATCCGCGTTTGCCTTTAATCTTTCTGCCCTTAAGCTCTTTGCATTGAACGATGTATAAAACAACGAAACTGACACTTTTCATTTCAGAAACTTAAGATGTCGAGCGCCGGCGTAAAAGGTTACCTCGAGATCCTTGCCGCCATAGGTATGCTTCGAAACGTTTTAACGGATTACGCCATGGGCTTTAGGGAATGAAGGCAGCCACGGGATATGCAGCTAAGCCTTATTAAAGCCTCCATAAGTGCGGCGAATAGCCAAGTAGCTCCAAGACATGGATCGAAAAGTTTTTAAATCCAGAGGCTCTAGTATAAGTTTTACCGAAACAAAACGTTACGACCGCGTTCGCGTTTAGTTGTCAAATCTCATACAAATTGAGGGTAAAACGCAAACGCGATCGTAACGTTTTAAGACGCAAACGGGTGATTGACCGAGTAAAAACAATTATCAAAAAAATAGAATAAAAAGGCCAGCAAATGTAGGCTACCTTAACGGTATTTTAACCGTAATTGTATCAATCCATATTATTATATGTATTTGAACTCCACAACTGCTTTCGCATTATAAACATGCAGTAAGTATGAACGTTTGTTTGCTGCACTAATATAGTAATTACTGAGATGATGATGATGAAGATATGAAATGGCAGTATATGTAATTTTATATCTTACTAGCTTCCGCCCGCGACTTCGTCCGCGTGGACCCGGGATAAAAACTATGCTATATTTTAATCCAGGCTATAAACTATCTTCGTGCAAAATTTCATTCAAATCGGTTCAGGCGTTTAAGCGTGATTGAGTAACAAACATCTAAACTTTCGCAACTATAATATTAGTAGGATTATCATCATCGAAAGACGTCAACTGCTGGACATAGACCTTCCCCAAAGAGTGCCACAATGACCGGTCCTACGCCACCCGCATCCATCGGACTCCCGCGACCTTTTCCAGCTCATCAGTCCACCTTGTGTCTGATCATATCCTCAGGTGAAATTATGAAATGGACGGAAACCAACTTCAACATCGATTTCAATGCACACGTTGTCCAATACGATTGTAAATGACAATGTATCCTTTATCCACCCCGTTTAATATACATCCAATATGCATCGTATTCATTCGAAGTAGGTATATAGACACTGCGTCTATAAAGGAAGGGTCAGAATGAACCTTTTCTACGTTTTCTCGCCCCTGGCGCCTGTCAGTCAATATTTGTATCGTATGGTATGCAAAGAGCCTTCATTATAATGCGCATAATTTTATTTTATATTAGGAATTATTTGGGATCGGTGATTTTTGGGATATATCGTATGAAATATGTAGTACATTACGTACCTACCTAGGGCGGTGAATTCGTGAATGCCTCAGATCGCAGGTGTTTGTGGCCCGAACCGAAGGTGAGGGCCATAAATATGGGATCTGGGGCTTTACGAATTACCGCCCGTGGTGCGTACATAATTTTATTAATTTATTCAATATTGCATTGTCATGTACATAATAAGGTATTACAATCATTAGCCAGTTCATGACACCCTGTAAGGGCACACAATATTACGGTTCTATTCTATTAATGCTATATTCTAAGTATGTAAGATAAAATGATAAATTGACGTATCAGTAGGTAGTTTAATAACCTTTATGAATTAATTTAGTAACTCCAACATAGCAACGTCACCAAAACACTTTTACAATAATAATGGCTGATTGGGTTAATTTGTCAAATTATTATAGTAAATATTTATTTAATGTTAATGAATAATAAAGCGGTGGCAGCGATATGTCAAGTTACAAGTTTAAGATCCTATTCCAATTCGGTGTCATATTTATATCTTTTTCAAGAAATTAGTTGAGTGTGTAATAGGCTTTTGTTTGGAATTGAAAGTTTTATCATTTAGCTCGTAGTTGATAGCTTTAGGGATTTTATTAAAAAATTGAATACATTTATACTGTGGTCCATTCTTATACATAGCTAAGTTAGATCTAGGTAGTAACGACGTCGACGTTTTACGTCTTCTCCTGGGTGTGAAGTGAGATTTACCGCTGCGCCCGTGGGCGGTAAATCTTACTTACCGCCCAGAGTGACGTAAAAATATATTCAATGTCAGAAATCGTGACTAATAAATAAACATCGCTATAGCAATACGAGTATGACTTATTTGAAACATACCTTTTCAAATAAGTCATACTATAGACCATTCCTTCGCATTACCTTCGTGTGTAATGTTCATATTTTTAAGTCCGTATATTATATCGAAATAAAGTACAAAAAGAGAGATAATGTCAGGTATACCGTGTTTTAAGACCGGAATTCATTAAATTAAAGTTGTTCCCTTGAAGTGAGAGGAACGGAATTTCTTTTATCACCGTGTTCCGTCAACTTGGTCTGTAAATTAAATAACGAATGTCGTAGCATGCCGTTCTTATTTGATTAGCTGTTAGCACTAGACATTCGCACCTTTCCTTCACTCGGGGAAATCCAAGCAGTACAAAAGACGCTCCAACGACGCGCGTTTGTAAAAAGACGCGCCAGTGACGCTCGCTTGTATCGATACAAACGCGCCGTTAAAAGACGTGCAGGGATGCGCGCTTTTATCGATGCAAACGCGCCGTAAAAAGACGCGCAGGTGATGCGCGTTTGTACGAGTATCAATGCAAGCGCGCTGTAAAAAGACGCGCAGGTGACGCGCGATTGTATCAATGCAAGCGCGCGCGCTTACAGTTTGTGTAATTTTAAATTCATTCTAAAACATGAACATCCAACTTACTCTGTTACCTATTGTAACTTATCTCTGCGCTCTGCCTGTTTGGCCGGCCCACATCGCCATCATCAACCCCGCGTGGATACCGTCAAATTAAATGTACTACAACAAGATCTGATACTATTAGCATGTTCCATGCTTCCACTAAATATATAACGAATAGTTTTTTGTGCAGAGCAGGCAGGAGTTTCAACAAAGTTGTTAATTTAACGCGCCGTAAAAAGACGCTCAGGTGATGCGCGTTTGTATCAATGCAACCGCGCTGTAAAAAGACGCGCAGGTGACGCGCGTTTGTATTAATGCAAGGGCTCTTACAGTTTGTGTAATTTTAAGAGCGTGCAAACAAAAAGTTCGTATTTTAGCTAACGTAAGGCTTTTTCAAAGGCCATAGTTTCGTTCAAATGATTGCATTGTTAAAGTAAACTACGGTTTTGTATAGATAAACTCTTATTCTAGACCATACCATTGCTATAATTCTATTTATCTAAACGGTTATTTAAAACAACCAGGTTTTCGTCGGAGTGTTTTGCAAAAATACGCGTCAGAGCTATCTTTCAGGTAGAATATTTCCATTTTATACTTTCAAAAATGTATCGATGTTTGCCTTTCACAATGGAATTTATACTCTATTAGTACATAACAATCGCACTAGTTCTAAAATATTATTAAAAAATAGCACTACATCATGTCTAATTCGGTTAGTTTAAACATTTTTTTATTCACGTATTTGATGATGTTTTGGAAATCAAACATTTTGTTATAAAACTACAGGACTTGTTTAATATTACGTGATTTTTTTACGCTTATGGGTCATCATCCTCCTAGCGTTGTTCCCGGTTGTGCCCCTAAAGGAGCCCGGGGTCCGCTTTGACACCTAATTCCAAGATTTGGCATAGGCACTAGTTTTACGAAAGCGATTGCCATCTGACCTTCCAACCCAGAGGGAAAACTAGACCTTATTAGGATTAGACCGGTTTCCTCACGATGTTTTCCTTCACCGAAAAGCTAACGGTAAATATTCCGTACATAAGTTCCGAAACACCCATTCGTACGTGCCGGGATTTGAACCCACGACCGCCGCTTGACAGCCGCATGCCTGAACCACTAGGCTAGCTTATACGCGCCGGGCCTTCCCAAAGAACGGACGTATCGCTCTCGTCGCTGCCCAAAGGTCGGTGACCGAGCGTACCCGACACGCGCCTGACCAGCTGTAGTGCGTTTGCTACTGATTGATACTTGGTAAGTAATTTTACATGTTAAGTAAGTTTATTTATTTTATTGTTTCACAAAGCCCTAAAGTGATATAACTTTTTATAGAAATGGATAATAAACGAAACTTATTTGGGATGAAAAAATCCAATAATTCTACTTACAGCCAGACAAATTAAAAGTTAAGTCACCAATATTATTCATATACACCAGGTCATCAGTCCACCTTGTGGGGGGCCTACTCACGCTGCGCCTTCCGGTACGTGGTCGCCACTCGAGAACCTTTCCGCCCCAACGGCCATAGGTTCTACGTGCAATGTGCCCCGCCCACTGCCACTTAAGTTTAGCGATTCGGAGGGTTATATCGGTTACCTTGGTTCTGCTGCGGATAGCCTCATTTCTGATGCGATCGCGCAGAGAAACTCCCAACATAGTCCTCTCCATTGCCCTTTGAGTGACTTTGAGCCTTCTTATGAGGCCCATAGTAAGCGACCACGTTTCCCTGCAATACGTCATCACTGGCAACACACACTCTTTGGGGCAGGCCTATGTCCAGCAGTGGACGTCTTTCGGCTGATATGATGATGATTTATGTTTATACCGCACTTGCCTAGGGGTTATGTAACGATTGTATGAAATATTTTCGAGTTAGTAATCGTTTTATAAAATTCGTCATCAACATCATCTTAGCCTGCGGCGCGCGCCGCGCCCAAACCTTTACACATAGAAAGCTGAAATTTGGCATAGAGGCTTCTTTTATGATTTGTACTAGGGGTAAGGCTAAATTTATAGAGGATGAGAAGGGGGGTGGAATTCTGAATGAAAAAAACTTTGTTTTTTAAACTTACGATCATGTAACTGGGAATATACTCTTCAAAAGATATAAAAGAACATAATCATGTTTCACTGTTTCAGAAAATTCCGCCCATAGAATGATGAAAAAGGGGTTGGAAGTTTGAGTGGGAAAACTTTACATTTAAACCTACGGTTATGAAACTTAGAAAATGTACTTTTCAAGGGAAATCAATGTTTTTGGTAATAACTTTTTGTAGTAGAGATGAACTTTATTTTCAGACAGAAAAAGAATGAGAAAAACCGTCGAATAAGGGTGAGGACCAAATTCTTCGCCAGAAGTGGACGTCTTTCGGCTGATATATGATGATGATGATGATGATATGTGATACTGCAAAAACAAAGGATATTGCACAAGACAATCAAGGAACTCCAAAAAGAGCTCTTTTAGAATATATGTTGCCATATGTAATGCCAGTTCGGTGTGGACAGGAGAAGAGTTCCAGCTGTAAGACTGCAAAAATGAATAAAGATGACTGGTTTTGGAAGGAGAAGATGGAGCCAAAATTAATATTGAAAGAAATGAAATGGTTGATGGGGGGAAAGTAGGTCAATGTCAATTAGGGACATACTTGCCTAGGAGAAACTTAAAATATTATAATTTATTTATTTTCGAAAACAACATGATTATTTTATTTTACATCAAAAATAAAATGGATTCACTAAAAGATCGTCTATAGGTATAATAATTTGAACATTTTAAACTACACTAGTGGCTCGGATTTACTCGGACCAATATTCGTACGGCTTGTGTTTGTAATTTAAACACTGTTAGAGTCGGTCGAGTCTCCATACAAAACTATACCGTATGACATAAGAAAATAAGCGCGTCATCATCATCCCCTAGCGTATTAGCCCTTACGTATTGTAACATTTTACGTAATGGACTATTGTTATATTCAATTATTGGCGTATACCCGTACCGTCTGGTAAAAAGGTGGTTTTTGAAGATACGATGCGACCAAAAATTAAGAACAAAATATGTCTTAAATTTGGTATATTTCATTGCTTAAAAAGAATAAATACTATGTCAAAAATATGGATGGAAATACATGTGGTAGAGTATTGTAGTCGTATTGTGCTAATTCTCCAGAAACTGCTGTATTTGATCGTCACGTGTCATCATTTGCATGCATTCGTTTGATGGTAAACAGCATTTAGCATATCCACTATTTACTTAGTCAACCTCGTTTCTCATTCACCGAACCGAAATTAGTCCTTGGCTCTAGTTTAATAAAGCCCGTTTTTGAAATCCAAGCAAACGTGCTCATGAAAACGCGAGCAGCCTAAATCGAAACCTACATAAGTACACATTAATCACGACGTTGGTAACGTGATTGTTTGTTTTACTGATTTTGCTTTGAGTGTGTAGGTTTTATTGTCTGATTATCAGTACCATCAAAAATGGGATCACAAGGCTTACCTAATCAATTTCATGGAATTATTATCATTCAATTTTGATTCACAGAACAATTGTTGTTATGGTTACAATCAGTTACCCGTTTATGTAGAGTTCATTTGGGCCAGGACTTCGTTACTTTCGTAGATTTGAGTGCGGCTTCTCGCTCCCACAGTCCCACGTAAGCCGCGTCGCTCTCGCTGCCGCTGCCACTCGATGTCGTGGCCGAGCCCTTAGACCTTTGTTACGTGAAAAAATGTAGGTACGGAGTAACTAATCTTTTGTCTGGCCAAACGCATCATTGTAAAGATTATCTCCCTCCTGGATGCGTCGTTATCCTCAATGCTGACGGTCGTGACTCTCTCTTATGATCACCAAGTCTAAAGCTAGGTTTTCAGCGACACGTATTACGGCCGGTCAATTTGGCACTCTTTGGGGGAGGCCTATGTCCAGCAGTGGACGTCTTTCGGCTGATATGATGATGATGAAGGCACGGCTTCGTGGAGGTTTGGTATTGTTGGTCATCAGATTGGGCTGCGACCATTAGTCTTTTCCCCTCCACCTTTGTCGTTACAAGTCATTCAAGGTTGTCATCACTCTTCCAGTTGATATGGCCGAGGAATTGATTAAGTACCTATGTAAACGACAAGTACCTTGTAGAGTTCACACCAGTGTATGCTTTTCCTGCACTAATCTTTGTCATCATCATATCAGCCGAAAGACGTCCACTGCTGGACATAGGCCTCCCCCAAAGAGTGCCAAAGTGACCGGTCTTGCGCCACCCGCATCCAGCGGACTCCAGCAACCTTTACCAGGTCATCAGTCCACCTTGCGGGGGGCCTACCCACGCCGCGCCTTCCGGTTCGTGGTCGCCACTTGAGAACCCTTCCGCCCCAACGGCCATCGGTTCTACGTGCTATGTGCCCCGCCCACTGCCACTTAAGTTTAGCGATTCGGCTAATCTTTGTAACAAATAGTATATACTAAAAAAGTCTCAAATCCTCACTCTAAAAACCCTGTACTTCAAGGATTGATTTACCTAAATAAAAAGGTCGCGGAAAACTCATTCTAGTAACAACAACAATTACTGTTTTCTGGAGCAAAAATACTTCAAAACAAAATTTTCAGCATTCCATAACTACCGTAACCTCGACTCGGTTTGATTCATTTGCATCTACGACGAAACGCTTCAATAGTTCTGCAGGAATCGAAATTCTGCCAAGCATGAGATTTCACGAGCAACGTTGTCTGGTGAAGCGTAGATACCTAGGTACCTACGCTGTACAATGTAGTTTCTAGCGTGATGGGTCTTCCACGTTCATGAAACTTTGTAACAGAATAAATATTAATGTTACATTTCAATTCAACCCGTACAACTGAAATGTGCAGTGAAATCTAACTGCGCTGCGCTTCTGTGCGTGCAATATGAAAAAGTAGAATTTCAATATTTTCCTTGTTAGACATATCGCAATAATATTACTGCAGAGGCCGTGAAGTAAGGGATTGCTGGACGAGTTTGGAGTAGACGGCCGAGTCGTAGACGAGGCCGCATACAACGAGTCCAGCAAGACCAAGAATAAGAAGAGCCTTCTCTGGGCCAGCGTAGGAACTAGTACCCTTGTCGTCTCATCCATATGATAATAGATGATGATATTCTACTTGACGCCAATGAAATTAATATTCATATTACATTACTATTTAATAGCCGAAAAGTGTTAAAGTCCTTAGTGCTTAGTCCTTTAGTACTATACTATTGGTAGTTCTTAATACGCTAAATTAGGCCAATAGGGTAATCAGCTAATCACGTAATTTTGTAAACTCACGTTAGGCCATAGGTTAAGGCTCATTGCACGTAAAACCGATGGCCGTTGATGGTAAGGTTCTTGAGCGGCGACCACGTACCGGAAGACGCAGTGTGGTGGGTAGACCCCCACAAGGAGGACTCATGACCTGATAAAGGTAGCGGGAGGTCGCTGGATGCGGGAGGCACAGGATCGGTCATTGTGGCACTCTTTGGGGAAGGCATATGATGTTGATGACAGCATATAGATACCTATATAAGACGTTAGGTCATACTAATTTTTGGAGCAAATGATAGATGAATTCTAACGCTCGCTGGTAATAAGCTATAAAGAAGTAGATCTCCATGCGAAAAAAAAAAACAATTACTTATTCTGCAAGTAGGCCACAAGGGCACTTTTACATGTCAAACGGTAATATACAATAAAATAATTATAATCTTACACTATAAAAATTGAAAGAATTAATAATAATAGAATTTCAGCAGATTTAGGACCGACATAAACGGTTAACAAACTAAATGTCACTAAGTTAATTAAAACAAAACAAAATTGCAAAATATGACCATTACATTCGATATATAATCTGTATCAGCATTAACAAGAAGTTAATGATATTAATTCAGTATTCCAGAGAGGTATAAGGTCTCTAAGCTTTCAAATACAATTAATTTATTCTAATGTTCGTAGAGATGTATTTATACGGTCTCTAAGCGTCAAAACAAAACAAAAAAAAGGACATTCATGTACTTAAGATTGTCAAAGATGTACAGGGTCGGTCAGGGAGAGTCAAGAAACCATTTGAATTTTACCGAAATTCTTTCTCATTTGTGAGATAAACGCACATACGTGTAACGTCGTTTTAGGATTAAGTGTGTATGTGGGTGAAAGAGTAATGGACCATCTGTTATGCGTAGTGCGTTGGTACAATTACAGTGTAATTGTGAGTGATGGTTATCCTATGCCACCGTATTATTATGCGGGGGGAATTTTTCCAGCTACGCAGAGTAACCGTTTCAGGGAGCGACCACACCGGTGCTTAATTTTTAATTTTTAATTATTATTATTATTATTTCAGTAAAGCACTGTACAATGACTTAAAACTAAATAAAACGTCCCACAAAACTGTTTGCACAGTTTGACTGTGGGATCCATGAGTCTATATAATTTGAGGTAGTCTTAATGATAATGAGTCTATATAGAGTGGTAAAGTCCTAATCAGTCTATATAATTAGTAAAGTCTTAAGAAGTAAGAACAGCTTTAAATGATGTTGTATAAAGTGGATAGGTAACTAGATATAAGATATTAGGTATTTAAATACTATCGAGGTAGTGTTTCAACAGGGCTCTTTTAAATTTATTTATGCGTCACGTATTCTTCATACATTTTGCAGCGTTTTACGGTGCGTTAGCAGAGGCTCTCGTATAAGTTTTACTGAAACAAAACGTTACGATCGCGTTTGCGTTTTACCCTCAATTTGTACGGGATTTGACAGCTAAACGCGAACGCGGTCGTAACGTTTTGTTTCGGTAAAACTTATACTAGAGCTTCAGTGGTGTGGTCGCACCTTCAGTATTTCCGTATTTTTTCACTTTTCGTATCAGTTATGCTACTTTCATTTTTTTAGTTAGCATCAAAATGGAAAAGTAATAATTTTGTTTTAAGCAACGCCGCTGAATTGAAATTTGTCAAATGCAACTGGAGCAAAATGAGACGACTTTACTTCGTCTATTGCCCATATCAATTAACTTCTACTCGGAGTTGGGTTTTTCATCATATACTTATTAAGGCTGCACATTCGAAATTTTCGTGAAAATGAGTTGTTTTGTAACCGTTTTATACATTATAACGTAACATTTTTGCTGTAGGAAAAAAAATATCATAATCTGCAAGATATGCGACGGGTCATAGTTTCCGTAGAAATCCATTTTAACAATAAAAATTAGAGAAAAAGAAATCTAAAGTCACCTCTATTTATTCACTTGTAACCATTTTACTGCTCCATTTTTTATCAGAATAATATGAAATTTTATAAATTTCTTCATACAATAATGAACAAGGGCATCATTTTCTTACTTTCTTAATTTTCTTAAAAATTTATCTCGTTTTCTGAAATATTCCGCCAAAGTTCCTACGCCTCCCCGTTTTCGTCCATACGGTCAGTGCGGGACGAGACACGTTGCATGACGGACCTGTGTCAATTTGCGCTGCGCCGAAATTTTTAAATATTTGTGGAAATTGTGGACTATATTTGTTGCATAGAGTGGACAATCCGTTTTGTGATTCGTATAGTAGGTAACTAATAAACATTTGCGTATAGTTTAGTTTTTAGTGACAGATAATTTTGTTGCATAGAGTGGACAATCTATTTCGTGGTTTGTAAAGTAGTAGGTACTATAGACAAGACAGCTGACTGACCATCCGTGCACTTTATGTGCATTGTAATAAGGTTCTTGTATAAATACAGGATGGTCAGTTAACTGTGTTGGCGTTTACGTTTATTAACATTTACGTAGGTATAGTTTCGATTTTGTTTTTAGTTTCTGATGGGAAATAATAATAATAATAATAATAAATTCTCTATTTTAGGCCAGTTTGCCCATAGATTGTTAGTAACATACAAACTTACGATACTAGAGTAGAGAGAATAATTATTTTGGGTCTTTGGGGTTAAATAAGCGCAGGAGGAAAATACGTAATATCAAGAAATTTTACAAGAGAAGAGGAAAAAGAATACACAAGTAAATACCTATTCTATCAAAGTATCAAATATCTAAACAGTATCAAAATTGGGAAATCGCTAAAACCAGACATTTTATTAGTAAATATATTTACAATATCTATTGCTTAGGAGCATGAACAATTATAGAGACAATATTGTTTTATCTGCTCGTATTAATGACTGTCAAGTGTTGATAGAATAAGTTCTAATAAAAATAGTGGGCTTGGCAAATATTGTAACTACCTACCTATGGGTTACATGCCAACTCCAAGTTCGATACAGAGTTATTATTTGATATGAAACAAAGTATGGTTAACGTACAACTAATCTATAAGTATATATTTACCCGAGGCCGATTTCTGTACAGTCAGCATAATATATTTATTAGCAGCCAAGTTAGCCAAATATATCGGAACGTACATTCATCGAAATAGTCTTTGTTACTATAAGTAGGAGTAAGGAATGTGTTACGATATATTTGGCTACTTTGGATGCTACTAACTATCTGATGCTGACTGTACACGCCATCATCATCAAATCAAGGAAGTAGAACGTAATAAATATACCGAAAATTAGTTTAAAACTTAACAACCTTACACTTACACAAAAGGTAACGGACAGACAGACACACTTTCGCATTCATAATATTAGTATGGAGTATGGATATGGAAGTATGGATAGTATGGATTATATGTCTTTCCCGCTCACGGGACAATGATGTCCCGAACCTTTGGGAGGCGTGCGTGGAGCGCTGACCAACACGTAGAGGCCCTTTTGACATTTTAATGAAATGCAAGGAGTACACCAAGCGGATGCTGTCTCTGTCCGTGTCATGGGACGCACACAGAAACAGCACCCGCTGGGGTGTAAGAGTCTATTGCTAGTTGATGGAATCTAAATAAAACGGGTTATTGGGTGAAAATGATGGACTAGTAGCTGGGCTATTGGGTGAAACATCGGACGCCTGCCCAATAAAACTGTTTCACATTTTATTAGCGACATTAAAAAATGGCCTAAGGGCAACAGTAGGTATGTATTATTATTATTATTATTATTACCTTTATATTTTTTTCGCACTATCCGTCTCTCTCTTATTAGAATATTTAGTAACAGAGGTATAGTGCGAGAAAAATCGAAAGTATGTCGCGGCCGTCTAGTACTAGGCGTGCTGAGGGCCTACCGCGAAACGAAACCCCTCGTGTATCTCCCTCTCTGTCGCGCTTGCTAGTTCGAGCGACAATGAGAGTTATTCGAACGAATTTCGTTTTCACTATTAGCACGGCTAGCACGAGACGGCCGCGACATACTCTCTCTTTCCTAATGTTCTAATAAGAGAGAGACCGATAGTGCGAAAAAATCGAGTGTATGTCGCGGCCGTCTCGTGCTAGCCGTTCTGACGGAACTACACTAATCGTAAGTAAATAGTATTATAATAGTAGGGACATAATTTTTGAACTTAATTTATGTATGACAAATATCACGTTTCAATTAAGCATGACAAATGTCACCCACCCACGTCCACCCTTGCATTGGTAACGATGCGCGATGACGCGTCTGTAACTTAATCTATGTAACGCTTAATAAACGACGGCGGGTTGTGCGACTTGCGCGGGGAGAGGGTCGAGGCTCCGCCCATACGCTCAAGGACTTTAGCGGGTATACGAGCCTTAAACGAGCAATATCTGTGTGTTCGAAAACGGTTATAATGATTTCAATGAAAGGAATGTAGGGGCAGGGGGCGAAAACTCGATTTAGCTGGGTCTCATGTTTCTATTTTCACCCGAGCAGAGCTCGATCGCCCAGGAACTGCTTTTAATTAATGTTAAGTGAGGTATGTTGATAATTACATCCTCGGCTCTCTTATCACGCTCACCTGCGGCTCGCGTGATAATTCCGCCTCTGGTGTACTTATCAAAGCTCACGCGTTTCATACGACGTTTTTCAACACATTTTGCGAGGAAAAAATCCTTTTCATAAGATGAAAATTTTATAGGCCTGCCAAGTTATTTTCTTTACTTATTGGTGACAACAGGTTTTTACTCACATGTTGTATACATCGCCAAGAATTTCCAGTGGCGTCCATTCTGTTTATCACTTTTATAGTCACCACGAGTCAACATTTTTGTTAATAACCAAACACGCATTAACAATGTTTACAAATATTTGGAAAAATAACCTATAATGGCGCGCAACAGTTTTTTTTCGTGAAGTTTGCGCAGTGCGCGCGCATTAGATGAAATCTCTAAACAGATAATACAAAATAAAATAAATATTTTCGTTTTAAAATGTTATCTTTATAAACTCATGTAAAATGTTATCAAAAGTGAATAGTTTTTCTAAATTAAACGTTTCTATATCATATCATATCCGAAAAGAAATAGTCAATTAATTAACAAAAAGGATTTAATTTATGTAGTCGAGTAAGAATCCATTTGCCGAGAATTAAAAAAAAAGCTGTACGTTCTGTACAACCCGGTTAATTTAAGAATGCATCGTGTGCATGCATACATCTTGCTGCAAGTCTTAAAATGCAGTCTTTATCTGTCATCAAGAAAGTATTTGTAAAAACAAATCACATTAAAATTATCCGAGAATTGTCAAGTTTTGTGAACAACGGGAAATTTTACATAAAGATTTAGGGCATTTTCTTGAGATGTATCTCATCTCTAGTGGCGTCACCGTGTAAAGAAATGCCCTTATATCATCATTACCAGCCAATATCCCTCCTCCTGCTGGTCACAGGCCTCCTCTCACTAATTAATGGATGAGTGGGAATGGATACTTAGTAATGTTTTACGTCCAATCGTAATCACTGGTGCCATTTCTCATCGAGACAAATAGCAGCCCTGACTCGTTGTTATTTCTCATCTCACATTAATGTGACGACAACATTTTAGTACGTTTGATGTCGCATTAATTTACATGACGTCTTCAGTAAATTGACCCTCCTATACCCACCCAGGGACGTCCAAGGGCAGACCGAGGCAGGATGTAACTTGAGTGCTGGAGTCTATTCGAGTTATCATTTTGATTTTGAATCGATTTTAGTAGTTTGGTATTTTGAAGATATATGTATTTTTAGTGACGTCATCGAACCGAAAGTTAATACATTCAGTACCAATTTTTTCGTAGCGCCACGCTCGTAGCCGGTGCCGTGGTTTTATTATTAAGTAGCGGAAAGCGTTGTCGAACACAGCACCCGCTAGGCGGGCTCTAGCAGGGAGCGTATTGATTAATACATTCAGCGCCAAAGATTTCTTTCCGATACGTTCGTAGCAGATACATTAATTTCGCACTAAGTAGAGAAAAACAGGTATACCCGTAGAGCGTCCACCAACAGGGCTCTTGATAATGCTAATATAAAAAAACCGGCCAAGTGCGAGTCGAACTCGCGCACGGGGGGTTCCGTACCATTATCTATAAAAAGGGCAAAAAAAACACGTTTGTTGTATGGTAGCCCCTTAAATATTTATTTTATTTTGTTTTTAGTATTTGCTGTTATAGCGGCAACAGAAATACATCATCTGTAAAAATTTCAACTGTCTAGGCTATCGCGGTTCTTGAGATACAGCCTGGTGACAGACAGATGGACGGACGGACTGACAGCGAAGTCTTAGTAATAGGGTCCCGTTTTTACCCTAAGGGTACGGAACCCTAAAAAAATGTATTTTGAAGCTTCTGTTTGTCATCAAAGTATTGTTAAGTCAACCACTGCCCAACTGATAGAAAATACCAAACTAATGCCAATTCAATATCTTCAGTAAAATAGACACCCTGATTGCTGAGCTAAATGTAGCGGGATTCGCCGCACGCTTGCTTCCGAGTCATTTCCGACTTTATAGGTTACATTTAGCAAATAGTCTGCTTAATTCTCCTTTAAGTTTCGGATTATGGACGTTATTCTGTTTTTAACAAGGTTGTTTTTTAATCACGCAATTCAGTAAGATGCGAGGTTGAAGAAGAAACAGTTAAAATGACAGAACTAATTGGTTTGTAATTGGTGTATACAGTTTATTAGTATACTGATAATTATTCGCTTTGTCACAGCAACATGTTATTCTAAAATTGTTGTTCTTAGTTAGAGTTCTACATAACATAATTCAACATAACTAAAATCTGAATATAGTACCTACATTGTACCTCTGAATTGCCAAGAGGGTTTAATTTTAACACGAAAACAACACTTTTTCATTTGCATACCTTTCACAAATTCGTGGAAATATAAACCCAAAATCTTTGTGATAAACATGTAATTAACACGGCAAAACCATCGCCACGTGGCCGCTAGCGCACTGGCCGGCGATAAAGAAAAATGTAAAAACACGGTCGTGTTTTGTTTTTCTCCTGGAAGAACTTTTCACTAGCTTACGCATTCGTTAATAAAAATCTATTTTAAATGTGTAATTAACATAAAACTTTATGATTTATGTTATTGTACAGTTCTCGATGTTATTACCTCTGCTCGTAAACAGTGTATAGTTAATGCATATTAAAGGCTGCCATTTATGCAGGTATGTTTTGTATATAAGGTTTGTTCAGTATACATATTTTGTTAAACCCAATCCAAGCCTCGTTTAACCGTCACTGGGACACCGGATGTGTTTTATCCAGCAATAACAAAAAGGATTGCTACTAGTCCTTTATGCCTGGTTAATCTTCAAACCGCTGCTCGGCTGCAGCTTATAATTTCGTCTGCGCCGCTGCCTCCAAGCTACCTGAAGGTTTGCTCTAGACCTGCCCAGCCCAGCGGGAACTCCGAGGTTGACTAAAACCTGCGGTTATCACATCCCAGACTACTGCCGTCTCTACTATTCAGGCCAGTACCTTTAGCTAGTACAGGCTCCGTACTGATTGAATAATAGGGTAGATGCAGCTATAATATTTACCATTATTTTGTAACCAGAACGTCGAAAAAACATAAAATAATAGCCACTGAAACGTTTTTACTTTAGTTTATACTGAACCAATAATTAGGATTTGAAGTTATGTGAAACGGACCTTGTTTTAATCAAACAATCAGCGCCGCATGGACCTAGGGTTGCCATCTCTAAAATTTGGCAACCAGGACAAGACGCGTGAAAACCCCGGATTTTGGAGCCCAGAACCCGGACATCGCGCCGCCGTCGCGTCGCTCCGCGGCGCGGCGGCCCAAGACTTCAAATTTTTAAACCCGGACTACAAATGAAACGCCGCCCGGACGCTCCCCGGACGCCTTTTAAACTAGGACACGGATGGCAACCCTACATGGACCTATGATACTCAGGACAGCGAATCATATTTCCCTTTCTGTCACACTTATCGAGATTTTTATATGCTATCAGCTCGCTAACACGTGTTATTATTATTACCATAGCTTGTCCTGAGTATCATAGGTCCATGTAGCGTCGTGACGTCACTCCTGTCAAAAGTCAAAACTTATGGGGTGTATATATGTCATGATTTGTCAGCCCCAATTTATCAGAAGCTGACTAATTGCTATCGTTTGGAGGCATGTTGCGCTGCTGATCCAAGTGTCAAACGAGTTGTACTGAGAAATTGCATGCACATGTGGTCGGATTTTTACATCTGTACGCTACACCCAATTATGACTTCGACATGTTGTACTGACAAATTGGGGTAAAATCACATAATCTGTATAGCCCATAGGTAACTGTATGACATCTAGGGACGAACCACGGACAAACTGATATGGTGAAGTGACACACATGAGTGACGTCACAGGAACTGTAGATCCGTTTAGGCGCATAAGTTTAAATTGACAGTTTGTAACAAGAATTTTTGACTAAGTATAAATTCTAGTATTTGAATTTTTTTATACTTTCGTGGTCTATTCTACATGCGATTCTTTCAAATGAAATTGAAATTATTGCATCTTCCCTATTGACCCATTCTGTACATATTTATACTTTATTTTATTATAATATTTTGTTGTACACATAAACTATTAGTTTTATTTCGTACCTGCCGGCTAGCCAGGCTACACACCGCTGCCATGAATTCCAAAACAGGACCAATTTTAATATCAAAGAAAACCAGTACTTACGTCTTAGTTTCCTGTGAACAGAATATTTCTGAAACCTAACAATACTAGTATATCTGAGCCTTTTAGTGTTTGAAAACCGAAATTCACACAATTTACGCATTTCAAAGCTCAGGTGAAGCGTTCGGAGGTTCCATTGTAACCGAATATCTCCACAGACATACAAGGTGATGCTAATGTACCCGGCACATTTAACTTCACGTTGTTTCTGAGGTCACAAGGAGCAGAAAATCCTTGTCTATTAAAATAGTAATATTTGTATATACAACGTGCCTCTACTCTCTGGTCATTAAACGAGATCCTGAGTAGTTCCTTCTCATGAATGTTCTGAAATGGTAAATTATTTGATTAGATGAACATAAAAAAAATATTAATAGTTAAATTAATTCAAATAAATCATCAATAAATAGGAGCGTACTGTATCAGTCGATCACTATGCACAGTGTGTTTTTTGACCCAAAAAAGTGACATTCTCCTTTTATTAGACAAATCTATTGCTTGTATCATTACAAATGCGAGACGAGATGTCCCCTGTGCCGATTTTCAATATTTTTTCAATTTTTATTTTTTAAGTTTGTGTGTCTGTCACGAATGGAAAACGAAAATTATTTCTAATTTATTAACGTGGCATTGTTTTATGTGGCAATTGAATGCGCATATTAATCCGATTTCACTTGCTCTTAAATGTGAATAGACTCGTCGCAAAAAAAGAATTTCTCCTTTTGGGTTTTTATTTTTTATTTCCATTTCTAGGTTGAAGGTCGTCTCTGGATGAGTGAGATAGATTCCTTATAATTGGTTGTATAACGTCTGAAAATGAGATTTACAAAAATGTTCTAGAGCTGTCACTAATATTGACGATCCAGGATCTCTTTCCAAAAATGGGCAGGTGCTCCGTCAATTTGAACCCAAATCCGCCGAAAACTCTCGAGACTGGTGCTGTCTAAGTATTCACTAACAGGTCCATTTAGCAGCTCCAGGAAACATCCACGATTTAGTGTTCCATCGATGAATAGGGACCTACTATGTCATTTCCGTGGATACCAGCCCAAACATTCAGAGAAAACCTATACTGGTGGGCAGATTTACGACAAACGTGTGGGTCATGCAGACTCCAATGATGATAATTGTGGCGGTTCCACATACCATTCCGCGTAAATGCGCTTTCATCAGTCCACGACACTTCAGATAAAAAGGCAGGCTTCTCCGCGATTTTTGCCTGTAACCAACGACAATACTCTAACCTCACAGGCCTATCGCGAGGCAAAAGTGCTTGCACCTTTCTAAACTTGCAAGGATGCCATTTCTCCCGTTTCAAAACGTTGTGGATAGCGTCACGGTGGATATTGAATAGACGTTCTGCTCGAAGCAAACTTGACTTCGGATTTGATTCGAAGAACTCAAGAATTTAATCTTCTTGCCGAGTAGGTAATTGCCGGCTTATTACGCCTTCTCGGTTAGTTATCGAGTCCACCCGCCGATTATTTCTGATTCTTTGTATGGCTCTTGTTTGTAAGAACGCGAGTTGGTAGGACATCGCCTATTTTCTCCTTATCGCTCCCTATAAACTCCCAACACCAGATTACCGTTGTACTGACACTCGCCATAAATTAAAATCATATTTACATAATCATCAGCAAAATAATGAAATGCCATTTTAATAAATATTCTTTCTAGTTCCGAGATTTTTTCGAATATAAAAATTTGTCATGTCAGTGTCACGCTTGATTAGTGTCATTATTGAAAAAGAAAAGCCCTTGTGTCGAGTGCCTGGGTTTTGCGGTTCAAAGAGGTTTATCAAGTTGAAATACTCTTTAATCACCGTGTATTCTGACGACCGGTTAGCCGCGGTTAGCGATTAGTTCAACTAAAAGTTCAACTGGTAGTACATATGATACACATGCCAGATGTAAACAAATTACAATAGATAAAGACTGTTAAAAAAATCTTAAAAGAAGGTGGTTCAAAATACGTATTGACATATACGTCACATCCGATTGTTCCCAGGTCTTCACGTTCCCAATTTTGCACATGCACAGTTCTTCACAGTCTCAATTCCTCACATGCCCATTTTTCACATTTTTAGATTTTCACATTCCGTAGTCGGTTCTGGCCTTCGCCGGCCGCTGCCCTGGCACGCTCGCTTCGCTCGCTCGGCTTGCGCGCTGTAGGGTCGCAGTACACCTAACACTCCTCGCTTCGCTCGTCGTCGTCCCCCTATTGCAATGAACAAGTACAGTTGTACTACCGGTCCTCCGTACGTCCGTCTTACGGTGTATCATTTGTACTACCAGTTGCACTACTTGGTAGTACTACTGTCTCAGGGGGAAAAAAGCAGACGTTTAGGATCGTTTGTCCATCATAATTAAATACTTTCACTTTCTATCTTTTTGTGCCAAAAGTCTTTTTCCATTATTTGGGGTTAGCTTTCCTAGTTTGCCTTCAATGAAAATGTTGCATTATTTGAAACGGACTTGAAACGTTTTGTTTGAGTAACTGTACTAAGGATGAATTTCGCAAATAATAATAAAGGCCAGACAGAGATACACAAAATCGATGATCGAGTCAAGTGCGAGTCAGACTCGCGCACTGAGGGTTTTCCGTACACACTTTCACAGAACATATAGTCTTTTCCCTCCTATTATGGAAAAATCTTAAGGGGCTACCCGAGGTTTTCATCGATTTTTGACCAGTTTTGAATCGTATCTCCTTTTTTTGCAATACAGATAGAATTATTAGTCAAACGGCTATCAGTTCTTCAATCTTTAATCTCCATTTTTGTCTATCGGATTTTGAAGGAGATGAATACTTCATTTTGTATGATTTTAAACATTGTCTAAAAAACACTTATTTCGTATCTCTGTTGACGTGAAAGATCTAACAAATACTAAATCTACACATTTGGGTTCACCTTTGACGTCTCTAAAAACGTGTCTAGGGTTTTCATTTTAAACTAATTAACACAAAAGTTGTGGCAGAAAACCAGTTTTTTGGCCTAAAATTGTTCAAGTTTGATGCCAAATATCTCGAAAACAATGAAATTTGAAGTAAATATGGGATTGCTTAAAGCCGTTGTTGTTAATATAGTAAGCTACAAAAAACATTAGAAAACTAAGAGATTCAGATCGAAGGTCGTTGGCGTACGGGAGTCCCTTAACAACGCCTAGAAGAAGTTACTGTCTGGACCGTAGAACTCTGTATGTATGTTTGTTTTTAGCGATAATCTTTTATCGCGTGAACCGATTTCAATATTTTTCAGAATAGTATAATGCGAATTTGAAGAAAAAAAAATACAAACCAAGGTTACACACTTAGTCCAGAAACTATTTTTGATGTTTCAAAGAAAAATAAACTAGGTAGAGATAGCGTTATATTGTTCCTGTAGTATTTATGATACAGTTAATCTTATGCAATAATGAAAAACGAATTCGCTCGTTAAACTTCGGAGATAATTAATGATATTTTTTTCAACATTTTCCTTCATAAAAACCAAACCTGATTCACTGTTAAATAAATGCTTTAGAAAGTGCATCAGCTCTTTCATTTGATACCCCACTTGACCCGGTTACTAGACATTGAAAATTTACCCCCTCACATCCTAAATTTTTCATGGAAAATATAAATATATGTTTAAATTATCCATTCTCCATAGACAGATGGGCGGGCAGACGGACAGACGGACGAAGTCGCACCATAAGGGTTCTTTTTTACCTTTTTGGCGTTGAATCCTAAAGAGGTCGAATTGAGTTAACTTTAGTCTCTAATAATATGATTCAAAGATATGCTCTGAAAATCTGTCGTTTACCTCGCGACCACGTTGTAAACCTTCGATCCAACCTCCGTAACACAATACCTATACGGTTTGCTAATTTGGTAATCCCTCGTCACTATCCGACATCATTACTATAGATGAAGCAATCTCCTTGTAATTATCTTCAGTGGGACATAAAGTAAAGATGACCTAATGGGGTTGTCATCGTTTCTTAATGGACTTTCTGACGCGCTCTATAATTGAAAGCGACGTTGGGGTTAATAAGTTTTTACTTAGTTGTAACAAAACGGCTTTATCTACTCTTAGAGGAGATCAAAAAACTATACAGAAACTATAAGGGTTCCTTGTTGACTACGGAACCCTAAAAAGGATATGTTATCATAATCTTCATGATCATAGGTCTTCTTCACGTTATTCTATTAAATTTGATTCTGGGCTGTCCCCATCCAGCTACATCTTGAAATACTCTTAAGGTTGTCAGTCCAACGAGTTGCAAGACGTCCTACATTACGTTTTCCCAATCACAAGTCTCTACTTAGAACTATCGTCTACTTCAACGGTTGTCGGTTCTACGGCAGACATAATCATCTGCCACTACAGCTCAGCCTGCTAATTCTTCTATGTCGTTAACCTTCATCCTTTGACGAATATGCTAGTTGCGTATCTTATAACGATATGACAATCTCCGTAGTAAGCCGAGTGACCTCGAACAGTCCAGCGGTGTCTACATTTTTGCAGCGTCTCTGAATCAGGGACATGACCCCTTCTGCCAAATATGGCGGATTGAATACCGGAGCAGAAATGCCGGGCACGGGTTCATTGCGTTGGGTCCTTCGACCACGAAAGGGGACAATAATTTGCAGCAAGGAAAACTGCGCAATATGACATACTTGCTCATTAACATGCCTACGGAAGTTGAACAAGTACCATTGTATCGATTTATCTATAGATACCAAACAGCTTAAGTATTTATACAATAATAATGACTTACGACGATTTACTCCAAATCGACGCAAAGAATAGGTTCCAGTCAACAAACTCAGACACGTGATATTATCACGCAAACTCTGACGTCGCGCCATAAATTACTGCTTACCGTTAAAGTATATGTACTAACAAATTGAGTCTTTATGTGTCGATATGCGTCAACATTTTTTATGTCGCAATGACAATATATGACAATCGCAGTAATGAACATAAAAAGTGTTTCCTTCCTGTACCTACGACATAAATAAACATAATACAAACGATTTTCAACCCCCGACGCAAAGAGAGGGGTGTTAAATCCTACTATAATATTATAAATGCGAAAGTTTAGATGTTTGGATGTTTGGATGTTTGTTACTCAATCACGCTTAAACGGCTGAACCGATTGGAATGAAATTTTGCACAAAGATAGTTTATAGCCTGGATTAAAATATAGGATAGTTTTTATCCCGGGTCCACGCGGACGAAGTCGCGGGCGGAAGCTAGTATGTTATAAGTTTAACGTGCCTCTGTATCTGTGGTATCGTAGCTCCCAAACAGATGAACCGATTTGAATCCTGTTTTTTTATTCGAAAGCTGACATGATCCCGAGTGTTCTTAGCAATGTTTCATGAAAATCTGTTCAGCCGTTTTGGATTTATTGGACTTTAAAATGAAAATGTCGGGGGTTTTTCAATTTTTCTAAGTTGTAGTGAATACATCTGTAGATAAGGAATATTACTAAACAAAGCTAACATTTTCAGCTGTTCAGATATTCATACGCAAATTAACTCTTCTACAATTTTAAATTTGTATGCAATCAAATATTTTTTTTGTATTTGACAATATAAAAATTAAAAATTCCGTGTTAGTCATTCCCGCTGCACTGATATTCCGTTAAGGCGATGCCTTGATTTGAGTCGAACACGCCCCTAGACAGAGACAGGCTGATGCCTTCCGCGCACGAGGAAAAGAGATGTAACACTCTTCGGGAATGGCTTTTTTGGACAAATTTCGATAAATACCTAACTTAGAGAAGTATTATTAAAATTTTATAATGTGAGATTTTAGATGAGATAAAATACTATAGCTTGTGTAAACTTGATTGTGTCGTAAAATAATGTACCGTTTGAGTAGGCTGAGTAAAAAAAGGAAAATACAGACCCAACTTTGGATTTTTTTTCTATCGAGGAAATTTTAAGCAATCGTGTATCGATAAAATCAGATAAACAATCATATAGTCAAGAATATCTGAAAATCAGACCTTATTTTTTCTTAATCTAGTCAGAACGGCGTTTCAAAGCACGCGATAATTTCCAATGCAGTCTGAAATGTCTGAATGTGAATACGAGTAGTATTTGCAGTAAATACGTCATGATCGGAACAAAGGGGCCGCTACACATGACAATTATACAAAGAAAGCGGTTGTGTCAACGTGCTTGTATCCATAGCTCTGCCAGGATAGAATATTTAATATTTCCAACAAATTAATCATTTGTAAACTCTAATTTCAACTGGAGGCTAGTTTTGCTAAGTCGTCAAAAACAGTTTGTTACAAATTGATTTCATGTGAAATCAATAATAATAGATTATTAAATGTTTTTATTTTTTATTTATTTTGATGAAAAGCGATAAAAAAAAACTATTTTTCTGTGTGGGTAACCTTTGTTTTATTTTTTTATTCATTTCTCCAAATTTATTTTATAGCGCTCATTAGTGTTTTGTACCGTTCTCTTATTACACGGGGCTAGATTTAGTTACGGACAGCCCTATTAAGTATTCATAAAAGTACATTATTTAATCGTACTACTTGGTGGATACCATTCCATTCCATCCTATATTCGCACCGGTCGGTTCGGACCTCCTCGTCAACTTAACTTTTTGCCACTCGCCACTAAAATTGCGCTAGCTCAATCTCTCCTTCTTCCCATTCTAAATTATACTGATGTTTACTATATGGACCTTACTGAGGACCAAATGAACGAACGAATAAAGCGACAGTCCGCTGTTACTAGGTTTTTATTAACCTGTTTTAATAGTAATATTTTGCCCGGGGAACTCGCTTACGAGTATATCGTAGGTCCATAAAAACTTTCACCCTCATTTGACCCTCTTAGGGGATGATTTCCGGGATAAAAACTATCCTATGTCCTTCCCCGGGATTCAAACTATCTCCATAACAAATTACATGTCAATCGGTTCAGCAGTTTTAAGCGTGAAAGACAGACAGACAGACACACTTTCGAATTTATAATATTAGTGTGGCGACAGCGGTTTGAAACCTCTATAGATTTTAGCCGCTGATCGCACTGGCTACCAATAGAGAATGACAGGGTGTTGTTGTCAGGATTTTGCCGGAAAGTATTGTATATTTTATGGTGGTTATTTAGTGTGAATAAATAACGTGGATAATTAAATCAAAATATCACAAGTGTGCGAGTAACATTACCATTACACGGTTGATTCTCACGACGAATTCTCACGTGGGTTTTATTTGAACTTCCACTTTGTTCGTCCATAAATGTCACGGAAATGCGTGCATGAATCGTGCGGAAAAGTTCTTAAGACCTGCTGGAGCTGAGCACTATTATTAAATAAATAAATAAATATATTCGGACAGTCTTACACAAAATCAACCCAGCCTATGCTCAAACTAAGCAAAGCTCGAACGTTGGGTATTGGATTATATATATATTTATATAAATAAATACTAAGAAATACATAGAATCATCCATGACTCAGGAACAAATATTCGTGCTCATCACACAAATAAATGCCCTTACCGGGATTCGATCCCGGGACCTTTAACTTTGTAGGCAGGGTCAATACCAACTAGGCTAAAGAGGTTGTCAAAATAAACACACTATAATAATAAATACGAGTAAATAAATATAATATTCAGCATTTCATGGTTTAGGAAAACCAATAGTCTCCATACATTAAGCATAAAACGTCAAAAAAGGCTCGCGTTAATCACATCGTAAAGACAAGTGAATGCACTGGTCACTTTCTGACACAGTTTGATAGAAAAAGTATCAGTTATCACGTGTCAAATGTGACCATTGTATCTGGTTCCAGAAAGTGGAGTTAGTAATTGAAACGTTAAAGGGTGTAGTGCTTGTGTTCGGTGATTTAAATTTGAACCCGGTTTACACATCCCTAAGTATTTTATGTTATTATTGTTATTTTTGTACTCTTTGTGGCTTAAAAGAGAGGAATGAGGTGATGAATGCACATGGAGGGAAATTAGATGTCGTGCTGGTGTCAGAGCGCATCCCTAATATTACAGTGTTAGAGATCGCGGGCGGAGGACTGGTCCCGAGATCAGATGCTTATCATCCCCCTTTGGAGATTTCGGTTCGTGCGGGATGTTTGGCGCTTCGACCCCCATCAGAAATATTGGCTCCTAGCAATGTAGACATGCGGCAGGACTGGAACTTTTCTAAAGGCAATTATGAACTTTTGTACAAATTAATTTCGGATGTAAGCTGGCAGGAAGTTCTTAGTGCTGTGGATGTAGACAATGCCGTTAACACCTTTTATACAATATTATATCGAATTTTTGACCAGTGTATACCGAAACGGACTCGTTCAGGGAAAGCTAGTAGATGTTACCCCGTTTGGTTCACTCCAGACCTGATAAGTGACCTAAAGCTAAAAGGTAAATTACATCGAGAATGGAAATCCACAAAAAACAAAGATGTTTATAACAAATTTGCAAAACTCAGGGCTGATGTGAAACAACGTATGGCGTCCGTGTACGACGTTTACCTTGATCGAATCCAGAGTAGGGTAAAAGATAATCCTCGCGCGTTCTGGCAGCACCTCGACAGCCTGAAGTCAAAAGGTGGGTTTGTCTCTAGCGTTAAGCTCAATGGGAAACAGTTTGCTGGAAGTGAGGTGGCCAGCGCGTTTGCTAGTTACTTCTCTAGCGTATTCTTGTCGGATATCCCGATCCTGGACCCGAATGTTCTAGCAACCGGGGATCAGAGTCTTAGTGCCAACATACACGTTGCCTCAATATCAATAGAGGATGTGGAGAAGGGGATAAAACGGCTCAAGTCCAGTTGTTCTGTAGGACCAGATAACTTGCCATCCTATGTTGTAAAGGGTTGTCAGGATCATCTGAAACTCCCCTTGCAATATATTTTTAATTTAGCTCTCACTTCTGGATCATATCCTCAACTTTGGAAGGTGTCCAGGGTGAGACCGATCCCGAAAGGGGGTGACGCCATACTTGTAGACAATTACAGACCCATTGCTATTCTTTCCACGTTGGCTAAGCTGTTTGAATCCATACTCCACCAGACCTTATCAGCGCAGATTAAACCTTACTTGAATGATGCACAGCATGGCTTCAGACCTAACCGCTCTGTAAACACAAATCTTCTGCTCTTGGTTGACAACATTTCTGAGCATCTTGATAGAGGTATCCAGGTTGATGTCCTTTATTTCGACTTCGGGAAGGCTTTCGATCGCGTGGATAACGATGTGTTGCTTAATAAATTGAACCAAATTGGTTTCTCTCCGAAGTTACTGTCTTTCTTCGCTAGTTATCTGCGTGATCGGCAGCAATATGTTCGACATGGATGCTTTGTCTCAGCTCCATATCATACCCGATCTGGTGTCAGTCAGGGATCCATATTGGGACCTTTCCTGTTCGGAATAATGATAAATGATCTCACAACTGTTATTAAGTTATCCCAATGTCTCCTTTATGCCGATGATTTAAAATTAGTTTACGGTGTGGAGCAATTAACAGATTGTGAGTCATTGCAAAGGGACATCAACTTGGTCTTCCGGTGGAGTATAGATAATAAACTTCTTTTCAACTCTGCCAAGTGTTGTGTCTGCACCTTCTGCCGTGCACATACCCCGATACATGCTCAATACATGCTCGGAGCAGAGCCTATCAACCGTGTCTCCAGTGTTAAGGATCTCGGTGTGGTCTTTGATTGGCGACTTACTTTCCATGAGCACATATTATCACTTGCTGAAAGCTGCTATCGAAGGTTAGGTTTTGTGATTCGCAACCTGCGCGACTTTCATGATCCCGGGGCTATCAGGCTAGTTTATAATGCACTCGTTAGAAGCAAGCTTGAAGCTTCGTCAATCGTATGGAACCCTCACGAATCAACTTATGCCCTATTACTGGAGAAAGTTCAGAAAACGTTCCTACGGTTTTTATATAAGAAAGTTTTTGGGTACTATCCATTCCTGTATCCCACCAAATACCTGTTAGGAACCTTAGGTTATAATTCGTTGGAGGTAAGGCGTAATTACAGTTTGTTGGTGACTGCGTGTCGGATCATACGCGGTGAGTCAGATTGTCCGGAGCTAGTGAGTCGCCTCGTGCGATTGTATACTCCAGATATCCCCAGGATAACTCTCAGGGCACGACGACGCGATTTATTGGCGGTGCCGGCAGCTCGCACTGTTTCACGCAGGAATTCGCCGCTGATCCGCGCTCTCTCACAACTGAATGCGCTCTTGGCATCAGCACCGGAGTGTGACTTAATTGCGTGGCGATGGATGTATGTGTGCGGTGAATGTCTGAGCTTCTGTGAGGAGATGGATGACAGGCAATCAACTGTACCAATGTAATTATATGTGTTTATTTTTTGTCTTTTGTATATGTCGTTTCATGACGCATTGGTTATACTGTAATGTCATGTTTCATGTTTTAATAAATAAATAAATAAATAAATAAATAAATAAATAAATTATATTATAAATGAGTAAATGTTGTCTTTTACTTTTATGTGAATAATATGTTTCTAAAAACGCCGCATGAGCAGAGCGGCTGTGGCTCTCATTACAACTTTCACAATATGGGTGTTGACACCAAATAAAACAACCAATATTATTGAATTTCCTCGAAAAAAGTATATAAATATAGTCAAACGAAGAAAAAAGTAAAGCATTGGATTAAATAATCACAATGAGCATAAGAAAATTAATACAATCAGGGAAATAATTCGTGTAGTTTTGTAAATTGGTACAATTATACCTTGTGGTGTCCAGATAAACATACTAAAGTCCTCGAGGGTGGCGGCTGTGCTGAGGGTGTAGCCCCCTGCAAACCAAGGTTGAAGGTACCTTTTTTCAGATTTTCGTACATATCTCGAATATCTGTAAGAATAGCGTTATAATAGCTTCAGACAAAAAATTCTACATAAAATTTCCTGCAAAATTGGTCATAATTATTTTTACTCTACCACCAATACTTTGGGAGCTACAGAGTGTTAAAGTAAACAAAGAGATAAAAAATAGTCGATTTAAGAAAACGTCGTTTTTTCGTAGTTGTTCATCATAACTATTATAATTACTTCAGATAAAAGTTTCTCCATAAAATTTCCTACAAAATTGGTCATATTTATTTTTACTCTACGATCGATACTTTAGGAGCTACAGGATGTTTAAGTAAAAAAATAGTTGATTTAAGAAAACGTCGTTTTTTCGTAGTTGTTCATCATAATTCATTTTTTTTAGGATAAGCAAGCTTAGTCACCTGCTTATCGAACATACAATTCCCATGTCGATCCATTGAGAATTTCTTAACAAAACAAACAAATAAAGCTGCAAAACCACTGATTTCTCACTGACATAGTTGTTCTCCGGGAAAGAGTGCAATTACGACCTGGTGATGTATGGAACAAGTGTAGGGTCTCTCCGTGTGACCCCCAGAAAAATCTGACATTTCAAGGTCATTAGGGAATGCAAAACCGGGTATTTTTGTATGGCGTAACCGGTTATAACCGGTTATGTTCATACAAAAATAACCGGTTCTCATTCCCTAAAGGTCATCAAAAACTGCACGCGGTTCCCTATGACATTTGATCGAGCACCCCTGACCTAGGTCTGACCGTTTAGCCAGGCTGTACTCCAACTTTTTACCCCGTATGTAGTATGTTTATCCGGACACCACAAGGTATAATTGTACCAATTTACAAAACTACACGAATTATTTCCTCTGATTGCCCACATTCGGCTTAATTTTCTTAGACTAAATGTATTAGTATGATTGTCATTTACTAAGGCGCTCGAGTGCCGTGGCGTCACAATCCCCGAGCGTTTTTTTCTCTCTAACAAGCAATTAATATATTAAAACGGTTGTAGCTTCGTAATTTTTTAAGGATTTACGTCACTAGGCATTTTTTTTTGCCGTCTTTCTTTTGGGGTAGTAATAAATTTTGAGTGTGCAATCCCATTTATGATAGGTCGTTGGTCTGCGATGTACTCTTTAACTGTTAAGCTACCCATTTCAGTCATTTGATCAAATCTCTGAATCTGTTTAGTGAAATGACGAAATCGGCCAAAAAAGGCAACTCGTTTTTTCATTTCACTAGATTTGTTTAGTGATTTGATAAAGCCCCTGAAACGCGTTAGTGACTTGACGAAACTAACTCGCAGAGTCAACTCGTTTTATCACTTCACTAGACACGTTTAGTGAAATGATGAAAATCTCAACTACAGATTAAGGCTCCACATTCGAAATTTTCGTGAAAATGAGTTGTTTTGTAACCGTTTTATACATTATAACGTAACATTTTTGCTGTCGGAAAAAATATATCATAATCTGCAAGATATGCGACGGGTCATAGTTTCCGTAGAAATCCATTTTAACAATAAAAATTAGAGAAAAAGAAATCTAAAGTCACCCCTATTTTTTCACTTGTAACCATTTTACTGCTCCATTTTTTATCAGAATAATATGAAATTTTATAACTTTCTTCATACAATAATGAACAAGGGCACCATTTTCTTACTTTCTTTATTTTCTTAAAAATTTATCTCGTTTTCTGAAATATTCCGCTAAAGTTCCTACGCCTCCCCGTTTTCGTCCATACGGTCAGTGCGGGACGAGACACGTTGCATGACGGACCTGTGTCAATTTGCGCTGCGCCGAAATTTTTACATATTTGTGGAAATTGTGGACTATATTTGTTGCATAGTGTGGACAATCCGTTTTGTGATTCGTATAGTAGGTAACTAATAAACATTTGCGTATAGTTTAGTTTTTAGTGACAGATAATTTTGTTGCATAGAGTGGACAATCTATTTCGTGGTTTGTAAAGTAGTAGGTACTATAGACAAGACAGCTGACTGACCATCCGTGCACTTTATGTGCATTGTAATAAGGTTCTTGTATAAATACAGGATGGTCAATTCACTGTGTTGGCGTTTGTACCTAATTAACATTTACGTAGGTATAGTTTAGATTTTGTTTTTAGTTCAAGATAGGAAATAATAATAATTTTTTTATTTCAGGCCCATAGATTGTTAGTAACATACAAAATTACGATACTAGAGCCAGTACGTCCTAGCTTAGGTCTCACAAATTTTTCAATAATTATTTTGGGTCTTTGGGGTTAAATAAGCGCAGGAGGAAAATACGTAATATCAAGAAATTTTACAAGAGAAGAGGAAAAAGAATACACAAGTAAATACCTATTCTATCAAAGTATCAAATATCTAAACAGTATCAAAATTGGGAAATCGCTAAAACCAGACATTTTATTAGTAAATATATTTACAATATCTAATGCTTAGGAGCATGAACAATTATAGAAACAATATTGTTTTATCTGCTCGTATTAATGACTGTCAAGTGTTAATAGAATAAGTTCTAATAAAAATAGTGGGCTTGGCAAATATTGTAAGTACCTACCTATGGGTTGCATGCCAACTCCAAGTTCGATACAGAGTTATTATTTGATATGAAACAAAGTATGGTTAACGTACAACTAATCTATAAGTATATATTTACCCGAGGCCGATTTCTGTACAGCATAATATAGTTAGTAGCAGCCAAGTTAGCCACATATATCGGAACGTACATTCATCGAAATAGTCTTTGTTACTATAAGTAGGAGTAAGGAATGTGTTACGATATATTTGGCTACTTTGGATGCTACTAACTATCTGATGCTGACTGTACACGCTATCATCTTCAAATCAAGGAAGTAGAACGTAATAAATATACCGAAAATTAGTTTAAAACTTAACAACCTTACACACACAAAAGGTAACGGATAGACAGACATACTTTCGCATTTATAATATTAGTATGGAGTATGGATATGGAAGTTTGGATAGTATGGATTATATGTCTTTCCCGCTCACGGGACAATGATGTCCCGGACCTTTGGGAGGCGTGCGTGGAGCTCTGACCAACACGTAGAGGCCCTTTTGACAATTTAATGAAATGCAAGGAGTACACCAAGCGGATGCTGTCTCTGCCCGTGTCATGGGACGCACACAGAAACAGCACCCGCTGGGGTGTAAGAGTCTATTGCTAGTTGATGGAATCTAAATAAAACGGGTTATTGGGTGAAAATGATGGACTAGTAGCTGGGCTATTGGATGAAACATCGGACGCCTGCCCAATAAAACTGTTTCACATTTTATCTCTGGCAGACGGTGATTCGCTAACTGCTAGATGAGCCCCTATTAATAGCGACATTAAAAAATGGCCTAAGGGCAACAGTAGGTATGGATTATTATTATTACCTTTATATTTTTTCGCACTATCCGTCTCTCTCTTATTAGAATATTTAGTAATAGAGGTATAGTGCGAGAAAAATCGAAAGTATGTCGCGGCCGTCTAGTGCTAGGCGTGCTGAGGGCCTACCGCGAAACGAAACCGAACTACGTTCGTGTATCTCCCTCTCTGTCGCGCTTGCTAGTTCGAGCGACATGAGAGTTATTCGAACGAATTTCGTTTTCACTAGCACGGCTAGCACGAGACGGCCGCGACATACTCTCGATTTTTCTCACACTATACCTCTCTTTCCTAATGTTTTAATAAGAGAGAGACCGATAGTGCGAGAAAAATCGAGTGTATTTCGCGGCCGTCTCGTGCTAGCCGTGCTGACGGAACTACACTAATCGTAAGTAAATAGTATTATAATAGTAGTATTATAAAGAAAAATTATATAATAGTAGGGACATAATTTTTGAACTTAATCATTTAATTTATGTATGACAAATATCACGTTTCAATTAAGCATGACCAATGTCACCCACCCACGTCCACCCTTGCATTGGTAGCGATGCGCGATGACGCGTCTGTAACTTAATCTATGTAACGCTTAATAAATGACGGCGGGTTGTGCGACTTGCGCGGGGAGAGGGTCGAGGCTCCGCCCATACGCTCAAGCACTTTAGCGGGTATACAAGCCTTAAGTCGCTCGTGCGGTCGTGTTACCTCCCTCCTGCACCTTACTGCTCCCCGGTTTCGCCTTTGCGTGTTAGGCACCGGCCGGCTTAGACGCAATTTATGAAAGTTTGTTATATAAGATTTTTAAAATATCACGCCGTTACCCCGAGAATGTCAAAGAACGTTTTGTATGCAAAGCGAACCACCTTAAAATGATTATATTCTGGTTTACAACCACGGAATAAAGAATCCATTGGAAGTGGTGAGTGGGCGTTCCCGTGTCGCCGAACATGAGCAATAATAAGCATACTCTTGCACAGATTATTGTCAGTCACCTAGCGACCGCACGCAGAATGCCGCACGCAAATGATAGAATATTTGTTTATTTTAAGAAAATGCCGTATTGCGTTATTGAAAGCTGCTCCAATAACATAAAAAACTTGTCTCATGGAGGTATTTCCTATGATCGTTAAGTAATATTTTAGAATACGTATAAAAAAATATTCAATTTCTTAGACACAATTTGCGCCTGTAGTCAAGGAAATATCAATTCTATTTCTCTAACAATAAAGTTCATAATCCTGTGTATTATTTCACTACTCAGAACTCGAATGCACGGCAAATTTCCCGAAGGTTCGCTACTCAAATGCTGTGGCTAAGGTCGATACTTGTTATCGATAAACCAAAATGAAAAAGATTATATTTTTATGAGTAATATGCAGAGCCCGGAATTCTCGTAGCACCTTTGAGCTATCATAGGGACTTCTCGTTTATCGACTTCCGTTTATACATATGTATTATTGTATAATCGGAAGTATTGTGGTACTATAAATAGAAATTAAAATAATAATATTTTATTGTTTATTGTTTTTTATAATTTATGGATTGCTTACCTATGCCTTTTAATCAGGACAAAGATCATCCTTATTATTTATAAGAAATAATAAAATATTTCTTATAAACATGTGATATTCGGTTCGAATCATGTCGAGCGAATTTCGATATAAAATACGCGAGTGACCCGTTTTCATTATATTTTAACTAGCTTCCGCCCGCGACTTCGTCTGCGTGGACTCGGGATAAAAACTATCCTATATTTTAATCCAGGCTATAAACTATCTTCGTGCAAAATTTCATTCAAATCGGTTCAGCCGTTTAAGCGTGATTGAGTAACAAATATCCAAACATCTAAACTTTCGCATTTATAATATTAGTAGGATTCATCACAATTAGTTCAATAAAGAAAAGGTAACGGACTGTGAGACAGAACTCTGTCTTATGAGTAACTACTCAGACATAGTATATGTTTGAGCTATATTCTTCGCCAACAGGGCTGCTATGCTACTATCTAGATCAAATACAAACCTAACTTTAAAGTACTTACCTACATATAAAAAAATACTTTGACTGCGGACGCCGTGACAAGTAGTACTTGGCATTGGCACTATATGAGCACGACAAATTGCACTTCAGAAGTACTTTCTGTGAGTATTAATTAACCATTCTGTCTATTTCTAGTCTAATACGCTTAAACTTCCAGTGTTCCCGAACAAAATGCATAAATGAAATTGTATACACTCGTGAGTATTGCGGTTTCCGATGCCGTAGCAACATTGCAAAGCCGCGGTTTCCAGTTTCCTGTTTCATTATATTGTATTTACTTTACAGCAAGCATTAAACTAAGAAAGGATTTATGTGTTGCCGCAAGTACCATAAAGAAACGAGTTGTATAAACGTTGGGATTGTAACAAGTTTCGTGGGCGTCGTGCTGTGCGACTGTCTTTTCTCAAATAGTTACACAATGTAAGTTAATCTGAATCTTCAGTTCTCTGGGATGTCTTTCCACGGCAGGGGTAGTGACGTAACTTTTCGGACGCGCGTTAGGTAACACCAGTTGTTTACTCCTCTATATCCAAATAATTACATTGACTTATTACGTTGATGACCGCTTTAGCCTAGTTGGTAGTGACCGTGCCTACGAAGCAAGAGGTCCTGGGTTCGAATCCCGGTAAGGGCATTTATTTGTGTGATGAGCGCTAACATTTGTTCCTGAGTCATGGATGTTTTCTATGAATTTAAGTATTTATTTATCTATATAAGTATGTTTATCATCGTCTAATTAAATTAAATTAAATTAAATACACGTTTATTTCAGGCCGTGGCCCATATAGTTGTTAGTAGGTACAGACTTAAATTAATTAATGTTAGTAGTGGGTACATTCAAATTATTTATGAAGAGAAAGAGAAAGAGAAATAGTACCCATAGTACAAGCTTTGCTTGGTTTGGGACTAGGTCGATTTGTGTATGATTGTGGCCTAATATTTATTTATTTGACATGTCTAAAATAATACTAATCATTACACGGTTATATAAATACATGAGTTTAACAATGTAATAATCATTAGTATTATTATTTTATGAGTGTGGTGTCACATTTTGTCGATACCCACATTGATGCTAAAAGTGGCACTGGAACACAAGTTTCGTGTGTTCTGCCTACCCCTTTTAGTGATAAAGGCGTAATTATTTTATGTATGTCTCACGAAAGTTTAATTCTATTTGACACGTCCTAACGTTCGTTTGAAAAGTTGGTACCGTAACTTTCAGCTCTTTGTTTATGTAAGTGCCGAAAACTATGTTGTACATGTTGTTGATACTTCAAAGTTGGCATTGAACTAGATATAGATAGCATTAAGTTCTAGCATGATCTAGAATTTAAGAGGAAATTGACAGAATGGTTTCACGAACATTGATTCCGTGGAAGATGGTGCGTGTGCTGGTGTGGGACGCCACTTGCGCTGACACCTTGGCTGCGGCCTACCTGCCTTCGACTAGCAGACGTGCTGGCGCGGCGGCAGACGCGCGGGAACTCATTAAGTACAATAGGCATGGTGACTAAATTATTTCATGATGTCATTCGCGCAAAACGCTTCATATTGATTGACAGATAGGTATGACGTCACAACGACATTTGTTAGTACAAAGTACATGTATCGTTGTATGGAAAATCAGGTAAATTGTTGTTTAGGTCGCGAAATACTGCGTTTAAGTACATAGTTGCAATGCAATTTTGTTTCTATATAAAAAAATTGAACAAAAAATTAAACCGCCGAAAAAAAACTGAAAAGCAAGAAATAATAAACCATTTTTTATTTAGTTTAATAACTAAGTTCTTAAACTATTGTAATTATACCTATAAGTATATATTTTGTAATTATTTTGAGTTTTTAATTAACCTTAATAACCAAGTTCTTAAATTAATCTACGTGTACCTAAGCAATTTTTAGTGGGCGCCAAGCAATCAAGTGTGGTCGCTCCCTAATTTTATTTGGTGTAACTTGTACTTGTTTGGAGTAACCTTTGTTCATTGATTGTTTGGCGCCGACTCAAAATTACTTAGGTACACTTAGATTAATTTAAGAACTTGGTTATTAAGGTTATTTAAAAACTCAAAATAATTACAAATATATATATTTAGGTATACTTAGAATAGTTTAAGAACGCCTATTGTCTCGGCACCCAGTACGAGTTCCTTCCGTTTACGTTTGGTGTCGAGACACTTGGCTCGTGGGGTAAGGACGCGCGTGGGCTTCACGGGGCGCTCAGCAAACGCTTGAGGGAGGCAACGGGCGACAATCGCGCGGGCAGTTTTCTCGCGCAAAGACTTGCAATCGCAATTCAACCCGGGAACGCTGCCTGCGTGATGGGTACCCTGCCAAAGGGTCCAAATTTAGAAATATTTTTTTTAGTTTTGGTAGGTTATTTTAAGTGAGTTAGTTAGTTTTAGTTTTAAATCTAGTTTTAATGTACCTTATGTATTTTATATATTTTTTTGTGTCTTCACGAACATTGTTTTTACTTCGTAAAGAAATATATGGAAGCAAAATGATGACAAATAAATATTACGTAAGTAGACTCAAAATGTATGTAATTCATTGTTTTCTTAAACATTTGCATGCTGCTTTGGCTGAATTCTGGAACCATGTTAAAAATATGTCAAATCTTTGCACTTACGTAGTCTTGCAAATAAACATTTCTATTTATATTTCTATAGATACAACTTGTAATGTATTTTACATATATAGGTATAGGAAGTTGTGTTTAAAGAACGAAGTTCATAAGTGTAAAGTGATGCATCAGGTACGTTATAAACTATACGATATATATGTATATTCATGATAAGTTGATAAATGATCGTAAAAGTAGGTAGAGCAGATTGATTCTTTATTAAAATGTAAAACTTTATTATAATATGATACAACAGCGGATGAATAAAAAATTGTATGCCGGCAACAAGAGTCTTTTGTTTCTTTTGCTGATATAATACAAATACGAGTATATTATCAACATCAAATAGCGAAACCCGGCAAACACGTCCGATCGCCATTTTTCTGCGTATCCCACTCATCTAGCGGTAGTTGAAATAAATAGGAAAATTCCCATCACGCATTTTTCACGCTGTGGGCTCCTCAATTTCCGCCGCTGGTCCGAGGGCGGCCTTGCCAAACTATTTCAAGACTATCTCTCTACTTTTCTCAGAACCTTTAAGTTATTTGTTGCCTGTGCCTATATGCAGGAAATTCATTGGGTTAGCAAAGTATAGTAAAAGAAAGGAGACCAGTAATTTTGGGCCCAAAACTCAAAGGACCAACAAAAAAAACTGCTGTGTGAACCATTCGAAGCATTTCTTACTATGGGTGCAACATAGTGAAAACGATACTTTAATTTCGTTTTTTTTTTTGTTTTATCTGTTTATTTCACATATAAAAGCATACATTTTTCAAACTAAATTTTATTTGTAGCTTATCTGTCAGTTATGAAACGTCTGGGAAAATCCGACAACTATTCGCTAATTAAATAGCACCTAAAGTCCTTAGGAGTGTTGGTGTGTTCATGGAATGTTCAGAGCAATGTGGCTGATTGTTTGAATGATTCTTGTTTTTTGGTCGGACCTTTTACTTTTGGGCCCAAATGAAACGCGACTGGGTCTCCTTTATGAACTTACATACAAACATTCACGCCTTTATTCCCAAAAGGGGTAGGCAGAGCACATGAATCTTGTGATCCAGCGCCACTTTTAGCATAAATGTGGGTATAACAGATCGACAAAATGTGATGTTTATAAACTTATCCTGCTAAACTATATTTATGCACAAACAGCCACTAGTAAATTATAATTTACTATTCCCTGTCATAACACGACATTTTCTCCAGATCTTCCTTTATATTCCATTAAAGGTAGGTAATTGAATGCTTTATATCTTAGGTTTCCACTCGCATAATTTCATTGAAAATGTAACAATTCCCACCCTACCCTTTTATCATATCAGTCTTGTCGATATTATTCGTGTTCATACAATTGATGGAACAAACACCGTCGCGGGCGACACCGAGAATAACCACGTTGTTGCTAAGCAAATATTCTACAGGTTTTTAGGGTTCCGTAGACAACAGGGAACCCTTATAGTTTCGCCATGTCCGTCTGTCCGTCCTCGGCTTAGCTCAGTTACCATTACTACTAGAAAACTGTAATTCAGCATGGGTATATAAATCAATCACGCCGACAAAACAGTACAAACAAATCTTTAAAAAAATTTTTTTTGGGTACCTCCGCTACACCCCAAGCGGATATGTATTTTTCTCTCGTTAAGCCCATAGTATGGGGTATCGTTGGATAGCTCGTTCAAAAATATTATGGGTTTCCTGAAACCATTTTTCACATCTGTGATTAGTTTGCGAGATATTGGGCTTTAAAGCCCTAATTTTTGTTCGAGTCATGTCCCCCCCCCTGCCCACCCCACCCCTGCCGGTTCAATGGCTACTACTGGGGATGTGAAGAAATTCGTGGTAGTAGTACATATAATGAATTTAAAAGGAAAACTATCACGGACAAGTAGGCATAAGTAGTTACCGAGTAATAGTCGACCAACTTAATGTATACTTGGAAAGGCCAATTTTCGTACAAATTCGGTTGACATTCGGCACGTCGATGTAACTAAGACAGACAGGCAACTACGGAACCCTACACTGCGCGTGGCCGATTTTTGTTTTATGGCTTAAGTTTTATTCCATTTTATGGGTACCAACCCATAAAAGTTGTTTAAATTAATAATAATTAAAATGTCACTGTTGAAAGAGATACCTACCTATTCTACCTAACACAATATTTATAGGGTAGCCATTAACTTTTGTATGATCTTTCGGAAAGACGCTCATACATTTTTGTCCCTGCATTGACTGAATGACTGAAAATCATTCAATCCCATAAATTATGTATTGTCGAACTTAGTACGCACACTACATTTGTACCTACTTACACACCATACTGTAAATTCCCAGCTTCTCAGTTATCAGTTTATCACAATTAAGTACCGACCGTGAGTTTATTATAAAAGTAAAAATAATGTGTGAGAATCGTGAAAGTTTAAAACTGTGCGGCTCTCTGGAGTTTCCATTATCGTCTGGAGGTCAGGGAAAGGGTTTAAAATTTCCACCGAATGAACTAAAAAGCAAGACAAATTATGCCGGAACATAGAGTTTTATTTGAGGTCATTTCTGCCCCCTAATACAATGAGGTTATCGCAAAAAGATTTGTCATTGTATGTTATATCATTCCAAGCAGAATTTAAGCTACAGGTTGCAATCTTATTTCATTTTGCCTATTACTTTATCAGGGCAGAATTTGGTTCGTCACATTGCAGAGTAACACGTTAATTCGGCGATCGCGCTAATTCATTGAAATTATATTCGGGTGGCACAGGACCGGTCATTGTGGCACCCTTTGGGGGAGGGCTATATCCAGCAGTGGATGTCTTTCGGCTGAGATGATGATGATGATGATGATATTTTGATAAAACATGACAAACGAAATAAACCTTGTGCATACTCGCCGTAAGAATATTTGCACGGCCCCGAGAGCCACGTTATCAATCTTATGTACTCCAATTGCTGCTCAGGCTAACTCACACTGGATTGGTAGTCCCTATCAGTGTGGGACGAGTTGCTTAATCCCTTGGTAATTTATAAAGCGACCTTTCATCGGCAGTAGGTCGTTTAAAACCCTCATATTTACTATGCCATGGCGATTGCGCAATACGTACAAAGTACGTTCTTACTTTATTACTTTCCCGAGCAATAATTTTTGGTAATGTTTAGAAATGCCAGTTCATTCATAAAGGAGCATTAGGGCAAGGAAAATGAACTGTAAAATAAACTCGGCCATCTACCTTTCACGAGCTATAATTTTGAACATAAAGTGTTTAAATGAGGGAAGGATTCGCTCGTAATCAGAGAAGTTACGTCGCAGTAATATTATAATTATAACAACATGATCTTTGTTAGTCAGGCATTCATTGTACCATCGGTTTCTATCTTTGCGTAGCAGCGTAGTATATAGTGGTAAAATGACAAAAAAAAAGTATGAAATACCTCAGGACTTTTATAATATTAGTGTAGATCGGAGCGCTCATTGTACAAACTATTGACAGTGCTCGATTATAACAATATATGTCTTTCACGCGCCATAATTTAAAAACTGATCTGGAATCCTGTGTTGCGGGCCTAAGCCATCCATAGTATTGGGATTCCTATTGTCTGCCGGCTATCGGATCGCCCGCGGTTGTAACTAAGTTCGGTGGTATTCGTTTCATGGCGTATTCGGTTTCAGGATAACTGCGTCATATTTCATATTAGATATCGTAAATCCCATCAGCATCGCGCCGCGATATTAATATTGAATGACCACACTGTATTCTCGTTAGCACTTTGGCAATCGTTTGTCGAAAAGTTACAAGATTGGGTAATAATAATGCCAGTGTGAAATAGTACTTTACTCACATGACGGACGGTAATACAAATTATGTCCCAGATCGCAGGCAGGTATTTATCGTCCGATTCAAAGGCAAAAGAGATAAGTAGGCGATCTGGTGCTTGCTTTATTACCGTCCATTGTGAATGAAATATTTTACATCTCCCTCTGGCCAGGAAGTTAGGATTTTCCGCAGCAGATGGACAGGGCTAACGTGAATATTTTTGAATTCGTCTGTTAAGAAGATATTGCAGCTGGATATACGTTTTTTTATTATTTAATGAAGAGTACCTACGTACAGAAGTGACAATGGTAATAGGTAGACTCTTCAGACGAACTTATAAGTTTTGTAAGCAATGTGGCGACTGATTTAATCAAGATACTACTGAGGATTGGAGAATAACTTGATTATCGCCTAATCAAGTAATTTGATTCCACCCTTAATTGACAGCAGTGGAGCTAATACCATTGGAAAACGATGAAGAAATTAGATTAGATGCTTCTGGCAATCTCTAGAGAAAGAAACTAGAGGCTGTTTTCTGACAACTGTTTGAACATACAAAATCAAACGAAAATATTTATACATAAGTAGGTATATTTAGTAAAGTCAAACCTTTCAAACCACACGTCACACTTCGATGTTATGCCTAAAAATACTACGTAGGTACCTAGTGTAAGGCACTGGTCCCACCGCCGGCTAGTAAGCTAGAAAAGTTGGGCGAGTAACGGTTCATTGCGTGCTGACCAGGCACAGTGTGATCAATCGACCTTTACAGATCCGCAATGTAATGCTACTCGCCCAACTTTTCTAGCTTACTAGCCGGCGGTGGGACCAGTGCCTAAAGGTAGGCATTCGCGACCGGACGAACGAGCAGAACAAAATAGTTCCGTGCAAAAATCGGTCCATGAAAGTCAAAGTCAAAACTGAAGCCTTTAAAAATAGTAAATAAGCCAGCTCAACGCGGAATACAAATACTTAGCCCAAAATAGAGGGGTTTTGAGATCGGTTGTGAAGAACTATGCTACTGGTGGTTACGACCCTCAGCCTTGAGGAACCGACGAAGAAGAGTAGTTAGCTAATTTTCTTCGCTACAACGATGAAAAAACTTTACCTCGCTAAAGCCAAAGAGAATGGTGCATGAAAACTTTAATACGGAAAATTTGCATGACATCCTATGAATACAATAATGAGATTTTCGCGTTTCGTTCCGTCTTACCAGTGCTGTAGCCACTGCGGCTAGGTAATTATGTTAAAAATACTAAAAATATGATTTCCAGGCGATAATGCTTATGCCATAGTGGACTATTTGTGACCTTAAGTTACCGAGTCGTGGGGTTAGCGGACAGACAGACAACAATTGAAATGTGATCTTATAGTGATCCTTCGTTCCCCCGATTTTATAAAATATGTAATATATTCTGTATTATCGAATTGAAACTTTTGTGAGACATGTTGAAATAATTCTAATAATTACACGGTTCAACTCACGTATTAAATGTCACAATACGGGCGACATGTTTTAACCCTTCGGGAGTTCACACACTTTTTATGTATCGTGTACGGTTTTCTTTTAAAATGGAAAATACCGCGCTCCGGGACACTTTCAAGGGCGCGGGGAGGTGAAGCTCGCCCCGGAGGAGGGAGAGAGTAGATAAACTTAAACTTTGCTCTATAACCTACATATCCTGATAGATAAAAGTTCTCCTTTAATTTTGCCAAATTTTGACCTAATTTCACTGTATTATAAGTGCTATAGAGACGGAGATATACGAACTTCGAGATTCGATTTCCGTGGTTATAGCTATGTAACCTCATGTATTACGTGACCCCAAGACTGTCTGACATACTCTATGGCATGCTTCATTCAATATATGCAATGTAATCAGTAATTCATGTATCGTCCTTTCATTCAAAGGACACGTGAAATATTTGTATGCGACGAGCAAATTAGTCTGTTATTCTGTCTGTCACGTACTCTGTCGGCTCATGTGACGAGTGATAATTCAATTCCTCATTGTTTGGGAGGCTTGGTAACGTCGTGGAAGTACGAGGTCTTTGTTATTAATATTTTCACTGTTGTTATTTTTGTAGGGTTATAATGGGAAGATGACCTATTTACCTGCCCGCTGACCTTAGTCTGGAACCATCTGACGAAGCATTTAGGCGCCGCCTGAAACACCTTTTATTTGAATATCCATTATAAATATTGACGTGACATGTAAAATTATTGTTATTCTTTAAATTTGTTTTAAATTGATTTGACATTAAATGTATTATTCCACGTAGGTATAGATAAATTAACGAGAGCATGGAATTGCATATATTATGTAGTAGTATTGTATGTTTACAGGTATTCTATATTTGAATTTTCTATTTTCTCGTACTATCAGCATACAAAGAGGTTTGTTATATATTGAAGAAGTAAATACCAAAATAATGTCAGTGTCAAATTGTGAATATTATTTACGTTGTGCATATATTTTACGTTTGATTTTATTGTAGTCTCACAATTATCAAAAACAGAGGACTACTACTTATTCCATTTCTTAAGGGTATGTAATTTTTATTAAATTTAGAGAAAATTGTTCTCCTTTTGTTGCAAACGGTACAACCACTACAAACGCAATTCCATGTTCTCGATAATTCATCTATAAAATACAAAATACAATAAATATTGCACATTAATATTGTAAATTGAATAACCCCTATGAATGATACCTAGTGGTGGATATATTTGTTTCTCTATTTCCTCGTTATTATCTACCTATTTACATTGTTTTCGATGATCGTGATATTTTTATTAAATATTTTTGACATGTAATTTTTTGGCGTTAAACAAGTACCTAATCTAATCTATTATAGGTCGATTGCGTAAAGTTCTGTACGCACATTAAAGGAAAGTTTCGTTATAACCCCTCTGATATTTGTTCCGTTCCTTAAAATGAAATGATATTTTATTAGCTCAATATGAGTATGTGGATATAATATACTTAAGTGTTGCTACATTACATATTCAGGTGGAATTCTGGCTTGGAAATCTTATTATAAGTAACTGCAATGGAATTTATATAGTCTAGGCTAATTGTTTTCATATTTTAATACTGAGACAGAGGCATTTGCCGAAAGGTGTATATTGTCAAAATAAAATAAGTTACTAAATAAATAAAATAATGACCATATAAGAACTCTCCAGCGGGCAGCATGTTTCGCTGTGGACAAGACATCCGTCACGTTCTGACAAGGTATGCAAGTGCGAGAGTGACAGATGTCTCATCCACAACGATAAGTGATAAAATGGCAACCATCTTAGGCCCGCTGCATGATAAAGATAGGTATAGTTTTTATATCCCACGGCTAAACCACATTTTTTCACGAGTTTATGTTAAACAATATGATTGTAACAATTTGGCTGAACTAGAACTAAACCATGCTGACGTCGAAATTTGTTAGCAAACAAACTTTGTTTTTGAAACAGGGTTGAAAAGGGCACACAAACCTAATCACGGACAGGCAGGAATAATTATGAGTTCGGCACAAAGAGGCCATGTTTTGACCATCTACGTTTTAATTAAACCGAGCTAGCTACAAGCTATGCGCCTCGCCCTAAATAATTGGCTCCCCGCCTTACACGGAATTCGCCAACTTTTGCTACACAATGTAAGCTCCTGACTATGTGCAACTCAATGGAGCCGGCCCCGTCATATTAGTTTGGTAGCTCGGAGGAAACTAATTTGATGCGATCCTGTACTCTTATCTAGTGTAGGTATACGTTTTTTGTTATGTTGTAAAAATAGACTGATATCCTGCATAACATGGGTCTCTTGAGGTAATTCCAGTTGAAATTACATTGCGCAAAAATTTCAGCAGTTAGGTATCACGATTACCAATCGAAATTGTATCTATATGTCTCACAACTACAAGCATATATTACTCAAAGTGAATACTATGTATAAGATATGTATGTTTTTATAGAAATCGTAAACAATGAACTGGCTTTTAGGAGAGTTTAACCAGAATATTGATTATTCACGGGTACTTTTAATTACAATTTAAGTCGACAGTCGTCAGACAAGGGACAAAGTAGCACATTGTTTGAAGTACTTTTTACACGTGAATTGGCTACTTGACAAATAATTATCCCGGTGTTTGAAGGAGTTTTCTGAGTGGATCAATGTTTATATGGGACTAGCAACAAAAGACAAAAAAGAGGGTCAAAGGCGGACCCTCGCCGGCGACAGCCGTAATGGCTCATACAAATTGACATAGATTGTGACGTCACAGCATTATTTTCGTACTAACCGTTATTTGGCAAACCACGTGATTGCGGTTTTGGTTATGTTTGGTTATTTGTTATACTTACAGTTATTCTATTGGTATCTTTAAATTTGCTAATGCCTATAACAAAACTTTTTCTTAAACTGTCATATTTTAATAATATTTTGTAATTTACACTAATAATTTAAAAGTTTCATCAATATAGCAACGCTATGTTATAAAATTCAACATGGGTACATTGGTGTTTTTCATACTTATTACTATTGTTTAGGTAACCACAGGGTTTCCGCAATATCCTATGTTAAAAATGTCATCACCGTCATGTCGAGCCCGAGGTTCGCTTTGATACCAAATCCCAAGATTTGGCATAGGCACTAGTTTTACGAAAGCGACTGCCATCTGACCTTCGAAGGTACCCAGAGGGAAAACTAGACCTTATAAGGCCGGTTTCCTTTCCTCACGTTTTCCTTCACAGAAAAGCTAATAATAAAGTAACACCCGCATGCCTGAACCACTAGGCTACTGTAGCCCACATGTTAAAAAAATATTTTCCAAAATTGCCGTACACACAACAAACGGAGCTTAGGCCTAATCGTCTCATACCGAATGCCGGGAGTGGGGTTTATTATTGGCCTTACCCACTCCTTTCTGCAAATGCCATTTGCATAGATTTACATGAAACGCTCTTAGCGAGACCTTATTTAGGGTTTAGAGAATACAAGTTTGTTTTGCACGAATTATTTTGTTACGAGTCTGGATTTTTCTTTGAAGTAATGAATATTTTTTCGGCGAGCTTGTTTCTAGTCTTTTTATTTCGAAACTAGCTGCCCGCGCTGGTATGCCCGCGTTTTGCAAAGAAATAACGATCCAGACAGTCTGCTAGGTACACCGGACCTAAAAATATTTCAAAAACTCGTGTATATAGTCTATACTATAACGATCCAGAAAGTCCATTCTACTATTATTCTCTAGTTTTAGATTTTTTGTTCCGGATATTACCCAAAACATACAAACTTCTAAAGCTACAATAATAATAATATTAGTATAGATAATGTATCAAAATATTATCATTTTATTGCCTACACAAAGTTTCGAACAGCCGTAATGTGTGTTTACTCGATGGGGTTTGAGATGAGTGATGTATTTTCATATAACTTTCTAATAATCTTTTTTTTTTCAACAGATTTGTATCTCATGTCATTGTAGTGAGTGCAGAAATCGAGGTTAAACACTGAACACCATAGAGACCGGTAATATACTATAATATTTGTACTTTTGAAGTCGAAATATAAAAGACAGAGTATTAAAAATATCATTATGTTTTTATTGAGCCGAGATTTCGTGACTGAATAATTGTGGACAATAAAGTAAATGAGATTCAGCATCGCCATTTTGTTCATTAGGCACAAAGGCAGGGACAGCTACCAATTAAAACATGAAAGGAATTTTAATTTTAATGCCGACATGTAGTGACGTTTTTATAACAGATAGGTGTATACTTTTCAGGTGATAATTATAATTAATGATGACACGAGTATTGTTGAAACTGCGCTTTGTAATTGGATTTTAGTATTAGTATGATTTTATCGTTTTAATGTAGGCTAAAGGAATACGGAATATACTTATGTACGGAATATTTACCGTTAGCTTTTCGGTAAAGGAAAACATCGTGAGGAAACAGGCCTAATCCCAATAAGGTCTAGTTTTCCCTCCGGGTTGGAAGGTCAGATAGCAGTCACTTTCGTAAAACTAGTGCCTATGCCAAATCTTGGGATTGAGTGTCAAAGCAGACCCCGGCTCCTTTAGGGCCACAACCGGGAATAACGCTAGGAGGATGATGAATGTAGGCTAAAGGAACCGGAAACGCATATCTTTTTGTCCCTTTCATTTTGTCAAGAGCAAAATCGGTATGTGTTTAAATTTCATAGACTGTACGTGGTGAGATCGTATGTCATAGGCAATTGTATAATTTAATTTATCTTAATTAGACAAGTACCCGAGAATAAATAAAATAAATAGATGCGGGTGGCGCAGGACTGATCACTTTGGCACTCTTTGGGGGCAGCCTATGTCCAGCAGTGGACGTCTTTCGGCTGATATGATGGTGACAAGTACTAACAAGTGAAATCAAAAGATTTTCGATAAACCCGACTGCTTTTTACAAATATTATAGCTTATGTCACTCCTACGATTAAGAGAAATCCAATGACACCTCATATGTCGAAATCCGTCAACTGTTTTAGGCTGCAGGGCATACATATGTTTTTCGAGCGTATGTATGTATTACATACAGACATACGCTCGAAAAACACAACCTCTCATTCGGCAGTCCGGTAAAAATACAACGGTTTACTGAATGTAACATGGACGACATTTTAATTCGTATTATCTTACCGCTCGTTCGAAAAGTTCCTCAATTACCTTGCACATTATTAAGCTGTTAGGAGTATTAAAGTAGTACAACTTTTAATAAGTTTTCCAATAAGTACGCGCCAAGCTATTAGAACTTTCAACGGTTTTGCGGGGCACCTAACTAGTTACAAGTAATTATGTAATGGCAGCAGAATGTTGTACGGAGCTTGTGTAGTGCCATCAAGTTATGTGGTGATAACAACCATTTACTTACCAAGTTGGCAACAGTAATTAGGCACTGAAACAGACAAGGAAGGCATAATTAAGAGGGTAAATTGCAGTTAGTTGTTCAGAGGAATAAATTAAGAGGTAACTGAGCGTTAGATTAAATTAAAACGAGTAAAGCCTTACGAATTGCGTGTTTAAAAGCACTCGCAATAACTGTCAAGGTTGACGAAAACAGTTTTAGTCGCCTTTTTAAGTACTTATTAGCTAATTGTTTATATATAACGCACGTAAAGCTCTTTTTTATAAAAGCTTTTATTTAACTTGACCAGTGGGCGTAGCATGGTTGCCATTTTATCACTTATCGTTGTGGTAAAGACGCCCATCACGCTCTGACAAGTATGCGAGTGCGAGAGTGACGGATGCCTTATCCACAACGATAAGTGGTAAAATGGTAACCGTGCTACGCCCGCTGTTCGTTTGTTAGTGTGGGACAAATGTTGGAACGGAATTTGGACCAGTTAACCCCAAGTCAACCGATTGAGCTGAAATTTTGGGTGTAGTATGGATGACTTCAATATAATGGTATCATCGAGGTGATCTAATGATGGGCACGGAAGGCGGCCGTGGGAATTCAGTACTTAACCGAGGTAACCCCTCGCTTTTGCATAAAATAATTATTTATGAAGTTACTTACAATTTATAATGTCTACAATTTTGCATAAAACTTTTACCTTTTTAATAATTTAATCATACAAATATATATTATAAGCTCCATGTATTCCTTTAAACTATAGAACTATTTTGACACCCGCTTTAGCCTAGTTGGTAGTGACCCTGCCTACGAAGCAAGAGGTCTCGGGTTCGAATCCCGGTAAGGGCATTTATTTGTGTGATGAGCATTGAGCACGAATATTTGTTCCTGACTCATGGATGTTTTCTATGTATTTAAGTATTTATTTATCAATATACGTATGTTTATCGTCGTCTAGTACCCATAGTACAAGCTTTGCTTAGTTTGGGACTAGGTCGAATTATGTAAGATTGTCCCGTCATATTTATTATTATTATTATTTATATAAAATTCATGACTTACAAAATTACAGAATTTTAAATTTATATATTTCTAATAAGTTGAAACTATCAGGTAACTTATTAAAAATGACATTGACACATAAAACAATTTGTCGAAGTAAGTTTCAATCTTGATATTGGGGTTACTGCCCCGAACGTTGCCAGTCGAATCGGATTCTTCGATTGACCTCTTTCTCAAAGTTGGACCTACCTAACTGGACAGTCTGTAAGCAGAAAATGCTTAGTTCTAAATTCTTATTGTTCCTCTACTTCTAACACATACTACACTATACAGGTACGATATACCGATAAACTCGACTGTATAACTCCCACAGGAAAAGGAGGCGTATTCATTACCACGGCACAACATCGTTTCCACTGCCCACGCGGTATATATTTTCCAATGGACGTTTTATCCATCTGAATGCAGTTAAGACTTTCATTATGAACGACTTAACCCAATTAAAAGTAGCGAGTGTTCCTGCAACTTGGACCAGTTGTGTTTTAATCCATTTATAGGGGATTATCTATGGGGTTATTTTACACCGTACAACAGGTATCGATTTTAAAACCTACCTCCGTTATTATTCAATCTCACAAAAACATTTGAAGCTTTTTATTCGGAAAATCACCCCCAAAGAGATGACATTGAGGATGAAGTAGGAACGTCGCGGGAAAAGGCAAACGCATTTAATAAGATCTTAAACGTCCAAAGAAACTGACTACTACTGGATAATGTAATTAGGGTTGCCAACTTTTTTGGCGGAGATATCTAGTATTTTCCAGAAAAAAACGACATAAATATAGTAGTGTAAAAATAAAGTAAATGGCTGGGCAATGACGCTATTTGATAAAATTGAACTGAAACCTGGTAAATTTGAAGCACTTTGTAAGGCCCTCCAAAATATAGTATTGTTGCGTACTATATATTTCTTTAACAGTTAGTACAAAAAGTAAAAATATAGTAGAAAGAGTCAAAATTTTACAATAAGTACTATATAATATAGTACGGCTGGCAACCCTAAATGTAATGTGTAGCTTTCCTATTTGGTACCACCATATCTATTTGAAGTGAAATCTTTAATGAATAAAATCCAGATTTACGAAACATACAATACATAAAAAAACTGTGTTGTATTTTAGCTAAAAGCTGTTGAAGGTAAAAGTACTTAATCTGGATACAATATTATTTACATTGTATTGTTGTGTAACGAAGGAGCGAGTTTCGAAGTCTCAAGTTGGAATGAGAACTAAAAAGCGTTCAGATGTTTCTTATTCTTATAAAACTTGCCCAGCAAAAAGGCAATCTATCAAGAGGATACCTACTTAAGTTTTCTGTTTCTTCTGTGTGGCAAACATTACGTGGCTGATACGGGCGGGTAGGATAAAATGAGTTTCGTTTGAATCATTATTTACCGAAGAATACTAATGACTCATGTGAAACCCTTTTTCTTTGGTCATGTCCTTTTAACTGCTGTGGAAAGTAAAGTACAGTTGTCTGTATATAAAAAAACTTTAATAAAGCCCTCTTGCATGATTGTAGTTCACAAATACGAGACACAAGGGTTGATCAACCAGTGATCAAATATGTAAGGATTGTAAGGAATGAGGAAACGACTATTACGGCCAGAGACTAATCGACTATACTGCGTTATTTTGCAATTCGGCAGTGAGTCCTAGCGGTACGCAAAAATATGCTGCAAATGGTGTTAAAAGCATGAAAATCGGAGCGATTGATCTTCAGGCCATACGATTAAATTTGACCCGTAGCACGAAAAAAAAAACAAAAAAAACGGTCAAGTGCGTGTCGGGCCCCGCGCAGTGTAGGGTTCCATAGTTGCCTGTCTGTCTTAGTTACATCGACGTGCGGTGCGGTTGCGTAGGCCGAATTTGTACGAAAATTGGCCTTTCCAAGTACACATTAAGTTGGTCGACTATTACTCGTTAACTACTTATGCCTACTTGTCCGTGATAAATTTCCTTTTAAATTCATTATATGTACTACACTACCAGGATTTTTTTACAAATAATCATTCAACCGTATCATATCTGGAGGAGCCCACACTTGGTATGTTTTGAAAATTATTTTTATTTTTATTTAAAACAAGTAACTGAAATATAGTGATGTGGTATATTTTTAGAATCGGCTTAGTAAGACCTTTCATTCGATACCTCACACGATAGGTTTCAGAACAAAACATATTTTTTCCCATACTAAAAAAAGATGACGTTATAACTCCTCTCCTTTTTTGTTTTTTTTTTTTCGTGCTACGGGTCAAATTGATTCGTATGGCCTTTAGATCAATCCGATTTTCAAGCCTTTAACACCATTTGCAGCATTTTACTGAATTTCGGGGTGTACCGCAAGGATTGACGTTTACAAGCTCGCCTGGATTTGCAGAAGCAGAAGGAATTAATATAAATTCTATTTTGTTCATTTCATTCTTACAATCAAGCCTGCCATGCCATGCCTGCATGCCAATAAATGCTTATTCGTGAGACAACATTTTGTGTCGAACCCGTCCGACGCGCCTTTTTGATGAATTCACGGGACGCCTGACCCTACTTTCTACACGTGCGTGTTCTATTTAATTAACAAATTACTCACACAAAGGAAACAACTTAATTAAGGAATTTGGAACATTTCATCAACTTGAGTATTTGTTTACTTTGTTTTCCGTTTTTAGATAAAGATCAATTCCGGAGTCATATCGTGCTGGCAAGAACAATTCTATTTTGAATCTTATACCTCAGACATAAGTTACGAAATGTCTTCATTCTTATGGACGACTCAAGGCAAGAAAATTCAAACAAGGACACTCGCTTTTGCTTCAATGATAATGAGGCACAAAACGGTGGGTATATTTTAGTTTCCCTTACCAGTCAGCAGCTGAAGTAGCTACGCAAAATAACACTCTCAAAATAATCTATACCACCCTTTAGTTAGTTAGTTCTACTGGGCTCTTTTCCGCAAGTCGACATCCATTGTGCCTATTTTGCGTGAAATGGTGGGGTAGCGCTACTCTAACCACCCCAGCTCCTCTACAAAGTTGGTGAGTGCCTTTGTGTTCCTGACTGCGTTCCGTAGTGTGTCTGGAGACCCTAGGTGCTTTTTCCTGTATACTTCTACCTGCTTGCAGTCCAGTAGAATATGTTTGGTCGTTTCCTCCGCCTCCATGCAGGCTCTGCACATGGGGCTGTCTGTGATACCCATGTTGTACAGGTGTCTGTACAGGGTGTTATGGCCTGTTATTATTCCTACTATCTTGCGTAGTTGGTTTCTGTGTGTCCTCAGTAGTGCGGTTGTGAGTTTGTTGTCGCGTTTTGACAGAACCTCTTTGGTCTGTCTGCATGTGTCTATATCCTCCCAGTATCTTTGGTGTAGGTCTTTGGTGTATAGGTCAAGTTGATTGTATATATAGCTTTGTGGCAGGGGTAAGATTGGTTCCGGTCCGTGCCGTCGTTTCTGAGCCTTTCCTGGCCAGTTCATCACTGCATCGTTTCCTCTTGAGCCACTATGCCCCTTGATCCATTGTATGGTAACGTTGTTTTTGTCTGCGCACACCTCTTACTTGATTACAGGATTATACCACCCTTATTACTTGATGTATCTCGTATGTGGATTATTTTGTGCACCTGGTCCGCGTAGCTACTTTTGGTGCTGATCGTGCAGTGATGCAAATTGCTTTTCATCACACTTGCTCGAAAGGGCGTAATGGTTTTTTTTCTTAAATTGTATCTGTCACGCATGCGGCAGTTACAAAGCAAAGAGGTTTAATATCAAATACGATGTCTGAAAACGTATTTATAAATAAATTAAAACACCACTAAAACATGTTTAACAGAATTATATACAGACTTAATATGTAGTTATATAGTGTCTATGTAAAATGTTTTTAAGTGTTTTCAAATCGGGGCTGTATACCGAAGGGTCTTTGCCATACGCGCCTCACGTCAAATTCAACAAAATGGACAACTGACATATACGAATTTGTTTCCTCACAAATGTGATGAAAAACATTGTGTATAACACGGGCGTAAGAATATTGCAAACTCGAGTCATCAAAAACCCTCCGCCTACGGCGTCGGGGTTCTGATAGACTCTTGTTTCGCAATATTCCACTTACGCCCCTCGTTAAACAATGTATTATCGTATCTCACGTTAATGTTAAATGGGAATCTTACCTTACGTACGTAACAAAGTCGATATGACAAACTAGGGTTATAACGATATTAAGTTGAACAGGCGATATTAAGCGTACCTAAAATATCAGTCCTTTATTGAAGCTATGTGGAATTTATTGGTATTTACATGACTACTGAGGTTGAAATAAATGAAAGGATATTCTGAATGCATGAAATTGATGCTTACCGAGTATGTGTATCGTTCTTAGGAAAAAGGGACCTTACTGCAACGTGCACTAAGGTTCTTTTTTCCGGAGAACGTCATCTTCTTATATAGAACGTAGAATGCGTACAAAGAATACGAAATCGAAGAAAAATTGCATGATTCATACCGTTTGTAGTAACATTATTGCTTTTTATGCAGTTTGCTGCATCTACAGTTTATATCTAGACTTTGTTAGATGGAACTGTACATTTATGAAGTAAAGTTCAAATTTGTATGCTTTTGTAACAACTACTTAAATAGTTATTTACGATACAAGTTCGGAAAGTAGGTACAAAAACAGGAGTGATTCTCATCGATACTAGGTAGTTTGGAATTATCTATCCGCGCGTTAATTATAGTCTGTTCATTTTTTTGTATTTTTTTACTAAAAAATATCGAGGAATCATTTGGATGAAAATAAATATGGCGGGATTCCAAAGACGGAGGTGAGAAAAATCTAGATCGCCTATCGTAATGCCTGGCCTTTTAAACTCATATATGAGGATTCGTTTTGCCGTCACCAAAACGCATCGCATCCTCAGGTGCTCTGGCAACTTTACTCATCACTAGGAACGCAAGATCTAATATTAATCGACTCACATTATACTTATCCGCTCACTTTCTTTCGGATTTTAATAAAGGTAGCCTAAACTGCTTTAATTTTTTCTTTATCAAAGAAGCCCATACTACGCTTGGCAACCACAATTGCCACCATCAGTTTAGGGGTGTGCGAAATTGGCAACTGTGGTTGTCACAAGCAAGTGAGTGGGGTTATTGTGTAATGTTTTCATTCAATAACACATCAATGCATCCAAACCCAGATCTCCCTTGAAATTCCATTTGAACTAAAATGGAAAACATAATTATCCCATCTCCTTCACTCTTACGACTCTAAATTACACGCTATAGAAGGATACAAAGAAAAATTACGGTTTTATGAGTAGAAATCCCGGGTAAGGCTCAGCGTTAGTCCATATTGTTTTAGCAATAAGTTGTTCCCATATAATAAAGCTTTATATTAGAGTAGCGGCAGTATAAAAGTAACATAAGGTTGATGATTTAGTTTCAAATATAATGTAGACACAGTGTTTATAGCCCTTATAGCCTTCCGAATAGCTAAACTTAAGTAGCAGTGGGTGGGTAGAACCGATAACCGTTGGGGCGGAAAGGTTCTTGAGTCAGCGTGGGTATATCCCTTCCCCACAAGGTGGACTGACCTGGTAAAGGTCACGGGAGTCTGCTGGATGCGGGTGGGCAGGACCGGTCGTTGTGACACTCTTTGGGGGAGACCTCTTTGTCCAGTTAGTTCCTTTTTAGTACTATGTAATTCCTAACTTAATTTGTATTTTGAAATTGTACCAACTTAAAGCGACCCGAAACGTTCACCTTTAAACAATACATACGAAAGGTACTTATGTCTTAAATACCTATTTAATTACTCAGAAAAAATAACTAATTCTGATTGGACTTCGTTTTTAATGATCAATCTATCAAATGAAATGTGATATTAATTTGTTGACAAAAATAAATTAATGAACATCGGATTTCTAATTTTACTTGGAACTTTCACACTTTGTTTAGGGAACACTCGAGAACATCTGCAAAGGAAGTGGGTTCTGAATTTGTAATCCGAAAGTTACAAAACTAATTAAAGTAATTTTTTGTTCAGGTAACCTTCAGCGGTGCCGCTGGAGGCGCGAAAGGTTCGATTTCAAGAGTGCTGGAGGAGTAAGTATCTATTAATTTATTTTCTAAGACTGTGAAATTACCCACTGCTGGGCAAAGGCCTTCCTTCCCCGTCGACTTCCACTCGTCCAGGTCTGGAGCTATTCCTGGCCAGTCGATGCGCTTTTCTCATGTTGTCCCTCCACCTCAGCCTCGGCCTGCCATGTCATCCAGGTCATCAGTCCACCTTGTTCCGCTATTATAGCATACCTACTTATATTAGGGACGCATGAGACACTGTCCCGCTTAATATAAATAACTTTTTTTTTCAAATATGGTGGAGGTGATCTTATACCACTTTTAGTAGGCTCTAAGGAAATCAAACCGATTAATTTATGATCAAGATTTTAATAATAATTTAATCAGAATAATAACGTTTACCTACAGGAATATAGTTTGTTATATTAGTATAGCAAGCAATGTTATCCAGGAAAAAACAGAGAAATAGATGTTTACGACGCGAGTTTCCATTTCCCGTGTAAAGCGCCATCTCCCGGAAAACTCCCGTACTGTTAAGAGCAGCTGGCGCTTGGTGTTGTGTCACTCGCGTTTGGTAATCCTGTTTCACATGTAGTTTGAGGTCCTTCGTAAAGATGTCGCTACTTGTATCAAATTTAAAACGAGCTTTTATCCTTACAGTCAAATAAATGTTACAAAGATTGAGTTTAGTTCATTAATAAAAATCGTCCTTGCTATCTAGCGAATATTACAGACTAGCTTCTGCCCGCGACTCCGTCCGCGTGGAACTCGTTTATATCGTAGCTCCATACAAACTTTCACCTCCCCCTTCATCCCCTTGGCGGATGATTTCCGGGATAAAAACTGTCCCATGTCCTTCCCCGGGATTCAAACTATCTCCATACCACATTTCGTCTCAATCGGTTCAGCGGTTTAAGCGTGAAGAGGTAACAGACAGACAGACAGACAGACACTTTCGCATTTATAATATTAGTATGGATTAGTATGGATAATCAAAAAATATATACATAGCATGGTTTTAAGAATATTAGCATCGTTTTACCATTTTATATTATTTTAGCTTTCATATCTCGTTTAAGTGACATATAGCTTGGTAGAGTTCTATAAAAACATAATTTAGATGTCTTGTTCCTTCATACAAATTATAATAGAATATAGCGATAGATTATCCCTACGATAGAGGCGATACGGACTACGGCGTAGCACTACGAGCATACGCTCGTATGATTGTATGATTTTATTTATTATTTCAAGGACCGACGACACCATATCTAGCTCAACACGATACGATTTCCACATACATATTGGCTGCGTAAACGCGGCTTTAGCGTATTTAAAGATACATTGTGTTCAAGCCTTTGTTAAAAAAAACTGTAATGTTGTTTTGTCTATGGCAGGTGACGGCCTCAAGCTGGCTTCGTCGGGCTCAGGCAGCCCGGCGCCGCCGGTGCAGTGGCGCGTGCGACGAAAGCCAGGTAAATATCACTAAGGCCTCTCACAGACTGGCGCGGCCTGGCCGCGGCGGTCAATAGTAAACTTGTCATTAGCTGTCAAATCTACTATTGACCGCCACCGCAGGCCGCGTCAGTGTGTTGCAGGTTTGAAAGATAGACAGGGAGAGAGGACGATAGCTTATTCCAAGTACGGATTAGTGCTTATATTGGTGGCCGACTTTTTCACATTGGATTTGGAATCTTTGGACGGTGAATTGCTAAATTAATTTTGTATTAAGCAGTAACGTTGCTAACGAAATTTATAAATTTCAAATTAAAGGAAAAAATGTAAAATGTAATGTTCCGAGCCCATTGGACCTATGATACTCAGGACAGGCTAATACGTAGCCACAGCGAGGGACGAAAAGGCTTCTATGCAGCTAAATTAAGAACTGGTCTTAAAATGGCTGATCACTTGCCATAAACAACCTACTCAATTTGGACGGGTAATGGTTTATGTGCCACAACTTCATACTAAATGAGAAGGACAACGAATGATATTTCCCTTTCTGTCACACTTATAAAGATTTGTATGCTACCAGCTCGCTCGCACGTGGTATTATTATTACCATAGCTTGTCCTGAGTATCACAGGTCCATGTCCCAGCCGGATTTGAACCGGCGACCACAGGCATACATGGCCCATCGCTACTAACCAACTGGGCTGTCGGAACAATCTGTTTTGGGCACTAAATCTTTCAATCTGTTCCTTCTTACAGCGCCTTAGGGAGGCGTGTGGCGCCGTACTTAGAATACTTAGGCTTCTTAACGACACCAATGTCTCTTATATTGAGAAAACGTCAGTAACGATGCGCCACCCCATACTAAATTAATTTTGTAAGAAGCAGTAACGCTGCTAACGAAAATAAATTTCAAATTAATTGATTTAAAATTTGGCAGAGTTGTTTTTTGAATGAATACTCTCATGCAATTAGTCTAAGGTGCAACCCACGCACCAAACCGTCTGTAATCATAAGCGGTGTTCGTTAAAATCTGAATGTATGGAAAGTTTGACAAGTTTATATGGAATGACAGCTGCCGGCGCCATTTTTAATCGGTCTGCAATCGTAAGATGGTGCAACCCACCCTTAGTCGCATAATCTCAAGTATACTCGGGGCTATAATATCTGTCTCTCACGAGTGTATGCAAGCCCAGGTGTGAATGAGTATAAGACCGGTTACATACGGTGACTTTTCGCAGCGCTGCAAAGCGAAACAGTATCGATTCAGGTGATTTTAATTTCCGTTCTGACTCATTCACACCTGGGCTGTTATTCGCTACGCGCTAATGCGGCTCACCCCGACGGTCACCCGTGACGAAACTAGATCTTTACCTACGCTTAGTTACGACGCATCGCGGTGTCAAGATATATTTGTCAGTGACAATAGGAGGGCTGCACGGCTATCAGACCCGGCCCGGGAGCTGTGTCACGCTGACATCCATCTCTTTCAAAGCGTTCTAATTAGAAAGATAGACCGTGCTGGTTGTGGCCGATTGTGGTACAATCCGTGCACTTTATGTGAATTGTAATAAGGTTCAATATAAATACAGGATGTTCAGTTAATTGTGTTGGCGTTTGTTCAGTCAAGTCTAAAAATATGCGTACATGTGGGAACTTAAGTCTGGGGAATAAGATAAAAAAATCGTAGACATATTTATAGACGTGCCCGTACCAACACACTTGTGGGATGGTGTTTTTGATACGCCAGATACTATGGTTTCGACAAAGCACTAAAGTTTCCATTTCCCATTGAGGTAATCCGTGTTTGAAACTAATAAAGAGCCATTTACATGTTGCAACAACTCGCATGCGAGTTTTATAACATTGCGGGGTTTGATTGAATTCGACGTATTTCGGTAGCCTGCAGCCCAGAAATGTAATGAAAATTGCATACTAGCTGTTGCACCATGTAAATGGCCCTTAAGCCCCAACTAAATGAGCTTTCAAGTGAATGCTTCATAAAGTATGAGTCGACTACATCACTGTCATCACTGTTCAGCGTAAGTTAATGCACATTAAGATATGCATACGCAGAACATAATGAACCACTTTACTAAAATACATCCTACTAAAGCCGCGTTCACATTTGTCTGTCGTGTTATGATGCATTTTATATCAGTTCGGTCTTGGCTCTGGGAGGAGGATGTTCGTCGTCCATACTTCACGTGTGGCTATGACGCGTCACAACACAACACTGGCGCGTGCACACTAGTCTGATGCGCTGTGTCGTGTCGCTGCACCGCCCCCCGCGCCTCACCCGTTCTGACGCGGACCGGGATCGCTTGTGATGCGACACAACATAAGCCGTCACAACACACGGCATCAGATAAATGTGAACGCAACCATATTAAATTTATGAAACCGATACCGTTCTGATGCATCACAACACAACACGACAGACAAATGTGAACGCGGCTTTAATGTATGAAACCGATACCGTTCTGATCAGATGCATCACAACACAACACGACAGACAAATGTGAACGCGGCTTTAGTCGCGTCTACATTCTCAGAGCCATTTTGCGTTACGTGAAAACTATAAATTCCTAGTTTACGATTTCTGTGAAACTGACGCGATAAACAGGTTACTCGTAAATTTTGCAACACATTACTAACCTGTTATCTTACTCACTGTCTAAATGTAAAGTCAACCTTGATAATAAAAGAGTAAAGTTGATATTACAATACGTTTCGAAGGATAGATACGCTTTCGTGGAAGTAAGGGTACGAATTACGGCAACGATTGCTCAGTATGTTTCATGATTCATAAACCATATCTCGCTGAGATTAAGCCAATCAACTGCACTTTATCGACGATCATACTCCTATAAAATTTACGTTTGCATTCAGATAATATACTGCATATTGGATTGAGTTTATTATAAATAAGTCGCCGCCTGGGCTTCGCTCGCGTAATAATTAAATAAATATTGGGGACAATCTTACACAAATCGACCTAGTCCCAAACTAAGCAAAGCTTGTACTATGGGTACTAAGCGACGATATACATACCTACTTATTTAGATAAACCACCGACGACGATAGATTGACGACCGCTTTAGCCTAGTTGGTAGTGACCCTGCCCACGAAGCAAGAGGTCCTGGGTTCGAATCCCGGGAAGGGCATTTATTCGTGTAATGAGCACTGAATATTTGTTCCAGAGTCATGGATGTTTTCTATGTATTTAAGTATTTATTTATCTATATATGTATGTTTATCGTCGTCTAGTACCCGTAGTACAAGCTTTGCTTAGTTTGTGACTAGGTCGATTTGTGTAGGATTGGACAAATATTTATTTATTTATACATACTTGAACACTTACAGAACGTCCATGACTCAGGACCAAATATTCGTGCTCATCACACAAATAATGCCCTTACCGGGATTCGAACCCAGGACCTCTAGCTTCGTAGGCAGCGTCACTAGGCTAATATGGTCGTCAAGGTACAAGGTACAATGCAGGCGAAGTCGCGGGATAAAATATACCCTACGATACGTGCATCCGGGAGGTACTGACGGTGGATGATTAAAACTCTTTAAAATCCGTAATTGAATGTTTATTAAATAAAATATTAAATTATTAACAGCTTGATCCGTTCGGTATGAGAGTCGAGTGAGAAGAGAGTGATATTATTTCTCGTTAAACCCAGCCGGCGTGGGGTAGTACTGGGTATGTGAAAAGAATCATGGCAGTAGTCAGCACAATTAGCGCGTTAACAACTAAAGACAGAAAGGGCAACCACGGAACCCTACACTGTGCGTGGCCCGACACGCATGGCCGGTTGTCGGTGTGGTTGTTATTACTAGCAGAAGTATATATTAAGAAGTTCTATCTCTAGAAATGCGTGGGCAAAAATGTCTTGTCATGAACATCGATGTTTCCGTAGATCTGATGATAAAATGAATTCCGTCGTGAGTCTAATAATGTAACGGTCACTGACAGAAGATATGATATTTTTACGACTTTCTGCCACGTGTGGGTGAGTTTTTTTTTGTATTCTTCCGTGTTTAAAGAGCACGAACTAATGTAAAAGATCCGGGAATGTTTTTTTAATTAGATGAAAACATTTAGATTATTTAGAACTAGGGAAGGGTCGTTTTGTCCGTACAATTTTCATAAAATAATAATGTTAATTTACCGAGTGCTACAGCTAGCTACGGAGGCGTAGAGGTCGTAGCGGCCGCACTCGACGTGCGTAGCGCCGCTACAATAATGAGCTTACACCCACTCTCCGAACCGAAAGAAATGTAACATTATATCAAATTCCGAAGCGTTATAAAGATTCAATACCATAGATTATTATTTAATATCATCTCAAGCACTCGCTTCCATTCCGTCTGCATTTTGTCTGCTTCTGTCATGGACTATCAAGATACCTACTCGTAACTTTAAGACATTTTCGGAATAAGCTGCTGAGGATTTCCTCAAAATTAATCCATGTCCTAATATTCCGAGTACCGTTCTTATTGGCCCCACTGCTGGGCACAGGCGAATATTAATATTATAAATGCTAGAGCCAAACGTCCTAATACATAATATTAAATTGGTAAATGATTGCTCTACGATCATATTATTCTTGTGTTAAGTGTTTAGATGTATAAAGAACTAGCTTCTGCCCGCGACTTCGTAACATATATTAATACCCTTGACTGTACATATGTATCATGTATGTACTTCAAATTTATACTTACAGTCAGCAGCAGAAGTAGCTACGCAAAATAACACGCTCTAAATGTTCTCATCAACAGCCGAAAGACGTCCACTGCTGGACATGGACATAGGCCTAAATGTTCTACGCAGACCTTTTTCCTCTTAACATTAGTCTTTTTTAACCGACTTCAAAAAAAAGAAGGAGGTTCTCAATTCGGTTGTTTTTTTTATTTATTATTTTTATCATTTTCATGTTTGTTACCTCAGAACTCCGTCATTGATGAGCCGATTCGTAAAATCTTTTTTTATTTGTAAGTATATGCTTCCAGGTGGGTCCCATTTTTTTCAAATATTCAATTGGATAATGGGATCCATGAGGAATTGAAGGAACTCTTCAATTATATTAGGCACGCGTATAGTGATTTTGGTATTTTCTATTTTTATTTAACTATTGTATTTACACCCGGAAATCATAAATTTGGTGGAGTGGAATTGATGATGAAGACCACAGATGACTTATGGAATTCCTCAATTATGTACTTAAAAGTACAAATGTACGTCACAGATTCTGATAAGATTCCGTTGATATAGCAACTAATGATGTGCCAAAGGTGATCCTTGTGAAATCGACGGAAGTCTTCAAATATTATCGGCCCACATACAGCGATTGGGTTTTTTTCTCTAATAATCAACGCATTTGCTCTCGGAAATCAGTTCATGTGGTAAATTGGAAAGAATAATGAATAATGTGGAAATGTTCTCGTGGCTTGGCGGAGTACTAAATTGAAGTCGGTTAAAGTTTTAAAGTAAATTATTTAAAGTGAAAACTTCTTTAGCGGCGCTGTGCACTTTTTGTGTTGGGGGGAAAATGTTAAACTCGCCATAGGTCACGTGACCGTAAGATTCGACAGATTGAAAATTCGTAAGACGGACACGTGACCTGATCGAATAACTCTTACGATGTCATTGAGTTTTCACTTCGGCCGGCACTTCCGGAGTGCAATTTTGATTTTGGATAAACCGTTTCTGAGATTAACCATAACATACCAAATTAAAAACTTACAAAGCTAAAATCTCACAGACTTTTCCTCTTTATCGAACGAGGGAGCGAAGCGAACGGGGTTCTAGACTCGGGCCGTGTTTTTTTTATTTATTTCGGTTCTTGATCAAACACCCCGCGAGGAATGCGGGCGGGGCGAACTTTGGTTGTTTTAACTATTATGAGACTAGACTACACTTGGCCCGCGTATCTACTTATGCTGCTAACTGTACTTTTGTGTACACAAGACACAGAGGTGAAAATTAAAAAAGGCGAACGTATCTCTGTAAGGGATCTCTTCTAGTTAGCCATGGAGCAATTGAGTGGAGATCAGGAGCTAAAAGGTAGAGAAACTATAAATTTTGTATGTAGGGTAATCTAAAGAACCACTAATCCGATTTTACAGAGATTTATTTATCCCGTGGCTTTGTTTGCGTTCTTCGCAATACACTGACAGCGCGGGCAGCTAATTACTTAGAATTTAACAATACAATACAAAATATTCTTTACGTCACCTGGCCATAATGTGAGTTTACCGTACGCGCATTGTGGCCAAGTGAAGACGTAAAATTGTGTACTCATCACGGGCAGTATAAAAGAAAGCCCTCTATCACATATTTACAACCCTCGCCTGCGGCTCGGGTCACAAATACCTGCGAATTCGGCCTTTCTTTCTTTTACAGCCCTTGGTAAGTAATATACTATTATTGTATTGCCCACCAAAAATATGTAGTACATGATAGGAAACAAAAGTAAATTAAACATAAACAATGGTACCAATGGTAGACAACAGGCGGTCTTATCGCTATAAAGCGATCTCTTCCAGACAACCTTACAAACACTCGCTCTCCTTGAACTTTAAACCATTTGCTTAATCGAAATAAACTAATTCCGTAATAGTTGAAGTGGGCGTACATCGGTTATTAACTAACCCATCTATCTGATACCATGGTGGAATTACGTCGTTATTTCCCAAGGTAACTCGATATAACTTGCCAGTTAAAAGAAAAATAGCGGGAGATATATGTACATATGTACAATATGTACGTTCTTGTAACCTTTTAACACGCGTCTGATAAATTGCCATCGCGTGTTTGTGGCGTATATCGCTTTTCCAGGAAAAGCCATAAACAAATATAGCTCATCCGTTTTTAATTATGTTTAGAGTAACGGTTATAAGGGTTTAAGGGGTTACATGCATACATTCACGCCTTTATTCCCAAAAGGGGTAGGCAGAGCACATGAAACGTATATTCTAGCGCCACTTTTAGCATAAATGTGGGTGTAAAAGATCGACAAAATGTGATATTATAAGGGTTTTAAATAAATATAATATGTATGTACCTACTAGTAAGGACAGAACACATTAGCACCGTGTCACTTAATAACATCATGCTTAAGGTGGTTTAAAACGTTTTGTATGGTCGGCGAACCACCTTAAACTTCCATACGACTTGTCAAGCAGGTGAAAGCGACTTAAGGTATTAAGGTGTTCAGTTACTTATGAGTTCGACTGTACGTGTTGAGAAAATGTCGCGCGTCTGACGATGTTACAACGGTTTTTCATGTGATACTTATATTAATTTGTTTTTCAAGATGCGACAATGTCTCCAGCCTCGCATTGAGATTTTCCAATTTTCATGTCTCTGTTTCATAATGAGAATATCTAATAGAAACAGAAACAGAGGAGATGAAGGGGACATATGTCGAATATCAAGTAACGACTGAATCAGACTCTGAATCATATTTTGCTATGCACTATCCATCTCTCTTTTATTAGAAAACTTAGAAAGAGACGGATACTGCGAGAGAGCTCGGGCAAGAGAGTTCGCGCGCCGTCTTGTGCGAACGCTAACCGTGCAGGAATGTTTAAATTTTTTCAATAGAAAAAAAACGATGTTCGGTTTCTATTCTCCTTTCTTAACTCAGCCAACTTTAAATGTTCACTAGTCAACAAAATGAACGTGCTACAACTGAAACCTCATATTAACTAGCATACCAATAAAACTTCATAGATTTCTTATATATAATTATGGCGACATTTCTCCTAAGAAGATATTGCTGAAGAGCGTTGCATGTCGTTTTCTCGTGCGCGGAAGACAAAACGTGTCTTATACATATTTTATAAGTGAGCATAATTCACAAGAAGAGAGAGGATGCTTTTACCAAATAATATGCCTATACACGAATAGATGTTATTGCCGACCGAACAATATGCCGTACGCCTGCCATTGTTTCTCAACTAGAACACGGAACAAGGTTAGCTATCGCCATCACAACACAATTCATCATCTCGTTTACTTCAAAGTGTTTCTGAAACCCCATTTTCCCGTGACACTTGCTCTTTAGGTCGGAGCTTAGCAAATTTGTTTGTGAAATGTCTTCAAGTAATAAATTGGTTTGTTAGGCCGTTTACGATTCTGGGTAACTACTGCAATACTGGTACAAACAATATTCTCTGACTTGCGCTGACGCTTACGTATATCATCAACCTCATAGCATTTATTCCAGAAGTACCCTCATTCAGTGCCAGGAATCGCTACGCGCTACGCTCGTAGCCGATCCCGTGGTTTTACTCGTATGTAGCGGAAAGCTCCTACGGCGTAGGCAGCCGATAGTCGTGAGCCCCGCACTGAATTTGCTAAAGGAGCGCGCGGGGTTTGCCAAGGGAGTTGGAGTTAGCACCTAATCCTGACCACGATTTGGCATTAGCCTTTTAGTGAAATTAGGTACAAAGCGGACCCCGGGCATCTTTAGGATGCGACTGAGATTACTCAAGAATTCTTCTGTAAAAATTTTTTTTCGAGTCTAGCTTCTTTGAATGCAACCTACTTTTATAGCAATTTCTAGAACTAAATGAATGTATTGTCCTAGAAACTTATCATGGATTTCCGCAAAGTAATACTTAATTCCGTCAATTACTTTTAGCAGTCATCAATATATTGTAAATTAATTTTTGTAATAAGCGATAACGCTGCTAACGAAATTATAAATTTAAATTAATGGAATTATTGAAATATTTAATGTTCCGAGCCGGATTCGAACCGGTAAATTAATGGAATTATTGAAATATTTAATGTTCCGAGCCGGATTCGAACCGGTGACCACAGGCATTCTTGACCGGTCGCTACTAACCAACTGAGCTATCGGAACAATCTGTCTCAGCCACCAAATCTTTCAATCAGTTCCTTCTTACAACGCCATATGGAGGCGTGTAGCGACATCTATCAGAAGACTTAGGCTTCTAAACTGCACCAACGTCTCAAATCATATTGTGAAAGCGTCAGTAACGATGTGCCACCCCATACTAAATTAATCCTGCCTGTGGTGGCCGGTTCGAATCCGGCTTGGAGCATAAAATTTCCCTCAATTTAAATTTATATTGTAAATTAGTAAGTCCTGCGTTTTCCTCTATCTCAATCAGTGGAATAGTACATTTAGAATGAAGCATAATATATTACAAATCATTCAAAATATTAACCTAATTGAATTTGGAAAATCAGCCAAGTTTGACTTGCAAGACTCGAACTAAACTTTGTAATTTCGATGAGATGTGAGCAACACTACTTACTCAATTCTGTAAAATCTATACTAACTTATCGTATTTCCACGAGAGCCTTTTTCTCTTCTTTCTTCTTTATTCTCTTAAGAATAAAATCTATACGAAATACAATTTGCATTTTATTCCATATACCTTATCGTACATACATTGTAATTTTTATAGGTCTACCATACCTATATACTATATGCATTTTCAATCGTATGCCTTATGATATAAAGTTCATAACATCTTGGCCAGCGCTCCTGGCGTGTAATGTAAACCATACATAAAAGGCTCGAATTGATGAAAGTCCTATGTGAAGTTTTCATGTTATTCTATATTGAAACTTACATTAAGGTGCTAAGTTTTTAAATCGATACGTGACTCTTTCGACTAAATGTAGTTTGCAAGGAACGATGCGTCCTAATACAATAATTGCAACGTGCCCCGCATATACAAGGCGGCCTTTGACAACTTGGTTCTAGAACACCGTTTGTAAATTGAGTTTGAGACACGTAACGAGCTTAGCTGTTTATCGAAATTGATTTAATAACAAAGCCTACTTTGAAACCTAGGGGTCACAGCTCACTAGACCCACCCGGCACACGCACCGCACCGCCTCGCCATACGTTACGTTAGCGACAAGCGCGTTTGTATGGCGTGGCGGTGCGGTGCGTGTGTCGGGTGGGTCTACTGAGCTGTGACCCTAAGGAATATAGATCGCGTAGGTACAGTCAGGGGTATTAATATACGTACATAAATATCTGTACACGCCTTTATGACATTGATATTTATGTCCTTATATTACCCCTGACTATACTTAAAGTTTATTATGTTCGAAGACTATTATAACCCACGACAGTTTAACATGTGTATGTTATTTAATCGAAAGTCTTGTCCTTACTTCAATTCAATCTGGGCACCGACGGCAGAGTCGTGCAATTATTTAAAGGATAACAGATTTATCAGCAGATTTAACTTTAGATGACATTTTATGATTTTTTAATATAGAGGGATGGTGTTTTTCATTGGATTTTGGTTACTGACGATTGATAAATACCGCGTGATTTTATCGCTAACCACAGTTAACTTGGCGTAAACCTTATCGCAAAGAGAAGAGATCTTAGTAGATACTAAGATGACATGATGTTGATCATTAGAATATAGCCAGTCTAACGAAAAATATCACATTCCATGTTTATTGTCCCCTTTTATATGATTGACGTTTGTAGGTATAAAAATAACATTAATTGCGCGGACAAGCACAGGTTGTAGTTCAATGTGTATTTTGTAATATTAATTCTCTTAGCTAAATTAAATATTATTCTATCCAAGCTCAAAGAGTAGCATTATGAACTTTTACTTGAAAGCTGCATTTTATTTTGGTTTCTTGCACATCGCAAGCAAACAAAACATCCAACGTTGTTCGGCGTGCCAACTTTGCTCAACAAAAATTAACTACAGTCTCGAGAGGGTTTATGAACCGCTAGAGCGATCGTTGCGCCTTTACGCGGAATATTGTACATTTTGTGTAATAAGATATCAAGTGGATATACCTACCTTATCCGGTACCTATTTGTATGTAGGTATCTGAAATAACAAAGGCGTTATTAGTTTATTTGAGAGGGAATATTAGCCGAGGCCTTTTTCAGATTTAAGAATTCTACATCAATATTTATGTCGCGCGAACGCGATAAGGACAATTGCATTTTCGCCTAAAAATTATATGTAAAAACCGAGGTTTCGTTCTCGACTTTTTCTCCTTCCGAAACTTAACACATCGTAACAAAATTTTGGAAATCAAATAGGAAGAAGATATTCAGTGTCGGACTGTTTTGATTTCCGCGCTTATTGTTGACAAATTTGTATGTATGCATTAACGGAAAGACCTTTGCTACCCTGAATTGCATTCTCTCGCCGTGCCATATCTTCTTTACGCGTGTACTTATTTATTTCCGTGGCGTTCCGGCTTTTCCCGCAGTGGATCCTGCAATGCGTGTGTCTTGACTCGCACAGGATAAATTGGGCTTATGTTTAAATAACGGTTGTTTGCAGCAACCTAGCACTTACAAATATAAGAATAAAAATAATTTTTAAAAACCTCGAAGGAAAGTGTCGAAATCGTTTCTATGGAAAAATTACCCTTCATATTTTCTTCTTAAATAGCTGGTCTATTCTATTCGTTTTTTTTTTATCCAATGAGAGGTAGATTATCCCGAAAGGTACATCACGAAACTTACCTTATTATATCATTTCATTAGTATAAAAACCATTGCAGAGGAAAATGTTTCAAAAAATACGAATTCCCGAATTTCAATTTCCGTTGCACCTTACGATTAACAATGCGAGAAAATACGGGTAAAATTTTAAATATAAACACATTCACGTTCTCTGCCGTGCGTAGGTGGGATTTATGTGTATCACAAAATGACAGACCGGATTAGCGCGCGTACCTACAGAGCGTTGCGTAATCAACCCGCTGGTACCTACACAAATGGAAGTGAGTGTACCATTCGCCGATAAACGTAATGTTTGGCGAAACTGAAATAAATCTAAATCGTACCATTCTTTTGTCTGAAAAAAAAACATTTAAATTGGGATCTAAATTCAAGAGTTATTTTTTGTATTCTGACTTCTACCTATGTGAACATAATCCTATCCTCCTCCTAATCCTTCTTACTGTTCTAAATATAAAAACGAAGAGCAACTCTGTTTGTGACTATATTTGTGTTTAATGCGAAGAAAAATTGTCTTATTCGAAACGTATTTTTATGCTCCTCAATAAACGGGTTTCATTTTCAAACACGTTTCTTTCTGGTCACTGTTATTGTAAAGTAAATTTTCATTCCAGTTACCGATCGATTACCTGTAACGAAGAACAAGGCGCATACGGCCTTAATAAAGTTAACATTTCCAAGAATAGTAGGAAAAACAGCATAAACAGCCTTCCCTGATTCGGTTGAAAGCTGTAAGGACGACTTAAGCCAATTAATATTATTTGTTATTATAATTCTGGAGCAATCTTATCTAATCTTAGTAGCTTGAGGTCCCAACCAACATTCTGGAGTATAACATTTAAATACTTACATAATTTACTTTAAAAACAAAGTTTTAACCGACTTCAATTTAGTACTCCGCCAAGCCACGAGAATATTTCCACATTTATTTTCCAATTTTCCACGTGAACTGACTTCCGAGAGCAAATGCGTCTATTAGAGAAAAAAACCGAATCGCTGTAGTTATGTGGGTCGATAATATTTGAGGACTTCCGTCGATTCCACAAGATCATCACCTTTGGCACTTCATTAGTTGCTATTTCAACGGAATCTTATCAGAATCTGTGATATACTTTTGTACTTTTAAGTACATAATTGAGGTATTCCATAAGTCATCTGTGGTCTTCAACTCTTCATCATCAATTCCACTCCACCAAATTTATGATTTCCGGGTGTAAATACACGAGTTATACCTAATAGAAAATACCAAAATCACCACACGCGTGCCTAATATAATTGAGGAGTTCCCTCAATTCCTCATGGATCCCATCATCCATGTGGATTTTTGAAAAAAATGGGACCAACCTGGAAGCATATACCAACTTACAAACAAAAAAATTTACGAATCGGCTCATAAAAGACGGAGGACAACCGAATTGAGAACCTCCTTTTTTTAAGTCGGTTAAAAATTAAATATCTTCCTCAACAGGTACAATATTTTGTCTGAAATTTTGATGAGTCAATTAGAGTATAATAACTATGAAATAATAAACAAGATACCTAAATTTATTGTTCCAGTTCTGTCATTCTCATTTAGAATGGCAGTGTTGATGGTGTGGATATTTCTGTGATAAGTGACGAACACGTCACATTTTCAAAGTGAAATCGTGCCTTACAGAAGTGACTGTGGATAATCTATACGTAATGCTGGAGAAATGTCACGGTGTACCCTTGTTTTGTCAACAACCTTTTCATCGACGATTCATCGAAACTTTAGTACTAGTAATATTGTTTGGCGTTATTTTATTTCAACTACTGTTTATTTAAATTTATCTTACTACGTAGAAATACTATTCAACGAATTTTACTTAATCGCTAATTTGTTTCAATTTATCTTAATTGGCACAACTACAAAACATTGCAATTCTTTAACAAACAAACAAACAAACAAAATTTATTTGCAGAAAAAGGGTAAGTTTACATGTCTTAGAGTAAATACATTATTGTTTCACCTTTTCCAGCTTTTACTAACAGCATGCAAATATGTACATTTATACCATAGTGTTTTTGTAATTATGGTGTTTGCGACAAATAATTATAATTGAAATATTTAATACATTTGTTTAACCATGCCTACATTACAACAGCAATATATTATTATCATTACCATTACAAGTATAAAATAAAACTTTTACTGCACATTTATACAAGATTGGATTTTGCATCTTTAACATATTTTGTTGCAGTAGGTGAGAGAGGTAAGAGGATTAGTAAGTGAGATGTTTGTTACCAACCTATTTATAATTTGCCCAAAATGAAAATGGCAGCCTTGTTTATTATTATATTTTCAAAATTCAGCGCAAACTTAAAACTGCTCAAAATTTCAATTTTAAATCGCAGTGAGCCGACTGACTTGATTGCGTTTAGTTTCGATAACGAAATATTACCAATTGAAATAGTTTTATGCGGAATAAATATTATTAGTATTATTACATGTAAAAAAATATGAATAAAAAAAAACCCGAAATGAAAAGCCATGACATGAATTTTATTGAAATAAGTCAACTACCAATTAAAAGACCTCGGTTCAAATTACCTAGTATCGAGTCCTCGACGCAATGACTTGTCGATGAAATGAAAATACTTGAAACGTCTTTGAAATAATATTCGATTAAATGTGTGTCGGCAATTCAATGGTAAACCAAATGTCACACTATGAAAGCTCCCCAGTTCACTTTAATGAGACAGCCGGCGACAGTATCTTAGCTTTATAATCTTCAAGACGTAATTAACAATTTGCTTAAATAAGAATGAAACCCGAAGGGAAATTGTTGTTTCTAATGTATGTAAATGAAGCCTTTCCCCGAATGGTGCCCTGACAGTTTAATTTAGTACTGGCATCCTCTTTAATTGTTTCTCTTCTGAAATATGGACTACGTAAATTCGCAGGACAAGGGTTCATTTACACGAGTGTCAAGTTTATTCAGAATTGCGGTTTTACAACTATTTAAGAGGGATAAGATAGTCAAAATTAGATAAGATGATAATTATTTGTTTTGCTTGTTCAAAAGGTGTCGCTTGTCGGAAGTCAATAAGGCGATTAGCATAACGATGCAATTACAAACCGTCCTTGTTGTTGGAGGACGGTTTGCCTTGTTGTTGTTGCACCAATAGCCTACGTACCTTTTGTCTAGGAACGATACATTCATTCCCAGGACAAAGCAAACATTAGTAAAAGTAGTTACAATTGAAAAAATATGTATATATTAAATCATCTCATAAATGTGTACCGAAACCTTAATCCGTTGACATAAAAGCGATGGGACATATTTATGGGTAAGTTGCATGCTCCCATATTTTTACACTTGACTAGGCACTAATGGATCGACCGATTTTTTCATTTTATTTTAATGTTACACGCTACATTTATAGTTTATGCAGGAACATTTTTTTCTGGAATATGCTACCTAGTCAAAAGTTGTAGTAAGAATCAGTGGGTAGATGAAATGTTTGGTTAAATTAAACTTTATCAAAAAACAGAGCTAGGGCTGCTTCTGCCAAGTCCAACAGTTTCTGCATGGCTACACACATTTGGCGGTTTTAAACAAAATAAAAATGCCATTGTGACATTGTGATTGTCGGACGTTCATTCGATTGAGTAACATTATGCCTCTTCAATCGATGAAAGTGGGCGTAGCATGGATGCCATTTTATCACTTATCGTTGTGGTAAAGACGCCCATCACGCTCTGACAAGTATGCGAGTGCGAGAGTGACGGATGCCTTATCCACAACGATAAGTGATAAAATGCTACGCCCACAGGTGCTTTAAGAATAGGCTGCAAAAATGGTTTACATTATATTACATTTATTTCACTTGTAACTAAGCTTAAATCAACATTAATCAAAAGAATGGTATGTGTTGTGTCTGTAAAACTACATACATACATACATACATACATTCACGCCTTTATCCCTAAAAGGTAGGCAGAGCACATGCAACTTGTGTTCCAGTACCACTTTCAGCATAAATGTGGGTATAAAAGATCGACAAAATGTGATATCGCAGTGACAGGTTGCTAGCCCATCGCCCACAACACACTTCAACCCTATTCCCTTAGTCGACTCTTACGACACCCACAGGAAGAAAGGGGGTGGTGCTATTCTAGCCCGGGGAAAAACTAAATTACCAAAAAAATACGAACCTCGCCCATTCACTTTTTATCAAATAAGTTTAAGTCTAAGAGCTAAGCAAAAATAAGTATCTCGCTAGCCTCTGAAACGCCGAGTATTACGGTTCGTACCGTACCTAAAACACGTCGTACCTACTGTAATACTCGCAGAAGGCAGTCTTAAATTAAATTAACTTCCAGAAATATCTACTTACATACGTATTGATGCTAGGTCTGGCACGTTTTCGCAAACATAGTTATCCAAGCATTACCCGGACGTGTGCTATAAATACTCGAAAACACCATAGCAACGAATGTCGGCGGTTACGTGAATAATTGTTTCGTGAGGCTTCACTAATAAATGATAACATTCATAACCAAATCTATTTTCTAACTATGTGGTAAAACCACTTAGCGAAGCATTCAAAGTGAAATTGAATTGAATGTAGAATGTTATGTGTAAGTGCTCTTGAGCAGGGATCAGCAACCTGTATTTCTTTAGGAATAGCTAAGTTTAGTCAACCTTCTTTGGCTTCTGAAGAGTAGAGGTAAAGGACAACATAAGTTACATACCCACATTAATGCAAAATGTTGGTTTCTTAAGGGATTTTTTCGCCAGCTCATTTAAGTCTTAGGGACTTAAAAATCTGACGAAAAAAAGCCAAAATCTTATTCCTTCAAATATTCCATTACTACTTAATCTGCACGTTTTCATTTCTAGTAGGACACTAAACAATATGTCAATGCAATACTTAAAATTTGAATATTTAACGTTATGTTCTTCTTCTTATTCTACACAACCATTCAAAGCGGGACAGAAATAATCTCATATATGAGATTATTATACCAACAGCTAACGTTCAAACTCATTTTCAAACACTTTCCTAATGACACTGCGTAATGACTGAAAATGAACACCCGGGAAAACCCTCACCCGGGAACTATGCGAATTAGGTAACACATTGTTTCCGTCAAGAATGCCGACATTCCAACTTCAATTAATAGCTAAACTTGGTGCTATTAGCCCTATCAGGTGCCGGCGAGATAACGCGTGGGTTGATTTAAAAAGTTCTTGGCTGTGGTTTACAGATAAACTCTGGCTTGTGGAGCTGAAGAGATGTAAGGTTAGAAAGCGATGCAACCAAGGGGTGTTACAAGTTGACAATATAACATTGATGGTTTAGTTTAGTTTTAGTTTAAAACAATTTATAGGGCTCTCACTGAAAACCAGTGTCAGGGCCTCTATTCAGAGCAATGACGCCTAGTTGCTCAGTGTCCTAGAGGCAACCGGATGGCTCGCCACATTGTTAAATTTGTTACTGAATTTTTCGATTGAAAAACATACATAAAGATTCGATTTGGAGTTTTTCACTCTCATTTTCACCTCCAAGTAGTTTGGGTATTTTACTCTCCACGATAAAAAATACTTTTTTTATTACTTAGGTACAGCAACAGGTTAACAATTTTAGAAAAAAATGCCTATATGATTAAGAAAAGAAACACGAACAACTTTACGTCAATAACTCGACTATACCTATTGCCCCGCTATTCTGTAACCTGTTTTACGTCACACCTGGCCATAATGTGAGTTTTACTGCACGCTGAGCGTACGGTAAAACTCGCATTGTGGCCAGGTGAAAACGTAAAATTGTGTACTGACCACGGGCGGTAATTCGTAAAGCCCCAGATCGCATATTTATGGCGAATGGCACAAACACCTGCGATCTGGGCCTTTCACGAATTCACCGCCCTTGGTACGTAATGTACTTAGCTTATCTCACCGTTCACCCACACTAGTTATTTATGCTACAAGTGTGGAAAGTAGGTGATTACCGACGAGTGTCATTTTTATACATGAGCGAGAGAAGCGAGCGAATGTATAATTCGACACGAGTCGGAAATCATCTTTACGCCCGTGTATCATACAACGTTTTACTATGCCTTGTGTGAGGAAATATTAAATGTTGAAATGTCAGTTTAAAATAGATAGGTTAAAATTGAAGAACCTAGGTAGATTGTCATGTTACCTACTTATTATCTGGAACTGCATTTAACAACTTCACATCTTTTGCTGTCAAGCTTATTCACTTAAAAGTTAAAACCATTGTTTTACACTTGCATTGTTGGTTTTGGAACACAATTAATTTTGAGTAACTAAATATATTCCACAACAAAAAGACGCTGTACCGTCGTAGTTCCAAGAAACATACTGACACTATTGAAAAGCAATAAATCATTATTATTATTGATTAGTCACGTTCACTCGACATTTTTAACATATTTACATAAAATAACTCCGAAGTAAACAACAATCATAACAATGGCGGGCGTTTTAGTTTTAAATACATGGGCGGTCAACATGTGCGCATGTGCAAGTCGCCATACAATTTATTTATTTATTTACCTAATTCGAAATTCAAAAATATTAACAAATAATTTTATACATTATTAGTATTTATGTACCTTTTATATGGAAGAAAAAGAATAATTGAAATATTTGTAAAACTTTTCTCAAGTAATAAAAACTCTTTGCGTCGGGCTAACGACGGACTTAAAAATTAAAAAAAAAATGAAAAGTAAAAAGCACTAGTGCGAAAATGTGGCACTTTCCGCACGATTTGGGGCTTGGAAAACGCTCTTTTCGAGCACATGCATTGTAAATATATCTTGACGCCGCGATTCGTAGTAACCAAGCGTAATCAGACGTCTAGTTTCATACTTATCATGAACGCGTTCCGAATAACAGGCCTGCACGTGCCGTATACTAAAATGACCTTTCCGCCGATTTTATTACTTATTGAACGATTCGGATTATAACATACTACGACGCAAAAGTGCGATAACGATAGGACCATTGCGTAATTACATTTGGTTATGTAAGTTCCCGACGCGGTGGAATACCTTTATCGTAATAAGTGTAAACATATTTTGACGATCATTCAGGTCAGATTCGATTAAACAAGAATAAGGACCTAATCTGGGGTTAACGACAATATTTTATAGACTAGGTACCAAGGTCTCCCCCAAAAGGGTGCCAAAGTGATCGGCCCGGCCCTGTGCCACCCGCATCACTTTAACCAGGACATCAGTCTACCTAAGCATAGCCCTCTCCATTCCCTTCCATCCCTTTCATTCTCCATCCCTTTGGGCCTTCTTATGAGTGGGGCGCCACACTACTGATAATAATTTTAATAATCACAATAATCAATATAATCATTGAGTTGTACTTATTTCTAAGATATATTAAAGGACTCCGTTTAGGTGTAGCGACATGGTTGTTATTAGTTGTCTACGCGTCATTTCTGGTCTGTTCATACTTGCAAGGACGTATCTAATCGTAGTAACTATTTTCATTATTATTACTATTAATTAATATTATTATTATTTAGAACGGACGTGAGATACATCATTCTGTTCGACTGCTTCTATTATTATAGATCCATAGGGACTATTAATCTCAAGAAATACTTTGTACATGTATGAAGCTAGTGCGCTTTTGTTTTGATTTATGATTTCTATTTTTATTTTAATGCTTCGTATGTATGTATAGTATGTATGTAGGGGTGTCTGCGCTTCCAACTTTTTAATAATATTTGGTGCAAAAACAGGTCATCATTTATTTATTGGTATGACCTTTTTACATGAACCGTGGTACATACGTGGTACAGAATTAGTTTCAAGAATTAGGCTTGGATTTTGAATCGAAGAGCGAATTCCGTAATCGAAAGCATGTATGTATGCATCGCGTGGTTGTCGTCTGGAGATCAATGAAAGTTCAGCCAGTAACCAGTACGTCTATTAGCACAACTTGCTGACACGTCGCTCCGCGCGCGACTGAGCGTCTCCTATCTCACTCGCACCGTGCTAATTAGATAGAGGAGCATAGATCTTTCTCACTCGCGTCGCGGCGCGGCGTCAGTTGTGCTAGCCCCCCAGTTTTAGTTTGGGAATTTCATTTTACCCTACTCCCACACGTACTATTTGATACATTGGTGTAGTCGAAATTTAATATGCTTCACCATGAAAGGAACAGGACAGCGTTACTTGCATATTTCCGTGTTTATAAATAAATAAATGAATGAATAAAGGAGGGTGGGATCATTAAGAGTCCGCAGTAAGCTCGATTCTCCATACAAACGTAGTGACGCTCTCATTTTAAAACTACGTGTTGGATTGTAACGAAACTTTGCACGTATAATGTCATGAGGTATATCTATGTCTGTAATTAGTTTATGTAGCTTCAGATACCATAGTAAAAAAATACAGCGAATCAAAGTTTTTCATACAAAACTTGTTTTTGCTGTATTCTGTTTGTTTTATAATCTGGAACCATATAAACTAATTACAGACATAGATATACCTCATGTCATTGTTTATGCAAAATTTCGACACAATCCAACACGTAGTTTTAAAATGAGAGCGTAACTACGTTTGTATGGCAAGTAGAAATTCGGCCCAGCTTACTGCGGACTCTTAACCGCATGCAAAAATTTATACACAAGATGGAAAATCTCAGTTAACGTTCCTACCTGCAGGTCGATTGCGTAACGCTTCGTACGTTAAGTAGATTTAAATGTTACTTTTGTAGGCGGAAATGACAGACTTTCGTGAAACCTAACGCTTTTTCGAAAGTTACGCAACTGGTATTACCTGGTATGATGTCAACACGTTATTAAGCGGATTACTGTTGTATTAAATTCGGCAGTTTTTGTAAAGCAGTGTTATCATAAGCTTTTTCATTCCAGATAAGAAAGGTATGTAGCCGTTTTAACATTGTGACTGCAGGTTTTTGATATATTTCAAGCAGCATTTTCATTAGAATTCGACACGAACTTTATCGTCTGTATTCACGACATTGTGGCCATCATCTTTGTTACCTAATGCCTTCAGAGGAATCGTAGCGAGCAATTTATTGTTTCCAGATACTAGAAACAAAGGAAAGTCCTCACTCAAGCAGCTTCATTGTTGCGTAGTTCCGGAACAGAAAATTGGGTATTGTTAGGAAATATCGTTTTCGAAATTAGGGATGTTATGATCGTTTTAAAACAATTTGTAAAGTCCCAATTTTGAGGGGAGATTTTAATTTACCAAGTCATCAAGTTTGGCTTTCCTACTTAGAATGTGAGTCTATCTGCTCTCAATCAATTGGTACTGAAATCAAATTGGGATTTATTGCATTCAAGCGGGCGCTAATAAAAATGGTTTCAATAAATAAATAATAATAAATACATAAATAAATATTAGGGGACAATCTCAATCTCTCTCAATCAATCAATTAATTTGACACCTAATACGCTGCGCTCCATGGCTCGCTGGCAAACCCTGAGTCTGGACTTTTGAGATGCTGTCAACGACCAAGTCTGTGTACCGTAAGTGAGAACTGGAAGAATGCACATGTCCATGAGCCTACGTTTAAGTGATAATGCCAGGTCTCCTTTCAGATCTCTTTGTCCTGTCGCGCCTGGAAGGAGATATATTTAATAAATATAAATACTTAAATACATGGAAAACATCCAAGATTCAGAAACAAATAATCATGCTTACCACACAAATATTTGCCCTTACCGGGATTCGAACCCGGACCTTCAGCTTCGTAGGCAGCGTTACTACCCACTAGGCTTACCGGTCTTCAATACAATTCGTTTGGTTTGGTCCCGAACCTAAACTCCCGTTTTTAGGGTAGTAACATAGGTCTTTAAAAACCATTTTTCAATTCGGGGATGCGTTTGCGTGATATTCGGTTTTAAACTCTCATTTTTAGGGTTCCGTAGTCTACTAGGAACCCTTATAGTTTCGCTTTGTCTGTCCGACCGTCCGCGGATAATCTCAGTAACCTACTACTGCACTAGAAAGCTGAAATTTGGTACTAATATGTATATCAATTACGCTGACAGTGGTAAAATAAAGTATTTTTTTATTATTAGGGTACCTCCCCTATACGTAACGTGGGGAGTGTTTTTTTTTTCATTTCAACCCTAACGTGTGATATATTGTTGGATAGGTATTTAAAAATAAATAGGGGTTTGCTAAAATATTTTTTTGATAATGTTAATATTTTCGGAGATAATCGCTTCAGAAGTAAAAAAATGTGTCCCTCCCCCCCTCTAACTTTTGAACCATAAGTTTTAAAAATATGAAAAAAATCTCAAAAGTAGAACTTTATAAAAACTTTCTAGGAAAATTATTTTGACCTTCATAGGTTGAATAGTTTTTGAAAAAATTACAAAATAATTTCTGAACTAAGTTTGTAATTTAACCGCATAAGCAGGTGTTTAGTGTACCTGTAATTTCTACAAAATCACAATGAAATGACGTGCTTTCAAATAAAGTAAAACAAACGGTGAAAATCGGTTTACGCAATAAAGAATTATCCCATAAAAATCACCTTCCATACTTTAAGCTCGCGCGCAATAGTTTACTTAATTTGCCGATAGATGTCGCTGTACGCGGAATGCTCACATTGAACTAACCCGCTTCGCTAGCTCGGCTTTCAACACAAGGACTTGTGCCGAATAACAAATAACGATTAAAATGTACAATACAATACAATACAAATACTCTTTTCATCTCTCATACTCTGAAAACTCTGAAATGACGTGCTTTCGAATAAAGTAAAAAACGGATTTAGGGTTCTAGGGTTTTGTACTTAATATGTCAATTCAATGTAACAAATAGTTAATTTTTTAACGCTTAAGTGGGGACACTTACTATGACGGACGAAAAACTACGGAACCCTACACTGAGCGTGGCCCGACACGCTCTTGGCCGGTTTTATTAGAATCATGTTCATGTGTCCGGCCCTCTGCAAGCTAAATGGTTAATTCTGGGTAGGTATATGAAAAAAAACATGGCGTAGTAATTATAATGTATTTACTTCGTAAATTATCACAGGCAACTAGTTAACGAGTAACAGTCGACCAACTTAATAAATTTACTTGAAAAGGCCACATTTCGAACAAATTCGGGCGTCGCAACCGCAACGTTCAGTTGGCGCGCGTAAAAAGGTCAAAGCCAGACAGGCAACTACGGAACCCTACCCAGCGCGTGGTTCGACACGCACTCGGCCGGTTTTTATATATGCGCGAAATACGTTTAGATTACGTATCGTTTTCCGAATAGTTGCATGAATTTGCAAGCTCTATATGGACTTATCTAAGAAATGAGTTTGTTGACAGTGATTTGACGAAGGTTTTCTTGAACGGCAGCAGTGGACAATTTATCTTATGTATTTTTACAAGGAATAATAGGGTCAGACAGTTTGTGTGTGACATTCATTGTTTATACATTTTGAACAGGGAATAAAGTGCCGTAATAATAAGTACTGCATAGCAGATTAGTGATACGGTAGTCTATTAACCTAGTAGTACTGGTAGATGCGAGTACACTTGATTGAATAATAAAATAAATAAATAAATATTACGGGACAATCTTACACAAATCGACCTAGTCCCAAACTAAGCAAAGCTTGTACTATGGGTACTAGACGACGATAAACATACTTAAATAGATAAATAAATACAAAGAAAACATCCATGACTCAGGAACAAATATTCGTGCTCATCACACAAATAAATGCCCTTACCGGGATTCGAACCCGGGACCTCTTGCTTCGTAGGCAGGGTCACTACCAACTAGGCTAAAGCGGTCGGAATATTTTGTGATACACGTGTACACACTGTATTATGTTTTATTTAGGTTGTTCCAGTGCTCGATCGCAGTTTTTTTACGAAAAGATTGAGCGCTCAATAGAGAGGAAAATATTATACAATTTCCCCAGAATATTTATGCTCCTCGAAAATGATAGTCGTGACTTACTAAGACAATATAAAATAAAAATATAAAACGCCCCTAACACAACCAACATAGTTAAGAACTGTCTTGATCTTTCAATTAAATAACCACACACTCAAATTGCTTAATTCGTTTGGAAGCTACGCCGACCCAGACAGACACACAGATACGTTTGAAATGTCGCGAAATCCGTCACTAGAAAACAAAAAGGTTGAAGTTTTTATCGATCTATCTAATACAAGAGTAAACTTGGACTCTTAGAGCTCAATGCTTATTACGAGAAAAGTTATTCCCGAAATTACCAATTTCTCTAGCCATATCAATCATTTTCTTTGTGTGGTACATGCAAAAGTTAAGTCGCCTGTGACAGGACATATATCATTGCCGACATTTTCGCTTCGTTTGCAAAGTCTCTAAAAAAATGTTTGTATCGCAATTTCGTTTATGTGTTTTGTGCATGTTTCGCTTTTCGACATCGATTGATAGAATTTCCGAAACTAAAATTGGTAAAATGGAACCCTTATAGTTTCGCCATGTCCGTCTGTCCGTCTTTCCGTCTATCTGTCTGCGGCTTAGCTCAGTGACCCTTACTACTAGAAAGCTGTAAGTCCGCATGGTTATATAAATCAATCACGCTGACAAAATAGTAGAATAAAATTTGGAAAAAAGTTGTTTTTTGATGGTACCTCCCCTACACGTAAAGCCGAGATGTAATTTTTTTACGGGGTATCGTTGGATAGCTTGTTCAAAAATATTATAAGTTTTTCAAAACCATTTTTCAACTTAGTGGTCCATTTGTGTTATATTGGCTTTGCAGACCAAATTTTTGATGAAATTGAAATGTGTCCCCACCTCCTGTCAGCTAAATGGCTGCTACTGGGAATTTGAAAAAAATCGTGGCAGTAGTACATATAGTGAACTTAAAAGGAAAACTATCACGGTTAAGTAGATATTACTTAGTAACCGATACACACACATATATTAGTATAGTGTATGTATGTATTAAGATAGTATTCCACCTCTCTTATCTAGATGAATATCTAGACGCCTAGAACACCTCTACTGCTCTATGCGTCGGAGACAGTGCTTGTACAAAGCGTCTTGACTCCTTTCACCTAAGATGTCTCCGAGCAACTCTTCGGCTGAGATGGCAGGATCGGATTCCAAACTCGGAGATTGTACGTCGGACGAACATGGCGGGTATGGAATGTCTGCTCATAAAGGGCCAGTTGCGTTTATGTGGACACCTTGTGCGTATGGCACCATCAAGACTGCCTAAAGTTTTATTCTACTCTGAGTTGGCCTTGGGTAATCGTAGAGCTGGTGGGCAGTACCTATGGTACAACGCCATTTGTCTGCCACCGACAGCCAGGGATTTTATCTAAATTACTATTAACCCCTAATGGATTATTTGATCCTGTTTGATGTAAAAATAATAGATGAATTATAGTTATTATTGCTAAAAGAAATGGTAGTAAAAATGAAAAGTATAAAATCGAGTTAATGTTGCGGTATCAACTGCTAATCCTCCTCAAATTCAATTTACTAATATATTACCTAAATAAGGAATTGCTGAAAGTAAATTAGTAATAACTGTTGCTCCTCAGAAAGATATTTGTCCTCAAGGTAAAACGTATCCTATAAAAGCTGTTCCCATTAATAAAAATTCTTGAGTCGTGGGAGGAGCTTTCTACTCAGAGATCGGACTGGCGAACTGCCGTCAGTACGGGTGTGAATGACTTCGAACGCACCCGTCTCGAAGATGTGGACGCCAAACGCGACCTCCGTAAAACTCGGCCCAGACGCTCCTACAACTACTCTAGTGGTCAGCTTCACTGTGTCTCTTGCGGTCGTACGTTCAAAACCAAATTTGGTTGCAAGTCACACTCGTGCCCGTGCACGTAAAGTTTCCCAATCCAAATACCTATATAACTTTGTCAGGATGTCGCCGTCGACGGATACGTCTGGCTGGGAGAACATCATCATCTCTTAGTGACCGAGTAATAGTCGACCAACTTAAAATGTACTTGAAAATGCCAACTTTCGTACAATATCGGCCGACGCATCGCACCATTTATAAATACTTGGCGCGTGTCAATGTAACAAATACAGACAGGCAACTAGGCACTGCGCGTGGCCCGACACGCACTCGGCCGGTTTTTGTATTTTTTTTTCGAGTCATCCTACAGTCATTTTATTTTCCTCGAAAATGCACCGGAAGCTTTTGTGCGATGAATAATGGACTGAAAATATGTTTATTATTACGCTAGTGATTCGAATTCGGTTTGATATTTCTGTCCGACTACGGTAGAGCCGAGAGGAAGGAATAAGTTTATAGCAGTCTAAATATGTTTGTATTTGCGTGATTTCCATCGTAGCGTTTAAGACACTGAACCGATTTTGATAAATCAGGTGTCAATCGATTCGAAATTATGCTCCGGCTGACATAGACTAAGTTTTGTATGAAAAAATAAAAACATTGTTACTTTTCCGTAGTCGGTTTACAGTTTTTTGAACTGCTTATGCTTGTCATGATGTCAGCGGTTAAGTTTATTGCATTGTATTTTTATTATGATAGCTTTTGGTTACTGAAGTTTGTAATCCTTTGACCTATCCCGTCGGATAGGATAAAATGCTTAGAGATTTTGCACCGTGTTCCTTCCTATATATTTCTAGCTCAGCTATTCTGGCTCTTCGGCACCTCATTCTGAAAACTTAATTTAGTCTTGACTATTGGATAGCACTTACCCACTGCTAAAAAAATAGTCTTAACCCTTTCGGCCAAGCAACGCTGACCTATGCAGCATTTTTCCGCTTTGTAGCTGAAATCGCTTGTAAGGCATGACTCCCATGTGAGTGAGAGAGGCCGATAGATGGGTTTATTTATATCAAGCTACTATGTGAACCTGTTATTAAACTAAGTACCTACCTACCCACGTCCACAGTGATTGACAGTTGCCCGAATCGTGTGTAGAAAAATATCGTGAAAATTAAACTCCGCGACCGAAAGAGGCCAGAAATAAGTCAGAGGGCCAAGCAGGTTGTTTGTCCAGGTACTATTCCAGTCTGACGTCCCCGCGCGGACGCAGCGGCGCATCCAAGCAAAACACCCACCGATCGTAAAATCCTCTAATACTCACGGAAACAAGCCGGCTTTAACGTGACCACGCGGCCAAATATTCAAACCATTCTCAATCTTACTCCATGTACATAAGGAACACGCGAAATACCTTTTATGAGTCGCGTGCCTTCTCGCAAATTAGAAAATTGTGGGTGGTGTCGAATGAAAATATTTGTAGCAAATTGTTAAGTCGCTTATGGTTGCTAGCGGCAGAGAACCATTTTTAGAACTTTAATGAAAATGTAACTGAAATAAAAACAATGGATTTTTTTGTTTATAAGTTTATTTATTTTTGATTTATTTAATAAACAGAATAATTAACAGGGTCCCACAAAACTGTCGGAATAGTTTGTCTGTGTGATCACTATAGTACAGAGTTAACTAATTTGTACATACTTAAGTTGTGTTTGTAAATGTTACAGCTATCCATGCATTAGGTTTTAAAGTCGTTTTTTATACTTACACGGCTGATAGTTTCTGGTAAACTTTTCAGAAGATAGGGCATACGTTTTATAGCATTCTATCACCATAATGGTTTTTAACATTCGGTACGCACAGTTTACCGGACGCCTTAGCCCTAGTAACATATTTATTATCGACTGTTTTTAACAAGCTATTCTCAGAGCTAGGCTCTATCTAGAGTGCTATGGTTATTTATAGCAAGTAGATATTTATGTTTAAGAATTACAGGCAGAATTTTACAAATTTTGAAAAGAAGTTTTACATTTTGGTCCAATTTTACTGTAAACTAATAACTTTATAAATCTTCATAATATCAATGTTTGCTTTAGTTGTGAGTCCATAGCTGTCAAGGGCGTAACTCAGGATTGAGTCTACTAGTGACATATATAATCACCTTAAAGTAATAACAGGTTATCTTTAAACTTAGATGAAAGAATTTGCCTAATAATATTCTAAGTTTATCGCAGATAAAGTTAGTATGAACAGCCCAAGAGAAGTTTTCGTCTACTTTCATGCCTAAATAAGTTACATATTTGGATCTTTTTATAGGTTCCCAAGTACAATTTACCATATTATCATGTAGAAATTCAAAGGTGTGAGTATACCTACATAGGGGGAGGAGTGCTGACGGGACATAAGTGTGACGAATGTACTGAGTAGAGTACTGAGAAGTATTCCATTGTCATGGGACCACGCACTGACTGAATTAATATCCCGTTGAACTAGACGGACAGTGTCTGCGATTGTGAAGTTTCTTTTTCGCGTTCCATATCAAGGCACGGGTCTGCTTGGGTAAGTCTTCGTTTATGAAGATTCTGTGCACCTTCGCTCCGTTTGTCACTATGTCGCTGCTTATGGTCGAGACCTTGCGTCGCTGATATAGCCATGCGTGACGGGAACCGGTGCCAGACGTCTTGAAGCCGGTAATGATGGGGGCTGGTTTACTATCGTCGTTTGTCTTGCGTTGTTGGTGGCGTTGTGCAAACTCCACATCCGCGCTGTTAAAATTTAGAATTTAAGTAAGTTTAGATACTACATTCATAATATTTGGCAGTTGTTCCTGCCAACGATTTCGATGTTGTGCTTATGAGAGCTTTGCTCGTACTCTAACATTTTCTGTTCCAAGGCAATGTTAATTTTTTCTAGATAAACGCACTTATTGTTTATGTTGGACACAGTTTTCTCCAGTACATTTTTTTATCCTTTGATTTAGCGTGTTCTGCAATCAAGGAGTCATATTTGTCAGATAGTACGCTCATACTTAGTTTAATGGAGTCCAGTTGCTTTTTGAATCCTGGTGTGGCACTGACCTTCTTTTGTATATCTTTTAAGATTTGTTCATAGTCCTGGTCAGTGTTGTCCATTTCCTCCACTTCTAATTCGTCATCCTTCGCAGTTATTGCAGAGGATGCGGTTCTTACCAGCTTACATGTCCGCTGCCAGGCCCTTGACACAGCTTCGATGGAATGTCCCTTGGCAAGGACCCTGGCATAAAAAGTGTGCACCTTTTTTGGATAATACTTTCCTGCATTTCATGCACACCATATTTATAATTTGTAAATAAATTGTAAATAATTAATTTGTAAATAAATTTTACGATAAAAATATATGACGATGACAGATGAGACGCAACATGAAAATACCGAAGTTATCCGAGTTAATTAAAATATTTATTTAGCAAGAATGTACATGTCAGTAATATTGCTTACAGATATTACGACTTTGTTAAGTGGTTGATAATTATCGTGTTTTAGGGTTCAGTACCCAAAGGGTAAAAACGGGACCCTATTACTATGGCTCCGCTGTCCGTCCGTCCGTCTGTCACCAGACTCTATCTGATAAACCGTGATAGTTAGACAGTTGAAATTTTCACAGATGCTGTATTTCTGTTACTGCTATAAGAACACAAAAAAATCAAGGGGGTTTACATACAACAAACGTATTTTTTTGCCGTTTTTATAGATAATGGTACGGAACCCTTCGTGCGCGAGATCGACTCGCTCTTGATCGTTTTTTTCTTATTGCAGCTTTCGTAGTTTAGATACTGACTCTTTTTGTATGAAATTAAGTGAAGTTGTACCATCGGTTTGTGATCGGTAACTCGGTTAAAATTCACGCTCTTTGTTTTGTTAATAATATAATATTAGCCTTGGCAAAATTAGCCAGCTAAAACTATTCAGCGTTTAAATATGAGCTTTTTTTGCCGACTGGTATATTTAACCACAAAATACGAACTACCTACTATATTAATCTCAAACTAATTAGTAATTACACATTACATGTTTCAATTCATTTTCTGTTTATAAAATGTAAACCGATCATTATCTTAGGTACTTAAATATTTAAACAAAATTGAGTTCAATTACCGGCATGGTGGATATTTTCGAGTGTTCCCGACAGTAATTGAAATATTAATACATTTGAGAAAAGCCCGCATTTGGAATGGAAGCGAATTCTATTTTCAGCTCCGCCTATCAGACGGTGAGGTAGCGTTTCCGGTCAGTGGCCGCCAGCCAAAGCTTTGTTGTACCTGGAGTAAATTAAACATTATTCACTTCTATATGCGGTTTTATGGCTCATAATTTATTTTATAAAGGGGTAAAATGCAGTGGAGCTGCGTCAAATGTATCCCGAGTATGCCGAAAATAAGTCTGTAAATAAAATAAGCCTGCGGTTTAATAAAGGCATTTTACTGGTTGAAGTACCTGTACTATGTATTAAAATTATTTATGTTGCCTTTTAAAAAGGAAATGAGAATTAAAAGGTTAGCGCCTGTAGTATGTGGAAGCAAAAATACGTGACTGCGGAAGTAAAGGTTTTTAATGCTGTCGTAAATAAATTAATACAGATTTTTTTAACCTTAGTATGGAGCGTTGGCGTACTGGGGCGACAAGCTCCATAGAAATGTAAAAAAAAAATCGCGTCAAATTTTTTTTTTCTGTTTTTTCTTATCAGAACACGATAGTTGTTAAGTTAAGCCCTTGATCGGTTCATACCACATTTTTGTTACACTTTGTATATACAATTAAAAGAAGCGTGTGTCCTGTAGTTCCAGTCAATCAACCCAAAGCTGGAGCGTTTCTCGGCCAAAGGTTTTTAGCATCACTGTGCAGCGGGGAAACGCCGCCAGCATCTTGGGGTAATTTCCGCCAATGAGCGACGCTTTTTAATATCATTTATGATTTTTTGTTGCGGTACAATTTTAAGTATAAATAAGTAATTAAATACATAGAAAACATTCATAAACAAACAATCAGACAGTAACAGAAACACATATGTACTACCGCGATTTGAACCCAGGACCGTCAGGTTTGCTCTTGCAGGCAGGTTGCCCAGGCTCACTAGACTAAACCGATCGTCCTCTTCTGAAGAAAAGATTAATCTTCAGGAGATTCTTCTTCATATAAATATTCATATTTATATCATATTTCGTCTGCTATATTATTCCCTTTGATAATTAAGCGTGAGTGCATGACATGCAGAAACAAGTGAAGTACCTAATCAACTTGTGACAGTGCATGAAGCACGCGACGGAATGCCCAGGAGCGATCTTCATTAATATTTCCATTTGAAGCAGCAGTGCCAATTAGTTGGCTGTAATGACGACCAAGGCCGCAGAAGTTTCAAGTTGATATCAAAGCAACAATATTGATCAGTTGTTTGTTTGCACAGCCAGGTCGGCAACCCACTCCGGCGATGACTGTTAGTACAGATACAAGTAAGCCAGAAATACATTCGTGAATGAACGGCTCTTCAATCGGAGCGGTCGTGGAAAATTTCACACCGCTCTACGTTTGGAAATCGAATGACGTCAAAGGATTTTGACGCCTATTTGGATTCGGGAAGAGGCAAGAATTGCATGGATGCGACAGGAGATGTTGAGACAACATTATGCTGAATGCATTTGGGACATGATGCCCGCATACTGATCGAGCATGACATGCATGAAATTGTAATAATGTTTGTTTCATGTATTTCAGCACCAGTAGTATGGATAGTTTTTTTAGCCTCACGTCTATAATATGTAATTGGAAGACCAAGGGCCAGCCATTTTGGGGAACCTGGGGATAGTTGATCCCCCTATCCTCCTCCTTCTCTTTCCTTCATTTTCCTCCTCCTCCCTCCTCCTTGGATCCTTTTGATTTTGGAGTATATTTTTATTATTATTCACTTTATTGGAAAACTTTTTAGGTTTAAAGATTCAAAATTTATCTATTTAGTTATAGTAGGTAAAGTAAAACATGATTGTGCTACAATTTAACTCATTATTTAATGGAATACCACACTGTAGACTTTCACCATGTGTCCTTTATGTAAAAGGGAGACTTGCAGACTCCCAGGGGGATCAAATCTCACAGGTACGTGGGACACTTGGTAAACCGATTTTTACCGTGTCATAATAAACGACTAACACAATTAACACACCCACTCATAGCATTCTTTCACCCTTCATTAAATAAATCCAGTTAAAACTTCTCGAAAATTAAGTAAGGCACGATACAAATATTCCATCGTACCCCATTTTCAAATTACTGACATTAGTCACAACACAACGCGTCATGATAGAATGTAAAGTTAGGCAGTGTTGCTAGCGCAAAAAAATGTATCACGTTTGGTATAACTTGAAATCAAAACCAAGTGTCCCCTATGGATCGACCATCCTCAAGTTCCCCATTCTCAAGTTCCCCTATGCATAGACACTAATTTCAGAAGCATATTATATGATAAACGATTACATCATAGGATATTTTGGCAATAACAACGTCCTGAGTGAAAAATAAATAAATAGCCTTTCTACTGTAGGTATGTAATTTTGTAATACTGTGATATTGAAATTATATATTGTAGGAATACTGTTGAAAAAATGATACCTCGCCGAATTTTTTACTCTGGTTTTTCTCGAGGCAGAGGTTTCTTTCCGAACCGGTGATACGGAAATATTTCGGAGCTGAAGAATCATAAGAAGTACAATATTACAAGATGAAAGGTGCATAATCATACACTTCCGCACTACAGACATTCGAATCCTTATCTATCACCGCCATCTACTGGCATTCTCAACTGACCCGCAAGTCCGTAGATAATCACTGAGCCAGTATCTCCGCTTACTGCTACTGGGAATCGGGTTCTTAATGATGTAACTAAATATTCATAATAATACGAAATGGATAGCCTTGTTACACGAGTAGCCAAATCACCTCATTGTATATTACATATTAATAATAGGCAGTTTGAGCAACGGCACAAATAATGGCGTGTTCCAACTTAGGTAGATCGGCGGCGCGGGTCCCGCATCGGAAAACGCGCAAATACAAATGGGTATATGTACAGGTCCTGTACATCAACACACCTAGATAACGCAATACGAGTACGTTCGTATTTGCGCGTTTTCCGATGCGGGACCCGCGCCGCCGATCTACCTGAGTTGGAACAAGCGATTATTTGTGCCGTTGCTCAAATTTATAACAAAGTGTGAGCGTTTTTATAGTGGGCCTGACAACCCGCGTCTCGCGCCGGCGACGATTTCGCGTAGCGAAGCGATTGCCATCTGACCTTCCAACCCTGAGGGAAAACTAGACCTTATTGGAATTAGTCCAGTTTCCTCACGTGCCTTACCGCTTGGCTGCAGTGGGTAAAGTGGCAACATTCATAATGTAATAATCAGTTATAATTTACCTTTAGCGTAAGGCTGTCCCAAAAAAAACGAAAACTACGTGTAGATTTCAAAAGATACGACTTGGCAATGTGTCGGTGAAATTCAGAAATAATTCTTTGCGACATTTGAGCACATCATTGAACGTAGGCGGCAACTTTTAATAATCGAATTTGATCCCCCCCGAGAAAACTTTGAAACGGATTTCTCTCCAAGTAATGTAGCTTGAGAAATCGGTCATAATTTGTTTTATGTTACAAGAAACGGCAGCAGACGTGTGCCTTGCGCTCGGACAAATTACGTTAATATATTTGACGCCGTATTTTAAAAGAAAGTCTGGCGACGAAAAATATTTACCTCTAGGTCAAATGGTATTTTGTTAAATCTGTAGAAATTCAACACGAACCAAAGGTGAGATCGTTTTAATATAACTATCTATGCTACGTGGTAGTACAAAGATTGTCGGTGAAATTTAATTTTGTATAGGTAATCTCACAAACGACGAAAGATATTTCGGAAGATCTTGGGCCCAGTGCAGAGGGAAGATGGTAGCTGGAGAATCCGCAAAAAACGGAAACTGGAAGATATTGTGTCCGAGCCCAACATCATAGGAGAAATCAAATCTGCAAGACTGCTGGCTTGGACACCTTGAGAGAATGCCAGTAGACAGGGCGGTGAAGAGAGCTTACGCAGGACGGCTGAGCGGTCGAAGACCGGCTGGTCGGCCTAGATATCGTTCGAAGGACGAGGTTGAGAAAGACCTTTGCGCCCTGCACGCTGAAAACTGGGAGGAGGTCGCACGTAATAGAGCGCGCTGGCGCCAACTCGTATCGGGGGCCAAGATCCACTTCGGGTCGCTGAGCCAGCGGAGTAAGGAGTAAGTAAGTAAGTAATCACACAATTTGGGGAACCGATTTTTGAAATGATTTCTCCCGTATGTAGAAAGAGAGGGGTGTTATAAGTTTAACGTGTCTGTCTGTGTATCTGTCTGTGGTATCGTAGCTCCCAAACAGATGGACCGATTTGAAAGCGGCTTTCTTGTGTCATAGATAATTTTATCCCGAGTGTCCTTAGCCATGTTTCATGAAAATCTGTTCAGCCGTTTTTGAAATGTTTTAAAATGAAAATGTCGGGGGTTTTTCAACTTTTCAAAGTTGTTTTTTTACCCGTAGCTCTGCCTGTCTCCTATGTAATACGCAAGCGGAAACGCGCGGGCAAATATTGAAATGTAAACATGCACTGCTAAATTATAACCACATTCAGTTTGCCGTTATAAGAGTACCTACTTAATCATATTAATTGTCTTGCATAGTACAATGTAAGTAGTCCATTGGATTACTAGGATTTATGCCACAAACATTAACAAAGATTCATGGCGTAATTTAAAGAGACGTTCAAGAACTACTCGGCCTGGCTCCTGCAGCCCAATTTGAATTAATTCGTAGCAAGCTACACTTATTCGATCGCAATCTAGTACTTAGGGATTTAAACTTTTCTGAAGTTGGTCTAGATATTTCGTTTGTCGAATTTCAGCTGCACACCTCGGGAAAGTTCAGTTGCGGTGTCTCGGTACGTATTCGATTTCAACAAAGTATTTTATTGAGAATTGTTTAAGGAGTAAAATTCCCGCGGTGCCGACCGAGGCTCGATCGGGTAGCATATATGATTGTATTGATTAAATTCAAACTAGTTTAATTAGAGTTTCTAATCTTAGTATTGACTAGTATTGAAGAAGAAATCTATATGTAATTCGTTTGTCAGAATTGAAATGTTAGTGGAATCGTCTTGTTCTGTTAATATACCATCCTGTTTATGGAATTGTATTTCTTAATTGACGAAAACCGGATTTGGCTTCACAGTTCAGCATACGAGCTTAGCTTGCACTGGCCCGTTATAAATCACATTACAGACGCCAGCATAGTAGTGACCTGCGTCCGTATCTCATATAGATTTCTTGGCAGACTCATTGGCACAACACTGCAGTAAAACTTAAAACAAAAAGCAAAATCACACGTTCACTAGGATGTTGCAGGCTGACCTACATTCTTAACTCAGTTGCCTCATGTTCGATTCTTGGCCAAGGAATTCAAACTAAATAATACCTACTTATTTTGTTGATTCCTTTCCTTTTATACCGCCTAAAAGGCTTTTTTCTTCTAAATAATATTATTTTTTGTTTATTTTTATAGCCTGTAACTTAATAAACTACCAATTTGCTGAACTTTCAGACTATTAAATGTATTCAATGTTAGAACTTCAGCCGTAAAACACGCACCGAACAAGCCATAAGAGTTATAATCGGAAATACGAAAAGTTATACGAAAAGTTTCACTGTTTTAAAAATACATTGAAGTTAAATGTACGTATCTTGAATTGAATTGAAGGCAACTTACAAAATAAAATTAGCTGTATTCGTTGACATGGACAACCGGAATGGGGCTACAATCCCATTTCTTTCAATTCGGAAAGTTCCGACGAAGTCGCCGTAACTTTGTTGGGAACAATGTAATTTACCGACTCCCGCTACAGGTATAAGTAAGTACAGTAGGGACGCTGATGAAGGATTTCGTTTCGTCTAATGTTTGTGTCTGGAGCTGGTAAAGGTTGCGGACGGTTGCGGGTGGCGCAGGACCGGTCACTTTGGCACTCTTTGGGGGAGGCCTATATCCAGCAGTGATGATGATAAATGTTTGTGTCGGCTACTAAACTATATTTACACACGTAAAAGTCTAGCGTTAGTATTTTATGAAGAATAGCTGCATATACATAACGCTCAATGGTCCCTCTTTAACGGACTAAAGCTGTTTTTCCACCGGAGGGGCGAGACGAGACGAGGCGAGACGAGAATTGAAGAGAGAGATGAGAAGTTCATGACCATAACCCGCAGTTTGATCACGTAACGCATCGTACGCGCGTCAGATCTAAATATAACTTTGGGATAGCTTAGGCCTTAGAGGAACTACGTAAGATGCTTATCGATACGAGAATCCTACTAATATTATAAATGCGAAAGTTTAGATGTTTGGATGTTTGGATGTTTGTTACTCAATCACGCTTAAACGGCTGAACCGATTTGAATGAATTTTTGCATGAAGATAGTTTATAGCATGGATTAAAATATAGGATAGTTTTATTAGAAGCTAGTCATCAATATATGCTGTACCACGAAACGAGACTGTTTAGAGTGAGACAGCTCTTTATTATGAAAGCGATACCATACGTAGGTACTAAGCAGCATCTGCAACTCTGATCGCCACGAGGAAATGTTGCGGAAACATACGCACAAAGTACAGTCAGCGTCATATAGTTAGTAGCAGCCAAGGTAGCCAAATATTTCGGTACACGTCTTTATTACTGTAAGAATAAGGGTGTGTTACGAAATATTTGGGTACTCGGGCTGCTACTAACTATATGACGCTGACTGTACCAACCCCACCGTACAGGTCCGCCCTAGCTAGGAGATCACCGTCATACTTCTATTGCTGCATCCTACGAATATTATAAATGCGAAAGTTTAGAGGTTTGGATGTTTGTTACTCAATCACGCCCAAACGGCCGAACCGATTTGAATGAAATTTTGCGCGAAGATAGTTTATAGCCTGGATTAAAATATATAGGATAGTTTTTATCCCGAGTCCACGCAGACGAAGTCGCGGGCGGAAGCTAGTGTATAACTATAAAACATCAGCCAGTTCTCAGAGCTAAGAGATTAGTGAAACAGTGGTTATTCACGTATTATTTTACTGTGAGACTGACAAAAATGATTCAAAGTGCAATGATACCGTACTGTTAACCCTAGGACTGATTTATTAATGCGGGCTCACGCACAGCACACACGCGCACACACAGACACAGACACACACACACACACACACACACACACACACACACACGCACGCACGCACGCACGCACGCACGCACGCACGCACGCACGCACGCACGCACGCACGCACGCACGCACGCACGCACGTGCTTGTGAAATAAACTATTTTGTATATGCGTGTACCGTAACTCGTAGGGCGGGTTCCACCAACTTACGATCACAGACCGATCAGCGTTAAATATGGCGCCGACAACAACAACAATAAGAATCAAAGTTGACACATCTAGTATATGAATTTAATTTAAGAATGGTTACATGTAATGATAGCTGTCATCCCATTTAAACTTGACAAACCGCGTACGATTGCAGACGGTTTGGTGCAACGCAGCCTGAGGTATCCTAGACTACTAGAGTATACAATACGGTAGTTGAAATCGGTAAAAAACTGCATTACTTATAAACGAAACCTACGAACATACTCGGGAAATAGGTATCAAGGTTCGACAGATTTTTGCTATTTGAAAGTTTTTAATTACTGAAAGATCGGTACGACGGTCACTTTGGCACTCTTTGGGGGAGGCCTATGTCCAGCAGTGGACGTCTTTCGGCTGATATGATGATGATGATGACTGAAAGATCAAAAATATTACGCTGTTTGACTTTTTCGCTCTCAATAGTTGCTTATTTGACTAGCAGGCATCATTCCTATGGACCTTTATTGTCCACAACAGACATCGTTCGCTCGCTCGCTCAAATTAGGAATTATGGCATACGTAAATTGCAGATAAATTAGTAGTCAATCACCAGCGATTGGCCTCGTCTTTCCTAATGCGAACTGCTAAGGAATGGAACTCGCTGCCTTCGTTTGTATTTCCCGAGAACTAGGATCTATCTATCTTCAAAACAAGAGTGAATAGGCTATTACTAATCCATGGAGCTTCATCTTAGTATTAGTTCATTTAGTACGTATTAAAAAAAAATTTGGTTATATTACTTCCATTTAAAATATTGAAATGAACGTTTTAAATTGTTAAATATTTAGGCGAGAGAGCGTTTTGCGTGTTATTCTATATCCGACGCGGATCAATCGACATCCGGCAAATTTCGGCATCGGCGAATTCAAATTTTCGACACCTTTTTTCTTTTCACGTCTGTTGAAACATAAATAGATTTAGCGAAAGCGAAATTGAATTCCTGAGAGCGACATCGCAAATGGGAACGTTTGATGAAAACACCTTTTCGATTTGCAAATAGTTGGCTTGGCGCACAGAAACGCGGAGACTGATTTAAAAATATATATGAATCCTTTATATTGAAATAATGCAGTTAATCAAAGTCATGCTATAATTAATAAAAATAACCATTTAACGTAGTCAATGGTACTACGAGCAATATGTTTCGAAATCTTCCGGAGTTCTTCTTTAGGATCAGTGTTTGAAACAATGTCGCCCCTAGTTACATTTAATTATGAGTAATATTCTAAACGAGACTCACGAAACTTTAAATACACACATCCTTAAGTTGTTAAGATTTGTAAGTTCATCAATTAATCTTAGATCGTGAGCCGGTACCTATACCATATGCGATATTTGACAGAAGAAGACATGTAATGTCTCTATTATTCTGTTTTTTTTTTAAAGATAAATACAACAAAATGGACATATGTATATGTTCCTTTCTGTTAATATCTGTTTCTGTTTCTGTTTTATTGTATTGTAAATAAAATAACGCTCAAAACATATCTTAGAGATTCAACTGTCTACCTCATCAGTGTCGTGTCATCATTACCTACATTAGTATCGACTTAATATTTTGAAATGAAATGTTATTTGATGCATCATAAGAACCCCAATATTTATTAATCAGAATATAAGAACGAATATTACTAGAGCGATCTGGGCCGGTATTCTTTGTTCCTTTATTACAAGCTTTTATTTAACTTGCACTGTTCGTAAATATGTATGTAAATGTGTCAGTAAGTATGTAAGTTGTACCTCAAATTTTGTAATCCATTTTTCAGTCACTTTCCGTTACCCGATTGAGCTAAAATTTTCGGTAAAGGTATAATTTGGATGAACATTCAATATTACGTAACCCCTTTGAGTTTGGGCTCGTTAGAAACGGCTCGATGAGTAGTTGATGACGGTAATGTACAGCAAAAAAATTATTTTTTGTCAAAATCTGTTTCTGCTTTATTTCCTTGGTATCTCTTTTAAAAGACAACAATAAATAGATGTCGACATTTTATCGAAAACCACGGATGAAATACCAGTCCTGACACATTATTTATTGGAAGTAAGTTCCAGACTTTTATACTTGTTCTGTGCTTTTATGTCAAGGTGACAACTGTAAAAATGTAAGGTAGAAACATCAACACGAAATCAAATCGTAACGCGCGTATGGATCGTTCACAATGGCCATGTCCGTGTTCCACAATTAGACTAATCTCTCAGACTCAAACAGCGCAAATTATAGCCAGTATAAAGACACTAAAGGTATTTTTTACACTCGTCGACCTTAATGTTTGAATTAAGACTTCGTACACCAAACTTAAATCACATACTTTTTACTATGGAGCTCCCAACTCAACATTTCATAACTGTTGAGACAACTACAATGAAATTGACCAATCACGTGGCGCCTTTACTGAACTATAATGTATTTGACCAATAGGACGCCGTCATGAGAAAATCAAAAGGTAAACAGACACCAACGCACAAAAAAGAAAAAGCCGTTGGTTGCACTTCGTTTTCAATAGATACCTACCAAGTTTGTTTAATTAGTTCAGTTGACTCGTAGAAAAAGTATTGTATACAATATTTATATAATAGCTTTTTAAGTCTCGTACCTTAATTAAACGTGGTACTCGACTGAAAAAGCATACATTATATAACGATTGCATAAAATACTATTAGTACCTAAGTCTTATTCTTGTACAAAATGAAAGGCGTCAAGTTATTTTTGTCCCGCCGGTGTTTTAATCTGAGCCCGTGGCGTGACGATATGGCTCATTGTGTAACATCTCCGTGAAAATATTTGTGGTGACAATGCCGGCATGATTATCATAATCATGATCTTAGTAGAGCAAAATGTCTTGGATTGCTCGTGACATCACCGGCATTGCAAAATCGGTGCATGGGTGCCAATATTTTCAAGTCCTAAATATGAAACTTTTTGGCCTTAAAGATGCTGCTAATAATTCAATATTTACTTCATATTTGGTAATGAAAAGCTTTACCCACAAAGCTTTAACTATGTCATTACAATATGTATAAGATTTATGCAACGTCTTCACCACTGTTTACGTCACTGCGCGCATTAATATAATAAACTTTGCAAAGTACTTAATTCATTTTGGTGTTGTTGTTTACAAACCTAATATACAAAATGAAACGGTCACAGTTCAAATAACGCTACTTCACTTGGTCGGGCGTACGTTGGGTGTTATATATAATCCATGAGATTTCTGAACACGAGTGTTAAAATACATAATACACGTTCACGGTCTGAGAATACACGTCCGCCTTATCCTGCAAAGTATACGTTCACGTTGTCATATACGTTTGTATACGTGTTACCGTTACGCATCATTCACACAGGATCTATTGAGAACAACAAGTCAAATGGAAGAGAAAACGAAACGATATCTGATCCCAACTCCGATTGAGGGCGTTGAACTTTACCTAAACTCTAGTGTATAGGTATAATACACAGTAGACGAAACACATGTACTTTGTTTTCTCTATATCTCACAAGTCTCTATTTTTAGTTTTATTATGTTTGTTTTCATTAATTGTCGTTATTTTGAAATATATCTTTTTGCGTCTGTTGACATCGTGACACACTAATTTATTTTGATGTATTAGAATAGAAGCTGGAACTTGATTTGCTCTATATTGCGTTGTGGCTTGTTAATAACAAAGCAAATAGATATTGTTTTTTTTTGTTTTCGCCAATAAAATTATTCATTAAGGCTATAACAACTACTCTTTTATTTCTAGTTTTCCATCATTATAGGTCGGCTACCTTAATATTAACCTTAGTAATTACCCTAAAGTAATTGTTATATTCCAAAAACTCATCAAATTGGAGGGATTACCATGTACGACATGGTAGCTTTATAGACTTTGTGATTTTAACCATTCACAATCTAATCGACAAAATAAATATTTTAATTAATCAAAATTGTTCCGTAGACTACTCGATAAAGAAAATAAGTCTCGAAATTATTCTTTTATTAACAGTACTCATTCTAATTGATTATTATTATTCTAGTTTTTATTAGTTTCACGAAAAGCCTTCTTTATTCTTAAGTCTTCTTTATTCCGTTTTCTTTTAGTTTATATACCAGTTTTTAATTTCTTTATAGTTTTTATTTCAGGTAACTTCCAAAGAATACCAGAACTCGATTTATGTGAGTACCATGTTTTTTTTTCTTTTCTTGTGTTTGTGCTTGTAAAACCAACGCAGTTATCATCAAACGGTGTGCTCACATGTGTTTCATGGTGAATTATGCCATTGACATCTGACAATTCGTTGCACCCACTATTGTAATGTGGTAAGTGTGGAATATATTATTCAACAGAAATCACTTAATTCTCGTCCGGTTAGGTGATTCATTATTTACGTATGCGAGCTTTCCCACGTTGTTTGTTAATTGACTTTAAATCTGTACATTACTTACATATTCCAACTGATATGTACTCGTATCGTTTGTTTGTGTTGCAAACATTTCTGTCTGTTGATATTAACAACCATGTTCACGTCCAATGTACCTATATTGTTTTGTTTTTAACTGATTGCTTTTTTGTCACTGGAATCATCATGAATACTATCATCCTTTTTTTGTTGTTTGGTTTTTTCGTAACTAACTGCGTCTAACTTATTAGCTTTTTGTTGTAATAAAAGAAACTGGTAATAGTTTATCTTAAGTATTTTGACAGAAATATCCACTGCAATAGTTGATGTGCGGAATTTAAGGTTTGGGTGGATTCCGTATCCTCCTGCTCTATTCAACTAATTGAGAATGGCAACAACTATTAAGATCATAAATTGCTTCGTTTCCTGCAGCGTCTTCAATTAATTCATTCATTAATGCTCGTGTCGTGTCTCCTATCGCGTCTGGCTGATATGTATTGTCTCTATGAACGTGTGACACCGTACTAGTACTAGCGACTTGACAGTGCGTAGTGCGTCTTGCCACCACACTCTACTGTTTATTGAGTATGTATGTGCAGTTGCAGCGTGTGTGGTTGTTTTATGCTGTTTATCAGTTTCATTTGGCATCGGTGTGTGTGGGGCGTGAGCGCGTGTGCCGCGTGTGTACGCGACGCGGCCGTGTGGGTGATCCCGCGAGGCGAGGAGTGCGGTCAGCCGGCGGCGCCAGTCGACTCCCAAGCGCCGCGAAGCCACCGCGCTTCTGCCGTGTCTCGCCCGCCCCGCGATTCCAATAACTTTGTACACTGGAAACTTTTCACAGCAATTTCGCGTGCTATCAAAGTTTGCTCGCCGTTATCGACGCGACCGTGTATAACGTGTTGAGACCGCTCGTGCGAGCTATTGGACACGCACTTTCGCACGTGTAAACGTATTGGTCGGTCTATTTTTGAATATTCTCTAAACGCTCCGCGAAGTTTTCGAAACGCAGCCCGAGCCGGGTTAACGGCCGCTGCACTGTGCACTCGCAACATACCCGCTAGTGTTTTGTTGACGGATAACATTTTGTGTTGTTAACCTCCGCTCAATCTGAGAAACGTTATCTGTAAGTATGACCCCGGTAACGATACTGGCTGTTTGTTTAATCTATTGTACTGATGTTCATTGCAACATCCATGACATTCCTTCTCCCAGAGACATGTGTATTGTATATCAAAGAACCCGTTGATCTCAAACTAGTACTTTGTTTATCACAAGAGTACCTTCGGTCATTACAAAATATACAAACAAGCTGAGAATAAATACGAGTATGTGATCGAAGTACCCGTATCAGTGTGGTGCGTGTATGGGAGCACCGCTGTCGGTGTGCGTGAGCCAACACATGCATACAAGGAGCCCAACGCCACCAGGTCGGCTATACTATAAATGCACACGATACGAACTTGGTGTGTACATGTTATTTCGCGTTGTTACCGATGGTTTAGACTAAGTTTGCTATGCGTATACGGGATGATATTGAATCAATAATATAAGTCCCAGTAAGAAGTTACCCATTAATGACAAATTAAATACGACGCAAAACTAAATATCAACTCAATAAAGTTTCCAGTATAAACTTAATTGAATTTAATTCTGATATATCTACCACCTCCTTATCTTAGCGTTATCCCGGTTGTATCCTAAAGAAGCGCAAGGCCCCGTATCCAGGATTTTAGCGTAGGCACTCGTTTTTGCGAAACTTATTCATCTTATTTATGTTCACAATAAAGTGTAGATATCAACATCATTATGAACATTATACAATAAGAATTTTCAACATACCTATTTACCTAGGAGCCGCTAATTTAAATTACAAAAGCATTGAGTAAGTTCTGTATTGCCAGCTGTATGGAAATAATGAAAGAAATATGTGGTGTTATTTGATATAAAACAGTAGCACAAACACGCGTCATCGAAAGCATGACGCTGAATTTCACGGCAACCAGGATAAAACATGAACGATAACTGTGGACTTATGGATAAAAAGAGAAGGGTCGCTGACAGAAATAGACAAATCAGGTACTATGTAAAACATATTAACAAAAACGATGTCGTTGATAACAAAGGTTATACATGCCTTATATTGTATTAACAACAACGTTACATATTTTTATTTGTGGTTTTTAATACATCTATGAAACAAGGATGCATCTTGTTTTATATAAATTGTTGCACGTTGCCAAGTTTCCATTGCCTAGTTATCTATATATTTAACTTTCGTTTCAATTACTATTTATGAGAGGATTATCAAATAGCTAACGACTACGTTCCGTTTTTCCTCAAAATCAAATTGCAAATATTTGAGCTCAGATAGCAGAGTAGTTACACTTCGCGACACGAGCTCAGTTCAGTGTCGTACGCAACGCAACCAACGGTTCATAACCTAAATCATTTAGCATCGTAATTGTTACATCACTTAATCATTATAATACCGCACGTAAAGGATCAAGGACCGCGAAATTAACCCGTCAAATTACCCGAACTTCTCAAAGTCAAAGTCAAATCGGATAATTCAATTGAAGGTTGCTTGAAATCGCTTAATTTCGTCAGCCCACTCTAATCCATTATTCGGTAATCCATCGTGTCCTGCATTTTCGGCTTTTACTTGTGTAGGTAACTTCTTGATTATTTGTAGATAGATATACAACGTGGAAGTTTTTTTTTATTAGAAGACTATCTTATCTACACAAATCGATCAACACAGTCCCACAGTAAGCGCAATAAAGCTTGCGTTACGTTGTTACAAGAATTTAAAAACAAACAATAAGTATACCTACCTAATTGTGAATTGAAAACAAGTGCTATTACTAGTTTGGCAAATCAAAAATTAACTTGCGCGGCTTAAAACAAGTTCAAGCTTCATTGTATATTTTCTGTTACATGCTATTTATATTTATTTATTTGTCTCAGGCAAAAAAGCCAATATTGACAACTACCTTACATACTAACATAAACAATAACTATGATCCCGTTTTTGGAATTTTTGGAGGAACATTTTCAATGTTTTCCAGTTCAGAATAGTGATCGGAAACCAGTGTATCAGTCAACTTTTATTGTTACGCCGTCACTTCCAGTCTGTATAAATATTTTTCTCCACTGCCTAATGTGCCAAAATGTGAAATATGATTTAAAAATCATTCCATTATTTACGATGTTCGAATATAAGCATTTGTTTTCTTTGTGCTACAAGTATTATATACATTTATAATGTATATTCGAACAGGTTACAACTAGGTACATACAAAAAGGCGCCTTACTAAAGTATTTCACCAACGAGTATACCGATGCTTTTAGTTTTTTATGAATAGTTATGTTCGATTTCCACTAAAAGCCGTACGAAAACTAAAATCTGACGGAGTACCATAAGATTTTTGTTTCATTTTGATGCTATTATGGCTCATGAAAGAAACATCTACTTTACTGGAGATAATTCCGGTTCATTAGCCATGCTATGAACCCCAATATAAATCCCAATAAGAAAATGATTAGAGGCGGGTCACGAACTTCCTAATTAGGGATATTGTACTGAATTAACATAGTCTAAAAGAAAATCAATCGCAATTCCTTATTCCGATCCCGTTTCTCGTCGTTAAGAAACCAAGGGGAACGAACCTTAAACCGCTATAACGTCCGCTTTGGCAATTTGTTCCTTATGTTCAAATTGCTGAAAATTCATACCTAATTCCACGGTCATGGAGAGTAGTCATTTATTTAAACGGCGATACCGCAATACCAATTTAATCATTCAATCATCTCGAAAAAAAATGAATTCTTAATTACAAGAACGTAGGTACCTATATATCTTACATCATTATCATTTCACCCTCATATTACCTAAAAAAAATAGTGAAGTCATTCTACAAATGTTATTAAATGTTTAAATAATATTAGCTATGCCGACGACAAGGTTCTGCTGAGTCCGTCTATTGGGTCATTGCGACAGCTGGTAAGCAAATGTGAGGAATATGTGAATAGCCATGGCTTGATGTACATTGTACAACGCTACCAAGAGTGAAGTGATGGTCTTCAAAGCAGGAAAAATTAAGCCCTATTTTATCCCTCCTGTCACCTTGGTGGGCAAGTACTTAACGTTGTGAAGAGTGTGAAATATCTTGGTTACATCCTCACCGATGATTTTTGCGATGACCAGGACATTGAAAGGTAGCGTAGGGCGTTATCTGTGAGGAGTAAAATGCTGGCCCGCAAGTTCGCAAGATGTTCGAAGAAGGTTAAAGTAACATTATTTGCAGTATTTTTACCTACTCCAGCGGCCTGTGGGTCAAGTACACCAAGCGAGCATATAACGCCCTTGGCGTCCAATATAACAATGCCTTCAGGATGCTGTTAGGGTTACCGAGATGGTGCAGTGCCTCTGGCATGTTCGCTGAGGCCCGCACGGATGGGTTTCGCCGAGGCCCGCACGGATGGGTTTCTTCCAAAATTGCATCCATCATGGCACGACTCAGAAGTAGCCCAAATAGTATTCTGAAGGTATTAGCTGGCAGATTTGATTGCCCTATTTTGATAAACTGGGTAGGGCAAGTAAGGTCGTGTGTTAAGTATAATAAATAAATGCGTAGACATACAACTAACATAGAATAAGCACAAATGTAACTAACAATTATATGGGTCTTTGACCTGAAATAAATAATTCTATTCTATTCTATTAACGGGTTATGGTGAAATAGTTCTAATTAGCACAATTTATGGAGGCAGCAAACGGACGTTTGAAGTTTAAGTGTTAAGTGCCGTAATCAATGGCCAAACAGCTTGCGGCGTATTGCCTTTAGTTATTAGTTAAAATCCAATAAGAAACTGACAAGCTTTAATTTTTTTTTCAAACCTAGCAATACATCACAGACTTTTTAGGATTCTGTAGTCAACTAGGAACCCTTATAGTTTCGCCATGTCCGTCTGGCCTCTCCGTCCGTCCGTCTTCGGCTTAGCTCAGTAACCATTACTACTACAAAACTGTAATTCGGCATGTGTATATAAATCAATAACGCCGACAAAACAGTAGAATAAAATCATGTTTTTTTTTGGGTTACCTAATGTGGGGATGTATTTTTTTTTCTTGTTAAACACAGTGTGGGATGTCACTGGATAGCTTGTTCTAAACATTATGGGTTTTTTAAAACCATTTATCAATTTAGTGATTCGTTTGCGAGACAGTGGGCTTTAAAGCCCTAATTTTTGTTCGAGTCATGTCCCCATGCCGGCTAAATAGCTACTACTGGGCTTGTGAAAAAATTCGTGGCAGTAGTACATATAATGAATTTAATAGAAAAACTATCACAGCTAAGTAGGCATAACTAAGTTACCGAGTAATAATCGACCAACTTAAAATGTACTTAGAAACGCAAACTTTCGTACAGGCTGACGCAACCGCACCATTAAAGGCCCCCACACACCGGTCTCGGTTGCTGGTCGGGCGTGGGCCCGCGCAAGTTGTAAAACATTGAAACTATACTTCAAACACACGGCCCGCGGCTCTAAGTTACAATTCGGGCCGCGCGGCCGCGGTTCGTGCGCGGCGCGGGTCGGGCGCGGCGCGGGTCGGGCGCGGCGCGGGCCTGGCGCGGCGCGGGTGGGAAGCGATGCCGTTCAAGCGTGGTGCAAATAAAATCAGTTCTAAGTTCTAAGATTACGAAATCAAAAGATTCCTATCATAATTTTCCGTACATATAATGATTACCTAAGAAGATATTACCAACATAATATTGTACTGTCCATGACAAATTAGTAATCATAAAATAATTACCTAAATTAATTACTAAACAAGCAATCATTTAAATAGGTTGATGGTCTACTCCTATTTCAGGAGCTAGTGTTCTAGAGGAACACAGTCTCTCTAATTGCTAGAATCATTAAGTTTATTATACAGCAAACATTGATACAATTATTAAATACTATTCCAGTCAGTTCTAGTCTTAAGTGGTTCCTGATGGGTTTGATCTATATTGTATCAACAATTTGTATATACCTCTTATTGTCATAGAAAATTACTTGTTTAAGTACTTCCCGGAGGATACAATTTGCTTGGATAATTAACTGACTAATGAATGTATAATACTTATCAAGGCCGGCCTTAAGTAGACTGTAGGTAATGTTGTCTTAATTATTTCTTTCTGTAGCCTTTCATTGCCAGATCCTAATTATTTCAAAGGAATCAGAAGTAAATACATTGATCAACAAACAGGGTTCAGAACTATAATTATTTTGATAATTATCGCGATAAGTGATCATTATTGCCATTATACTATAATAAGAATAACCCAATATTTTTTAAGGTTGTCTGGAAGAGATCGCTTTAAAGCGATAAGACCGCCTGTTGTTACCATTATTTATTAAGCAATATTTTTTTGTAAAATGTTTCTCTCCTGTTGTGGTGCCATAAAGAGTATTTATTATTATTATCTGGGGGCACGGTAGTGCCCCCGCCAAGTCGAGCATTATTATTTTCTCGTTCCTGCTCGCTTTTCGCTTTTTAACAAAACATCCGTATCGAACTATCGACGTGAACTGCGTTACACATTCGCGGGATCGCGGCAGTGTTCACTCATCGAACATAATAATATATTTTTGACTTTCAAATGAGTTTTTCAATTTAGATTTTCGCGCGTTTCTTGACTACATTGTAAATCATCCTTTTAGGTTTTCGTATTATTCAAAATTAATTCCCACATCAGTGATAATTACCTCGGAGTATAATTTTATCTTGATAATTTCGAATCCTGTCAACAAACAACTATAGCTAGCACAGCTGTCACGGAAGGGCCCGCGAGCTATGTCGCGGCGAGATAGACTATCCGTCTCTTTCTAACTATAACTCTAAGAAAGGGACGGATAGGTACAAATGTCTCCGATCCATGTTACATGACGTCATATGAAATTGCAAGGATATGTTTGACCCGTGGAACTAAGACATCTCCTGTCACACGATGTTGCTAGAGATATGTCGAGCGAAATATGTTCGTCAAGAAATGTCTCCCTGGGTGGTTCTGCCTTAAAACATAGTAAACAAGAAACTGCACAAACCATACTTAATCACAATCACACTTAATACGTAGTATTTTAAATATACACGATAAAATCGGTTCAAACCAGTTTAATTCAAACATTATACGTTTAGAATACTACATTAAACTTTCCCTTGTTTGTACACGAGTGCATGCTTCACGAGATTTTCTATCTAATAACGGAGATGCAATTCTGCTGCATCGAGTGGCTTGTAATGCATAACGTCACGCGAAACGTAGGTATCTCCACAGTCACAGTGGAAGCAAACGTCAACAGGATTCATATTAATCTAACTTTATCAGGGAGACCGGTCCGGTACAGACAAGGGCAGTATACCGGTATTGCTTTCATACAAAAATAACGGTATTCAAGCTCGGTATACCGCTTATCCTTTCATATTTTCATATTCAAAGTAATCCAACCGGCTAATCAAAGTAATCTAATATTTCTGCGACATTGCGGCAGAGCGAATTGAGGAAGAATTTTTTTTTAAAACGGGTGTAAAGTCTGTAAAATTATCGGTACTTACTGTCATTGTAGAATATAATTATGATTATTTCAAGATATCAAATTCTATCTTACTGGTACTAGTTTTTTTACGTCACACCTGGCCATAATGCGAGTTTTACTGCACGCTGCGCGTACGGTAAAACTCGCATTGTGGCCAGATGAAGACGTAAAATTGTGTACTTACCACGGGCGGTAATTCGTAATGCCCCAGATCGCATATTAATGGCCCTCACCTTCGGTTCGGGCCACAAACACCTGCGGCCTGGGCCATTCACGAATTCACCGCCCTAGGTACGCAATGTACTATTGTCTGATGGTAAGCGGACACCCCGTAGTCTATGGACGCTTGTGAGCGCGTTGCAGATCCTTTATTGGTTTGGGTCCTTGTAGGTAAATAGTGTCTTATGTCTTTGCTGGATCGCAGATTACGGTAGATATACGATTAGAATCGAAAAGCTGAGAAACATCAATATTCGAACACTGCTACTGAAGCGAGTACTGTGTTGCGTGTTATTAAACAATGCATAGTAGCAAATTTTCCACAGCGAGAAAATTGATTGTTTATGAAGCTGTAGTTATCTCATAGGAACTCTGACTGCGGAACCGAGATAAAGGCACAGTTCGCGGTAAGACAATTCCTGTAACGATCATTACACGCTTAGTGTTGCGTATCGTTCAACTATTATCCTCTAAAAGGTTCGTGAACCTAGCATATAATGCTACTTTTGTAACTATGATTCTCTTCGTAAGTGCTTTTATTGTTATTTTATTATTGTAGCGGTTAAAAGAAGAAAAAAAAACAGAAGTAGGATTACGTACTCGCTAGTAGTTTTTGTCTTTAAAGTACCTAATGTAGTTAATAGTTATATAATCGAGAGAAACGTCCCAAGAACAATGAAGCCGAACTGATGATAGTTGAACTATTGGCATAAGTTCCATTTTTGTTTTAACATAATTTAACCTTCGCGGGAAAGATATGGTGAGAAGTTGTCTCGAAATCTGCCAATTTGTAGGTCAACTTCCTATTACATATTCATAGTTATTTACTGATTAATTTTGACATCATAGGTGCTTGCGTGTTTACGTGATCTATTAGAACGCACGTTAGGAAAACTCTGGCATTTTCCAATACAAAAAGTGACATTAAGATCTTCCTGACATGCGTACAATGCGTAACGTGATCGCCCTGCTGGTAATGTTATTAAAAGTACTTAAAATATTTCAAGATAAGATTTATAAAGCGAGTCGAGTGACCGCGCACATAATCTCGCATAGAGATTTGCAATACATGTTGTTAAAGTAAGTACTTCATCTGAAATAAATAGATTCAATATATATATATATATTTTAACCGCATTTACGTTATAGCAATTAGGTGTAGGTGTCTTCTTTCATTATCTGACTCTTCTAGTTTCCGCGAGGAGAGGATTAGATTTCTACATCGAAGATCCCTCTTTATCCAGTGCTAAAGCGTGAATTACTGGATGTCTCTCAAAGCGGGTAACGGACGTATCATTTCCGGCTCGCAAACCGTGCCTCAGCCTCTGTACCCTCTTTAGTCTATCGCTATCATCCGAGGCGTATCTATGGCGCCTCTTAATTGCCTTCAGACTAATAATTATCAGTTTGCATGTGCCGCGCCCCTTCCCTCGTATACATGAACTAACGAAACACGCACACACATGAATATAGCACGTGCTTCCGCGGCCTAAGCGTGGTCACGCGGTAAATTATGTACTTGGTCTTAGTTAATTATATGGAGGCTGATCGTCGGCTCCTATGCGTTTCACTAAGGCCTACGTCGCCATTTCCGACCTTGATCGATGTGAGCTGCGACCTTTTTTGCTCGATCAGCCACGCTATTCTGTAACTTGTCCTTATCTCACCGTTCACACACAAATATAGCTTGACGCCGCGATTCGTAGTAACTAAAGCGTAGATAGATGTCTAGTTTCGTAAGGCCTAACGGGTGGGGTGAGGCACATGATCGCCTAAAAAATAACGGCCCAGGTTTAGTTTCGTTATAGGCATGGCGGGTGAAGTGGGTGGGGTAATATCACTCCAGATGGTACGACCCTCGGAAATGCTGACCTCACAATCATTGTCCTTCAAGTGATTCGTAGTTTTTATTGCGTAAACAATTAAAAACATAACAGCTTGCAGGACATCTGTTCGAAGGTATAAATTATGCACAATGTATTTTTTTCCCATTTTCAGATTCCAACCAAATGTGTTTGCTTGTTTCGTTTTCCACAAAAAATTGCTTCTACTCAACCCCTAAACGCAAATGCGGAATGCTTTTCGCACAACTTTTTCCCTAAATATAGTTTTCATACTAGTCTTAAACTATCTCTGTATCTATTTATTACTTATTATCTTCCATGACGTAACAATATTTCGTTCGAACACTTGTCACTTGAATCACGGTGAGTCCTTTCAATACTTTAATAAAGTAAATAACAGTTGAATCTCAAATCAAGTCATGTGCGTTCGGCTCAAGCGTACGTAGACGCTCAAATCATATATTTTTAAAACAACATTTTCATTTTATTTCCATTATAGAGCAAGCAAGATGCTCCGCCATTAATTCTTTCACGGTTCTATAGTCAACGTACCAATCTTGCTCAGAATATCAATTGTTTTTCGTAGAAACTGTTGTACCTTTAAATGTACATTTGGCGCTAAAACCCTGAAATACATAGTGTACATGTACTCTTTATAGTTAGGGAAAAAGGTCATATGAGGTAAATATTGCAGCGTTCGAAGCTTGCACAGTTTTATACAACTAATACATATGCATAACTGAAGTTATTGTTACTTGGAAACGATCACCACATAACGCCTTCTTTTGTTTCGGTTTCGTATTAATGTTTAAGATACAGAACTCTTTAATTGGCTTAGGATTAATTCTGAGTAACATATCTTATAACCTAGGGCGATGCGATCGATACTCATCATAACATTATGAGTATTTATTAGATAGTGTTTTACTTTTAGGTGCACACAAGGCATTTTTAAATGTATATAACACTACTCCTGTTGTCCCCTCCTGGCTTCAACCTACTAAAAATATCTGAGTTCAAACCCACACGCGAACAGTTCTCAGTAAGTAGGTAAATCATATTCATAAAATACTGAGACGTTACTGTATTGTATCGCTTGTCTTTTGACCTCGCTATCGCGACGAGCCTCTGCTAAGAAGAAACCGATTCATCGCTTATCGCCAAGTATTTTGCAATGACGATGACGTTTGCTGGAAAGCTGATACGATTTCTTTAGTACGTGCTCAGTTCTAATGATATTTTCAATACGTGAAGTCAGAGTATTTACAGTAGCGATAGTTCTGGAAACTTCCAAGCCGATGTAACTCGATGCGAGCATTATAACCAGCTTATCTTGGGTAAATGGAATTCATTTGGTGCTCGTTAAGCGTGGTATTTCTATACAAATCATTCATTATGTAAATGCGAAACCTTATCTTGTTATGTGTGAAGTGTACCTACTGTTCAATCAATATACACGTGAAGAAAGTTTATATGGATTTAGAATAATGTTAAACCTTCAGAGATAACGCAATCCTAACCTGGCAGCGGCGGGCAATGCTGTACGTTTACATGACAGGTCTATTTGCCTGGGGCATTAAATCTCCAGTGGGATTAGGAAGGACGCCGTCAACACTAGCCCGGGGACACCTAAGATATGGAACATTTGTCGTTTCTACCAACACAAACATACAAAAATCTACGTGTGTGAAGCAAGTAGATAGTGATTTGCATATATTGCTGGCACGCGACTATAACTGAAGGCTAGTAATACATGTATGGTTTTTAATCATGAATAGATCAGTTGCCTTGATATCCCAAATAGATAACAATATAGTGCCTAATCAACTACGTCCTCATTATCAAGTATGAAATTACAAAATGTTAATGTCAACCAAGTATAAAAGAGTGACTCTAACATACCCTTAACAGGCTGTATCTCAGGCAATCCATTTTTTAAAATTAGGCTCACAATATAAGTTAAAGTCTATAGAATAATACAAATAAATAAAAATATAATTAATATTTAATTAGATGTGTCTTGGGTGGGCGTGAACACCAAATTATTTAATGCGCATTTCTCTTGAAACACTATATTTCTGTAACACTGCACAATTTATGGCCGAAACGAAACATAGAAACCCACAAGTACTTCATACTCAAATCAAAGCGTGTGTTCCTTTAAATCGCCGCTAACAATACACGCATGGAGTCATTAAGACCGTCCAATTGTTTCCACGGCCGTAAAATGAGTCGAAGGGATAAAGCGGTCGTTTGCAAACGCCTCGCACGCGGACCACACGTGAGCCCACATCTCATTAATTCTATCGATACGCCGTGGCCAAAACATTGTGTCATCCAGCGAAACGTTACTGTGAGAACAGCCGGCTCGATTAAGAAGCGTCTCTCTCTCAAAGCATTCCGTGCGCGAACGAGCTATTTGAATTAGCACGTTACCGTTGGTAATCCGACCGGTGGTCCCATTGCAGTATTGAACGCTTTGTTTTATTGCATTTTATTGTCTTCTTTTCTACAATTGTTGTAGCCAGTTGTATATGAGTCATGGTATCCTGTACAATTCATTATTTGATAAATTTGAACATCTTTCTGATAAACAAATGAAATACAGTGATGTATGTAATCTATGTTCATCCAACTCGTTATTTATTCCGTATTCTGGTCAAACACTCCCTATGCATTCATTGGATTTTTATTTATATAACATACCAGTAATTTGTTCTTCTCACATCCCGCTCCAGCTATGATTATTATATTTTTGACTGGTAGATAATGCCTTATTTCATTAAGTTCGCCCTTTGTATTTGTAATTTGTTACTGCGCAATAATCCTACTAATATTAAAAATGCGAGTTTGTATGTTATATTGCAAGAAGATAGTTTTTTAGCCTGGATTCAAATATAGGATAGTTTTTATCCCGGGTCCAAGCAGACGAAGGCGCAGGCGGAAGCTAGTGTTTCAAGAAATAATTTTGTTTTCTAAAACATATTCATAGACATACGTAAATATACAGATGACAATTTGGTAAGGCAATGATCACGACTCCGTATAAACTGAACTTTGTTTTCTTGGCATTGGTTTAATATAACTGTTTCTAAGTAATATGATTTATACTCGCTCATGGGAATTCCTTGCGAAACGTGTATTTTAATGATATAGATAATTATGTGATTTTGTCACTGTCAGTAAAGCGAATTCACCTCCACTTCTTAAAAAGTATTTTCATTTTTGACAAGTCCAGTTGTTATTTCCGTTTTAATTGTGAATATACCTTTATTTATAGCGTTCATGCAGTACAATAAAATGCTCAGTCCTGTTCCCAAACTTAAAGGCAAAAAGCATTTTTTCTGGTTTAGAAGTTGTTTTGACTTGTATCATAATTTTATTGTTAGTATCGATAATAGCAAAGATAAAAAGCTGCCAAGTTCTGTATTTAGAATTTATGGCTATACATACAGGTATATGCTACAAAAGTGAAACAGCAAGCGAGAAACCAATTAGCCGTTTTGTTGCACATTGTTTCCATACATTCCACCTTGATCGCGTCAAAGAGACAGTGGAATGGACGTTCCTTTAGAGTTTCAATTTCAAATGTAATAAACACGTATCGAAGTGCAGCGGAGACGCAATGGCTGGCGTCTCGTGTGGAATTATAGGAACGTGTTGACGGGTGTTGGTGAAATTGATTTTCTGGATAGTCTGGTAATTTAAGGTGTCCCGTGCGGCCTCGTTAAAAGCGACAGAAAATTCAGGAATTATTTCTTACATAATGGCAATAAATTAAATACTATGTCAAAAGTAGTAATATTTAAAAAAAAACACTAAAAATATTTTCGTAGAAGGGCGAAAAATACAGCATATCGAGTTAACAATATAGCGAGCCAGTGAATACAAATTTATAGGGCCACAATCGCCTTAAAAGGAATTGAAACATGTCTATGATGCTATCGGTGAAATAAAACTCTGAAACACTATAAATGATGGTCCTTAAATAAAGTTACTAATTAATTAAACATCGACTTCCTAGATATTAATTATCCAGGCGCTATTTCAGGGAACTGGATCCATAATCTTTTTAAAGCCCTAGTTTCCTGTATGCTATGGACTTTTATCCGGGCGTTTTCAGTGGAAAATAACCGGTTACTTATTCGGAGAAGCGTGATATAATACAAAATGTAATTTGGCCACATCCCAGCTGACTCCAGTTCGCGTTAGTGGGCATTATAAATGCATTAGTTCTTTTTAAAGTTACCGACACGCTTTCGTTTAATTATTCGTTTTTGTCGTTTATTTTCCCGACGGCGACCGCGCGAGGGCACGACCTCGCTCGTGACGTCGCGCCTCAGATGAATGAACATCCACCCTTAGTCTCCCTTGCCCCTTGCCCCACCCAGCGGTCAGTCTCAAACAACCAATATCGCAGCCATGACGTTATGTCTGCTATCTTCGCGTTTGCCGTCGCTCGAAAACGACACCGATGTATCGCTTACAGGCACTAAACCCTCCATTCTTCGTGTCTGTGCGCGTTCATCAAGAGTTTTACAAGCATAATACGAAAACAGATTGTTTACGAAGACGTAGCATAATTTGTTTTGACTACAGTACAGAAGTATCTGCATTTCTCTAAATGTTAAACCCACGTACTTGTTAGGATTTCGCAACGATTTACGTTCGTTTTAATGCAAGCAGACTCCCTGTAATTAATATTGTTGATCCGGCTTTAGTGGAGCTGCATTTATGGGCTAGGGTCGTAGACCAGTACCATATTTGGCGAGCTATGAGTCATGCCACTCACGCAAGTAGGCTGCAGGCGGTCTTGTATAGGTACTTACTTGGTGATATAGGAAGATTGGGTAAAGAATACGTAACGAAAAGACCATCTTTTTAATAAGGCCTTCATTTTGTTCTTTTAACTTTTTATCGCCGCGTTAATCACATGCGTTCTTCACTTTCTTTCCAAATTCTGTTTTATTTTGTCGCTATCGCACGATAAATACGACCATTATAGCCCTGTAGCTGATGCTGTTGATGTTTCAAATGTCAAATGTAAGTTAATGAGGAGACCGCGTCGCGCGTTGTGTAACCAACAGCTTTATCTGTTGTTGCCACGTCGCTTAGCTCTTGAATTCAAACCACCGATTCCGTATTGTATGTGTTTAAAATATACAATATTCAACGTCGAAATTTCGCTCGTTATCCAATAGCCTGATATCCATGAGCCTAATCTGAAGCGATGTAAATTGCGGATTGATAGATGATTGTTCAGAACCAGACCCTTAAGAAGGTCTTACGCCGTGTATTAAGTAGGCACTGGCACTAGGCAGTGTTACACAGACAAAATAATAATCTTAATTTGAGGTCAATATTCTTGAACAGAGGAATTCATTCGACAGATTTTGAATTATCTCAACCCAAGTTTTTTTTTCACTCGGTTCGTGAAAATCACCTTAAATCAAGATGCTTTCTGTGCTCCAAGTACTAGTCCAGTAAATGAACTGACAACTCGTCTGGAAAAAATGACAAGTTTGGAAATAATTTATAATAGCTTATTTTTTATGTGTAAGGGATATATTATCAATTAAATAGTTACCCAACGACAAAATCCGACAAAATTTCGGACATCAAAAAAATGATAAGTTAACTAACTTCTGAAAAGTCAGAAAAAATATTAATAAATATTTTTGTTTTTATTTTGGTTCATTTACATTTGCTCTATAATATTCAAGATAAATCGTATAAAAAAGACAATGCATGCTTCATTGAAATCTACATAATTACTTCCGGGTGGAAAGTTTGTCGGATTCTTGAATAAATCATCTTAGAATAACATTTTCAAATGAAATCAACAAAAAAAACGCTATTATAAATTAATGTTTTTCAAAACCGTATTTTGCCTGGAGTATACACAGAAAAACGTCGTCAATTATTGTCTTTGCGAGATAAATCCCTATTGTACCTAGCGGAGATGGTTGAATGAAAATCTGACTCCAAATTTATAAAAGTGTATTCTAAGGTTCTTCAATGAAAGCCGCGGCCGGAATAAGTGCATAAAATAGTGAGTGGTTGTTCGGACTTGGCTAGTATTTTAGTGTGAGTCCATACATTTTTTGCAAGTACGAGTAGCTTTTGTATGGATTCGCACTAAATTACTAGCCTAGTCCGAACAAGGCTTGAGAGAGTGAATAGTGATGGGGCAGCGTCCGCGCTCCCGCGAGTCTCGTAAGGCCAGTGATGCGCCGGAACACCTATGAACATTAATTTATGGTTCATCTTTACTGAGATTTAAGTATAAACATAGTGAAATGCCGTGCGTGACAGGAAATATACCTCCGCAACTTCATTAGGTATAAAGACTAATAGGTCAATTTCTTCGCACTATTCTTTAACCGTTCGGGATGGCTATAAGCCTGAATAAGAAACTTGCCCACACGTATCAAGACAGGATAATGATTCGGAGCTAGGAACACAATCAATTGAAACCACTATTATAGCTCCCGGGGGATAAAAAATATTGCTTGCTTCAATAAAAACCGGCCAAGTGCGAGTCGGACTCGCGTTGCAAAGATACATCACAAGATTTTAAACATTTTTTTTTAATAACGGAGCGTTTTTGACGTTTCATATAAATAAGCTGATTTGATTTTTGTCAAATACCGTATTAAGTCCGACTCACGCTTGACTGCACATTTCTAATAGGTTTCTAATAGGTTCCTGTCATCTGTAGGTAAAGAACTATTTTGTGTATTTTTTTCAAAATTTTAGACAGTAGTTTCGGAGATGAAGGGGGGGAATGGTAATTTTTTGCTTTCTTAAATAATTTCTAAACTAATTATTTTAAAATTACAAAAAAAATATATTTTAGATGCACACAATGAGCTCTTTCATTAGATATGTAACACGATAGTATATGCAAACTTTTTTTTAAATTTTCTCTTTTCCCCCCCTAAAGTGGCCCCCATGTTTAAAAATCATTTGTTTCCGTAACATGTTCCTCTTTGGGTCACAAACTTACATATGTGTTCCAAATTTCAACGTAATTGGCTCAGTAGTTTCGGAGAAAATAGGCTGTGAAGGACGGACAGACAGACGCACGAGTGATCCTATAAGGGTTCCGTTTTTCCTTTTGAGGTACGGAACCCAAAAAAGTAACAAGAATTAGTTTTTCGACGAATTAATTAAATATCGTCGATCTTTGCACCCACGGACATTACGTTTTAGCAAGTTGTTTAAGTAGAGACTTCCTATAATTTGACGTTAGAATTAGCTTTTTTATCTTGCAGAGATAATAGGTATTGATTAATAGATAGTGTGTGATATCCGTGTGAAAAAAAAAACACTATTGTTACAAAAGCTTGCTAATTGTCGATTAGACCAAACAATAATAAAGTAATTTCCAAGAATAGATCATACAACTTTGACTTTAAACCTCTGTTTAAGTTCTTATTTCTGTTTAGATGACTGCCTTAGTTTACGACAGTTACTTTCTAGATTAAACTATCGAATACAATAAATAAAGTACTATGTTATCGTTCATTTTAAATAAAATTGTGTTTGTGGCTTACGGGTTCGACATAACTCCCATGTCTCCAATGACGCGTATACCCTAAAAAGCAACTTCGTAGAAGATTAAGTTGCCGGTTACCCACTAGTGTGCGTTGCTTGAATCCCGACAACACGGTGGTCGGTGTCCGGTGTACGCACTATACAATACACGCGTGTCACATTGCATTTTACTATATTTATTTAAGGAACAGTTACAACTTACTAACTAAACAATACCTACTTAATCATCACATGCGTTTCCACAAAATTCATATTTGTAAGTTAACAACACATCACTTACAAAAATATATATTTAAGAGTCCGCAGTAAGCTCGGCCGAATTTCACCTTCCCATACAACCGTACTTACGCTCTCATTTTAAAACTACGTGTTGGATTGTAACGAAACTTTGCATATACAAAGACATGAGGTATATCTATGTCTGTAATTAGTTTATATGGTTCCAATTTATAAAACAAACGAAATACAACAAAAACAAGTTTTGTATGAAAAAGTTCAATTCGCTGTATTTTTTACTATGGTATTTGAAGCTACATAAACTAATTACAGACATAGTGATGTATATGCAAAGTTTCGTTATAATCCAACACGTAGTTTGAAAATGAGAACGTACTACGTTTGTTTGGAGAATCGAGCTTACTGCGGACTCTTAAGGTACTCGGATATACAATGTGAGATGACAATACTGTAATACTACTGCTGATATTTTTAAGGTATTGTAGACTTACAGAGATTTCATAAATAAAACAATATTTTTTTCGCTGGCAATGTTTGCTCAACATTGCAATGCCGAAAACAATCTGGACTCATAATTACGCAGTTGGCCTCGCATATCCGTTTTAACCTTAACTCCCTTTTCTCGTCTCGTAAGAATCGGTGGGAAAAGGGTAGAAGTGTGTTGTGCTAGCAACCTATGGCAGCAATATAACATAGGTATCCTCCATCGACTTACGTAGGTACAATTGCTAGAAGCGGCATCGAAAATAAAATTTAATGTGTGCTGCCTACCTTTTACTATAAAAATATCAAGCCTGATTTTATTTTCACACAAGGAAGCTAGCTAAACGCAAAAACATGTTCTCAAAGGCCCTAAAGAATATCCCGAGAGGCCCAACAAATAATTGCTACAATCTGGGCAAAAAATAATTCCGAACACAACAGGCCAGAAACATATTTTATGTTGTACTGAAGAAGCCTAGTATATTTTAGGAGCGAGATTTATTATCACAAAAATTGGTAATGAGCCGTTACTAATTTTCTTCGCTTGCCTTGTTCTTAGCGGGCTCGGATACATATTAATGAAATTCGACAAAGCTGAAGATCCAATTATAGCCGTGACAAGATGCCGCCGCCGCTGTGTTTTGTGTTAAACCACTGGGTTGAATTATTCCGCAAAAGAATAATTGGAGCGGTTATTCATCGTTCGTGAATTGGCCTTGGCCTCATAAAACGATGTACCACGATTCACGGATATCTCAGTTTAGTTTTTGTTACTGTCATTGAGATAGCACAACTGGCCGCCTCTTTTCTTTGTCATTTGCGTAGTTTGCTATAGACGAGGGTAGATACAGCCGTGAACACGCTACAAGAAAACCCGTAACCTTCAATTAGGTTAGTCCCCATTTTGACACAAAACATTGGAGTAAACAAATGAACTAACAAAAACTGGATAATACGGTGTTCCCTCACTCGGTTTTGACTTGACGGTTCTCCAACATTTTGCAGTCCAATATAATCGATTAGGTACGGTTCGTTGTTCACAAAAAACACCTGTGCAGTCGATACCACAAAAACTGAATTCGGATAAAACACATTTTTTACCCTTCCCACGCTAGGGAAAATGAAATTGCGATCCAACAAAACTCCAGGGAAATCCTGGCAGAATATATGTCCAAGAGGGTTGGTGGAGTTTGTAATTAAAATCGGTCAACTACCTTTATCACCTGAATAAACTAGTGACTCTGTGACCTGAAAAACTCGAGAGCCTGCCTATCAAAAATTTTTTTTTTAATTCGCAAAGGTCACTCGCGAAAAAATCTATATAATTAACGAATCTGCCCACAAAATTACGAGAATCGCGACGAAGCGACCTGTAACAGCGGGACAGACACTGGACACTGGACGCCGGGTAGATAAACGATTTTCGGCCCAAGCTGAAGCATAGAACTTCGTTCGCTTCGCTCGCTCGTTCGATAAAATGGCAACAGTTTTTCGGTCGATCTTAATACACTCCACTGTCATCTATTCACTCCACTGTAAATAAAATAATCATTTTTTTCATAGCTAAAATAAAAACCTTAGCATCCAGACTTGTGTGGTACAGTCAGCATCAAAAGTAACTGCACAAACGAAGACGTCAAAAGTCTTTATTAAAAGGGAATAAGAGCTTTTGACGCCTTCGATTGCGCAGTTACTTTTGATGCTGACTGTACTTCCTACAAGAACTTCTATCTCCATAAGTACACACGCCTTTTAAAAATATCTCTTCGTCTTTCTGAGTCTGCGGCACTTGCGAATAGTAATCTTTATATGTACAGTTTCTCAGAATTGTGATAGACATCATTTTTTACGTTAATTTCCATCAAGTCGTCGGACGAAACGGTTGTGGGAGAACCAACTTATAGTTTGACAGATTGTAAGGTAAATGTCATAATGCTTTACACCTTAATTATTTAATAGTTGACACCTAGTTAACTTCTATTGTTTTTACAAAAGATTGATAGTGACAGATCTATCAGGCCAGTGTCGGGCACTATGGCGTCTACCTTATCAGAGGTGAGCCAAACCCCGCGGAAATCGCGGAATAGCTTAGGTAATAAAACAATAAAACAGCCTGGTTTTAAAAGATTGTGAATCATACATAGTATTTTGCACTTGACCTTCCCTACCAGATCTGTGACCGCGCACCAAACAATCTTTGACGTCTTGCTCAACCAACTTCGCAAAACTCCATTTAAGATAATTTCTCGTAGGAAATATAGATAGGTCAACGATACTGCGCAGTCTGTTACAGAATTTTATAAACAACTCGTGAATTATGAAATAAAATAAAATATAAGATAAATATTACGGGATAATCTCACACAAATCGACCTAGTCCCATAGTAAGCTCAGAAAGGCTTGTGTTATGGGTACTAGACGACTATAACAGATATAATCAAATACATAGAAAACTTCCATGACTCCGAAACAAATATTCATGCTCATCTCATCACACAAATATTTGCCCTTACCGGGATTCGAACCCAGGACCTTCAGCTTCGTAGGCAGCTACCCACTAGGCTGACCGGTCGTCAACCGGTATTATTGTTATTATTACCTACCTAAAGGCTTGAGGCTATTAAACGTCATTTTAGATTACAATATTGTATCGCTAAGTTATTCATTATTAATTGGACAAGATCCAGTTTAATATTGAAATATGGCGCCGTAAATAAAATGATTCACGTAATGAATCTGGACACTGATACAACTATTTTATTGACATAATAGTTAGGAACAATAGACGTTTGTAATCATTGACTAGGTGGTGTAGCAAGTATTAGCGTACTTTAAAGTGCCTCACGATCGTATGTTTTTAAATCTTCTTGCCGAAACTCTGTATAACGTTTTTTGACACGATAAACGAAACGTTGATTTTCTTAGGGACGATCACATTGTCTGCCTTACCTTATACTTATATATTCTCTTTACCTAATAAATAGCATCTTTTTGTTCGGGAAAACAATACAAGGCTGTCAGTAAATACCGGTATTTTCCCCATCGATGTCTGACCATGAATAGGTGCTATTATGTTCGTGACACCGTAATCTTTATTGTTGTCAATCAAACCATTAATATTGTAATTTATTTCACTCGTGGTTACAAAAACTAATATCATGTTCAACTGGTTCTTAAAAACATATAATCGTGTTCTTGAACACATACTGTAAAATAAGTATGTATAATAATATGTATATAGGTACTAGATACTACACCAATATTTATTGCATCTTGATTCAGTAATAAAATAAGTAATAACAAAAGCAGTGACAGACTAGCTGTATAAAACGAAACCACTTTCATATAACGGGACAGCACAAAAACCAACCGGCTTCAGTCTCATATTTTTTGTTTCATTCTTTCGTCAACAACGACAGCGAAAGTGGCCATAGAATATGGTACAATGCGATCATTAACTGTCTGTCATAAGCCAACAGAATTACTTTCATTGCTTTTATTTTTTTTAACCCAATTGGGTCTTAAATTTTTTTGTTTTTCTTCTTTGCAGTGTTTGCCCGCGCCCATGTAGTCTATCGCTCGGACAGTGATGACTTCGGATGACCTTGATTTAGTGGTTTGTCTTTGTGAATCGTGCTAGTGAGAGGCAGTGGCAGTGTTGCTAGTGCTGTAGCCGGTAGTGCCAGTGATGTGACAGTCCATGGAAGTGGCAGGGTTGACTCGGAATGTTTACAAAAAACGGCAAGGCCCCCGAGCGGTGCCGCCACCCTCATAGGAGCTACAAGAAGAAAAAACCACTGCCGCATACGCCCTGGAAGTACTTGATGAATTGCCCACTCGTTAGGAAATGTTTTGGTACAGTATTTTTATTATATTTTACTATTTAGTTTTTTTTCTTTGTACATATTTTATTTTAGATATTACACGGTTATCGGTTATGTTACATTTAGGTCAGTTAACGCTCATAATTTTTAGAATCTTAATTAAAAGACGCTTTCTCAATGTCACACAGGCTTTAGGTGCCAGGAAGTCGTCAATAACTAGACATAGTATATTAATTTACATTTAAAAACATTAAAGCGTCGCGGTGAATTAATTAAAGGTTGCAGTCCCAGCCAAGTTTCATTCAAGATTTCAATCATCCATCAATAAAGTGATAAGAATGCTTATTGCTATAAAGTTAAGTTTGAGCTGTTTTCTAAATATGCGTCGTCTTACCGTTTTAAGACCTCTGCAAAGCAAAAACGCAGACCTAAAACGCATTGTCGGATAACGTGAATCTTAAATGTTTCAATAGACTATATATCGGTTAATAATGATGGATGGATTTCTCGTCCCGCGTTATCTACAGCATCTGCACTACAGGAATGTAATAATAACGTAATCCAGAAAACAAGTTCTTGGGCACATATCGTGGAATCGCGACGGCCGACGAACGTTCCCGACCTTGCCGTGGCATTCCGTACGCGACCGGACCGTCCGCCCGACAGGTCCGTCGACCGGTTGAGATGGCCAAGCTGCAAAACATCCATTTTACTGGTCTTATCCTTTTTTACCGTATTAGCCGTACTCCTTACATTTACATCCCAAACATTATTTACGAATTGGACAAAATATTTAATAAAGGTACCTATGGTTCCTAAAACGCACCCATTTCATTCAGACATGTCATCAGAGTAACGATAGAAACTCAATATAACTGACTTGTCCGTCTCTGCAACAAAGGAAAACTTAGCAATTTTAACTAACATTGGCTTCGGCAACTCTTGTTTTGTTTGAAAAGTCCAAAGAATTCCAAATAAGGATTGATGTAGGTATGTAGATGGACAGTCTCCGAGTAACAAGATTCCTTTCTGAGACAAATGATTCACCGTGTTTTTGTATTGAAGCGAGTTGAACGATTAGTTGGGTGAACTCACTTGTTGCGGAGCCTATAGCTGCAGCTGACACGTCAGGCATTTGTTTTTATTAGGGTGTTTGCAAAACTATAGAGGCTGAACTAGAAATTGGTAGAAAACTAAAGAAGTGGCTCTATAGAATATGTGAACGTATTTAGCTTGCTCAGTCTAATCTTGGCTTACTTTGGATAATGTTAGCCTTAACAACTTCCTTGTGGATTGCGACTCGAACGTTGCTACTGGAGAGAATTTTAACGAGATTTTAGGATTTATTACAGCTGGCGCCAAGAAGTAACTACGAGGAACTAGCAATTTGACGGAGCGACCTCTGACTATTAACTGTGGGATTGCAAGTACTTTATTACAGACTTAAAAGCATAAAACGGTTGGTCTTACTACAGACAATTCCTTAATGACATGGGAATTTAAAGTGCAAGGTTTGATTAATATGGGGTACGTCAGTTCAAATTATTAATTTATTTTTCAACACAATTGCTCGTAACGTACCTCTTCTTGTGTCGCTTTTAGGCTCATAATCCTGGATATTAAACACGCGTGTTTTATAACATTATGACACTTGTGTGTTATGGTTATATCCCGATTAAGTCACGCTGGCACCTTGCAGCAAGATGTATGCGCATGCCCCCCGTGCATTCTTAAATTAACCGGGTTGTACTGTACAGAAGGTACACCTTTTTTTTTATTCTCGGCAAATGGATTCTTACTCGACTAAACAAATTAAATCCTTTTTGTTAATTAATTGACTATTTCTTTTTGGGTATGATATAGAAACGTTTAATTTAGTAAATTTATTCGCTTTTGATAACATTTTACAAGAATTAATAAAGATAAAATTTGAAAAGGAAAATATTTATTTTATTTTCATCTAATGCGCGCGCACTGCGCAAACTTCACGAAAAAAACGGTTGCACGCCATTATAGGTTATTTTCCAGATATTAGTAAACATTGTTAATGCGTGATTGGTTATTAACAAAAATGTTGACTCGTGGTGACTAGAAAAGTGATAAAAAGAATGGACGCCACTGGAAATTCTTGGCGATGTTATACAACATGTCTGTAAAAACCTGTTGTCATCAATAAGTAAAGAAAATAACTTTGCAGGCCTATAAAATTTTCATCTTATGAAAAGGATTTTTTCCTCGCAATATGTGTTGAAAAACGTCGTATGAAACGCATGCGATTTGATAATTACACCCTCGGCTCTCTTATCACGCTCACCTGCGGCTCGCGTGATAATTCCGCCTCTGATGTAATTGTCAACATACCTCACTTGTATCACAATGTACTATAATAATACAAAAATATATTATATGAACTCCGCTTTAAGCAGTTACTGTTTATTACCTACCTACTACGAAATTCATAATACAACAAAGTTATCGATAACTGATTTGAACCGTATCGTCAAACACGACTAGACTTTGGAATCGTGGAATGTAAGGAAAATATTGTAAAAATACTTGTTAATACGCGAACTTTGGCTAGCCAGTTTCTATGAGCACAACAGTGCAATGTCAAAGCTAGGATTTAGATCTAGGATTTAAAATCATAAATACAAAGATTAAATAAACGCAAAAACACACAACATTCGGCTTAGCAACTATACCCGATTGGTAAAGCACATTCTAAATCAAAGTAGATGAATGTTCTAATAATTTCATTCACAATTTTTCATAATCATAACTTCATAACATTTAATCTATGTTTCAATAAGAACAACGTGGTGGAAAATAAACCATCGCCAAAAATGACATCGAGATTATGTTAAATATCTAGGAATTATTTAGCGCAAACCGCTATAAACATGGCATATTATAATAATTCGGTTGATATTACATTCGGCGCGCGTGGGCCCAGGCGGCTGCGATTTTTCCCGGATGAATACATTACGCGGCGCTTACTATTCAAGTCGGGTGCCTCAGATTGCGTTACCTTGTCGCCTTGAGGGCTCATTGCATATTGCAATAACTGCTGCTGAATCTTAGAAAACGTGAGTTGCTGGAAATCGTACACCGTTAAGCTGATTTTCCACCGGAGGGGCGAGACGAGACGAGGCGAGGTGAAAATTGAAATTCGTATGGCAAATTTTCAAATCTCTCCTCGCGCATCTTCGGTGGAAATAGTAAGTGCCATAATACAAATTTCGATTCTCGCCTCGCCTCGTCTCGCCTCACCCTCCGGTGGAAAATCAGCTTTATGCTGGGATGCGGTTTCCTTCCAACGATGACGGGCGTGTGAGGACGTTCAAGTGACACGTAGTCGATAAGGACTAGAATGGAATTCAATGCGTTTTTGTGGCAGAGCATGATATAGTGATCATATGAGCACTTTAAAGAGTTGCCATGGTATTTGTTATGGAGTTCCATTGCTTATGCTGACCGCAAGCGTATAGTACGTTTTTCCAGAAGCTTTCACACACCTAACTTGCTTATCCAACGGACATAAAATCCGGCAGGCAAATAAGCTTGTCTTAAATTTTAGTCTCTTTACACACCACTGTTTCATTTAGCGTAAATACGTACAGTTACCACATTTTCGTCATTTACCAGATTACGCCAAAAAGATTACATCACAGATTTACAGACAGCAAATAAAAAGTTACGAAGATCCGTTGCTTTTGCCAATACTTAACCAAACAAAAAAGATCTGGCCGTTCCAAAGAAAGGCTTTCCTGATTAACTTTGCAGAAAAGGAACTTCTACATGCAAAGACGTAGCTCGGTAAAAAATGCAATCAGCCACCGCATTCAAGTCTGGTGGCAGTCCAATTTTGAATTATTCATCCATTGTAAAGTATTTGAGATCGGAAAATCAGCTTATTGAAAATGGTACTAACAGCACACTAAACTTGCGAAATACACTTCTTACAGATTCATGTAAACCGCGCCCTCGCACGTCAAACATATTTTTTTTTGTTGACAAATGAGTTAAGACAAGGAACTAAGATAGATTACACACACCCGGTAGGGCTAAAATAAAAGCTTGGCAACAGCTACCTTATTCACTTGCGTATATCTATAGTTGGCGTGAGAGTGAATGGTGAATGAGACCGCAATCCGTACTCGGTTTCACATTTTCGTAGGTTGTCACTAAAATGAACTCGGGAAATGTCAAATGGATCTCTTTTGTATCTCTTTTAGTCCAGCAAAATTAAATACGTCATCATTGTTTGGTAGTAAGTGTTATAACAGCACTCCTTAACTTGCTCGCATTATAGCAGCCGTCATATTTTCTATAAACAAACGGACCGTCTCAGGGAAAATTAATTAATTTGCGTATTGTTCCGCGCTAAATCATTAGAATACAGTAAAATTTATTTTTATAGTTTACGGTAGAATATAAGCAAATGTCTTGTGCGATTGAAGGTTGTACGTCCTATACGGGAAGAAATGAAAATGTTCAGGGACCATTAAGCTTTCACCAGTAAGTTTCAATAGATTTTGATGTTATTAATGTAACGATCTAAGCTAACATTAATAATCACTATTAGAAGTTTATGTAAATACCATCATGTTCAATTATTCGTGCAAAATCGGCATGTAAATAAGACATTTTTTGTGGATTAAAGAGGTTATGTTTATTTACATAGTGATGTGTATTTTTTATCGAACTCGGAACAATAACTTATCGACATTGACATGGATGTATTTATCAGTATATAGAAAAATCTGTGTTGGAACATACGAAATTACAAGTTTGCTGAAGAATGACAACAAAATGGCTTAGTGTAATAGGCTGTAAGTAATGTTTTTAAATAGACCAGATGAATTTCTATCATACTCTTTGGCAATATGCGGCAAAATATAGCCGTAGGTATATATACCTACGGCCGTATTTTTGTAGCATCTTTACTTAGAAGGTCGATTTTAGCTGAGCTCAAAGAGATTGTAGTTAAGTATTTGATTTAGATTTCAACTTTATATCTCCACGCGTTCCTGAAAAAAACATTATAGACAGACGGGCTGATAGACAACGAAGTGATCCTAGCATGGTAGTATGATACTCCATAGAAACCACCTTGATTTGGTTGGAAGCCGTGCTTCCGACAGGTATCGACACGTGCCAAATCACGCTTCAGCTAGGACTGCATGCTGGCCTGCCGACTTCGCTCGTGTAGCGTCTCCTTATGATAATAGTTTGGTATGATTTCTGGAAGTATGCTACTTAAAATTATGCATTTTTTTTTATGACGACTGAAGGAAACCGTTTTTCACACAGTGCATTATTTATTAAACTATAAATACATAATTACAATTTAGTTTGTATAATTTATCGATAAACAAGTCTACACAGTAACATCCCTACCAAAGACCAAACTTGCATAAAACTTGTGACAACCTACACAATTGAGGAATAACAAATGCATATACATCTCTTTCTGCCGCGTTAGTATGTCGTAAGGAAGTACAGGACAGGTATACGTCTCTGCTACCTATTTTAGCGCGGTTTCCATGCTTATCCTTATTCCGAGGATCACACACACCCAGAAAATGCCTGTTCACTTTTGCTTTGATGACATCAAGGTTGTGTGATTCCAGAAATACAGACACCGGAAGAGAATTCCAAATTACGGCAGTGCGAATCGAAAAGGAGTGCATGCCCTAAAAATGTTAAGTGTTGTTTCCAAATCGTGGGCATCACAACACAGGGGCAACGATTTATGGATGTTTCAGTGAGCAATAATGTTGTGTATTGTAAAACTCTTTCTTGAGCCATAATAATTCACTTTTTACAACAATTTCGACAGTTATTTTCATGCTTTGCCCTGAAACCTCTACGTTTTTATTGCAAAATTACGCCTAAATATTTACGTTTTGTGTTCTACTGCCTATTAAACCGCGGCTGGTGAAGAACATCCTCGTTTCTATCAGTTCTGTTACATTATAATTATCCACTGTGCTTCCACATATCACTCAGCAGGTCCTCTGTAAAAAAGAATATTAGACAGTTATTAATTATGATCTACGTACAATGGGAATGAATTCACAATGTATTTCTCAGTTGTATAATATATATTAGATCGTACAAAAAATGCTTAAAACACGTCAATTTAACCGAGACAATTTGGAGATCGATAAAAATGGGTTATATTATAATATAACTTATAAATCGAGGACGGTTATCCTCGATTTTTAGGTTATAACGTACTTACTGAGCTAAGGCTCCGCTTTGATAAAAAAAGTCTCGAATTAAATGGCTCGTTTTATGCACTTCTTAGACATAATAATCGACTATTATATTGCGCATTATTTTACGCAATCTTTAATGACGTAAAGGTATTAAATACCTAATGTAATGTGCATAATTAAAATTAGTCATAAAAAGCGATAAGAATAATTTTGCATTTATAATGTTTTCACAAGTTCCTGCCTCCACTCGTGCGCGTGAGTCATGGCACTCGAACGTTAATTTTGCAACTTTTTGTGATTTTGTGCTGGTACTGAAATTTCAATTTGTGTCTCATTTATAATGTTTTTTTAATATAGCGTAGAAAATAATCAGATATATGAAGAAAATTATTACATCTACGCTTATTCGTTTTATCGTTTCCGTAAAAACCAGTGCCTACTCAGGCTATGTTACAAGCCAAACCTGGGCTCATTTACAGATAAGATAAGATAAGATAAGATAAGCTAAACTTTATTGGTAGCATACTGATACACGTCAAATACAATTTGTACAATACAACATACAAATTCCACATTACAGAGTAGGTACTTATTTCGTTCGAAATATACACAGCATAGTAATGTCAGTTATTCTGAATAACATAGAATAGGTAAATTAAACCAATTAATACATAGTCAGTGGCAATTCCATAATTTCGTTAAAAGTAGATAGTTAGTAGTAGTAGTGATGAGGATTCTATTGTGTGGCTTAAGTTTTCCAATTCTAATACTAGCGGCAACGCATCAGTTTCAAGAAAACCCACACATGTTTTAATATAAACAGCGTTTCCCTCTTTAATCAACAGCCAGGAATTCACACAAATTGTTGAGTCATAAGAAATCATATGCGCTGTGGAGTTTCAGGAACCCTCTTGAACTGTAAATATAATCAAGGTGATTGAAAATGTGCCGTTTTTAACCGACTTCAAAAAAGGAGGTTTCTCAATTCGACCGTATATAATTATTGTTAGGTAGTTACACGCATACGACCAGTTTTCATAATAACGAATCCAGTATGTGTCTGGCCTAGATAGAAAACGCAGCATTATTAAATACAATAATAAATAAGTATCAATAAAGTGCTTAATAAACAGAAATGTACTGAAAATATAGTTTCCACAAAATTCATAACTCGTTTCTGTAGTACCTACCTAGTTGAACCGCGGCACACAATTTATTTTGCTAATTAATAGAGCAACGCGTTCTTTGTATTTTTTCGGTAAAATGACTGGCTCTTTTCAAGTTGGACGCGTTCGCAAATAAATCAGAAGTGATTACAAGTTTCGCAATTTAGTCGTGGCAAATTGATGTCGCAGTAAGTATTTTTTTTAATTAACAGCGATTTATGAATGTGATATTAATTGCCATGGTGACGTACTTACTTGAGCTTAAAATACATTTTTCTAACGAGCTTTGGCCAAAGTACGAATATATTTTTTTTCTCACCTAATTTTTAATATCACACGCATCATGCATTTTAATATTTAAGCTATTGCTCATGCGGTTGAAATGCTATCGACACCTCGCGTGCTTGACTGCTTGGTCACAGATTACATAATAGTTCTACGAACAGATACTCAGGTCTGAATAAAATAGCTAATACCTTCAGCTTTTCGTGCCTACGAAATTTAACAATGAAGCGACCTTGAACGCGCGGGTCGTTGCCCGCACGTGTCGGCCAATCCACGATAGGGTTGACATCGCTTATTAATGATTTTATAATTAATAGTCGAGTGAAATAACAACGGCTTATTTTTTGAAATATTTTTAATTAATTAGTTATATTATAAATATTATAATGTGTGATTATATGAAGGTGAAGCAATTGTAGACCATTACTTAATTAACGTTTGCCATGGTTAGGTACGACATACGACAGTTAGAATATACCTATTAATCTACCACATATTACAAAACGAAACCTTTTGTGTCGGTGAGTAACTTAATTTAAATATATCCCAACTACAGAACGAAATAAAGTTTGGTAGGTATCTAAATATCTTCGTTATTTATAACGTCAGTAAGTATATAAATAATAAAAAATACTCAAAAAACCTTAAAATATCACGTTTACGTATTCCGAGTATTTTCGTATCTTTTTATATCAAGTACAACAGTATTTCGTTACCGCTATACCGCTACCTATAGTAAGTTTATGTTAAAAGTGCCGAACGCTTTTGGGAATAAAGGCGTGAATCCATGAATTTGGCACAGAAACGTGCTAGCTGAATTTTGATTTTTGACTGACTGACTGTGACTCCTTTGACTGTTGACACTTACATCGTACTTGAACGTCGATCGTTGTAATGCTTTTTATGCTTTACACAAATGCCTTCATCATTCGGCTAACGCATCGCTATCATTTGTTTTCACATCCAATTTGTTGTGTAAAGTTTGAATTCTTTTATTTTATCTCAACCGTGTGGGGCAGATGTGTATCGGTTCACTGGTAACAAAGATAAACGAGTTAACTTGGTAAATCAACTCTGTAAAATTGTACAGAATTTTGCTCACTGAGTTTTAAACAACAATACGTTAAACTAAGCCTCGCTCTCGCTTTTAAGAAGATTAAAATCTGCATAGTAACTCTTCGTTGCTCGGGATAGAGTTTAAGGCAATCTTTTGTGTGGTCAAGATGCACGTCAGCCAGCATTCTTAAGCATAGGTAGGTAGGTTATGTGTGCACACATTCATTTCTCTTCTTATTTCATTCTGAAAATCATTCGTGGCCTGGCCTTGGGTATGTATGAGGATAATTAGATACATATTAAAATTTTATTATCATACAAAAAATACAACACACTGTCGGCCGGGACTGGTTTTTCGGGCTCTGTAGTCAACAAGGAACCCTTATAGTTTCGCCATGTCCGTCTGTCCGTCCGTCCGTCCCTTCGTCTTCGGCTTAGTTCAGTAACCATTACTACTAGAAAACTGTAACTCGGCATGTGTATATAAATCAATCACGCCGATAAAACAGAAGAATAAAATCTTGAAGAAAAATTTGTTTTGTGGTTACCCCTACTACACCTAAAGTGGGGATGTCATTTTTTTTCGTCAAACCCATAGCCTGGGGTAACGTTGGATAGCTTGTTAAAAAATATTATGGGTTTCTAAAAACGATTTTTTGAATTAGTGATTCGTTTGCGAGATATTACTTTTTCCCTCCCCCACCCGCCGCAGCAGGCGCCAAGGCAGCTACTGGGAATGTGAAAAAATCGTAGCAGTAGTACATATAATGAATTTAAAAGGAAAACTATCACGGCTCGAGTCGACCAACTTAAAATGTACTTAAAAAGGCCAGCTTTCGTACAAAATCAGCCGAATTCACTAAGAAAGACAGGCAACTACGGAACCCTACACTGCGCGTGGGCCAACACGCACTTGGCCGATTTTTAATAAATCAGATTTGTTAAGTTATGCAACATGCATATTTTATCTTACGGAATAATTTTCTCATATCGCTGGTCGACCAAACTATATTTCAATAACATGCAATGGACTGCATTTCCGGGCAAAAAGCAGTTTCGAATTTTTACAAACAATTTCGTATAAATCGTTCGGCTATAAATTTTGTTCACGCTGTGGATTGGTTCATATCCACGAATTTTCATCGCAAGCTCTTTATGCCATTTGCATTATTTTTGAAACTGGACTTTATTGCGGAATGCACGAGGATACATTTTCCATAACTTATTCGACGAGATACGAGTTTGTGTAGGTTAACAGCCTGTATTCGTATAACATCATCCGGTTGTGTGCTCTGACAGGTCAGAACTTTGTAGGTTTTAAGTATTTCAATGGAAGCCGTTTAATATTTTGACATATTCGATTCATTTATTCATGTAAATACTGTTATCATATGGTGCCTATGACGGGGCTTTAACTTCTCGATTATTCTGCTCGACAAACTGAACCACTTTTGTTCTGCAACTTTGTAAAAAAACTATTATTTCTATCATTCATTAGTGTTTGAAACAAACACGGCCTCATTGTTTGATACTTATGACAGTGATAAGTTAGAATGATAATTAAACTAATAGATGATGTACAGTCGAAACCTCAGTTTCCTCGACCTTACATTCAAAATCTAATTGAATTGGTATGAAATAATGAAAATGTAAAAGGAACATATTTTTGAAAAGTTGTCGAACAAAAGCAGTTCCGTCTCCATGCTGAAGGCACCCAGTAAATCAAATTTAAGGGGATCTGCGCTCGTTATTATATTGATGTTTAGCACTTCACGTTATCTTATCGTATTAACAGCGATTTAAATACTACACAATGTCTCATCCTTAAATCTTTTCCTTTTCCTTAATCCCAAGTAAAATAGTGGGTCATTAGGCACCGACACACATGGGGCGGACTAGGCCAATAGGTCTTTTTTCACTTCGATTATTGATAAAAGTGCAATCAGCAATTATATGAATTCACACAAATCCGAATGTAAACAGGTTCTAAGGCTTGGGTCTCCGATTGACGCTGCACACCGCGTACAGTGCCAAGTTCTATGGAAGAGCAACTATCTTTCTATAGAACCAGTCGCTGTATGAAGGCAGGCTGCATGCCGCGCCAACTGGACACCAAAGCCTAAACCTGCCTTGTTGATACACCGTAGGCTTCGCACCAAGCCATGCTGTAAAGAACTTTTTATACTCGTCGACCTTAATATTTGAATTAAGACTTCGTACATCAAATTTAAATCACATACTTTTTACTATGGAGCTCCCAACTCAACGAGCTTCGTGGCCTAAACGTGGTACTCGACTGAAAAAACATACGTTATGTAACGATTGCATAAAATACTATTACAGCATTCAAGCTTGAAAAGTGCGTAGTACACGGCGTTAACAGACCAGGCCTAACTCCTCTGTGCGTGTCTAATGATCCGTTTAAACATCCAGCCATATCGTGAAGCTATCTGTGAAGTGTAAAGATGTAAGTGGCAGTGTGTGACGCTGGCGATGTAGCCGGTGACGGATGGCGGGCAGCGCGGCGTAGCGCCCGCATGGGGCAGACGGCGAGCATGTGCCGCCTTAACGGATCATGTCTCCACCACAAGAAAAGTAAGTACTCATTTTGAAACTAGCCTTAAAGGCCTCCACCCACCGAACGCGTGTCGTGCGCGGCGCGTGTCGGGCGCGGTTTAAGCGGTATATTCACACCGCAAGCGGGCGGCGTGTAGCAACGCCGGGGTACGCAGCGGGCCCGCCGCGTCAGCGACGCGTTACCAACGCGTGTGCAGCGCGTGTGCAGCGCGGGCCCGCGCGTGCCCGCCGTGTCATGCCTCTCTCACTACCAACACATTTAATATGTATCTCACTAACTCTATCACACTCAGCAGCGCGGCAGCAGCTAGGGCACGCGCGGGCCCGCCGCGTCAGCGACGCGTTAGCAACGCGTGTGCAGCGCGGGCCCGCGCTTCGCACGCGACGCGCACGACATGCGGCCGAGTTGTAACTTTAGCGCCGCCGGCCCACGCGGGCCCGCGTTCGGACCGCGTTCGATGTGTGTTTCAAGTGTATTTTCAATGCTTTACAACTTGCGCGGGCCCGCGCAGCATACGCGCCGCGCACGACACGCGTTCGGTTGGCGGAGGCCTTAAGAGGATTTGTCGATGTGTCAGATAAAATAATACAAGCGACCAACTGCACTGACTCGGCTGTTGTTCAATTCAATTCAATTTTTTTATGTCCATATCATGTTATACGTATCGCGGCGAATTTTGATCCCTATGACATAAATTCTACAGAGATGACAGTTGTTATAGGGATCAAAATTAGCCGCGATACATTATACCTAGTACAAAGTAAAACTTATAAAGCCATGTTACAGCAAATAATGTCATAGTGAAAATTAGATGATGAATCAAAAGTTTACAATCCCGAATTAAAACATACTATTTACTACATTACATTAAATTCAGTTTAAGGTGCGACCACACCGCTGCTCAAAATGCGCTAACGCACCGTAAAATGCAGCAAAATGTATGAAGAATACGTGATGCAAACGACACGTCAACGCGTAAACGCAGCGTTAAGCACCGGTGTGGTCGCTCCCTAATACTGAACCTCTTGAAAATTATACACTGAACCCTACACATGGGGTGTTCCAGTGTCTCCATACTGCGCAAGCAGGACTGTCCCAAATCAGCTGAAGAAGGCTATTGGAACTGTCTAGCACATGACGCATGAGGAACGCGTTTCTGATAATGGCACCTAAGCTGAGGGCCTACCGCGAAACGAAAACGAACTTCGTTCGTGTATCTCCGTGTCTCTGTCACACTTGCTAGTTCGAGTGACAGAGAGAGAGATACACGAACGAAGTTCGTTTTCGTTTCGCGGTAGCCTCTCTGACCCGTGAGAACATACCAGACGCGCTGCAGTACCGTGACAGACCCATCAACCCTCTCAAGCCGTTGTTGTTATTGAGTCATGATCCTAGCGTTTTCCCGCTCGTGTATAGGAGCCCGGGGTCCGCATTGGCACCTGTATATTATCCCTGTATATCCCTCTCTGCCGCACTTGCTAGTTTTAGCGACAGAGAGGGAGATACACGAACAAAGTGCGTTTTCGGTTCGCGGTAGCCCCACAGGGGCAGCTCACTCCGTGATTTCGTCGCACCGCTACAAGTACAAGCCCCGGCCGGTATATGAGCGCAGCTACGGCACGCACGCGTTGCATGCGATAGAAAGGGATGGCCACGTTTAGGTTCGTTCGGCATACCTAAACAGGGGATTTGTTAAAAGAGAACCCTCTGTACGTAGTACTATTATTTATTGTGCTTTTGACGAGGTTTCGCCATTTGTCCCAATCTTCTGCATTTCTCGCCAGTTCACGGCTTGGTGATCTCGTAGCACGGTTATCCCAGGAGGGCGCGCGAGCTGTGTAGCGGCGACGTACACTATCCATATCTTTTTAAGCGTTCTAATTAGAAAGAAGCGGATAGTCTATCTCACCGCGACACAGCTCGCTGACCTAATCCCAAGATTTGGCGTAGGCACTACATTTACGAAGGCGACTGGCATTTAACTTCAGATGATACTTTATACAAACTGATAAAGCCACAATCTCAGACTTTTCCTCTTTGTTATATTAGTATAGATAAATCGCTATTAGCATATAAAATCACAGGTGTCAGGATAGACTAGCTACAATCTCAGACTTTTCCTCTTTGTTAAATTAGTATAGATAAATCACTATTAGGATATAAAATGACAGGTGTCAGGATAGACTTGTTATCTGCCGGCGTACGTGGACAAGGGCCGTTCATCACATGAAAAGAGGTTTCGTTTAATTCAACTAGTGACCCGTACGCCGTACGCCACTTGCCACGCTGGAGAGGCGGGTGACAGTGTCTCCTGGGTGATTTATTATGATATGTGACTCGCTTTTATCCTAGGTTTTCACGCTGTGTGTAAAAAAATATAAGCTTAAATCGTATATTTTTCGATATATGTATATCTTGATAGATATTCAAAGTAAAACTTGGGTAAGAATGTAATTTAGGTATCCATGGTCGTTGAAGCTTAACATAAGTTCCAATCTATTAGTATGTTTGAATAAATATACATATTTTTGGGACAAATCAGATGTGATCTGATATGCGTGATTCGCTTTAATCCTAGTTTTTTTAAATCATGTATACATAGAACTTGCGACGCTTATAATTTTATTTTATTTTGAATTGAATCATTTTACTCGAGATTATTTTAACTCAGCAATTAAGTTGTTAAACTAGTTTTGACTTAGAATTCCAATATCCAAATGTTCGTTGTTATTTTAGCTAAAGTTTCTCCCTTATTCATAAAACTTAACAGACTTCTGTTAAGTCAAATATGTTTTGTCACTTTTTCACAAACAGAAATGTCTAAGTAGGTTGCTAAAAGGGGTTAAATATAATGACCACCAAAAAATGCCTAGATACCCTACCCTAAGCTCTCTTACCAAAAAAAAATATATTTCTGGGACAAATGCAAAAATATGTATTTTTGGATTAAGAACACCAAAAAAAAAAAAAAACTAGCATTACACTGGCTGTTTTAGTGAGCTACGGTAGCCTAGTGGTTCAGGCATGCGGCTGTCAAGCGGCGGTCGTGGGTTCGAATCCCGGCTCGTACTAATGAGTCTTTCGGAACTTATGTACGGAATATTTACCGTTAGCTTTTCGATGAAGGAAAACATCGTGAGGAAACCGGTCTAATCTTAATAAGGTCTCTTTTTCCCTGTGGGTTGGAAGGTCAGATGGCAGTCGCTTTTGTAAAACTAGTGCCTATGCCAAATCTGGGGATTAGGTGTCAAAGCGGACCCCGGGCTCCTTTAGGGGCACAACCGGGAACAACGCTAGGAGGATGATGATGGTGATGACACTAGCTGTTTTAGTAACGACTGCACATTAAATTGTATTCGAAGATCAAATTTAGTAATTGATCACCAAATCTTAGCGAGTAAATTAATACAATATATCTACCTAAATAACCCACTATGATTGCCATAAAATGTATGCATATTACCAAATAAAGTATAATGATGGCAAATTTACAAGTGCTACTAAAACCCAAATTAGCGCCACCCCACTTCCAGGTGGTCTTGTCTGTACTACCCCTAGAGTGTATATAAAAGCCCGCGGAGCCAGGAGCGAGTTTCTGGCGGGAGCCCGGGCGGAGGGCGGGAGACTGAGTCCCAGAAACGAAAGCGGGGCTCCGTCGAATTTAGGAAATTATTTTACTATTTTTGGGTTAGCAATGATTTATTACGATAGCATTTTCTTTAATAGGATAGTAAGATGTTATAATTTGGGTTATTATTTCACATTAAAATGGAGATTACATTTTGGTGATTATTTACTATTTTTGGATTAGCAATGATTTATTAGGATAGCATTTTCTTAAATAGGATAGTAAGATGTTATAATTAGGGTTATTATTTCCCATTAAAATGGAGATTCAATTTTGGTGATCATTTCATTTACTTACTATTTTTGGATTAGCAATGTTTTATTAGGATAGCATTTTCTTTAATAGGATAGTAAGATGTTATAATTTAGGTTACTATTTCACATGAAAATGGAGATTCAATTTTGGCGATCATTTACTATTTTCGGCAGCAAAAAGTAATTTTTTAGCGTTATCCTACTAATATTATAAATGGGAAAGTTTGGATGTTTGGATGTTTAGATGTTTGGATGGTTTTTACTCAATCACGCCTAAACGGCTTAACCGATTTGGATGAAATTTTGCACGAAGATAGTTTATAGCCTGGATTAAAATATAGGATAGTTTTTATCCCGGGCTCACGCAGACGAAGTAGCGGGCGGAAGCTAGTATTTTACTATATCTGGTGATCCGTTAAAAATATGCCTTGCTAAAATAGCTAGATGAACATTTAGAAATACTAATTAAAATTTCATTTAGTTAAGAATTTGTAAGTACTTAAATCATTCTTTTATTTTCTCTAGAAACCATTTCTCACGAGAAAACATAGTCTTAAATATTTAGATTTTCTCCCCACTATTTTATTCTTAAACCGGCTGAAGCTTTCAAAGAAATAAATAAACAAGTAAATATATACCGAAAGAGGAAGTTGTTTTCCCTGTAAGATAAATAAACGGAGGGGTTGGCATCAATCGGCCGCTATATCGAGTTACCAAGTCGTCAGTAAGTAAACCTCAGACTCAATAACTATTCTCTTTGTTGGGTTTGCTGGAATCTAACTAAATGTCTCTAAGATTAGAAAAGAAAATCCGATTTTAAATGGATGACGGATTTAGTTTTGTAAAACAATTTTGTTTTGGTACCTATAGACAAATTATTATAACGAAATGGAATTTTGTTATATAATCTCAATAAAAAAACTGTAAAATTGTATTTAGTACACGCCATCAGTAGGTAACAGGTCAACGTCAAAACAAGAAAAAAATCCAAAAGAAATTACAACTCTGTACATATTTTTCTTTCCTTAATTCTTGGTCTTATTTGAATGTAATAACTTTGTTTTTTCCATTCAGGCAAGGACATATATTTCTCATGACTAATTTTCGTTACACATGGGGCGCGCTCGATTAAAGTACCTATAATATGCTCATGATTTTAGGGAGAATAGGGAGTAGCTGTTAATGTGATACTAATATTAGGTGACGTGTACGCGAACACGTTATGATCACTTTAACCAGTAAGCAAACTTAGTATGCTTACTGGTTCACTAAGAATTGAGCATCGGTAAACTTCAGCGCGACCGTAACCACATTACGTAATTTGTGTATAAATTGCTCTCAGCGGTGGCGTGTTCGGTCACAGTATCAAATAATCGCACTTGCATGTCACGCTCAAAACGGAAACTTCCATTTTAAATTGTCATACACCAACGTGCGATTAATTCTACTGGTCAGTGTACGAATTAGTGGAAATACGGACATATTGCACTGTTGATGTTGTTAGCTTCTGTTTATCCTAAGGAAAATTGTTATTTTACTCTTGCGATACTTGATCGCAATATCTTTGAAAACACCTACATAAAAAACAACCTGCTCGTTGACTATGCTAACTACAAAAAAAACTGTGTAAGTATAATTATCTCATGCATGACATTCCATAGCATAAGTACATATACTCGTATAGGACTGACATGTAAAATACTTGTGTTTTATCATTTTTTTTATTGAATTGAATTGAAGGTGACAGTTATGCCATATCCGTACATAGTTACGCCAATGTGTGTATGAATTAACATCTACTAGTATTCAATTTCATACATACCTATCGCGGTCGAAAAGTAGGTACAGTTAATCGGTTTTGAGTGCCATATTTGACCGTCTTTTCATTTTAATTTTTTAGGGACCTACTATTATTATACGACACTTGACATCTCCAGGGACCTCCCCTTTACTTTTTAGGTTCCGTAGTCAACAAGGAACCCTTTTCCGTCCGTCCATCCTCGGCTTAGCTCAGTAACCATTACAACTAGAAAACTGCAATTTGGCATTTATATACCCATATAAATCTTACGCCGACAAAACAGTACGATAAAATCATGAAAAAAATTATTTTTTTAGTGTCTCCCCTACACCTAAAGCGGGGATGTAATTTTTTTTTCTCGTTAAACCCATGGTGTGCGGTATCGTTGGATAGCTCGTTAAAATATTATGGGTTTCCTAAAACAATTTTTCGAATCAGTGATTAGTTTGCGAAATATTCGGCTTTAAAGCCCTAATTTTTGTTCGAGTCATGTGTCTCCCCCCCCCCCCCCCCCCCTCTGTCGGCTAAATGGCTACTACTGGGGTTATGAAAAAAATCGTGGTAGTAGTACATATAATGAATTTAAAAGGAAAACTATTACGGACAAGTAGGCATAAGTAGTTACCGAGTAATAGTCGACCAACTTAATGTGTACTTGGTAAGGCCAATTTTCGTACAAATTCGGCCGACTAGATCTAATCTAGGCCGATTAGATAAAATGGGTATTTCTTTAATGATTGTAATTCCCAAACAGCTCATCGTTATCGGAACGCTCGGATTAAGTTTCCCAGCGCGATTGTCTGTTGTTCTCATTAATCTTGCACGCATATGCATGTCGGAGAACCCAGTGACGTGCACAGCTAAATATCCAAGTGCGCGTACCCAAGTGGGAGTTGTCTAAATGCTCGGGTCTGATTCTATTACATTCTGGACGCATTTCGATGACGTTTGTACCAGCACTTAAAACTCGTTGTGTCGTACGGATGGGAAAAGGCCGGATGGTCTAACATTGGTTCCGTGGCAGAAGGGCCGGTGCCTCTTATGGGACGCTACATGTGTAAGCACATTTGCCCCGTCCCATTTGAGCCACACCATCAGATCCGCGGCGTCGGCCGCCGAGACGGCGGCTCGGCTGAAACATACAAAGTACTCCGCCTTGGAGCCAATGTACGACTTTGTACCAGTCGCGGTAGAGACTGCGGGACCTTGGGGTACGGAGGCCAAAGATTTTATACGGGATTTGGGTGGGCGGCTTAGGGATAGGGGCTGCGATCCTCGTTCCGGATCGTTCCTGGCTCAACAGATTTCTTTGGCCATTCAGCGTGGCAACGCCACCAGTGTCATGGGAACTTTCGGGCCACCAACGATCCGGGGCGGTCCTTTTTGTTAGTTTAGGTTATAACGTGTTATTGACGAAGCCTGTTGCGGATTCTATCATTGTTAGTTAAGTACCTACCTAAGGGGATGTTTGTTTGTAAGCAATTGACGAAGCCTGCGTTGCGGATATTTTTATGTACCTACCTAATCATTCTTGTTTCGTAAATAAAGGATTTCATTAATTGAAGTAATTATAAGGCATAATCAACCGTTTCATAAGTATCATTTTATAGGTATAATGTCTGAACTATTGCCATTATAATATATTGTGCTGTTGGCAAAGAAAATTTATTTTTCTTCGTCATCGCAATTTAAGAGTCCGCAATAAGCTCGGCCGAATTTCACCTTCCCATACAAACGTCGTTACGATCTCATTTTAAAACTACGTGTTGGATTGTAACGAAACTTTGCATATACAATGACATGAGGTATATCTATGTCTGTAATTAGTTTATATGGTTCCAGTTTATAAAACAAACGAAATACAGCAAACACAGGTTTTGTATGAAAAACTTAAATTCTCTGTAGTTTTTTACTATGGTATCTGAAGCTGCATAAACTAATTACAGACATAGATATACCTCATGTCATTGTACATGCTAAGTTTCGTTACAATCCGACACGTAATTTTAAAATGAGAGCGTAACTACGTTTGTATGGAGAATCGAGCTTACTGCGGACTCTTAAACGCCACTGTTCAAATATATTGCACAAATACCTGTTTACCGTAACATCACAGTATGATAATGTGATAAGTATAATGCTAATTTACCACCGATCTAAATATAAACAGTATATAGTACTAGATCAGGTTTTCGTAATGCTTATTTACTTCGGCAAAATTGTTAGTGATGTATCTCATCGCTTGATCTATTACCGACTATAGTTTTGATACTAACCTTTGCCTAAAGCTATAATGTGAATGATAAATTGAATTTACTGTCCAACTTCACAATTGTATATTTTTTGCGTGTTCTTCTTTTTTTATTGACTTGCTTTCTTCACAAAATCGTTCCTATAGTGAACCGAGTAGCTTTAAAATATAAAAAAAATAGCGTTACTTCTCATATTTGTTGGAAACGGGCTCCTAAACTCATCATGCTGCCTGTCGTGTGTTGTCTTGTCTCCCATTGTAATAATATATCGCGATATCACTTATGTTTAGTGCGATACGTGGAACACGGTACAAATAACGCCTCCAATCGTCCACTCCATCATTGTCCCTTAAGAACCAAAGTAACTTGGGGACATTACTTTTATTTCTTTTCCACGGCGAAACCATTTCGGCGATGTCCCGAGGGTAAATTTTCTTTATATTGTTTCTTTAGGATGATTAAACTCAATTCTCTATTTGATTACTTTTGTGCCATTTCTCACTCAAATCCTGACCTTTTTAAGTTTCGCCCGTAAGATAGTGGGTTCCACTTAAATATTTATCCATCCTCTTAAGCTTATTTACATAAATATTGCAAGCCACCGAGAGGACCGCTCGGGAATAAAGCAAACGGAATATTTAGAATTTGGTTGGGATCTACATGAAATTTGCCGGAGCGTTTTCTTAGTTTAGCTTTAAATAAAATGCTTATCTACGGTAACTTAAGGAGAAAGGTTACATGGTTTTAGAGTAAATCTACTTGACACATTGGGTAGATTAAGTTGTGGCTGTGTTTTAAGATGTTCGTGTTGTGCATTTTATATTTTAAGATTCAAAGAAGAGAAACTTAAAAAGTAAGAAGCTACTGCTAAGTAATTATTCAGATATTTGAGCATTTGTTTTTGTTTAATCCCTGTTTTTAATTTTTGTATTAAACCGACTATTGGCAGATTTCGCTTTTAATATCGAAAATATTTATGGAGCTTTATAATTCGTTCGGTTAAAAAGTTCCGAAATTTGAAAGGTCCTTTGGTTTACCGTTGACTGAAGACATATGTTTCGCTGTATTATGCTGCCTATTGTCGTCTAATCTTTTTGAAATTCTTCCGAGTCGAAAACAATGCCCCTCATCAGAATTTAGAATTTATCGTCCTAATGTATAGCTATTAATGTTAATTCCATTCATTTTGATTTAATTTAATTTAGATATTAGATTCAAAAGTTAGTCACATTTGCATTACTCGTGAGTTAGAACTTTGGAAACTGCAATCAAAGTAAAGTTAGCAAAGTTTTGGATACCTATGTTATTAAAACTTTTTAAATAAAATTTCACAACGTATTGTTACTCTTCATAACTTGCTTACTTGAAACTTAACAGACGTTATCTGCACTTAATCTCTGAATTCAAAAAAGAATCAGCTAGTATCATTTCAGACATTGCTTTGTCACGAAGGATCTCAACTTCCCATGAACGGAAGAACATCAAACTTTTTTTAACATGCATAGCGACAATTAATAAATTTGACAAAACATTGGACCTCATTGAATTTTAATTTATTTTTCTTGAGGGAAAACGCAGTCATGACGGTCAGCTGTCAGTGACGTCAAAATGGCGGAATTACTATGGCTTATGATCGAAATTATTATATATCTATATTAATAATTTCGAACCAGTCTACGATAGACCTTCACGGAACGCATATAAAATGATAAATCATAAAAAAGCGGCCCTATGCGTGTCGGGCCACGTGCAGTGTAGCGTTCCGTAGTTGACTGTCTGTCTTTGTTACATCGACACGCGCGCGCCAACTAAATGGTTCGGCTACGTCGGCCTGTACTAGTTAGCCTTTCCAAGTACACGTTAAGTTGGTCGACTATTACTCGGTAACTATTTGGTTACGTCTTCTTAGCCATGATCCTTTTAAATTTCATTATATATGTATATACTACTGCCAGGATTTTTTTCACATCCCCAGTAGTTAAACCCCCACTTCAAGTGTAGGGGAGGTACCATAAAAAAACAAGATTTTATTGTACTGTTTTGTCGGCGTGATTGACTTATATACCCATGCCGAATTACAGTTTTATAGTAATAAGGGTCACTGAGCTAAGCCGAAGACGGACGGACGGACGGACAGACGGATGGACATGGCGAAACTATAAGGGTTCCTTGTTGACTACGGAACCCTAAAAAGGGTAGGTAGATCACATTTAATGTTTATAGAAACACGTGGGCAGATCTGGTTTAGAGCATTGTAAAACAAGATCGATGATGCTAGGAGTTTATTGCCTTCCATTTGGCTGTCTCCCGACCACTTCCCGTATTGATAAACCAATGTATATATTTCCCTTTGAATTATTGCATTTGTCCTTTTTTGTTGGGACCATTTATTGCATATGATGCGTTAGATATTCGTACACCTATGTTCATTCGAGCCGGAGTAACGATCAGTAATGGAAATAGAAACACGGAGTAACTTTTATAGGCCCTGTCACAATTTCAATTGGCGATATAAAGGTACGTATTTGACTGAACGTAAAGTACCTACCTACTTGCCTGAAATGTACGCGGGAAATCATTAACCCGTCAAGCGCGCTAGTAACACACGTGTGTTACTAAGGGACAATACTAAGGGGCTTATGACTATGACACTTACCTGAATTTAGCATCCTAATTAGGGAGCGGAGTTGAGTCATAAGCCCTTTACACATTGTTCTACAGACGACGCGCGTTCGTCGGGTTAAAAGTAATACGCTAGTATATTCCTTCAAAAACAATCCGCGTGAGGGTTTTATTTAGTCTTATATTGACAAAGTTTAAAAATAATAGTACAATATTGCCGGGGCGCGGAAAGAAAGGCCTGCCAAGAGACGATACTGCTTTTCTCAAACGTGTGAGGAAATAATACAGACATTACAAAAAACATATTGTGACATACCTAATAACGCGGTGATACTTGTACTATGATTTATATGTAAGCATTCTCTACGAATTCTTTCAAAGGCAGTATTCACTTCACACTATTTATTTTACACTCAATGCGGTGTTTCAAGTAATTATGTATAACACATTTAATTAATTTCATGTTTCATTTATCTCAAAGAAATGAATTTACTTACGGTTTATACTTTTTAATTGCATCTTCTTCTACTAAAACAATAAAGAGCGAAAGAAAAAAATGAAAAAATACCACCATGAAAACCGCGAGGCACGCGGGTGATTTTCTTTGACTGAATGTGATTTTTCCTTAGTCGTCTCAATTTAGTGTGGCGCTATCAGGATTTTAAAAAGTTTAACGCAGCGGGAAATAATGGGTTTTGTATGGGTTATTATACTCCTAGGCAGGGAAGAGACTTAACTTTTTAAATGTTAGCGGATAAAAATTAGGCACTTCGCGTGTTCGTTTTTCAAACAAAATGCGACGCTTTCCGAGCATGTTTGAGAAAAATCTATTAGCACCGCGCTTCGTGTAAACATAGTAGCTAATTTGGGAAGAATTAGCAGTTGAACGAACTTCACGTGTCGTCAGCAGCTAGGAGTGATGCAACGTCTCCGCTAGATGAGTGCATCGACTTGCATTTAACAACTATATCTGCAAGCCATTCTTAGCGTTATTTGCAGTTAGTTTCCTTTTCCAATGTGTGGCTTTCTCTAGTGAGTTCAATGGTAATTTCATGGTAGATTGGCGTTTTCCTTTTCGTGTATATGTTATTAATATGCTCAAGTTTGGAATGGGAAAATGAAACTCATTAAGCTTCGCGCTGATCTATATGTGATTCATTAATACGCCAGCTTTAATACAAATATATAATTATTTATTGTTTGAATGTGAGTGCTTATAAATGGTGGTATGGTTAATATTTGGTTACATCACAATCAGCCAGAGTTTGGCGTACAATACTCTGACTCTCAATATGCATATGTCATTGAAATTATGTAATTATTATTTATTGTGATATTAATGTCGACCTCGGGGCTCCTTTAGGGTACAGCCTACTACTAACAACGCTAAGAGGATGATAAAATGATAATATTAATGTCAAATTAAATGTGTTCTTTAAAAAAATACAATTAATCAAAATGTAGCAATGTCCGACTAAAGATAAGCATTGAGAAGAATAGAAATATATTAATAATAAATCAATGTCACGCAAAAAGGAAAGTAGTCAGAGTAAATAATAAAATTCACTAGTCATTGGTGGTGTTCATTAACTGACGAACAAGATTTCCAAAGGCTTGATCTTGATCGATATTTGATTTTGTAGTTATCTTGCTTCTTAAAACAGAGATGAACATTTGTCGCGTTGCTATGTATACATTTTCGTATAGGTAGGTTTCAACTATCACTTGGAATGATCTCATTAGGACACCTCGAAATGGTATTAGGAAGCTGTTATCCGTAGATAGATAGTTCGGTAGGCAACGTCTAAGTAATTTGTGGGACTGTGTCGTCATCGCCGCAAACCAATTTAAACTTCAGGAACAAATTACCACAGCTGGCTCAACAATCACCAAAGCCTACTTACGGTCATGGTTGAGCAATGTAATCTATTTTAAATGGGGTACCTGAATTGAACCTAGTCCGATTCGATGATTTGCTTGTAGGTACCTAACTTAATGTACCTAAGTGATATGTATTGTATTCAAGAATTGAATAAATTGAAAATGCTATTCTTATTTTACGACACGGTGCCGATTTCCATTTTAAAAATTTCATACTTGGTTTTAAGTGCCAAAGCGGACGCTGGGCCCCTTTAGGTTGGGTTGCCATCCGTCTGGGTTTCCCCGGATTTTCCCTTGTTTAGAGGGCGTCCGGGGAGCGTCCGGGGGGTTTCATTTAAAGTCCAGGTTTAAAAATTTCAAGTCATGCGTCGGCTCGCGCGCTGCGCCGCGATCAACCGACTTACTGGATTGAGGGCTCCTACCCTCTCGTTCATTTGCGATGGTTGGGTGGATTGCAAAAAAATTTTACGTAACGCAAAGGAATATTCACAAAAATATTACACAAAGTAAACAATTGAATGGTAATTTGTATGGAATAACAAAACTGTGTAACAGTGTGTGTCTAGCCCATTACCTATTTATTTCACAAACCAACTATATTAACACAACAGTAAAAAACAAAGACATTACCTAATTAAGACATAACAGAATATTAGTTTTTAAATATACTTTTTCAATTTTCGTACAGTCAAGTGCGATGGGACATATTTATGAGTAAGTTGTATGCACCTATATTTTTACACTTGACTGTAGCGTTACACAGCTGACGTTACACAAAGGAACGAAATCTTTCCCCGAATTTTGATATAATTATAAATAAAAAACATGAAAACACGAAAATAAGAGTCTATAAAACGACCTCTGGATTTCGTTGAAGAATCGCCAAAGATGTTTAAAAAAAATAGATATTTTAATTGGATGTTTTTGCCTTAACGTACTGAATGGACTGTTATTGAAGACACTGTTTTTTTTTAGGGTTCCGTACCCAAAGGGTAAAAACGGGACTCTATTACTAAGACTCCGTCTGTCTGACTGTCTGTCTGTCTGTCCGTCTGTCTGTCACCAGGCTGTATTTCATGAACCGTGATAGTTAGACAGTTGAAATTTTCACAGATGATGTATTTCTCGTATTTCTGTTGCCGTTATAATACAAAAAAACCGGCCAAGTGCGAGTCGGAGTGGGGCTCCCATACAACAGACATGATTTTATTGCCGTTTTTATAGATAATGGTACGGAACCCCTCGTGCACGAGTCGACTCGCACTTGGCCAGTTTTTCCTTTTTTTTGAAGATCATCAAAACGGAAAACGCCAAAACAATAAGCTTTTTAGTTCAAATTAACTATCGAATTCTTTGAATTTATATTCGGGTTAAATTATCTTTTATAACTAAGTTTTTTTCTGTTAAAGAGTAGCTGTAAGTATTCTTTGTTTTATTTAGAGAAATATAATTTCAGATATTCCAACAATGCTTTGTTTTCATAAAAGAGTAAATACAAAAGCTTGTGTTTTATAAAAAAAAAGACTCCTAAAAGTAATAAGAAGATTCGGTTTTGTACAGATTTCAACGATGATTATTGTTTAAATTTGTATGAAAATTAATAAACAATTGATTTATAATTTATAACCTTCTATAACTACATAGTATAAAACAAAGTCACTTCCTGCTGTCTGTCCCTATGTATGCTTAGTTAGATCTTTAAAACTACGCAACGGATTTTGATGCGGTTTTTTTTTATACATAGAGTGATTCAAGAGGAAGGTTTATATGTATAATATAGTACCCGTGCGAAGCCGGGGCGGGTCGCTAGTTCTATAATAATTTGAAATTTATTGTATTTTACTGAGAAAGTTTAAAAAAATATTGGCATACGTCTGAGCTACATAATCCGGGGTTTTTACGCTCCTTGTCCTGGTTGCCAGTTTCGAGATGGCAACCCTACCTTTAGGGCCCAACCGAAAAAAAAACGGTAGGAGGATGAGGATACTTATAGTATTTTGCTAGTCTAAGGGGAATATAACATATAAATAATACAATAAGGATGATTATGTAAAAAAACGCATGATATCCATACTTTGGGTTGCAAGATACCGGTTTTATCTTCTTTAGTGGTTTACTTAACAATTCGCAACTTATCTTATTTGATTGTTGAAACACTTGAAACATTTACTAGTTATTTATTGGTAATTATAACGTGCTCGTGCCCAGATTATTTATCAAAATTCAATGTTTGATATGTTTGTAATGTATAAAAAAAAGTTTTAAAGCGATGTGTATTATACATTTAGGATCAACATCCAACAGAGATGTGCGAAGTCGTGTTTTCGTATATTTAACACATCACACGCCGTAGGCGCTTTCTGCAACATACGGGGATAACCAAGGGATGGGATCGGCTACGAGCGTAGCGTGAAGCGATTCTTGGCAGTGTACCTATGTGTTCACAACTAGCTGTGTATACCACAGCTTCACATATCTCTTCTGGTGGATATATACCCTTAGTTTAACACATTCAATGCCAAGAATCGCTACGGTGCGCTAATACGCTCGTAGCCGACTCCGTGGTTTTTTTTAATTTTATACGACGTCGGTGGCACACAAGCGTTACGGCCCGCCTGATGGTAAGCAGACATCGCAGCGCAACTCCAAAGGAGTAACATGGGCATTGCCGACCCTTGCTATGTTTGAGGATTCGCCGTGTTGACAGCAGAAGGAACAAATTCCCTCGCTCTCAACACAACGCATCGTCGGGAGCTGTGGTGACCTTGCTCACCTCCAGGAACACAACACTCGCTTTCTGCTAAGAAGCAAAAAGCGACTACGTCGTAGGCGCCCGTTAGGCGGGTTCCTCGAAGTAAAAGTGTCAACATGAAAACATTTTAATGTTTGAACTGAAATGTTCGACGAAGCAAGCATTCAATCAAAGCGAAAAAAAAGACACTGGAAAATATCAAAGAAAACCCTATTTAATTCAAATCTTTCAATCTGTTTCCATTTGTGTACCAAATGGATATACAAAACGAACGGCGTTTTCCCAAGGTTTTCCCTAATTTTAATTCATTGGGGACAACTGCGTTAGTGCAAGATAATCTTAATCCGGTTGGATCCGAGTAGTTCGTTGGTCCCTGAAGGAAGGCAGATGGAGTGGATCGATCTAACCACAATACTCGTGTGAAAACGACTGATCGGGGACTTGAACTGAACACCGTTTACGATTTTACCGCCAGAGTTATGGCGGCGTCGAGATGAGTTTGATATACGTATACCCTATTCCATATAAGATTAGAAAATCATCATGCGATTACAAGTTACATTTTGAAACGCAATAAAAAATAGTATTGATATGTGTGGAATGCACTTAATGATCGAAATGAGTAAAATTAGGTAGTACCTACTATATTAGCCTTTTATGACCTAGATAAGCGAAGAAACGTAGACGAATTTGTCCGTCAATAATCTAATGTTATCAGGAATGGGATATAGAGTAAAATTCTAAAACCAGGAAGTGAGCCGTAAGAGCCGCTAGTGTGTAAATTAGGAAGGGCATGGAAGCTTTATGGTGAGCAGATCATCATCATCATCTATTTAAGAGCTGGGCTCTTGTCGGTGGAGTAACCGCCACTGATTTTTGTCCTCTGCTAGCCTCTTCACGTCTTCATATGACTCGACAGCCACTTTCTCTTTTATTTGGCTGGTGTAAGTATGTCTGGGTGAGCAGATAAATAGTGATATTTGATGCTGCGTAGGCGCATCATCAATTATCACGCTCCCATAGTTTCCACTCCCTTTTCACCCATTGAATGAATAAATTCCGGAATAAAACCTATCCTGTGTCCTTCACAGGGTTCAAACTATCTCCTTACCAAATTTCATCTAAGTCGGTTCAGCAGTTTAAGCGTAAAAAGGCAACAGGTAGACAGTCATAGTTGCGTTCACATAGTATTAGTATGGATAACAATAACAACTTAGTATTATTATAACTCGCGGTAGAATAGTGTACAGGCCCTCACAGCAGGAGCAAACATTTCAGTAATCCAGCATGATCTATCTTTAGTGGTATGAACTTCTAGCCAATATTTCTAGCTGATTCTCTAAATCCAACGGCATGACCCTACTTGAACAATTACGCAACACTATTTCAGACATTATTGTTACTGCAGACCACGTCTAGCTTCGTTCCACTCGACTTGCATAAACTTAATTTTCTTGTGCACTTGCACAAATTAAATAGCTTCGCTGAGTTTCTGCAACATTGAGTTATGACGCTTAAGATTGTGCAAGACGAGAATGAAAGATTTTAAAATGGAACGCGCTCTTTGTTACTATCGAAGAAGACTTTTAAATAACTTAGTTGCTGACTGTTCCTTGTTGCCAACAGAGCCTAGTTGGTTGTTTTATTGGGTAAATAATAGTTTAGTTTAACTGTACCTACAGAACAGAAAAAAACTTACAGGTCAGAAATTATACGTGTACACTGTGTTGCAAGTTTTTGAGGGAAATAAATGGCCCAGCTTATCAAATATCTATCTTTAGTTTCTACGTTTATGTCTGTCCGTGTCGGTCTCACTTACACACTTGATAAAGAAACGGGTACTTTATCTTGGATAATAAAAAAGTTACAGGCTTTTTCGTAAAGTTTGTTACCGCCAAACAAATGGAAGTACTTACATTCATGCACTTACGTCCGATTTTTGGCGAATTTGATAGAACCTGCCGCAGTGCATGTCCATCGCTTCGTTTAAACTCGGTAACATACAAGGGATCTGTATAGATTCATTTATTTCTTAATAAAATATTATAATTATTTACATTTCATTTAAATAATGTTAATTCCAATAAATTATAATCATGCGATATTCAATTAAGTTGGGTGGGTACATTATTATTCTGGTTGGTCCTATTTTTTAGTCGGCAACCGTATGCGGCAAAATCATCGATGCTATAATATGCTCGGTCAATTAATAGCGTTATAAGTTTATTTTTAAATAATCTATCGTTGTCCAATTCGTTATCTTGTGGCAGCGAATGATTAATTATGTGTTATCTGCTGGGAGTTGTTGTATGTTTGCTGTGTCTGCGTTTAATAATGGCAACATTTCGGTAAGAGCGCCGGCCATAAAGCATGATACTAAATGCGACCGTGTGTGGCATACTAACCCGGAGTTGGCGAACGGGATTCAGCCCACGGGCTGCCATCATCGGCCATAAAGCAAATTCGTGTCAAGTCCGTTCGCACTTTACGAGATGACGTCCGATATAGTTACATGTAGGCAAACATACATAACATTAAACGTGCTGGCTCGTTCTTTAGCTAGTAAAAATATATTTATATGACAATGACTTATTAACGCTTCCAACGCTGGCGATGTGTATGAAATCATTACGAACGAAGTGTGCGTCTGATGAACATCGTGTAGGAAAGTACACACATACGTACAGTATAATTTTCCGCGATAAAATTCCGAATATAGGTAATCATATGTCCTGTCTAATAGAAAATATGTTCAGAAAAAAAGCATTTAAAATGTACTTAATGACTAGCAAGTTTTATATGACGTTGAAAGGGCTAAAAATCTTCTGGGATGTAACCGAATTACTTCATATTTGCCTTAAAACAAAATTGTGTTTAGTGCTGTATGGATTAATACATAAATTACAGGAAACAGTGTTAAATGAAATAGAAGTTTGATTGGTAAATATTTAGATGTGACAACAATAATTTTTAAGTACAATACTTTTCGTGAATTACAATACAATACAAATACTCTTTATTGCACAATTTTAATACATACAGCAGGTAGTTATTATATAATGAATCAAGATACAGGGAGACAAAGCTTTTACTTTTTAGAGTTTTGACGGAACAGCAGTATGTGTAAGTAAACCAATGTACCTATATTGTAATGTAGTTTTGTCACTGATTTAAGATTTTTGCTGAATCTTGGATAATAATAAAATAAAAAGCAGTAAAGTACTAACTGTACTAAGGTATTCATTTGTCTTCATCAACACTAAGTAAATGGAATACAAATTCGCTATTCTTCCAATACTGCCTTTTCATATTTCCTGCTTATTGTGAACCACCAATGGTCTTAACAGGATATTTAGAAAAAAATAACTCACTTAGTCTATTGATCTGTTTACCAAAGCCTGCTCGGGCGCTTTGATCAAAGAGTAAAGTTTCTTATGCCATTAAAAGCCTTAATTTCCAGAGTTAGGCAAGCTCCACAAAGAGGCATTTCTAATTTGCCTGAAACTCGGCCCCTTTGTCACCGCTTGTATCGAGATGAATGGTTCAGTTTAGTGAAGGTAGTGCATTTTAAGTTTATATTTGAAGGCGCATTTTCGTTGGTCTTTAAATCGGCCGATTATTCTTCATAATAAAGAAAGTCAGCAGTCGATAGCACAGTCGTTTTACCGCTTGCGGGTATTCCTCGCAGACGTACGAGTTTTAACCTGAAAAGCTATCAAACATACATACATACGTCATTGTTGTTACTACCACACCCATATAATGTACTTGTATACTCGTCCTACCAAACAAACATTCAAATTATCAATCAGACTAGCTGCTGATCCGAAGGATTACAAACGCGATGAGCCCGCATAGACTAAACATGGCTAAGGCACAGTAGAAATATTGAGTCAGTAAATACTTGTTTGGTGTAATTTTATTTTATGACCAGATCATTCCAATTATAATTATTTCATAGAATAACTTTCCAGGGAATATTATTTGGCAAATGATTCATCAATGAATTTTAAATGGCAGAATAACAAAACAACGAATTTCATTTGTTGTTTATTACAACATTACAAAATAATCATAAATACATTAGGGCGGCCAGAAAAGGGGGGGGGGGGGGAGGGGTGGGGCGGAGGACTTGAAACAATAAATCACAAATCGTTTTCCATGACATAATTCAACTTAATTAATCAACGGACAAGTAAAAATACACGATTTAAAATTACTTGTAATGACCATTCCACGAACTGAATTGTCGACGAAATGAAAATAGATGAAACGTTGACTTTGAAGTGAGATTCGACGAAGTGAGTGTCGACAATTTGATGATAAACCCCAATAGGCTGAATTCGGTCGCGTAATTCAGCCTTTCTGTGATGCCCTGTGTGTCTTTGTTGCTACGTTTTTTTTAGCAATATACCAGAACTCTTTTGTAAAAAGAAATTTCGTTTATTATAATTTTGATTTCATAACTATAAGTACAGCAGTAATTCAGACTTGATATTCTTGATAACATGCCACCAACAACCAATTTTAGTGCTCCAGAATTCATGGGTATAATTTTAATATATGACGAAGCACATCATGAAATAATATCCTAGCTTGTGTTACATTGTTACATCGATTGTGTCAATGTGTCTCATGTTTTGTGATTAGTATTTGTTATTTAAAAATGTAATAATGGCTTAGGATACTTCCTGTAATGTTACATGTTTTCTTAATAAAAAAATAATAATAATAAAAAGTTATGCCTGAGTAATTCTAAACCCATCACAGAGGGCTCACGACGGCTTGCCTGTGACCAGAAAGGTGGAGGGGTTGCTGTTAATTATGAGCTTCCGGTTTCAATTTCATTAGAAGACAGAATCTCTTGGCATTTTTTTACCTGCCCTACTAAACTACTGATAACAATGAAGTTTAATTAGCTTTCCTAGTAGCATTCATTCCCGTAATCGAAGCCTTCGTGTTGCAAGGATTGCTCTTGAGGATTGTTTATCTTAATCTAATATTTGTTTCCTGTTAATGTTTGATTTTGGTGAGCAATAAGGAATAGGAATATGCAGCGAACGAAAAAAATACAGAATGCGAGCTCCTTACAAATTTCTACCTAAACACGTGCCCAAAACCCGGTATACGCATGTTCAAATTAAACGACTGCATCGTTTTGACACCCCGCCCCCAACCCCGCAATTACGCGGGGATGCCATTAGACAATGGCACCCATTCTGTGGGGCCATTTTCCGGCGCTACTTAGACTTCTATGGTTTTTTCGTTCGCTGGTACGCGCCTCCAATGTGTCTAAGGCTGGTTTTAGTGACATGCGGACCTTCAGTACGGATCGCTCCGCACGGACCAATATGTATTAAGCTTAAGGGAGCGTTTTAGAGTAATGTGGACGGGTCCGTACGGACGACTGTCCGCGCGGACAGCTCCGCCATACATATTGGTCCGTGCGGAGCGATCCTCACAGACGGTCCTCATGACACTAAAACTAGCCTAAGTCGTTTGAATTCCTATGAAGTATGCAATACATATAGGTATGTATATTTATTGCATACATAGTTCATAGGAACTCAAATTACTGTATTATTTGTAGGTACTGCGATCAGAGCTGTGTAAGCAGCGGCTTAGGTAAATACTCGTACGGGATCGATTAGTGGTCGCCGACACGGTCGCTGTTCAAGTGTACAATGGCGACGTACAAGTTCAATGTTCGGTGACGTCGCCCACAACGTGCAACATATACCACCACAAAAAGTGGTCAAAACATAAACACGCTACGCGATTTTTAAACTCTAATGATGAAGGAGCGGCGCGGCGCGGCGCGAAGACGGTACCGGTTGTAATGTTCGATCTAATACGAAAGGGTCCGCACAGAATACCGCCACCGGTGTCAGTGCGTTTCGGCCTACACATTCACTACCAAGAATCGCTAAGCGCTACGCTCGTAGCCGATCGCGTGGTTTTCCTCGTATGTGTGGAAAGCGACTACGGCGTAGGCGCCCGCTAGGCGGGTTCCTGGTAGTGAAAGTGTTAATCATAAACGTCCCTGAAACATAATAACATTTTGGTCAAAAAGCCGTTGCAAATCTTTTCTTTACACGCCACATGAACATCTATGTGGCGTTGTAGCTTTCAAAAAATATAAGGGATAAAGTAATTAGGCTTATTAATTAGTTTAATAATAACGCCGCGCGATAAGACTACTGGTATATATTCAATGTTAATTCCTATTATCTATTAGTTCTATCTACGCTATAGACTGATAACCGGCCTACAAAACAGGTTATCCGGTCTATAGCGTAGATGTGTGGCTAATTGGAATTCGTTAATTTGATTATTCTAAACAGTATTGTTTAGAATCTTGACTTTAGATTAGATGTGTATCTTATTGATAATTAGCAAAGCACTTTAGTAGATAAAAATCGGAATAAATCGCAAACAGTTCCGTCATCATAATTCTCGTAAAATGAAAGTAATTATCTATATTAATAGAGAACAGCAAGGGAATAAAATTTATTGAGATAGTCGCCGACTAAAAATATAATTTAGATTGCCGTGCAATGAACATTCGTCCAAATCGGCGATTACTTACAAGAAACTGCTGAATGGGATTTAAAGCTGTCATTTAAATAAATTCAGTGTAACCATCTGAAATATTTTCAGAAGTTTTGTAGAAAATACCTACTTTTAAACCGAGGATCAAATTGTACCTAGTTAATATACTCGTACCGAATTAGGCTCCTAATTTCGTCTCGGAGAAGCCTGAGGATTTTTGAAACCAAAAGTATAAATAAATTGTGCCGAAACAGGTTTCTTGTGACAAATTAATGCTCTTGTAATAATGCAAAACCTATTACGAGAAATCCTTTGTTGTTAAATAAATTAGATAGCTACCGAATTAAGGAGTAAAGTCTTGGAAGACATTTATTTTGGTACTCTGCCGCAATAAAGGTACCGTGGATATATACCACCCACGGTACCTTTGTGACAAACAACAGAATCCATGGATGGACAGATAAAACATACAACTCAAGATATAACAGAAAACAGCATCCATGAATGGAGGGATAAAACATACAACTCAAGATGTAACAGAAAACAGCATCCATGGATGTAGGGATAAAACATACAACTCAAGATATAACAGAATAAAGCATCTGTCACATTTTATCGAGCGGTTAAGAAAGAGCTCTCTCGCGCCCGCCAAACTACCCGCCCTTTTCTAAATATTCGTATTAGATACTCTATCTCGCGCGCGGTCTCATGCTAGCCATTAAGAAACCTAATAGGCCCGTAGGTCGGTGGTCTAACTCATCAAAGTTACCAAACTGTTCGTAGTGTAACATCGGCTCGATTCTGACTCAGGGACCTCCATTAATAAGACGGGTGCGCGGGACGATAAGGTTAATGTCACAAATTAGATAATCTATTGGAAGCAGGATGCATGCTGTATACGCTCTGTAAAGTTTGGATTGTTGGTACAGTGGCCCAGAGAGTCTCCATCAGGGACGTCGCAGATTTTCATCCGCATACGCGATATAGTGTATGCATTTATGCTATCGTTTGTTGAACCTACTCTATACAGATTTGTTTAAAAACTTTGAAGTCTTCATGTATGTGTAAGTTTTCTTATAATTTTGTGTAAGTTATATAGATATGTAATTAACGTGATGCAACTCGCAAAAAACGGTTGTATTTACAACGTAAAAGTTTTTTTTATAAATATTTAATATATAATAGGTACAAATATATCGGCGTATCCGACGACGGCAATCTTTACAATTGTATACTCGTGAATGGCTCGCTAAGCCGAACTTAGTAAAATTATTAAATAGGGAAGAAGACTAGGTACGTACTCGTCCATACAAAAAGAGAAAACGTTTTTCCACTTATTAATATTTTCCAATCTCAATGTTATTCTTTTATAAGCGAAACCTATATAAACCTAGAATATACACGGTGTTTTTTTTACCGTCTTATATAGAGCCGAAGCCCAGTTAATGTATACATTGCATATAATTGCGTTTTTTTATTTTAATCATCCAGCCGAGTGGCCGCCATCGTAGATAGCAGGGATGCCGCGGATTTTTTGCACACATCTGCGGATGCGGATTTTGGGGTAAAACACTAAAAATACGTAGATAAATAACGTCTATTTTATCATCAATCATGTTGAGACTAAATTAAAATCATAGCAAACAAATCAAATCTGTTCTTGGTCACAGAAACAAAAAGAAGTTTTTTTTGACTAGTTGTTAACCCATTCAGGGCCCATGACGACACATATGCGTCAGACCGCCGTAGTCGCTTTCCGCTACATACGAGGAAAAACACGGGATCGGCTACGAGCGTAGCGCGTAGCGATTCTGGGCAATGAATGTGTTAATGGCGAAAATATCTAGAACGCGCGCGGTAATCGCCGCGTGGGCTCCTTTCTTTCCATGAATTGCACTACATCTGCATCCTCAAAAACTACGCAGCTCCTTACAAACACCATATTCTAAACATTCTTATAATTTTCACGCTTCATCATAATTTAAAAAATAATCAACTTTTTCAAAGTTATACAAGTTTTAATAACTAAATCCGATTAGTTATGTATCTATGTAATTAAGAATGTGATTTAAACAACAACATTGTAGTTGTAGCAAGGTACTTAACAAGTCTTATTTATAACATTTATTAAACTCTGTGAAGAAAATAATCAATATTACTGAAACTTTAACTTAAATGTAAGTAATAAATTATAAGCAAGCATTCACGATTCACGCACGACAAATGCGACGTTGCCGGTGCGTTACATTTACTGATATTTGATATTATATTTGACGTTATGGAAGGAACCGGGAGAACCGGGACTCGGTGCTCGATACCTTCTTTTCTTCTTTGGATTCCAAATAAATCTCGGGATTTCCCGGGAAATTGAGAACCGTTATTTCTCGGGAGCACGCCCTAATAATGATAATGACGAATACGCTCTTAGCCGATGCCGTAGAGAAAAGTGCATACGAACAGAATGCCCGCTAGACCGGTTCCTGGCAGTGAATGTACTACTGAAATACATATCGACTGTGTAGCGGGTACGCAAAATACATAATTGATAAAGTTCGATAGAACTACAGGAAATATCTTAATCCGCAACCTATCTTTAATGCTATCTAGATCGATATGTGTTTGCAAATACAATATGATTTCCGATTTTATCGCCGGAGTTCTATCGATACTAATAAATTGCATGGAATAAGGTTAAGATGCCAATATGAATATCTATGATTCTGATTCACACATTCACGGACGTAGAGGTATAAATCATACTCATCCTCATCCGCAGTGTCAATGAAACCCACATTCCCGGCAATGATTGTTTATAGCATTTACATAACGCGAGGGCGCCGCTTCAAATGGCTTGAGAAGTCATGCGGTCCTCTGCTACATTTCAAACACAATGTTAGTGGAGATACATTTACGTGGAAATAGTGGCTTGGCGATAAGCGAAGTTTCCTTTTGTGTGGTACGTCATAAAAACCATTTCAACTGTGTAAGGGAATAATAGGCAATAATTCTGCTCTCTCAATTGTAAAGATATTTTAGAATGTAAGTAACTAATTAACGTGGCCTACATTGACATCATCAAGATATCGCATATTAATAAAAATAAACATTAGAGGACAATCATACACAAATTGAAATAGTAAGCTCAATAAGGCTTGTGTTATGGGAAGTAGACGACGATATCTTTTTAATAGATATAAACACTCCAATACATTAGAAAATATCCAAGACTCATAAACAAATATTCATGCTCATAGAAATATTTGCTTTTACCGGGATTCGAACCCAGGACCGTCAGTTTCTCAGGCAGTGTCACTAGGCTAAACTGGTTTACTTTGCTTGGCTTTAAAAGTTTTTTTTAACACTTTTAAGGGATAAAATACCCGAGTGTTTGATATTAATTTCAACTTATCTTGATACCTTCACGTATTCCTGAGAAAAAAGGTCTTGACAGACAGACGGACAACGAAGTATTCCTATAAGAACTCCTTTTTCATTTTGAGGTACATACGAAACCCTAACAATTAGACTATTCATCGTGTTGTGGTAGATTTGCGCTAAAGTTTAGTTTATTCACTAAACGGATGAGCAACCTTGTTATGGTTAATATTTCTTCAAGAAAAGTGACAGGCAGAAAACACGTTTATTCGCCTAGTCGAAACCAGTCACTAGACTAATCCTCTGTTTGTCGGTCAGTGGTTAGTAGGTAATTAGTTAGTTAACGTCTATATCTAAGGAGATTATGAGAGTTTAACTAATTAATTGGTAAATTTCTTGCGGTGGCGGACACGATTAGCCTTTCACGGTCCCGTCTAGCTCGATTAATGGTCGTCCATATACCACATCCAATTCCGTAGGCTACTTGAGGTTCGCTCTAAATGGCCCGCATGAAAACCACTTCGATCCTGCCCTAGATTAGTAACATGTGTATTATGAATAGTCTAGTTTACTGGAAGTAAGATGCATTGTTCAAATAGTTGTTGTGTAGTTCAGGCCAGTGATTAGATTAGTTTAGGTGCGATAATCATCAGATCCTCGCTCAGAACAAGTTGTTGTTCGACCGTGTGCCATGCATCGTGATGTCATGATACGTAGGCACTAGTAGCTGCCTCATCATCATCATCATCATCATCATCATATCAGCTGAAAGACGTCCACTGCTGGACATAGGCCTCCCCCAAAGAGTGCCAAAGTGACCGGTCCTGCGCCACCCGCATCCAGCGGACTCCAGCAACCTTTACCAGGTCATCAGTCCACTTTGCGGGGGGCCTACCCACGCCCCACGCCGCGCCTTCCGGTTCGTGGTCGCCACTCGAGAACCTTGGGAGCGGCCTCACAGACTAAAAAATGTTTAATTAACAGCTTAATGTGCTAAAGTATCCACTGATACTTTAATTTAATGCAAAAGGGATCAAATTCCTTACTAAACAAGTTTTTTAATGTTATACACTATTACATGTTCCGTACGATGCAAAACTGTTGCTTGACCCCTTATCACCTTATAAAGGGGTTTACCACTTTATAACTTTATACATTAGATGTAATTAATCAATTTCTATATCTATATCAAATTTAATTAGGTACAAAATCTATTTTCAACTTCACACCAAACTGTATAAAATGACTCCATTTTGCAATACTGTTAAGATTATGGTTCTTTGAATTGCGATTTGCATCTTTCACTTTAGTTTCTTGAAGAAAAAACGGTACCTAATTGTGACTGCCCATTGCTGTAAAAAATATGGTAAAATTCATTGTTTTACCTTTTCAATTATAGGTGTAGATACCGCGTGATCATTCTATTTTTTATCACTTCATTCAAATACAATGGTCGACCGGGATACGTAGGGACGGGGAGTCGACGTCCAACATATGTTTACGCTTTAGCACCTAATTCCTTGGTAAACAGGCGAAAAATGCATAGGTACATGTTTTTGACGTCGACTGTATTCCACATATCATGTCATCGAGGGTGAAAAGTAATCGGTAAAAGGAAATGTCTTCTGTTGACAAACACATTTTATAATTTCCTTGCGGTAAAACCAAGACTACTGATATAAATATAAGACTCCCATCAAGATGAGAGGATGTGAAACGATCTTAGATAACTTAGTTACTTGTTTACTGTTTGCAATAACCGTATAAAGGTAGTTGTAGAACTATACCTACCGACCAAACCGACTATTCCGCCTAGGCGTTACGGCCGCGGCGCGGCGCGGCGAGTGCCCGCGCCGCTGCAGCGTCCATATAAAACAAATGCAATTTATATGGACTTTGTTTTATATGGACGTTCCACGCCCCGCTCGTATAGCGGAGCGTGCACTCAGGCCGTACACTAAGTGATGCCATTGAAAGTACGTCAGATTTACGCGGAAGCAGTGCGGGACAGAACCGGCACAGAGTAATAGCAGCACGTAGATTTAGGTATAGTAGCTGGTTCAATGAGAGCGTACTTTACGTGCTACGACAACCGCGAGAGCGTGTGCATGCGCTGCTTCTGTCCCGTCCCCCCGGTCTCTTCTAGCCGCGCCGATTCTGTGCGGTCTCAGCGCTCGCGAAAACTAAATTCGTCTGTCGGGTAGCCCCATAATGGCGCCTACCCACAGCCAGATAAGACGAGCAGCTAAAGCCCTAGAGCTGCTGCATAGGAACTATTAAAAAAAATCGGTTTCAAGACGGACCATCCGTGTATTCAAACTTGCGCGGGCCCGTGAGCAAATTCCTCCGTCCCGCTTCCGCGGAAGATTTCACCGGATCGATTCGGAGGATCTAAAACCCATTTTCTATTTAATCATCTAATATTTATAGTAATTTACATTCTGTATACCAAGTTATGTTGCGAAAGTGTGTACTGAGTGTTGGTTATTTTAAGTTGACTTATTTATTGGGCCGAAAATGTTATATTATGCATTATTCCGAGTATGCATATTGAATTTATGCGCTTCAATCATTGGCAGTAAAATTTATGCGATCGTTAATAATATGCTGATCCCCGTTCATTTGAATATCGGAACCGGTTCCATCAAAAGCTTTTTGATAGTAAAGCCTAATTAAAAAGATTATTTGATAGGCAAATACAAACTCGACGTTTGTCTTTGGACTATATTCATTCACTCATTCTTCAACCAAAACGTCTCTGAAAACTTCGTCTAGAAATATTCTACTTCTTTCTTTCAAAACAGACTTCAAAGTAATCACGTCTAAACATTTCAGAGTCCATTAATAATAGAGCCTACATCAAAACTTGATGATAATTAAATAGTAGGTACTCCAATTCCTTGTAGTATCTATTAATTCTCGTTTATAAACTGAGTCATTTTTGCGTTCGGATAAATTTGTGTTTCAATTATAAGTAACGACGCATTCACACGTGCCCTGTGTCATTTTCAATTAGGCGAAAGCAAACGTTTGTTGGCTTGAGTTTCATTAACGGCACGCCATCTGAATATTGGACTTACTTTCGCAAGCTCGTAAATACTCAAATGTTTAATCGCTATCGACCTTGCCCTCTATATGATAAAGTTCACATTTGAGATATTTAACGCAGAAGTGAGATATTAGGCTGAGAAAGTAATGATATGAACCATGTTTGCGCAAATACGAAAAGCCTTATAAGTGCCCAATGCGTTTAATCTTACGCCGTTTCTATTTTGCTAGAATTACGAATATTTCACACGGGGGTTGCTTACCAATTAACTTTTGATAAAAAGCTAGCCATGAATCCATGGTAACAGTGGCGTGACATCAATCTTATCTATAATTTCAAATTATTAATTTGAGACGGGTTCTTTAACAGTTCAGTCATTTTAAGAATCGAGTTCTTTGGTAGCCAGGCCGTTAACTAGCTAGTTAATTTATTAATTTCACGCAATTGTTTGTTTTCTTGAGTTGTTTACCTTCAGTATAGAATGGTAAACCATTCTGCATTTATTTACGTATATCTTAGTATTTACGTTACGCTTGTTCTCAATGAATGGACGCTCGGAATGTACATTTGATAGATTTTTTTCATTTTCTAGTATATTACATTCCTTCCATCTTATAATTTATAATACAATATAAATAGACTAAAAGTAACCTAAAATTAATAAAATAATAATTAATTTCAATAAGGTCCCCAAGGTCGGACCCCTGCGGAAGGGTTCCCATAAGACTGGCTGCGTTCCCCCTTTGGATAGCTATGCCGATCCGTTGGGCAAGAAACGAGCCAGCCCTATGGTCTCCGGATACTCTGATCAATTTTTTTGAGATTTGGCCGAATAATAATAATAATAATAATCTTGGTATGTCACAGTCATTGGGTATTGAGGGTGAGGGCGTAAAGCGAGCGGTGAAGGAGCGCTTCTTTTGTCGCCTGACCAAAGTACTTAATAGTCTTTTGTCGGGCGGCAACAAGGTGCGTGCCTTCAACTCTTGGGTGATGCCCTTGCTTACTTACTCCTTTGGCATACTAAGGTGGACTCAGACTGAGCTGGATGCCCTGGATCGAAGAGTCCGAGTACTGCTTACTGCGCATCGCATGCTACACCCACGCTCGTCTGTTATGAGACTGTACATCTCGCGGAAGTGTGGAGGTCGCGGCTTTCTAAATGCCAAAGACCTCCACAACCGCGAGGTGTGCAGTCTCAGGGATTATTTCCTAAACAACGAGTGTGGGATGCATCGTGACGTAGTAGCAGTAGACGGAAACTTCACCCCGCTCTCCTTGGCAAACGAGAACTGGCGCAGACTTAAAGTAATGAGCGTCGAGGACCGCAGGGCGGTGTGGAGGAGCAAGGAGCTACACGGGCGGTTCTACAAGGCCCTCACAGGGCCCGATGTAGATCTGCTCGCGTCGGTGAACTGGCTACGTTTCGGGGATCTCTTCGGGGAAACTGAAGGTTTTGTCTGTGCAATTGCGGACGAAGTTATCATGACGAACAATTACCGGAGGTATATCCTGAAGGACGGTACGGTCGACATTTGTCGGGCATGCCGCCGTCCCGGGGAGTCACTCAGGCATATTATCTCCGGTTGTGGTCATCTTGCTAACGGCGAGTACTTGCACAGACATAACCTTGTAGCCAGAATTATTCACCAGCAACTTGCTCTGCTATACGGTCTTGTGGTCTCCGAAGTGCCTTACTATAAGTACACACCTGCGCCAGTTCTCGAAAATGGTCGTGCCACGCTCTATTGGGATCGATCTGTCATCACGGACAGGACTATTCTTGCCAATAGGCCTGATATCGTGCTGACAGATCGATCGAAACGCCAGGCAGTGCTCGTCGACATCACCATCCCCCATGACGAGAACCTCGTGAAGGCCGAGAAGGACAAAGCCAGCAAGTACCTAGACCTGGCTCACGAGGTAACCGCCATATGGGATGTTGACTCGACGATCATCGTCCCGATAGTCGTTTCGGCGAACGGTTTAATAGCGAAGAGTCTCGACCATCACCTCAAGAGACTCTCGCTAGATGGCTGGATCAAGGGCCAGATACAGAAGGCGGTACTCCTGGATACTGCGCGGATAGTCAGGAGGTTCCTGTCTCTGTCGCCCTGACCGCCGGTAGCTTAGGCCCCGTCTCGCTGCCGGCTGCACCCTAGGTTAGGTTTTTATAATGATTTTATGTTTTGTATGTATAGTTCTATATTTTACTTTTTATAAATTTATTGTACAAACCTAACTTAAGTAGAAATAAGAATAAAGAGATAATAATAATAATTTAATAGATTGTGTAACATATCATGCATGGGGAGGATCGCTCATCTGACAACAACAAAAAAAACCGTCGCAATCGAAATTTACCTACATCATGATATGCAATATTTCACAAATGTATTTAATTTAATTACTGCATATTAACACTTTGACAAAATGAATTAGGAAATCCAATTAAACCGATCGCGATTGATTGCTTCCAATAATTGTTTCCCAAATATAAACACAGTGTTATTAGGGAAAAGCAATCTATCAAATAAACAATCTGACTGGCACAGCGAATTACATCATAATCCAATACTGCCCATAGATATATGGCACGGCAAATAAATATATATGCCATAAAGCATTGCTCAGACAATCAGACTGATTGAACGTAGGTACCGTAATTGAGTTTTATTATGCCCCTGTCACACTGTTAACGATAATCATCACTGCCTCGCATCATCTTGCATGGGTCATCTCAAATGTGAACCTTATTCTTAGACAACAAGGTTACTTTTGAAATGCCGAAATTCATTGAGATGCGATGTTGATATTAGTAAATTTATCTCCTAAAGGGGAGCCTGCATTTAATCGCTACCTGCCCAATTAGAATATTATGAGTAAGCAAAACATTTTATTACACTCGATATTTCTTTACTTCTGCTGTAACACTTAGCGATTTTAAGAGCTGAGTAATATTTCTGTGACTGTTATAGAACAGAGCATGGGCATAAAAAAAAATGCGAGCAAAGCACGGAATAACCACAACAATCATTAATATAACAATACAAACCCGATAGCGTTGGGATATCTTGTATTATATTTATTCATATGTCCAATTTCAAGCTTCATTAGTTAGTTCTATTACATTGACACTCGGTTATTATATTTGGGTGAAAATTGTCAGCTCAGTCGATTATGAGGAAATGGGCTAAAATTAACACACACGCACAGTCTGCGCAGAGAAGCATGCATTGGGAGGGGCGCATGTTTCTCTGCAGCTGACTGTACATATGAACATCGGAACACAGGTGAAACTAAAGCTCCTGACATCGAGTATTCATCTTAGTATATAGTGATGCACAATGTGAGTGAGTTAATAATTAATGACAAAAATTGATAACACCCCCGAAACATGAAAGATAGCTAAAAATCATCTCGATAGGCAAGAGTTTCGATGAAAAAACACCCACATAAACATTGCTACAGAGATACACTCACACCTATAGACCTATACCCCTCGTAGGGGGTTAACAACACAGCTTCGTCATATGCGAACTGCTAAGGAATGGAATTCGCTCTATTCATTTGTATTTCCTGAGAACTTCGATCTAGGTGATTCTAGGTGAACCAGTGAGCTCCATTTTAGGCTCTGCTTGCCATCAGGTGAGACAAGGGTCAATCACTGGACAGTCTTTTATTAAAAAAAACTGGTGGATTTTCACTTCAGGGCTGAGCTTCACGTCTTCTACTTGAGATTATAAGAGTTGGCCGAATTGCATAAAAGTAGTGCATTTAAAAATCTCAACCATAAACAAGGTGTTAAACCTAACATGATTGTGTTCAGGCAAATGGATTCCAAGGAGCCCATACAACCGACGGCAGTAGCTAAGACTGTCGCCTGCCCGCCTCTGTATTTCTAATCCCATTACCGTAAGTACTATGTTATGTATGCTATTGCATAGTTCCTTGCATTTGGTTGTCACATTTAAATAAGTTCTGAATTAAATTTACTTCTGATCCGAAGATGATTCTTCTAGAGTGAAAATGTAAAAACTGATGAATAAACCTAAATTGTTACACGTTTGTCTATTGTAATTTGAGTTATGTCAATTCCTCCTGGATACATTCGGATGAATAGGACCATGAGCCTGTTCATGGTTTAAAATAGAAGACAAAGTATCACATCGACAGCGCGTTCTCTCGTGAGTTAACAACATAATGGACGAAACGATATTTTCGAAGTAGGTTTAAAAAATATATATATATGATAGGACTATGCTTAATAAATTTCACTGAATTAACTGAACATGGAAACTTAAAATAGCACCATCTCATTCGCATGAGTTTACCTCGTTTGCTTGGGGTTTATTTTCCTACATCGTATTAAACTTCTCATCAGTAACTACACATTCGTACTTCATAATTTTCATCCCTCTTCTGCATTACGCTCCTAGGCGATTGGCAATTGTTCCTTGCTTTCTCAACAATGGTTCAGATCTTTTCTTAAAACCGAAATGATTGATAATAGAACGTAAGCTTCTAACGAATTCTCCAAACAGCCCAATTCCTGCAATTTCCAGAATATGGCGCGAATACAGTTGGTTTTATGTACCGGCATTAGGCAGAGGTACCTTAACCTTCTTACGGCTGCTTTTACCGTCCGTTTACGGTACAATTACTTTTTGGGAGAGCTTCCAAGATTTTTCAGCGCAGCATCAAAAGGAAAATTATTGACATTTATTTCCACACAGCACTTTTAACATATTTAAGAGATCTTCCAGCTGTCGATATTAATGAACCATTATACGGCCACTTGTTTTAGTAATTGAGAGCTTTGTAGGTACTTGGGAGATGCTTTTTATCTTAATTAAGTAACAAAATACTAATTGGTTTGTGATATCATGATGTGATTGGAGACATTGGAAATAATGGTTGCGATATAGGTAGAAACAGCTTACAAATGTGGCCATGCGGGTACAATCACCTTTTTACAGAAAAGCACTTGCAGTTTTATTCCTTCCCGTCGTTAAAACTATCTGAATGACTTAGCGCGATAAAAAATAATTCGTTTTGTGTTCTACAATATACAAAAGGATTGATAATGGCACAAGTCTAGACAGTGGCTATTACATATATCAAATGCGGCAAGCCACGAGGGTTCTTCAAGAGGTAAATTATAAGGTTCATAACGTACTTACATGGTCCGTTCCTTCAATATATCATTTTTAAGGCGGTATTAAATAGTTGATCGTTTTTTGGGTTCCATTCATTGATGATACACGACTTTCCTTGTAAAATAGATTTAAAGTCTGTGCAAGTTGATTCTATAGAAAAATAGTTTTCGATCAAAAGGACTGGAAGCAATAAAATATTTTGCTAGAGGACTTACGAGCAAATCGAGCAGACACAAAAGAAAAGACGTAACTGACAAAATATGTTTTTATTACAAAAAGCCTTTTTAGTAGGTATACGCTTTACTTGATACTTCATAATTGTCCACTGAAGAGTTCATTCTGCGTGCGTTCTGAGAGCAACTTGATGGTGCTAATTTATACAATGTTTCAAATCGATACGACCAACGGAAGCTAAAATCGACTAGCAAGATTTGTGAATAATGGTACGTTCACACAATTATAAGTAATGTTAATATTATTGTAAGGCTCGTGAAAAGATTTCTATCTTGTCGACTTCTATTATGACAACCTTACTTTGGCCCATTTTTCTTCCAGGTGTATATGGCTCATTATATTCACCGATTCTCAGCATGTTTCCGCTGTTACGTAGCAGGAAAATCATTTAAACATTTAAGTACCCTTGTCACGTCTTTTCGAACATAAAAGGGGTGTTTTGCAACATCTGCTTTGATTTATTAGTGCCTGTGTGCTAAAGAAATTAATGTTTCAGAGCTCTAGTAGGACTGACGAAATTGTTTTGTTTGTGCAATTACGAGTATGTATGATTCACACTTGTCGAGTCGGAAAGCGTACGTACAACGTACCTTTTATTTAGCTTATGTGCCGTTGTGTAATATAAATGTTATGCAACGGCATAATTAATAGAATAATCTCATCAGCTTTGTGTTAATGAAAAGGTGAGACGGATTTAGTCGTGTCTATACATAAATATGTTTTTCTCTTGCTAGCAGGGTTTTTTATCCTTTAAATGTAACAGGTCGCAATTAATATTCCGCACGCGACAGTAAGGACTAATGAGTACTATAGTAATAACCATGATGCGAAACATACAATCAATTATTGCCTTTTTAACGATTATGGAATATTTAAAATTATTTTCATCCTCAAGCCTTTCCTTTATATGGTAAGCAGAGATCACAAAGTTCTATTAGTTACAACTCTACCAAACTTTTTCATTTCTTTCGTATCATTTTGCAGTACTAATTACTGTCCAGGTATAACAATTTTCCAAACGTTATTCCTGCTTTATTCCCACAATCCATGACATTTAACAACTTATTTCGATTCATATAACTTTCGCCGAATAAAGAGCGAGAAGGTTGCAAGTAAACAAGCAACAGGTGATCGCCATAGTGTACGAAAGGTCGAACACCTGTCCACGTAGGTATACATACTTTTAATATGCTACATCACGTATTTCCGATTATGTATGCGTGTCTTCATTGGGTTGGATTAAACATCACAACAAATTAACGCCATCGGGCCTAATATGGTTGCTATTTTATCACTTATCGTTGTAGATAAGACATCCATCACTCTCGCACTTGCGGGCTTGTCAGAACGTGACAGATGTCTTATCGAAGCGATAAGTGATAAAATGTCAACCATGCTAAGCCCGCTGCCGCTTGTATGGAGATAGGGATAGTTTATTTGCGAGGCACACAATATGTAATGGAGGTAGAAGAATAAAAGAAAGATTAATTGTGTTCCAGCTGTAAGGATAAAGCTAAGCATAGTGCTAGCATGGCGGCTGCAGCGCTGATTTTTCAGCCTATATTCGATTAAACCACCCACTCACAATATTGGATTAAATAGGCATAAAAATTGTCGTCTAAGGGAGAAAAGGACAACAAGAGTCCAGCAATTCGGTTAAAGTATGGTTCACATGTTTTTTTGTCAATATGTTTCTTTTATATATAACAACTAGCTGCCCTAGCGTATTGCAAAGAACGCAGGCCAACCCGCGGGATAAATTATAGTCTAGAACCATCCCGAAAGTCCATTCTACATTACGTAACTCTGGAATGAATTGTCGCCTGCGGTATTTCCGGACCGTTACAACCTTCAAGCCTTCAAGAAAAGAGCGTACTCCCATCTTAAAGGCCGGCAACGCACCTACAACTCTTCTGGTGTTGTAAGTGTCCATGGGCGTCGATTATCGCTTACCATCAGGTGATTCGACTGCTTGTTTGCCTGCTATATTATAAAAAAAAAGGTGAAAGAGTTATTGAAATCGTAGAAGTGGTTCTGGGGATTACCTATTACGTACAAACTTGAAAAGCTTCATTCTCACAGTCTTTTCCTCTTTATAATATTAGTATCATTGCTCCACAGTTGGGTCATATTTTCCAATTTTACCACATTGAGAGTGACAAAGAGTCCCAAGCACTACGGACGCTTGTAACTCTAGACTCTAAGGGTCAGCCTACAGGTCTGCCGACCATCGGCACCTAAAATACTACACTGACTAGCCACTAGCGTTGACTACTACCCCAGTTTCTTTTTAATTTAAAAGTTTCCCCTTTCTCAATAATGGAGCCGGTCAAGTACGAATCACCCGTCATACGGCAAACATGTCTACGTGACGAGGGTTCCGAACTTCACCCGCCATAACACCGATACCGCCGTCATGATCGAAGCCATTTTACCTAACATCTTCAACGCATTTTATGTTTAACATTATGTATATGTATTGTTTATTTAAACATAAATATAGTTGTGTATAGATCGCGCCCTGTCTTGCCCTTTGCACGACTATACACAATTGCCGAGATAATAAGCTTCGTTTGTGGAGCCCGTGTCAAAATTGTTCTTGTAGTTTCCGATCGATAGATATTTATTTTGAGTTATATAATAGTGATATAAACGTAGCGTACTTTAAACGATCGTGCTGTTGTCTATATCTATACCATTAATAAAGAGGCAATAAGAGTGGAAATGTAAATTTTTAGTTTTGTAATTAGTATGTAGAGATTAAGGGACGGCCACCATTTTATCACTTATCTCTGTAGGCAAGACATCGGTCGCTATCGCACTGGTATACTCGTCAGAACGTAACGAGTGCCTTATCCACAGCAATCAGTGAAATAACTACAACTTAGAAAAGTTGAAATCCCCCGACATTTTCATTTCAAACTCCAATATCTCAAAAACGGCTGAACAGATTTTCATGAAACTTGGCTAAGAACACAGGATAAAATTATCTACGACACAAAAAAAACCGCATTCAAATCGGTCCATCCGTTTGGGAGCTACGATACCACAGACAGATACACAGATACACAGACAGACACGTTAAACTTATAACACCCCTCTCTTTGCGTCGGGGTTAAAAATAACAACCCTCATATTTACGCCCGCGAGATCGACGAATAATCAAGTCGCACTCTGTCGGGAGACTTGAGACGTAGGTTTGACAAAACCACTTAAATTATAAACGCCAAGTATCTTGAATATTACTCTGATTAACGCTAGCTTCGTATTTTCCGTGAAAAATATTTTCATGGTAATGCTGGCTAGTCTAACCGGATTAACTCTAAGCTGTTTTCAGCTAAACACGGAAGGAAAACTTGGTACCACGGTTTGCGAAAGCTTAGACTTAGCCCAAGAATAAAGATTAAAGTAACACTGGTTCGCACTATTCAGAGCAATGACGCGTGGTTGCAGTGTCCAAGAGGTAACCGCAACAATCTTCGATATTCATGACCACATGCAATCAGGTACTATAACCTGCGACGAGGTGCTCAAAATTATCTAAACAAGCTACGCGGGGGGGACGGGACGGTTTGACGTCTTTCTAGTTGCGAGATATATCGGTTGTTACCGTTATTAGAAAGAAAGAAAGAAAGAAAGAAAGAAAGAAAGAAAGAAAGAAAGAAAGAAAGAAAGAAAGAAAGAAAGAAAGAAAATACATTTATTTAACGTCACAACTGAATTCAATGATTCGATTCACGTTCACTTTACAAACGATTATAGATAGTTGATGATGTCGGTTCATCCATCATCATCAAATATCAAAAATGCACAACGTTAATATTCAAGTTTTCACTTCTGCCGGCACTCCCGGAGTTAAACCCGGACTTTTTTTTAGTCACTAAAAGAGACACGATTGAGTATTCCAAAGGACGAAGTTGTAAATAAACTCACCACAGCTAACTTGGTCACTTCTACTGAAAATTTCTGCAGTTTGCAACACGTCTTCATCAAAGTTGCAATCACTCGCATTGGTTACTAGCGTTGAACTTTTCTTCAACACTATCGCCGCCTTACTATGTGATACACAATATTATGCTGAATATATAAATAAATAAGAATGTTTACAATTTTACACAATCGAGGAAACACGTGTTTGTTATGTCTTATGTCATGTCAACGCATTTTTTTTAAATTTACAATTTGATTATAGAGGCATTACGATTTACTATGCTTATTATCGATTACTTTACGTGCCAGTTTTTTGTCTCGCGATATTTAAAAATAAATAGTTCTAGATGATATTTTAAAACCAAGAAAACATAATATATATTTAAAAAAATACAAAAAAACTAAATGGGTACAATAGCCATCATGATAGTTGCTTATTTTGACATTGACAAGGCACGAAATGATGACATCTTTCAAACACTTCAGTCATAAAATACGGTTTCAGTATGTGATATTGATATTGTTTTATTTATGGCAGCAAAAATATTTTCATGTTGTGAGTGGTGGCAAAAAATAGGTAAAATGCTCTAACGCTTTTTGTGTGAGTTGACTTAGCAAAATTAGGTCGGCATCAGGTTTTCATGTATTTAAAGGGGTCACTTTTCACGCATTGGCTTTCCACTGCTTATATTTCATATTTTATGTTTACCACGGATTTTTATTTTAGTTAACATTATACCTCAAGCTATTCATTAAAAATTCGTCATTTTTTTTGGGTTCCCCATTACATAACATTAAGATGCTTTAAAGTGCATTAGGTAAGAATATGGAGAGACTAATACCTTAGCTAAAAGATACTTTCTCATCCACCAGAACTCTGCGAGACAGCGGAGCTGTATGCGAGGAATAAATCCACTAAAAAGATGCGTAATGGAAGTTAGCAACACTATATATATAGGTGGTGGATATATTCCTTGCATGCCGTTTCGCTCGCACAGCTCAGAGGGGCTAACACAATTGACGCGATACGAGATGGTAAAAATCTACCCACCTCCTTCTAATTTGTATATTGCGTGTTGAGACAGGAGTGACTGAGTGAGTGGCATGACAGGAGTTGCAGTTGTGCCACACGTACTGGTGCATACTCATCCTTAAGATTACGATTACACATCAGTTTTCTGAGGATCTAGTTACGTAGTATTTTGAACGGGCATGCTAAAGCGTGATCTCCATTGTTGCAGGTCTTCAGTTGCGCAGCATAGAAGAGCCGGCAGGTGGCGCGGGCGGGGGTATGCCCGCGGCCACCTGCTACGATGCGGAGTGCGCGCGCACAGAGGCCTGGCTTGACGAGAACCAGGAGTTTGTGCATGATTACTTCTTAAGGTTGGTACCTATGCTTCTACCTCTTTTCATGATTCCTTCTTAAGGTTGGCTTGCTTCTACTTCTGTATCTATGTAAGAGTACATTCTGTCGAATGAACGCAAGTAAAACAACTTTGTGCTCTGACTATGAAGTACCTATTTCTTTGGCTGGCGTTTTTTTGAGACGTTTTACTATTACAGTTTCAGCCGTACTACCACCATCATTATCATATGAGCCGAAAAACGTTTAGTGCTGGACATAGGCCTCCTCGAAAGAGTGTCAGAATTAACAGTTCTGCGCCACCCGCATATAGCGGACTCCCGCGTCCTTTACCAGGACATCAGTCCACCTTGTGAGGGGTCTACCCACGATGCGCTTTTTGGGACGTACTTTCTTCGTACCATAACCTGACTGATGGTAAAGGACCCGTTACCGGCCCTCTATTATTAACTTGAGGATTAGTTGTGTCACAGAATAAATAATAGTACTACGTTCTCTGTAAATCACCTGTTTAGGTATGCCGAACGAGCCTAAACGTGGCCTTTCTATCGCATGCAACGCGCTGCGATGGAACGCGTGCGTGCCGTAGCAGCGCTAGAAGCCGGTAGGCATCTACTTGTACCGGCGAGACGAAATCACGGACTGAGCCGCCCCTGCACGGCTATCACAAGACGGCGCGCGAGCTCCCTCGATTTTTCTCGCACTATCAGTCTCTTTTTTATTAGAACACTTAGAAAGAGAGGTATAGTGCGAGAAATATCGAGAGTATGTCCCGGCCGTCTCATGATAGACGTGCTGATTGTGTTGACAGCTAGAGGCAAGTGAAGGTCGGTCACTTTATATCGTGGTGAATAGACCCGTTACCGATCCCTTACCGATTTGAGAATTCGTTGTGTCAACAGCTAGAGATAAAATGCAGGTATTTTACTCTCGACACAGCGCATCTTCTGGAGCCTACTTTACTCACAAACAGGAACAACGCTACGGAACGAGTGGTGTTATCGTGGCTGTGGTCTTCTGTAAACGCTACAGAACGAGTGGTGTTATCGTGGCTGTGGTCTGTAAACGCTACCAGAACGTGTGTTGTTATCGTGGCTGTGGTCTTCTGCAAACGCTACAGAACGAGTGGTGTTATCGTGGCTGTGGTCTTCTGTAAACGCTACAGAACGAGTGGTGTTATCGTGGCTGTGGTCTGTAAACGCTACCAGAACGTGTGTTGTTATCGTGGCTGTGGTCTTCTGCAAACGCTACAGAACGAGAGGTGTTATCGTGGCTGTGGTCTTATGTAAACGCTACAGAACGAGTGGTGTTATCGTGGCTGTGGTCTTCTGTAAACGCTACAGAACGAGTGGTGTTATCGTGGCTGTGGTCTTCTGTAAACGCTACAGAACGAGTGGTGTTAGAGGAGAGGTACTCCTCAAGTTGCGCTGGTACAAATATAAGTGATATGCCATTCCGCTCTGCCCTGCCTCTCTCAAAGGTGGTGTTAATATCTTAAGGGTATTGTGACCCCTGACCCTGCGCTGCGTATAGGTAATTACGATGCGAAGCGCTGATGCACTAAATAAAATGTGTCAGGCGAAGTGTCCGTAACAAATGTAAATTTAATTTCAACAGAATATGTAAAATCCGATATGCGCATCTGCGGACGTAGCACGGTTGCCATTTTATCACTTATCGTTGTGGATAAGGCATCCGTCACTCTCGCACTCGCATACTTGTCAGCGAGTCATTCCAATATTTATGCTCCAAAGGCTATTTTATATTTCTGAGTAGGCATTATTGTTAGTTCATCTATGTAGGGTAAATCGCCAATAACTGGCCAACTCATACTAAAAATTTACTCTATTCATCTATAATAGAATTTTTAGTATGAGGGGGCCAGTTATTGAAGGGTGGCCAGTTATTTGCGATTTACCCTACATACCTAATACTCCTTATAGAGATAATGTATCGTCGTTAAATTAGTATGGATGTGCCGAAAGTGGTTCACTGTTGGATCAAATAAAATTATTTGTCATAATAGTGTTACGTATAATTTATTTTTGCCGAATTATCGTTAAGCCATAATAAGGCATAAAATTAAAAAGGATAAAACACATAGAAAGCATAATCATCACAAAGACTACTATCAGATAGCATAAATACAAAAAGTCATATTATATATTCTATTCTTATTTATTTATTTATACTTAAGGAGTACCAACAGCTGCAAAAACATGATATAAGTCTTACATAGTAATACAAAGCCAATTAAAGGAACTCACAGATAGAAATGTATGATGAAAAAAGAAAAATGTTTGACACACTTAGCACACAATATCGCACTAGGCATATGTACACTGCTAATACAGAATAGTGCACCATAAAAATTAAAAAAAGTATTGTCCTAAAAAAATAGTCATGTACAAAAAACCTAATCTAACGTAGGTAGCCTACCCTAACCTACCTGCATGGTAATAACGAAACTGTGTTTTATTCATTTAGATAACTGAAATTATGGTTAATGACAGATATCTTACTAATATTATAAATGCGAAAGTTTAGATGTTTGGATGTTTGGATGTTTGTTACTCAATCACGCTTAAACGGCTGAACCGATTTGAATGAAATTTTGCACGAAGATAGTTTATAGCCTGGATTAAAATATACGATAGTTTTTATCCCGGGTCCACGCGGACGAAGTCGCGGGCGGAAGCTAGTAACAAATAATTACTAGCCCATACAATAATATGCATAATGTGTATTAGTCGAATACAAGTTAGTCCAACTAAAATTATTCTAAAAGCGTAATATGCTAAACAAAGTAGTAGGCCAAATTATTAAGTATGTGATAGTACTATTATGCCAATACAAGTTATGCCAAATCAATTATGCGAAACTATAATACTCTAAAAAAATATGCCAACGAAGGGGATGCCACCGAAAGTTATATTAAAAAGGTGAAAGAATGTATGGTATCGGATGAGTAGTTCCGAAAGACTACCTACTCCCTAAAAAACCAGCCGTGCGAGTCGGACTCGCGCACAAAGGGTTCCGTACCATTATCCGTTGAACGGACGGTAAATTGCGATTATGATTTACGATTTATGACGTATTAAAAAAAACTACTTACTAGATCTCGTTCAAACCAATTTTCGGGGGAAGTTTGCATAGTAATGTACATCATATATTTTTTTTACTTTTATCATTCTCTTATTTTAGAAGATACAGGGGAGGGGGACACATTTTATCACTTTGGAAGTGTCTCTCGCGCAAACTATTCAGTACCTTACCTCAGTATCATTTTTGAAGACCTATCCATAGATACCCCACACGTATAGGTTTGATGTAAAAAAAAAATCGAGTTTCAGTTCTAAGTATGGGGAAAGCCCAAAGTGTATGTTTTTTTTTCTATTTTTGTATTCTAATCTTAATGCGGTTCACAGAATACATCTACTTACTAAGTTTCTACAGTATAGTTCTTATAGTTTCGGGAAAAAAGTGGCTGTGACATACGGACGGACGGACAGACAGACAGACAGACAGACAGACAGACATGACGAATCCATAAGGGCTCCGTTTTTTGCCGTTCGGCTACGGAACCCTAAAAATAGCTTATACAATTCTTTGGTAGGTATCTTCAGAGCGCAGGTTGTATCTACTGAATTCAGGGAACCAGCCAGTGTGGTGGCCGTCGAACATAATGCAGCTCTGAGCGCCTGCATACTAAACACTCATGTTCTCGAAACTCATTAAAACTCGATAAGCAGACATAACTTTGCATTGTTGGATTATGTGTAGCGGTTTTGTGGTGCTAACTTTGGCTTTGGTAGTTTACTACTTAAGGAACTCGAGGAGATAAATAAAGGGAGATCCATTTTTGGTTGTTTGATGGGAATAGTTTTAATGTATAAATTCAAACATATATTGATAGTATTTGCGCTGCATCTTGACATCACGGGTTTTAATAATTATCTTTATGTTAATTGGGCATTTTCGCGAGAAGAGATGCATTGTTAGTGACGTCACCGAGTATAACTTAAGTAAAGTGTTTCATTTTGTAACTTTTATTTGTCATGCAATTTGTATGTTAATTTTGGTTACAAAATGGAACATTTTTAACTTGCACTTGGTGACGTCACTAACGATGCATTATTCTTGCGAAAATGCCCAAGAGAAAAAAAAACGCTTAAAGTTTTCCCGGTTGCATCCTAGAATCCTCTACCTAATCCCAAAATTGGCACAGGCCCTAGTTTGTAAGGAAGTGATTCGTTGGGGCAATGCAGAAGACGTTTTCCAATATCTAGCGGTTTTAATGATGACGAGAGGTCCGTCCGAACCGTTCATGTATACCCAATATGTTAAAGTTGGCTTAGGTTTAAACGTTGTTGAAAGCGTTGTCAGTCGGCTAGCGGACACGAAAATAAGCCTGCCCAATCCCGTTCATTCGCGGGTTAAGCCGTTCATTACACCGAATACATATTGGCTATACGCCATGTCATCATTAAGCGACACATGCAGTAATCCTGCACTCGAAACTTGGCGGGTACAACTCAATACAACGTTTCAGGCTATCCAGTATAAAGTTTGAACTCGATTGGGCATATTTGTTACGAGTGTCGGGTTCAAGATATACCGGAGTTGACTGGTGACGGGATTAGAGACAGGTTGTGTCCAGCACAGCTGTAACATCGGTTCGGATTTGCAACTACCAGACTCAACAAAATGAAATGCCGCGTGAGCGATTCGCCAAATCAAAATGAACGTGAGGAAAGCTAATAATTAATGACCAATCAATTACTTCAATTACAAATTTAAATGTCCGCCCACGTTCAGTAATTTTGATGGACTCGGCCATTTGCGTTGGTGGTAGTTCGAATTGTTAGCGAATTCATGTCAGATTATATTTCTAATGGAGTTTAGGGACGTCGAAACACGATGGAAATAGCACTCGCTATAAGCTAATTGAAAGCCTACCTTTTGTTAGCACCTCTCTAATTAATAGTTACATTGGACCTCATCACAAGACAATAGTGTTGACAATCCAATGGGTAAAAGGAATTGAGTAATAATAAATTTGACGACCGGTTAGCTCAGTGGGTAGTGACGCTGCCTGCGAAGCTAAAGGTCCTGGGTTCGAATGATGAGCATGAATATTTGTTTCATAGTCTAGGATGTTTTCTATGTATTTAAGTATTTCTCTCTGTGAAATATATCGTCGTCTAGTCCCCATAACACGAGCCTTATTGAGCTTACAATGGGACCAGGTCGATTTGTGTAAGATTTTCCCTTAATATTTATTTTTATTTTTATTAATATAATAATGGCTGGCTATCTTCAATTAAATTATGATTTTGATCTCTAGATCTGGATCTAGCAGGGTCATTTCATGAGAATTTCGCTTACGTATCGTGTATGGCAAATTACATTAGTAAAATGCATAAAGCTTCAGAATACCACTACTAATGTTAAGATCCATCCATCAATTATAATATCTGCGAGGTAATCTAAGTTAAACTCTCGTGAGACGTGTTGCAATAATGCTAATAATTACACGGTTCAACTCAAGTATTAAATGTCACTACGGGCGACATGTTTCGAACTCTTCGGGAGTTCTTCTTCGGGATGAGTGTTTTCGTAGCGGTGTCGCTAGAATCACTGCTTGAATACGTGAGTTAAACCGTGCAATTATTACCGTTATCTTGCGGGGTACAGTCGAGTTCTCCAATATTTACACAGACAACCTTTCTACAGAGACTTTATTGTTACTGACATAAGACACATGTGTAGATATATTTGAAAGGTTGTCTGTATAGATATTGAAGAACTCGACTGTACCTAATTTAGTAACTTTTCAAACGCGCAACATTCCAGAGCGTAGTTTTTTGTCCGTAAAAAATACATTTGATTGTCTTAACGCCCGGTGGAATTTATGAAGGTGAAAATTACAATTGATAATTCCTAACGCTCGTTCAAATAGCTACACAATTACCTTCGAGGCCCAAGATCGGCTCGCTTTTTATTTAGTTTTAGAAGTATAAACATAACACTAAGAAAATATTGAGACGCTTACAGTTAGGAATCTCTCTTGTACATCGATAATCTAATTAAATGTTTCTTATTAAGTAGGTATTACGCAATGTTTACATTTCGGCGAGTTTTCGACACCGGAATTGTGAATTTAGTGTTTAATTGGATGATGCTTAATCCCTCAATGGTCTCGCCTCGTCCTTCAGCCGATCCAGGCAGGTCCGCATTCGCTCGAACATTCACGAGCACCTCGGGGACAGCTCAAGCATTCCCGACATCGTAGCGTATAAGTTATAACTACGTTATACGTTTACGATTTAACTACCAGTGCGTGTGAAAATTTTCGACGGGCAACCCGGAACAAAAAAGTTATGAAAGAGTTTAGAGCATGTAACTATAGGCTTGCCTAATAAGAAATTTTAGGCAAGCCGTTTGGAAATCGGTTTGTACGGACGCTCCGCCACTGCTGTATCGTATACGCTATTAAGGGGGTGCATTGGAAATTATCGCTTACTTTGAAACGCCGTTCTAACTAGATTAAGAAACAATAAGGTCTGATTTTCTGATATATGATTATTGACTATTTGATTGTTTATTTTCCTTTTTTTACTCCGTCTACTAAAACAATACATTATTTTACGACACAATCAAGTTAATACCATAGTGTTTTATCTCATCTGAAATCTCACTTAATGAAATATAAATAAAACTTCACTAAGTTAGGTATTTATCGATATTGGTCCAAAAGCCATTCCCGAAGAGCGTTGCATCTCTTTTTCTCGTGCGCGAAAGGCATAAGCGTGTCTCTGTCAAGGGGGCGTGGTCGAATCGAATCAAGGCATCCCCTTAAAGCAGAAAAAATACGAATCTAGTTTCTGAAACTAGAAAATTAGGCGAGAGGCCGATGCCTACAAGTGGGGCATTCACAAAGACTTCAATTATGGCATTGGAAATACATTTTCAGAGAACGACGCCGAAAAGGAGTACCTTATTTTCTATTTCACAGTGAATTTTCTTGCCCAGAACTTGTTCAACACTTTAGTCGGCTTCATTAGGCTCCGATAGAGCACTGGAGGCGTGTCGCAACTTGTTACAGTGAATATTTAACTTGAGTGCCGTACTTGTACTCGGCATTGAGTTTGGAACTCCGCACTCGTTAGCCCCTAAGTTCACCAACTTGATTTGCCAGTTAATACAGTTTTCGTCGAAGTTCGTAATCTTTCGTTGTGCTCAGATACGTTTAAGTTTATTTTAAGCTCATTTCCCTTAGGTACTGAACATGACAATGTAAAGTTAAGAGCGCCGCAGGGATAAATAGATTGAGCTCCTGTACCGTGTACGCTCGAAGAGTGTTGATGTTTACAAGATTCAAGTTATTTTTGGCATTGCCTTGTGAAGTTCATTTTTATATGACTGGTATTGTGCAAAACCCCCCCTCCACAAGATAATATTGTTTGTAATATTGTTTTCGTGGGCTGCTCCATATAGTCCACGAAATACATTTAAGTATTTAAAAAGAGGAAGGTTTTCACCAGATGGCGTCAGAGAGAGCCACTGGAAACAAGACTGGTTGCCAAAAAATAGATAAACTAGAAAACTATCTCTCGTAGGAGGTTCTAAAAATACAAAAACTCGGGCGCCAGGCCTCCAGTCATAACTGCCGGATTAGCAGAGTCTAAAGTAGAACGCTGGAACTTTTAATCTCAAATCCAGTGCTTAAGAAAGTATGATAGTGGAAAGGGTACTTAAGTTATATATTAAAATCAAACAAAAAGATTATGTTAGGAACTGTTTGTATTGTCTCTCGTCGGACTGATGATCTGGTAAAGACCGCGGGAGTCCGCTGGATGCTGGTGGCGTAGGATCGGTCATTATGGCACTCTTTGAAAGAAGCCTTTGTCCAGCAGAGGCCGTCTTTGGGCATATATAATAATTATAATAAATCATTTAATTCAGGCATCGAAGGCCCATAGTCACAAATACCTGAAAGAACATATACATACAATACAATACAATTATGAAATTAAAAAGTAATTATTATTTAGGCGATGAAACTGCAATATGATATGATGATGACGATTGAATAATATATATTAGTCATTATTTCAGAAATCAAACTGTTCAATATAAATAAAAAAACACATTTAAAACCTCTTATAATTGCTAGACTATCGACGATAACAAATAATAGTTTATGCAACTGATCCATAATGAGAGGCCTTAAAATACGAGTGTGGTTTTATGAAACGAGCGACAGCGAATTTCATAATAGGATCACACGAGTGTTTTAAGGCCTATCATTATGGATCAGTTGCATACACTACTTTATCTACACACATATCATAAGTAATCTAAGATGGGTTCACAATTCTACCTTCGTAACAGCAAAAAACCAACAAAAAATTACAACCGCAATGGCGACAATTCGATTCTCCGCTCCGTCGTTTTTTTAAATCATAGACAAACGAATGAAGTCCCTATACTCATGTCACTCGAGATCAAATGTCGTGCGTAAATATTAAAATAACATACTGAATTGACGTTTCGTGTCGATAACTGTTATATCTATGGATACTAGAATAGAGACCAACTTGAGTTTTGACAGCTGTTCCAAATTTAAACTCATAACGTTACAAAAATCTGTACTCTTATAACATTAAAGTATGTACAGATTTTACCTACTACCACAGACAAGAAAGTTCTCATAGTAAAATCGGTTGTAATAATGTTGTTTATTTCCTATGGTTCCTAAACGCATTTTAGAGCACTAATGATATGTGCGTAGATAAAATACATTGAGCTACAGAACAATGGCAATATCGTGTTGTAAACAAACCTTAACCGTCTCATTGCTAGGAATTGTCATGATCCACGCGATGACAAGTAAATTACGCGGATCATTTCTTGTTCATTAATTTACACCGTTATAACCGACTTCTTCTGGAATACGCCGCGGTGGGCCGGTGATGTCTGCTTGTTTACAACTTGTGATTGGAGTTGATGTGAATGCCTATTATCAATGATCACTGACACGTTTCTCACATTCCACCAAGAGTGCGCCAGTTGACACTAGGCCGAAACGCACTGACAGCGGTGGCGGAGCAGCGCGGCGCGGCGCGGAGGCGGTACCGGTTGTAATGTTCGAGCTAATATGAAAGGATCCTCACAGAGCGGCGCGGTACCTATTCTGTGCGGACCTTTTCGGCCTTAGTCTTTAGCTGTCAACCTAGCACGACACTAATCGGAAATCACACCAGCGAAGCGCGGTCTATCTAATTTAAATGCATATTACAACTACCAAGAACAATATTAGAGTCCAACAATGACGTGCCGCCATTTAAAACATGTTCCACTTAAACCTGGCCACGGATTTAACGCGAGGTATGTCGATGTAAAATGAATTTCGAAATGCTACTTCAAACGGGAACTAAAATAGTGGTTGCTGGCGTAAGCGGTCGTCCACTCAAAGCAAGCGAGGGGTCTGTTTTCAGCGGCCGTGACCGCCGCGTTGAGTTTCTATGGCTGGAATGTCGTGCTATTTTTACCGTTAAATGTTTTCTTTTTACCGACTACTTCAAAAGGAGGAGTTCCACTGTATTAGGTATGTATTTTGTATTTTTTTTATGCATTTTGAAAAGATTTTTCCCAAAGACCACAGCGTCAAATATTATGCATGATTCCGTTGAAGTAGCAACTAACGAAATGTCAATTTAGAAATCCTTGAGGCATCGACGGAACTCCTCAAATATTATCGGCGTACATATAGCGACTAGGGATTTTTCTGTAATAATCAACGTACTTGTTCTCGGAAAGCAGTTCATGTTGTATAGTGGAATTTTTCATGTAGGTACCTATGTGCTGAATTGAAGTCGGTTTAAACTTTGTTTTTAAAGTAGATTATTTTTCGCAGGAAAGCAACGCGGCAGGTAGTGGATGCATGGTTGGTGTCGCACGCGACGCCGCCCAGTGCCGAGCTAGCGTCACCATCGCGGGCAGGCTCTGGTGCCACCACGCCCGTCAGGTCAGTACAATACTCTTTTATTGAATCACCCTACATTACTCATATCCATACTAATATTATACATGCGAAAATGTGTCTGTCTGTCTGTCCTCTCTCTTGACGCTTAAACCGCTGACCCGATTTAGATGAAATTAGGTATAAAGATAGTTTGAGTCTCGGGGGAGGACATAGGATAGTTTTTATCGTGGAAATCATCCTTTAAGGGGTTGAAATGAGGGGTGGCATTTTGTATGGTGCTACGATATAAACAAGTTCCACGCGGTCGGCGTCGCGGGCAGAAGCTAAGCTAGTAACTCATATTTAAATAATTCCTTTGGAGATGGAGTATTTTTTTTTAAACTTACTCCTCAGCTAACTTTTAGGGACCATTGAGACCGACATAAGTTTGACTTGCAATGTATCCATAAAATTGCAATATTTGACGGGCAGGTGAACCAAATGAATATATAGTAGGCAGTATTATGTTTACTTAAATTACTATTCGCTACAAGCTATTAGATTCCACATAAACACAAGGGCAGCATTTTTTGCTCAATAGCTTGTAAGGAACAGACCCTCTGTGAACGCATTTTCCTCTTGCCTGCTCCGATCTAAAACAAAGAACGTCACTGGCTGATAAATTTAGTTGGTTGCTCTGTGACCCGATTTCCTTTTCAAATATCAGAATCCGGCTCTGAGTAGGTTAATCCACAATAAGGTATAAATAGCCTCTCGTAATAAGCAAAGCTAAGCCCCGTCATTGGATTCGACTCACGATGCGAGAGAAAACTCATAGAGAGCCAACACGCCTGGGATTAGCGTGATACTCTGAGCCTTCGCGTACCAAGTAACACCTTAAGGGACTGTGATTTGTTTGCAAGTGTCATTGTGATTTCTGTTAAAACATTTCACATTGGATTTATAACATGATACTTGAGAAGTTCAAATCAACACAGTCCTAAAAAAGTTAAGTGATTAAGACAAATAGACTATAAAAGTTTGCTAAATAAAAGAGACGTACCTTGTTAATCCAATATTCGTCGTGTTGAGTAACTAAACGCAGTAATATTTTAGTGGTTTAAAATATTCCATCTAGATCGTCAATAAAGTACACTAGACAGTTCTAATCAATCTTCTGGTTTGCTCTGGTCTTATGCACAAACGTTTTCCCCTTCACAGTTTCACTGAGACATGTTTGAACTTGTCTACTCCGCAGTTTGGTAACCCTTCTTGCAACCTTCATCAATCTTATGTCACCCTCGCACTATAGGTTAGAAGACTGTTAATGTAATGTAGTGATGTATGAATTTTCTATAAGCTGGCAAAGCTTGTGAATTCCGCTTGATATGGGTAAGGCGGATTCTGCCTTTCATTTATGAATATCGGCATCTTGATTTCTAGTACCAAAATTGTGCAGCTATATTAATATATTGTTGTAATAAAATGTTTACGGCGTTTAACGTTTCCTTTTCGAATCCCCTTACAGCGCTTCCCTGCATGCACTCATTCTGTTTTCAGTTTTGCCATTACCGACGATAGGAAATTCTATAGGTAGGTACCTACATTTTTAGTCGCCCTAACAAACGTCGTAACAATACAAATCGTTGGAAGATGGCTATTTACCGATTATCTGGAGGAACATCTATATATACCTAACCTTAAATTAATTATAAGGAACTGTACGTCAATGAAATCAATTCACTATAATTGAATACATTATAATTGCTTGCCAAGAAACTGTGAGCCATAAATAAATGTCGCAAATAAGAAAACTCAACCAGACAGAAGGGGGTGATTTAAGCAGAGACGAATCCTTGACTTACATGCCAAAGGACTTAAGTGGTTTCCATTTTATGTAATAAATGACTACGTACATATAACAATAATGAATATTCAAGGCGACGATATAAATACTTATAATAGTTATAATACACTGTAAAAAAAAACTGTATACTTAATTATTGAACCTACTCACAAAATTTCACGAGAATTAGTTGAGAAATACGACCTGTAGAGAACAATAGTCGGGTAGACGCCGGACATACGAAAGATTGTATGCCCAAGCTGAAACGGAGAACTTCGTTCGCTCGTTCAATTAATACATTCTTATATACACAGAGGAGAGAGGAGCTTCCATGAAACACCTCATGAAAGGAGACCTGCCACTATCACTTAAACGTAGGCTCATGGACATGTGCATTCTTCCAGTTCTCACTTACGGTGCACAGACTTGGTCGTTGACAGCATCTCAAAAGTCCAAACTCGTGGTTTGCTAGCGAGCCATGGAGCACAGCATATTAGGTGTCAAATGAATGGATCGTATCCGGAACACCACGCTGCGCTCCAAGACTCAAACAGTCGACGTAGCTCGGCAAGCGGCTAAGTTGAAGTCGGAGTGGGCTGGGCATGTCTGCCGAATGCCGAGTGAACTGTGGTCCAAAGCCACTACTGACTAGCAACCCGATAGTTCAAAATGGAGACTCGGCAGGACTCGCCAGCGATGGCAGGACGAGCTAGACTCGTTCTCAAAACATTGGCCACAAGAAACTCAGGATCGAGAACACTGGAAACGGACACTAACTACAGGCTCCCAATAATATACACAGAAACAACGCATCTTCGCATCATATCAATTTCGCATCATACTGATTATGGTTATTTATTTATTATCTAATGATAATTAAACTGACGACTAAGGTTAAAATAAAAAGTGATAGCGTTCTTTAAAACTCTTAAATCACGATCTGATGGTAAGCAGAAGTAATTTTCTGATTATCCACTGGAAAATATATAAAACAAAAGGGTGAAAAAATTGCGAGCAAAGTTCGGCGAGTCTTAAATCTTTTACGCCTTATCTTATCTTTAAATGTTTGTCGACTTTTGGAAGTCGCGCAAAGCCCCTAATCGAAGCTCGATTGATTGTTTTATCTACTTTGCGGCTTTATAATTCTCCGCTATTTGGAGGTTATTCGAGTACCTACTTACTTGAATATTCGAACGATCGAGCGAAATGATCGAAGTTCGATGCTTCAGCTTGTGCCGAAAATCGTTTGTCGGCCGGTGTCGGTCGGCTGTACTCTTCTACGGGTCACATTTCTCAACCGATTCGCGTGAAATTTTGGGAGCAGTATTATTTTTTAAAGACAGGCTCGAGAGTTCTACAGCTCACAGCCAGTAGTATTCAAACCACCAGCGATGTACTTAAATCACAGAGTATTCGGGGTCAAGCTATTGTTGCCAAGAAACGATTGGCTCATTGTTTAGGAACCACTTATTTCATTATGCCCCGTCTAGACGTTTAAAGTTATTGCCGCATTTTGGTCCTGACCCAAAGCACTCAATAGTCCCAGAACGGATGAAAGGACGTTTCTATAGGTACATCTGACGTATATCTAGATTAAGTAGCAATTTATGTTAATAGTATTGCGAAAACTGGAAACAATAAATTTACTAGAATTAAATTTTGATTGATTTACCGTTAACAATCTGCTATTAAATGCCAAGAAAACGAAATGTGTTAGATTTTCTTTGCCTAATGTTAGACCGGTGGAAACTAGTATATTTGTAAATGATGGGTGTTTAGAATTAGTCGATAAAAATATTCTTGGGTATAACAATCTACAATGGAGTGCCCATATAACCGTGTTGGCGCGTAAACTAAGTTCAGCCGTAAGTATATATATGCTGTTAGAAAAATTAGACAACTGACCAATATGTTGAAACAGCTCGCCTAGTTTATCATAGTTATTTTCATAGTATTATGTCGTACGGTATTCTGGTTTAGGGTAAAGAAACTGCCATACAGACAATCTTTGTATTGCAGAAAAGAGCCATTCGTTCTATATATAACCTGACAGCAAGATAATCCGTGAGAGAACTCTTTAAAGAAATTAGCATTTTAACAGTAGCGTCCCAATACATTTATGAAAATATTGTTTATGTCATTAAGAATATAGATTCAGTCTGTAAAAATTCTGATACCCATAATTTTAATACACGAACTAAATATAAAATAGCACTTAAAGAGTTTCGTGTTCGTAAAATATACAACTCTTTTTCGGGTCGATTTATCCATTTTTATAATAAATTACCTAATGAAATTTTGGCTCTACCCTTTCCAGCCCTTAAAAAATTAGTTGAAAAAACATTGATGTCGAAGGCTTATTACAGGGTTGAGGACTATCTAACTGAAAGAAATGCATGGCCCAAACCGGAGCCCAAAATAGCTTAATTATTCATATAGCTTATTCGGACATGTGTTCTTGTACATGATGATTTTTTTCTTTGTATTCTTATCAGTTTGACTTATTTTAAGTAGGTTAAAAACTATCATTGTAATAAGCTTTTTTGGCAAAAAATGACTGACCGTTAAGTTTGTTTCGGCGTTTCTTCTTAACAGTGGTCTTCTTTTTCAGAAACGCTGGTAGAATTCACTTGTAAAAGTTACGGCCTACTTGCAGAATACAATTCATTTCTTTAATTTATTTATTTATTCCTATCGTTTGTTTCTTATTGTCGTACGGAGCCTTTTTTGTGTCAAGATTCAACGCCAGTTGAAAGTTTATAATGTAAAATAAAGTAGCACTAGTTGAAAGTTTTCGCTTAAAATAAATCCCATACTGTTCACAAAAACTATTTGGGCCCCTTCCCAAATTTTCGTGCAGTGTGTAAACAGATAGCGGGGCCAATTTGTCCCTTGTCGCCTTATCAGATATTAAATTATTCCTGGCCTGTGTCCAGGACAGCTAATTGCTAATTAACTTAATTCTCATCTGACTTGTCGGCGCTAGTGTTGGCACTAGAATGTGTTGGGAACTGTGTAGTATTCATTAATATTTGGTGCCCGTCATTGTATTTAAGTTAGTAGGTACACTAGGTACACGTGTTGGCAATGGATTGCGAATATGCAAATATTCAATGAAATATTAGACAGATAGAGCTTTTTGTATACATTTAATTATGTAAAACTACATTTCGCAAGTATTTAAATGCACGTCGTATGAAAGGCATTAGGAATTGTTTTCTAACGAAATAAAACATTTTGTGAAACGGAACTCTGTAAGGACCTAAAGCAAATACAGTCAGGGGTATTTAAATACATACATAAATAAGGACATAAATATATGTACACGCCTTTATGACATTGACAATAGTCCCGTAAATATATTGATGACCTCATTTATGTACCTACGTATATTAAGACCCCTGACTTTAACTAAGCCGTGCAAATGAAGCGCCAAGTATTAGGTACTGCTTTTGTACTCCACCCAGACTATCATTCCCATTATTATCCCGCGCTTTTCGCCCCAGAAACAGTATCGATATCTAAAAGGCAGGACGCATTTTTTCGGCAGGAAGATATCTGCGCACGAGTTCGAGCGCGGCGGGTTGCTGAAGCCGTTGGTGACGACCGTTGACGGCACACCTACGTTCTTGGGCGACCAACCGGCGCACGCGGCGCCGTCGCGCCCGCAGCGCCGCTCGCGCCACGAGCTCCGACAGCTGGACGAGAAGGAACTCATATTTGAGCTGGTGAGTCACTGTTGCTAAGTGTACTATAGACTGGTGACGACCGTGGACCGTTGGTGATGACCGTTGATGGCACACCTACGTTCTTGGGCTCCAAACCGGCGCACGCGGCGTCGTCGCGCCCGCAGCGCCACTCGCGCCACGAGCTCCGACAGCTGGATGGGATGCTGGCTCATATTTGAGCTGGTGAGTCACTGTTGCTAAGGGTATCACAGACTGGTGACGACCGTGGACTATATGCCGACAATCGTCGCGACTCAGTGTCATCGCTCTTTTATTGGCTTTTTAGCAGAAGTGTATTTAATATTATCTGATTCAGAACGTATATACATTGCCACTGCCTGCCACCCACAAACATACTTAAGTTCCTTAAATATGAAGCGAAACCTTAATCGGCTGAACTATGAGCCATGGGACATATTTATATGCACTCATGTTTTTTCAATTGACTGTAAAGTGTACCCGAAAGTTATTAACTATTTGTTGTTGAAGTGTAACCATAATTTGAAATCGAAATTGATTAAGTACCTGTATTAGGGTAAACCGACAATTATCGGCGGCGGGCTTTGATTCATTACATGCCAAGTCGTTCTGGGTCACTGATTCAGTTCGTGAACAACAACACAGGCCGCAAAAGGACTACACAGCTCATTTGTTTACCGACCTCCATCGTAATACGACTGACGAATTAAATTTGCGGGAGGTTTAATCTATGAACTCATAAGTACACGGCACACGTACAGGACCGTGTATCGTCTACTTAAACGCTGACATTTTTCATGTTTATTTTTATCCTGTGAAAACGTATCCATAAACAGTGAATCCACCAATGATATGCTAGACAGTGTTTCCATAGAGACAAATAACTGAGAAGCGAGCTGACGTGAAACTGAACTTTTAACTGAACAATACAAAAAATACTCTCTAAAAATCATAAAAGTAGGTTCGAAATAGTAATAAAAAACCTGTACATTGGCGTACTTAATCTACAAGACACGTGACAAGTGTACAAAAAAAGTCGTCTCTTCGTCGTTTTAGATTTTTTTGAGCAGTCGATTGTTTTTAATTCTGAATATTACACAGATTTTTAATGAATGAAGTAATGTGCTGTTCTATAAATATTGTCTAATTTGACTCATGCTGTAACTTTATTCTACTCCGACATGACCAAACTGGCCCGTCATCACCATTTAAAGTCAATTTACAAAACAGAATCGGGTTGTGGTTTACGTGTGTACAATTAGGCCCGCCGCGCGCCGGGTCACCGATAAAACGGCGGGCCCGGCTGATAATGAAATGTAAACAACGCCACCGCAACATTGTTTGACAGGGCAGCCCATGAGAGTTTAAAGTACGATAGGGACTTGTTTTTAACCCTTAAGAGAATGAGTTGTTCTCTCGTGAAAGTTCTTTCGTGGGTATTGAAGGTTTTCGCGTCGATCAATGCACGGGGGCACCTTTACTGGCTTGCGAGCGATTTCCCTGATCTAGTGACTGACTTTTGTCAACTAAGCTTATTTTAACTAGAATATATTTAACTTGCACTATTCGTATGTAGGTAAGGTATGTAAGATTTCCTTAATTTACATTTCATTGAGCTAAAATTAAGCATACTTACTTGTTTGGTGACAAGGCACCACACTAAACTGATCTGGCGATAGATGAGGGCCATAGCAATAGCAACTTCTAACTTATACAAGATAAAAACAGTAGAGAGCCATTTACATTGAAATTTACATAATATTAAGTACACACTTGCGCACTTGACATGTAGCATTTGCATGGAATTCTAGTAAGAACCTTATAATGAATACTCAGTAATAATTTAGTTCATAACTTGTTAGTTCCATAGTTTTGAACACGAAATAGCAAAAAGAGGGATGACTTCGTTTTTCTGCTGATGGCAAAGGTCGGACGGGTGAGACCAACTGTCAAAGTTATAATCAGGCCTGGCCCCGGCTCGACTTGTCAAAAGTACTTATTAATTCCCAGACGTCAGCGAGGAGTTAGTTACAAGGTCAATGACCGTTTGTTGAACGTGCTGTTAATCTCACCTGAAGTATAATTATTCGCGAAAACAAATAAACAGGGGAGAACATGGCGCAGTGCTGGTAACAGGTAACACACTTCTATTAAATTTCTTGCAATTTAAGTTAACTCTGAATTGTAAACTTAGATTACTAAAATGTTGGTGCCAATATTTTCGGATGATTCCTCATACTAAAACTTCGGACGCACTCTATACGTAGGTACTCTCGTGAATGCAATGCTAATTTCATGGGTTGTAGCGTGTGTCATTGTAGGAGCGTCTACTATACTGCATTCGCTGCCAAGAATCGCTATTTGAAGGCTCGTAGCCGATCCCGTGGTTTCCCTCATATGTAGCGGAAAGCGACTACGGCGTAGGCGCCCGCTAGGTGGGTTCTTGGTAGTGAAAATGTTAATTTTACAATCACTGTTTATACAATGATTGCAACTTAAGTTCATTTGTAATCGCCAACCATCGTTAATCACTTGAATGAATATATGATTGACAATTCTATGAGATATCAGCTGCTGGCGCCGTAAATTGTGTTTAATGCAACCAGCCCGTAGTCGCAATACTGACCAAAGGTATCTGCGAGTTTTATATTTCCTTACCTACTACTTTGATGATACCTACGATTCTTGTTGCTCATAACATGACCAGTAACTCCACACGTATTTGTTTTTGTGAGGCGTGAAATGTAGTTGTTGTTAATTTATGCCAAGAATAATAATAGAATGTCAGTTAACGACGTCACATTTCTTTCAGTAGTCAGTTTAGTCATCAACTCATCATGCTTTCGTTGCTATGTGGGCGTCGCCAATATTTAAAAGATGTTACTATAATTATATTTACACTTTCTTGGAGATGAGTGTCGGTTGGTGCTGTAGAAATCTCGTTGAAATTAACCGGTATTTTCAAAGAGTACATCCTGGTTAAATGTAAATAACTATATCCCTAAAAGATGACTTGCGGCTGTCTATCACTTATTATTTTCTCCAAATCTAGTGGAATGATATGTCACAGACCTGATACTAAAAGGAAAGACGTTTTAGAAGAGGACCGTTTTCGGACGATAAATTTGGATATAATATTTGAACAAGTTTTGTGTAGGTACAATAAAGTGCTTACACACACTCAAGGGCACCAATATGTATTCACTAAAAGTTTCATAAATATTTATACTACAACCTTATTGTTGCAGAAATAAGGTCTGCCTACATATTTTTGAGACTTTGTGGTGGTTGGTGCCCTTGACTGTACATACATACAAGTTTACTATATTGTAACATATCAAATGGCCCTATAATTCAATAAAGAATGATAAAACTCAGGGTGTATTAATCTATTCAATGGCTCTGTTTTGTCCCACATGAGCCACCTCAATCAAGAGATACATTTCGCATTCCCGTCCATGCTATATGCGCTCCGAACCAACGTATCAAAACGACCGAGAACGAGTAATAGGAAATCTTAGATTGACTCCCAGCACGGCTATCACAAGACGGCACGCGAGCTCTCTCGATTTTTCTCGCACTATTCGTCTCTCTCTTATTAGAACACTTAGAACAAGAGGTATAGGTGCGAGAAAAATCGAGAGTATGTCGCGGCCGTCCCATGATAGACGTGCTGGTCATTTTTGATTGAGTATGCAAGTAAAATAAATTGACGAGACGGAACACGACTGATGTCACTCGACTATACAGAACAACTACGACGAATGACATCGCGCCGGCGTGGGCACGTTTGATAAATGCGTACGCGCCGGTACACATGTACCTAGTACCTACTGACCGCTAGGTAACTACTCCCAATTTCAGTGGACGCGGCCATCGTAAACCGTTCTATGGCCGTAAGGGTCCTTCTGTAATGGTAGATGGCGGCGGTGCATTTGCTTTCATGATAACGGTCACGTTTTTGACATAATTTTGCATCTGCTCCCTTTTGCTTACGTTAGTTAGCGCATAGTGTGACTGAGAGAGGGGTGATTGAGTGGGCTTGGAACAAAATTGTTAATACAGCCTCAGTAGGATTTCAGTGTAGGTATTTGTACTGTTACAATGGACGGGTAGTGGACTAATCACGTGCCCGTTGTGTACCCGTGTCATTATCCCATAATAAGATAGGCTACATGAGTCACACCAGAGCACATGCACGAGATCAACGCCGGAGTTGAAGCAGCCGCCGTGGCCGAAATCGGTCAGGAGTGTATATTATATAATATGAAACACTTGCGATTGAAGTATATACTCCTGTCCGTATTGCTAATCTAATATGTAGATGTATTCAATAATGATGTTTACTTCCAGGCTCCCGTCGCCTTGAAACGACAAAATGCGTATAAATTTCGCAAGAGCGGAAACGTCTGTGAGCACTGCTTACATGTACGGAAAAGGTTTTACTTATCACAATTTATAATATATGTAGATTTTAGTAGCAGACACTTTTTAGCCTAGCCCTAACTTGAGACTAACTTAAAAACAGCAGCTTTACGAGTTGGTTTTCGAGTTATAAAAAAGCATGAAATTTGCTTTTTTTACCTTTATTAATCGTAGTGGAAATTAAGCAGCCAGTGTTTTTTTAGGTTTTTCCATTACGTATATTGTATTGTATAGCGATGTAGCATATAATAGATGTGTCCTGAAAGTTTGAGATTTATGCATTACAACTGTCCAGTGTCCATCCTACTCAACTGTAGACGAACTTTGGAGTGTAGCATTGTAGTGTCTAATGTAAATGTAAAACGTACGTATGTTTCGACACTTCTGACACAAAATTTATGGTGCAAAAGTGTAAACGTATCTTTGATCGACTGCACATGTACCTTATTTATTAAATGCACAAAGCAACGTGCCTAACCCTAGGAGCGCCAAGAACAACGTAACGGTGTCGTGTGTTGTCGTGCCTGCAGCGCCACGCACCCCTACAGCACGGCTATCACAAGACGGCGCGCGAGCTCTCTCGATTTTTATCGCACTATCCGTCTCTCTCTTATTCAAAAAATTAGACGCGAGACTGCGAGAAAAATCGATAAAGCTTGCGCGTTGTCTTGTGTTAGCCGTGCTGCCCCCCTATTCTGTAACTTGTTTTAAGCTCACCTCAACGCTCACCTACAAATATATCTTGACACCGCGATGCGTAGTAACCAAGCGTAGGTAGAGGTCTAGTTTCGTGACGGGTGAACGGCGGGGTGAGCCGCATTAACGCTTAGCGAATAACAGCCCTGGTGTTATGACGTCCGCTGTCAAAGCAACCTTAGAAGATTTGTATTTTTAACCGACTTCAAAAAAGGAGGAGGTTTCTCAATTCGACCGTATATATATATATATATATATATATATTATGTATGTCCGCGGATAACTTCGTCGTTTATGAACCGATTTTGATTATTCTTTTTTTGTTGGAAAGGGAGTATCCCAAGGGTGGTCCCATGGTAAGGAAACCAGGATCTAATGGTGGAATCCTGAAGAAATTGAGGGAAACTCTCGAAAAAATTGTCTTTCCGACTAGTGTGTTCCTTAATATTATTCAATATAAAGAATTTTGAAGCCCTATTATTTTCCCTAATAATCAACGCATTTGCTCTCGAAAATCAGTTCATGTGGTAAATTGGAAAATAAATGTGGAAATGTTCTCGTGGCTTGGCGGAGTACTAAATTGAAGTCGGTTAAAACTTTGTTTTTAAAGTAAATTATTACTCTCTTGTAACCATGATATTAGCGTGACAAATTCACTTTTCAAAGTCTGATTGGCCGTGAAAATATTAATATGCAACTTGAGAGATCTAGCTGTACACGGCGTCTTTCGATTTGTTATTTCGTTTGACTTTCTCAGAATCCATTTTGTAACAAACAAGTATCTTTTGCTCGTTTATTATATGCACTACGTTGTCATCTCTAAGTCTGTTAGTTGCTTTTGTGCTTTGAATAAAGCTAGATTCAGCTAGCATCGTCAAAGCTATCTCGACATTTTATTTGACACGAAATCGGTTAATTAGATGCGCCAGCAAATTGAACTGCAAGCCGGCTTCGAGTATACCGATTGAGGTGCATAAGACACAGCGATTGAAACGCATGATTCATTACCGATTCATTGAGAGGTAAGCTGTCTACACACCGCACCGCTGATATCGGGAACAGATAAAGCGGTTCATACAAAAGACGTTTGTGTAAATCGTCTTGCGCATCTTTATTTATGACCATTGGAATGTTCAAGCGCTGTTACTCGTAATAACGAGAGTATTGGAGAGTTATCTCTTGAGCGTTGTAGTTTTATTGTCGGTGAAGGTGGTTACAATGTGATGGTTGTAAAGTTTCCAGGGTATTGTTGCTCCTGTATACTGGGCGTTAGAAATAACAGACCGAAATTTTCCGCTCGTTGCTAATATACCGCATTCCCGAAATACCAGATTTTGCAAAATACCACATTCTTGATTTATCACATTACTTGATTTACCAAATTTGCAGTATAGGACATTCGATATAAGTACATAGTTCCATGAGTACTTTTCAACTTTATAACCTGGTGTAACGGGAATATGGTAAGCCCAAAGTGATAATCTGATATTTTGCAAAATCTGGTATTTCGAGAATGCGGTATATTAGCAACGAGCGAAATTTTCGTGGCGTCTTTGAGCTGTCATAGTGACTTACGGCCGTATTCATAAACGTACTACAAGCCTGTTTTATCTAAAATGGCGTTAAAATTAGTTTGTCCTTATCTGTCACTTTGACATTTGTGTTCGTAAGAAAGGGACAAAGCACATTTTATTTAGCGGAGGCATTTTAAGTTTTATGAATAAGGCGGTTAGCATTTATCTACTTATAAACTTTATTCAAATTAAGTAGATATTGACCAACTTATTGTGCTATGTAATTGCAGGTAAGAAATTGTATTTAGCTTCCATTACAACCTAACGTTTTTCACGGTGGCATCCAAGGAGCCCGGGGCCCGCGTTGGCACATATAAAACACATAATAGTTATTTACGATACAAGTGCCAAAAATAGGAAATTCGCAACGAGTGTTGATAAATTAAAACACGACCGAAGGGAGTGTTTTAAATTGACACGAGTTTCGAATTACCTATTCGCACGTGTATCGTACAACGTTGTACAGTAGTACATATGGCTCTTTAAAGTTTCGACATATGCACGAAAAGTGCTCTTTTCCGCACTAGTGCGGGAAAGTAGCACCATATGTACTGTAATAGTTATTTACGATACAAGTGCCAAAAATAGAAAATTCGCAACGAGTGGTGATAAATTCGACACGAGATGCGAATTACCTATTCGCTCGTGTATCGTACAACGTTTTACTGTACATATGGCTCTTTAAAGTTTCGACATATGCTCGAAAAGTGCTCTTTTCCGCACTAGTGCGGGGAAGTAGCACCAAAGTACTGTAAAAAAATATTCGTAAACTTATCAAGTTTTTACACTAATTATTGTATTAATTATCTTTTAAACATTTATGTTTCATATTTGTGACTTTAATATCTAGCTTTTATTACGTGAATATCGATATTACGAAGTCACTATGACAGGGCAAAAGTGTCACCATAATTCCGGACTCTAGAAATGACGTTTGACGATTAAGTGTGAGATTAACATAAGATATGGGGACTTGACATAAAGCATTCATGACATGCCAACAGCGTACTGTGGCGCCTTTATGTCTATGTTTTCTAGCTTTATATTATATAAGCTATATAATTTTGTTTCAAAATGTATGAATTTGAACGAAACGAGGATATTAAGTACACCGAAAAAGTGGATTTTGTTGGAGAAATGTTTTATTTCCTACCCTAATTCAAAGTCGATTTATGACGTGGAATGTTTCTTTTATTTCGGAAGTATCGTTGCTCCGATTTATTAGATGCTTCCACGATTATCTTTGAGAGCAGAAAGTTTCTAGCGATCGCGAATTTCATAAAATTTCGCAACACTCGGAAGTTTCGGTCAATAGGCATTCAAAAATACACCCGCACTGCTGAACATTCTATTTTGGATGCTTCATTGTACTGAATGTCATGGATCAAACTGGGGGCACGGCAGTGCCCCGCCAAGTCGAGCAAAACAGCGGCACTTGCGGCGTTGTGGATAAAACTAGAAGCCTGAATTTTCAGAAACCAAGCACGCATTGTATAAACACGATATATTTCAAATTGCATTCAATTTTAACCAGTAGTTTAAGAATTATAACTAGTTAAAGTTTTTTAATTTTGTCACTCACTGACTGACTCACCGATCATCAAAAGTCTAAGGCACTTTAGCAGACATAGAAGCCTCAAATTTGGAATACGATTAGTGATTAGTAGATCAGGGGAAAACTAAAAAAAACGCAATTTCAGTCCAGTTTTCTAGATACACCAACTGCATAAATAATAATATTACAAAGTTATATTTGCAGTGAATGGGACAAAAAATTAAAAACCAAGAATGGGACTGCATTCATAATTTGTATGTATTGATAACACAGTAACCTACAAAAAGAAGTGAGATCCCATATAAAACATTCCATGTAAAAAAGAGGCCAAGTCTCGAAACTTCCACCGTAAAAAGTTGACACAATGCTTGGAACCGACAGTGCTGACTGGAAAGCGTTACAGGTTCAGATTCAAATTCAGAACTTCATTGATAAAATGACCAGGTCGTCATTTCCAGGTCGAGATTATAATATCAAATACTCTGTGTGTGTGTATCTGTAGACACATTGTCTACTTATCAGCAGGGGAACAAAAACAAACACCTTTCTAATTACATACCCACACAATTCTTCAGAATCCGTAATAATCCATCTATAATCAGTTCGGGAGTTCAATTTGGCGGGGTGGTCGCAAACATATCTGCACCTAATCTACGCTGGGGTGGAGGGCGTTTGTTTAATTCGCCATGGCAATTTATCGCCGTCGCGGTAGATAAACGAAATGATTAATTATCAACGATTTGGGTCGAACGTGACCGTCCCAATAATCCTGCGAGGCTAAAGGAGTTTATATACTAGGTACAGCTTTTTTTCAAATATTGATTGGTTGCAAATTCTTCACGATAATTTAGTTCATGAACTGAATAATCCAACACAGACACTTATGTATCAATCATTTTGTCCATAAACGCCTACATACCTATTACGCCTTGGCCACGACTTTGGTCTTAAGCGACCTGCGGCAGCGTTTTATCTGTTCATTGCGCGGTCGAGACGCGCAACGCACTGTGGTTAGTTGGGATCACGCGCAATGAATTGGAAAAACCGCTGCCGCAGGTCGCTTAAGACCAAAGTCGTGGCCAAGGCGTTAGGTTTTGTTTTCATTTTCTCTGTGTTTTTGTACACGGTATAAGTTTGCCTATCTCGTTCTACCTACCTTTCTCTCAATTGCTCAAAGGTTATCTGGAAGAGATCCCTTATAGGGATAAGTTCGCCTTTGTACTTTGATCTATTGTGTGACATGTATATTCTTTAACCTGTTATTGTGTACAATAAAGTGCTTACATACATACATACTTACATACCTATACTATAGCCTATAGGTACTAATCTCTGATCACTGCATACCCCTTCGGAAAAGGTGTGTTAATAAGTGTAGGTATTTATACTAATATAAATAAGTTGTATGTAGGGGGGCAATTCCCGGGAGTACTATCGACAACACAGCTAACTGACCATCGGTGCACCTTAAGTGCATTGTAATAAGGTTCTATATAAACACAGGATGGTCAGTTAACAGTGTTGTCGTTTGTACTCATCAAATTGCAATCATTCTTTCACCAGCACGCCTATCATGGGACGGTCGCGAGATACTTTCGATTTTCCTCGCACTATACCTCTTGTTCTAAGTGTTCTAATAAGAGAGAGACGGATAGTGCGAGAAAAATCGAGAGCTCGCGCGCCGTCTCATGATAGACGTGCAGTATACGTATAGATTAGACTTTCGGGATAGACTTAGGTTATATTTGGTCCCGCGGTTCCGTCTTTATTCCTCATACTACTGGAGCCGCGAAAGCAATTATTTAAAATAAAATGACGAATATATAATTTCCAATCACATATTTACTCTACGAATGATAAATAACTATTATTGGCGTCGTAGAGTGTCCACTTGTCATACAAAATGTTTGGAAAACATTGGTATTCATATTTTAAATATGGTTGACATTGTCACGTGAATGTTGACTTTTTCAGTAGGTTGTGCATCATCATCATCATCATATCAGCCGAAAGACGTCCACTGCTGGACACAGGCCTCCCTCAAATAGTGCCACAATGACCGGTCCTGCGCCACCCGCATCCAGCGGACTCCCGCGACCTTTACCAGCAGAGATGTACAAAATACTTTACAAAAAGTATTTAAATACCAAATGCAAATACTTTTCTAAATTAATATTTCAAATGCAAAATACAAAATACTTTTACTTTTTGTATTTAAATTCTAAATGCAAAATAGGTATTGTCAAAATACTTTATTTAAATAAAATATTTTCAAAAGTAATCGACACAAAATCGAAGTCAATCTCGTTAAAAAACGAAGCATAACGTCATGTTTCACAGATAATAACGTTCATTTTGTTTTAACTGTCATTTTGCACATAGACTTTCAAAGTTGCAGCGCCTCTAGTGGCCATTTGCCGAACCGCTGACCCATTCACTTGAAAAATTGAGTGGTAAAGGTAATACTTTGGAACATAGCAGTAAAAAAGTATTTCATATTTGACAAATATAAAATACATTTCGAAAAGTATTTAAAATAAAATATTAAAAACTTACTTTAAAAAAATAGTTCAAAATATAAAATACGTATTTTGTATTTTCATCTTAAATGGGTACAAGTATTTCAAGTCACAACTCTGTTTAGCAGGTCACCAGTCCACCTTGTGGGGTATTGCATAAACGCCTTTATTTTAAATACCGGGCTAAGTAAGCCTGTTCAACGGAATCGCCAGACAAAATAAGCCCAAGCGAACGAATGATTGATTGAATGAGTGAATGAATTGTTCCACGACATATAGTTCAGAAACAATTGCGGCTGCTCAGGAACTAATCATTGGCTCTTCCGCTTTGTCTGATTTAAGAATACTAGAGATAATACATGATTCGTTTTTGTATGAACTGCTTATCCAATATGGTGGCAATTTGTTTAAATGTTGGAAAAAGAGGGCCCTACGATATCGCTTTTCTTTAGTTTTGCGAAACAGGTATAAAACTAGTGGCTCTGTGAGCTGTAGAACTCGACTCTTTAAAAAAAAAAACGGAAAAGTGACTCGACTAAAATAATCTAATGATTAACGAACCTGCTCACAATATTTCACGAGTTTCGGTTGAGAAATGCGGCATGTAGAGGAGAACAGCGAGACAGCGGGACAGATACTGGACACCGGACAAACGATTTTCGGCCCAAGCTGGGCTGTTATTCGCTAAGCGTTAATGCGGCTCACCCCGCCGTTCACCCGTCACGAAACTAGACCTCTACCTACGCTTGGTTACTACGCGTCGCGGTGTCAAGATATCTTTGTGGGTGAGCGTTGAGGTGAGGGAGGTAGTGTGAGCTTAAATCAAGTTAGGGAATAGGGGGGCTGAAGCATAGGACTTCGGCGGTTCGCTCGCTCGTTCGAAAAGTTTAAGCCTTTGCCACACTGGACGCGTTCTGCGGTCTCCGGTCAGGCCTCCCATACTAAATTGTAGGGAAGACCAGACCGCAGACCGCAGAACGCGTCCAGTGTAGCAAATCCCTTAGATATCCCTATAACATGTTGTGGTATACGGAAGCAGCCAAACAATCTGCATCTCACTCGCACCTGTATTTCATCAAAGTCACCGGCGGCGGCGTCGGTAATGGCCGAACGTTTTACCTTAGCTAAGTTATCGTACAATAAATACAGTAAAATTTACTGTACGATAACAGCTAAACCGTTCGGCCATTACCGACGCCGGCGAATGAGAGACCGGAAATACAGGTGCGCGTGAGATGGAGATTGTTTGGCTGCTTCCGTATACCACACATGTCATGGTGGTAACTGGGGACAGATTATTTAGAATCTCAAATCAATCTCCAAGTTTCATTTTCAAATTTATCAACTTGAGATGTAGCTAATTTATCCCTCAGCAGCTCGACATTGATTTAATTCATGGGGTTAAACGATATACGTTTAATTCAGTGAAACTCTATGTATAGATTTATTCATGGCTGTTACGTAACATCAATCGCAATTTACCAGAACCGCTCGGTTACCAAATAAACAACGACATCCAAAATATGGTGAGATAAGCGAGCGCATCCGCATAACTGACACGCGTTTCTATGTCCTTCGAGTCAATGAAAAATCAACCCTGTCGGGTGGTAATAATGCATGCATTCCAAATAAACGCCGATTCGAGATACGGTGTTAGGAAAGTAAATGGTTATGTGAGAAGCTCGTAGATAAATGCCGCTTTCAGTCGACATCAACCATCAATGAGGGCTATGAATATTCACGGTCGCCACACACACAGGCGCCTGATTCGGAATCGTGAGCTATTTGAATAACATGTGCTGTTTGTGTTTTGGGAATATCCGTTAACTTTGGCATATTAGCATTATTCGTATTTTTCTCAGTTTGCTTGTGGTGAGCGCAGGAAAGGGATCGATGCGTCAGGATGTGTATAATAGAATAACTAAAATATTTTGCAATTTCGGTCCAGTTTTTTAGATACACCAACTGCATAAATAATCTTACATGATATTATTTTATTTATTTATTTGTTTTCCTAAAACCCTTTCCCTAAAAGGTTGAAACCAGTGCTTAAAGGTAATAAGCAGTTCTCCTCCCCCTAAAACATGTTTGATGTTTATGTACACAAATTGTACACACATTTAAGGAGTAACAATACATGATATGAGAATCCTATCTCTAAAGAGTGTGTATGCGGGGTGATTGTTTGTACTATCGACAACACAGCTAACTGACCATCGGTGCACCTTAAGTGCATTGTAATAAGGTTCTATATAAACACAGGATGGTCAGTTAACAGTGTTGTCGTTTGTATATGTGTGTATCTGCGGGTTTGCGAGTGTGTGTGTGTGTGTGTGTTAGTGTGTATGCGTATGTGTGTGCGCGTGATTTAGCCTAATGTGTTACAATACTCATAGTTTATAGGATAGCTTTTTTTTGTTATTATACCAGTTTAACGATCCGCTTTAAGCGAGCCTATAAAAATTTAAGTTCCCTCGATTTCTCCAAGATCCCATCATCATACCCTGTTAAACAGAAAAATATTTTTTCAATCGATACCCGTCTTTGAGTAATGAGGGAACATACATCAACAATAAAAAGTTCCGGCTAATTGGGAACCTCGTTTTTTTAAAGTCGGTTAAAAATACGTTTTAATCGTTTTCTATTTAACGAGTAAGCGCGGAAACCGTAGGCAATATTGAACACAAACCATATCCAATATGAAGATACGTTGTCAACACTTACCTATTGCATATTTGTGGTCTTTTCGACCCTGACAAGTTACGACCAAAGGCCAAGGCGGTCCTAGGTTATGCCAATTAGAGCAGTAACCTCAGTTAGCTAGAATAGGACCGGCGACCGTGTATGTTCAGTCAAACGGCGTTACGCAACTGACGCTATAAAGAGAAGTGATCATTGGACCACGGGCAATCGGTTCTGTGTGGTACAGTCAAGTGCAAAAATATGTATCGATTTAACCATCTCATAAATATTGTACCGAGACCTTAATGCGCTGACATAATAGCGATGGGACATATTTATGAGTAAGTGGTGTGCACCCATATATTTTACACTGGAAGGCACTTGCTACTATGCAATAAAGTGCAAAAGTGTAAATGTCATCTTACACATCTGAATTCAGTGTCTTAATGTGAACTAACGAATTGGATACTTTAAAATGCAACAAGTTGTGAATGACACATACCGAATTCCAATTATTCGTTGTGGCTTACATTATATGGACAATCGTACTGTTTCAATTGATGTTTTACTGAATAGTGCAATTGCGTTGATATTTTGCGGAAGCTGTGAAAGCTGCATATATATATTTTTTTAATAAATGATATCTGAAATACGAGTGTGACCCACAACGAATATGTTCATAGAATTAAATATTTCAAATATAACTTTTCTATACTTCTCTCTACTTAACTCTACATGCATAAATAAAGTTATACATTTAGTTGCGGAAATTAGAACGGAAATCGGAGTATTCCGAGTTGAAGGCGAATTAAATCTGTTGGGATGAAACACGGATGGAAACATATTGGGAAAAATCTCAAATCATTCCGCTTATATCCTACAAATACATGTAATTAATAGTCTTGATAAAGATAAGTTAACCTAGGTACAATAATAAATAGATTGACGTAGCGGGGCTCACGAAATGGTACAAAGTTGTTAATTTTTTAATGGTGTTATACTCGTCCTATTTTGCAAGTCATATTTCTTGTATCTTGTATGTTGTCAGTGTTGCCGATACAAGAAATATGACTTGCAAAATACCTACTATGAAGAAAACTTTGTTGTACGTTATGATATGATATGATTTATTTATCTCACAATATACAATTTCACTTAAAACTATTACACTTAATCAATTGTACGTTCGCAATGTTCGCATAAAAGTATTGCGATTTCTTTTTCATGCAGGATTATTTAAAAGAAAATGCGGTGATAGGCGGCTGTCAGTCTCGTAGTTGCCAACAACTTCGACGGTAGTTACCGGCAAAGGCTGGAAAGCAGTTTGCTGTTTGATGTATGAACGTTTGTAGCAAGACAAATGTCATTGCGTCAAAACCAAATCAATTACCTTTCGCTAGCGTTTTACGATAGGAGGAATGAGGATTAAGAATCAATAACCGGCCTTGCTTGTAAACATTTTGCTGCTGCAAAACGGAACTTGCGATATGTGATGATCTAGACAACAAGTATAAACCGTTCTAAAAACGCTAAACCAACTACGGAAAAGTAACTGAAAAATATGTTTTTTTTTTTTAATGCAAAAAGTAGCCTATGTCAGCCGAAGCATAATTTCGAACCGATTGACATGACAAATTCATCAAAATCGACTTACTACGGTGGACCAGCCGTAAAATACAAATATACTTACAAGTAAACTGTCCGGCTCCGATTTGATTTATTTTTATATGTTTTTTTTAACTGCCCAATCTCGACCTGTTGGGAGAAATTGTCCTTCAAAGTGCTGAAAAGTGACCAAACCCTGTCACTTCTGTAGAGAGATGTCAAGCAAATTGATGTTGATTATTTTGTCAAGTTGCTGGCCAAGACATTTTCACCGTAAATCTAGTAGTTGGAAATACGAACTTGTTTCACATGTTCAGCTTATGCCACCCTTTAAATCTAACGTACCTTTGAGTATAATTTAACAAAAGAAAACACGAAACTTCAGCGAGTCAACAGGCTATCAAGTTAGACTAGCTAAGCGGCCGAGGGTTTCACCAAGCAGTAATTTGGTTCGGCAAAGTTTGTTTAGGTGTTTAGTCCGGGCCGTACGCATGGTAGCACGGTGTATGCCTGACTGGAGGAATTTTAATGGATAATTACGTGAACAACTATTGGGTGGATTTATAAGTTGTAAAAAATACTGTTTAAAATAAGTTTATATTCAGTTTCAAATAAGCTAGGCAGTTTTTCTGCTTATCGTACTATCTTGCACAGTTATGAACTACGAATTGAGATGGTTCTGATGAGGCCAAACATGAGAGAAACATGAGGAATTTGTAAATTCAAACTACTTAAGTCATAAACACTAATATGAATACACGACTTTATTGCCTTAACATTTAATATTTTTGTAAATTTCGCCGTATCGATCTCTTTGCAGTCGACTGTACATGCCTTTCAGCTCAATCGGTTGATAACTGGAAAATTCAGTCGCAAGATTTGACTCGAAAAAATAACATATGTATGTATGTTTTATAATGAATAACATATATGTATATATGTATTTATATTTTTGTTCGACTAAATAAATAAAAACTTGTTAAAAAGGATTGTATGATAAATAATACGTAAACTTGTATAAACTTCACTGCGAATTTAAGTACAAATTCACATTCAACAGACAACCCTTCAGGCGTTGATCGATTTTCAACTGTGCAGCCACGTGTGATGACACACACGTTTTGTTCCCTATCTCTAAGGAATAAGATTCAAATTAGATTAGCTGGTTCAGCTTCACACGTTATGCATCAGTCAATGCGATCTTGCACGTGGGGTCGCCTCGCACCCTTTCGTGGACAGAGACGAAGCATCGAGTGCTCTGACTGGAATAATGATTTAGCGTCAATGTTGCGACTGGAGGTTACGTGAATTGTGGGAATTAATCGATGTGGGTATTTAACTATTTACTTAGTAACGGTTTATAAATGTACATATGTTCAGACACAGTGCACTTCATATCTTTACATGATGAAAAATATGTTTAGTAAAAACCTACTGGTGTGTTTAAGAGCGGTTACACCCGGCGATTTTTATGCATCGATATTCGATACAGACGGCGACAGCGCCTGTCGCGCGGGTCTCGTCATAGATTACTTGTCGAAAACATCCGTTTCGATATTATTTATTTAAACTTTATTGCACAGATAAGAAGTACAAATGGCGGACTTAATGCCTAATGATAGGCTTAATGATATTGTTTAGCGCTGCAAAATGTCACCATGTGTAAACACCTCATTACGGTTTTAGGGTCAGCAATGAGCCTATGACATTCTACTGATGACTCCACGAACAACGGTGACCGCTTACCATTACACCATATAAAGCTTGTTTGCTAACGACACGTGGTATTAAAGAATACGGAACCCTACACTGTGCATGGCCCGACACGCACTTGGCCGATTTTTTTATTTTCCGTTGTTAAAAAAATAAACAACTATTCGATTTTTCATTCTCATTACACTATTCTTTTTTTTTTGTGGACGTTATGCCATAAAATTAGACGAATAACATGAATGTATTTTATCGTATCGATGCTCTTAGCTCACGTAATACACCATCCAACCGCTATGTATGCTATGGACAAAAGACAATAAAATTATGCGCTTTCATTCTCACTTCGTAATTGGTAAAACCTCCTTTTGGAGAAAACGAGAGCTTAGGTACCTATTGAAATGCGATGTCAAAACTCGTTAACTATCCTATTATATTTCCATTATTTTCATAAAAAAATACTGTATAATAATCCATACATCAAACTCAAACTCTATCATATACTGCAACGCAAGCTTCGTCAAGTGTGTGGTAAGGTGGTAGAATATAGTATGGTGTATATATTACGCAATCGGGAAGAGTGGGCTTCCGCGTAAATTGGATGGTACAACATAAATAAAACTAAACCTATGGAGTGTGCCACTGCTGGCCAAGAGCCCTTGACTAGTCCCTACTAAGTGCTTCTTCTGCCCAATTGCTGAGGAATGCACCCAGGTCGTCTGCGCCTCCGTCTGCGTTGCCCGTCAGTACATTATAATGTACAAAAATTAAGAGTAAAGATAGTTGGACAATATTCTTGATCATTGTTAGATGTGATGCATCAATTAACAACGGTTTTTTTTCCTCAGGTGAAAGACATCTGCAATGAGCTGGAGGTACGAGTCCTGTGCCACAAAATACTGCAGAACGTGTCGATACTCCTGGACGCGGACCGAGGATCCCTGTTCCTGGTGCAGGGAGAGAAGGCAGCGTCTCCAAACCCTCAGAATGGCAGGTGAGATTTACTATCCCTGTTATCCCTCAAAATCACCATTAACACATTCCCTGAAATTTAAACTACGTTCGGATTCGTACCCGCGACCGCCTTTCGGCAGGCCGATCGCGCTTAAGCCGTTAAAACAGACTTCAGAACGGCACCGGCATCGCAAATCATCCCCGCCCTATCGTCATGCGCTACCCTATTTTTTTTTGATTTAGCAGTGTCTGCTAAATAACATCAATGAACGTGCTGCAAAAAAATTTCAGCGTGAAGCATTAAATTTTTCAAGTAGCATAATTTCAATTTTCAGTAGAAAAGGCTCAAATTCATTGCAAGCTTTTCGCATCGCGTGTGGCCGATGCCATGGTTTTTTCCGCCTTCTAGCGAACACTCGCTGCGAAGAAAGACCCCACCGAGCGTGCTCCCTGGCAACGAAAGTCTCGTTTCGGATACGGCGTGCATAACATAACTTTATTTTGACACATTTAATGCAAGATGCCGAAAATTTTCTAGATAGCTCCTAGCTGTCTCTAGGTATATTGCGTTGCGAGGAGGATTACCTGTATATTTTTTCATAGACAGTACCTACATATAAGAGTAAATTAGTAGAACATATACTATCATCATCATATATCAGCCGAAAGACGTCCACTGATGGACATGGGCCTCCCCCAAAGAGTGCCAAAGTGACCGGGTTCTGCGCCACCTTGTACTATATACTTACTATAATATTAAATAGAGGAAAACTGTAAGATTGTAGCTTCGGAACCGATAATCCGATTTTTTTTTAAACTGTCACTTAATTGTGTGTATTGATTGACGTCCTGGATGGACATAAGCTATTTTCTATACACGGGTAGAGTCGTACGGCCAGCTAGTTTCTAATAAAAAATAAAAATCATCTCTCTCATATAAATCGAAGCCTACGCAAATACCGTATGCGAAAAAAGGGGTACCAACCAGATAATACAAATAAAACGCTCTATCATTATTAGGTATTTCTCTTATTAATCTCTCTAGCTAGACATTATTAAAAACTGAATACTCAACGAACAGAACTGAACCGTAAAATTACAAAATGTAGAAATGGGAAGAGTTACTGGGTACGGTATCTCGAGTGGCGTTATCATAGCTGGGATCATTATCGTTTAATCCTCGCCCAGGTGATAAATCAAAGTCCCCCATGGCATTTGTCTTCCTGGCTAATCTGGAAAATTAGCTTTATTTTATTCCTTATCGTCTTTCCTCGTTGCATTGAAGGGGTTTGGGTAAAAATGTTGTAATATTTTTAGATGAGCGGCCACTCGTAAAAGTCGTAGAATATGATAGATCTACTCAAAACAAACATGTTTTGTTATGAAATGTAATACACTAAAATGCATCGGAGCCGAGATATTAGCAATATATATTTTCACAGGTCATATTGTAAAGTTAGAGACTAAACTTCAAACTTATATATCTCGGCTCCGATATTGTTTAACGCGTTTAATTTTATATATCTTCGCATATTAAGAGGTCCTCTAAACGATTATTAAAAATACATCCTTGGCCGCTGCAAAAAAAAGTCATTTTTTCTCATACAAGGTTACCCAATGCCCTATACTTTGTTTGGTATCAAGTGATAGGTACTTGATGTCCTGCACGGCTATCACGCGACGGCGCGCGAGCTCTCTCGATTTTTCTCGCACTATCCGTCTCTCTCTTATTAGAACACTTGGAACAAGAGGTATAGTGCGAGAAAAATCGCGAGTATGTTGCGGCCGTCCCATTATAGTGGTGCTGCCACAACATGAAAGGATCGTCAATTGCACTAAAAGATCGCAGTGGATACAAAACGGAAGAGAATATGCGTTACGAATATGTCTTAATAAGAGTTTATCACTTTAAAAATGTTCAGTTTTGAATGTAACTGTCGTAGGTGACCACTTTTACAACGTCCTAACTCATATCTATTGCAAAACAAACTTAAAATACTTGAATGTAAACCACATTTCAATCTAATGTTAGATGCTCATAGTAGCTGAATACAAGCTAGGAATACTTAAACACTGACTGAAACTTTCGTCGCTAGCTAGTGGTTTCATGCAAATGGCAACGTCTAAAAGGGCAAATAAAAAACATGCCAACTGACAACCGGCGGCCTGTTCGATATAAACATGAAATGCGTTTGAATAGCTCGACAAAAACTTTAAAAACCAGACTACGAATACTTAATGATTGCTTGTTATGCAAAATACCGTGGAATTTTGTAAAACTCGCTGTATAATTGAAAACTCACTAATTGTAAGCAAGATAAAGATAAAGGCGAACCTTATTAGTAGCTCTATTGATGAGTGCAAAACTTTGTCAATTATTATTATGCTCGTTTTATGCCATGTTTGGCCGGTACAAACAAGCTTATGCTCTTATCCTATTGCTATTACTCTCATTATTATTTACTGATGATAACGATCGATAATTATGGTATAATAAATCGTACAATGAAATAAACATTTCAGACAGATGTGTGAAGTGTTGGATATGTAATATGAGTAGTGTTTTTAACATGTCGCCACATAGTCGGCTTCTGTTTACGAGTTCTCTAGGGAGCTGTTTGTCAGTATTAATATACATTACGTCTATAATGCATTGCCATTGCCATTTGTACTTTATCTTGTATTGTGCAATAAAGTTTAAATAAATAAATACACACTTTATCTGCTTTGCCTTAAGGTTGACGGGTAGAGAATGCTTTATAGCATTAAGTCCGCCTTTTGTACTATAAGATATTCTTTTGTGCAATAAAGATTAAATAAATAAATAAATAAATAAATGCACTTAGATCAATTAAATGAAGATAAATGCGAGATTTATTTGTTTGCAGCACCTTAACGCATTTTAAATCATATCAAAGTGGCAGATGGAGATAAATCTAAGTAAACTAATTTATTACAGAGGAAAAGTCTGTGAGATTGGTGTAAGTAGGTAATGTCTGAAACTACCCATCCAATTTCAAATTGCCCTCCTGGGTTATCTGTTATATACGGGTGGAGCCGCGTGGGCAGGTAGTTATTTACAAACCTTGTCTTAACTTTGTTAATCGTGCCTAATTAATATGTAAGTAGTACTTGTGTTAAATGGAGTTTCAAAAGTTCTTATTATTGCGGATCAAAAATTAATTTGGACCACAGCAGCTTAAATCCTGAAGCCTAGAACAATAGTGCCCTACTTACGTATTTATAATTACGTTACAGGTAGACAAAGGGTATTATTTTAACCCGGCTTCTGTATAATAAGTTAAGGTCCTTTGTTTGTTTAGGACCAGGATCGTTCAAGTATTTCTTTGCCATTTATATACGCGGTCTTGTACTGGGGTATTTGGTAAGTTAGGCATGTACGGCTCGGGTCTCACGACAACCCTACATTTTATTCATGGGAGACATTTCCACGCGTTTTGCCATAAAATATACCTTGCAAAGTATGCCTAAAAGCATCAAATGACGCGCTTCTTCGTCTCCGAATATTATTACATACCCAGCTTGCCAGATGTCATGTGTACGTGCCTCGTCTGAACACTCAGAGATATTAAAAATGAAAGGAATGAAAGCTGCTGACATGTGCATATAGTAATTTATACGTGGAAGTATTCAGGAGGCAAAAATACTGAGATTCATACTCATACACATACTCATTTATTAATAAAATAAAAAAATTTACTTGTCAAAAATACTATGAATTGTATAAGTTAATATGTCAACTGAATTAGATTTTTCTAATTAGAGCATAATATTTATAAATTACAAAATATCAACGTTCACAATGATACAAATTATTATTATTACAAATATATTATAGATACTCACTAATATTAAGAAAGCTTTGTCAGACAGCCATTTTTTTAGTTTGTTAAGAAATGTCACATCATTTTCTATTTCTTTCAATTCGGAGGGTAATTTATTGTAGATACCTGGCCCTACACCAGACATTGTTTTGGTTGATTTCATAAGTCGACAAGATGTCGTGGCCAATGTGTTCTTATTCATCTGAGCATGCCGCATAATTTTTGATACCTTTATTGGAAATTGGTGCATATTACTTCTCACGTATTTAACAATGTAGAAAATGTATTGTGAGGTAAAGCGGCAATTACACTGCGTCGTTCACCTAATGCGGTCGCCGAATTCATTTTAAACTACTTAGGCCAACAAACGTCGTCTTCACGTTAGTCTGTCCGCCTACTACTAAGCGTTGGCAGCTGTCGATCGCCGAATGTGGCCGACTAAGGGAGCGACCACACCGGTGCTTAACGCTGCGTATACGCGTTGATGTGTCGTAAGCATCACGTATTCTTCATATATTTTGCTGCGTTTTACGGTGCGTTAGCGTATTTTGAGCAGCGGTTTGGTCGCACCTTAACGCGTTCTTTACACTTTTTCGGTCGCCGCATGCAGCATGCGGCGAACGACGATTATTTGACAGAAGCCGAAGCAAAGTTATAATACACTGTGTATTTATATCTGAAGTGGCTCCGCCCACAATTTGCTCGCTTTGCCCAAAGGTTGACTGGTAGAGAATGCTTACAGCATTAAGTCCGTCTTTTGTACGATAAGTTGTTCTTTTGTATAATAAAGATTAAATAAATATTTTAAAAAATCGATGTAAAAAGTCCATCGTTACATACACGAATAGCCAACCTATTTAAATTCTATTCGTCTAGTTAACTGTACCCCTAAGATCTGGTGGTTGGCAACGTCACGTAATAAAAGTGGCCCAGAACCAGGAATAAAGCGCTGATTTTAGGGCCATTTAGTCAGTGTCCCTATTATGTAGTTTTATCCCGTATTCCACACACGTACCACCATTTGACATGATGAATGTCGCACTCAGACATGACCAGTGCAAGGAGTGTTCCGGCCGCCTCTCTTTAAGTACGGCAACTTATTTTTTACTCCTTTCTACTTCTACCACTTCGTTATTTACGACAAAAAGTAATTACTTTTCTTATACAAAGTATGTAGTTTTTGCTGGTCTTCTTCGAGGTCAGGGATAGGTCTGACTGAAGCAAATGTAACGAAAAAGAAACTGAGTAACGGACAATAATATAATTTTCTTGAGGATCAGTTTTCTTCAGCGTTTTTCCTTTTCGACCCTTTAACCTTTAACATTTAATCAAAATGTTTAGTCCCCAAATTGGCGAAATAGAGCGTTTGTTTAACCTTCGTAAACTCTTTCAACGAGGTTATTGTATTTTATTTGCAGGCTGTGCTGCGGTTTCTTAACAAATGCCACGTCCAAGAAATAGCTTGCAAGTTACAGTAAATGGAAAGCTATTTTAAAATTCTTTCTAGTCTCGAAGAGTTTGTGTAAAGTTGAATAGCACGGTAGAATTAAGGCTGCGGTCAGACAGATTTTCTGAAAATATACATAATATTATTTTATTACCCTAACTCGAAAAAATACTACCTTTCAATTGTTGATATAAGTTCTTGTCTCTTCCCTAAATACATTGTTTGAAGAATTTTGATATCATATTGTAATAATTAAGTAAAGCGACTCTGTAATGAATCATTACATAAATAAATACACAATACTGAATATGTCATCGTCAAAAATACTCCACCGACTGAAAGAACAATAATTATTGTAACCTGTAAAGGTCATAACAAAATTGGTATATCCATCCCCTTTGACTGGATATTCTGTGATGGATATACAGTGTTAACCCATTCACTGCTAATCACGACACACATGCGTCCGAGCGAGTTCACAATGATTTTATTAATGTTAGCGTGTAATAGTACATAACGTACCTATAGGGCAGTGAGTTCGTGAATGCCCCAGGTCGCAGGTGTTTGTGGCCCCAACCGAAGGTAAGGGCCCTAAATATGCGATCTGGGGGGCTTTAAGAATTACCGCCTGTGGTGCGTACACAATTTTACGTCCTCCCCTGGGTGTGAAGTGAGATTTGCCGCTGCGCCCCCGTGGGCGGTAAATCTCACTTACCGCCCAAAGTGACGTAAATATTACTATTAGCATATCACTCCTCTGGCTTAGGTAAGGTAGGTACCTTTGCTTGTATATATATTCTCTTTTGTTATAAAACCTTTTTACGGAGCGCAGCACAAATAAATTAGCTACCTCCATTATGAATTTTACTAGCGTCCTGACTTATTTACCGCCCCAGTCAAATAAACATCCCGACATGACAGTTTTATTAGCTGTGCTTTATTTAGCATTATTACTTGGCAATTCAGGACAATTTATCTTTTACATTTATTGGCCATTTTTACCGCACGGCTAAATAGAGGCCTTCCTCAGGCTTTCCTGCATTTACTGAGGCGTTATTTTATTGTATTTCATGTCGTCAAATTCAGAGAAATGATTCAAAACTGTGTTAAAGCTCGTTTGAAAACGAAATTATATTTTAATTAAGTAGATTCCTTTGCTCGCTCCCGTTTTTGTCATTCCAAAATTCTTTGCCTCAGCAAAAACCCAACCACGATTTGAGAATCGCGGTTGGGTTTAAAAGAATTCCATGCAGTTTTCACATTTTTTACCAGTTGAATAAGTTCCGGTACCACATTCAGTTCAGTATGTAAATATTCATTGATATGAATATAAATATGTATATTTTTATATTTATGCTTGGGATTATTTAATGTGACCGGCTTTTTATAAAACTGGAATTGAAATCTTCTACCTAGGCCGGTAGATTTACTTATTGAATGAACTATTTTCATACAATTCGGCTAACTGAAGCAATCTCAAGTATACACTTAGCTCATGAGAAGTACGAATCCCTGGAATGGAAATTATTATTCTGTTGTGTTTCTTTCTAAATAGCGGGCATAAGTTGACAAATCGAGATGTAAACTTGAACAATTTTGAACATCCTCCTTCCTTCCTTCCTTCCTTTAATTGGCTTTCTATTACTATGTAAGACTTATATCATGTTTTTGCAGCTGTTGGTACTCTTTAAGTATAAATAAATATATAAATAAACATAAAACTCTAAGTTGATCACTTTTATATCCTGACTTGCCAACTTATCCCCGCCGTGTACGGAATAAATGCATTGTTAAACTAAAACATTTTACTTTAAGTTTTGCTGGAAGTCATCTCTTTTAGGGATAAGCTTGTTTTAGTACACATGTTGCAAGCATTTTAAGCTTCCATAAGGATTATTGTTGTTTTGCTGTTATTGTTTTCATTAAGTATGGAAATATTCTAAATGTTTACAGATTGTATCTATTGTACGTAATACTACAACTTGGTCAAAAAATATGGCTTAGATGGATATTCGTATACATAAACTAGTATACACACGGACACAATAAACGTTCTGCGCTTGTTTGTAACCATTTGCATGGTTAGACACGACTGCATATTACTACACAAAGCAACATCAGAAACCGCCTCTTAAAGGAGGCAAATTAATTGTTTTTTCATTCAGACGTTTACCTAATTACATTTAGATTAATAAAGATAAATCGACGCCGGGCAACATTTTCGTGGTCGTAGTTATTTTTGGCAAAGAAATAAATTATATTAAGTACGCTTTGTTCTTGATATTTCTAGAAAGTTAATTATGAATAATTAAACAACCTTTTTGCTATTCGGAAAACAAATAGCCTCCTGAGTTTTAACCGGCAGAAAGGTTGAAACTTGGAACGTCTTGATGCATTTAGGCACGTGTGGTATCGTAAGATTATTTTTAGTCGTGGTAGTGACTATAATATGTGTAAAAAAATACACTAGTTGTAATAATGGATAGGTATATAGTACACAAAATTGTGCACGTTATGATTAAACGAAATTACAGCCCTTGAGAGAACGCACAAAACACGCTCGCTAATTTTATTAATATCACGACTGTCTTGTTATATATCTTTTGCAATCTTATACTCGCGTCAGGACCCAGAACAAGTCGCAGTCCCGGCAAACAATGTCACGCGGCGAAAACTTTCGACTTTTATTAAAAAACCTTTTATTACGCAACTTATTGTATTCTTCTGACGATGTACTTTATTATTACGTGTCTGTACGTCGACATTCCGAGGGGTTCCGCTGGATGCGGGTGACGCAAGGCCGGTCACTTTGGCACTCTTCGAGGGAGGCCTATGTCCAGCAGTGAACGTCTTTCGGTTGATATGACGGTGATGATGATGAAGTCGATATATCAATATATGTTATGCAATGTAACCTCTTCACGGAGTGACTCCTAGGATTCCTAGCTGAAATCATAGATTCAAGAATAACCTTTCCGGAAACACCAAGATAGATTCCTATTTCTGCTTGTGACTGATGTATTTTGAACCAGACGGTATGGCAAGGTTTCTCCTAGAATAAGATATAAATTCAATAGCCTAATCCACGTTATTGATATAGACTTTGACTAAAACCTGGAAGAGATCCCTTATAGGGATAAGTTCGCCTTTGTACTTTGATCTATTGTGTGACATGTATATTCTTTAACCTGTTATTGCTTACATACATACATACAAAACCTCGTGTTAGATCTGAGGTATTTTTTTTTCTATATTCTATGTACAGTTGGAGCATACAATACAGAAACTGTTAATGTATTTTTACAATGTTTGAGATTGTAAATAATACGATTCTATATAACTATACGTACCTACTGGAAAATAGTATATCCCTATTATTAAAATATACGCGTGGATCTGCACACAATTTTCTAACAGTACCTGTCCCTTCCTAATTTATTTACAACCTATTTACATGCGCATATTTGATAAAAGCCGGAATTAAATAGTGTAAATTATTCATGAACGTACAGTGCTGATATCCGTACTTCTTTTTATTTCATGATGTCACGAGGAATAAAAAACTATACCAAGAACTTGTGTTTATGATCTAAACTACGTCAAAGTGGTGCTTTGTATGATAGATTCTACAAGGATTCCACACAACGATTCGGCGAAAACTTTTCCTTATACTGTTCCGTTGGTCCTTTGCGATCCCCAGAAATGCCAGCAATAATCGTAAAATCTGTCCCTACCTTTGTGCAATCGAACGGCATATTTAACTCAGAATCTGCTCCTTAAGGCTGCACATTCGAAATTTTCGTGAAAATGAGTTGTTTTGTAACCGTTTTATACATTATAACGTAACATTTTTGCAGTAGGAAAAAATATATCATAATCCGCAAGATATGCGACGGGTCATAGTTTTCGTAGAAATCCATTTTAACAATAAAAATTAGAGAAAAAGAAATCTAAAGTCACCCCTATTTTTTCACTTGTAACCATTTTACTGCTCCATTTTTTATCAGAATAATATGAAATTTTATAACTTTCTTCATACAATAATGAACAAGGGCATCATTTTCTTACTTTCTTAATTTTCTTCAAAAATTATCTCGTTTTCTGAAATATTCCGCCAAAGTTCCTACGCCTCCCCGTTTTCGTCCATACGGTCAGTGCGGGACGAGACACGTTGCATGACGGACCTGTGCACGGTGATTCCACGCCCATACAAAGGCGGCCATAATTACCTCAACTCCAAAATAAGTGTTTTTTTATATCTGTATGAATGATTTGATAAACTTATTGGTGGCTTCAGCTGCTTCTTCAGACAACTCCCCTATTGACAATAAACTATATTCAATGACATCAGCACCATGAATTAAAAATTTGTGGACAGAAGCAGGCAAATTGTACCACGGATACTCGGCAACTAATCGCCGAGCAGTTTCTAACGCGAAATCTCGAAATTTGGTCTTATCGATATTATATCCCGAATTTAAGCACTGAAGTATAGTCCAACAACGATCTAGGAGATCTTTCTTTATACCCGTAATGTCAGCTGAAATTTCGGAGTTAGAGAAAAACCTCCTAGCCGTGTTACCATCATTTGATGATCCGCTTCCGCCACTTTTAGGTTTATCAATAATAAGACCTAACCTTTCCCTAAATTGCCTTTGAATACGCTCTTTCGCTTCAGCTACAAGCTTTTTATCGCTGTCAGATCTGGCTTGCCACTTCTTAACTTCTAACTTGTAAGCGACATTAATAAAATATTCAAGGAATCGAATGCATGCGTGAAGCGGCGATAAACCGTATTCACACTTGCTTTCATCAATAGCCTTACATAAACAATAGTCAATTTTATTCATCTCACTTGGCAAGGCTTTACATATATAACACCTAGTGGAAGAAACATTATTAAGAGCATTACACACTTTACCATCGACCATAGTTAATTGCAAGTTATGTGTAACGGTATATTCGCGATCATTGTTTTTGAAGACAGTAGGTTGCAAGATACTTATTTTTTGCTTAAAATAAGTCTCTTCTTCAACCGACACAGCACTCGATTCTTTCAAGAACTGAAAACGAATAGGCCTGCAGTATCTAGTTGAAGTAGGACGAGGAACCATAAAACAGTTTTGGTTTCTTCATTATCTGATGTCAAAATTAGTTGCAGCGGAACATACGAAGTAACAAACAAGCTACCATCTTGAACAGTGGAATCAGAAAAACGTTGTTTATATTCACTATGACCTGTACTCCCATCGAAACCCCACTTCCCTATCAAAGAGATCTTATTTTGAGACTGGGTAGGTACTCTATCTAAAACATCCTTTTGGGACTCGAGTATCCGAGTGGCAGTATGATCGAGTAAACTTTGAAGTTCAACTTCAGCGGACGATTCAGTAACGGTGACGGCTGAGGGATAACACTCTTCTTTAGCTTTTACAATTCTTTGGTACGATGGTAAAATGTCTTTGGATACCTTGTCTATTAAATTCTTAACTAACAAATATTGATGTCGAGTTAGCTTAGCTTCTGCAATAAGCGACAAAACATCGTTTACATCGATTTTCGCGGAATTTAAGCTAGAATCTGAAGCATCGAGCAACGTTTTTACAACAGAACTGTCTACATTAGAGAGCTCAGCTAATCTTCTTCTTTTTGTACGATCACTAACTTGATTAAAATCTTTTCGCGGTCGGCCAGAGCCTCGTGAAGTGGACGTAGAGGGATTGACAACGTCGTCCTGCTGTTGCAAAATGGGTTGCTCGATACTTCATTTTACATCAACGTACTCTATTTCACTAAGCCAGTCTGAATATTTTTCTAATAATTTTGAATGTACGATACACTTTTGCCCAGTAATGTGAAATAAGTTTACATATATTGCGTATTCTAGTACTTAATGTCTCTAGTTCGATATTTTCGATTTGATCTGAAAGTCGTGAAGTTTCAGTCAAAGTACTAAGTACTTGTTGAAACTTTTCGCTTTCTTTTCCCTTCTTAGAATGCCAAATATCGAAAATACTAAGCCTCGAAATGGAACACCTAAAAAAAGTACCTAAAAACAAAAAAGTTTTTTTTACTAAAAACACTTAATTTGACTTATATACTTCGATAGCTCTGTAATCAGAGAAGATGCAAACTGATGCAGATGAAATTCATAGGAGTAATTAAGGACATTTCAGACTTTAAGATGGTATATTGCTAGTATATTGCTAGTTGATGGAATCTAAATAAAACGGGTTATTGGGTGAAAATTATGGACTAGTAGCTGGGCTATTGGATGAAACATCGGACGCCTGCCCAATAAAACTGTTACACATTTTATCCCTGGCAGACGGTGACTCGCTAACTGCTAGATGGGCCCCTATTAATAGCGACATTAAAAAATGGCCTAAGTGCAACAGTAGGTATGGATTATTATTATTACCTTTATATTTTTTTCGCTCTATCCGTCTCTCTCTTATTAGAATATTTAGTAACAGAGGTATTGCGAGAAAAATCGAAAGTATGTCGCGACCGTCTAGTGCTGAGGGCCTACCGCGAAACGAAACCGAACTTCGTTTGTGTATCTCCCTCTCTGTCGCGCTTGCTAGTTCGAGCGACAATGAGAGTTATTCGAACGAATTTCGTTTTCACTAGCACGGCTAGCACGAGACGGCCGCGACATACTCTCGATTTTTCTCACACTATACCTCTCTTTCCTAATGTTCTAATAAAAGAGAGACCGATAGTGCGAGAAAAATCGAGTGTATGTCGCGGCCGTCTCGTGCTAGCCGTGCTGACGGAACTACACTAATCGTAAGTAAATAGTATTATAATAGTAGGGACATAATTTTTGAACTTAATCAAATATGTAATTGTGTATGACAAATATCACGTTTCAATTAAGCATGACGAATGTCACCCACCCACGTCCACCCTTGCATTGGTAACGATGCGCGATGACGCGTCTGTAACTTAATCTATGTAACGCTTAATAAACGACGGCGGGTTGTGCGACTTGCGCGGGGAGAGGGTCGAGGCTCCGCCCATACGCTCAAGGACTTTAGCGGGTATACAAGCCTTAAAGGAAGAGAACGTCTAGCGACCGACGGCCTCATAGTATTTGGTTCTTTCAGTGAAGAAGTTTTCATTCTGCTGAACTAGAATTTGTGTACCAATTGACATATGTGACCTTGTACTGTGTCCTTTATATGTTCCCGTCTGACTTATATAGTAATAAAAATGAATTAATGGCAACTATAGAGTTAAGTTTGGGAGGTATCGTGTGTTTTACTTACTTAGTTCGCTATTTTAGATACCGATTATGTCTTTCTGGTGTCGCTTCAACGTCACTACCTCGTGTTAACTAATACTGTGAACACCCAGGTACCTAGTATGAGTGAAAGTATTTTTACCGCCAAGTATTTTTGGATCTGTCCCGGTGCCAATACCTGTTATAGAAGTTGTGTAACGGCATTGAATGCCAGATGCTACTAACAAGTCAAGGGGCAAGTGTCATTTGCGGAATTGAAATTCATTGGATCCTACGAATCAGCATTAGCAACAGGTTATCTTTATTACTTTTGCTAAAGTTACGAGATTATTCCTCGGATCGTTTTACTTTTATTACTGGTCATAATAAATTAGACATGAATTTTAATTACTTCTTTATTATTTAAGGTTTTGTTTTTGTATACGTTTATAGTAATACTACGACTGAAATAATTCATGTCGTATATCGACGACTTAGGTATAGCGAGTTGTGCCATTTATATTAACCAATCCGAGAAATTTTTGCTCCGGCATAACATAAACACAACATTATTGGAGCGAGCGTTATTTATCCAATCCACAGATTGGGTAATCCCGCCATATTTGTATGTAAATAAAACAGTATTGTACAAATGCAATTGGATAAAAGCCGAGAAAATCTGAAGAGCAAGGACGAGGGGTCATTGCGAAGGGCGATCGGGCTAACCGTACGTTTTTGTTTCGCGTGTCAATAAGGAAACCAGCAAGCGGGAAAGGGAGCGACCGAGGAGAATGCGTCGAGATTCAATAATAATCATAAGCTTAATGTAAATAAATCATAGTGCCCTTGAACTCAATCAAGTATTAAGTCATGCGTTGTATAGGAAGAATAATACTTGTCGAGGATTAGTACCAGTATAAATAATGTACATTACGAATGTAACTCTGGAGTCATTCATCAATTTGCGATGATTAAATACTAATTACGTATGTACGTTGCGTACTAATTTACTGGTTACCAACTAGGTGTTTTTGAAAGATTTTCTGTTATTATAAATACAACAAACGTCAGGTTTTTTTTAAATATGAATAGTTAATATTGAGTGTTTACTCTGTTGGATATTCGCATATTTATTTATTGGACATTCCAATACGTTTATGAACTCGACTCTAAGAGACGACATGGTTAGTGTAATAGCAAAATTCTGTACGTTTTACATATCGGACTGTTTTACATTTATTTTGTTTTTGATATGTGGAAGAAAAAGAGGGAGGCCTTTGCCCAGCAGTGGGACACTTAAGGCTCTTAATAATAATAATAATAATAATTGTTCTTACTCTGGTTTAATATACCTACACTCAAGAGCAAAAGTTTCGGGTGCACTTTGTATAGAATTTCAGTACAAACTGTACCCAAAACTTTGGCGCTTGACTATATTTAGCTAATATTTTAGCACAAGGATAACAAGTTCACGTGTTTGACTCGTTATAAATGTTCCTGGTGTAATCCCACTTAGAAGATTACAAAAGTTTCTGAAACTTCTCTGACCATTAATTTTCTTGCGACTGCAACTCTGAGGTATAAACAAAGTTTTAGTCTGAGCCACTTTGACAAGAGATACCAGACGGTTTACGCTCGAAAACGTCTATTGTTTCACTTATCAGACACATTGCCTGAGTGCCTCTTAGATTTAGAATTAACGCTTAAAATAATGGGTGCAATTAAGGTTAAAATTAATCTGGCAAGATATGCTTTCAAGCTGGGCTTATGCTTAAATTTTGCATCCATCGTCTGTTACAAATAATACCTACGCATAATTAACTTAACAACTTAAGTGTTAATTTCCACCAAAAAGGTGCCAAGACATGTTTTCATAAAAAAAACGTTTATTTCGGATAAAAATATCTTATATACTATGTTGCTTACTCAGTTAAATCTTTAATATTTAAGATTTTAATGCTACTTAAGGGAGCGACCACACCGGTGCTTAACGCTGCGTATACGCGTTGACGTGTCGTATGCGTCACGTATTCTTCATACATTTTGCTGCGTTTTACGATGCATTAGCGTATTTTGAGCAGCGGTGTGGTCGCACCTTAAGCCTCTCTTCAGTCTGCTTTTTAAGTTGCGTTGTAGGTACCTACAGTACTCCCGTGTGGTGTCGGGTTAGAATTTCACCAACCCCTTTCTTCCCGTGGGTGTCGTAAAAGTCGACTAAGAGACCAGGGTTGAAATGTGTTGTGGGCGATGGGCTAGCAACCTATCACTGCAATATCACATTTTGTCGATCTTTTATACCCACTTTTATGCTAAGCGTGGCGCTGGAACATACGTTTCATGAGCTCTGCCTACCCCTTTTGGGAATAAAGGCGTGAATGTATGTATGTATGTATGTAGGTACATTAATATATTTTTCAATTGTTTTGGCTCTCTCTATTATATTTACGACATACGTGAGAAACCAATTTGCTGTATGAGGTAGGTATAGCAGGACCATACTCTCCGCCATATATTTGACACCTCGTAAGATTGACAGTAATTTGTCAAATATAAAACGCAGCATCGCACATTTCTGTTAGACATTTGCCCTTAGTTTGTAAAGAACTAAATGCATAGTTATTCTTCACAATCACAAACTGTTGTTCAAGTCAAAGCGGTTCCAAGTTCGCAGCTGATTTCACAAATTCTTGGAGCGCTCGATGGCCCGCCATATCCCACCCGCAAACACGGGCACCCTTCAAACGGCTTCACGCCGATTGGCTGGCATATTTTCATTGGCCTTTTTGCCTGTTGCCCCAAAGGACTACGATTTAACATCACTTCACACGGAGAGCCAATATTTTTTCCATCTGGAGAATGTCAAGGTTGTGAATTATTATACGACGAAGCATCGCCTTCTTTTGTCAACCCTCCCTCGCCAGATTACTCATTTGTGCTAGCATATTAATTGACACATGAATTCTGCATGTGTTATGTCTGTTTATGCGTGATTAGATCGAATGATAATTTAACAATGGCTTAATTACAAATATACTGCTCAAAACAAAATAAGGGCCACAAACATTTTTCTATTTTATTGTTACTTATTGGACATAAAGTAATTGATAAGTGGCTAATTAATGATGTCCCGCATCCTTCAGAATCCAACCTCTTTCATGCTGGTGTGTGGCTAATAGCTGGAAAAACTATATTATTACTGTTTCATATTTAATTTTCACGTAACGATCACCATACTTGTGGCCCCTATTTTCTTTTGAGTAGTATATATAAGAAATTATCATTGGATAAATATTAGGTTGATTGTTAGTATTAAAAACTATGCGCTGCCAATCCATTTTATGTCACTGCGCCGAGATTTCGCTACATATGGAGATTGAAAAACTACCTAGCTTTGGCAGAGCGCTAGTTTCAGCTTGTATCTGCTAGAAGGAATATAATACGTTTTAACACGTTGTCGTTGCGCACGTTGAGAACTTGCAAAAGTAGATGAGAGGCATTTAACCGTGAAATTATGAATATCCAGAGATCTGGGAAGCTTTGTTTTCATATAGTTTACATCCCGCTGTCAAGAATGCGAGGTGTCAAGTATATAAAAAAATATATATTTCAGACTAAGGTATATGACGCTCCTTAAAAACTATAGGCCGATCACGCTTCTGAGCCACGTCTATAAGCTGTTCTCGAGAGTCGTCACGAATCGTCTGGCATCAAGATTTGACGCCTTTCAGCCACCGGAACAGGCTGGGTTTCGTAAAGGCTATAGCACCGTGGACCACATCCATACTGTTCGGCAGGTTATACAGAAGTCCGAGGAGTATAACCAACCGCTGTGTATGGCGTTTGTGGACTACGAGAAGGCCTTCGACTCCATCGAAACCTGGGCCGTTCTGGAGTCTTTGCAGCGATGCCAAGTCGACAGGCGGTACGTGGAGGTGCTGAGAAGTCTCTACCAAATGGCGACTATGTCCGTCCAAGTGCAGAACCACCAAACAAGACCCATTCAGTTGCTCAGAGGTGTAAGACAGGGTGACGTTATTTCCCCGAAACTCTTCACCAATGCTCTGGAGGATGTCTTCAAGACCCTGCGGTGGAATGGAATGGGCATCAATGTCAATGGTGAATATCTCACACACCTCCGCTTTGCTGACGACATAGTTATAATGGCAGAATCGCTGCAAGACCTGCAGGAAATGCTGTCCGGTCTTAATGCTGCCTCGAGACGCGTTGGGCTAGGGATGAACTTGGACAAGACTAAGGTCATGTTCAACGAGCACATCGTCCCTGTGCCCGTTTCCGTCGGAGGTGTAGCCATTGAAGTTATCCAGGAGTACGTCTACCTAGGACAAAAGTTTCAGCTGGGTAGAGACAACTTTGAGAGTGAAATCACCAGAAGAGTGCAGCTTGGCTGGGCAGCATTTGGAAAGTTGCGTCACATCTTCGAGTCACCCTTGCCACAATGCCTGAAGACCAAGGTATTCAATCAGTGCGTCCTGCCGGTCATGACATACGGAGCCGAGACGTGGAACCTGACAGTGAAACTAGCCCACCGACTACACGTCACACAGCGAGCTATGGAAAGGGGTATGCTCGGAATCTCGTTAAGGGACAAAGTCCGGAACGAGATTATCCGACAAAAAACCAAAGTCACTGACGTAGTTCAGAAGTGTAGCAAACTGAAGTGGCAGTGGGCTGGTCACATCTGTCGCAGAACCGATGATCGATGGAGTAGACGGGTTCTCGAGTGGAGACCACGACTCGGCAAGCGTAGTGTAGGACGCCCTCCGGCCAGATGGACCGACGACCTGAAAAAAAGTGGCTGGTGGTGACTGGATGGCGAAAACGGGAGATCGGGCCATGTGGCGAACCCTGGGGGAGGCTTACGTCCAGCAGTGGACTGCAATAGGCTGAAATGATGATGATTATGATGAAGGTATATGAAAACACATAATTATATTATTCGCACATCTCTGGTTGATTGATGAGACAAATCCATTTTAATAATTTTCGACACCGTTTCAGATGACGATGCAAGTTTTCAAATAGATTTAAGTAAACTCTTTCAGACCTCTAACGGACCCCGTGGGAACATCGAAAATATTTCACTGAAATGGATGTCGTTGAAAACTATTGTGTGCCGGATGCGAGGCTTTTAGAGCACGGTTAAGGTCACGTACAGCCATGAATGACGAGAAAGAGAACAAGGAAGTAATGTTCAATGAAAAAGTCGTCTGCGTGCGGCTATCTGAACGATATTATGGGTTTGCTTAGGCACGGATAAAGTAGGTATAAAGCATTTGAGAATACTGATTTAATTGATTGTTTTTGATAACCAAACAGGTTAAAAAGGTTGTTTTCACGATGTTTGTTACTCGAAGTATAATTCGTTAATGAATCAAAGGCAACGAAAAGTTTTTCTTTCTTGATCTGAGGTCCGGTATGTGAAGGTATTGTAGATAGAACCTACACTCGGTATCATTTTCTTAGAAAAAACCCAGGTGAAATTCTCCAGAACGCGGTTGAGAGTGGGGTGAGGATCAAATTCTTGGCCAGTTGTTAGCCTGGTTAATCGGTAGTACCTAGTTAAAAAGTTCCGTTGTGACACAAAAAATAACGATACAATTCTATGGTTAATTTTTGTGTCACAACGGAACTTTTTAACTAGGTACTACCGAACCTGGCTAACTACTGGCCAAGAATTTTCTCCTCACCCAGTGACAAGACTACTGTAGAACTAGACGGAGAGTACAGTACATAACTCCGAAGAGTCATTTGTCCGTAAGTATATTTTTCCCAATTTCATAATTCCGCAAGCCATGTTCCGCTGATTTTATTTTTTATTTTTCAGGATATAATACTAACCTAACCTACTGATGTATTTCATTGAATAATCTGCGTCCAAATTTTCGTTAAGCGGTAAATGGCGTTCGGAGTTTTGAAATTTCGGAATAATGATGCTTTCGGACAAATGACTTCGGCATTTTTGTGTGCTCCCCTAGACGAAAGGGCACGTTTATGTGATAAACGTGATTTAAGTATTTCTGTCTGTTTAACATCTGTTTTTTTTTTGTTATACAGGTCCTTCTGTACGTTAGTATAAGTACTATTAATTATTCTGTGCCAGCAGTGAGACATATTAGACTGATGTCGCTGATGAGTAATGACGGATGCCTGTATTCAATTTTTTTTTCACAGTCATATCCAGCCAAGCTTTACATGTGTGTGCATGTAGAAATAAAGTTACAACATGTGTAGCAGTCACTTAAGCCGCAACCCCTCGGGATTTTATCGAGTTTGTATGAACTCACGCTAAAAGCCAATGTTCTTATGGTTTTAGATGCGGTTGGATTTACCACTGAAGATGTTCTAAGTCTTTCTGACATTGACATTCTATTTAATTTCACCTGTCTATCGCGCGTTCAAAACGTTTCGTGATTACTGATTACCCCTCCGGTTGCTGAACCAAACGGTTTTTGTAATACTTGTATATATTTAAATTCTATCGTCTGAAAGAAATTGTATGTGACCAAAGTTAACAAATATTTGCGTGTCGTCTAGAGATAGTGCTAATACGTCCTTGATGTAACAATATAATCTATTAAGTATGTTGTTTTAATGTATTATAACGAAATTAATAAAACAAATTTGTTGATGATGATTAAATAACGGGCCGCTCAAAATACATTTACGTTAATATAAAAGCCGATTATATAGTCAACTATTTATTTTGACGATAGATAGCTGAAATAAATGAACATATTAACGTCGAATGAAAATAACTTAAGTTCGCTTTAATATAAACTGGTCTTTTATTTTTGTCGTTGCTTTTGCAAAATTGGGTCTTGTAGAATTAAATTATACATACAAGTCCGTTTGGTTTCTGGACCTGTGTCACAATTTCAGTGAGTTATGTTAGGAACTGAACTTCGCACATTAAATAAGAAGGTTGTTAACGTTTAACCTTTATTAGTTTGCTATCATAACACATTAGCACTCTTCGTTATAATCAGATGGTATAGTCCTTCAATAACTGAAAAACAAAAACATCTTGCTATATTATATATCATAACCATTTCCTTATCACTCCGAGTTCCAACACATTTTTCCAGCACCCCGTCATATTTACTACGACAGAAACCTATCTTGAGTTGTACGCTCGAGTGAATTGCAACTTTTTCACAGCAATTACTCCCCCTGTTTCGGCGGGGCTGTATCATATGGCGCATCGATTTGTCCGACCACATGCGTCCATGACAGGCGGCTCATATTATTTGTCCGGCGAAGTTTTATTAAACGCGATTCTTGCTTTTTCCGATTCGGAATTTCCCAGAAGACAGTTGGGAATTGGGCCTCATAAGAAGGCTCAAAGTCACCCAAAGGGCAATGGAGAGGGCTATGTTGGGAGTTTCTCTGCGCGATCGCATCAGAAATGAAGCTATCCGCAGCAGAACCAAGGTAACCGATATAGCCCTCCGAATCGCTAAACTTAAGTGGCAGTAGGCGGGGCACATTGCACGTAGAACCGATGGCCGTTGGGGCGGAAAGGTTCTCGAGTGGCGACCACGTACCGGAAGGCGCAGCGTGGGTAGGTCCCCCACAAGGTGGACTGATGACCTGGTAAAGGTCGCGGGAGTCCGCTGGATGCGGGTGGCGCAGGACCGGTCATTGTGGCACTCTTTGGGGGAGGCCTATGTCCAGCAGTGGACGTCTTTCGGCTGATATGATGAGTTGGGAATTCGATTATGAGGCTATATTTGACGTGTTGCATTGCTACTTGTTTTGTTTCTATTCATATAATTTACGTAGGGTGGTGCGCATATACCGCACTTTACTGGCTGGTAATCTTTAAATATGCCACCGGCTGCTCTTGTCACTCTGAGTGTCAAACTTTCCATACGAATAGATTTTTATCACGGTTGAAACAAACGCGGCTTAGGGTGGGGAGCACCAAAGCGTCTGTAATCGTAAGCGGTGTTCGTTAAAACCTAATTGTACGGAAAGTTTGACAGCTTTCTATGAGATGACAGCAGAACTGCCAGCGCCATATTTAAAGATTACCAGCCAGTAAAGTGCGGTATATACGCGGTGGTTTGTTAAAATCGAAATATATGGAAAGTTAGACAAGATCCTATGGAATGGCAGTTGTCGCCATATTTAACATTGATCGTCTGCAATCTTAAGATGGTGCAACCCGCCCTTATTCTTGATTCAACTTAACGGGCTTATTTCTACAAATATATATTTCTCTAGAACAAGTGATCTACATAATGGTCGTCTCTGTTCATCATCTGATATTAGAACAATCGCTAAACATTTTATGAAAAAAAATAAGTCAAACCCGTACTTTTCAATCTACCTTAAAAACCCAATGACATTAGTGTCATTTTGTATCATGGGACACAAAGTTGCAACGAAGCTCTTACTCCCATCCGTCCGATAGGTAACTACCTACGTTCGTGTCGTTAAAAGGTTTTATTAATGCCTCAAAAACCGGCTAGCCATGTATGTTTAAATGCATTTACAAATTTTACAATCGTAAATCATTGTTCACCGCAGGTTGGAATTAGAGTTTCCCACGGGAACTACCAGGATTTATTGCGCATTGGCACTTTATGGCCTGCCATTATGAAACTCAATAATGTAGTGAATTTTGCATTCAATCATACGGATTGCAATATCGGGCATTGTACAACATTATTAATTTTTAATAGTTCGTAAATTATAGATTCTGCTTCCGTAGATAGAGGATTCCATAGTGTTAGCGAATCTACAAGGGCTGAGGTAAATTAACAAGACTAAATTGAGAAGTATACAAATATTGATATTTCCTTGACATCTCATGGGTTTACCATTAAATTGCCGACAAACATTTAATCGAATATTATTTCAAAGACAACGTTTCAAGTATTTTCATTTCATCGACAAGTCATTACGTCGAAGACTCGATACTAGGTAATTTAAACCGAGGTCTTTTAATTGGTAGTTGACTTATTTCAATAAAATTCATATGTCATGGCTTTTCATTTCGGGTTTTTTTAATACATTTTTTTTACATGTAGGTATATATATTTATTCCGCATAAAATTATTTCAATTGGTAATAATTCGTTATCGAAACTAAACGCAATCACGTCAGTCGGCTCACTCTGCGAGATTATTGATATGTGGGTAGTTTCAGATATGAAATAATTTATCTGGACGAATGGTTGGTCGTATGAATTTGTCATGAAGATCAGAGCTCGCATGCCGTCTTGTGATAGCCGTGCAGCGAATCGACGCCACCCCGCTGCGCGGGGTGTCTATTTCTGGTTTGATGGACACAAGTGAACCCTAACCTAACCGACCTAAAACAGACTTCGCTTATGACAAGTCATTTTTGTCCGCCCTGATATCTTTTTGTAATAAACGATTTACACCAATGATTCTTAGTTTTATGATACATACATATTATACATATTTGTATGTCACACAATTAACTACATAATTTGAATAATGTATGTGCAGTAGGACATATAAAATTGTATTAAAGTAATACGTCGAAGAAATGAATTGCAATGTTTTGTAGTTGTGCCAATTAAGAAATTTTTAAACAAATCAGCGATTAAGTAATATTCATTGAATAGTATTTCTACGTAGTAAGATAAATTTAAATAAATAGTAGTTGAAATAAAATAACGCCAAACAATATTACTCGTACTAAAGTTTCGATGAATCGTTGTCGATGAAATAATATTCGATGAAAAGGTTGTCGACAAAACAAGGGTACACCCATCTCATGTATATACTTTAGTCGTGTTATATGCGTGACGTCAGTTTCTGTTGAATTTGTGACAACTGGTGAGAAACAAAAAAAGCCTATTCGCGCTGAGGGACAGGAGATACGACATTGTATCTCGTTCCTACTTGTGTGTACACTCATGTGTGTGTGTGTAAGTCCCTCTATTCGATCCTTTCTCTATGCCGATATGTTCAAAAAAAGGCCAAGAGTTGCTATTAGATGCTATTTAATATAATTTAATGTAAGCTAGAATAAAGATGTTGGAATATTATTACACTAACAGATTGGTTGAATAGGAGCTAGTCAATAACAATATTATTATAAAACACAATACGTGATGAGAAAAACAACTTGCATGTGAATGAATATTTAGTATAATGTATGCAGAGGTCTAGGTACAATAAATAAACTGAAAATTAGTGTACTACTCGCCAATAAACAATTATGTTTGGCGAAACAAATGTAAAAATAATTGTACCTACTTTTCTTTGGAAAAAAAAAACTGGTAGTCAATTAGTTGTATACCCACATTTTCGCCATTCATTAATTGATAATAGAGTCTATGCACACCGCCCTTAATTGGAATTAGAAACGCATCTCTGATCCATCATCTGTTAAATTCTACTAGTAATAGTAACACTCGCATTGTTTCACATAAAAGCTTATGTCAAAGTAGACACTTGGAAGCTTTTAAAAAGGGTAACGTTATCCTACAGACGCTTTTATGTTAACCGGAAGAGATATGTGAAGACGCTTATAATCTTTTACATTGTAATCTTCGGTCGGTAAGTTAAAGTCCGGTAAAATCAGTGTTTTTAGAAAGTTTGACAGTTCTTCATGAGATGACAGGCGGTCGTGGCCGTGCCGTTAGGCGCTGAGATGAGCTCAATGAACAATGAGTATCTATCGACCAAAGTATTCTGATAAAACACGGCTCCTTCAATTCATAATTTTCACATTTTTCTACCATATTTCGCCCGTTCGTTCTGGCACGTTAACTCGGCGCGCGTGGGAGCGAGCACGAAATACAGATCAAAATGAAATCGGAGGTGATAGACAAAAGCAGATCGCCAGTATAGTAAGGTAAATTCTCGCGGATTATTGTGAGTGGTTCATTAATTTGGGGATTTTCTCCTCTGTCTGGGTGGGATTGTTACAGGAGTCATTTGCATGAATATTTCGTCTGAATTAGTGCCCGGTTATACGACTCGCTTTGTAATTAGCAGAAATGATTTGAATATCGCAACATTTGATAGTTCGTTTACTTTAATGAACGTTTAAATTTGACCTTACTTTTAGCATTATGGAGATTAGTCTTCATTTTGTATCGTGTTTAAAGAAATCTGTTTTGTTATTCTATGAGCAAAACTATTTCAAACGCTCATTACACACTGTTTAAAAAAATCAATATCACAAGAATATCAATACAATATTGATATTGGAATTACATAGGATAACGATGTGCACAGTGTGGGGTTGTGATAAATGGTATCATTAGATACGTTTAATTAAAATATATGAAAGCATTGTTCCGTTGGGTAATACCAACCAAGCTTGATAGAACGCGTAAGTACAGTCGATGTAAATAAACTACCCATATCTACGTACATACTATTAAGGTTATTATTAAACATTAATACACAATGTTTATTGAAAGCGTAAATAAGTATATCAATTACGTCGGTGTACCTACTTTAAAAATACAACGCTAAGAACAAAAACTCATTACATGTACCTAACTACAACATTGTACATACACGGCAATTTTAATGGCAATTTTAACCTACGAACTTTTACGGTTTTGTTTTTCTCATTCAATGCAATGTAAATAGGATCGTAATGGGTTCAAAACTTTTAATGGAAATTCTCTTCCAATGAGCAGGCAATATTTAGCTACACAGAAATAACTTCATTAATTAATAATTTGTCATTGTAATTATAATTAGTGGAGGAAAAGCAGCGAGGCCTTTGCCCACCTGCAAAAAAATCATTACTTTTAATTTGATTTCGTTCACAAAGTCATATTTTTTCAACCATACATATTGTCAACAGATGCCTCGTGTCAAAGCTGTTCGACGTGTGCTCCAAGTCAACGCCGGAGCAGATGGAGCACCTGGATGAGATCCGCATCCCCTGGGGCAGCGGGATCGTGGGTTACGTCGCCGAGAGCGGCGAGCCCGTCAACATACCTGACGCTTATAAGGTTAGTTCGTGTGCTCCAAGTCGACTCGTAACAGGTGGAGCACCTGGAGGATATCAGCATACCTTGGAGTAGCGGGATCGTGGGCTACGTCATCAACAGCGGCGAGCCCGTCAAAATACCTGACGCTTATAAGGTTAGTTCGTGTGCTCCAAGTCGACTCGTAACAGATGGAGCACCTGGAGGATATCTACATCTCCAGGGGTAGCGGGATCGTGGCCTACGTCGCCGAGAGCCCGTCAACATACCTGACGCTTCTAAGGTTAGCTTGTGTACTCCAAGTCGACTTCTATCAGATCAACCACCAGGAGAATAGCCGTAACTGTGTCCTCCACGTCAATGCCAGGTGCAGCAGCAACTCGATTGGCAAAACGTGTGACCGAGTCTGTAGTTTCAAGCTTACTTATAAACTACTAATTACAAACTTACGGTACATAGGAAAAATACCTTCATAAATTAATATGATAGAATAAAAACACGATATACATATACGGAAAGAAAATGTTTTCTTTTTAATGCTAAATTTACCTGCCATTAGACCCTCATTTTTCCTCCACTCCTATTTAATGAACAGACGGACTTAAATAAAAGAGGCTTCGAGCATCTTTTTAATTTAATGAATGCCATGTGTTTCTAATTAGGAATTAGCGAATCATTTAAAGCCCTTTCAATTTGGGGAGTTCAAGCGTAGTTTAAAGCTACCTAATAGTAAGTACGGGGTATGGAGATATAAGGATTACCTAATCCTACACCCCCTGGTGTATTGAACCTTCTTGCAGCTAGTTTTATTGCGATTGCGTGGATATTTTAAATATAGTTAATATGCGACAGCTGCACTTAGAGTAAACTGACTTTGGATGTGTTATTGTAAAACTCAACTTGCGTAGAATGATATAGTGACACTAAGTTCTTAGAGAAGATGCCATTGATTATGATGGATTAAAAATATAACTGTAAACAGAATTAATGCCTAATATTGAGTTCGTCTACAGTTCAGTCTGTTTAATTTTTACAAATCCTACCTCTTAAAACTAAGAGGAAAGGTAGCTTTACCAATTTATGTCCAGTGACCTCTAAAAAACATTACTTGGGTCCTGTATTAAACCGTCGAGAAAGCAATTTTATCCCTATTTGCCAGTTGTTAACCAACCATGTCATAACCAACCTTTTAACACCAGCCGGGACTAAAGCTTGCTTCCTGCCTAATTAGAAATTGAATTAAAATTTAATCATCTTGCTGAAATGGCTAATTACACGACAGAAGATCAGCTGTTACTCGTTTCGAGAGTCTACCGATATTCTCTTAGTCTGAATTTAATTTTCTACCCGCTGTTGCGTTTTTAAGAAGTCCATTCATTTTGTAGTCTGCTAATCTGGTTTCTCACCATTAATTTAGGCCAAATCGCCTTAACAGACTTATTTTGCAGTTATGGTTATTTTTATGCCAGGTTGATATGAGTAGCTACTTTTGTATGACTATTCTGTTCGTGTCATCGAAACAATCAGCGGGGAGACCACTAGTTACTTAGTACAGGAACGAGGAGAGTGCCGTAATAAAGAACATAAATAGGTATATTATACTCAGCAGTTGGTAGATCGATACAAACTGAATAGATAGGTACAGTCAACAGCAGAAGTAGTTAAGCAGTTCTAGTGCTCAAAATCACAACTACAACTACAGCCTATTTACTTATTATTATTATTTTTTTGACTTTCTTAAATTGTGTAATTCTATTGTTATTTAACTTAATTTTATGTGTATAATGCACCTATGGACTTTGTCTGTAATATTTTTTTTTATCATTTTCAAAATGATCTATACACGAACTCTAATGTCAAGGGAATAAGGATCTGTGTAGGTCATTTTGAGCGTGTTATTTTGCTTAGCTACTTCTGATGCTGACTGTACATAAATAGATTATGTTACTAGCTTCACGCTTTTTGCTCTAGTACCTCAGAACCAAAGAAGTAACCTATTTCCAAATTTCAACAACATTTACTCCCCTCCAAGAACATTCCACAAAGTACAACTTTTAGTAGTATTTTTCTTAAAATATCTGGCAAAACTTTAAATTTCAATTGTACAGGGATCTCGAGAGCTCTCTAGACCGGAACTGTTTATTCAAGTGCTTACTTCATCACATCATAGTTTTCTTGAAACTAAAAATAACGTCTACTTCTCAAGGCTCCGTACTGGAACAGTTTACTGTGATATGACATAATGTTATCTTGGTTTGTTCCCACGAACTGAAGTTATATGACATCCAGTTCTATCCATTCCATGCCGACTTTTTATTATTCAGGGTTTGGTGTTAAAATCAATATTTTAGGAATGAGGCCATGAGGCCATTCTTAGAACGTCTGCAACTGCATACATCCATCTTCTTGCGTATTCGTGAACTTTAACCTCAATATCGCCAAGTTGGCGTTTTCATACAAGTAGTTCCAACTTAAATTTTTAGGACGTATGCCGTCGGAGACTCGGAGCGGCCATCATAATGATGGTGAATGGTGGATGAATGCAAGTGAAAGGGTAAATTTATCAGAAAAAAAAATTGTAATGAAGAAAATTGTGTATTTTCCTTTGTGTCTTATCTGCTCTGAATGTAGCAATGAAGACTTATTGTATTTTATTGAGTAACTCCTTCTTTTATTTCTGATATAAATATGAATCGAGGTTGTACGTATCCGTACATAAATACGCCTGAAGGGATTTTCCACGTATTGTACTATATGTTCCCCTTCAAATGCATAAAGGGGAAAGCTTATAAATACACCAGCACGCGTCGCCGACAAAGGCCCACAGTTTTTGTCGTCCTGTCCCACTGCGTGACATCAGACGCGACTTTGAATTTTTTCCACTTCACGCGTTAGATGATTACACCCGAAAATACCAAACCGTTATTTTCTTTCCCTTTTGTATTGTTTGAGATTGAAACAAAAGGGACGCCAGAAACATTTCACATTTTTCCCCAATGACAAAAGCGTTTGTGTATAATCTTTTACCAGAGCAATGCCCAACTTCGTTCCTATTTTGAATAGAAACATTCAGCCCAGTGGGATTTTTCCAAGTTCAAGGTTGTTCAATCAAAGCTGGTGAAATTCAGAAGCCTTACTGTTATGCCCCGAAGGTTTTATACTGTTATTTCGAGACGTGAAATATATTACGAGGAAGGCAAAAAATGAAACGGTAATACCCTTTTACGACTGGCCATTAAACAATGACAATGCCAGGGGACTTACATAGCTCCCCCCATTACGGTAACCGTCGCGATCATCTCCACTAATGAAAGGAAAGTCTAACTTTATCACCCGTGAGCATTCAAAATATTACATATCATTATGTATGTATACACACGATGAAATGTTTTACCAAATCTTTGTCATAAATGTGTTGTGTACATGTATTATCTCACTTTTTACTTATGTTTATTTCTCTTTCGCCTGTCCCAATACTGTACGTAGTTTATTTATTACATTTGTATGACGTTTCCGTGAGTCACTGACGGTGCTGGCTGAAAATCAGCGCTGCAGGTGTCTGACACCTCAGCATAATGCTGAGCCAGTGTCCGGTTCACTGCCGCAGAGACACACTTGTTTCATGTTTTATCTGTTTTCTGTTTTTTGATTATTTTATTGTTTAACACGTGTGTCCTGTGTGTTTGTGAATAAATGTATCTTTCTTTCTTTCTTTCTTTCTATAAAAAAATGTGATGACATTAATTTTGGAGATTTGTCTCAGCTTGTTATTATCTCGAAGCCGTTAAATTTCGATGAATATAACAAAATGCGTTGTTAGTACTTTATGTTGTTATGGCAAAAAAAAACAGCGGTATAAGTATAAAAAGGAGGTTCAAAATGGATTTAGGCTATATTTTGTCCCGCTGTTCCGCGTTAGTTTTCTGTAATGAACTATATTTAACCGACTTCAATAAAAAAGAGGAGGTTCTCAATTAGGCTGTTTTTTTATGTTGTACCTTAGAACTCGGTTATTTATGAACCGATTCGTACAATTGTTTTTTTTATTTGAAAGTATATGCTCTCAGATTGGTCCCATTGTTCACAAGTTCAAAAGGTGGCGAGCCATGCGTATTCCACGACTGGTTTGCCCAAGGCACGATACCGCTGCATTTCGTGGCAGCTTTCGTTATGCTGCCACGAAATGTTGGAATAACCTTCCACCACCTATCAAGGAGAGCATTACTATTAGTGGATTCAAGTCCAAACTGAAAAAACTATTAATGGCTCAACAAAGTATTGCTGCCTAAGGGTAGGATATCCAAAACAGCATTATTAGCTCCCATTCCTAAAAACTATTAGCTGCAATTTAGTTAACCGCTAATAATAAAATTATATGTATAATATAGGTAGGTACTTTTATTGTTGTAACATATACACGGTGTTTTTTTAACCGTGTTAAAGCCGAAGCCCAGTTAATGTATACATTACAAAGAACTCAAAAAAGGTTTTTTTTGTCTTGGTTTTTTTATTTATGTATTAATATTGTTATGTATTGTATTATTATTATTTTTAATCATCCAGCCGAGTGACGAACTCTAACCGGGTGAATGAACTTCGCACCGCGCGCCATACGGGATTTTTCAAACTTAAATACATTTTATTACAAAAAACTTAACAATTTGGATACTTAAAGTGGGCTTCGGCTCCAAGACGGTTAAAAAAACACGTTGTATATATAATAATATTTCATATTATAACGTATTTTTATCATGACACAAGTTTCACAGTACGCTGTCCCGCACACCCCGCTGGCTCCACAAAAAACCAGCGCCGTTGATCACGCTAGCCGTGCCAACTGCATTGCTGAGTGGAGGCCATTTCAGGCCCACATCCCGATCTACTTCTTCGATGTATTTGTTAATGTGTTTTTTTTTATTTCTTATGATGTATTGTTGCCTGAATAAATGTTATTTTATTGTACTCTAATACTCAATATCCTTGTGGTAAAGAGGAAGGAAACGCGAAAATGTTCATGTGGCTTGGCGGAGTACTGAATTGAAATCGGTTAAAACTTTGTTTTTAAAGTATATTATTTCTGTAATAATAATAAACGCATTTGCTCTCGGGAAGTAGTTCATGTAGTAAGGTGGAAAGGAAATGTTAATAAATGTTCCTTGGCGAAGTACTGAATTGAAGTCGGTTAAACTTTATTTTTAAAGTAAATTATTATTTCAAGTACCGTAATACCTGGCTGGCTTTAGTGAGACCCCAACGTTGTACATCGTAAACCGCGTCGTTTGTCCTAGTCATTATTACGGAGAATATTTAGAAAAATAATGTTAAAAGTATGAATATAAAATTACTCGAGTATAATAGGGTGTTTTATTCCGTGCACGTTGTGGTCCGAGCAAAGGTCTCGAGTTTTACGATTCAGTTTATCGTAAAAATTTCACGCGTGCCGGCTGCGTTAAACTTTTGCCGCGATATTTTGAGACAGTTTATTTATGTCGCGGTGTCATAGGACGATGCATTTCACGAAAAAAAAATATTTTAACTTAACATATCAATCATCAACTATGATTGTGTGCAAAAAATATTATGTGGTGTTTTATTCGGTCGTGAATAAATAAGGTAACCAGAGCGACGAGGATGTGTTCTGTTTAGAGAAAGTAAGCTGATTTTTCTAGCTGCTAATACAACGAATCTAAAAATAAAGAAAGGGTCGGCAACGTGCTTGTGTTTTTTCCGGATTCCAAGCGTCCATAGAACACGGTGACTGCTTGCTTTCAGGCACGCTTTATGCCACTTTGCCACCGTCGTATAATTTTCAGAAATTTGATCGTAGTAGGAATTCAAAAAAGCTCTCATAGCAACACAAAAGACAACCAGCGACAGGCATAAAAAGGTTTGTGCAGCAGAAACCAGCGGGCCTACGCCACGTTGAGGCATCGTTTACTCTCGCACTCGCATACTTGTCAGAAATTTTAAAATGAAAAATTACCCAACCCTGTTGGAACCCCTGAAAATCGCGTACAACGGCAATGAAACATAAAGATTCTATGCCTAATGCCTAATAGCGCTGCTGTAGATAGATTTGTTCTGTTTAGCAAAGTGGCAGTGAAATCTGTTGTTTATTTAGTCCATATGTCAGTCGGACGGACCGCCATTAGCCGCTGCGATCCTGGTCGAGCTATTCGTTACACGCACCTGCCAGGCGTTCCCGGCGATTTGAAGCTTTCGGGATTAGCTATCATTATCTGACTGTGTTTTTATTTTTAAAGTGTGCTGCGGGCGTATCACGGTTGCAATTTCATCACTTATCGTTGTGAATCATCCGTCACTCTCGCACTCGCATACTTGTTAGAGCGTGATGGGCGTCTTTACCACAACGATAAGTGATAAAATGGCAACCATGCTACGCCCACTTGTATATTTTTGTACTAATGTGACTTTACGTCATTTGCTTTTCGTTTGGTTTTTGGAATAAATTGGCCGTACGATTCTTAGGGATAAAATGAACATAAATACTTATAACTAGCGCCTCTGTGAGTTGTAGAATAGGCAAGACTTGTATTTAAAAAAACTTTTGTATTTCAAAAGATTGAGTCGACAAAAAACTATTCCAATTCGTCACAAAAACACAAAAATAAAGACAATTTTACGTCAAGGGTTAATGATTCACCATTCCCAGTTTATCTTGGTACTCGTGGATGTTGTGGGATTTTGAATATATAAGATCCAGTTAATACAAAAGATAAGATTGATCGTACTTCCTGTGCCAAATAACAGATATACCTACAACACATCGGCTTCCAAAGCAAGGGAAACTAAACATTAATTATATATAATAAGCCGAGGCAGAGCGAACTTTTCACTTAACGCAGTAACATCCGTGTTTGCCGAAACACGTTCATTATAGAGCCATTATATCGGGACGTTTTGATTTATCGTGTGGCTTTATCACGCAAAAAGTTAACAAGCTGCTCATTCATGATAAGCTGAATAATTACTGGTTTGTTTTAAAATGTTTATTAAAGCGCTGTATGAATTATGTACTACCAATTACTACTTCCTCCATAAACCAGCGTGAGAACGATATATGGCATGATAGCTCTAAGAGTCTAGACCATGAAAGGAAATGTTTACCCAGCTCAGCAGTAATTTTATTCAACTGTTCGTCTCACAATGTCCATTGTAAAAAATCGGACTTCTTTTTTAACGTTTAACGTTTCTGTGTATCTGTCTGTGGTATCGTAGCTCCCAAACGGATGAAGCTATTTTCGTTTAGTGTTTTTTGGGTCATAGATAATTTTATCCCGAATGTTCATAGTTATGTTTCATGAAAATCTGTTCAGCCGTTTTTGAGATATTGGACTTTGAAATGAAAATGTTGGGAGTTTTTCAACTTTTATGTGACGTTATAAGAAACCAAAATATTTAAATACTTTCATTTATATTTATAACATCCCGACACAATTTTCGCAAATTCTGTATTTGTGCTTTTTTCAAAAATAAATACTCATTCTTATGAGTGAATTTAATTCGCCCCACTACGTCACAAAATTGTACGTGGTTACTTTTATTATGCAGTGGAACGAATAAAATTTCGTTAGTGAAAGTTCTTAATAAAGTGTGTTTTTTTGCAAAAAATAATATTTTGGAAGCTGTTACGGAAAGCTGGTTTAGTGCGAATACCCAACATTAAGAACCCGCCCGTGGTTTAATGTAATATCATTCGTAGCGTTTTTACTACAAATATAATGGCATTAACGGCTATTTATGAAAACATGCCACTTTACTCGTTTTAATACAAAACGCGGGCGTTATAAGGGGAGTTGGCATAGCAACATGTTATATCGTGTTGGAACGTTCAAATAATCACTGCTGAGACAGACTTTTTTCCTGCTGGTGTATACCTAATGTGTATATTAAACGTATAAGTAGTCATGGTGCAAATCTGATTTTTAGTTCTATGAATGACCGCCTATGGCAGTGTGTAGATTGTATATACTAGTATTTTACGCAGTCGCTTGCGACTAACGTAAACGCGTGTCACGTAAAATGGTAAGGGCGTTGTAAGTTGAACTTGGCTTTCAATAACGTTGATTTTTGAAGCTTGTCTTGAGGTTGCTGAAAAGTGACACGAGAGCCATCTCCGTGACGTGGGGGAGCTGGAAACTTTTGTATTTTATTGTTCGGGAAAGTAAAATCAATCACGTTGGATATAAAACATTAATTTCTAGTACATTGTGTTGGATTCGATATAAATTCCTCCACTGCGAGGAATGTTTAGCCTTATAAACGCGTTGCGACAAATAGCAGATACATTTTATAGTTTTGTTGGCATCGTCTCGTACATGGCGATTTATGGTTGTTTAATATAATTCATTGTGTCATTATTATTACTCATACGGTTTAAATTTGTTTTTCGTGTGCATATAGCTTATGTTCTTTGCCGTAAAAAAGGTAAATCTCTATTTTTAAGAGCAATTTACCACGGAAGATAACGGACTGACGCCCATAATAGACATTAATTCCGTCTACGGTGGAAAGCTGACCTGAGCTTTATCCGTGCGGAAGATCGCTAGTGTGCCTACTGGTATGATTTACAGCAAAAGCGATAATTAAAGAAATATCTCAATGGGAACTGAAAAAAAAGAATAACCAGTATAAGTATAAACTTAACTTCAAAATAAAAGTTATGTAGTGCAGTTAGTGCATTCTGCAACAAATATTTGTAGATCTTACCCACGTACAGGTACACATTAACCGCTCTATTCATAAAATTCTCACCTCTTCGCACCAGCATTAATATGTCAAAATTACAGATTTTAATTGTGGTGCTCTTTGGGGGACGCCTATGTCCAGCAGTTGACGTCTTTCAGCTGATAGGATGAAGATGATGAATTTTAATTAAAATAGATTCGATGGGCGTTTATGAATAAGGCCAAGGTCATTTTCTTTCTTACTTTACACACATGACTTCAAACGATAACGACATTACAGCGGTAGCGTTCCCACGTAAGTGTGACCCACGTATACCGCTGTCGATTGAAGTCTAGGCCCAACATCAGAATACGCGTTATTTATTTTCTCAGTGTGCTAAATCCAATAACGAGATCCAAAATTACAGCCACTTAATTGATCGTCGCCTGGAGACGCTCTACGCTTGTGCCAGAACGTTGTCAGCAGTGGCTTGAGTTTTATTCATGGGTAGCAATTCTTCAACCAGCATCCGAGACCGAGTTCTTATCCATCAGGAGCCGATACTAGATCTTTACGAGATTCCCACCTTTCTTTTGGAGATCTGGCTTGGGCTTGAAGATTGGTTGTTACTAACCGCTTTCTAACGGCAGGAGGTTTGATGTTTTTATTTTTGTAATGTAATGTCTTTATAATGCTGAACGTAAGATATTTCTCGAAATGTATTTCGTGATATTTATTGAGTAAACCATGTCAAATTATACAATATTTTATATTAAGTTAACAATGTAGGTTCTGCGCCGTTATTTTATTATTTATAAATATAATGATACGCTTTATATTCACGAGCATAAATATAAACTGAAAAAAGGTTATGCAATTGAGTTATCGAGTTAAACGAGTTTTTTACGCAATTCTAGTTTAAAAAACACCCCCGTTGTCGGGGCGGGGGGGAGTTAGGTATGTTTCTTATGTAAGAAATGTACGGGTATATCGCAAAATCTCTAATCTAATGTAACTACAAGAAGGCAAATAAACATATTAAGGTTAGTCCTTAGTATTGACACGAATTAATTAGACTACTTTGGAGCATAGTTGTTTTTCTGGACTATAGTTAGGAGGTAATACGGTACACATGCTAAACTTAGGACACCCCCCTCGTGAAATACGGGGGTTAAAAACAAGTTGCGGTAAAAACATTTAATACGCACTCTTGAAGCAGTTGCAGCTTATCAGCATATACCTGCTGATAAGCTGCAACTGCTGTGAATTTAACAATCAGTTAAGTACCTATTTTCAAAGTTCAAAAACACGATTTGTTTTGACGACCGCTTTAGCTTAGTTGGTAGTGACCCTGCCTACGAAGCAAGAGGTCCCGGGTTCGAATCCTGGTAAGGGCATTTATTTGTGTGATGAGCACGAATATTTGTTCCTGAGTCATGGATGTTTTCTATGTATTTAAGTATTTATTTATCTATATAAGTATGTTTATCGTCGTCTAGTACCCATAGTACAAGCTTTGCTTAGTTTGGGACTAGGTCGATTTGTGTAAGATTGTCCCCTAATATTTATTTATTTATAGTAAGCATACCAAGTTGACAATTGGTGCAAAAACGGTGTATACGTATACTGGCAGGCATTGGTAATCAGGAAAGTTGTAGGCCAAACTTTATAAGATATAGCATACTCAGTTTGCCATGGCTTTATATTTTTGAATTGAACATGTACGCGCGAAAAGACTTACACCTTTTCAAAAAGCAACAAAATAAACGGTTCAAATATAAACTAGTTCAACCCACAGTAAACTTAAACTCATTTAGAAAGAGTCCTCATTTCGCGGCCATAAAATGTTATAATAATCTCCCAATACAAATGAAGGCAGAAGAAACTGACAAAAACTATGAGAGTAAATTAAAGAAATTCCTTCTCCAAAAATGTTATTATACACTCAAAGATTTTTATAACGACAAACGGCAAAACTAGTCCTTAAGATAGCTCTATCAATACTGTATTTCACCATGTTTTCCGCTTAGATATACTATAGACCTTAGTTTTTAAGATAACATTGTTACACCCTACCAGGGTCCATGTGGCACTCTTTATTGTATAACATCCTTCCTTACCATCCCTAGTAGCATTTTAAGTTGGCACCACGTTGAGCCATTGATCACCGAGTTGGCCCAACGAAATGCCAACAAAAATGCTACTAGGGATGGTACAATGAATAAATGAATTATGAATTATTTCAAGAAATTATTTTACTTGTAATTCAAATAGCTGTATATTAAGATGGCAACGGTAACCGCAAAAGGGTGTGTTCAGTAAGAAATTTATGTATCCATATTATACGCTCCCTTTTATTAACGACCGGTTTCATAAAGACCCATAATGTAAAAATTGTATCTACTGAAAATTTATGTGCCTTTTGGTCTTAGGCATCGTTATAAAATCGGGCCTAAGTTAGCTTTTTCCGCATTAACCACAGACCTGAAAAATAACAAGTGAATGTAAGTCTTGCTCAATTAAGGCACATGTTAAATTAAATAAATGTTTGACAAGCAGTACCTACGTATAGTCGATATGGCGACGTGAGTACAAAGCGGTTAACATAGATTATGTTATAACAGAAAAAAAACATGACGTGTTAATGCCATAGTTTAAAATGACCACTTCCTAAAACTTGTGAAAACGAGCAAGACTCGTCAATGCCGAGATTCGTCCGAACGAGAACGCAATAAATAATTCTGATGCCGCACAGCTGGATGTATGGTCCGCTTGTAAACGCTATCCGTCCTTGTCGTGATGAATACTATTGCTAGTTGAACGGACAGAGATTTCAGACAGTCTCGCATGTACTTACAGTAAAATTCATGTCACCTTTGAAGAGTCGAGAAAATATCCGTAATAAATTCTAGGAATCTACATAGATAACACAAATGGTAAGAACAGAGGGAGAGCAGAGAGGATAACGGAGGTCCTTATATATGTCCGTATTCTGTAAGGTCTCTACCTAGTAGTACCTAGTAGGTAGAGACCTTACAGAATATGGATCTTCCAAAATATAAGGATTATTAAAAATGTAAACTCAATTCATCCAAGGAGGACTGAATATTCGTAGATATTTCCTTAGTTAGCTTTTACATTAAAAAAGATATTCGTTCAACGTTACTTACACTAGTGGCTTTATGAGCTGGGGAACTCGCGAGCCTGCCTATGTTCCAGGCAGGCGTTTTATTCAGGTTTTGTATGACGATTATTTCCATATTTTCACAAAGACGTTGCGTACTAGTCACAGCTTTACGAAACAATCACAATGCCTGGCGGAAGAATGCCATTAAATCTATTTTATTCGTTTTCTTTGGAGCGCCGTCCTTCCCCATTCATCCGCCACTGCCAAGGTCATGATTCCCTTGGATCAATTCATCACGGACATCGCGGCTAATTCCTTCCCATCCGGGCCTTAGCGATGACGTCACCATTGGCGCGCCTCCAGTGCGGCCTTGCCACCAGTTCATGCGTTCTCGCATATCCATAGTTTATAAAAACAATTTGCATACAAATGCTGAATGATCGTACTAGACAGATAGAGAAGCTGGCTGGAATTTCTGCGATTCTCAACCTTATGCCATTGTGTTAAGGGCTAGAAATACGTTGACGGGTCATAATGTTTTGTGCGGCTCGCATATGTTTTTATTTGAATATCGCTGCGGTAGAACAGCTACATTGGAAAATTGCCTCTGCGTATGAGTGTTAGGGCATTACGCGTTAGTATGTTTGTATGCTTGGATGTTTCATCGATATGTAAACATGATGTGTAATCTGGTGTAAGAGAAATACGAATTGTGTAACGAGTTCGACAAGATATTTTGTGGGAAAGGGCCTAAAAAAAGAAGTCCGCAGGCGGTTTCACACACAATGTTTCATCACATTTGCGTGAAAACAAATACATTTTGAGCATTAGCAAAATAAAAAAGTATCCCCCGAAGCAAACATGTATCTGAGGCATCGAAACTCCCAAACGGAGTAGTTTTTTTTTTAAATCAACGGTCTTGTCTGTCGATTTGGTTATATTCACAGTTATGTCCGAGGTGTGTCAAATCTTTTATGCAACGTGGAACGAAATGTTATACATTTATGTTCCTTGGTCTAGTCTGCTAAAACCGAAAACGTACCCGTCATTTGTATAGCAGGCTATGACATGTCGATTAAGGTCAGAAGGATATATTGTCGACGGAAAAGGAAGTCGACCCAAAAGAAGCTGTGAACGTTCAGAGTTCGACCTTTTTACGAAAATGTTATATTCTAATCTAAGCATTGTATTCAAGTAGAATAGTGAGTGAGGCGGCTGGTACTTACTGTAGGGGATTAATTCAATGGACGTTAAATGTTTGCGTTCCGATGCAGGTATTATAGTTTCGAGCATTTTAGATGTGTTCTATTATTGTTTATTTTTAAATGTTACTTAAAATAAAAGTCATATAATAAAAGTCATATAATATTGGTCAATACTGCTTCGCTCGACCACCTCCTTAATTGCCCTTAAAAGTCTTAAAACCCATGATCTGTAAAGCCTATTAGAAAACTACGTACGTATGTATTTACTACGAACATTTTGTTTTTGAAACAGGATTTATAAACAAAGTTTTTCAGTGAATACCATATTTTAATTGAGAGACATTGTTTCCAAAACTATTTGTTGGTATAGTGAATGTAAAATAAAATCGCTATCGAAATATTTCTCATTTCTATTTCGTTCATGCACGGTACGTGTATTGATTTGTTAACTATTGAAAACGATTCAAATAAATTAAAACCTCCAATTATTTCGCATACAACAGGTACTTAAAATAATTGTTACAATTTACTCATCAATCCTTAAGGCCATTATACAGCTACCAATTTGTCACATCAACCTAGAGACGAAGCTATAAGATGGAAAGAGACAGCAAAATATAAATTCTCTCACTCTGAAGGCTTGTTGTGACAAATTGATAGTGGAGCGCTTCATGTGCGTAATGGTTATGCATTTGCTTAACTTTAAATTAGGTACCTATTCTATAAAATAATCTGTTTCCATACAACACAATGGTAATTAAATCGACTCACCCGCCCCGATAATATGTTAGGTTATAAACAACATGTTCCTCTGTTCCGTGTACAACGGAAGTTCTTTTGTCATAATATTTAATCATATTAATGCTAATCGCATTTTCTAAACCCTAGTAACGCCGCCACAAAGGAACCATCCATACGAATTATCATGACAATATCTGCGAAGGTTGCTACAAGTTTCCGTTTGTATTAATGTTAAACTTGTTTATGTACAGCTTATGCAAATTTTGACTTTACACTGCATTGTGTTCATAACCATTGAAAAGGACCATTTATTTAATGGAATATTCCGTACTTTCCTCATGTATAAAATTTTCTTATTTTTGGTGTCACTATATGGATAGTTTGATGGTTAACTATCGCAATAAATTGTAAGTTACAAAATATTATCAACTAGCATCTGCCCGCGACTTCGTCTGCGTAGACCCGGGATAAAAACTATCCTATACTTTAATCCAGGCTATAAACTATCTTCGTGCAAAATTTCATCCATATCGGTTGAGCTGTTTAAGCGTGATTGAGTAACAAACATCTAAACATCCAAACAAAACATCCAAACTCTCGCATTTATAATATTAGTAGGATATCATAAAAAATAGTACCGAATTGAGAACCTCCCCTTTTTTTGAAGTCGGTTAAAAAATATGTGACAGTTCAAATATAAAAAATATACAGGGCGTCCCATGCCTATGCTACATGGAGGGAAAGTACCTTAAATATTTTAGATGGAAGATTTTACTAAAAGAAGACATTCTTTTAATTTAAACTGCATTCATAGATTTAAGTACCTGCCTTATTACTAATGAATCAGTACCCACTTGAGAAGTATGCATCATTTCCCTATTATAATTTAAGTGCATGATAAAATGATAAAGAGATACGTAATTAGTAGGTACCTGGTTAAAAAATCGACAGGGAATAATCAAAAGAGTGCGACTTTGCAGAACAGACTTAACAGAATGGGACTCATTTTGAGCATTTGATAAATTCAATTGATTGATTTTAAATTAAAAGTGTTAAAATTCATGGTCTTCCTTTTATTTCTGACATTATGTTATTTAGCAAAAAATAATCCTTACGATGAAGCCTTTCGATCGGTATGATAAAGCTACAGGGTAATTTTTTTATCGTGTAGCGGGTTCGATTCCCGGTTCAACCATGTAATTATTTAAAAATATTTGAATGCAGTTTAAATTGAAAAAGAAACCTTCCATCTACAATATTCAAGGTACTTTCCCTCCATGTGGCATAGGCGTGGGACGCCCTGTATATAGCCCTGTATATCTTAGGTATTTTTAAATAAAAAGTTGTATTATGTCAAATATATACACGCATATTTTACTACCAAATAACGGTTAGTACGAACATAAAGTCCGAACCTGAAGCTGAAGGATCTGGGTTCAAATCCCGGTGATGGCAAATATTTGTGTGATGAGCATGAATATTTGTTTCTGAGTCTTGGATGTTTTCTATGCATATAATTATTTATAACTATTATATATATCGTCGTCTAGTACCCATAACACAAGCCTTATTGAGCCTCCTATGGGGCTAGTATCATTTGTGTAAGATTGATTTATTTGTTAATTAAAAAGTTAGTGTGATATATCTTTGTCAATTAGTATGAGCCGATTTTTGCAACCTTTGTTGTGTTTTATTTGTTGTTCCCATCCAGACATATTAAACTCTCTTACAAATGACCTTCTAAAAAAAAGAAACGGGCATCGTAAGTACAGGTATACAATCAACTGCGAATAACACGAAAAACCTAAGCCTCCTCAGCGACATTCCTGGTGATTTATTTGATAGTAGACAATGAATAAACGTTTTAACGTCGGATAAAGGACCGGGCTATGTCACGAGATTGACAAAAATACAGGGGCATCCAAACGTTATGATTCGAGGGGAGAACGGTCTCATTGGTGAAGAAAACTGACGTAAGTTTAGCACTTACCATTGACAATATTATATCACAGTATGTGAAAAACAAAGTCACGCTAAACACGTACAGATAAGGTTGAGTTTTAACCAGCAATGTAAAAAGTTCAATGCAATCATAATGTTGTTATATTTTATGGTGTGAAAATTATTGTAGAGAAGAGAGCAATAACGTAAATGTGGCAGTGATTTGACTAAACAAGTAAATAATGTGTTCGCGTAGTATGCTTTTGTCCTTGGAGTGGAGAGTTTTGTCCTTTATTTTCAGCGGGTTTATTTGTAGTGGACTTGGAAGTTTGCAAATATTCTTCATTATCTTTAACTCTGATCCCGGTGCTTCTATATGCCGCAGAATAATGATTGCCTTTTTTATAAGGTAGCTTTTGTAAATGTGTATTGTTATGTCAAATTATTTGGTACCTACCATAAAAAAACCTTCAAAGGGAAACTCCAGATCTTCAAATTGCAGCCCATTACTTTTACGATACTTCGCAAGATCAAGTCGTAAAATGAACTTCGGAATCGGAACACATTTCATTCTGATTCCCGGTTTTGGTTTCTACAAACCCTGCTAAGTTTCGTTCGTAAATTTTGCCTTTCACTGGAGAAAATAAAATTTCACGCGGAGCGAAGTTACTGATGTTGTCGAATCGAATTCCATGCAGTGGTTTACGGCTATTGAGTGCGGAGATAGTGTTTTTTCGAGCTATCCGAGTCCTTTTCAGCGAGCCGAAGTTTCGAATCTAATAACACTAATAAGATACCAGATCTAGGCTATATATTTTATTTAACCTTTACTGCAAAACCGATATTAAGTCCATACCTATAATATTTAGAACGACGTGATATATTGAGAATGTAACGAATAAGTAATTGAACGAAATAAATTCTGGGTTCAGCTACATTCGGTATTCATTCAGCCCGTCTTTTTTATTAACTACTATAATTTTGTACAGTCAGCATCAAAAGTAGCTGCGCAATCGAAGACGTCAAAATCTCCTATTCCCTTGTAACAAAGACTTTTGACGTCTTCGTTTGCGCAGTTACTTTTGATGCTGACTGTACAACAATGCATTTCAAACTTATGTTCGATTTTGATATACCGCGTATCTGCGGTATGGGTTCAGTCAACGATTTAAACCCAATCTGGTCAGTTGACAAGCGTGTATAATGGTCGGTAGCTCTCTATGTCCCCAGTGTGTAAAGTTGCCAACAGTATGCGTGCTATAAAAAAAACAAAAGAGAGAGAGATTCAATAAACTTTAGAAAACGTCTGTGAAAGCCGCATTAAAGCACGTATTTGCATTTTGAAGACATACTACGCATATTCTGTGACGTTTCAAGCGACAGATATAAATAAGTTGTAAACGGTGAAAATCTGTATACTGTTGTGGATTGGTTTCGTTTTGGCTAGCGGCCATATGCCTGAATGCGGTTTCCGCAGAAACGTTCGCTTTCTCAGTTTACTCGTGGGTACCTACTGTAGCGCCTCATGTGTTGACCGTGTTACAACATAGGGTTCACATCATTTTTCATCTGCTCGTTGATAGATCTTTGAAAATAGGTCAATATGTTAACTGGGTGAATTTATTTTGTTTACTCTTTGATGTTTAATGTGATATTGTTTGTGAATAATTTGTATTTTCGTGGGGCATTTAACGCTAACGAGTTTTAGCGGGGATTATTTGAATGAAATGGCATTGTTGTTAATGATGTGATGGTATGGATTTTCCATGGACTGAATTGCTGTTGTACGTTAACAATATTTAATTCGTTTGTCCGAAAATGGGACCCAATGTTTATGACACGCACGGGAATAATAGTCAAATCGCTAACGTTTTATGAGACGGCGACATTGCTCTGTTAGAATAGAGACTAGTGACGTTACCGTTTAATTTGGTCAAACAGTGTCCTTCTTTGGTCTTTGTGTACGTAGCCCATATTTAACGAAAATCGCCCGTAGACCTCTGGCGCAAGTATGTCCTTTAAGGCATTGTACGTGCGACTGTTAGATCTAAATATCACTATTTGTTTAGGAAAATGACAGTTGAATTGTGCTAACGTACGGTCGAAAAGTTCCTGGTCATCTTACTAGCGCTAAATGAGTGTATATTTATTTATTTATTTGCGTCAGACAGCAAGGCCCATATTTACAAATACCTTACAGACTAACATACATATCAATATACAAAACTTATAATATAACACAATAACACGTTAAGACGGCGACGCGCGGCGCAAGTTCTACCTATAGGTGTCAAATAACCGGCCTCGAAATCGCCGGATAACAACACCCTTCGGACAGATATCTTCCTTCATGAATGTCGACAGCACGTGTATTTCGAGTCCTTCGACAAAAACATAGCATACAGTAATTCAGATCGCAATCCAAGTTAAATTATATAATGAATTTAGAAGCTGTTATATTTCTCTCATTCCATCTACAAGTAAAGGCACAATCTGAGTCATTACAATAGTTCCTATTGCATTGAGGACGGCTGTGGTTTGCGGCCGTCGCTGGTCGAGTCCGATTGCACTCCTGCCTCTTACTATTCCAGACTTATTTGTTAAAAAGGATTATGTCTCTTGACAAGATTATGGCATTTGAGCTCTTATTGACCCAACTAGGAGGAGTATTATGGATTATGAACGGGAGATAGTTTATCCGTTGTATCCTATTATATGCTCTGTGAGTTGTAGAAATGGCGAGCATGCCATTCTTTAAAAAAAATGGTTTTCAATTTCTAAAAAGTAAATCGATTAAAAAAAAAAAATTATATTAGACCTGCTCACAAAATTTCACGAGAATCCGTTAAGAAATGCGACCAGCGGGCGTAGCATGGTTGCCATTTTATCACTTATCGTTGTGGTAAAGACGCCCATCACGCTCTGACAAGTATGCGAGTGCGAGAGTGACGGATGCCTTATCCACCACGATAAGTGATAAAATGGCAACCGTGCTACGCCCGCTGTAGAGGAGAAAAGTCGGACGTTGGACATACTAACGATTTTCGACCCAAACTAAAGCATAGAACTTCGTTCGCTTCGCTCGCTTGTTCGATTATGAATGTGAAAGTTTGTATGTTTAGACGTTAGATCTTTGTTATCCAATCACTCAAAAACAGCTTAACGAATTAAGAATTTAATAAGAAATTTGACATACAATATATTATTGTATATATCCTGCCTATATGTATATGTACCTATTGGTAGCTGATAGCCTGGATCAAATAATAGAAAACGATTTATTTCAAAAATAATTTCCCAAGGGGATGAAAATAGAAGATGGAGTAGGTATTAACCTACGAGTTCTATAAACACTAACTTTGATAACATGCCAAGGTTTTAATAGGGATTGGCTTGAGCTGCTTTTGAAAGCCAATACAAATATTCCCCGTATCATGGTCGGCCTTATCACGCGTTAAGTGACAAGATAGAGCGTCCGTCTCGTTCCATCGAACGGTGTCAGCCAGTGACGGACGCTCTATCTTGTCACTTATCGCGTGATAAGGCCGACCATGATACGGGGTCTGAACTGCAAGCCAGTAATATTGGAATAGACACAGGCTATATTCACAGGTTCACTAACACATTCACTGCCAAGAATCGCTACGCGCTACGCTCGTAGACCACCCCGTGGTTTTTCTCGTATGTAGCGGAAAGCGATTACGGCATAGGCGCTTGCTAGGTGTGTTCCTGTCAGTGAAAGTGCTAAGTGTCCAAAATATCCTAGGGAGCCCTTATGTTTGTCTGGCTCTAACCTTCGACCAAAAAAGTTCTGAAGTCACTCAAAGTAAATAATAGTTCGATTGAATGCCGCTCGATTAAGTCCGCAGTAAGCTCGGCCGAAATTCACCTTCCTATTGAAACGTAGTTACGCTCTCATTTTAAAACTACGTATTGGATTGTGGCGAAACTTTGCATATACATTGATATGCGGTATATCTATATCTGTAATTAGTTTATATGGTTCCAGTGTATAAAACAAACAGAATACAGCAAAAACAAGTTTTGTATGAAAAACGTAAATTCGCTGTATTTTTTTACTATGGTATCTGAAGCTACATAAACTAATTACAGACAATAGATATACCTCATGTCATTGTATGTGCAAAGTTTCGTTACAATCCAACACGTAGTTTTAAAATGAGAGCGTAACTACGTTTGTATAGAGAATCGAGCTTACTGCGGACTCTTAACCACTTTTTATTATTTGACGACTGAAATATAATTTTGTATTGTTACAGGATGAGCGGTTTAACCACGACATCGATCAGCAAACGGGATACAAGACGAGATCGTTATTATGCATGCCCATCAAGGACATCAACGGGGAAGTCATTGGGGTCGCTCAGGTTGGTACGCCCTATTTTATACCACGTTGGTGGCAAACAAACGTACGGGCCGCTTGATGGTAAGCGATTACAGTAGCCTGGACGCTGAAAACTCTAGGGAACTCGCATGCGCGTTCACGACCCTTTGAAACCCTTAATTTAGTTTAACTGTCCCGGTGTCTGTAATGAAATCTTGCAAGCTAATTTTGACCCACTTCCCGGTTTCCGATTGAGCTGAAATGTTGTGTAAAGGTATAGTTTCGATGTCGATTCAATATTATGGTACCAGCGAGAAAATTCAGTAAACTTACTCGTACTGACGCAACCCCGCCGAGCGTAGCGTGTAGTGATTCTTTGCAGTGAATGTGTTTCAGTTGTGCAATAATAACATATTTTAAGTTTTTCTGATATCTAACTGCATTTTACAAAGACTATTTGCACTTAGTTTGCGTTTAAATTGTTTTGCGCACGCACTATATAACTTTTATACAAATAGAGTAGTATATTTAACTAAATATTTAGCTGATATACTTCTGTAAATACATTATCATGATGTGATTACAAAACAGACGGGACGAGAAAATGAGCCTTCGGTAAAACATGAAATTAAAAAAGTTCCCCCCGCCCTTATCGTAATAAGATTAAATATTCCGAAGATATTAGCGAATGCCCCTTGAAAATGTTGGCAAAGTTGGAATTATTTCGTAGCATCCGCCTGTTGCCGATGGAAAAAAATTGATTCTCACATCAAGCGTAAATAAGTGACGTAATTTTGGCCGATTGATTTTCGCCCTGAATTTTTTGAGGATTATACCTTGTTTGTATGCTCTTGCACGGTTATCCACAAGACGGCGTGAGAGCTGTGTTGCGGCTAGATAATAGGCTATCCGTCTCTTTCCTAGTGTTCTGATTGGAAAGGGACGGATACTCTATCTCGCCGTGACACAGCTCGTGCACCTGTTTGTGATAACCCCGTTGGTATCAAAGCTTCCGAAGTAAAGTAGAGAACTGTCGAGGTGACCTACTCGTAGCTCCGAAGCTCGCTTTCAATTAAAAAATAACACTACTTTTTAGAATGTAATCCCGACCATAAAATGAAAAAATGAAAAAGAATGAAAAATATTTATTAGTGTCTTACATGTTGAAAATACATTAATGCAGCACGCAGGCCGCGCATCCTGCGCAGGCGCCACCAGTAGCTCCACGTTGCGGGTCTCTAAAGGTTGGAGAACCTCCCTTTAAGCATAAATTGCTTGTGTCAGGAGACCCCGCTCTAACATGTTCTGTATTTATGAATATTTACACCAAATGTCAAATCTCGTCAAAATAAATATTATTTGTAAAACGCTGTAAAGGGCTTCCTCCTTGATAACGAGTCACCGTCGACTAGCTAGCTTATATAAAGCTTTAAGGATAAGTACTCACCTACGAGCATGCCTAATTGTTTGTTGTTGTTAAGTTAAATGCATGACGCAAGCACTTTATTATACACAGAAACTGGTTAAAACCATGCACATGTCATATAAGAGGCAAACTCATAAGAATTTAAGTGTAAATCTCATTATAAAACGTTAAATTTAAGTAAATAGGTTACTATAGTATAAAACATGAGCGTTTCGTTAATGTATAATATGTAATTAAATAAAATAAATAAATAAATATTAGGGGACAATCTTACACAAATCGACCTAGTCCCAAACTAAGCAAAGCTTGTACTATGGGTACTAGACTACGATAAACATACTTATATAGATAAATAAATACTTAAATACATAGAAAACATCCATGACTCAGGAACATATTCGTGCTCATCACACAAATAAATGCCCTTACCGAGATTCGAACCCAGGACCTCTTGCTTCGTAGGCAGGGTCACTACCAACTAGGCTAAAGCGGTCGTCCGCAATTGCTTCTTTTTGAATAAATAAATTTTAAAAAAAGCCCTGTGGACAGCAAATTATATATAAAATAGTCGTTCATGGCCTGCCAACCGTCCAGCAAATAACTAACAACAATATCGACCCCAAAAACAGTAAAAGGTAAATGAATATTTCCAGCTACTTTGCCATTGACAAGCTTGGCTGTTCAGTCTAATAGGCAGTCAAGACCATCGTAACAAATGCATTAAGTATGTCTAATAGTGAAAGGGTAGTTTTTGTAGTAATCAGTATTTTATTTAGTTAATGAGAACACCTAAAATGTGACAGTAAATTCCCAATGTTCCCGGGAATATTCCCAGTTTTTTTTTTTTCTCTTTATTTAAGGAGCTTGTCACACAGGTGATCATGTCGCTCCGTTATAATCAACATAACATATTTTTCTTAATTTTGAATTATTCTATTGTTAACACATTTTCGAGCTAACTGCCGTGGCCGCGTCTGACAACGGGGTAGCCAGAGCACTATTGCAGGTCCCGACATCATAGCTGGTGTTAACTGCCAGACATCTTCTGACAGCTTCGTTTCGGACACATTCCATTATAACATGGTATACATCTTCTGGAAGATCACATTCATCACAATTCGGAGATCCCACTTTTCCCATCAAATGGCCAAACTTGTTTAATGGTATATGTCCGGATCGCAGTCTCATCATCAATACTAAGTCGCGTCTACTTAACGGACAATCTATCCAAGAAGTTATCTGAGGATGAGGCTGAATCGTCTTATACCAAATGCCTTTTTCTTTTGATCTCTTATCAAAGTATTCTTTCCATAACGAATATGTTTGCCGTTTTACTAAAGTAATACAGTCAGAATAAAAAGGTAATATGTTACACTCAACACCCTCACAACAAGCTTGCCTGGCCAGGGTGTCCACGGCTTCATTTCCGCTAATACCCACATGAGATGCGATCCATTGCAGCACTATGTGCTTACCCTCTGATTGTGATTTGCTGATAAGTTTTAAAATGGTGTAGGCAATCGGGAGACCTCGAAAATTCGAGGTGCACCGAGCCACGTGTTGGAGCGCACTCATGGAGTCCGATAATATAACAAACTTATCGCAATCTATTGATTGAATGTAAGACAGGGCCTCGGCGATGGCAATTAACTCTGCATGCATGATAGAAATTTCACTATTTATGTGTAGCTTGAGTGATGTGTTCGACTGTGGATCATAAAACGCAGCACCTAAGGCGCTTTTTTCTTTTGAACCGTCTGTGTATATACAATAAACACCAGAATAATGTGATTGCAAAAAATCATCTACTGCAGTTTTTAGGACGATTTTGTTATAGGTACGCTTTGATTTATTGATTGACGTAATGTTAAGCTTAATAACTTTGGAAATATTCAACTTATTCATCCATCGATCCAAAGTAAACATTTCGAGTAACTTGCTAGAATGCAGTGGGGTTAATCTGTACCTGTTATGTATAGTAAGGAGAAGCGGTTTTTTCTTTCGCAACGTATCACGTATCTGCATGGAATTGTTTAATTCCTCTATAATTTTGCTAGTTACATTATTTTCGAATGACCTAGATTTTAACCAAAACTTGGACGCCAAATAAATGCGACGAATATGCAACGGGTGCACACAGAGCTCACATTCCATCACGTGTATGGGAGTAGACTTAATAAATCCGCCAATGGTTCTCAGTGCTTGATTTTGAATTTTATCGAGTTTATACAAATGAGACTCGCTGCTATCGTCATAAAGGAATGAACCGTAATCTATTCTGCTACGAATTATTGCAATATATAGTCTCCTTAGGTGTTTTGGGTGGACACCCCAGCCCGAACCCGATAAAACTTTAAGGATATTCAAATGTTTTTGGATTTTTTGTGTTAACTCGTTAACATGTTTCCCCCACCTAAGCGATCGATCCACCCAGATTCCTAAATACTTAACACAATCGACTAACTCTAAATTGTTACCATTAATTTTAATATTTACAGGATGTCTATTAATACCTTTTTTAAACACACATATTTTCGTTTTAGTTGTAGATATTTCAAGGCCAAGCTTGTTCAAATATTCACAAAATATGTCAAAAGAATTTTGTATCACACATTCAGCCTCCGCAATTGTTTTCTTTGTAACATATAAAATGAAATCATCTGCATATTGTGAAATAAACACGTCTCTGACCAATATCTGGATATGCATAGTATATACATTAAATAACAGAGGAGATATGGGATCTCCCTGAGCCAATATTTGCCCGACCAGTTGACCTTCTCAAAATGGAGTCATCAGTCTGTATTCTAAGAAACCTTTCTCTTAAGAAATTCCACAAATACATACAGATGTTACGACCCACTCTTAATTTATCGAGTATATCAAGTAAAATGGGTACATTTACGTTATTATAAGCATTGTCAATATCTATAAAACACCCCAGTGTAATCATATTTTTTGAAAATCCGGTCTGAATTCTACTTACTAAACTACACAGATTGTCCAAAGATGAACGACATTTCCTAAAACCGACGGTCTCTTCGGCAAACATCCCATTTTTTTCGATATACCATTCCAATCTTTTATTTATTACAGAGTGAAATATTTTACATAAACATGAAATTAAAGATATAGGCCGGAGAGAAGGGTTAGAGAACGGATCTCTTCCAGCTTTAGGTATTGGCACTACACTAATCTCTCTCCATTGAGTGGGGACGAATCCTAAGGAATAAAATGTATTGTACAATGATAACAGTATTAGTTTTCCGCATTTAGGAAGGTTTTTAATCATTGAAAACGATATATCATCACTACCAGGTGCGGTATCTTTCAGTTTAATGCACGACTCTAATTCGTGAATGGAAATCGGTTCATCCAAGACCGTGGTTTCGGATTCGAAAGATGGAGCCTGTGGGGGCGCGTAGGCCGGCGTCAGAGAACATAGAAGTTTGTGAGATTTCTCCTCGCTAACATGAGGTCGCGGAGACCTATAGCCTTTGAGCCACCTCATCCGAGACCATACGTCAGCGGCTGATGACGATTCGCTTATGGAGTTACAAAATGATTGCCATCCCTCACTTCTACGGGTTCTAATACGTTTCTGAGTGTCTCTTATCCTAACTTGGAGATTCTCAAGATTTTGTGGTGTAGGATTTCGTCTAAACAAAGCGAGCGCTAGTCGTCTCTCAGCTACAGCCTTGGATAATGACTGATTCCAGTAAGATTTTGGTTTGAATGTTTTAGCGGGGTCATTGTTGATCTTTATGTATGGAATACAAAGATTAGCAGCTTCATTTATACAGTCCAAAAAAAGGTTATACCTGTCCTGAGGCGATTCAGGTGAATGCAAATCACTTAACTTATTTTCTAAGTACGATCTGTAGTCATCCCACTGCGCTCGACTGAAGTTTCTCCTCCGAACATTGGTAGCACTAGTATTAAAACTTGTTGAAATCCTTATAATTAGATGGTCGCTGCCTAGTGACTCCTTCATAACACTCCAGTTAAGAGACAAATATAAATCAGATGATACAATGGATATATCTGGACAGGATTCCTGTAATACTCCATTCACGAGGCGAACCCTTGTATGACTGTGGTCATTAATACTAACTAGGTTAAAGTCCATAAGCGAGTCAAATATTTGGTTACCTCTTGCATCTGTTTTGTGTGACCAGCTAGTGTGATGTCCATTGAAGTTTCCCATGATAATCGCCTTATGTTGCACTATTGAAAAAATTAAATCCCAATCGCGCTGATGAGTCACTACGGACGAAGGACAGTACACAGAAATAACGTTTTGAATTTGATCACAGTTAAACAGTTTTACATGGACAACTTGTATACCTGGGTTGGGGCTATGTAGATGACGCTGTTCTGACTTAATCGATTTGTGTGTGAGGATCGCGACTCCACCGACCTATCAACCCTATACACAGTGTAGTTACTAATTCTAAAATCGCTGCCCGTATCTAACCATGTTTCACTTAACGCCGCTATGTGTATCTTCTCCTGAATTAGTATATTTTCGAACGACACTAATTTTGGTTTGATACTGTTTGCGTTCCACTGCAATAAGTTAAGTCGGCACTCTCTGACGTTACTAGCCATCTGGGGCGGTAACAAAAGCTTTTAAAATCGACGCATCAAATATATTTTGCATAAAAAAGGATAAAAGCCATTCTAATCCTGTTTGTACACCTCGTTTTATTTTTTCAGCAATCGTTAAATTCTTCATGAATACGATGTCTTTTAATTTTTTCATTAATGCAGTGAATTTAAGTTCGTCTTTATTATCGATTCCGTTGGCCTCGTCCGCTTTTGGTGAAATATCGGGGTCCCCAGTCTGCATGTTTGATAAACTGTTGCCCGGAAGATCTTCAGTTACGTTCACTTCCATATGATTTGATGAAGGCTTCTTGATTTTATGGCGTCTTTGTCTATTTGGAGGCACAACTGGAACATAATTTTCAGCCGGTGTGTCGATATGAACTACTGCTTTTGTTGTGACCACCTTAGCAAATGATGGCTGGATGATTGGAGCTGTCACTGAAGGGTGTTCAGTAGTGGTCATATTCTCAACTGTCCTCAGCGTAAGAGGGAAGTCTGTCTGATTCATGGATGGTGGCGGCGCGGTAAGGACAGGTATATACTTCGTTAACGCTTGTTTATATATACAGTTCCATTCGGCCATTATTTTCCTTATTTTCCTTTCCTTAACGTAATGTGGACAAGTTTTGTCAAGAGCCATGTGATTTCCCGAGCAATTGCGACAGGTGTATACAGTCGTTTCACAATTCAAGTGGTTGTGTCCACATTTAGGGCAAGTTGGTTTTTTAGAACATGTCTTCTTTGAATGACCAAATCTCCAACAGTTTGAACATTGCGACACAGGGAACAAATACGGTTCAACCTTGACTCGCAAGTCATGTATGTAGACGTAAGGTGGTAGTGAGGCACCTTCAAAGGCGACTCGTATGGTCTCACTGTCCCTCCATCCTGACTCCTCCTCTGTACTCTTTTTACTTAACCTTTTTACTGACACTATTTCTATTTCACTAATCATATTTTCCATCATTTCTTTTTCTTGTAAACCCAAGTCCGCCTCCCTAATAATGCCATATGACAACCCAACCTCGTATGTTTTTTGGCATCGCCATCCCAACTCAGGCTGTTTAATAGCCACACATATAAGCCGCTCAACACTAGTCTCATTCTCAAACTGGACAAGTACTTTATACGAATTAATGTACTTCACACGAATTATACCCGAAATATCGTGACTTTTTAGTAGCTTTGCCAGCGCAAATTGTTTCGGCAGCATATCTTTACCAGTAATGCTTATCTCAGTCAGCTCGGTGCCTACTGGCAAATCCGAGTTATAAATGTTATAATTGACACGCCGTTTTGGTTTTTTTTTGATGGTCCACTCCTCATCGGAGTCTCTGTTCCTTTTTGTTGAGTAAGCGTCCTCCTCCATCCTATCCTTAGATTGTGTTAGGTCTTTTACTAAATTCGATTCACCGCACTCGTTTGCCATTGAGTCACCCTCGCCTTCCGTATTATTTTGTATTGTGTCCACTGATTCACGTCGTTCACCTAACTGAGAATCGTTATATTCATTTGTAAATTCCTCTGAGACTCCATTCTGATCTAAACCTTCTGACATTGTCAATAAGGTTCATATCCGCCCCTCGGCATAACAAGCCGGATCGAGGTATGTCTAACTGAATGATATAACAAGTAAACAAAGTGATTAGCAACAATGCACACGTCTTAACCGAACAATAATGCCGGCAAAACTGAATTATTCCCATAGTTGAAATAAAACAAATTTTAGAAAAGTACTTCCTTAATTAACAAAAGGCCGGCCAAGTGCGAGTCGGGACTCGTGCGCGAAGGGTTCCTTACCATCCTACTAATATTATAAATGCGAAAGTTTAGATGTTTGGATGTTTGTTACTCAATCACGCTTAAACGGCTGAACCGATTTGAATGAAATTTTGCACGAAGATAGTTTATAGCCTGGATTCAAATATAGAATCTGAATCTGAATCAGAAAATATTTATTGTTTAACTGTGTACATATAGGATGAACAAATTTGAAAAGTATCAACAGTTACCTGTTACAGGCATACAATAATAAACTTACGACTAAACTGACAAATTATACATTAATGATTTGATACTTGGTATTTATAATTAAAAAAATCCTTTAAATTGTAAAATACTCTTTCAATAAGCCAATTTCGCAAATAAGTTTTAAATTTATTTCCATGCAACATTTTAATTTCTACAGGAAGTTTGTTGAAGATTCGTATAGCGGAAATGAAAGTACTGTTTTTATACATCGTATTATTCACTCTTGGAAGTAGTATGTCGTATTTGTATTGGGTTCTTAAGTTTTTTCTTGATGCTGTTTTTTCCATAAAAAATTCTGCATTGTTTTTTACAAACTCACATGATTCTAAAATGTAGATAGAAGTAAGTGTGAGAAATTTCTTTTCTCTAAAAACATTTCGCAGTGAATGTCGAACATGCAGTCGGTATATGGTTCTGATACATCTTTTTTGGAGGATAAAAGTAGACTGAATATCAATTGAATTTCCCCAGTAAATGATTCCATATGTGAGTATAGGATATACATTTCCAAAATAAGCATTCCTGACAATGTTTTCGGAGCATGTCTCAGATTCACATCAAAATGGATAGAGCATAGCAGTTGCTTGAAATATTTTAATTAATAATTGCAATATGGGTCTTTCAGTTTAAGTGTGAATCAACAGTTACCCCTAAGAACTTTATTCTATTAACGACTTCTCGGCTTCAGAAATATTGAAACTAGAAGGGGCAGTTCTTTGATTTCTAAATTGCACTAATTTAGTTTTGCCCAAGTTTACTTTTGAATTTAATGTTTTTAACCATTCCACAAGTTTTTTAAGTGTACCTACAGTTTATGTTTCCTTCCATAGAAGAAATATTTGAATTAGCATCTGAAAATAATACAGTGTCATCATGAGCGAATAAAACACAAAGTTCCTTGACAATCATCGGAAGGTCGTTAATATATATTAGGAACAAAAGGGGGCCAAGTACCCTGAGGCACCCCTAGTTTCACTGGCTCAAAATCTGATTGATACTGTTCTACGGTTTTGTTTTCTTCGCAATATTTTGAAATTATTGTCGCTTGTTGTCTAATACATAAATAGCTTTCAAACAAATGTAGTGCATGCCCTCTTATACCGACGTTTTCCAACTGTTTTAGAATTATATTATGAATAACACAGTCGAAAGCCTTCGACACGTCCAAAAATAAAGCAATGCAAGTCTTCCTTTCATTTACTTTGTCCCAAATGTCTTTGAAGATTTGAAAAATGGCAAGGGAAGTAGATTTACCCTTTTGGAAAACGAATTGATTAGGATTTAATATTTTATTACTATTTAAACAGCTTGGTTATATTATCAAATAATAGCCAACTCATTATTCTGAAGAAAATAAAACGCCAACTGACTATAAAGTGGCGGATAATCCGTCAGTTGGTCACCAACCAAGTGCGCTTATTGATGACGCCTGTTGGATATGCCGTCTAATCATCTCTTATTTATAAGTTATCGCTCGGACGAAATTTGGTCATGAAAATCTGTTGCTAGCTTGCGGTCCGCAAGCTAGCAAGTATAAAACTATAGACGTACTTGTAAAACATGTACACCTAGCACAAAAACGTAGTTTTTAAAAAGTCATTTTATTCTTCGGAGTAATATCAATTGTAACTAATGTTAATTCAAATTTTAATTTGCCCAATCTGTATGGCAATACTCCCCTGATTTGGGAATATTCCCGGAAACATGGGAATATTCCCGGGAATATTCTCCTGAGGAATATTTCCGCTCCCGGGAATATTCCCACGGCACATCACTAATCCAGAGTTACCATCAACCAGAAGTTATTTGATAAACATCTCCAAACGTTTGTCGAATAACTTGGAATAAATATTTTGTCCCAGCAGCTAAGTTATTCTGATATTCACTCGCAGACTAAAAAATGTATTCACAGAGAGAAAGGTTAATTAGAAAAGTTGGGCCACGCCAAAAGACCGTGTGATAAATTTTAATTTTTTTTCGTTCGTTTCAACAATGCTCAATGACTCCCTTACTCTATAAACTCATCACTTTATTAAACACTCAACGTTTTAAAGTTAGACAAAGGTAATTCATTATTAAAATTGTGGTAATTTCTGATTTTGGTACTTTTTGTGTAGCTGTAGGTTGTTGTACAATTTGTGTCATAATAGTCCCCAGGCCAGGCAATTTTTGCTTATTTTTTTCCCGGGAATAATTTGTAAAATGGTTCAGCAAGCTGTATCATGAAGCCCCGTGGACGTCAGCTGCAGCACCGTTGACCGTTGGGTTTGACCCGCGGCAGCCTTCCAAACTCGTAGATATTTTTTGTCATGTCCTCTAGCTTGGTTATATTATCAAATAATAGCCAACTCATTATTTTGAATAAAATAAAACGCCAACTGACTATCAAGTGGCGGATAATCCGTCAGTTGGTCACCAACCAAGTGCGCTTATTGATGACGCCTGTTGGATATGCCGTCTAATCATCTCTTATTTATAAGTTATCGCTCGGACGAAATTTGGTCATGAAAATCTGTTGCTAGCTTGCGGACCGCAAGTTTCGCGGAATTGGATTTGTTTTGTTTGAAAGATAAGATTACACAGCGACTTTTTACAGCGATACTAATGCCCGGTTCCCCGGGTGACGGGTTATTTGTCTTCAAGTGAATCCCTGGCTCTACTTGGCTTAATCGGCATGCCCAAAAATGGTCTTAGGGACAACCTACAAAGCGGCATTTTACCATGTATTACTTTCATAATCAAAGGTCGTTTCCAGGTGATAAACAAGCAAAATGATGGCCCCTTCACCGCGAACGACGAGAAAGTGTTCTCATCCTACCTCCAATTCTGCGGCATCGGTCTGCGGAACGCGCAGCTGTATGAGCGCTCACAGCTGGAGGTGAAGCGTAACCAGGTGAGAATTACTTCTTCACCTTGAAGCGTAACCAGGTGAGAATCACTTCTTCATGGTGAAGTGTAACCAGATGAGAATCTCTTTTTTATTGTGAAGCGTAACCCAGTAAGATTCACTTCTACAACCATGAAAAAGCCAAGCAATGAAGAGATTACTCAACTCAGGAGTTTTGGCGACCTTACTCTAGATAATGTACTCAATATTATATCACTTATTTGGTTTCGGTATTATGTAACGCAGATGTATCAGACTTTCCCTGTCTACTGCCAAAACCTCACCTGCCTGAAAAAAAAAATTTTTTTTGGCCTGTTTATTTTTAGTTAGAATTTCGGTGACATGGTGGGTTACGTTTAGTTCAATCTTTACTGTTTAAGATTATTTACTAAACTTTAAACATTAGGGAATAGGCACGCAGCGTTACACACGGGTGTGGTCGCTCACTTAACATACCTCAGAAAACATGTCGTAACGTTAATAATGTAAACGTCTGTAACAGGTGCTGCTCGACCTTGCACGAATGGTGTTTGAGGAGCAGAGCACCATCGAGCACATGGTGCTCAGGATACTCACACACACGCAGAGCCTCATACGGTGTCAACGAGTGCAGGTAATTGTTATCCCTTTAGTAAAGTTATGGTGTAACCCTCGATTAGTTAGCTTGGCGTTTGAGTGTTTTTTTCTGCAATAAGGGGAGTGGAATATGCTCCTCTAAGTTTTGAAGTATCAGAATAATATTTATTGCCACAAAAAAATCTTTAAAACGGAATACAAATAATAAGGAAAAACAGAATTAGTGGACAATGGGCCGCAGTCTTAGCATGTGCTGGGCGAGCGCTGGTTTTCAGACTGGTCCCGAGAAATCGGTCAATCGCAGGCTAAGAAATTACTGTGCTTAGATATATCTTTACAATGCCTACAGAAATATTGTAATATTCACAGAGGAAGAAAATAATACCAATTAACAACAGGTGAAGCAGGTGACCGGGTCAGGATGAGTTTTCCGCGAGAGATGTGAAATATACGGAAACGTAGCTTCGCACAGCTATAGGGGATAATCAACCCTAAACTTAAATAACGACGTAGTAACTGCTTTAAAAAGAAAATATTTTCTATTCCAAGTTAAACGGTTTTATTGTAAGGATCCTGATAAGAACGAATAGGTAGGTACCAGTTATAACACCAATCTTCTTATCAATTTAGGGTATCGATCAGGTTAAAATAAAATCACTGAAAGAAATTTCTTTGAAAGGATACTCATTCATATTTGCCATTACATTAACTGACGTCTGACCCAAGGCAAAGCTTCAATATATATAAACGTACATTTGCTTTCGATCTAAGAATGGCATGAAGTAAGCGAAGAAATAGACACAGATCGATCCAGTTTTCAACTTTGAACGTGAGATACATAAAATTGACGGGCAGGTGAAACATTTTTACGAGAAAAACTTTTTCAATAGCAAGTCTCTCAGCCCTGTAATTAGCAACCGACCCTTACGCAACAGACCTTTTTTCTGAAATGGAAACAATCGCATGTAACATTACAAGGTCCAATGAAAAGGTTTGGAATTAAATAAAATCGGATTGCGTGGGTAAATATTTGAAATAAGTTTTTTTGTAGTCATGTTTCAGCAAAGAGCAAATGCTATTTTTGGATTGTAGCTTGAATGACTTTGTGTAAAATAAGGTGTTGTAGCAGGGGCGGACCTTTTTCACAATTTTACCGATAAAACCCGGTAACATACAAGGTTAATTTATCTTGTAAGGAGAGATAACAGGTGCTTAGGATAAAATCTGTGTTTCAAGACACTGCGAGAAAATAAAACGCAAGTCATATTTGCGACTTCAATAGGGCACACACTAAATAAAATAATAAATCATACCATATTTTTTCGAAAAAGGATTAATAATGTAGTCAATCAAATGGAGAAAAAAGCAATGCTAAATAATCAGATTTCAATCAGGTTAAATAATCACAAAGTTATTAGTGTCCAAAGTTTTAAGAGAGGGTATATTCTGTCCCTTTTCCGCAAAACGCGCCTTCATATGAAACGGTTGTCATTTAATGACGCTCGCAGATTGTGACTTCACTAACTGCGAGCGTTTTCTCTCTCTAACAAGCAATATTAAAACGGTTGTATAGCTTCTTAATTCTTCGAGATGGGATTTTCCTCACGGCACATTTTTTTGCCTTCTTGCTTTTTGTGTTATAATAAATTTTGAGTCTGTTGAACAATTTCAAATTAAGAACATTATTTGACCCGCCTCTGCTTGTAAAAGAAGTAAAAATTACATAAAATAAACGTATCGTTTATAGTGAGAAACATCGTGCAATAGATAAGGCGACTTTGTTACTACTTCTTGAATATGTTATCTATGTTACGGAATTGCTAGGTCTGTTATGTTTAGCCGGAATCCTACAGTTATGTGCGACTTAGCATACGCTGTCAGCCATGCCCTTAGAACTCGACGCAAACATATTCTTTCCAGTATTCGAATTAGCATAATCATTATTCTTCCTACACATTTTATCCAAACGCTCGTTTTGAACGTCGACGCCAGTCTGGGATAAAAAAACGTAATCTCGCGACTTGAATCCGAGGCATCCTTAATTAGAGCGTATGATTTTGTCAGAACCATTAAATTTAGCAGACAGTAGGAGCATAGAGAGAATGTTAGTTATTTTATGCGCTACGTGCGCATATTTCATTCCGCATGTACGAATGCCTGGGTGCTATTTGTGATGCACAACCCTCCTAGTAGCGTATAATAAACTTACCGTTATAAATTATAATCTATTATATAAAATCGAAAAACCAGAACGGGAAAAAAACACGAAGGAACGAGCGAGATAGCGCCTTACAAAAAACACGATCTCCGGCGTCACGTTTCTCAAAAACAACGCAAGTAACATACAGTCAAGGAATTTAATTTACGACCCTTTTCGCAAAAATATTCTTTGTAGTCAACCTTAAGTGGGTCCTAAATTAAATTCCTTGACTGTACATACATACATACATACATACATACATACATACATACATACATACGTAGTACATACATACATACATACATACATACATACATACATTCACGCCTTTATTCCCAAAAGGGGTAGGCAGAGCACAAGAAACGTATGTTCCAGTGCCACTTTTAGCATAAATGTGGGTATAAAAGATCGACAAAATGTGATATTGCAGTGATAGGTTGCTAGCCCATCGCCCGCAACACACTTCAACCCTGGTCCCTTAGTCAACTTTTACGACACCCACGGGAAGAAAGGGGGTGGTGAAATTCTAACCCGACACCACACCGGTGCGAGAAATAAATTTTAGAATCAATTTTCTGGATATTACTTTAGAATAAGAGCATAAAGGTTCTGTTGCGTATTTTTTCTACAATCACGTAATGAAATCTCGATAACATTGAGCCGTCGGCCATTGTTCGGAAATGTTCGGCTAACGTTCGGATCGGTCTCGCTTGATACCTTACGTTTAAGTAGACGCATTTGGTCTCTAATAATAATACCGACCAATACATTCATATAATTCACTCACGCGGGTGGAGCCGCGGGCGCGTCTAGTATAATATATCAATCAACGACGCCTCTTTGAGTGGGAATTCATTATTTAAGTTGTCATGAGTGACACACGTTATAAAAAGTAACCTTGTGGCCTGAAAGTGAGGAGGGGTACTTTGCGTCAAATCCGGTAGGTAGTTCTGATTTTTTGCAGACTTGTTTATGATGTTGGCCTAATGAATAATCCAAGTTTGTGAACTCGAGCGCCGAACGCAACTTTGTCAAAAATCTATGGACTATTATTCAACATTTTACACTTAGTAGAACCACCAACACATTTTAGGACGTGCTCTTAAATAAACGGTATGTTAACGTTTGAAGTGTTAACCCCTTAAATGGGTAACGGCAACATATTTGCCGTCATAGATGAAATAAAAACGATGTATTCCGACTGATTTACGGTTTAAATTTAAACTTATCGACAGAGTTGTCAAATAGTCAAAGGGATTCAGCTTTTAAATCTACAGATAGAACGTTTATGTGTGTGTATTACGCAAATACATTTCATTGCACATTTTCGGATGTTGCGGGCCCATTCTCGCTCACTGGATTGGCCAAATAAAAGCGGTGGCAACGAGCCCGTATTAAATAGTTATAGGTAGTAGTATTAGAATCAAATGTCTCCATAAGCACTAACCTTTAGCTTTAAGTTTAGTTTATTTGTATCGTTTTCTTTTGTTACTAACAACTATGAAGTCCGTTCTTCGAATTAAAGATGTTTAATTATTATTTATTTATTAGCGAGGCGACGAACGCGTGGTCTATCTGACTCGACTACCTACTTATTTAAAATTTTCATGATCATCATACTGTTAAAATATAAATTTATCTCTTCAGTAGTTCACTCTTGACATAGTGGTCTTGGTTTCATGATGATGTGTGTTACTCGGGGTAAGCGGGTGGCCGCTTGCCCCCAGTAACACACATCATCATGAAGCTGCGCCACAAAACGACCACAGTCCAGTGTTCCTGTGACGCTGAAGACCGTAACAAGTGGTTGTTACGGTCTTCAGCGTCACAGGAACACTGGACTGTGGTCGTTTTGTGGCGCAGCTTTTAGCAAATCTGTCCAGCGCGTAGGAGAACGACCCCGTGACCGCTTTCCCTCTACCCATCCTTAGACAACGAGTCGTTCAATGAAGTTTTGGTTTGGAGTAATATACCCAAAGTATGTAAGTATTCATATTTGCACAGTCGACGATAACTATTTATTTATTTATTTATTTATTTATTTATTTATTTATTTATTTATTTATTTATTTATTTATTTCCACACATACAATTATCATTACAGGCTGGGCCCAATGCGATAATGTAGCAACAAATTATCTATTAAAAATAAAATAACTACTTAGGTATCTATTCAATATAACAAAGAGTTAATAATGCTATTTTAGTGAATTCACTCATCGTACATGAGAATAGGTCTACATGCGTGGCTATGAGGTTCAGGGTACGCACGGCGCGCGTCATCGGCGCCTCGCGCAGCAGCTTGGTGCGCCCGCGCGGCACGGCCAGCAGCCCGGGCTGACGGCGCGCCGCGGTCGTGCGCGGAACACAAATACCCACCGACCCCAATATATCCGCATTGTATATCTTACCCCTAAGCAGCTTAAAGATATATGTAACGAGTGCTAGCTCCCTTCTGACTTTCAGCTGATTGTATCCGACCATGCCTAAAATAAAAAATGTCGGATACATCAGCGGATAAAACGGGTATACGCCATATTGCCTCATATACATATACCTAATAAACTTATTCTGTATCCGCTCTAACATAAGAATATACTTTGCTTCGTGTGGAGCCCATATTTCAGCATTGTATTCTAGCTGGCTTCTAACCAACGCATTATACAAAGATGTTATAGCCTTCATATTTGTGAATCCATTAGCCATCCGTAATACAAACCCTAGATTCCTGAATGCTTTTTTACAAATTTTTGAAATGTGATTTCGAAACGTTAACTCAGTGTTAAAACTAACTCCTAGATCCCTTACTTCTGTGACTCTAACCATTAAATCTCCATCTACCTTATAGCTATTTTGAATGGGTGTACGTGCCCGAGAGAAAGAGATAGTCATACATTTTTTGGTATTAAACTGTAAAAGATTGTTCTTGCTCCACTGTACAACTCTGTTGATATCCGCCTGCAACGTTTCACAGTCATCCGCACTATTGACCGCCAGGGACAACTTAAGGTCATCTGCAAATAATAAACACTTGGCATCTTTTACTGTTTTAGGCAAGTCGTTTATCATTAATTAAAATTCGAGAGGCCCCAAATTGCTACCCTGACTTACGCCTGACCTCGTAAAATAAGGTTTCGATCTGTGCCCTTCATATTCTACATATTGCCGTCTGTCCCTCATATAGTCTGCAAAAAAATTAAGTAAGTGTGGGGTAAAACCGAAGCCTGCCAACTTTGACAGCAACACGTCGTTATCGACGAGATCGAAGGCTTTTTTAAAGTCAAAGTAAGCAGTGTCGGCTTGACCCCCACTATCTATTATAGGTATTATCTGCGCTACGTGACTCAGAAGATTGCTGGCCGTACTTCGTGTCGGACGAAACCCGTGTTGCGCATCCGCGAGCTGCGCACTCACCTGCTCATATACACGTTTGTGTATAGCCGATTCAAATACCTTTGCCGGTGTGGACAGAACCGCCACCGGTCTATAATCCTCTGCCTTATCTCCTGATCCACCTTTAGGTACCGGTATCACTCGAGTTATTTTCCAGATCTCTGGGAATACTTCTAGCTTAAGGCAGATGTTAAAGATGTGCAATAGCGGCTCCGCTAGGACTATTCTACAATCCCTAAATACGTACGAGGGAATACCATCCGGACCAGCAGACTTTTTTGGCTTAAGCAGTTGAAGGGCTCTCCGCACGTCCTGTATATCTAGCCTGTCAACCTGAACCCGCGCCGCGCTGTTCCCTGCGCCCGCTGCCACTATTGCGCGGCTTACCTCTAATTTTGGCTTCTCCACGCTGTACACGGAATGAAAAAACCTAGCAAATTCACTACTTATTTGTTCACTGGACAAAGGCTCTCCATTCATTAATATTGTTTTCGTTCCTCTGTCGCTTCTTTTAGATTTCATATAATTCCAAAATGATCTAGGATCTCTGAGCGTTTCTCTTTTTTTTTGCCACTAGTTTTCAAAATTAACCAAAAACCAAAATATCACTAAATATAAAGTTCATGAGCGATATTTGATAGAATATTTCATAACTTTACAGATTTTGACCGAGTAACCGCGTTTTAATAGGTTTTAGTAATGAAAAATCGCATAATATTGAGAGTAAGTAGAATATTGGTTCTTATTGTGTTACTTTTTCTTTGATTAATATCACAAAGAGGTGCACAATTTATGCCTTAATGTTGGTGTTTTATAAAAAAATACTATAAAAGTAATGTAATCATGTGAAAATATTCTATCAAATTATAAATTATCTTTGAAAATTTGGTACAGTTTTTTTTTTGTGTTACCTTGACCTAAAATTACCCTTATAGTTTATTTTCTATGTAAAGTAAGCATATCTGAATATTCTTTTGTATATTATATTACAATTGCATTTTCGTATGTTTTATTAGTAGCCGAATTATTTATTTTTATATAATGTAAATGAAATAAAACTAAAATAACGACGGTGAAAATGTTGGGACAGTAACAAAGAAAACCATTGGTAACCAAGGATGAAATGTAAGGCTAGGTGTATAATGTACGTCAATATTAAGTTTTGAACTATTATTTTGTCAAGAGGAGAAATAGATGAAATAAAATAACGATTGATTCGTACTATTTTTTTATTATTTACACCAAAAATAGAGCACATAGTAATACATAACCTTTGTAAAATCATACGAATTATTATTAGAGTTTGTGTGTTAATAAAAGGGTAAATGAGTTATTTAGGCTCCTTTTCACGGCTCATACGAAAAACACCGTGTAAGTACAGTCGACTACAAAGATGGGTAATGTAGCTTACTACAAAGGCAATAATGTGAAAATACTCAAATAACCAGTCTTACTCTCTCAAGACGTGTAACAAAAATATAACTCCTAAAAAGCATAAGATAGTAATCTTAACTTTACTTAAGTATTGAATACTCAACAATTATATAAACGGCTCTCAAAAACACAATTAACCAGTCTTACTCTCTTAAGACATCATAACAATAATATCTTATAAAAGAAAAGATGGTAATCTTAACAGTACTTATGATCGTCCAATAAACATGTCTTAAAACAAATAATACTATCAAGACAAATATCGAGGTAATTTAACAATTCTTACCTCTTTTTAGACTTACTGTCTCAGAAAATAGTGATTACAAAGATAAATCAAGTAAAGCTCAATCGTGTTCTAAACACAAATTATTCTACAACTCTCAATCATTTTCATTAAACAAAGGCAATAATGTGAAAATACTCAAATAACCAGTCTTACTCTCTCAAGGCAAATGCTGTAACAAAAATATAACTCCTAAAAAGCATAAGATAGTAATCTTAACTTTACTTAAGTATTGAATACTCAACAATTATATAAACGGCTCTCAAAAACACAATTAACCAGTCTTACTCTCTTAAGACATCATAACATAAATATAACTTACAAAAGAAAAGATGGTAATCTTAACAGTACTTATGATCGTCCAATAAACATGTCTTAAAACAAATAATACTATCAAGACAAATATCGAGGTAATTTAAAAATTCTTACCTCTTTTTAGACTTACTGTCTCAGAAAATAGTGATTACAAAGATAAATCAAGTAAAGCTCAATCGTGTTCTAAACACAAATTATTCTACAACTCTCAATCATTTTCATTAAACAAAGGCAATAATGTGAAAATACTCAAATAACCAGTCTTACTCTCTCAAGGCAAATGCTGTAACAAAAATATAACTCCTAAAAAGCATAAGATAGTAATCTTAACTTTACTTAAGTATTGAATACTCAACAATTATATAAACGGCTCTCAAAAACACAATTAACCAGTCTTACTCTCTTAAGACATCATAACATAAATATAACTTACAAAAGAAAAGATGGTAATCTTAACAGTACTTATGATCGTCCAATAAACATGTCTTAAAACAAATAATACTATCAAGACAAATATCGAGGTAATTTAACAATTCTTACCTCTTTTTAGACTTACTGTCTCAGAAAATAGTGATTACAAAGATAAATCAAGTAAAGCTCAATCGTGTTCTAAACACAAATTATTCTATAACTCTCAATCATTTTCATTAAACAAAGGCAATAATGTGAAAATACTCAAATAACCAGTCTTACTCTCTCAAGGCAAATACTGTAACAAAAATATAACTCCTAAAAAACATAAGATAGTAATCTTAACTTTACTTAAGTATTGAATACTCAACAATTATATAAAAGGCTCTCAAAAAACACAATTAACCAGTCTTACTCTCTTAAGACATCATAACTAAATATTATAACTCTTACAAAAGAAAAGATGGTAATCTTAACAGTACTTATGATCGTCCAATAAACATGTCTTAAAACAAATAATACTATGAAAACAAATACCGAGGTAATTTAACAATTCTTACCTCTTTTTAGACTTACTGTCTCAAAAAATAGTGATTGCAAAGATAAATCAAGTAAAGCTCAATCGTGTTCTAAACACAAATTATTCTACAACTCTCAATAATTTTCATTAAATGGCTTATACCTTTTTAACGATCGTGTAAGTTAAAATTGTAGTAAAATAGTTCTATAACGGAGACCTAGTTATAACTTTTATGAAACTACGCAGTAGGTAGGTACCTACCTAATTGTAACCTATACTAATTGTATATACCTACTACATAAAAAACAGCCATTTCAATTTGGGCACGTCGATTAAGGTTTTTTAAACACTAATAAACATTGCTGTTATCAACTAAAAACTTAATAGTAAACAAGCCTCAACTCTTTCAAGTCACAATAATAAAAAGAACACTTAGAAATTGAAACTATAGGTATAAGCGCATTTTAACATCAATTTTTATTCAACACAAGTTTTTAATTATAGCAGAACTCGCATTCATCAATGGGATAGTGATCGTACACTGTGTAATGTTTGCATGTCTGGCACCAGAAAAAGGAAGTTTTCATTAAAAAATCTAAATCTTTTTTATTCATATCCATCACAAAATGAGATGGAATAAGTGAATTCAATACGTTTGGCTTAGCACCACAACCGAAACAAGTCTCCCTCAAAATATAATGTGTTGACCACCAGGGCCAAACCATATCGCCCTTCAGGTATTTGTGGAAGTCCTTCTTTACAAAAACTTTATCAATATCAAAGTATACCACCATTTTTTAATTGAGCCAGTAGCTAATCTGAAATCAAAATCAAACATACTCTTATGTAGTACAACACCAGTAATTCTGCATATTATTTACGTATTTAATACACGTCTAGGACGGAGGCAATAATATAATAATGATTTATTGATAAGGCTTAGCCGTGATATTAAAACAATAATGTTAATCCTCCCCAAAACAAACATTACAAATGTAATCGAAAAAATTGGAACCTTCTGTACAAGCTGTGCAGTAGTATTTTTTGCATACCATACACTTCGCTAAATCATTTAATGATGAAGGATTTTTGCATTTATTGCATGTTAATTGTCTTTTTACAATGCAAGTTAAGGATTTGTTTTGAGATAGTCGTAGTTGCTTGTCAGGGACATTTTTCATGCTCATCAATATTTTAGAATCTGCCTTTACTTGATAATTTTTCGATTTCTTTAGCGAGCATTTTGGCTTATTTGTTTGTAATTTAGGTGTGTGGCCGAAATCCAATAAAGTCTTTGTCACGGTTGCCTTTGTTTTTATTGGAGCAGATGTCAAATCATCAATTTTATTCTTATTTTCTTTATTTTTTTCGTTGGTTGTTGTGTTGTAGCCTAGCAAGTCAATATTTTCCATTTTATTTATGTCAATTGGTTGAGGGAGATCGATATCCTCAAGACATAATACTGGCAAATCGGATACTGTGAAGTCAATGTCGGTTAACAAGCAATCGCCTATTATACTAACAGTTCTAGATTCCGGAATGTCTATAATTTCCGTTTCGTCACAGTTATTTTTGGTAATCTGGTTGGTTTTTATTGAATTTACAAATGTGTGCTTGAGTGGATTGTAACAATTACAAGGCATTTTATTTTTAGTGCAGAAACAACTCAGGATACGATGATGTATGTAGTTATCATTTGGTAAAGAAATAACCTGATGGATTTTCATCGTCCCTTTTACAGTCTTCTCATTTTTAGGCACAAGTTTTTTGATTATTTCAATTTCAGTTTCATTTATGAAGAACACATCAATAGATTTAACGGTAGATTTTAGAACCAAATTCACATCTGATGCAGATATAATGTCCCGTCCGTAAGAAACTTGTCTGTCAAGAGCCCTTTTTACAACTCCTCCTATAGCATCAGCCACACCCTTTCCGTGACCACTCTCAAAAAACGACCACGTGATATCAACATTGTAATGCGTCGAGAAATAATTTATTAAATAAAAATTGTTTTTTTGTCGGTACTGGGAACTGGGTCCGTCTGAAAATATATGAACTCTCTTAAGCGTCTGACCGGGAATTAATGTCTTACCTATTTCTATGACTGGTTTCAGGTGAGCCCATATGGCATGTGGCTGATGCTCATTGGAGGGTGAGACGGAACAGAATGATTTTTGCCCTCCTTTAAAAAAGATGACGCCAGTGTGCAAAGTTACTTGCGATTTTGACGCCCCAAAATGCATGGACTGCACTTCTTCATTCATTTTGCATTCATAGTTCTGCGAAAAATCACAGTGTATAGCTAGTTCGTCATCATATAAGTTTTCAATGCATGTTTTGTAGCAATGCGATTGATGGCACATATTAAAACTATGTATTTTAAATCCTGCAATATCAGATTCAAAAAGTTTTATTAATTCTTGAACTGTGCCGTTCTTGGTTGTTTTTACAGTTTTTTTAGTTTTAATTTCTTGCTCACCATCTTGTGTATTTTTTTTGTATGAATGGTTTACAGTTTCCCACATTTGCCAAGTAATATTTTGATCTGGTAAAATGTTGTTTAAATCATATTTAAATGTAATATTGCTACAGTTATTACATTTGCCATGCATGCAGTCCATTGATTCAACGTTACAAGTAACTTTATTCAAAAGATCTTGGGTATTAAAAAAATCTATGACTTTGTGACGTCTAAGTGCATTTATTTTGAAAATCATGTTTGAGTGCTTAGCGCAAAGACACGTGTTTCGGTTGCTGAGGCTTGGTGTTAAAATATAAAAGGGTTTGAATCGGCAAAATGTTGAAAATGCAGCAACACCACCTTCAGTTTTAAAATTCTCATATAATACTCGCAGAGAGTTATTTAAATATCTTATTTGCTGTTTATTTTTTTGGAGCGTTCTACATTCTCGTTTTCCCGCTGTGGGCCTGCTTACATCATCGCGGTTGAAAAAATCTATGATAGTTTTTCGGATTCGTGACAAGGTTTTCATTGATTTCGTTTTCCTTATTCGTACACCCATTTTTCCTGAGATCCATGTCTGTGCTTGATTATTAATGACATCTTTAGTTTTTGCTATTTTCTTTATGAGTGTTCTTTCTTGATTATTTTCACAATTTTTATATGTTACTTTTAAAGAAGCTTCCAGAACTTCATTTCTAACTTTCAGTTTATCCAATTCTGTTTCTACTTTCTCCTTTTCTTGTGTCATAGATTGTCGTAACCTGTATAACTTTTTTCTCGTTGCTTCGTATGCTCGTTCTAAATATTTTGTACGTTTTTGTGATTCATCCAACTCTGCCCTCAATTTATTTCTTGAGCTTCGTAGGAATCTCGTATATCTTATCAGTTTTTTCAATTTTGTTTTAGGTAAAGTTGTCTCTGTCGATGGTGAAGACGACATCCTCGTTGACTTTTCAGGCGACATTCGTACTGCACAAGTTTCAACAGTTGTCGTCGGAGAGCTTGATATATTCGCACTTTGTTTACTATTTTTTTAAAATTTCTGTAGTTTTTTTTGCTCTTTCCATTTATTTCGAATATTTTTTTTTTCTGTTTCTGTCATTTCACTTATTTTTTTATATTTGTATTTTGACTTCATCCTCTCAAGATTTTTTTTCTTTTGTTCTTCAAGCTTTTCTGGATTTTGTGATTTTAACCGCTCTCTGTAGCGTCTCATCTTTTCAGCCCCAGACATAGGTTGTGACATTTTTCTAGCCCTGTACAACAATGAAAACTAGCCTTTATAATTTTCCTCTTAGTGTAACATAGCTTTCCTTTGATATGTTACCACGCGAAAGTAACACAAAAAGAAGTCACACAACACGTGGTCAATGTTTTTAATAAAATATTCTGGGCTTATTTTATGGAAAATGTTCTATGACTTTATATCAAACTGTTCGGAACAATATTAACTATCCTAAAAAGTAACCAAATGTAAGTACATTATTAAACTTACCTCGTAAAATCACTAACACAATAGGAAACAATATTGGTCACAACAAGTACGCACGTGCTCTCGTAAGTTTTTCTGAATGACAACTGACCGCATTAAACATGGCCGCGTGACTTGTCATTTGTGAGGGTTGCCCGTCGCGAATAATAACAGTCTTGGTAGTTTTTTACTTTATTTAAGCTAGTAAAATGGGTAACACAGTAGGAAATTACTTTTTGGAACTTTTCCTGGGACAAGACTTAAAAAATAATTTCTATCATATTTACTGGTGTTAACTCAACAAAGTAGATGAAAAATGAATCTTAATACTACTTAGCATATATTGCAATTCTAAAGTTCATATAGGTTTATTGACCGTCATGAAGATATTTGAATGTAAAGTTATGAATTTCAATATGGGACAGTCGTTTTTTCATACTTGGAAAAAGTAGAGGTTTCGTTTTTTAATAAATTTTAAATAAAAGCCAAGCTTTTTTTGTATTGTTATAATATTTTTAGTGTGCAAATAAAACGATGAATAAGTAAAAAATACAAACTTCTTAACTTATATACATGAAGTATTTCCTTTTTAAATGCAAAGTCGTGGGACACTGCAAAATGTGCTAGTGGCAAAAAAAAAGAGAAACGCTGCTCTAGCCATATGACTTTGTACCCGATCTCGATAATGTTCATGCGCTTGCTTTATCTGATTTTTCAATCGAGCCCTGCACTGAGTAAACGCTTCGTAATCTACAGTTGATTTACTAGATTTATACGTTTTATGAAGAGTAGCTTTAACTTTGATATTTCGAATTATCTCACCCGTGTACCACTCAGGATAGATGCACTTGGATCGTCCCCCATTTTGTAATTTTTTTGGAACACACTCCTCTATTATCGAATTAAAAGTATCGTAGAAATAACTTAAACTCCTTTCTAAATCTAAACTATGATAAGACGTCGAGTCAAATATACCTCCTCGCAGTTACCGTGCAATGCGTTTGTTTTCGAAACGCCGTTGTCTCTGTAATTAATTTAACTATCAAAGGAGTGTGGCTTATTCCACTTTTCACCCGTCTCTGTAGCCTGCGGGTGCGAATGAATATTAAATTCTGTTCCAGCGGCACTCTGAATAGCTCCCTCTGAATGGAATGGCATGTTGTTTTGCAGGAGCATCGTTACCCAACACCGATTGTTACGAATATTTTGGATGTGGAAAGTGTACAGTCACGGAATTTGATTGTTGAGCCATTTAGGGATGAAGGTTATATGGTTTATCAATACATATGATATGAATTGTCCAATATAAAGTGACCCCTAAATGGCTCAACAATCAAATTCTGTGACTATACGTGTAGGGGAAGTGAATATATTCAAATCTATTTCAGAAAACGTTCATTTAACTGACTTTTTAAATAAACGATCTTACAACTATGCACTTTCCTTGAATCGTCATGTAATTACAACTAACAATGTCACACATTTCTGTACCAATGTGAAGACGCGAGTCCAGTTGTTTAATGACGGTAACTAGGATCTTCAGGCGCTTTATGATGTTGGGTCCGCGAGCGCAGCTAGTAGGTATTTAATAAATACACTGCCGTAATAAGTTTCTGTAATTTTATTGCCAACTGTACTTTTCTATATACCGTCATCAACGACTCGTTGAGACGATTCTAACGAGCCCAAACTCAGCGGGGTTACGTCTGTTAGGTCCTGAATTCCCATGGCCACCTTGTGTCTCCATAATCAGATCAGCTCGATGGTACCATAATATTGAGATTTCTCCAAACTATCTATCTATCTGCTTCAAATTTGAGTTGCAAGATTCCACCCGAACAAACATAGCTATATAGATTGCAAGTTAAATAAAAGCTTGTAAAAATGCTTATTATTTTTACTGTACGGTCGACCATATAACGTCTGGAGAAAGTAAAGATTTTTCGATTTCTAGGTAGAATAGGCGATGGCGAAGCTTCCGATTCAACGAAACTGAAATGAATTTCTGTTATGACCGAAATTGAAACCTATATTTATATCTGGATCTGCCTAGATAGCATTTCTTTGGTTTTGCATACAGATGCGTGGTTTTCCAGGCTCGTATTTTTATATTCTCTGTATTGATATTTTCTGTGATTGGAACACAAATTAAATTACTTTCTTTATATTTATATATTTGTTGCTATTCAGTATTTCAATTTCTGATGAACGGAAAGCGTATTTATATAGCGGAATTCCAGGCATTCCGTGCCGAAAATCACAATTTTAAATGTAAAAAGGAACCTGTCAAACCTCATGGAATGTCAGTCTCGAATTGGTAACTAGGTCGCGGAGCGTTTTAACCGCCACACTTTTATGTAACGATGTATTGCCGAATAAAACCTCATGGTGGCATTTAGTTTTAATATACATTGCAAGTAGAATGCAAGCTTATTTGTTTTCATTCAAACTCTCCACAAATCGTTACATAAAAGTGCGGCGGTTGAAACACTCCGCGGCCTTACCCAACTACAATATCAACAATACTGCCTGTTTCTTAAAAAGGCAATTGGTCGCGTTAATACACACCATCAGTAAACTCTAGCTGACTGATAGCAATAAACATCTGTTTTATAATCTCACCTATAATAAAATAATAATAAATCAGCCTATATAGGTACGTCCCACTGCTTGGTACAGGCCTTCTCTCATGGATGAGAGGGAACTGGCAGTTGTCCCTGCGCTGGCCTATTCTCTGGCTGATTCCAATTCCAACATAGATTTTGTCACGCAGCTCGCAGTGAAATACTTTTTCTCAAACATGCAATGAAATGTCGTCAAATACGTGCGTTATAACAGGCTTCAAAGTATCACGTTTCGGGCGGAACAGGCCTCCGCCGGAAAGTCTTTTTTAAAATTTATTTGTGGCACAGCATCACGGCCATTCAGCCATGAAAATTTTGATTCCTTGGTATTTTTTTCATTGCATCTTTGAGAAAAACACTATACGTACCTCGGCGTGAGAAGGGGTTGCCAGCCTCAACTATACGGCCTCGCTACGCTCGGCCGCCTATATGTACTCGGCCGGCGACCTCTTACTTCCCGGCCTCTGTAGTACCTAATGTACTTTTAGTTCATTTTTAGATTAACTCTGGAAATTAACTTATCCAATCGTCAATCAGTTAACTTGTTGATGTTCAACCCGTCTATGCTTAGTCACGGATCCGCGCTAAGTATATTAAATCCTGAACGTCGTCTTAAGATTCGCTTATTTTGACTTCCGCGCACCATGGGTTAAATCAAGATGGTATGATGGATGGTATCAAGGGACATATAAAATATGGTATAGAATGGATTATTTGTAGAAAGGAAACCTATTTCCGTAGCCGGGCGACGTAAGTTATGATGGTGATTACTACATAACATGCAATTAATTAAATACTTACAGTTGGGTAATCGTTTTGACGCGCATGTATGTGCTATATCAATACATAATTGCATATGCATAGATGCAGTCGACGTCAAAGATATGTATACATTTATCGTCTTATTACAACTGTAAATACATTGTTTTTACAATTAGCCTGTCTACACGTACCTCTCTAGTAAAGTAGCTAACTATTCGACCGCCATGGCTATGAGGCATGGGAGCACTAGTTACCTGTTGATTGTGACAAGCAACATACATTGAAGTCATTATAACATATTATATGTGGGACCATTATAAAAATCATCAACAGGGATGACTTTGATCGTCAAGTTTGAACGCTAATAAATATAATCAATTAATCATTGGCAGATTTCTACCTGTTTATCTGAAAGGATCAAGCTAACTAAAAAATACGAGTGATACTTCTTTGATGTCAATGTGGCCTCATTTTTCCTAAATCTACGATGGTATTTCACTCTTTATAATATTTGTAGAATCACATAGTAACTTCGTCTTCAACGTATATAATTTACCATGCTATGTTGCTGCGAACTGGCTTATCGTTACGAATGATCATCTAACTGGGCCTCATAAGAAGGCTTAAAGTCACCCAAAGGGCAATGGAGAGGGCTATGTTGGGAGTTTCTCTGCGCGATCGCAGCAGAACCAAGGTAACCGATATAGCCCTCCGAATCGCTAAAGTGGCAGTTGGCGGGGCACATTGCACGTAGAACCGATGGCCATTGGGGCGGAAAGGTTCTCGAGTGACGACCACGTACCGGAAGGCGCAGCGTGGGTAGGCCCCCGACAAGGTGGACTGATGACCTGGTAAAGGTCGCGGGAGTCCGCTGGATGCGGGTGGCGCAGGACCGGTCATTGTGGCACTCTTTGGGGGAGGCCTATGTCCAGCAGTGGACGTCTTTCGGCTGATATGATGATGATGATAATGATCTAACTGATAGAACACCTAATTTGATATGGTGGCCTCGTATTTATTTATTTAATCGTATGGCATACATTATTTCGCCTTTTAAGTGGCCTCGTAGAGCGTACAGCACGCACCTCTTATCGCCAACATACAAATACCACTTGAATTCTTATTAACCTGACTGACAAAGATTACTATGCATTAATGGGAGCTGTATAATTTGCTTTTTTAAGGAGGAATTAGATCTTATTAGCAGATAAATATCCTACAATTATAATAATTCTAGTTAATCAAATGATTCTCTTTGTTTCAGTGTATGATTTTCTAGCCGCAATCATATATTTACCCTATTAATATATGATATAATGTCGCAAAACAAATATCTAATAGTTTTTTTTTAAACACAGTTTTTTTCTGGTATGCCAAAAAAAATTGAAAAAAACATATGTCCCCCGACATATGTTTTTTTCAACTTTATCTAAATACTTTTACTAAAAAGGTAGTAAATATTTACTCTTCTGACGTCAGAATATCTGGCCACTTCATTTACTCGGTTTTTTGCTATCAATCGAGGTACTAATAATTTGAAGTTAGGTATCAAATAGTAGCAAAAAGGTAGTGTATTTTGGTATTTACTAAACATTAAATATCTCTAGTGGTCCAGGGGTTCTGACGCTTACAGCAAAACAGATGTTGCAGGTGTAGTTAAGGATGCAACCGGGATTGACGCTAAGATGAAGGACAGAGATCAGCGGCGCTACCATGTTTTTTTTTATTTTTTAAGTTCGTATATCTCTGTCACTCAAATGCCATAAGTGCGACAGAGATGGAAATATCAGAATTTAGATTTTCTGATTACAGCACTTACTTACCTACTTATAATAGTAAATCTACTTTATCACTGCCTACTCGTTTAGCTGCTAAAGTACTCCTCTTTTTATCATCCTACTAATATTATAAATGCGAAAGTTTAGATGTTTGGATGTTTGTTACTCAATCACGCTTAAACGGCTGAACCGATTTGAAGGAAATTTTGCACGAAGATAGTTTATAGCCTGGATTAAAATATAGGATAGTTTTTATCCTGAGTCCACGCAGACGAAATCGCAGGCGGAAGTTAGTTTCTAAAATAAAAAGTAAGAATCGTAGTCTAAATACAAAAACATTATAAAAAAGTTAAACAAATACGTAACATTGAAATATTTGACAGTAAGTAATGAATGATTAGATATTCCGAAATATATTTTACGCCATATTACGCATAAAACTGGAGAGTTCATTCATCATCGCAGCGAGATATCTCGGATTATGCGGAAAGTGGAGAAGTATCGTACGTCTTGATCATTCGTTCCGCCACCCATCGGTCAGTGCGACTTTGAGAAAATGCTGACAAGGAAAAGTTTTGATAATTTATCTTAAACCCAGTTACTAGAAGCTTGGGTTGTATATGGCGTTGCTTAGTTAAAATATAAAAATACTGCTTTGTAGATGTTGAATGGAGCTCTAGTTTAATACTTGTTAAACTTTACAATAATATTACAAATATGTCTATGAAAAGCTACTAAAATAACTAAAACTAACTTAACCTATGGGGTATTACACTATATTTACATATCTATATTTTATCCCGCGGCTTCGCATGCGTTCTTTGCAATACGCGGGCAGCTAAGGTAAAATAAAGTGCCGACGCGACGGTGACAAGATACCTACTATTTAGCCTGCAATTTTCGAAATCGATTAAATCTATGAATATTTAGGTAAAGTGGACTATCTATTTACGTCCATATGCCGCAAATAAAATCGTTCAAGGAAACTTGTATTCTATAAAAGCTCTTTGAGAATAGTAGCGTTTATTTTTAGAACAAGAAACAATAGCAATTACACTAACGATTGTTCACACTTTCTTATTACCAAACGACTTTATGTCGTAAAATTTTAAATATTCATTAGTTCATTAACGCTTTGAGGTTACTTGACATTTCGGATGGGTCACAACATCCCTGGTCGTAAGTACTCATAGATGTATGTAATCCGACAGAGCAGTTTAATCCAGAGTGGCAAAGTAAATACGTACATAAATACAATCCAATATAAATACGTTTCATTGCTGATTAATAAAGAAATGCCTCCTAATTCGTCCAACTTTATTTAATTGCCATTAACTTTATTGTGTAATCCACGAAGCAACGAAGAAGCGAGTTAATACCCGTCATATAATAAATCTAAACACAAGCAGTATAGAATTCATCCTTAATAAACTATTAGTACTCAGGTAGCTAAATTAATGTTAGAAGGGCCCGAGGTGCTAAAAGGGCGGCGTAAGCTCTAATAACAATGGAAAACCATCGGCTTTAGCGAAACCCTACACCCTTGGGACACTCAACAGCGGCCACATTTTAGTTACCTTACGAAATCATGTCCTTACCTAGGATCTACTAATTCTCTGCTCGGAGGCTTAGGCATTGATTTTAGGACGCTTCGTCCGAACGTTCACATGGAAAATGTTCGACATTACTCAACAAATCAACCTTCTAAAATTTTATTCCTGCTATTATTGACACAACTCGATCGATAGAAGCTGTTTTCCTCAAGTTCCAGTACAACTAGTAACCTGTTTTGATGAGGTAATTTACACATACCTACTTATACAATAGATAAAGATAGGACCAGTTTATTGCGTAATAGATAAAAATGTAACGGCGTTGAAAACAAGTACAATTTAAAGTGCATTTTTTCTCGGACCTATTTGAAAAGTATCACCACCATGTATTAACATCTTGTTGCTATGGAGCGTAAGATTTGGCACACTATTGATATCAAAAGTTCCCGACGAGCGACTCAACTGTAACTACCTATAGTTACTTAGGATATATTAGGCAAGCAAACGCTACGTAAATTGGCTGCCAACTGCCGCGAGTTAATTAAATTTATCACTTAATTTGTCCAATCAACCTCCTTTGATGCATGTCAATTTGATTGATTGGATAATAATTTTACATGCGCCTCAACCAATTAGAGATGCGTCGAATAAGAATTTCGAATAAATGGATGCTGACTGACTAATGGAAAGGAAAAGCGTGTATGAAATGAATTTTATTGATAATAATCTGAGTGACGTCAAGTCGCCATGTCTGAGTCGAGAGGCTCGGGATAATATTTTATTGGATCATTTCCAACGAAAACTCGATCGTCGCGCGAGAGCACAATGTGAGAAATAACGCGACTGAAGTCCCTTAATGGAAGTTTGGTTATTCTTGCGAATACGAGAACGCGTGATATAGTTCATTGTTTAACGAGGGGCGTAAGTGGAATATTGCGAACAACTATCAAAAGTCCGACGCCGAAGGTGGAGGGGAGGATGAAATTAATACTAATCGTTATAAAAACTGCAACATGTCAGTTGTCCATTTTGTTGAATTAGACGTGAGGCACGTATGGCAAAGACCCTTCGGTATATACAGCCACGATTTGAAAACACTTAAAAATATTTTACTTATATAATAACTAGGTACATATTAATTTTTAAATCTGTAAATAATTTTATTAAACATGTTTTAGTAGTGTTTTAAAGTTTAAATTTATTCATAAATACGTTTTCAGACATCGTCTTTAATATAAAACCTCTTTGCTTTGTAAAAAAATACCATTACGCCCGTGGGCGTAACATAGGCTATTGTAGCTCTGTATGCCTGCGCATTATGAAGTTACGAGCAAGTGTGATGAAAACAAACTTACCTTGTTGCGGTGGGCATTAAGCGTTCACTGATGAATGGGAGTTTATGAAATGTAGTCGTGGGTGTTAACACTCATTCCCAATTTTCGACATAAATATTCATTTCAAATTTCAACCTTCCGTTCAAGTTATTTATGCTTTTGAGAACTTAATGTAGACTTTGGGCCTTCGTTATTTTATTAATTTTATTATTCAATATCTTTAGATTTTACTTGCTGCGATGTTTTTTTTTTTTATTCACATTTTTTTCAAAATTTCCTTCGAGAAAACGGTGTAATTGGGTTTAAAACTTTTATTTACAATTTACAAGAATCCCAGATTGCATTTAAAATACAGTAAAAAGAGTATAAAGGGGCATCTTTCATGCGTTCATTTCCTGTAAAACGGCTTTTATAAATAAATGTCACGTAGCGCCTAGTTAATTACTTCCCACAACAATACAGTTAACAATAAAATTTGCATTTATATCGAGTCGCAAAATGAAATTAAATCGAATGGTTGACCCATGTAAAGCTGGACCTAAATAAAATTCGCCCCCAAAATTAACGCTGTTTGCTGGTATAACAATGTCCAAATTTAACATCATACGGTCGTTGAGGGGTTTACTGGTTTCAGACAAATTGGAAAAAAGTGCCAATCTATAGGTAATTTTAGTCCTCGATCGATGTGGTCACAGGTCCGACGTCTACCTAAAGTAAGCACTAGTATAGAGTAACACAAACCGTACGGTAACGTACCTATTGAAAGTAGATTGGTACTAGGTATATAATAAAACTTGGTTGTCTTGTAAGTTTGGGATCATTTGTTTATTTCTGAACCAATTACTATTAATACTGAGCTATATCTTATGCAGGTTTAATAATAACTAGAGTTGAGATGTTAGGTGGCATTGGGGTGAACAAAGAGCAATGGAGTCGTTCAATTAATGAATAAATTATTGATAAACCAATAATGTATAATTACATTTATTGGTTTCATACAAGTGAATTGATTCATAAAAAAACATAATAAGTATAGTGTTTCGTAATATATTCCAGTTGCAAGTTGTTCAAGCTCTTGAATACATAAACATTTTAGCAAACAAGTAAAATTTATTTCAATTTTGTATTATAAAATCATCATTGTAATTTACAGTATTGCATTACAATTGTCGTCAAAAAATTATGTAAAATATGTAACTAGTAAAATATGCGATCTATCAACAAACCTAAATTGTTTACTCTATACACGTTCATACAATAAAACGCAAACGTGATATATTATTGGTCGGTACTGGTCTATAGATTTATAGTTTAGTTATTCATTTATTCAAATAAAAAAATATACCTACAATGGCGATTCCACAGCATTACTTGTGCGAAACTGCCACCAGAATCCTAACCCTAATAAATAATAATAACCACTGGTTCCTAGATTGTTGAAGAACCTTTTTTATATGTTCCCTAAATATGTTCGTTCCGTCACAGTTTATAAGTTGAGAAGATATTCGGAATATTTTTTAAACCGTTATTCTACAATTATACTAATTACAGCCTCGGGATGAAACTTTGAGCTAACAAACCTCCATTTATATTCTTAACTTCGAAGCCGTGACAAAATAGTAACATTGAAAGAATGCTACAATTTTATTCCTTTAAGCATATTGCCGCTTTTCCAATTCGTTGCAAGCTGTGTCGCTTTCGCGCTCCTCGCAAGTCATAACTGTGCCCACGTGGTATGTTATGCACGTAGCAATTACACATATTATTTTATACTCTTGATACTGTTGCATATACTCCTATTATAAAGATTATTCGTATCGTGAGTGTCAATTTTGCTATAGGTAACTATACGGGGAAATAATGGTGGTGGGGGCTACGGTTAGTTACGTAACTTGGCACTGATTGTCTTAAAATTATTGCGAAGTTTTTTCGTGAAAATTGGATTTATGTTTGACTTAATGCTCTTATTGAATTTTATATAAGGGCTCGTTGTGGCACTTTAAAACATTGCTCGAGGAAAGGAGCGCTCACGACTAATTGCAAACGGATTATAATTCATACTTTAGGTCACATAGGTCCATAGACAAGATAAAATTCAGCTATACGTATTATCTGTTAAATGCATCTAAACAAAAATATCGTAACCAGCTAACTCGCACCAACATGATTTATTGTCAAATTTAGAGACAACGACAGTCTTCGAGGGCGTCGTAAAACAATAATGGAAGGATCTTTAATCGCCGGTTGTGTCACAGAACAATATTTCATCCCAACGCAAAGAGTGGTCATTTCCGTTCCTTACGAGTACATTTGGAGATGTGGCAAATCATGGCCTCTGTTCTTCTATAGCGAAAAGCGAACCAAAAACTAACGTGAATTGAATTTCTAACAATAGTCTGGCTCCCACTTGCGCCTGCATCTATCGCGCTCCTACACATAGGTATCGGCACGCCTGTGCCGATACCTATGTGTAGGAGCGCGATAGATGTTACCAATCCAATCCATATTCAATATCAGAGGTACAAGAATGGATACACATTACACAGGGTTGCTCTTGTTGTATAAAAATCGTCACGTATTTTGCAGAAAGAGCTCGACGATTTTCCTAGTATTATCGGAATGCCCTTTCATTTCCGTACCTTTCCATTTATTTATTAAATCGTGAAACATAAAATAGTAAAATAGGTACCAAAGCGTTAGCGAACTATCTAACAACCACAGTCAGCAGCAGCACTAGCTACGCTTGCGAAGAAGTCAAAATGATCTGTACACCACTTTATTGTAAGGGAATAAGAACTAATTTATTGTTATCATTTTGAGAACCTAGACCGCATAAGTCATACTTAACTACTTTTGCTGCTAACTACTTCACACACACAGATACAAAGGTGGTATAAATGCTTGTTCTATTTAGGAAATTGTAGGTATTTCTTATTGGTGATTTTTAAATGTTGTCTTCTCCGTATCGTATTTGACCTTGCGGGAAATTTATTGTCTAACAATAAGTGACTCCAGAACAAATGCAAATACGAGCTCCAGAAATCCAAATCTCGTTCCGCCGCTCTGAAACGTGATAATGATACTACAAAACTGGATAACGCGCGCCAATGTACTTTATTACCAAATCAGACAATATCAGTGATTTGAGAGCGTCGTAAAGACAAAGAAAAGGATCTTAATGGTCAGTTAGGGAGTAAAATATACTTTATAGCACCGAAGTAACGCTTCAAAAGAGCTTTAATGTCATCTTATTCGCTTTTAAACAGACTATTATCATGCTATATGCGTGCGTTTGGAGCAGAAAAGTGTGTTAATTTAACTACATGATGCGGGCTCCGTCGATGTAAAAATTTTCATCCGGTGCATGTCGTCTTTATCATCGGCTAACATGAATTTTATATATTACTAAATATCCAGTCGTAGCATTCGTTTTTAATATTAATGCAATGTGGTATGTAAAATGAACTCGCACGTAATGTCAAGACATGTTCCCATCCTTTTCGTTTCGTGTGAATTTATTCAGGGTTGGCTTATGATTGACTTTATGTGGATTGTGACGTTCATACGAACATATTCGAACATATTCTAACTTTGCCCTCAGGCTCAAACCCAAGTTATCGAAAATAAACCAGTTCCTTCCAACTGTAACCGCGCAATGGCACTGTAATGTTTTATTAGATCCATACCCTCGGGAGCACAACTTACATAAAGCCTTTGAATTATGAACAAGAATCTTATCTGCTCAACCTTTTCAGTGTTCCGTTGTCAAACTGAAGAGAACCCTTATAATTTTGTCTTGTATTTTATCTCTCATTGGAAGGAGAATTTATTACCACTTACCCATAAAACATGTATGTTAATAGGGGCGTGTTTAAACGGTTTGGGTAGTCTATCGATGAATGCATTAGTGCCAACGCCAACTTTTCACGAACAATATTTATTGGCACAAAGTCAAAGTCAGAGCTACATATTCTTAAATTTAGGCTTACCACACACACCTATGAATGTCAATAAATTGCCACCAGTAAAAAGTGTCATGTAATGAAAATAATTTGATTTTTCTCGGCACTGTTTGGATGTTGAACGAACAAGCTTTGTTACTAGGCATGTTGTTTTGACGACCGCTTTAGCCTAGTTGGTAGTGACCCTGCCTACGAAGCAAGAGGTCCTGGGTTCGAATCCCGGTAAGGGCATTTATTTGTGTGATGAGCACGAATATTTGTTCCTGAGTCATGGATGTTTTCTATGTATTTAACTATTTATTTATCTATATAAGTATGTTTATCGTCGTCTGGTACCCATAGTACAAGCTTTGCTTAGTTTGGGACTAGGTCGATTTGTGTAAGATTGCCCCTAAAAAAAAAAAAAAAATTAAAAAAAAAAATTTAAAAAAAATAATGTTATTATTGTGTATTGGTAGGATAAATTCGAGCAGTCTTTATTTGCAATGGTGCTGAATAACGTTATATAGTGCACCGGCTGAAAGCAATATAATATGGCCACTCGTCCTTCTAGCTCCTAAAACTTCTATTCTGTGCCTATATCGTTTTTTTTTGTTTTAGGTTCTTCTAGTCCACGAAGCGTCAAAAGGCAGTTTTTCCCGCGTGTTCGACTTGGAGGCGGGCGACGAAACGGAGCCAGGCACGCCGAGAACGTCTCCCTACGAGAGTCGATTCCCCATCAACATCGGGATTACCGGCTATGTAGCCACCACGGGAGAGGTAATGCATACTTTCCTACCTCTTTGTTCTTATGTGATACAGAAACGTGACTTCGAAAGTAGTTGGAGAAATGATTTCTCATTGAAGATAAGAAGGAATAAGCTTTAAATTGTAGGGCAATTGGCGACAATGTGTTTAAAGTAGCGTATTTTTGCATGAACTTAACTAGCAAAGTGAGAGAACGCATCAGTAATACTTAGTTACTGAACGCAACCTTATTCATGCTTTCTCACTCTCGCGCTTTGCTGTCTCCCTCTCTCGCAACGGCTAGAAATTAATGGCGGACGTTTGTGTGTACTGGAAATAAATACTGTATAATTATCAGTTCTATTTAAAATGAGACATCACAATTGGCGACGAGGATGGGATTGCTGTTCTGATAAGGGCGGTCACAAGTAAAAACCCTTGGTTTTTGCGTGCGTTTGCGTGGTGGTTAAAAAAATAGTCAGTTTAACAACCATGATTCCACCTGTTTATTTAATTTTTCTGTTTCAAGTCAGTGTAGTCAATTGTTTTTTTCAAAAAAACTATTACAGTTACACATACACAATTCCCATTTAAAAACGAAGCGAGTTCTCCAGAATCTCTGACACTGCCAAGGTGAAAAAGATAAAGCAACTACAATCCGACTACGGTAAAAACTTGAAACAAAAAGTTCGAAACAGATTTGCGTTAATATCTTGCCCTCTGGAATATCTCTCCAAGAAAGCTTGAGCTTATCCTTTGTGTTTTGAAGTAGCATTAGGGGGAAATGGGATCAGTAAAACACGCTATTATACAATATTCAGATTTGCTGATGAATCTGACATGTTCGGAAAAATATGTTTTATTTTTATTTGAGCGTGTTTGGTAATGGCCGTATTGTTAACTTCAACGAACATTCGCGCATTACTTCTACCCTCCATAAGTCGCGTACTTCTGCAAGTACAAACTCAAAATCGCTAAAATCAACCTAGGACTTACGAGGCCTAATGGAAGGCAGTTAGAGCTCAAGAGTACTCAAAGACTTGCCAGTACGTGTAGATCAGGTTTCACTCTAAGCGTCCCAGTAATTGCGGGACTAATAGGTAGTTCATAATCTCCTCCCCGTAATCGCCCTAACCATTTATCCGTCACGTGGAACGACAAACTTCCTCCGTGATTTCGATAATACGTCAGGGCGGCCTCTTTCATTTTTGTTCTACTCGAAATGATGTGGGTAATTCTAATCTCGCCCTTTGTGAATTGAAAATTTGAAATTGCTTTCGTACGTCAGAATTAGAAGCTGAACGAATGCCAACGTTTTTTGGTAAGATGAGGATTCTGTATTACGTGCCTGAGCACGTTGTTTCTATTTTTAGCTCGTAATTGACTTGCTGTCAGTAGAATGTTATTACATTTATATTTTTTGCAGACGGTGAACATAGCCGACGCGTATCTGGACGCCCGGTTCGACCCCTCAGTCGACGAGGGTACGGGCTTCAAGCACAATACCATCTTGTGTATGGCCATTAAGAACTCTGAGGGCAGAATAATTGGCGTAATACAGGTAAAATATACATTTAATTAAGAGAGAAAAGAAGCGAGTGATATTTTAGTCAGGAACGAGATTAAATTAAGATTTATCTGTTGTTCTTGGTTTCCTTTTCAAGGTTTGTTCTGATGTAAGGTTATAGTAAGTTTTTGAACTTTTTTGTTTAAAACCCGCACCTAAATATCGTAGTGAATGTATATGTTAAATATTATATAAAAACGGTTTTTGTCTACGCCGTGTTTGCTGTTTTTTGGCGGGTATAAATGTCCAGCCACTCAAATGTGTGTAAAACTAGATATATTTATGGATAGCAGTTTCATCTTGGCACTAAATCAGTAAAAAGGTCCAGCGATTCGCGTTCTATTTGAATAAGTGACAGGACAATATTTCAAGAAGGGGATTTAATTTTAAATGTATATCCATGTTAACTATTGTTGTTACTATTTCTTCTTTATTTTATGCTCGTGTTGAAGTGATTTTGATGTAGATACACTTTTTTTGCGGTTTAATATTGAATATCAATTCATCCGGCCTCGGTTCAGTGAAACTTAATTAACACATCCAAGTTTGTTACGGCGGAGTAAGGTGCGACCACACCGCTGCTCAAAATACGCTAACGCACCGTAAAACGCAGCAAAATGTATGAAGAATACGTTACGCATACGACACGTCAACGCGTATACGCAGCGTTAAGCACCGGTGTGGTCGCTCTCTAACGCGTTAATGTGTCGGCATACGTCGGTTGGGATTCGGTCGACTCTGTCGCATATACAGCCGCAATGCGCAACAGCTTTATCACAATAATTCCACAATTACCTTTAACCTCTCAACGAATTTGATTGTGTTACTGCAAAAGCAACCTTGCGTTCTGCAAAATAAAATTCAAAACATTCAAAACAACATGTCCCACAGTTGCGAGGTTGAGGAAGTGTAAGGTCGAATTGTCACCGTACCCGACAGTATTTCTTAATTTCTTTTAAAAACTCAGCGCTCCAGCCATTGCTTTTCCAAGTTTCTACTTGTGTTTCGTTGAGTGTTGACTCTATTGGTGTAGTTTGGTTCAGTGCTCTAGTTCGAGTTAACGAACCATCCAGCAAGAAAACTATCTTGTTTTTTGTTTTCTTTTTACGAACATATTGTCTCCTAGCGGCAAAATTCAAGTTGCGGTTAAAAACAGTCGTCTGTTTTATGAAGTCTCGCCTCACTGGCGGAATGGGTTATACACAGATTTAGGTTCGCGTCTTTCCTGTGGACATTATCAAAGTTAAGGGCTACGAAGTCAAATTTTTGGTTGGACTCTTAATCCGCATAAACGGCGTCTCATCTTCTATATTACTATACGATAAAAGCATTATTTATATGCACGAGCTGAGCTCTTAATTATTGACCACAGGAGAGACGAATTCTGTTTTATACACTGTATATTACCCGAATGGGCCTTGATATTATTTAAAAACATTTTGCGCAAAGCATTCATTCTAATTGCAGTAAATGTTTATTTAGATTTCTACTTTGTGTTTCGGCATGTTTTCGTAGAATACTGCCACCATCCACACTTTGGTTGGTAGGTAAAAAATAGATCAATGACTCTGCTCTGAGCAGAGAATTTACCTACATGGCATTCAAGGGGAGAGGCATTTGCCCTGCAATGGGATGCCAAAATGGGCTACTAACAAAAAATAAAGTTGGTGTAACCGTTATCATTAAAATATAATATCGCTATCCGTTTTGTTACTTTACTATAACGTTAGTTGACATTGACATTGATTGTATAACGTCTTTATTTCTGCTTCGAAAGACACTTTTTTCAGGCAGGAGCTGAATCAGACACAATAGGGTATTTGACAACAGTGAAAATAAATTGTTATTTCATTAGCAACAGATAAACATTATGAAAATACTAGGAAAGTATCAATCTTTCTTTTATGTTTGTTATTTTAAGATTTTTAAATTAATAAAAACTAACAACAAGGTTTTTGTTTGGTTGTGACGTCACAAGCAAGTAATCCCTACGAATACTAAGGGAGCGTTTTTCACGTTTCGTAAAAAGAAGCTGATTTGACTTTTGTCAAATACCGTATTACGTTTCTCATTTTTGTATTAATGTATTTTGCGCGTTCACTCTGACGCGTTGCCTCGGCACGAGCGGAAGTGAGCCCAAAACGCCAGCACGATTCTAAATCAATTCCATTGTCAAATTCATGATCCGGAACTAAACTCCTAGTATCCTCCTACCATTCCGATAAGTGTGACAGTATCTTGGCAAGGCGTCACCCTACTTCTATCTTTCAGTAAATGCCTTAATAGCGTCGCGTAAGCTAGAATGCAGCCTAGAAATGTACGTTAAGGCAATACCAGTGAGCTTTTACGAGGCGCTTTTTTTCTTTCCTAATTTGTTTTCGGTACGGCTATTGCGGATATCTCTTGCTAGTTTAGCGCTTTTAAGGGTATTAGGAAAGCTGGAACACTTTTAAAGAAAATAGGGACTCAATTTTTTTGAGTTCGTGTCTTATTTAATTAAAATTGATTGTTTATTTTGACTATTGCGCTTTAACCGGTTAGTTGCAATCAGTTAATCATATTATTGATACCTTATTAATTTATGATTGATATTAATAGGTTCATTCTCTCTATAAAATAAGTAGATCACAGCATTAATGTTTAATTATTTTAACCCGAATAACAACCCGGTTGTATAGAAAAACAGTGACAAACACTAAACGGACTTGCCTAAAGTCGATTCGCCGTAATCGTGTCAAGTGCGCGCCATCGAGATTTAGTTTGAATAGAATATATAATTAAAAGGTGTCATTGGCAAACTCACTGTGTCATCATTAAGCCCGTCGCGTCCAGGCATTTCGCTCATTATCTCTCAGCCTAGCCGTTTTACATGCCCATTTAGACCTTGTCAATCAAATTTTCAATCACAGTGGCCCTAACGACACTTTTCTCAATTACAGAAAAGGTCTTGATTGTACCCATAAAATGAGTCCCTCAGGGAAGAGAACATTAATACTTTTACTCTGGATTCATCTTTTAATTCATTACTTCTATTTAAGTTCTATTACACGATCCCCGAGGAAATGAAAAGGTTTAATTTGGTTATTTGAAACCTATCTACGAGTATATAGAAATTTCAGAAAGAAAAGAGAAATAGCGGGATAGTAAAGGACTCCGTAGAAAGAGCCGTAAGTGATGGGCTGAGAGATTTGAAATCGCTTTTCATATCGTGCCATGATCCGAGTGGTCGTAAATAAATCTAATTTATAGGCACAGCAGCGTAATAAATATCTAGGTACTACTCGGCTCACTAAAAGCCTTGGGAGAATGGAGAGCCACGCCGAATCTGAGTATTTATCATGCAGAAAATATGCTTTGGCGCATTTCATTTCGATGCGAACGAATCTTTTGTCGTTATTTATTTGGTTTACGAGAGTAAACTTTGCAATACTGTAACATCATTGTAATGTTTGTGTTTGTAAGCTCTGTAGATATACAGAGCTTACAAACAACGTGACTTACGTGATAACGCCTTCATATAAAAGATAGATACATATGCTATTCATCATATTTATGTACACGCAACTTTCATGAAACGTATGCACACGACAGGCTTTTTCTAATATTTTAGGAAAGCCTTATGATTTCTATACTATTCGTAACATAAAGTAGAAAGGGGTTTATAAACATGCAGACCGGCCCCAAACCCATTCTAATATGTAATGTGAAGTCTGTACTAAAGCTTCAAATTCCTTTGGCAACTTGTAAAATGCGCTCAGGCGCGCTACGGCCCAGCCAGGTCGGTGAGAATCTTACATAAAAAGTCATTGAAAGCGACATAATAAAAAAATTTGCTAATTGTATTTGGTCTGATATGTTTCCAGCTAGTGAATAAGTTCGACGAGCTGTTATTCACGAAGAACGACGAGAACTTCGTGGAGGCGTTCGCGATATTCTGCGGCATGGGCATCCACAACACGCACATGTACGAGAAGGCCATCACGGCCATGGCCAAGCAGAGCGTTACTCTTGATGTGAGTTATCAATAAATATTCCTTCGGAGCTATGGTAGCCTAGTACCTGCTTCAAGCACGCGGCTGTTAAACGGCGGGCGGGCGTGGGTTCTACTGGCTCGTGCATTCGCGAGACTGCGGCATACGCATTCACAACATGTATGTACAAAGAGGTAATTACGGCCATGGCCAAGCAGAGCGTTACTCTTGGTGTGAGTTATCATGTTATCAATAAATATTCCTTCGGAGCTATGGTAGCCTATTACTTCAAGCACGCGGCTGCTAAACGGCGGGCGGACGTGTGTTCTACTGGCTCGTGCATTCGCGAGACTGCGGCATATGCATTCACAACATGTATGTACAAAAAGGTAATTACGGCCTTGGCCAAGCAGAGCGTTACTCTTGGTGTGAGTTATCATGTTATCAATAAATATTCCTACGAAGCTATGGTAGCCTAGTACTTCAAGCACGCGGCACTAATGTCCGAACATAGCGTTTGAGTGCATATTCAGATATTTTTGAGCACCCTGAGGACTACAGATGTATTTTAAGATAAGGCGATTGCACACCTGCTGCCCCTTCTCAGTCGTCGCCCATAGTCCACACGTTGTAACATGTTTTACCTACAGCGCGCTTGCTTTTCTGTTGTCTTCACCTCCGTAGTAAGAACAGAGAACCACAAAACGTTGAGAACAATTATTTCTGATAACATCAACGTCGAATAGCACATTAATTTTCTCCTTATTCTGATTCTGCTGAACGCGAATTTGCCATGCTCACGCGAAATCCAGACTGGAAGTAAAATATCCGAAATTAAGCTGAATCTTCTTTCACCCGATTAAAAAAAACCGTCTATACTGATATTAGTATTTCGTATTTTAATTTCTAATCATTTAATTTCAGGTTTTAAGTTACCACGCATCGGCCACACTGGATGATGCGCAGCGGTTGCGAGTAAGTAATGTAATGGACTTTTTCGTTATTCTGGTTTTATGCCTAAAATGCTTTAACCATTAACATGGTGGCAAAAGGACCAGCTTAGCGTAGTGTAGGCCCAAACCTGCTTGTGTAAGATTTCCTTCTTATATTTAATATAATTATACTATTACTCATTAAGTAAGCTACGGTAGGCATGCGGCTGTCATGCGGCGGTCGTGGGTTCGAATCCCTGCTCGTACCAATGAGTTTTTCGGAACTTATGTTCGGAATATACCTATACCGTTAGCTTTTCGGTGAAGGAAAACATCGTGAGGAATCCGATGTAATCCCAATAAAGGTCTAGTTTTCCCTCTGGGTTGGAAGGTCAGATGGCAGTCGCTTTCGTAAAACTAGTGCCTATGCCGAATCATATTAGGATAAGGGGTCAAAGCGGACCTTTGGCTCCTTTAGGGGCACAGCCGGGATTAACGCTAGGAGGATGATGATGATACAGTCAGCATCAGAAGTAGCTACGCAAAATAACACGGTCATTAGGATCATCATCATCATCATTATTTTCAGCCTTTAATCGCCCACTGCTGAGCATAAGCCTCTCTTCGAGTACGCCACTTATCCCGGTCCCGTGCTAGTCTCATCCAGAGATGACCCGCGTCTTGTTTACGTCGTCAACCCATCGTGCCGGTGGACGACCGACGCTTCTTTTTCCTGTTAGTGGCCACCAATCCGTTAACGTTTTGGTCCGTCTACCGTCACGCTGCCTGGCAATATGTCCTGCCCAACTCCATTTGAGTTTGGTTATGACTTCTCCGACGTCACGCACCTTAGTGCGACGTCGGATCTCAGTATTCCTCACTCGGTCTTGTAGGTTAATACCGAGCATGGCGCGCTCCATGGCTCTCTGTGCCATTAGGATCGTGCATAGGTTATTTTGATCGATTGATACGCGTAGCAACTTTTGCGTGCTAAATGTATTTACGTCTAGTTATATTGTGTCATGCATGCGACATGTAGGTATTTCCGGCACCATTTTTTTTTCTAACAGCATGCGTCTTGAAGCAAGCAGCTGCTCTGTAGCTATAATTCACGTAACAAAATAAGTAGAGCGACAAGGCCACTAATGAGATGGTACAGCCACCAGTATAAATATCTGACATGACTCTTATTTCTAGGCTATTTGTAAGGATGTCACATATTTATGCCCGCTTTGTTATGGCAACAAAGCGGTGCCGGCCCATGTCAATTTATGAAGTTCGATAGCGTTACATAGAATACAGCTTTTAGAAGTGCCCGTGCAGCCTACATGCAAAATCAAGTTCATTTTATTTTGTTTACTTGTTTCACCTATATCGACATGTGTAATAAAGTGATACAAATGAACAAATGATAGTTAAAATAAATAAAATTATTAAAAAAAAGATTTTTCTGTTTTCGATTATGTTGAAATTTTGCCTACATAAGTGGGTAGATTGGACGACAATATAATTTGCCTACCCTACCTACCAACGTCATAGAGCTGGTACGGTGATGGAGTAACGAAACTACGCGACCCTATCGATTTTGGATTGGTTAGAATAGTCTTGAGCTTTTCCATTTGTTTTCCTTTGTTATCGTATGCGCCAACGTCAAATCTTTTACTTATAGTCATACTTCCAGACGCTAAGGATAGCCTCGTCGGCCCACTTCAGCCTGCACGAGCTGGACTTCGACGACATCCACATGAGCGACGACGACACGCTAACCGCTTGCCTCCGCATGTTCCTGGACTTGGACTTCGTTGAGCGGTTCCATATCGACTACAGCGTGCTGTGCCGCTGGTTGCTGAGCGTCAAGAAGAATTATCGCAACGTGACGTATCACAATTGGAGGCACGCGTTCAACGTCGCGCAGATGATGTTCGCCATTTTGACGGTGAGTTAACTAGCTTTCTTGTACCCTCGTCTTTATTACAATTTGTGGAGAAGTTAAGTGCCATATTGACTTAAGCGTGCTGTGCCGCTAGTTGATGAACGTTAAGGGCCGATTTGTCAATCTCTAGATAAAGTTATCCGTCACTTCACTTATAATTATCACCATCTTTTTCTTAAGTCATATGAAAGAAAAGGACAGAGCTAACATTTATCTGACAGATAGTTTTATCTGGGAATTGAAAAATCGTCCCTAAGAAGAATTGTATGGCTAATTTTCGTGTAACAACGGAACTTTTTAACTACTACCAATTAACCACGCTACAGGCCAAGAATTTGGTCCTCATCCTAATCGCAACGTGAGAAAGAATACTTAACTGTGAGCTGAAAAAAACCGCAATTATGACCTATCACAACTTAAAGTGTATCGCTTATTCGTTTCACTTATATCCATACTAGCTTCTGCCCGCGACTGCGTCCGAGTGGAACTCGTTTATATCGCAGCTGGACCAGTTTTCTCGGACTCACACTATATCTATAGGTACCAAATTTCATCTAAATCGGTTCAGCTGCTTAAATAACAGGATACCAGACAGACAGCCACACTTCCGCATTTATAATATCAGTATGGATTATGGATGTATAACTTCAAGCAGTTAAATGACATTTTTACGTCTTATATTTGTCTCTACGTATTTTTTATTTAAAGTTTGGATGTTTGTCACTCGATCGCGCAAATACGGCAAAATGACGTGACATAAAATTTGGCATAGATATAGTTTATAACCTGGAATAAAAGTGAATACTTTTTATCCCGAAAATCATGGGATTGAAGTTGATACGGGAATTCTCGCGGATGAAGTCGTGAGTTAATAACCCCAACAATTGAAGTTAATTTCTTTCAATAGAAAACTCTTTCAGTTCGAAATACGCATCTGATCATGTTTTTATTGCATCTTTCCAGGAAACCCAGTGGTGGAAGATATTCGGTGAGCTCGAGTGCCTCGCCCTGATCATCGGCTGTCTGTGCCACGACCTTGACCACCGAGGGACCAATAACTCTTTCCAGATCAAGTGAGTCGCGATGTTGTTATTTCATTTCGTTTTGTTCCATGCCTCCTCCATATGTAACAGCTATTGGTCTCATATAATAGGCGGCTTAATACCTTTGTTGAGAAACACTTTGTATCGTATTTCCTTTTGTTACGGGTTGGTAAATAATTGCAATCTTATATTCGTTTCATTCTGGGTTGAAATACCACCACCGTAGATCGAAAAATTATTACTTTTGTGTGAAGCAGTAGCGTGTGCTATCGAAAATTATAAATTAAAGGGAAAAATTGTTCCGAGCTGGATTTGAACCAGCGTTGTTGCAACACTCGGCTGGTCACTCTCACCCAACTGAGCTAGCAAAACCGTGCTCGGTTCAACCAATTTTTGGTTTCTCGTAGCAATATTTTCTTTACTTTGAAATTTATAATTGTCAGTAACATTCAGATATAGAAGAAAGTTATGTAATAAATGTTAAGTTCTTGTAGCAGTTTTTACCTTTAGGGTTAATACTAATGAAGTGGTGTGCGCGGAAAATGTCCAGCTATTGCACTGCGGGCCTCGCTCATGCATGTCCACCTATTAGTGGGTTTTTCCTCGCACACAGCTCCACTACTTCGCACAGCTCTAGTGAATAGGTACTCATCCTTACATAAACATATAATAAGCCTACCAATTTAGTTGTACATTACCTCTAAGACAAATTACATTAAAATTACAATGTAAATTGATCTTGCTAATGGGCGTGGCATAGTCTAGTCACTGCGTGACAAAACCCCTTTTCTAAATGAATAAAGATAAAATAAAAACCTTACACCAATAATATCACAATATTATGGTAACGATCCTATAACCTCCTCAGCCCCAGGTGCCTATAGAAGTGTCATCATAATCATAATTTTAAGCCTGTTATCGCCCATTACTGAGCATAGGCCAGTTTTCGAGTAGGCACGCCACCAGTCCCGACCCGGAGCTACCCTTATCCAGGAGTGACCCGCGATCTCTTCGTAATATCGTCTCCCCAAGGAGTAGAGAAAGAACTAAATGATTCAAATTAATGTAAATCTTAATATTAATAAAGGAGTTGATTTGCATTTAATTAGTCTCGGTCGATTTAGAACAAAAATCAATACTATTATCCGAACCGCTTGGTTCAATTTCAAATTACATTGGATTTCAAATAATTGATAGTATCAGGCAAATATTACTTGCGGAAATCCATGATCAGTTCTTAAAACGATATTATTTTGCTATTCCGGTAAAGAACGTGCAGGTCTATTAGTGACAATGTGATGTATTTTTGTACATTTTTGAAACATGTATTTATAAGTCAATGAAATGTTCCAGGGCATCGTCGCCACTAGCGCAGCTGTATTCGACGTCAACCATGGAGCACCACCACTTTGACCAGTGCCTGATGATCCTCAACTCGCGAGGCAACCAGATCCTGTCCCATCTCTCTTCTGATGACTACGAGAAGGTCGTTCAAGTGCTGGAGGACGCCATCTTGGCGACGGACCTGGCGGTCTATTTTAGGTATTTTATTAATGTTCTATTTTTACCTTGTTTATTCAGGACCAGCTGCCCGCACGAGTACGCTCGCGTATTACTCCAGGCAAAATACGGTTTTGAAAAACATTAATTTATAATAGCGTTTTTTTTGTTGGTTTCATTTTAAAATTTTATTCTAAGATGATTTATTCAAGAATCCGGCAAACTTTCCACCCGTAAGTAATTATGTAGATTTAAATGAAGCATGCATTGCCTTTTTTTGTACGATTTATATTGAATATTATAGAGCAAATATAAATGAACCAAAATAAAGACAAACATGTTTATTAATATTTTTTCTGACTTTTTAGAAGCTAGTTAATTAATTTTTTTTGATGTCTGAAATTTTGTCGGATTTTGTCGCTGGGTAACTATTTAATTGATAATATATCCGTTACACATAAAAAATAAGCTATTATAAATTATTTCCAAAATTTACATTTTTTCCATACAAGTTGTCAGTTCATTGACTGGATGACTATATCGTTAAGAACGCAGGCAAAACTGCGGGATGAAATATAGCCGATGTCCATTCTATCCCGAAGGCTCAGTTGAAATACTGGTGAAATATTGTTTTAAAGCGAATCTTGGTATAGTTGTAGGTAACTAAATGTTTTTAAACAACTAAAAGTAGATATTTGTGTGTGGGGGTGGAGCTAACGGGTTATTGTGGCCCACACGAGTTGTTAACGAAAAACTGAAAAGGGACCTTCACACCCGTTAGCTCCACCCCCACCCACCTGTACTCTTAGTATGTTGGCTATTCGCTTTTTCACGAATTATTTCCCCTATTTGGCAGTCTTTGGTCTTCTTTGGGCGTCCTATATTAGCTTTAGGGATACACAAACTTGCACAGCTACAATCTCTAAGACTTTTCCTCGTTATAATTAGTAGTACGAGTATAAACATTTTTCGTTAGCAATCGTCACTGCTCAATAGAAGATTGATTTAGTATGGAGAGGCGTATCGTGTAGGTACTGACGATTTCTGTATGTAATTTGAGACATCGCATCGGTGCCACATCAAACCATCATTCTTCAAGGTAGGTAGATGTCGTTGCACGCCTCCTTAAGACGTTGTAAGAGGGGACTTTTGTGATATAAATCCTAAGACATAGTTTTTCCCGTTACAGCAAACGCACCTCATTCATCGAGCTGGTAGAAACAGAGCGGTCAGTGACCGTAGAGTGGGGCGAATGCGAAGATCGTCGCGGCCTGCTCCGGGCCATGCTAATGACCGCGTGCGACTTGGCGGCCATCACCAAGCCATGGCCCGTCGAGAGGCGTGTGGCCGCGCTAGTGGCTGGGGAGTTCTTCAGGCAGGGCGACCTTGAGCGGCAGAACTTGAATTTAACTCCTATCGTGAGTATCATAAGATTCATGTTGTATATTATAATAACAGCCTGTGTCTGGCAATATTTTAGGCCAAGCGGGCTAAGACCGAGATTCAAGGAAACCGAGAGAACGTATTTTATGTCGTATCTACTATCTACTCGTGGTTACTAGTTGCGGTGAATCATTCATCTCCAGAGATAAAAGTTAAATCTGAATGGAAACTGGACATCTATAACCTGAACTGATCATACATGGAGGGATTTTATTATTTGATTGATTCCTATAAGCTGATGTGGTGACTTACCATAAAAAATAATGTTTTTTTTCGTCCTCGGAAAAAACAACAACATTAAAATGTTTTTAGTTTAATTTTGCTATTCTTCATTTCAGGATTTGATGAATCGCGATAAAGAAGACGAGCTCCCAGCAATGCAAGTGAAATTTATCGACACAATCTGCATGCCCATATACGAGGTAAAATTACACAAACCTATCCTATTTTTAAGTTCTTTGTATACTAGTAATCGGAAGTTATAAATAAAATTTAAGAGTAATTATTTTATTAGACGATGTAACTTGCTTGGCTAATTAAGACTAATTGTTATACACATTCATAATTTATTTGACGACTTCTTTAGACTAACCAACTGTCGTCTCAATTCCAGGCGTTCGCAGTTTTATCACAAAGTCTTCAGCCGATGCTGGACCGAGTCAAGAGCAATCGCGCGCACTGGATCGACCTATCCAACAGCGACAAGAGCGAGTACATGGACAAGGAGCCGGAAAGAGACAAGTCCAGCCTCAGCTCCCACGTCGAGGACACCGATACGTACGAGGGAGACAGCAGTGGTGCCGTCAGCTTGTCCTCAGAAACAAACTTCAAGTATGAGAACCTTGAGAACCCGGTTGTAGGTTTGCTAGCCAATAACGCGTTGGCGCTCACCAGTCAGGGTAAATTCAACAATGGCGGTGACGCCAACTAAGACGCTACGCGTCGACCTGTTTCGAAGGCCAATAGAGAAGCCAAATCGTCCAATTAGATAGATTTAATAGTTGTAAGATCCGTATCCCGCACAGCACAAGACTTTTAATTTTTATCAGTTAGAGAGATTTTACTTTGAAAAGATTTCCGTGTTTCTTTTAAGATATCGATGTTCCTATTGGTCTGACTGGATCTATCACGGTTCACGGCTCTTGGCGGGCGTAGTAACAGATGTGTGATATTTATGTAGTAAATAGTTGATATAGTCAAATGAATTTCCCAAAACGCATGGCGTTTTATCAGTAACTTGTCACCTGACGTTGCACTATTTTTGTACACTTGATTTACTAACGTTTTTAATAAAAAATAATACACTTTCAAATCTGTAACTGTGTATTATATTAATTCTTTAGAAACGCTAACGAAATAACTTTATTTCAATGTATTTATGGTGAAAATTTAATTCTATGACATTTAACTTCGATTTCGAAGGAATTAAGTCGAAACTGTATGAAATTTACAGTGCCCATTGAATTTTAGTCGAAAATATAACTGAATGACATTTACTGTTTACTAGATTATAAGTATCGTAACGTGTCAAACATAAATGACCAAGAAACCAAAAAGTCTTATTGTACTAAATTATTATTATTGTCTTTGAATTTACTCCGTAAGCTTTGAGTATTACGATTGAATTTCGGTACTTTTAAAATTTAGTTTAGATGGACCATATCGCCGATCGGGAGATGATTGCAAAAGAACTGTAAATTATAACTTTCTAGCACAATGTAAATAATAATGAAGGATGTTACTAACAAAATAATGTTCACTGAGTACTTATTTTATGTTTGAGTCCTAGTGGGACGGGTACTAGTACTGTACCGTATGGAACAGGGGCCTCGCAGGTTTATTTACAGAGCATCTTGAAGGAGCATGTATTTCTAGTTGAATCCCAATGTTTTCTAATAATTACCTCATTAAATCGTTAAAAGTTAGACAGTTACGGTACCCAATAATCCATTCCAAACTTTGTACCTTAAATTATCGATTCGTGTTGTCTGTAAGGCCGATATACCTACCTCTAATGAAGGTTGGTTAGTTCGTGGCGAGAACTATTTATCGTGAAATTGGCCCCTAGTAAATTAAAATTGTCAATTAACGTAAAGTTAATACAAGTTAGAATATATTTAGCACTTTTTCCTGTGAATTTATTTCGTGCTTTGTTCAAATAAATTAATGATTGTCATTGTAATTCCTGTTAAATCTTGTAATCGAAATGGTTTTCAAATTGTATGAAAACTTTAATGTACTTACTCATTCCATGTCAAAATAGTAATTCTTAAAAATGTTTATTCAGGCTTATTTCCTCTAAACAAGACAAGACTTTGACCAATTTGTTCCGTAAAGGAAAATATGCAAAGAAAATATTTTCTATTTGGAATATCTCTCTATAAGCATTAGGCGTTGGTGTATTAAACACATGGCTGCATGCAATGGTCCTATGTATGTTTTTTTATGAATTCATGATACTAATATAGTCGTGCTTCTGTGTTTATATAATCCCCGACACCATATTGGAACCAAGATGGTGGTATTCGCGCAGGTTCACTAGCGCGCTACCTCAGATACGCTGCGCTCGCGCTGGCTCGCCTCAGATTACAATTGAAAACTGAACTGCGCAGGTTCTAGTTATGTGCCTTGGATTGGATTATATCTATAGATGTCGTTCATTCGAGTGAATAATACATTACTCACCTAGGGCGGTAAAACAGAATGTCTCAGATCGCAGGTTGTCGCCTGAGCGGAAAGCAAGAGTGATAAACTTGCGAACTGAGGGTTTCTTTATTATCAATGTTGGTAAGAACAAACTATTACTTTTCTTCCTAGCCATGAAGCAGGATTTTCCGCACGCGTACCGGGTAATTGGCCATGTGTTACGTAAAATTAATTAATTAATACAGAACCACTTTCCGTGCTTCCCGGTGTTTAATACACATCGACGTCATTAATATTTTACATGAAGAAAATCTCAAATTAATTGTGGTAATAAACTATGTACAACTTTATTATTAAGATTGCTGTAAGTATTATTAGAAGTAAATAGACAATTAATAATTGTAATTCACTAAATGATGAGTTGTATGATGTGTGAATATGGAGGTTGTTTTGTTCCAAACAAAAATGTTATTTATTTATGATTAAACAAAATTTTAAATAATTTTACGTTTTATTATTTGATCATGTGCTTGGAATATGATTGCTGCAGCACCCAAGAAGGTGAGAGGTTATTGGGGCGGCTGCCTATGATATCAATAGATATAGACCATGTAATGCAACATTGTAGTCCGGCCAGTTATCAAACCCTCTGCCTACCGAGAGATATTGGGTTCCATAGCGTTATTTACGGCCTGCGCTACCAATTTCCGTTAAAAACGACTAGTTTAACGGATTCCATTCCTAGACAATGGTGGTTGATGGCTTTTAAAAAATCTCGACGGAGCAGAATGCGTAAATGCCCAACGTGAAATAAGTGGTTATAATCAGGGACTTGCAAAGTTATATACTCATACATAAGAGATTATATACCTTCCTCAATTTGCGATATTTTTTCGGTATTCCATTATTGTATTCAAGTATTGCCGCTCAACTAAGTAGATGAGTCTGTTAGAATACAAAATATCGAAATTTAATACCGGTATTTTCACATGAAAATAATACCGGTATACGGATACGGTCCCTGGTTGTACTCCGTTTGATTGGAATGTCAAAATATGCCATAATAACATAATGGACCTATGGTATATATTTAAGTAAGTTGCTATACATGGCTGTCCAAATATAATAACTGTGTGAGGTAAATTAGTTGTAGAAGGTTGACATAGTTTTTGAAGGATACTTACTCGCTGATTATGCATTGCTCATAATTCAAAACATACATAATTACGACAATATTTTAGATTAAAGTGATTGATGAACTTTTTCTTCCTAGGAACTAACAATTAATAACTCGTTACCTTATGTTTCCATGTCTGTTCCATGTGTGTTCGTGTTCGGCGAAAATCCAGCAGCTATTCATGGAGAATATTATTATTCTGACGGACCATACTTTGTTCTCTAAGTTGCTGGATTCAGACTGGTCGAAATGAAGCAAAGTATTATCGTTTTTGAACTACCTGCATTTATTTCGATTCCAATTCCGTTTACAGCAACGCATTAAATAACTCTTCTTTTTAAAAGTGAATGTTAGAAAGCACGAGAAACTAAAAAAAAAAAAAATGAAAAATGTGTGAGTGTATATTATATGCTTTGCTCACGGCACGGGAGTTTTCTGTTTAAAATACTAGATCATATTATATTTTATTTTGATGCCGGCACCCCACCTGCGCTATGCGCTATTCGTTATGCGACTGCGCGTGCGCCGTATTTGCGAAAAAAAATATTATGTGCGCGAACAAACAAACATGCCCACCACACTGTGTGCCGGTATGCCGAACATGCCAAATATGTGTATTGTTTGCATAATCACAAGTCAATCACAAAAGCGGCGATGGACGTGTTGACAGCAGAATTAAATAAATAAAATAAATAAAAATAAATTTATTCAACAACACAATTAGCAAAAGCGATGTGAGTAAGCATATGCAATACTGGCTGTCTGTGTATTGAAATGGTTTGAGACTCAGCGAGACCGCTGGTTTTCAGTCTGTAACCACAAACTTAAAACTAAGAACTAATTCTAGAAATCGTATAACGTTTTCGTTTGTCTACTCCATTTTTCACACCGAACACGTCGAGGCACGACCGCCGCTAGCGAACAAATGAGAGTATGTATATTGTAGTCTTTGCAAATGAGTGAGCATAGACTACAATATACATACTGTGAGTGAGTGAACGAAGTGTGGGCAGTCAATCTGCTATTCGGCTTATTCGCCTTTTATTGTGTTGTGCCATGGACATTGGACATATGATACTCAGGACAGGCTTTTACGTGATGCCACAACGAGGGACGGAAAAGCTCCTAGAAAAGCAGCTAAATTAAGAACTCGTCTTAAAATGGCTGATAACTTGCCATAAACAACCTACTCAATTTGGACGGGTAATGGTTTATGTGCCACAACTTCATACTAAATCGGTTGTGGCAAATAAAAAAAAATGGAACTATGAGAAAGACAACGAATTATATTTCCCTTTCTGTCACACTTATCGAGATTTGTATGCTACCAGCTCGCTCGCACGTGGTATTATTATTAGTATTATTACCATATCTTGTTCTGAGTATGGACCTATCCATGCATAATAAATAACGTTCAACGCCATCTACCGAAACATTGATGAACGTAAGAGAAACGTTCGTTCAACGACGCTTCTGAAGCATATAATAATAGCCGCTTTCTAACAATAGAAGACAGTTCATCGTAAACATTTTAGATGGCGCTTTTATTTTAACAAAAGCATCTCGTTTCTTGTTGTTTTGGTAGTACCCGGTTTAAACAATTTCTCAAGCGCTTACAAATGTATTCTACGGGATTAATCTGAATACTTATAATAATGTACCTTTATTTAGGCTGAGCTCACACAGTCTAAATTAATGACTGCACTGAATTCAGTATCTGGACCGGACCACTCAAGAGCAAAAAACGGTAGCAATTCCGCACTAAGTGTACCGTTTTATTTGCTCGTGAGTGATTCAGATTATGATTCAGTGACTGAATTCCGTTCAGTGTGTGGCCGGCCTTATTTTTCTTATCTTCAGTATTGTGTAATGTAACAGGCGGATTAATCAGTTCACGTGTGCTAATAATAAACAAAGTGGTGCGGGTAGATGAAATTTTGGTGCAACTACACCAATAACTAATATTTAAGTATGTGTTTTGGAATGTGAATAAAATATTTCAATGTGCGGTGAGTTCTGATTTTTCATTATTATGTAAAAAACTGCTTTGAAGTGTGCTGTGTGTGCTCTGATCCAATAGCTGATACAGTCGGCGCAAAATATATGTTTCCACTTTTCCACCTTGTTTAGTATTGTTTACATTACAATGGAGTGGGAATGGAATATAAGGCGTAAATTGTATAAATATCTTGGATTGACTGAACCTACAAATTACCAGCTATTATATGTTCACTATAATATTATTTCTAAAAATGAGCTCAAGCGTTCGAGGATATGTTGTACTAGCGCCAGTGATTAATGGATGTGCATATATCATTGTCGGCCATCGCTGACGTTCAGTACGGAAGGAACGAGCGAACATACCAACTGTCAGCAAGACACGCGACTATAATATGTGTACCAAGATCATGGGCAGGACGACATATCCAATCAATGTCGTAGGTTAGAAGCATCACCAATTTTGATGATCAGATACACTCATCAGATAAACTACATATTAGCTAAATAAAAGTAGACACTGACTAATAATTCCATAGTTCTTTGTCTTTGTATAAATTGTAATGCGGGTGGGTAGTTTAATAAGGTAGGTATTTGTCAAGTGAAAATAAACAGCTTTTTCACTTCTCATGCTCGAAAAGAGGGTCATTTAGACTAAGGAAGTGGGGCTAAAGTAAACATTTAGACCCTAGGGTAAATATGTATACATATTTATGATTTTTAAAACATTTTAATTTGACCAATCATTACACTTTTCTGGATTAAATCCACCAATCGCAATTCTTTAAATAAACAACTGTATTTGCTATTATCTATCCAGACTACAATTATATAATAAAATCGACCAATCATTAAACATAATTTATTTCAAACATTAGGGGTTTATTATTATTATTCCTTAAACCACACCCATTTAAAAAAAACGGCCAAGTGCGTGTCGGGCCACGCGCAATGTAGTTTCCGTAGTTTGCCTGTCTGTCATTGTTATGCGCCAACTAAATGGTGCTATTGCTTCGGCCGAATTTGTACGAAAGCTGGCATTTCTAAGTACATTTTAAATTGGTCGACGATTCCAACGATACCCCACATTACGGGTATATCGAGAAAAAAAAATTGCATCCCCACTTTAGGTGTAGGGGAGGTACTATAAGGGTACTATTTGTTAACACGGAGCCCTAATAAAACGCCTCTGACAGTCTATAGCCACATCCAAACGTTCACGCGTGGCAGACTACATACATGGCATAAGCTATGAGATTGAGCGGTATAGACTGCTGTCTATCTCGCTTTATCTTAAGTATGCAGTCCGTAGCGCTCGGCCGTTTGGACGTGCCTATAGATGATCAAGTAGCGCTTATTCGTGGTGTCCATGTGGTATCGATATTTTCGCTCGTTGCTGATATACCGCATTCCCGAAATACCAGATTTTGCATAATAACACATTCTTGATTTATCACATTACCAATATACCAAATTGTCTGTATAGGACATTCAAAAAACGATTTAGTTCCATGAGTATCTTACGATTCTATAAACTGGTGTAACGGGAATGTGGTAAGCTAAACGTGTTATATGTTGATAATCCGATATTTTACAAAATCTGGTATTTCGGAAATGCGGTATATTAGCAACGAGCGAATATTTTGTATCTGACTTCAAAGCAGTTTATTAAAAAATCTTGCCGCCAAATTGAAATGAACAATCTTTTCGGTGTGGAGTATATTATTGATTGTGGATAGATAATCTTTGTTTTTAATACTATATTCTCGCAGTGAAAAGTAGTGTATAACTGGTCTAACAGCCATATTACCTCGTACAATTTATAAACAATATATTACGAAAATACACGGAAAGTATCAATTCTTTTGTTTACGTTTGCTACTAAGATTAAGTATTCAATTCATAATAAAAACGATCAATAAGGACGTTGTTTGATTGTGACGTCACAAGCAACCCTACGAATTTAAATGTTAGTAATATCAGTTATTAACTCGTGTTGATTTTTGCACTAAAAATACTAAATAAAGTTGATTAGGTCATATTCATACTTCTACTCCTTCAAATTTAAGTTCGTGGGCTTTCGTATGTAGGCATATGGAAGCCCAGTGTGTGTTTTATGACCCCTTAGCAGATGATATACATAAATTTCGGCACCCGTAAGTTTCGTACCTATAAGTAAAATATAATTTACGTCTTAGAATATTTTAGCCGGAGAACAAAAAATGTAGATTCACTAATTGAATGGCGCGGGTGTCGACACCTGCCAGACGGACTCGACCTTTTATATAATTTTGTAGGCCTCTAGGAAATCTACTGATCTCGCGTAGGCAACGCAAATGTCCCATCTCTTTCGAATCTGTAGAATTAGAACGGGGCGGCAGTAAGCGCGACAAGCGTAGGTGCAGCAACAATACGGAATGACAATTTCTAACCGCCGACTTGGATAGACGCCAATCAAGCAGTTTTATTTTGATTTAACTCTTAGTCTGCTTTTAACGCAAGATCGATCCCAATTCCCAAGTAAGCGTTCCACTTTTAAAACGGATTGTTTATTAAAATGTCTGTAGGCGGCCCGCTTGTTGCAGTTTCCCGCCAACATTTCCATCAATAACACTGCGCATGTTACTACCGCACGCCTCTGGCTCTTTCCGATTTGAGAAAAGTGAAGGGGAAAGTGGATAACCTGAAAGTTGTGTGGGCATGCGCACTGAAAGCCTTGGTGGTGCGATGCGGGTGCCGTGGTCCGATCCCGCCGATCCCGGGAGTGTAAACCTAAACCGTGGAGGCGTGCTACTGCGGTGCTTTTACAATAAAACACATTTGAAAACATTTTATTTATGGAAAATACTGTGATCAAATAGCAAGTTTAGTCAAAGTATTTTAATTAGTAGATATATAAGTAGGATATTTATTTTAAACAGTAACTGAATAGTACTCGTACAATCGATTTCACGTGTACATAAACAATTTCTTGTTAGTTTGTATTAGGCTGTTTTATTGGAGAAAATGGGTTGTGCGTAGTGAATTTTTAGGACTAATCCAGTCTTAGTAACCTGGTAAGTACTAAAGTTATAAGTTCGATAAAGCTTAAGTGAATACAGCTCTAGATTTTACCTAGTCCTTGGGTTAGGCAATGATATAACACGTCATGAAAACCGATCCTTGGTTAGTAACTAAAATCGATGTTACGTTTGATTAACACGCAAATGGTTAAGGAAATAACATAGCGAACGCCATATTCATTTCATTAAATACATTCGTTAGCTGTCAGATATGATTAATGTAATTTAATTATATGACCATTGATCAGAAGGTGTGCGCGTGAAGGAAAATCACACTGTGTGGAATATTCTACTGAGTACCTAGTCATAAAACATCTTTTAAAAAATCACTAAATATTGGTTCGTGTTCGCATTGTGGTACCTTTAGCTTATTATTTTTAGGCCTAAGAAATGCCATGACAGGCAATCTATTATGGTTGCATTTTTTAATTCAATGATATTGAACCTGTAAACTTATAAATATATTTCGACTTCAAGGAAATATTTTATAGTCTGGCTGAATACAATAATTTTAGATAAAAAAAACAATAGCCGTCAGATGTATTGTCAAAAGTAATGGCGTGTCAAAGCGCGCCTTATCAGACCAGTCGGGGGTATACGAAGCACAAACAGAAACACAATCAGTTGCATTTTGTGTAAATGTGAAACGTCGACGCTGGTTTTCAAGGTAAGCAATTCGACCTTTATAAAATCAGCGTGCGGTGCGGTTGTGTACAAAACTGCTGATTTCCACCAGATTTTACAATGTAACTGAATTGAAGCATTGTTGTCTTTTCAACCCCCGACAAACGTGTTACCTACTTCTAAGTTTAACATGTGTAACTGTGTGTGTATTTGTGGCTGGTAGCTCTCAAACGGATGACCCGATCTGAGTGCGGTTTTTATAAAAAATCTTGTCAGTCGAGATGGTTCTTAGCATTTTTTGTTGTGTTAGCGGTACCACATATGTAGACACTGTCTACTAGAGGGATATCTTTTATACATGAGAGGATGCATGTGCTGAGCCGTGAGGCGTATATTAGATTGGTTATGAATTTATTTGTGAATTGATGCTGGCGAAATATTTAGGTACTTCATTATTTACCACAGCGTTATCCCGGTTGCATCCTAAATTTAGGATTCCGGACACGTGCCTACTTAATACAGTTATTTACTATGTTATTTTAAAATAGTATTTTATGCAATCGTTATATAATGTATGCTTTTTCAGTCGAGTACCACGTTTAGGCCTATTAAGGCACGAGACTTAAAAAGCTAATTATATAACTATTGTATACAATACTTTTTCTACGAGTCAACTGAACTAATAAAATAAACTTGGTATCTATTGAAAACGAAGTACAACCAACGGCTTTTTCTTTTTTGTGCGTTGATGTCTATTTACCTTTTGACTTTATCATGACGGGCGTCCTATTAGTCAAATAAATTATAGTTCAGTAAAGGCGCCACGTGATTGGTCCATTTCATCTTAGTTGTCTCAACAGTTATGAAATGTTGAGTTGGTAGCGCCATAGTAAAAAGTATATGATTTAAGTTTGGTGTACGAAGTCTTAATTCAAACATTAAGGTCGACGAGTATAAAAATACATTTTACATTGGTTGAGATTACATTATCGCTTTTTGAAATTATATAAAAGGTACATACGTAAAGCACGCCCGTATTCCCATAAGGGATATAGTAGTTCGACGGCGGAGCATATGATATTGCATTTTAGAAAATTCGTATAACTTGATATTTAGGGTCCAATTCATTATAATAATAATTAACCATTTATTTCAGCCATCTAAGGCCCATAGTTACAAATACCCTAAAAACTAACATACATACAATACAATTATATAATTCAAAACGAAATTCCGCCCCGTTGCGCCTTCAAGTCTGGTGTAGAATTCTTTAGGTGTTCATTTGCTCGAATACTAATATCTTACTTAACAACTTATAACAGTGTCACATTATTTGTGTAGTAAGTGTCGTCACGTCCTCATTTAAGTGTACGCATTTATGCTATTCGCGTGATAATGCAATAGATAAATGTATTGCCCGCGTTAACCTCTCAGTCGGCTCCGGCCGCCTACTGCGTTAGTTTATTTTGACAGAGATTCGCAGTGTTTTACGTTGTATTTATAACTGGAAGTGTTTACATACTCGTTTTTTAAAGGTACCACGAGCGGTTCAACGTTGAATGAGTCCGGTCCTGCATGATGTCAAAATGTAAGTGTTCATATCTTGTCTTATTTTAAAAAATGCACTAGAAAATTCAGTGGTTTACTTAGCAATAACTGTGTTTACGCTACTAATTTTATTTTGGATCTGCTTTATTTGTCATACGTGTGACGATATCAATAACAATACGTTCGTTACACGATATAACAACAACATTTATTTGCACGCTTATCGTGTCCCCGGAGTAGTTCCTTAGTTTTAACAGTGATATACTTAGGTACTTTAATGAACTATTCAAATCTGTGCTTTTATGCAAAACTCCATCCCATTAGATTCTAGAAAAACCTAGCTAGCTTGAACCAAGAAAATGATGTCCGCTCCAGTGTTCTCCACTGTGAGCAGGTTCAATAATGATATAGAAAAAAAAAATTCGACGGTAAGAAAAAAATATAGGTATGCCATAGAGCCGGGCTCGCAGTTTCTGCAGCTCACAGACCAACAAATCAGTACTTAGATGTCCTGGGCAAATAAATAAATATCCTTTGAAACTGTGCGCTATCTTCATGCTATCATTTGATTTAGTATTCTTTTACTCATCGTCTGACTGTAGACATAATCAAATAATCATTCCACTGCATGCCATGTGCCTAATAAATCGAATAAATATTATAACTTTAAAATATTTTAGAAGTAGTATTCACAGGCCATACTGTACTCTAGTTTTGCTCAGCAACATTATCCTTATCGGTGGGTTTAATTTTATTTTATATCGTAGGTATAAGTCCTTGTTTCCGCATATTTGCATTCGAGAATTATTTATGAACAGTCAATAAATGTACCTAATATCATGTTAGGAATATTGTTGACGTGTTAGCAATCCAATTCAAGGTTTTTTGCTATATGATGGGTTTATGATTGTTACCTACGATTTTAATGCACAACCTTATCATTTCGATCGCAGCACAAATGATTTTTAGGTACCTATATACACTAAATGCGTTTTGCTTTTGTTCCTGACTGGGCAAGCAAATCATTGTATAGCTATAGGTATAGCTGTTTAAATATTATCAATGGTGTAGTGGAATTGAAACGGCAGATGTCTCACGTGTCATTGGTGCAATGCGGGCAAAAGAGCAATACATAAATATATGGGCCATGGCGAACCTCCTTCCGGCAAGCTGTTACATTATTATTCACAGTTTTCTAGAGCTCCATATTAAATCCGTTTCATGCTTTATTCCAAGCGCTTCGATATTAGGGGTCTAGAAAATGATCTATTCATTTGAACTGGGAGAACCTACTGTTTTAAGGTCTCCGTACCAAAAAGGTAAAAAAGGAACCCTTACTTCGTCCGTCTGTCCGTCTCACACTGGGCTGAAAATCGGCTTTCATAGACATAGGAATCGAAGTTAACATTTTAAAGTTTTTGTGCTTGAAATGGCTTATGCTTGCCATTATTATGCTAAATTATGATCCTGGCGTGATTTAGCACTAAAACGTATGAGTTATAATTTTTTTCCGAAAAAAATGTATGGAGCTATAACGAAAAAACTGGATATCTCGGGAACCGCAAAAAAAACACAAATATCCTTACAGCTGGTTATATTACTAATTATTCCAGATTTTTTGACTTACTACATATTTCAGTCATAGGTGCGGTTTTTTTTTTAAATCGACGAAATTTTTAATATTTTTTTTCGTCCCAGACGTCTTACTTTAAACATAAAAGATAGAAATATGTATGTTTTGTATCTAATTTACTCAAATTATGAAAAACTATACATTGACATAAAACCAAAAGGATTTCCGAGCTCATGTTACGTCTTAAAATATAATTTAACGTTTTATTTTCTGCGGTAATGAGGAATAACGATATCTAATTGGACATACTTACGAGATTGCATCAATTAGTAATGATAATGATCATAGCAATAATAAGTAAATTACTACGTAATACGTCTTAGCAATGACTTCTGATAAGCAAATAGCATAATAGAAAGGTCACTGGTGATTAAAGCACCATCATTAGTACACAAGAATAAAAGCATCGAACGTCTATGTGACAAAATCACTACAAAGTCTTGTACGCAACTGTTAACATCTAATTATATATTTTTATTAATTTTCGAAATTGTAACCATACAAAAATATGTTTAGTTTTTGTACCAACTTGGACTTATTTGTTATTTTACAAAGCGGGAGTCCTTCTTTTAATGATGGATTATTATTCGAAGCAGTTGGAGTCCAGTTAGGCTCTAGCCTATCAGAAGAAGACAGTGTCACCCTCAAAGAATTTTGTCGAAGATTCACCCGATCTGCTGAATGGAGATGGAAGAAATGTAAGAGAAACACCAAGGACTTCAGAAAAAACTACGAAAATTGGCTCCAAAAAGATGTTGATTGGCCCAGCTGTGTACAAACCAATCTTCTTATGCCTGAACTACAAGAAGAGTCTACTTGTTTGGAGTATTCTGCGACATCAACCAGCACCGAACTTACCTCTCCAGAATGTTCAACATCATCATCTTCAATTGGGACAATGACAAAGCACCCAAGAAAAGCCTTCGAAGACCTATCAAACAAGCAAAAGAAGAGAAGGTCTGACAGTCATAAAGGTGAAAACTCAACTGAGTTGGCTTTTACAGCGGCACAACTTTTGAAAGAGGATGGTCGAGATGATATCGCATCTGTGATTGAACACATGCTTAAAAACCCAGAAATTGCTACAAACATATGTAGAATGATCAAGAAGCCGAATTGCTCCGCTGTATTTACACCAGAAAAAGCACTCGGACTTTTCATTTCATTAAAACTAAGTAAATGGCAATACATCACTTTAAGGGAGACTGCTATTCGAGAAGGTGCCCAGAAGCTTTATCCGTCTTACTACAAGATACAATCGGCCAAATTACAGTGCTATCCTCCGAAGTCAACCATAACTATAACGGATTCATCAGCTGAAATTAAACTTCAAGCTTTACTTGATTTAACAACGAAGAGGATACTGGATGGATTATCAAGCAATGTAGAAAACAAACAGCTGACGCTAATATCTAAGTGGGGTTTTGATGGTGCTTCTAGTCAAAGCAGATATAAGCAGAAAATGGAAGGCGAACAAGATGACTCGAGCATATTCATGACATCTTTAGTACCACTTAAGTTGGTTTCTGGAGAAGATATTGTATGGACGAATCCAAAACCTTGCTCACCCTCCTATTGTCGCCCATTGATGTTCAGATTTGTGAAAGAAAGTGAAGCAGTCGTACTTGAGCAAAAAGGAAAGATAGAAGAAGAAATTAAAGCTCTACTCCCTACGGAATACAATACTTGTAAGATACATCATGCCCTGAAAATGACGATGATTGATGGGAAACCTTTCTGCAGCTAGGTCAAATGCTACATGCTATTTATGTTTGGCTAAGCCAACAGAAATGAATCGCATAAATTCTGTTACATCAAAAACGATAGCCACTGAGTTGTACGAATTTGGATTGTCACCACTGCATGCCCGCATCAATTCAATGGAATGTCTCCTACACATTTCGTACAGACTCGTCTTCAAGAAATGAGCTGCAAAGGGAGACGAACATAAAAAAATTATGAACGAGACAAAGAAAACAATTCAAGATCGATTTAAAGAAGAGCTAAACCTTTTGATTGATATTGTGAAGCAAGGTTCGGGGACCCCAAACGATGGGAATACAGCAAGAAGATTTTCCAGAATCCAGAAAAAACTGCAGCAATAACCGGATTGAATGAAGAGCTCGTACGCAGATTTGCCGTGATACTGCAAGCAATAACATCCGGGGAACATGTTGCTGTTTCGAATTTTAGAGAGTATGCCTTGGAGACGGCTAAAAAGTACGTAAAGTTGTATGATTGGTACTACATGCCATCAACCGTACATAAATTGCTAATTCACGGAGCTGATATCATCGCCAGCAATGCCATTGTACCTATTGGAAGTCTCTCGGAAGAAGCTTCAGAAGCCCGAAATAAAGATTTTAGGATGTTCAGGGAACATAACTCCAGGAAGAAAAGCAGACAAGCATCCAACAAGGATATTCCCAACATGCTTATTTTATCCTCCGATCCTCTAATTACTGCAATGAGACCGACCCTGGATGCAAAGAAGAAACAGGCGTTTTTTATAGAAACGATAGACCTACTTAAATTAGAGGAACCCCAAATTGAGGTTTTAGGTGCGTGTGACGCAGAACCTGACTCTGAATTAGATTCAGAAGACAGTGATTTAGAAGAATAAATTAAAAATAAAGACATATTGTAAGGTTATGGTGTTCTTTTCATACTTTACTTGTTTATTATTTGTTTTTCTTTAAAGTTGTTATGGTTCTGTCAATATTTGTCTTTTTTTTATGTAAATAATACTAACCTATGTAAAAAAAATACTAGCTATTAATACTATCAATTTGATTAAATATGACTCACCCTTTATTGAAAATGCGAAACATACATATTTCTGTGTTTGATCTTTAAATTAGGACGTCCGGAACGAACACAAAGAATTAAAAATTTCGCCGATTTTTTTAAAAAAAACCGCACTTTAGACTGAAATATGTAGTATGTCAAAAAATCAAGAATAATTAGTAATATAACCAGCTGTAAGGATATTAGTGTTTTTTTTGCGGTTCCCGAGATATCCAGTTTTTTCGTTATAGCTCCATACATTTTTTTCGGAAAAAAATTATAACTCATACGTTTTAGTGCTAAATCACGCCAGGATCATAATTTAGCATAATAATGGCAAGCATAAGCCATTTCAAGCACAAAAACTTTAAAATGTTAACTTCGATTCCTATGTCTATGAAAGCCGATTTTCAGCCCAGTGTGCGTCTGTCTGTCACAACGTTAAATATCTCAAGAATTACTTGTGATATCAATTTGAAATTTGAATTAGTTGTCAAACGAACCTAACGCACGTGTGGAAAAGAAAAAAAATTAAAAGTATGTAATATGCGTATATTTTCTATGAAAAATGGAGGATATGAAGGGGGGAAAAATTCAAAGTCTATAGTATTGGGTCAAGTGGGGTATCAAATGCAAGAGCTTTAAAGCCGTTTTTAATCGTTTTTTACAGTGTATAAATTTCGATTTATGAAGGAATATGTTGAAAAAAATACCATACATTTAGGTTCTTGTATTTTTAGTTCGAATATTATTGTTTCAAGTTCCATTTACTTGAACGAAACATGTTTCTCATAAATACTATTCAATGATTTTTTTTCTTTTTATTTAATAACAGACTTATCAAACAGTTGAATTATCATAGGTATAGGTATATTTGTTTCACAGACAGAAATTTCATAAAAAATCGTTTCACATAAAGTACTTTAATATAATATCTGGTTCTTGGATTTTTATTTCGGATATTGTTGTTTCACCGCCTCTTTACTTGAATGAAGCATATTTCACAGAAGCACGATTCAATTTATTTTAAAGACTATTTTCAGTTATAAACATTATCAATTAGTAGAATAATGTTCTAACTAACATTGTCATTGATACAATCATTGTTTGAATTATTTTGATTTTACATAAAGTTTAGGCCTTAATTTTTTTATTACATCGAAAACTATTTCTACCTATTTTACTCCAAGGCAGGTCCGTGTAGGTACGACGACGAGTGAAGCGAGGAGGAGTGTTAGGTAGAACCGCGACCTCACAGCGCGCGAGCCGAGCGAGCGAAGCGGGCATGCCCCGGCAGCAGCCGGCGAAGCGCCAGAACCGACAGTTTTTAATAATACTTTAATTACTTACTCCAATTTACACAAAGTAACATGATTCTATACAAAACGTTGCTTATAAAAAGCGATGGTGAGTTAAACAGAATTTCGGAGTTAGAGGGGAGTCGGAGGAGCCGGAGGCCGGGTAATTTTATAGGAGGGTATTCGTTTCGTCAAAAATATGATTTATAAGTATAGAAATTGCTACTCAATAAAATGTTTTACTTATTAATTACGTTAATATTAATACTAATCGGATAAATATTGTTATATGATTTGAAATTGTAAAATATGAATATCGCAATATAAAAAAAAATTTACAACAAAAAACAAGAAATTTTTACATTTCTACATAGTATTCTGCGAATTGATGATTCGATGAAACGATAATCTCGGAACTCGGTTGATGAGAAAAAAAAATCTATAAAACTATTTTCTTGGCAATAAGTTTTTTATTTATAAACTGAATAATATAAGTATAAAAACTATGTGATTTGAAATTGTGTGAACAGAAATATCGAAGAGTACTCGTATTCGATAATATATATATATCTATATATTGGGTCCAAAAGTATACCATCTCCCGAGTGCAATAGTGGCAGCCCAAAATAACTCCATTTTTAAAAAACGACTGAAAAGTTGGTTAGTCGAGCAGGCCTTCTATAACCACAAGGAGTTCTTTGAGTTAGAAATGTCTAGCGATAATGTAATATAAACAACATATAACCGTTGACATGTTATCTGAATAATTATAATTTTTTAATATTACCTTATTTTTCTGACCAAGATCCATAGAAATAAAATTAAAATTACATATAATTACATCAATATTATATACATTACATATAATTAATAGACAATTAGACATATTAAATATTTAAGTTAATTACATTTACATTACTATTGTAAAACATACCGCTTGACATGCTGTTTAGAATCCTGATATTGTGAATTAATTTAAGTAAACCTGACTTGTAATTTTATATTATCAATAAAAATTAGTATGTGTATTCTTTGCAACAAAAATCTATGGTTAAACACTCTACAGAGTAAGTAGTCAGCGAAATGACTATTCTAGGAAATAAGAATATGAGAATCAATTTATGTGAAACGAAATCCTATAAAAATGTAGTCTATGAAATAACGTACAACCTTTAATTCCATTTTATGTTTTTATTTATTATCAAATTCCTATTATATTGTTCTGGGAACCCCTTTTTTCAAATGAAATAAAAAATACTGCATTCGGTTCAACGTGATAAAAAAATATCGCGGAAAAACCAAAATACAGTTCTTTTGGCCTGCAACTTATGTTAAGAAACACCACCTGAATGACCTTAAAGTAGTTATGCAAATTTTACGTTCAGTTTGGTCATACTCCGACGTTTAATGGGAAAAGGAAGGTACATTCAATTGAATAATACTAGCTTCTGCCTGCGACTTCGTCCGCGTGGAACTCTTTTATATAGTACTCCTATACAAACTTTTAACCCCCGGGGTGATTTACGGGATAATTTGTATCCTATGACCTTCCCCGGGATACAAACTACCCTAATATCAATTTTCATCTGATCGGATCTGTGGATTAAGCGTGAAAATGTCAGACAGACAGACAGAGTTACTTTCGCATTTATAATATTAGTATGGTTAGTATAAAATGTATGTTTTCACAAACAGAAGTGAGGGGAAATAGTTCGAGGGATAATCTGGCTTTTAGTCCAGAGTTATACACACTACTTTTCACTTCGACTGCGAGGAAATAGTAAAAACAAAGATTATCCATCCACAATCAACAATTATACCAAGGCGAAAAGATTTTTCAATTTGGCGCCATTTTTTTAATAAGCTGCTTTGACACAGATACAAAATATTGACACCAGGAATAAACGTCTCTGACCGTCTAATAGCCGCGTCCAAACGGCCGAGCGCGGCGGCAGCATACGGGATGCGATAAAGCGAGATAGACAGCGTTGGATCCCGCTTAATCTTCATAGTTTATGTCATGTATGCAGTCAACCACGCTTGAAGAACGTTTGGACGCGGCTATATAGTTGGTCAGAGGCGTTTATTTTTTTAATTATTGACAATTACGGAATAAAAAACATGTAAGTAATGTTTGAAATGAATTCTGTTTCTTGATTGGTACCTACGTATTCTGGTTAGTTGATAGCAAATACTAATGTTTTTTTAAAGAGTTGTGATTTGTGGATGTAATACGGTGAACTGTTTTGATTGGTCAAATTAAAATGTTTTATAAATCATAATTATGTATACATATTTTCCCTAGGGGCTAAATGTACTACGTTAGCCCCGCTTGCTAAACCTAATATGACGCACTTTTTGAGCGTGGGAAGTGAAAATAATATTATTTGATACGAATTCTTTGCAATTTACTCACTCCCTCCCACGCAGTCGGTGTCATTCGCGTTAACGAGGGGACGGAAATGACATTGATTATTAAATCCGGGTTGGTAGGAATAAGCAAGTTCGGACGAGGGACAGCGGGGTGTGATCACGTGGAATAGGGGTGACAGAGCAGTGTATATTTGTTGTGTGAGTTTTTACTTGTACCTATAATTAGCAGTAGTTCAAAGCTAGATAAGTCTCCAACCCGCCCTGGGTCAGCGTATGGACTACTGCCCGTTCCCTCCCATCCTTGAGAGGAGGCCTGTGCCCAGCAGTGTGTATTCATTTATAGGCTGATTTATATATTTTTTATTTTTATTAAAGCGTGATATGATTTTATCAGAGATTTCAATTACGTTGCTTTAGCACAGACTCCGGAATGACGTCTCGCTTAATGTTTGGAGCAGCCCTGGGAGTAGGTACAGTCGAGTTCTACAATATCTACGCAGACAACCTTTCAAAAATATCTATACAGAGCTTTATTGTTACTGACATAAGACATGTGTAGATTATTTTTGAAAGGCTTTCAGTATAGATATTGGAGAACTCAGCCTTACAGAAGAGCGCAGCCGTAATAACGCCACTATACTTGCTCTGTGGGTAGATATGTGGCGGTGAGTAAGTCGCCAGATCTCCTGAGAATGTGATGTGTTGAGAGAGAGTTACCATCAGGCAGACCGTATGGTTGCTTGCCACCGTCGTAGTATAAAAAAAATACGTAAATGAAATGAATGTTATTCCATTATTCCAGTTTTAACGAGGAACTTTAATTTACAAAATCATCTACCGACAAATATATTTTTCTGGGCCTATTGTGTACTAGCAATTGTAGGTCCGAATATGGGGGAAAACAGTGATAGATTGCTAGCCCATCATCTACAACACGGTTCAACCCGATTCCCATAGTAAACTCAATTGACAACCACGGGAAAGAAAGGGTTTGTGCGATTCTAACCCGGCGCCACACGGGGGAAAACTATGCGCCGACTATATTGGGTATACTTACTTGAAATTATTTGAGTTGGCCGAATTGCATCGAAGTAGTCCATTCAAAAAGCAACTCTGATATCCAAGCGAGAAGATTCAAGGTCCAATGACAGTTTTATAGTGAGCCACATTAAATAATCTAAACTATAATAATATTTCTTTTTGCTGGTAGTAGGTACAGTCAGCATCATATAGTTAGTAGCAGCCAAAGTAGCCAAATATATCGGAACACGTCTTTATTATTATAGGAGTAAGGGTGTGTTACGATATATTTGGCTACTTTGGCTGCTACTAACTATATGATGCTGACTGTACTAGGTGTCATGACTAGACCCCGGATTGTTGTGACACTGACGTCACAATAGGGTGATTTGGGGAGTAAATGGAATGGTAGAACAAAATGATACATAAATTATAAGATAAGATAAAAATGTATATTCATTTCACCAGAGAAAAACATAATTTCATTTACGGTACGTAATCGAATAAAATTTAATAAAGTCACAATAAAAAAATCCCAGTGAATCGATCGATATTACATTTTTGGTATATAACTGCAAGACTTAAATTTCTACGTTTACTAGTTTTCGAAAAACTGAGCGGTCGAATAATTATTTCGTTCCACTGTTCCATTCGGGAAATGGAACATACATATATTAGAATTAACTTTATCAATGTATGCAACCTATGCAAACCTATATAAATTTTGACCTTAGATATAAACTGTTTGCTTTATTGGCAACTGCACGTCACTTTGACAATATTGCTTTGACAACCGCAAACTTTTCAAATATGCTTCAATAACATTTGTCTCAGTGGAAAGAAGCTTTTCTTTTTTGAAGTGGATATATTCAGCTAGAAGACGTGTAGCCTAACCGCAAGTCATTTAGAACAACTATTGATCTGTTACGGAGAGTCCGTTAACGAATGAGCAACGTCGATATTTTAATCAACTGACAATTGATTTATAGGAAGATTCGCAATAATATGTATACCAAAAAATAATAAGTACAATTTCGTATTCATTAACACTATATGATATTTTTTATATTATCTTATCTTAATAAATCCGTATTAATTAATACTGTTCCATTTACTACCCAAATCACCCTATTGTGACGTCAGTGCCACAACAATCCGGGGTCTAGTCATGACATGACAGTGGCTTGGTTCAATTGGCATTGAATAACTAGTTATTCGTTTTTTCCGCTTCCGGCGTTCTGGTTGCTACACGTGCAAAAATTTTGTCTCAATATATAAATAGTTTTTTTTGCCATTCCGGTTGAAAATCAACATTAATTTGTTTTGTGTGGTGGTGGGTTAACTGCCTAGTGGTAAGTGGTTGTTTTGTGAGCGTCTTAGTGCGGTGATGGAGGAGCCGGAGCCCCCTGACGTGGGCGGTGCTCTGGTAGACCTTCCCAGGGGTGAGTTCACCCAAATTACCCAGAGCGAAGACCTCGAACATGCTGTTGCTGATAAACGTCGTAAGTCTGACCACGATTCTTCCCCCGCTTCTATAAGAAACGATAGATTACCCGCGACAGCGTCTAATCAGCATACGTACACAATCCCGGAATTCGCTCCCGGTACTAAAGTAACATTCGGAGCTAATGATTTAGGACCTTATAATGTTCAAGTGATTAAAACTGAAGATGCCTCTCCTGGTTCTCCCTTCAGAATATTAAAGTTTGCACAACTTATGCACAAATACTCAGTGAAAGGTATCATTAAGGGAAGCATTATGGCTAGTGTGTAGTGTGTTTGAGAGCTCTGTTGCTGCAAATGCTTATTTAGAACACTTTTTTCAAAGAAAACCCTCAGTATTCATGCTCAATACCAATGTTCAGTGTAACCAGGTCAGGTTTGGTGAAGAAAATTCCTCTTGATTGGCATTTGGAGGAGTTTGTGAACTCCATTGAATGTCCAGATATTGGCATTAGAGTTATTAAGGCCCGTCGTCTGAATAGGAAAGAAACTCTAGATGGAAAGAAACCACATGGTTCCCAACCCAAACTGTTGCCTTGACATTTCTAGGACAAAAATTGCCTGAAAGAGTCTTCTGCTTTTATACCTCGATTCCAGTTGATCTTTACAAACTGCCAACAATACAATGCAATAACTGCTGCCGTTTTGGTCACACCAAGACCAACTGCCGTTCAAAGCCTAGATGTTTTAAATGTGCCGCCTTAACCAATAATGGGGAGAGCTGTAGTGTCCCAGAGACCAGTGCATCTTGTATATCATGTGATGGCCCCCACTTTGCTACAAACTCATCTTGCCCCGAACATAAAATACAGAAGGACATAAAGGTTGTTATGGCAGACGAAAATATTTCTTACACTGATGCAGCCCGCCGCTTTAGATCCGTCAAACGCAATTTTTCTGATGCTGCCCGCTCTATGGCTTATCCAAACCAGCATTCCTCGGTCTCTTACTCCCAAAATAACACCCCTTCTACTTCTCAGACGCCTGCCCCCCAAACTACCTCTTACAAGAGGACAATACTGATCCCCAGACGCAAGACCCCAGTATTAGGCAAAGGTTATGATAAAGCTGCCCATGATGAAATCACTAATGCACCCCAATATTCACAGCCAAATGGTTGTGCATTAAATAACGAAGGTGTTCCTAATGACAATCTTATTAGGTCACTCGCAAACTCTTTGATGATTATCCTGTCGAAATTCTCAGAAATTATACCGAACAACGTCCTTGGTGCTTCGAACCAGCTCATTACTTTACTTGACACCCTATCTATTAATGGCCCCTACAGCCATCCAATGGAATTGTAGGAGTATCCGACATAAAAAATCTGAATTGTGTTTTTTAATTAATAAATATAATCCGGTTCTATTGGCCATCTCTGAGACATAGTTGAAGCCTGGCTCCCGTTTTAGGTTTGCATGTCTTAGAGATGATAATGACGATGGATGGAATGGTTGTGCCATCCTCGTTAAACATTCCCTCCCCTTTTCTTTGATTCTCATCTTTCCTTCCCATTCATCAGGTTTTAATACTATTGCATGCCAATCCTTAAACTCAACTTTTGTTTCCCTTTACATTCCCCACCCTAATCACTCTATTATCTCAGAGTTAGACTCAATTCTTGTCCTTCTACCAGGTCCATTAGTTGTCATGGGTGACTTCAATTGTCACCACACCATATGGGGATCTGCCTCTTGTGACTCCAACTCCTCTCGCTTGCTAGAGGTATTTGATAATGTCAATCTATGCCTAATGAATGATGGGTCCCCTACTAGAAGAACTTCTCCAATCCAAAACTCTAGCTCTGTAGACCTAACCTTGGTTTCACCTAGGCTGGCTCCTCGGATAGGCTGGCAAGTTCTTACTCGCTCCCATGGCAGTGATCACCTTCCTATCTTCATTTCTCTTCCTTCTGCTACGCCTATTCCTACTCCATCTTTTCCCCCCCTCTTAAAATATAGATTAGAAAAGGCTGACTGGCCAGAATTTACAGCTTTAGTATCTAATGAAATTAACTCACTTCCTTCAGTTTCAGATGACAACTTCCTGCTTTTATACTTTAATTTCATTACAATTCTCTCTAATGCTGCTTCTGCCTCTATTCCTCTTAAAAACTCTTCTTGTGGCAAAATTTCCTCTCCTCCGTGGTGGGATGCTGACTGCACTGCGGCAATTAAAAAAGGTATAAATAAATAAATAAAATAAATAAATATTAGGGGACAATCTTACACAAATCGACCTAGTCCCAAACTAAGCAAAGCTTGTACTATGGGTACCAGACGACGATAAACATACTTATATAGATAAATAAATACTTAAATACATAGAAAACATCCATGACTCAGGAACAAATATCACATTCGTGCTCATCACACAAATAAATGCCCTTACCGGGATTCGAACCCAGGACCTCTTGCTTCGTAGGCAGGGTCACTACCAACTAGGCTAAAGCGGTCGCCAAAAGGTGTAAATGCAGTAGAAGATACTTTTGCCAGTGATCTATCTAGCCATGAAAATTACCTAGTCTTCCAATCCACAAATGCCCGTACCAAGCGACTGTTATCCACAAAAAAAAAGGCTTGGGTGGACCCGATTTTGTGAAAGCTTGTCTCCATGCACTCCTTCTTCTTTGGTGTGGAGGAACATTAAACGTTTCCGGGGATCCATATCCCATTCTACTGGCAACCTTCTATCTAATGATTCCTACTTATGGATTGTCCCTTTTCTTGATAAGCTGGCTCCTCCTTATGTTCCGTCTGAGGAGTCTTTACCGTCTTTGTCTCCTTCACTACCATCTAATTCAAGAATGGATGAACCTTTTTCCTCCTCTGAATTATTCCTAGTTTTGGACCACCTCAAAGACTCTACTCCGGGAATTGATGGGATCCCTTATTCCTTTATCAAAAAATGCTTTGATTCGTCGAAATTATTTTTCTTGTCCATAATCAATAAAATTTATAGTTCAGGCACAATTCCAGATACTTGGAAGAAGTAAATAATAGTTCCCATTTTAAAACCTGGAAAAGATCCCAGTGACCCTTCAGCATACAGGCCTATTGCTCTCTCGTCTGTACTAGCAAAGATTCTAGAGCACCTTATTAAGAATAGACTCGAGTGGATCTTGGAAAGTCGTGGAATCATTGCTAACACACAGTTTGGTTTCCGCCGAGGAATGGGAACAATAGACAGCCTGAGTATCTTGACGTCGGATATTCGTTTAGCATTCTCAAGGGGCCAACACTTAGTTGGCGTGTTCTTAGACATAACATCCGCATATGACAGTGTCTAGCTTCCGCTACTCAGGCAGAAGATGCATCAGCTGAGTCTGCCGGTAAGGATGGTCAATGTTATATGCAACTTATTTATGGACCGCTCCATCTACGTTCATTTTCAAGGCTCATTAATGCCTCCTAGGAGTGTATGGAAGGGTTTGCCGCAGGGTTCGGTTTTGAGTCCTATCCTGTATAGCCTATACACCGCCGACCTTGATAAGTCTGTCAACTGCTTCTGCGACATCCTCCAATACGCAGACGACTTGGCGCTTTACTTTGCCTCTGATCTCGGAGTGCGCAGTTTCTTAAACTCAGGTCTCAATTACTTAAATGTTTGGCTCACGGATCATGGCCTCTCTTTGTCTACTTCTAAAAGCTCTGTGGTAGTTTTAGCCGAAAGCGGAGTATTCCAGACATTTCCATAGTCCTCGATGACGAGACAATCCCGGTGTCAAGTTCAGTAAAGTTCTTAGGCCTTTATTTAGATTCACGGTTAACTGGTATTCCCGACTTAAATTACATTCGGAATAAATGCGAAAAAAGCGTTAACGTTTTGAGGGCTCTGTCTGGTGCTTGGTGGGGTTCTCGCCCGTTCGTACAGAAACTCCTATATAATGCTATTATTAGGAGCCACTTTGACTATGGGTCTTTTTTGCTAGAGCCCTGCAGCAAACTGGCCTTATCATATCTTGATAAGATTCAATCAAAGTGTTTGCGCATAATTTGTGGAGCAATGAAGTCCTCCCCCATCAATGCTCTTCAAGTGGAGTGCCTGGATCCGCCTCTTAGGTTAAGAAGACAGTTTCTAGCTGACCGCTTCCTCTTCAGGGCTGCCCAATCTTCTGATCACCCATTGATGTATCGGTTAAATTGCTTGGCCAATATTATTCCTTCTGCTAAATATTGGTCCCATAAGGATCTTCCCTGTCTCATCAAAAGTTTCCAGAAGCTTTCCGATGGTCCTCCTCTTCTGACTTCCCCAGCTAATCCTCTTTTTCTATTTGAATATGATTCTCTTATTTTCCAACCTAACATTATTTTATCCTTGGATTTGCAAAAAACTTCTCCCGGCGCTAATAATACTTTCTTAAAGATTGTATCCGAAAAATGGGATGGATGGCTCCTTGTATTTACAGATGCTTCAAAGCTATCTAAAAAAGGGTGTGTGGGTTCCGCTGTGTGGATCCCACAATACAAGATAGTTTTAAGTTTTAAAAGTCCTCCCATCACATCAGTATTTACAGGAGAAGCAATTGCCCTCTTTGAAGCAGTTTCTTTTATTGAATCTCACAAAATTCCAAATGCTGCAATATTTTCGGACTTCCGTAGTTGTCTTCAGGATATAGCTAAGTTTCCTTTCCGCTCCAGAGACAATCGTTTAGTCAATCTAAAGACCCGAGAGGCTCTTTATAGGTGCGAATCTCTTGGGTTACAGGTGGTTTTGGCCTGGATCCCGAGTCATAGTAACATCGAGGGTAATGAGCAGGCAGACGCCTACGCCAAACAGGCAATAGAAATTGGTTGTCCCTCTCATTCAAGAAGTCATAGTCAAGATTTTCGTGCTTCCGCCAAAACCTTCCTGATTGAACATTGGTCGGAGGAATGGGCTATTACACGCTTATCGAAGGGTAAACATTATGGTAGTATCCAGCCTAATCTTCCTGTAAGACCCTGGTTTTTTAAATTTCAGAAGGCTAACAAATTCGCCACTTCTATCATAATCCGGCTACGACTAGGTCACATCTGTTCACCGACATTTCTTGCCAAAATTAGAGTTAGAGACCATTCTTTATGCGAGTGTGGCCTGGACGAGGGCACTCCAGACCATATCTTTTTTAGCTGCCCAAATATTTCATCTTCCTTGTACGATTCTCTTCCTGATTTCGTTCAGCGCCCTGCCAACCTCAGTTACATCCTTACATTTGCTGACACCCCATTTGTATACATACTTGCGAAATTTATTAACAACTTTAATATCAGGCTCTAATCCTTCATACATAGTTTTCCATCCGTAGGTAGTTCTGTAGTAATCATAAAAATAACCATGTGTTTGTTGTAGTTAGTTTAATTGTAAATTGTGGTGTCTCTTTTGTTTTCGATTTTTCAACCGGCGAAGTATTAACTTACAACATTTGGACAACCTTTTCGGCTCTTAATCTCTTGTAGCTCCCAACCTTGACGCTGGCTCAATTGTCCCACTGGACAGCAGCCATCAACAACAAAAAATTGAATTGAATTGAACGAGTTATTATAAAGAGAAAGCCTTTCTGAAATATTCTTTGTTCTTTTGGCATTCAATGGTTCAATTATACCTTAAGGATAGTCCCACTGTATTCGTATGAAATGTTTCGTTGTCGTATTATGTCTATTTCCTTCCTCGAGGGCAGAAGTAGGTCGAGGTGATTGTATAACAATAACATCGCATTGTGAATGCTATCGCCCAAAGCGAGAGTCGACCACCTTAAAGGCGCATTTTGTTTGAAGCAGGAACATCTGCCCGAGGCTCGTCAGCTTTCGTCCACCAATGAAATTTGGGGGCGGACCACTAAAATTTATTTTGGAGTTTTTTGTAATTTTCTGTCAGAATGTAAACAGTGGTCCAATCAGAATAACAGCAAAATGTTATAAATATAATCTGAATAGGTTAATATGTAGGTAATGATTGATTTACATTGAATAAAATGAGTGCTCGAACAAATTGTCGTAAATGTGGACACGCTGGACAAAAGCACTAATTTTTTTTCAGCCACATGTTAGATCCATAGCTTTAAGTTTTTGATAGGAACCAACTCCTCCGTCGGCCATATTTATTTTATGCCGGCCATTTCTTATTATAGGTAGTTAATTATTAATATCTCGAGTACCCGCATTGGAAATATTTGCTTGATACATCCTATTACAGTAACGGTATTGCCCTTTTAGTGTGTGTACTGGCAATCATTGCCTTGATGGTAGTTTCCTAGGTGTAGGCGATTCCAGCAGTTCAGATACCTGTATCAACTCATCTTTGGTGGATGTCACACTGCGCCGCATCTCCGGACGGAGATGCGGAGCTCGTTGTATGCAAGTACCTCAGTTTGTATATAAATTCCGTGTAGTACGACACACTGCACCGCACCTCCGTCCGGCGAAATTTGTATGCAGCTCCGCACCTCCGTCCGGAGATGCGGCGCAGTGTGACATCCGCCTTTGCGCGAGGCTGTATGCGCGCGGGCGCTTGTAGCTATGCAGCAGGGATGTTGCGGACATTCGTATCCGCAACCGCGGAAGTTCTGCACAAATTTCAACATCAGCATCCCGCATCCGCGAAAATCGATGCGGAGTTTTTGCGGATGCGGATTTAGTGCAATTCACGACAAGAAAGGGGCCCATGCGGCGCTTACCGCGCCCGTTTTAGATGTTTTGGCATTAAGCGTTTTTGATTTGTTCGCTACGATTGTAATTTAGTCTCAACGTGTTTGATGATTGCGTGATATCTTAAAATGGACGTTGTTTATTTACGTTTTTAGTGTTTGCCCCAAAATCCGAAAAATCTACCCTCCTTTTTCCAAATTGCACGGTGCGAGAGAGACATGAAACGCCGCGAGCTGTGGCGCGGCGAGATAGAGTATCGTCTCAGTCTACAGTAACGCTTTGGACGCTCAGATACCTTATACATCTCTGGAATACTGAATTAATATCATTAACTTCTTGTTAATGCTCATACAGATCTTATATCGAATGTAATGGTCATATTTTGCAATTTTGTTTTGTTTACATTAACTTAGTGACATTTAGTTAGTTAACTTTTTATATATAATTTTAAATTATTATTGTGTAAGATTATTATTATTATTTTATTGTAAACTAGCTTCCGCCCGCGACTTCGTCCGCGTGGACCCGGGATAAAAACTATCCTATATTTTAATCCAGGCTATAAACTATCTTCGTGCAAAATTTCATTCAAATCGGTTCAGCCGTTTAAGCGTGATTGAGTAACAAACATCCAAACATCTAAACTTTCGCATTTATAATATTAGTAGGATTACGGTTTGACATGTAAAAGTGACCTTGTCTATTTGCAGAATAAATAATTGATTTGATTTGATTTGATTTGAGATGTCGCCGCGACACAGCTCGCTCGCTCGCGGGGATGTGTTGAGAGTAGGGTTTGCAATCCGGATATCCGGATATCCGAAAGATGCGGATATCCGCCAAATTTCAGATCCGGATCTGACAGGCTCCTGGATCCGGATTTTTCGGATATTACGGATCCTTAAAATGCAACCTTGAAAACCGAAAATACGGCTACAAAATGAAGTTTGTACAGAGTCCACGCTAAAAACGGAATGGTATACTCATAATGTAGATAATTCTCAATCTCTGTTTTTATTCGCCACTTCTTCATCCGAGACCAGATTATTTTTGTTTTTAATTTATTAGTCACAAAAAATCACAAGCTAGTCAAACAAACAAAGCCGGAGTTTGATGGCGAAAGTTGGCGTTAGATTAAATGCACTTATCTACCGTAGGTACTTAGTAATTATATAAATCCAATATTACTTATACTATATGTACCTACTTACTTACTAAAGACTTAGTTTAGATGTACCTAAAGAAATATTTAAGAAGTATATTTGACACAGGAAGTAAAAAGTAAATGCAGCAACGTAGGTAACGTTTTGTAATTGTAATACATTTTTAGTATTAGGTCTGGACTTCTAATATGATCATGTACAATTAGAATAGTGTGCTATATTTATGGCCCGTTCACCGTTTTTGCCATATCTAGACATACCTATAGTCGTATTAGCCTAATGGAATGTCGCTTGCTAAACAAACTCTTCCCTTGATTTTCACGATTTCCGTGTTGGCTCTTTTTCCAATCGATTACTTAGTAAGGCGTCCGAGTGATCATGTCAATTTCTTTTACAACCCTATCGAATTAACTGTATACAGGGAGCTCATTGAAACATTTCACGAGCACCAGGTACGGAGTTAACGCGACCTTGTAGTAGTTATTCAAGTGACAGCTTTCAGTGACTAAACTAACTTTGCCAGTTAGTTAGTAGTCGTAAGTTAAAAGTTGAAACAAAATAAAGTTTTATACCCCATGAATCCCATGATCTCGGGAATGCGTATCTATTTAAAATCTTTCAGGTATATAAATACGGTGGTCAGTCGAGTTCTCCAATATCTATACAGACAACCTTTCAAAAATATCAACACATGTGTCTTATGTCAGTAACAATAAAGTCTCTGTATACATATTTTTGAACGGTTGTCTGTGTAGATATTGGAGAACTCGACTGTACTATAGCCGTTTTTAGTTTTTTCTTAGTTTCGCCTTACAATTCCTACTTTATACCAAAAAAACCTTGTGGATCCGTTTTATCCGAAAAATCCGGATATCCGGATCTGTTCAATTTAAATATCCGAAATATCCGGATCCGAAATATTGGCGGATCTTGCAAACCCTAGTTGAGAGTCAAGGACCCGCGTTCGTCTCCAGCTATCAACACAACGAATCCTCAAATCAGTACAAGGTCGGCAACGCTCTTGAGATTATTCTGGAACCGCAAGCTTCCAAGATGGTAATCAGGCATACCAGTATGTAAAATAAAACTTACAATAGGTACCTACTCTTCATCCTGGAAATTACCCCTTAACGGGCTGAAACTGACGGTTGCATTTTGTATGAGAGTGCAATTTACTAGTTCTTGGTGGAAAAAGTCGCGGGAAAAGCTAGGATCACTATAACATTTACATGATAATCCCATTGAAATTAATGCGAAACAATATAACTAGGTATATTTCCACCTTTTTAGGGTTATATTTTATTTTATCTATACTGCATTTAAGTAACAGAAATTCTCTTGCAATTAATCCTCTAACAATGTCCCAGTGAATTTGTTGCGAGAACTTGCATTCTTTCTGTTGTGTGCTCCTAACACAAAACTAGTACAATTTCTCGTTTCCTCGTGTTTGCTCAGAAGCTATTTCCCTGAAAAAAAATCATAGTTAGAATCTTCATTAAAAAAACCAATGATTGTCCTTTATTCCGTTCAGTAAAACCAACCGTTACAAATACAATGTTGGTTTTATTAAAAGAAATTCAATAAATCTGCCTGTCATCAAGTCACAAGGGCGCTGAATATTGTATAAGAAGATCAATACAACTGTAGTTAAATAGACCTACATGAAGGAACCAGCTGTCATGTGCTAATGTAATATTTATGATGCCATGACCATGAATGTCGTGATGTGACTTAGACTTATATCTCATGATGTCATGTACATAAATAACTAAGATAAAATGTCGGTTAGTTGTTTCTAGAGAAATCTAGAAGCGATTAACAATGTAAACAACAAATAACTTCCATTTTGTTAACGCTTTTCGTTAAAGCGAAGCAATCGTAACGCGAGGTGAAGCGATCATCTGCCGTGTTGTTTACTTGTTCTATCGCCTTTTGCTTAATTAATGCAATTATAATTCTATCCTTCCACCGCGCGACAGAGTCCCGCCGAGTCCTGTTAAGTTAGATATTATCCCTGACCTAAACCCAGGCCACTGCCCGCTTCGTGTACGCAAGGGTAACGAGATGAGCGGTCGTTGCACCCGATCGTTTTGGGTCAGTGCGACCACCGGGTTTCTGTGTCAGAGCGGCCGGATCCGCCGCCGGCACCGTATCATGCACTTATTTAGTGGCTCTGTGAGCTGTAGAACTCGCTAGATTTGCTTTATTTCTTTTTTAATTCTCAAAGACAATCCACAAAAAAAATCTATATAATTATTAATCCTGCTCACAAAATTTCACAAAATTTCACGAATAGGTCGCAACCGATTCTCGTGAAATTTTGTCGAGGAGAATACTCGGACATCCCGACATCCGGACATAATCCGGCAGAATTTTGGCTGGACCTGAAACGGAGGGCTACGTTCGCTTCGCTCGCTTGTTCGATTAACAGGAGTGTTTACGTTAGTGATTAATCGAATAGGAATCGGGTCGCCCCCTAAATACACATTCGAGGTCCGGATTTTGACTGTTACCTCTTCCAAAACAGGCGCAGGTTCTCAATTCATCTTTTTATTTTTATTATTGATTCCTGACGCTTGGCCCAATTTAAAAAAAAATTTTTTTGTTAGATATAGTATCCTTCTTTGGGGACCATTGGATACCATCGTCATCAAGTTAGGATCCGACGATGGGATCCTCGAGAAATCGAAGGAACTCTTCAAACGTACCTTGAGGCTGAGTACTGAATTTTAGTCCAAGTTACTTTGATATTATTATTATTTTTTACTCAGGAGTGACAAATGTTTGCCTGCAATGGTTGGAAGGTCACAAACGATAGTTATCGAAGATCGTTGCATCGTTGATCGTTGCGAAGATGGATATGAAATCAATGGTCCCTCTATTTCATGTAGTGCAACGATCTTCGATGACTATCGTTTGTGACCGTCCAACCACTGCAGGCAAGCATTTGTTTGTTGTTCAACATTTGCATACGAATAAAATAAATTCAATATTTTCAAGTTGTTTAAAATCCATTAAAAAAATTGGCTTTTTCTCGTGGTTCACAAGTTTCCATTAAAAACTGCGCGTTCATAAAACGACTGCCAGATTTTTCCGAGTCAGTCAAGCCGTATGAGTAACCAAGACGGCTCTGCCCATGCCGAGAGCTACCGTCTAAGAAGAATATTGTAGTTTTATTTTATTACTTTTTAGGATTCCGTAGTCAACAAGGAACCCCTTATAGTTTCGCCATGTCCGCCTGGCCGTCCGTCCGTCCGTCGCCATACACTGCGCGCGGCCCGACATCCACTTGGCCGATTTTTTATTTATCAACGTATGCATCGATATCATTAGGTTTTAAGGTTTAGAAAGATAATTATTTTTATTTCGAAAATGAAATGAAGTAAATTGTAATGTATGCCACATCAAGTTACTTGAAAGATTGGTAATCTTACTATCACACATTGTTCAAAATAACTAAAATGCCAAAATTGTGCTTGCTTTCATTGAATTTTGTTCTTTTGCTCATTTCGTAAATAATGTACCTACCTATAACGGTTATTCTTGTAGCGACAGTAATAAAATTCATACATTTGCGACCCCAACTAGTTTTTGCGAACGAGATGACAAACCAAAACTCGAGATGCGATCGTTGACCCCTCCGCACCACATAATATTATTACGATTCAATAGATAACTGTAAATATATATTTTTTTATAGCCAATGAATTGAGGTTATGCATTTGACTCGTAATCACGCATGTCGTTTACTCGTCCGATTCGTTTTTTTTGCGTTCGCTTATATGATTGTAGTAACGGTCGGATTTAACAACTGAGTGTAAGTAACTGTTTTTCAACCTTTTTTTGTATTGTGCATGTTTAGTTCAAATCCAGTGAAACTGGAAATAAGATTGAATGGGACTTATTTATGACATGTTATTAATATTGGTAATTTTTAGGATATGGTTACTTCCAAGAATTTCTCGTAGAATGAAAATGGTTAAAGTGGTTGCGTTACAAATAGAGTGGAAAAATATTTTACCCTGTCAAAAACTTTACGATACTGTCAAAGGACTGAATTTCACCTGGCCTGTGTGTTTTTTTTACAAGCTTTATTATAATTTAATTTTTTATATTCATTCTACGAGAAATTCTTTTGCCAAGATTTATATTAGTACCTAAGTTACTGATATTGAGCGACGAACTTCCTCTATTTAGCACTTTTCCAAAAATAAACCGAACAGTAAAATGATGCTTGATATATTAAATGTGGCAATTAAAAAGTTAATTACGACCACGAAACAATGGCCAGTTTTTTTTCAATTACCTCGGATATGGGTCAAAAGCATCACATAACTGCGCGTGACACAATATAAGTCGGGTTCAGATAGCTGGCATCGAGTCGGGCCCAGAGAATGAATAAGTGCAGTGCGGACAGGCGGTATGTCGGTAACGTGGCAATTGACAGCCAAATTGATTTATGCACGTGAGACTGTGTATTGGCTATCTATATAACGATTTGGTGACACGGATAAGGCATTCGTTTGAACACCAACGACAATTACAGCAATTTTATTTCATCATAAAGATAGTATACGATAGCGTAATTCCCGGCTGTTCCCTAAACGAGCCCGGGGTCCACTTTGACACTTAATCCTAAGATTTGGCATAGGTAGTCACTGTTTTACGCGACTGCCATCTGACCTTCCAACCCAGAGGGAAAACTAGACCTTATTGGGATCGAATCGAATCCTGAGGAAACCGGTCTACGGTTGCGAGATTATCTTGAGCCAAGATTTTTTCCTGGTTCGAGGATAGCTGTTTAATTCAAGTTATTGACGGTCTTCCTAATTTATTTCTTGATACAAGTAATATTTTTTCTGTCTGTAAAAGCGTTTTCTTATTAGTCGTTTTATTCATTACCGAATGTAGTGTCCACTGGCGGTGCCTTTGACGATACGTTGCACAATGCTTCTCCATTTTATCTCCTCGGCAGTCCTAATGGCATCAGGTATTTGCAAACCACTGATCGTCTTAACGTTTACCGGTCCGGAAAATGTGGTTGATGCAACCTGCTCTATATGTTCGCATAAAATCGAAGCTAGTATTATTTGCTAGTGCTATCCGTAAGATGGGGTTCAACCCAGCGATGTCAGTCGAAGTGGCGCAACGTCGCCAATCGCCATCGCCACTCGAATAGCTGCAATTTTGAAGTACTTATAAGTTATAAGTTTTCAATCCAGTTTGGTCGAATATGGTTAAGGACGGATTTTCCAAAATGGAAGAAGACCTTTTTATTTATTTATTCAATAACCTCAGTTTGCTAATTCCTAAAAAAAAATTGCTCACAAAAACTGTACCAACATTTATCCTCAGCTTAAATATATAAATATTTTCTTTTTCGGTGAAACTGACAATAAGTAAGCTTAAGTTGGCGTTATCAAAGTCCAGACTATTCGATTGCGAAAATTCTCATACCTTATGTAGGTTCCCATTTTCTTTGTATTTTTGATTTCGAATAGGTAATTAGATACTATCCCCCTAGAGCACTCTTTGGGCGTCAACAGTGGACGTCTTTCGGCTGAAGTTATGATGATCTCCCTAGTATCGACCTAATCTTCACAGTTTTTTAAATTATTGGTATCTAAAGCCGGATTCATATTTGTCTAACGAGACGAAGACGTGTCGTGACGAAGACTGTTTGTGCTTCAGAGCGTATCAGAGAACATCACGACAGATAAGTATGAATCCGGCATACAGCTGCCAACTAAAATGTTGCAGTTATTGCATTACCGTGTCTGAAGTAAGTGATCTGTGGGCGAGAGTAGGCGAAACTGGCTCCATCTGCTGCTATACCGTTACTCGACACAGTAACCGCCGAGCGGGAGATTAATGTGACCCGTCTGTACGGCAAAGGGCGTCTGTGTTGGGTAGGTACTATTGTGGCTAGACCAGGCATTAATAGCTATATACAGACTTAATGGAGCTATGATTTTAAGGCGTTGAAGGAGTAACACTAAATCCTTTGTAGCTTAATGTATCAGGCTTTAAAATACCTACTGCAGGTTACTGGACCGATATGAAACCTTTTCATAGTAATCGATAATGAGGACTGAATCTAAAGATACTTAAATTAATTTTGAAACAGAAATTCTGACAAATCGACTTGAGTAAGCAAAATCCATACAGTAGTTGTGAAGATTCGAAGAATAAAGAATGCATTAATTACGCATTATTTTCGTCGTGAATAGTGATTATGATTCCATCGGCAATGATATATTTTATTCAATGATAGCATAAATAGTTTCAAACGAAAAGTGTTGGCATATTGTAGCTCCCTAGATACTGCAAAATAATACTTAGTTTATGTTGGTTTTAATGTTTAAATTTTTCATTCCATTTAATTTTTCTTCCTCTATAAACTCAAATAAAATTTTAATTTTAACTGCATGCTATAGGTAGGTAGAAAAACATTGGAGTAAGTTGTGGTTACCTATAATTAGATAAGCATCAGTCTCGATTATAAATTAGATATAAGTGCATGTATGATGTATTATCTGTTGGTAATCCTAAATAAATAAATAAATGATTACCTACCAAGATTTCTGTAATAGGTAGATATCGGAGGAAGACATTTGGTTGCCCTAGTTCAGGGTCCAGTCTACACAGCACAAGTTAAATATGTATTTAAGAGTCACGAGCGTTAATAGGCTACGGTGTCTACTGACCACCAGGCAGGCCGTGCACCTTTGTCTACTGACGACCAGGCAGGCCGTGCACCTTTGTCTACTGACGACCAGGCAGGCCGTGTACCTTTGTCTACTGACGACCAGGCAGGCCGTGCACCTTGGCCACCGTCGTGGTTTTAAACAAAGTGCGAACAGCGGACTAGCATGGCATGGTTAATATTTTATCAGTTATCGTTGTGGATAAAGGATAATTCCCACCAAACGGCACGCATCGCATCGGAACGGATTTTACAATCTTTAATTTGTGATACAAGTGAGGTATGTTGATAATTACATCAGAGGCTGAATTATGATAAGAGAGCTGAGGATGTAGTTATCAAAGCTCACGAGTTTCATACGACGTTTTTGAATACATTTTGCGAGGAAAAAATCCTTTTCATAAGATGAAAATTTTATAAGCCTGCCAAGTTATTTTCTTTACTTATTTGATGGCAACCGGTTTTTACTCACATGTTATCATTTTTCTAGTCACCACGAATCAACATTTTTGTTAATAACCAAACACACATTAACAATGTTTATCTGTGTCTGTGAAATTACCTATATGGCGCGCAACAGTTTTTTTTTCGTGAAGTTTGCGCAGTGCTCGCGCACTAGATGAAATCTCTAAACAGCCAATACAAAATAAAACAAAAAAATTGTTTAAAATGTTATCTTTATTTATTCATGAAAAATGTTATCAAAAGTGAATAGTTTTACTAAATTAAACGTTTCTATATCATATCCAATTAATTAGATATGTAAATAATCAATTAATTAACAAAAAGCATTTAATCTGTTTAGTTGAGTAAGAATCCATTTGCCGAGAATTAAAAAAGCTGTACATTCTGTACAACCCGGTTAATTTAAGAATGCACCGTGTGCATGCATACATCTTGTTGCAAGGTGCCAACGTGACTTAATCGGGATATAACCATAACACACAATAAGTGTCGTAATGTTATAAAACACGCGTGTTTAATATCCAGGATTATGAGCCTAAAAGCGACACAATAAGAGGTACGTTACGAGCAATTGTGTTGAAAACGATATTAAATGATGTACATGGTATTTAAAGTCTATATTACCAAGCCGCGCATAGCATAGCGGCTTGACAGCGGGCGTCTTCCGCGACACGCGATCGTAGGAAAGTATACTGCGACGCGCGGCTTGGAAATATATACTTTAAATACTGTGTACATGATTTAATATAGTTGTAAAGATTGTGCAATCCGTTCCGATCTGATGAAGGACGTCTTATTGACAGCGATAAGTGATAAAATGACAACCATGCTACGCCCCCTGAGCTGGGGTGTAAAACGACATACATTTTGCATATAATTGTGGTGTGCAGACTCGTTCTGACAATATTTTACTTAGCTCGACGGTCGTAGAAGAAACAGTCGAGTCATCAACCCTTAGGGCGAGGTGTGGCAGAAAAAGGTTGGGTGTGGGCAGAGGTCACGAAGACATCGTGTAAACTAATAATAATAAATGTAGCCACCCATTGTTTTGCTCGTGTCGCTCTTGAGTATATTTTACAATAACTGGATAGAAGTATCAAGTAACTGTCAGTTACTCAGTCTTCAGATAACCTGTCATTGATAGTAAGTACAACTCGATAACAGAATCATATCTTTGCCTCCGAGTAACTGTCATGTCAGGTTACCAGTTATTTTTGATATTTTTACCCAGCTGATACTATTTCAAAAAGCCAATCTATGTCCCAAAATAACTCATGAATAAACAATGCAATGTTAGAAACATTGCGCTAACAGTTTAATTTGTGTGACAACTATACTATACTTGACGTATCGTTTGCTAAACTTAAAATCTTTTTGCTCTAACATAATGTATAAACTAGAGCAAAGGTTGACTGGTAGAGAATGCTTCCTGCATTAAGTTCGCTTTTTGTACGTTAAATTCTTCTCAGGTGCAATAAAGAATTAGTAAGTTAATAAATAAACAAGCCAGTTAGTTGCAACATTATAATTTTTTTATTTTTGCCTCACATTATCAGCAACGTGTGGAATTAACCTTTTCAACGCAACGGCAAAGACGGATATATCCGCACCACTACACTAGTTCACCGCCAATGATGGACTAAACCGTCAAGGAGTACCTATAGTACGATAGCAACCTTCATGCATTGACATAATAAGGTTTAAAATAAATAATTAACTCAGCACTAAATGTCATGTTGACGTGGCGTGTGGTTGACAACTTTTCTCATTGACAGAGCGTTGAAAAGGTCAAGCGAATTACTTCAACAAAAAGAAATCGTATATAAATTGTCGTCAAATAGTTGATGGACCGTTAATTATCATTATCACGGATGATCAAATGAGGTATCTCGATAAATACCGTACGGAAAGATAATTCACATTTTAAATATAATACCAATTTTAAACATCGTACTTAATTTAAGAAATTCTTTCATCGCGTCTTCAAATCATCGTAAACGTCTGCGTTGGCAATAAATCAAGACAAATGGACCGTAGCAACGTTGGAATCCTTTCAATGCCGTTTTCTGACGGGACAATGCGAACGTTAAAGTTTAAATTCTCAAAGTTTTTAGCTTCTCTCGGTTCGCGGGAAATGCTGTCCGTTAAAATTCTCTCTTAAGGCAAGGTTCAGTTAAACTGTCGATTGTACTTTTGCCCAGTAGTCGAATAGTTACCCGTCATCTCCATCGTCAGTTCGATAATATCGTTTACAATTTATGTGCAAAATTTTCATTCGATTCCGCTTACACAATTTGGAGAAGCAAAAAAATATTTTTGAGGTAAAAATCAAACTAAAATAAAATATTTTTCTTCTGATCCCGTGGCATGGACGGCCTTATGACACATAAGTGATACATAGGTAAGATAGAGCGTCCGTCACTGGCTGACACCGTTCAATAGAGCAAGACGGACGCACTATCTTGTCACTTATCGCGTGATAAGGCCGTCCATGCTACGGGGTCATAAGTAAAATATTTTATTTTAGTTTGATTTTTACCTCAAAAATATTTTTTTGCTCCTCCAAATGGTTGATACGGGGTCTGTTCTGGGTTGTGAGTTTACTTATCCTGAATAAATTAATTATGATGTTCTTAATAAAGGAAGTTTCAAAAATAATCCAACAATTAATGATACAATTGAAGATCCACATGAATGATGAAATAATCGCCAGTGTATTACAATTATGTAAATTGACATGTACTGTAATTTTGCTGGTATATCTGTTAAAAGTGGGCCAAGTTTGCTTCGCCGTATCATGTTCGCGAAGCTTAAAAGCCCGACCGGTTGTCAGGGCGTCGACCCCTCAACCTACTGGCTGCTTGGCCCGCTCATTTCGCCATTTTATTGTGGTACCTAGCCAACCACTCTCCAGACCATAGTTATGAAGGCTTACTTAGACGTCCATTAAGATAAGCCTGCAGAATAGGCTGTAAAGATTGCTGATACCTAAACGGGTTGCTCGTACTCTCATTTTATTTTACTGACTTGTTTGTTATTATTTGTGTAGTGGATATGGTTATAATGATAAGTATTAAATAAACAAATTCGTTGCATTATTTGCCTCTAAGCATCAAAATGTCTCTCAAAGTTCTTCTAACATCATTTTGCCTGCCGCTGTTCATCTCCGGAATATTTCTGACTAGCCAGCCAAGTGCAGAGAGATAATAAAATGATCATAATGATACGATACCTCAACAGTACGGTACATTTGCCTGCCTTCCCAAACTTTTCTGGATAGACAGCCAGTTTGAGAATCATGAAAAGTTTGCAATAGTCTTGTTTGTGATACTAAGATCCGCTTTCCTTACTAATAGGTTTAGTTTGATAGTTTCCAACGTCCTTCTTAAAGTTTATGACAGCTTCTAATCTAAACTGCCGAAAGCCTGTCAGAGTCGATACTCTGACAGGCTTTCGGCAGTTTAAATTAAAAGTGCATATTAAAAATGAAGATGAACCGATGTTCATCTTCATTTTAGAAGACCTTTAATATGCACTTTTATAGACATCATCGGCGAAGGTATGCGATGTAGACTTGGAAATTTCATGTCATTGAAATTAAATTAGTGATAAAGGCTGTCCCAGAAGTAAAGAGACAATTTTCAAAGTCTTACTGACTGAAAATTTTATTATAAGGAAAAAAGTTTTGGTGTCACTGCGTCTATGGTTTCGTTATCTGTCATATAAAGCGGAAATTTCGTTATTGCATTCAATTTTTTCAACATGAAGCGTCAAGAATTTAAAGTTTTTGCTGTTAGGGTTGTTCTATTTTACGAGTCACATAATAAAAAGGATACAGTAAATCACTTTCTTCAAGAAGGAGCTAGACAAACTAGTATATATAGAATAATAAGACGTTATGAAGAAACGGGAGAGGTTAGTTTTAAGAAGATTCCGGGAAGAGATAGGTCAGTGATGGTACCTCGAAATGTAAATCGAGTTTAATCGATTTTTGATAAGACTGCTTCAATCTCCGTCCGAGTGACAGCGGATAAATTACAAATATCGAAGTCGCCTGTCGCCAGAATGAAAAGGAATGATCTAGGTTTGAAAACATATGTGAAACAATCAGCTACTAAATACATGGAGGACCAAGAGAAACGTGCCAAAAGAGGGTGCCGAAGAGATTATAACAGTCAATTGAGAAAAGTACTCGTTATTGACGATGAAACTTATGTCCCGGCAGATCCCAACGATGTTCCTGGAAAGCAGTATTTCCATTCAACCAGTCGTAACGATGTGACTTACGACCAAAAACTTGTACAAAAAGCCAAATTTTGCACAACATTTTTAGTATGACAAGCTATAGACGAATTTGGTAATGTCTCCGAGCCATACATTACTTCAGAAAATTGAATTTGAATGAATGCATTATTAAATAGTTGATACCTTTCATAGACAAGCATCATTCCAGAGATAAGGTTATCTTTTGGTCGGACATGGCAACGTGCCACTACGCTACTGAAGTTACTCGGTACTTAGAGTGTGAAGAAATCGACTTTGTACGTAAAGAAAAAAACGCTCCAAATGTACCACAAGCTCGCGGTATCGAGATGTTTTGGTCCCTATGTAAAAGAGAATATAAGAAACGAACCGAAAAACCAAAATCCTTAAAAGCTTATAAGCAACGATGGACCAGATTGTCAAAACAAGTGGCTGAAAAATCTGGAACAGCCGTAATGCGGAGTGCCGTCAAAAATCTAAGAAAAATTGCTTTTAAAGGTGTCGTGGGTGCAAATTTAATATAAACCTTATAATTTAATTACTTTTGTTACAACATTCAACCAATATTATAACTTTTATTGTTTACTATATATTAAATATTTTGAAAATAAAATTGTCTCTTTACTTCTGGGACAGCCCAGTATTGTGTATGCTTATGGTAGCTTTACCTGTCTCAATAATACGTTCGTTTATATTACTGTAGGCATTAGCTGTGTCAGTCAGTTTTTAGAATAAAAGGCATCCTTTCTTGTTCTTAAGGACTAAACTATCGTCATCATCATTATCAGCCTGTAATCGCCCACTGGCGAGTACGCCACTTATCCTGGTCTCGTGGTAGTCTCACCCAGAAATGAGCCGCGGTCTTTTTTTATGTCGTCAACTCATCGAGCTGGTGGACGACCGACATTTCTTTTTCCTGTAAGTGGCCACCAATCCGTTAACGTTTTGGTCCACCTACCGTCACGTTACTCAAACTATTACGAAACCGAATTTTATGGCAAGCGGTTTGGCAAACGACAGACTAAGTTTACACGGATAAAAAGGGATAACATTTCGCACTAACTTGTTTCTTGTCATGTGCCACAATCTAAGCATGCTTAAAATACTTTTCTTATTTATAACCACGCTGACTTGTGGGATACAAATAAGACCAAAACGGATTGGGATTTCAAAGTATTTATGTATGTGTGCATTATTTTGTACCTGCATGTGCGTAATACGAATATGACGTGCCTAGAAATGGCGACTGCTTTCGCATTCATCGCTTGCGTTGCATCGACCTTAGATCGGCTCAATGTTGTAGATGTGTCATTGTTTTCAAAACAAAGAATCAACTGATGCCAACTTTAATAAATTAACTTCGTGGAGCGGGAGACATTTTAAAATAGTGCTCCTTCTTTTATTTTATTTCAATGATGGCAATGATGATGCATGAACCTGATACGACGGGTGCGGCTGAAAAGTTCGCGGCTTAAGCTAGAAAAAACAACTGCTACTTTTTCCCCGCCTCTATGGCAGTTTAAATACTGCCGTCATTACAAAAAATTAACAATGTTTGTCGAATGCGGAAATAGCGCAGTTATTTTAAGTATTTTGTAAAAAAAAGGAAAATCGCCTAAAGAGCTTTTTGATGATATGACGGATACTCTCCATCATTTAAACCCTTCTTACACTATGATAAAAAAAAATGGGATCGTTTATTTCAACAAGGAGGAGAGAGCTGTGAAGATGACCCCCGCCATGGGCGGCCTGTCACGGTGGTCACTGACGAAAATGTTGAAAAAGTGGAAAAATGTGTTCTGGCTGACCGAAGAATTAAAATCTGGCAGATAGCGGAGGAACTGCAAATTAGTAAAGAAAGGGTAGGACACATTTTACATGAACGCTTACACATTAAAAAAAAATAGTGCGCGCTGGGTACCAAAAATGCTGACACCGCTTGACAAGGAACAGCGACATAAAATTTGCAAAGAATTTTTGAAGGGAATCTGGACGAAATTTGCAACCGAATCGTAACCGTAGATGAAACGTGGGTTCGCCAATATGATCCAGAATCAAAACAAGAGTCTATGTAATGATTAAACGAACGAGAGGGCACCAAAGAAATTCAAAGTGGAAAAGTCGGGTTCGAAGCTTATGGCGCCCGTGTTTTGGGACAGTGAATGAGTTTTAGTAGTTCATTATTTGCCAAAAGGGACTACACTGAACGGTCAATATTATGCAAATTTATTGATTCAAGCACGTGACGCATTCGTCCTGAAGCGACGTGGGAAACTTAGCCGTGGAGTGTTGTTTTTACAAGACAACGCACCAGTTCACACTTCCAGTGTTGCTAGGCAGGCTCTAAAAGACACTGGTTTTGGAGAAATCAATCATCCACCCTACAGTCCAGACCTGGCTCCGAGCGACTACTTCCTTTTTCAAATTTGAAAACAGACTTACGTTTTCGCCGGTTTGCCGATGACAATCAGATCAAGGCTGCGGTAGAGAGCCATGTTGAAGCGAAGGAAAAATATTTTTTTTCGGCGGTAAGTATTAAAGTATTGTTTGCTCGAAGCGAAAAGTACTTATCACTCTATGGAGACTACATTGAAAAATAAAAACATTTACTTTAATACTATCTTTAATTTTTTTCAATGGCCCTTAACTTTTCACCCGTCCCTCGTAGGTAGGTATACTCTGCTCGTGGCTCTACTCGTAGGTATATTAATTCCTAGACTATTTTATTTAAAGTAGTAAAGTTGATGAGGGCAAGGAAAATATGGCGATGGTGATTATTATGAATGTGTAACTATTGATCCTTACAAAACAGTATGGCATTAGGTTTGGTTTGGTAATAATTAAAATTACGTTTATCGATCGCCATTACACAATTAAAGGCATATATATCGATATAACACTAAGCGAAGTATCGGGAGCAGTTTATACCAAAAAAATTGTATAGTTTAAAATGTTCATGCAAATTCCAAAATTAATTTTGTACTTTTATTGAGTGTCAAAAAGTTCATAATTCAAAAACACAAAGGCGTTATTTCTCAAGAGGATAACTATTGTTGCGGGTTACCGACAGTCTACGGCTGGCATTTGTTATCAGGTGTCGTATCTAAAATATTTTTCATCGAATGCGCCTTAGTTCAAGGTTGGTCATCTCGCGCTTCCCATTACTTGCATATACTCATTTTGCACCCTTTACGATATCCTGGCAAACCCGTAACAGGTTGTAAAGGAAACACTTGACTCTGATTATACTTACATTTTCCGGAGTCTTGAAACAGCTACATACGTGGCTCAAACAACTTTTCCCGTGGCTTGTTGCTATAGTGACGTACATAACTGTATCACTCCTAAAAGATTGATTTTATGGAATGTAAAGTCAATTAATATGATTTCTGTTACCTGTAAATTTAAGCAGTAACGCTTTCCATCCCTTACAATATTATATAATCAAGCCACTTGCAATTATAATTTAATAATAGGCTTGTTTAAACAATAGTAATTTCTTCTATTATAAACAAATCTGACGTTATTTTGTATAGGTTGCCACTTGCCATGGCTATATGCTTGTAAAAAAAAGTCACGTATCGTGATATCTCCAGTCATCTGACTTTGACATGTCGGACGATGTTGGGTGCACATCTAGTAAAGTTGTGCAGCCCCCAGAGGCACCAAGTTGTTTCAGTTCAAAGGCTTGTTCTATCATCCTCCTAAGACCCCGCGTACAAAATTTTGTACAAATTTCAAAATTGATTTTAAACTTTTCCTGAATGTCAAAAAGCTCCTAATTCAAAACCACTAATGCGTACCCTGGGTCTCAGGAGGTTAAGCTGATGTCTATATTAAAATGTTAACGTATACCCCAATCATTGGACAGTCGCCATCAGATATATCGGAGCGGCCAGTGCTCACAAATATATGAACAAGTCTCTAATGCCTCGACATTAAAGACGTGTTCAGATATTTCTTCTGTTTTTTGGTAGTTGTTTTTATAGCGGCAACAGAAATACATCATCTGTGAAAATTTCAACTGTCTAACTATCACGGTTCATGAGATACAGCCTGGTGACAGACGTACAGACGGACGGACGGAGCCTAGGGTCCGTTTTTACCCTTTGGGCATGGAACCCTAAAAAGCTAGAACCCACAGAACCAGGGTGGCACTGCTGGCGCTTTCTTTAGGATACCCCAGAGCCGTCCGAAATACATCAAAGAGGACTAAGTATCGGGAGGTTTTTAGTCGGTGCAAGTTAAACATAACCCCCGCGCTGTCTTCCGTGGTGCGGATTTTAATTGTAAGGATATTCCTCCCAGAAAAAAGGCAGTAGGCGCTGTTTACCGTGTCTACTCACCCCACTCATCGAATGCACCGAAGTTCAAGGATGGTCATCCCGCGCTTCCCATTGCATGCGTATACGCATTAATTCCGCTCACAATCGCGACTACCACCATTGTCTATCATCGGGCTCAACGACCCCATAAAGGATTAATGACGCCATTGTAAGGAGTGGGTATTATGTTCTTCGGACTTTAGGGTCCGTGGTTTAGGTCCCATATTATGGAGACTTTAAGCCGGCTACTCACACACCTGCCGCAGAGGCAATACCGGTCGCACGGCGGTCGGAGCAATTTCGGCTGTTCTCTACACACAAGCCTGCCGTTCAGTGTGTAAGTGATAGTCCCGCTAAACGCACGTCCATGAGAATGGCTCCAGTATTGTCGAAACACCAAAGGATTGGTATAGTCTTAGCATTTTCTATGGTGCTACCGAAAAAAAAAAGAAGATACTGGGTGAAGAATTGGTTGCAGAAACGAAGCGAATTGTGCCACATGAACATTGTGAAATAATTGGAAGTAGAGGATCTTAAAAACTTTTTTTATCCCACATCTGGGGCCGGTCTTTGTACACGTCTGTTACCCGTGTCCAAACTTCACGCTATTTATTGTCCATTGTGACACGTGCACTCCGCTCGGTTGTCGCCAATGAACTGACTAGAATTGCCCCAATCGTACTACACATGCGGCAACCTAGCAGGGCGGTAGATACAACCTAGGGAGCTAGGAAGGTCTTGCGCCCCTGCCGCCCTGCCGCAGGCCCAATCTAAAAATTGCCCCTGCTTGCCTATACACATCATAATTAAGGAGGCAATTAAGGGTCCAATTCCAATATTGCCCCTGTGGCAGGTGTGTGAGTAGCCGGCTTAAGGGCGAGTTGCACCAACATAGGATTACAGACCGATCAACATAAATATGGCTCCGCGTAAAGTTGTCAAATTTTCAATACATTGAGGTTTTAACGAACACTGCTTACGATTACAGACGTTTTGGTGCAAACCCTAACGTTTTCCGCTGGTATCGAAATGAGAGATGTTGCGACAATTGCATGCTCCTAACTGAGCCTGGGGTCCACTTTGGCACTTATCCCAAGATTTGGCGTAAGCACTAGTTTTACGAAAGCGGCTGCCATCTAACTTTCCAACTCAGAGGAAAATTGGCTCGAGCCAGGGTTTGAACCCATGACCTCCTCGACCACGGGGGTTTCCACAATTTCATACAGTCGGTGATAAAATAAATGACTATGTCATCACCGTATGAAAATTCGCGCAACGCCCCGCTGGCGGACAAGCAGCTTTAGGATTAGTGGCGTAAATATAAGCCCAAATAGTTTAGTTAATTTTAATATATTTTCTTATATACGCTCCTGGTAAACTAGCTCTTTTCATAGATGCCTTATTACAAACATGGCGTGAACCTCATTTAAACACGTTTCTAAGAAATGACTATACCACATAAAAATATTAATAACACAATCATGCAGTCATATATGGGCTGCGCTTAATTGCCTCTGCTTAATGAATATTGCACTACAGTTTTAGTAATAAAATGCGATGATGGGCCAGAAATGGGACTATTAGCCCCCTCTGTAACTTGTTTTAAATTCTCCTCAACGCTCACCCACAAATATATCTTGGCCCCGCGATTCGTACTAACTTAGGTAGAGGTCTAGTTTCCTATCTGAATAGCCCCCCTATTATGTAACTTGTTTTAAGCTCACCTCAACGCTCGCCCACCAATATATCTTGACATCGCGATGCGTAGTAACTAAGCGTAGGTAGAGGTCTAGTTTCGTGACGGTTGACCGGCGGGGTGAGTCGCATTAGCGCGTAGCGAATAACAGCCCGGGGCTGTTATTTTTTACGGGCTCATGCGTCTCTTTTCACCTGTTACGCCTAACGAAACTAGACCTCTACCTACGGTTAATTACTACGAATCGCGGCGTCTAGATATATTTGTGGGTAACACTTAAGGTGGTACGAATTCCAAACAAAACGTTATTTGACATTCGCAGGCTAACGGCGTGATTTTTTAAGAAACTTATGTAACTTTCATAAATTGGCTTTCTATTTGCGCGAAATTCCCCTTTTTCTTGAATAAACTTGTATAAACTAGAATAATTTAAGATATTAGTTTGTGACGTCATACTTTGGGAAAACCATTTTTCAATCAAAATCATTTTGTATGGTTCAGCAGCTGAAAATAACTGATATTACTTATGTACCAAAATGCATTCAAAACGACAGGTGATCTTAAATGTTAAGTTTTAAACACGGGATTATAAGATGTTTATAGCTACCATTAATTCATGTAGTGGTGTGACTATCAAATTAAAGACGAAACCGGCCTAGAGCTGTCTCGAATCGCACTTGACCAATTTCTCATTTCATACACAGCATCTGCGCTAGCTGCTATTCGCTGTTGTGTGTGCTACAGAGGAACCGATATAGGACTGGCTTATCATTGAGCGTTGATATATGGTTCTACGGGTCAGCGTGTGCTAGACTGAGTTTACAGACGTGCGCGAAATGTTTCGTGAATAGAGCATAGGGCTCGACTGGCGGTCAGAGTACCTGTTAAGGGCTATGAAGGGTTACATGGTGCAATAACTAGTATGTGATTTTCATTAATTTGCGGGGCTGCTGGCTGCCGAAATACGACGAATTCAATCAAACTCTGCAATGTAATAAAAGTCGCATGCGAATTGTTGCATCATGTCCGAGTAAACGACCCTTTACTTGTTCTTCTAAACTGCTTGGAAATCGATTTATGACCCGTTATGTCAAGTTACATTGGTGTAGTAGTTTTAGTATTGACGTATTAATCATTTATTTTTTAAACGTCGAACATATCGTCGAAGAATCAAGAATGATTTTTTAAAGGATGTGGCATTCATAACAAATACTAGGGATAAATTTAATTTGATAGCAGTAAGTACTAGGTTAAGTAGAGTTCAAAAGTCATTTGTGGGGCTCTGTACCTACCCGCTACTACAAAAAGTCACCAGATCATGTTTTAGACGTGTCTGAGAATAAAGTTAAGTACCGTCCTTTCTATCGTCCGATGGCCGTTGGGGCGGAAAGGTTCTCGAGTGGCGACCACGAACCGGAAGGCGCGGCGTGGGTGGGCCCCCCGCAAGGTGGACTGATGACCTGGTAAAAGTTGCTGGAGTCCCCTGGATGCGGGTGGCGCAGGACCGGTCACTGGCACTCTTTGGGGGAGGCCTATGTCCAGCAGTGGACGCCTTTCGGCTGATATGATGATGATGATTACCGTCCTTTGTGAGGCAAACTTTGAAAAATAGAGCTTATTGCGGATTCGACGAATATTTACCAGATAACCTCTTGTATAAAACTATGTATGTAAAATCATGAAGTTCAAAAGTATTCGCCATGAATTAATTTTGACTTTGTCATCGCATGTTTAGTCATCATCATCAGCCGAAACACGTCCACTGATGGACATAGACAGGGAACGCCACCACGTTCGGTCATGCGCTGCTGGCTTCCAGCGGACTACCGCGACCTGGGGGCGAATCGGAAATTATCGCGTCCTTTGAATCGCCGTTCTGACTAGATTAAGAAACAAGAAGGTCTGACTTTCAGATTTATGTTTCTTGACTACATGATTGTTTATCTGATTTAATTGATACAGAGGTCGAGCCTGCAAAGTTTTTTCCCTGAGAGTATACAGAAACAACACATCTTTCTATAATGCAGTCACAAGGACGTGTCGTCAGTACATCGATTTGGCTGCTAATAATAATAATGTCCTAGTTGATATATTTCATCCACGCATTACTAAATTCGAAAACACGGACGTCCTCTTCTCTACTCACCCTCAATAGTACTAAGTTGTATCTACAACTCTTGTTTTAGATTGGCTCAAGTTCATTGTAGACGTTTTTAACATTCTGGACTTGTAGACATTTTTTTATGATTTATACTTACTTACTGGTTAAACGTATGATATAAATATTCAATGCAGATTCGTCGCTGTTGCTTGCTTGCTCTTGCTGTGTGCACTTGCCTTGGATGCCATGCTAGTCTATAAGCTATTCATAAAGAACCATTTGTATCTCATAATGTATGATGTCTGTAAAGTGTACCTAATAAATATATAAATATACATGATTGCTTAAAATTTCCTCGATAGAATAAAATACCAAAGTTGGGTCCTTATTTTCCTTTTTTTACTCAGCCTACTCAAACAATACATTATTTTACGACACAATCAAGTTAATAGGTACTATAGTATTTTATCTCATCTAAAATTTCACTTAATGAAATATAAATAAAACTTCTCTAAGTTAGGTATTTACTGAAATTTGTTCAAAAAAGCCATTCCCGAAGTGTTGCATCTCTTTTGCTCGTGCGCGGAAGGCGTAAGCGTGTCTCTGTCTCGGGGGCGTGGTCGACTCGAATCAAGGCATCTCCTTAACTAGCTCATCCATCAGTCAGTTTAGTATCGTAAACTACATTGGTACGGTATAGTTGGGCAAAAAGCGTGCGAGACCATTTTCATTAACAACGTAGCTCGCCAACTGCATTTCAACCGCACTGTCAACACTTTGCGTCTTATTACCTTCATTAGTTATCATCGCTTATCAATTCGCAGGTACGAAATTGAAAGTCATTCCAAATAGAAAATAAAAGCGAACTGTATTTTAAATTATTACATTTTCTTCCGTTTTATGACGATATCACATTTTCAGGTGTCGGTGGCAAACAAGCGTACGGCCCGGTTACCGTAGTCTATGGACTTACGGGTGCTTGCGGGGGGGCTTGGTGGGGGAGGGGTGGTTATGTATATATTTTCCTCCTCTTCGTTTCGTTTCGATAACATACGCGTTCATGTTTCCGCTTTGCCTACATCGATATTTTTGACCTTGGACCAATAATATACTTAATTTCAGAAGTCAATAACATACAAAAATAATAACTTATTTTATTACCAAAATATACAACGTAGTTAAGTTTATGTTACGACTAGAAGCTTTTAAATTTACTACTCTATAATATTAACAGTTAAACAACATCGTAACTTTATATTATCTTATCCCAGGAAAGTATACAAAGGCTTATATTTCTGCAGCTGATTCTAAATTAAGATTAAAACACCCGAGTTAAGTGCATAATAAATAAGGGCTCGGCGACTTCCACAATCCTTTAATTAACGTTCACTTTGTTTCTTACTATTACAACAAATTTTTAAATGTAAACTTGCGGTTAAGGCGGGACATGCGTGGTCTGGTCAAAATGTCATTAGGCTCTGAAACTAAGCGACCAGATTTTCTGAAAAACAATACTTAACGTGGTGTCTCTTAACAGTTTCAGTTATATTTTGTAATTTTTTTCGAGAAAATTTGAATAATACCTTAAACTGAAACACTATTGTTCACTTTCTTAACCAATTATATATCGTGTGTAGGCGACCACAGCTTGTCTTGGTGCACGGTTAATACAAGACTGCGCGCGAGCTGCCTCGCGGCGAGATAGACTATCCGTCTCTTTCTAATTAGAGCACTTAGATAGAACCGTGCTGATATTAGCGAGCGAGCGAGAAAACAGTTTGGGGGTTACATTCGCCTTAAGACTTTAAATAAAATCATATTACAACTACCTTCTTGCCGCTTCGAGTAAGATTATCTTGAGTTAATCGTAGAACATCATCCCTAGAACCATTATTCAGATACTTAGGTTCTTAAAATAAAAATACAACGAAATACTTAGGTACATTTCATTTTGTACTTAGACTATTAGCTAGCAGATTAAATATTTCTAAAATTAACCTACACTACACTATTTATTATGCAGCATTAATCGATTTAGATAAACTGAGTCGTTTACAATATTCATGTGTGTGGTATTGATGTGTTGTTATTCCTATCAATATGTTGTTATCTGCGTTTCATTAAGATACCACAACACTGTCATTGCTACGCTTCCCTGAGGGAAGCAGTACCTCAGACTAGGTACTTACTGGTAAAGTGAAGATTTTTTCCGTTTGATGGAAATGGTTCTTTCACATTTGCCAATCATAAAAGAAAAATTGTTGCACTCGATTGAGGGATCAAATTTGTACTTTTCCTGTGACTGAAACTGTTGAGTTGGTTTCGGCGTTACTTCTTAACAGTGGTCTTCTTTTTCAGAAACTCTGGTAGTATTTAGAAGTGCCATTACGGCCTACTTGCAGAATAAAATTCATTTATTTCATTTACTCCCCGGTCCAGAAAAGAGTCATTGTTGCCCCCAAATGAGGTATTTCAATTTTTGTAGGTGACACTTGAATCCCTCATAACGCTCAAGATTCTACTTTAGAATGCCTCGCTATGCTACGCCCAGGATTCGATTGTAGAAACTTTTTACCCCCACCGTAAATATGTCATTTTGCTCTCTTGAGACACAATCTACTATTTCACTAAGCCTGTATTTTTATGTACAGTGATGAAAATCATCTCGTTTACTTTAAAATATTTTTAGTACATACTACGTGTATGGTCTTATTATTCGGTTCACTTGAAACGCAATGCAGTAGGTAATCTGAGGCCGTTTAGGAGCGTTCGTTACCTAATTTCGCTCGATGCGCAGGGCTGTGTCAAGTTTGTGGCTTGGCATACCTATGATACTAATTTTGCTTTTAAGTATGCAAAGTATTTCTGTTTAATAGACAATAATGTATACACAAAGTAATAATATTATAGATAGTTGGGTATGTGTTTTTAGTTTCCCACTTCATGGAATATTTTAATACCTCTATACTATGCCTAAAATATTTCCTAGTAAGTATAATAGTTGCTAAACTGCACTAGGTTGGTAGGTGCTTAGTTACGAGTACAAGCCTATTCGGCTCCTTTTGATATCGTGGCACTGGCGGCTCGCTGTCTTCATACCTACAAGGCGGCTTCCTTTGACGTAGCGAGTGAGAACGAGCGAACATCGCATTCTCCATCATTCCCGAAGGCTATGTGTGTGTGCGTACCGAACACGCGCGCATGTGTGCAGCCGTGCGATGTACATTTGTTCGAAGTTTATCTACTGTTCCTATACTGTGGTTTTAGCGTCACGTTAATTGCATCTGCAGTATCTGTATCTTCATTTAGATACTATTTCTGTGTCCTTGCTTTATTGTATTACTAGCTGCACATTTGTTACATGTAACTACTTCAATTCTTGTGTCAGTGAAATAACATGATTATATTGATTATGCTGTTTACATTAGTATTCGTAGTTAGTACGAATGTGCTCTACAATGTAGAGCGGGGCCAATTTGTAAATTGAAATTTCATGTCAATTCGAGAACAATTCCACCTCAATATTAGAGCTTCGCACACACACACACACACACACATACTTGTTTATGGACTCGCTGCACAATGCAGATGGGCCAATAAATAACATTAATCATATCATAAAATAAAATGTTTGATGCTTTTCTTTACAGCGTGCACTTTTAACAAAACATGATTGATGACATCAAAAAAAATACAGCTGAGCCTCCTCCTTATTTGGATGTCTGTTAAAAATAAGTAGGTATAAATATAACCAACCTAACCCTAAATTACTTCAACAATTTCACTATTGCATTCAGTATGCAGTTTTCGAAGCTACAATGTTGATTTTAGTATCCGCTAATATTAGCTGTACAAATTAAGTGTTCGAATGCGTAAGCGTTAAAATCTGAATGTCAGTCATGGATATATTCAACTTTTAGGATTACAGGTTTGTTATTAATAAATAAGAAAGCGTTTGAAATGTGGTGTTGGAGACGGATGGAAGGTATAAGCTTAGCTGAGAGAGTTACAAATGAGGACTTTTGAGAAGGGTAAAAGAGAAGAGATCGATCTTGAACACCATCAGCACTAGAAGGGGGAAAATGATTGGTCATTTGATACGGCACGACAAATTCTTTAAAACCATAATGGAAGGAAAGATAGAAGGAAGGAGTGGCAGGGGAAGACCACGACGCAGTTATATAGACCAAATAAAGGAAAAAGCTGGTGTCGTGTCGTATCAGCAAATCAAAGGGCTGGCGTACGACAGAGAGAAATGGAAAATACTCCACCGACAAGAGGATAACTCTTAAATTAATGATGATTAATACATTATGTAAATAAACTTCATTTAGTAACACACTTTTACTAGTAAAAAACTACCAATTACATTTATAACTTTTTTAAAAGCAGGTGTTTCAAATGGATCATACAATCCTATTAGAGAATAGAGGACCTCCATAGCTACCGATTGGAGCCCCAGGCCTTGGACCTTGATGGAGTTGGCTCCATATGTACCGCGAAGAATTTCAGAGATATCTTTTTTTGAAACTGGTCACTCGGTCATCATCATTTTCTTGCCCTTATCCCAGCCACTTGATGAGGCTATCCGCAGCAGAACCAAGGTAACCGATATAGCCCTCCGAATCGCTAAACTTAAGTGGCAGTGGGCGGGGCACATAGCACGTAGAACCGATGGCCGTTGGGGCGGAAAGGTTCTCGAGTGGCGACCACGTACCAGAAGGCGCGGCGTGGGGAGGCCCCCCGCAAGGTGGACTGATGACCTGATAAAGGTTGCGGGAGTCCGCTGGATGCGGGTGGCGCAGGACCGGTCACTTTGGCACTCTTTGGTGGAGGCCTATGTCACAGTATAGGAACAGTAGATAAACTTCGAACAAAGGTACGTCGCACGGCTGCACACATGCGCGCGTGTTCGGTACGCACACACACATAGCCTTCGGGAATTATGGAGAATGCTTCAATCGGGGCCAGTACCACGATATCACAAGGAGCCGAATAGGCTTGTAACTAAGCACCTACCAACCTAGTGCAGTTTAGCAACTATTATACTTACTAGGAAATATTTTAGGCATAGTATAGTGGTATTAAAATATTCGATGAAGTGGGAAACTAAAAACACATACCTAACTATCTATAATATTATTACTTTGTGTATACAATATTGTATATTAAACTGTAACAGAAATACTTTGCATAAGTATGCAAAGTATTTCTGTTACAGTTTAATACTAATTTTGCTTTTAAGTAAAAGCAAAATGCGCATCGAGCGAAAGTAGGTAACGAACGCTCCTAAACGGCCTCAGATTACCTACTGTATTATTCTTCTATACTGTGCCTATGTCCAGCAGTGGACGTCTTTCGGCTGATATGATGATGATGACCTACCACGTACCTCCACAGGGGGGAGTGACAGCACTCGTCATCTCGTCACTTACTTCCTTCGTCTTCATTTCGTCTCTCCAGTCTCCATTCAACTTTTCTTTGGCCTACCTCATCTCTTCCATCTCACTCGGCATTATGTAAATAAGGTATCTTTATAATACCTATAATTAAGTTTTGGATACGGGCAAATAAAAAGGGTGGCCCAATTTTAACTGTACTAACCAAACAATAAATAAACCTTTACTGACAAGCTATGGATTTATGTACATCCGAAATAAATAATGTATTAATTTAAAGTGAATGAACATCAAGTCATATTGAAAAAAGTTCCAACGATAATAATATTTACGCAGATAAATATGATTGTTAGGCACCAGGCCCGAGCCCAAAAGATATCTAAACCGAAGTGTTTATGTTCAAGTCTCGTATTGTTTGGCAGTCATGTTTGTAGTTCCACTGTCAATATTTATTTGGTCTAGTTCTTGTCTTGTGGTCTTACTGGTCCTTAATATTTAAAGGCATTTCGAAATATTGACGGCCGTACCTACTTGTGAAGTTATTCAAGCAAATAAACTTCAGAGTTAGTCATAAAAAGTAGTTAGCGTTTGGTTGATTTGAGTGGATTTTCTCCCGCGGGTTTGTCTGCTGTATTCGCAAGACACGCGCGAAGCCGCGCGTTATAGCTAAAAAATAACAATTTTATTTGATACGGTACTGTCAGCAGTGCTATCACAAGACGGCCCGCGAGCTGTGACGCGGACACGGCTCGCGGGCTGGCCAGCCTCCCTATTCCGTAACGTGTTTTAAGCTCACCTCAACGCTCACCAACAAACATATCTTGACACCGCGATGCGTAGTAACTAACCGTAGGTAGAGATTTAGTTTAGTGAAGGGTGACCGGCGGGGTGAGCCGCATTAGCGCGTATTAGCGAATAACAGCCCTGTGATAGCCCTGCAGTCTGCATATTTGCATTTTTTCTTTATCTTAAAGTGATACATGTATGTACGATGTCATCAGTATTATGTATATGTACGTACGACATCTATTTGAATACTAAAAAAAAGTAACAAAAGTGTAATCAGCAAATTAGAATCAGATCACTTAAACGTAACTGAGTTATCTATTACTAAATTCAAGAACTATGTGAAGCGTAAACTTATTTCGAAAGCTTATAATAGCACACAAGACTACATGAATGATAAAACTCCATGGAACTAATTGTGACTGAATTTTAAATCTATTATTTTCGTTATATTTTGTTTTTCTAGAAACATTCTACTAGTATTTTTATACAATTTTACTTAATTTTTTTTGTTTAATAAATTATTCTAAAAAATTGACTGACGATTTGAAAGTGCTTGCTACTAGGCCTACTTGAATAAAGATCATTTTGAGTTTGAGTTTGAGTTTTAAATGCAATTGCTCGATTATATATAAGTAATATATATAGTAGTACTTCACTGTATTACTTAATATGTAAAAACTATCTCGCGTTAATAGTAGAGTAAAATATAAACATATTTTCTAACACCCCTATCCAATTATGGATAATCAAAACATTATTATAGCTAAATTAGATAGAGATTGGCTCATAAACTGGTTAATAGGGTTTACGAGCAAGATTATTTGCCTATATTTAGCAGATTGGGCTATCAAACCGCAGGGAATTGGTACAGATTACAGTCGCGAAGTTCCCGTGTTAATCCCGTGTTAATAAGGGGGTTTGAGACTTTTGTTTTACATTAAAATTTGATTACTTTACATTATTTGACGGCCGGTGTAGCCCGTCAATCAAACCTATTTTAGATAAAATGACAGTGTGTGTCTTTATCTGTCACATTGTATATATTTTTGTGAGAAAGTGAAAAACATACTTTAGCTGAAGTGTAGGTTCGAGGTTGGTGAAATGCGGGTTAGAGATACAAAATCTTGTGACTTGTATGTGTTTTTATCCTTGGAATTATTACTCATAGAGTACCTACATCTAAATGTCTGTCAAATTATACCAGTTTGACAGGAGTGGCGTACCACGAGGCAGCTCGACCTTAGAGCTCGTTCACACGGAGACGTCAGATTCTTTGCAACAACTGTTTTTTGTAGGATCCGATTTAGTGGCAACAGTATTTCAATGCACGCGTTCACACAAGCGTACGGTTCCAGAATCCGATAATAAAACGGATCCTGCAAAATGTGTCATCCGATTTTGCGACTGCACATCGGTCCAGTGGTCCGTTAAAATGCCGGATCCGATTTAGTGGCAATAGTATTTCAATACTTGCATTCACACGGGCTCGGATCAAGAATCCTGGAAAAAACCGGAACCGGATCCGAAATCCGGGCAGCCATGTGAACACACTATTCCGTTTTGCAGGATCAGATAGTTAGTAGATCCGACAAAACTTGACGCCGTGTGAACGGGCCCTTACATTCAATACAACACTCCAGAGCCATTAGGTCGGTCGTGCCGTAACTATACCGTAAGCATGCACTCTATAAAGACTATAAATATAACCTAGTACGTAAGCGCCTTCTTATATTCAAATGGGGTTTAGTGTTATTTGTTAAATTTGATTTGGTTATGGTAAATAACGACTACCTCGAAACTAAATATACACTATAAATGCGAAAGTTTGGATGTTTGTTACTCAATCACGCCTATAAACGGCTCAACCGATTTGGAGGAAATTTTGCACGAAGATAGTTTATAGCCTGGATTAAAATAAGTATAGAATAGTTTTTATTCCGGGTCCACGCAGACAAAGTCGCGGGCGGAACCTAGTTTATGTAAACGAGGAGCAAGAAGAAGAATAAAGAAGCTGTAGCAGTGTTTATGATATGTATTACATACTTTTTAACATGTAGTGTATTTAAATAATTCTCAGAAAAGTAAGGCGACGTGCACAAATGAGCGGTGAACTATTTCCCTCCATATGTTCGATTACCGCCGCTGTACATTTTAGCATGGTGATAAATCTGTAACTAAATTCCGGAACACGCTACAAACGTAATAAGAATACGTGTGAATTGTATTGTGCTGTCCGCTCCCTCTTTCACACATTTGTTTATGCTTTAGACCAAGCGAAAGCATAGCAATCAATACGATTCCGATCTAATTTTTTACCGCAATAACGTGTCCCGAATAACTTCAGGCCACATCAATAGCTGCGGCTGTGGTTATTTACGGAGAATTGAGTTGAATACGGGTTGAAAGGGTTAATCTAACCAATTTGTGGTCACGTTTTCTGCTGTCTAAGTGTATTGCTGAAGCTATAGTTACAATGTATTTCTTTTAGCGTCCATCATATTGCACTATCGTAGCTTTATTCTGTGGCGACGGCTTTACAGCTGTCCGCGTGGCTCCGTCCGTGTATTACAAAATATAGCCTACGTTCTAAAGGTCAACTATATCCTCCCACTTCCCTTATACAGGGTGTTACAATAATACCCCTAAAGCTGAAAAGGGATAAAAGGTCCCTTGCAAAGAGTCTATTACCAATATTTGAAAACCGTAGAGTACACAAAAAAAGTGATCCACAAAAAAAACGGCCGTGCCAGGATAAGCTAAGTGATTCTGCCCCCCTCGAGTTTTGGCTTGTAATTTGTATGGATGGTGTGGCTCTACATAAGTAATGAATGTGCAAAATTTGAAAAACCCTAAACTTTATCGTTTTTGTTTAAAAACAACTAAGTATAATTTTTCTTCGTTATTTTTATTTCTAGATTTTAGTTCTTCACATACTAAATCTTCACTTCATTTACTTAAGATAAATGCAAATTTTATTTTCATTATGTCATGGATAAAAAACCAAAAAGAGCTGACTATACTTTTCAGTTTAGTTTTAATTTTCTTCCACGTTAGACACCGCTCCATTTTTTTCACCAGTAATACACCCACCAAAGACCTGTAATATGTATTTTTTTCAAAATTATTGCTGTGGAAGAACATGGAGATATCTTCACATAATAGTATTTAATGCAACTGTTGTATAAGAAGAGTCTTAAAACGCGAGTGTCGTGGGTGCATCCTTGTCTTGACGAGCATCGCAATTAAAGACGCCACAAGCGTTTTTAGATCAGTTACACCGTTGCATACAATACTTTTTCTACGATTTTTTAAAAATAAATTTTGTTATTTAGACTTTTCAGCTAGCAAGTTTTCTATTCATTATTTTGCTACCGCAATTTCTTCAGGAGTGCAGTTATGAATTCCTTTGACCATTTTAAAAGGAATGTGTACACTTTTGTCTTCACAAACACGAATAAAATCTTAATAGTTTAGGAGTTATAGTTTATCATCTTTCGTCTTTTCATTTTGAACTGTATTTTGGTGGGAAATCAGAAATATGACACATCTTGTTTATGGTTTGTTTAGTTTTTCATTTGTTTGCACTTGCCATCCGAACCAAACCGAATCCGGACCCGAACCGAATCCGAACTGTTTATTATTATGAATAAAACATGTAGATTAACACGCAATCGATGATGATTTATTATTATTATAGTAAACAAAACAAATGTTAAATCATAAATAAAAACTTTTTATTTCGAAAAATTTGCTTAAGATGAAGTTGGTACCACTGCAATTAAAAAAACGTTAGATGATTGGACATCGTGGTAAACAGTGCTTTTATGAAAAATGTATGAACCATAAAACCATTATCGGTGTCCTTGTATTTGAGCTAAAGCCTATATTAATGACAGATAACGGTACAGGAGTAGAAAAAATACGTTACATACCTTTCTTAGAACCGCTATTATAGATGACTTGTTGAAATGACACCATATTTCTTCAAGCAGTTTGATTACCTTTTATTGACATTGCAAACCCTTCTAGAATAACATAGTTTAATTATTTTTAAACTTTTTTTTACTGTTTATCATGTGTACCTAACATGATAAAGAGTCTTCTGCTAAAATAATCTATGAACATTCAGTTTGATTGACGTGACAGGTTATTAGGGTTGGCACTTTTTTTCGGATAAATATTTCATGGGACATTAAGAAGCACGTTGTATACTTACTGGTGAATTAATTTTTGAAAGCGGAAGTGTAGTTCCGGAGACTACCTACCCGTTACATACAAACTTACAAAGTCACAAAACCATGAACATTACATCTATTACTCAGTTTAAAGTTGCTCGTAATTGTGCAATGACTACTGAAGTTAATACCTGTAGGAACAGCGTTGTATTGTAACATTACGGTGAAGCCATAATTTCGAAAACAAATTGAAAATCGAAGTGTTAAATCGATCCAATCCTAATAAATTCGTTATCGGGTGTTGAACTCTTAATACGAAACCAGTCGTATATTTTTAAAGAGTTCGTTCACCTTACCATTTGGCAAGGAAGTAATCAGACCATATCAATTAGGTATCATCTCACAGAACACAGAATGACGACTGTTACGCTTCCAATTAAGGAAATTTATAAGACGTTGGAATAACAATAATTTATTTTTGTACAGTCCAGGAAAGAAGTGAATCATGATGTTAATATCATGGGTCATCAAACTCTATCAGGGATTTTTGATGAAAGGGAAAATTTCAAGATTTGAACTTCTATACATAGGTACTTGCAGATTGCATTTTATCAGCGCAGCCTATCGAGAGACCCCAAACGAAAAGGCTAAAACAACCCAGCTTACCGTTGCCCGTAAACCAAAAGAGAGAGGTGGCTAGTGAATAGGACAGGGTAAGTACATGCCAAGGCACCGGCAGCGTGGGGCATGAGCCGCATTGTCGCAAGGGACGGCCTCCGCATCGGCCGCGCGTCAACTCGGGCGCATACGCGAAGTGATCTAGCGATACATACTCGAGTGTTTGTAAATATCGTACTTATTTGGCTTTCTGTATCGGTATTCGTTGTGTTGATTTTTGTGCGGAATTAATACGTTGATTAATCGGTTTGAATGCATTTGTTTTAGATTTTAAATTAGTTCGTACGTTTTGGGTTTCGCATATTCTATTAGCTCCATTACTATTGGTATTGAGTTTATCTTACTAGATGTAATGATTAATAAGGCGATTTTTGCGGTGTTATCTTTATATCTTGTTGGACGACCTCGTATGTATTTTATTGAAGAATGACTTTTAATTAAAGTGGCCTTCGTGTCTAACGTCAAGTACTTCCGTGTTGCACTCTTGACAACTCGTTGCGCTTCATTCATACCACTTGTAAAGTAATCTAAACATTTTAAAATGCAGTGATACATTGAAATGTATTGCTGGCTATTGAGTGGATATTTTAATTGCGAGTAGGCGATAGGCAGTCGTGATCGCAATCACGTCTCCTGTTCTCGAGCAGAAATTTGATAGCCATGTGATCCGATGTTTGTGGGTCAGCGTTCAGTGGATGCGTTGTTAGGTATATATAATAACTTACTGTTTTGCTACGTATTTCTGTTGACATAAACTATATTGTTGTATTGTAGGGTGAGTGATTTATTGAGTCTTTTATTTAGATTTTAGGTAGTGACATGTTGTAGTAAGCAAAATATCTCTATTAGGTAGAGTCATATATAATGTCAATTAGAGAGTTAATAACAGAAATGGCCCTTTTCTAAAACAATTTTATTAATGAAAACTAGATTATTTTATAGACGTTAATCATCGTTCACCATGTTTTCGAAGTATTCGGACGATAATCGATGTTATGGCACCCTTTCACGAGTATAATCGAGTTTTGGCCATAATGGATGGCCTTACAATTCTAAATTACGGTTGCCCTTGAGCTCTCTTTTTATTCGGCCCTTTTCGTACACTCATTCAATAAGTACGAGAACTTAAGTATATACCGGTTTTGCATAGAATTTGTAGAGATATAGTGAATAGTACTAAAGAAACGACGAAGGACATATGCTCTCTTTTATAAACTTTTTGCAAGGTATCCCGCAATGTACAAATTATATTTCTCCTTTCTGAAAAGATATTTAAGTACCTAAGTATAAAGCTTTATTAGTTTGAATGAAAAATCTAAGGCAATTTTTTACAATAAATAAGACCCTTTGAAGTTTGATCGAACATACCCAGCACCTACTCGTACTGCTTGAAAATAAACAATGAAAAACAAAGTGCAACGAAGATAAAGGGTAATAAATTTACAATCCTCATCTTATTTGAATAAAAATCCACAATCTAGACATCCTGTGGACATTTAATCCAGTCTTTTGCGTCCGACACAACGCATAAACACCATTATTGTCTTACTCAGCACGCTACGCTATACGATAGCAAGTAGAGGTAGAGCGCGTGTAATGTAATCATAGTAAAACTTTAACAACAGTACGTAAAGTTGATTAAACTACGGTCATTTCTATAAAACATATTTTCAAAAACGAAGTTAGTTTAAGATCGGATTGAATACCTAAATGCTTTTAAATATGAACCTTCATAGAATCAACAACGATAGCGTCAATAGTATTAGCATAAATTACAAGAACCGCTTATATTTGCTTGCGGTAAAAAAGGCTTTTCAGCCTCACTGGTAATCTGATGATGTCTAGTTTAACGTCAATTTGTTTTTGTAAATGTTACGCTCTAACTATGCTGTGAAGGCATAACTTAGTATCGGAAGTAAGGACAAACAACAATAGCCTAGGTTCACGGGCATTGGACTGTGTGCTGTACCGTGACTCAGTTAGCCGTGGGTGTCTCATTTCGCATGCGCGAGCGCACTGCCTAGGAAGTGCATTCATGTTACATTCGGTATCCGCCCGGTCGCGTACGTAAAGGAACCGATTAAAAACAGTTTTCCGGCTTAATGAGACGGCTTTAACTATTAACAAACAACTGATCTAAAGTGTTTTCTTTGATTTTCTTTTGCGTTCGATTCTAATAAGCGGGCCATTGTAAATATTTATACGTTTCACCGCGTTGTAAATGCACTTTCTGTTTTCTATTTAGTATAACTGTAGGATAATGGTGGAATATGTTGGCAAATGTAGGTTTGTAGCTAAAGAGGTAAAGTGCAAACCGGATGGGTCTCCATCCGGTTTGGTCTCGTGGATCACGTGCCGTCAACGGTAAAATTTCACCACAACGACACGACTATAAAGCAATTAAAACGGTCCACCGTGCCAGCATAGCGTTTTTAACTGTAATCGCGATTCTCATAAGAAAAAAATACCGGATGGCGAATTGGCGACCTTATCAAAACACGCTGCATTCGCGGTTCGTTGAACTTTCCGTTTGTTGTTGCCCGTTGTAACACAATCACACCTTCGATTATCAAACTGCGCTGTTATAAGCGGTCTAATGCATTCCATACATTGTAGCTACATATCTTGTTGCAACTTTGTCGTCGTAATAAACTGATCTTTGATACCAATAACTATAGTCTCACGAAGACTACGACAATACTACACACAAGTCAACTACAAGTATTAAAATGGACGACTTTAGGCCTGAGTGCCATTTAGTCCCGAGATGTAGGCTTGTGTAGCTGTGGGTTAACTCTCGTCGGAGACAGTGACATCATGGCGAATTCTGATAGGTTTTTTTTATATTGCAACTATAAAAGAGGGTGATGACACCTAAACGGGCCTACGGTAGAACAAGTTTCGGTGACAGGCGTATAATTTTATTGTTTCGTGAACCAGATCGAAATGTCAGAACAACCGTTAGGTGTGAATGTGCCGATAGCGGAAACGGTTGTCAGTAGTACCACTATCACAGTACCAACAATGGATGACTGTTACGTGAACTTTATCCTATCGACCGTCTTTTGAAACTACAAATGAATGCCTAACTTTGTGGGTCCAGTGTGAGTTTGACTATTAATTTACTGTTCAAATGTGGAGTGAAAATAGTAGAGCAAAATAGCAAGAGCGGTATATTATAACACTTAGTGAACAGAAAGATTCCACAATAGATTTCCGAACGTAACGAGTGATTCAAGTGTTAACGTCCAAGACGGAAATAATATTGCTACCGAGTGGCAAACACTGATTTGCACACCTACTATGAGGAAAGTTGTTGTTAAAAAAGGAATTTCATGGTCGTAAAGTACAACTTCGATCTGTCATCTGAGGGCAACAATTCCTTTTTTCTGAATAGCAGGTGTGAAAAACTTTTTTATTTTTTGATTAGCTTATATTGTGTCCCACTCCTGGGCAAAAGCCTCCCCCTCTCCCGAAAAACGTATTACTTCTATATTATTTTCTCGTGGGAAGAGAAATTATAGTTTAGGTATACCATTGTTTTTCTTAGTCGGAGTACTGGCATGCATTTCCATCCTAACCGTAATGTATAAGTAGAGAGCTCTTAATATGCCAAACGGTTTCCCTTTGTATAATCTCAATAATAATTGTTTTCAAAGCCCCTGTCACATTGACCCGAATCGTTCCGCGATAAATAACACCCGCGAGCAGTAACTAAACCAAACAGAAGTATTAAATAGCGCGCCTGAAACAGTAAACGCGACTAGCATTATTCTCGTGTACATCGATAAAGGTGCACGAGTGTTGGATACTGAATGCACTTGCGTCTTTATTGGTTGCAATGGGAATGTTGTCGCGTATGAATTATTGGCAGGAGCCGGATGCATAGAGTCGCGATTAACAATCGGCGCGATTGTTTCCCGGGCTGGTATTCTTTACGCGCTCTTGCGGTTCAACCCACCCGTCTATCTAACGAAACTAGGCCTCTACCTACCCTTGTTCTTATTGTAGTCCCAGGGCACCCAAGAGGTGCATAGGGTCTTCATAGGCTCGCGACATGCCTTCCTGCCCTCGCAGCTCACTCCTCGACTGTTTACGCCGAAATGTGTGAACAGGACGCGGCCACGAATTCGCCTTCCGTTCGGTGGCTTCCACTCAAAAGCGATGTTTGCATTATTTAAATAGTTCCACTCTTCGATTCGCATGGCCTATCCATCTCAATTTGCGCATTGCGATCTCTATGGCAATGGGTTGTTGTCTGCACATACTCCTACCTACGCTTAGTTACTACGAATCGCGGCGTCAAGATACATGTTTGTGGGTCAGCATTGAGGTGAGCTTAAAACAAGTTACAGAATAGCGAGGCTGATCTTGGTTCAAAACGCCTACGCCATGATTGCGGTTAGCGTTTTGAATTACATTAGACTGGGTGTTTGGTTGTCGTGAAAAATGCGAAATGTTATTAACCGAAGGTATATACATTGAGTCTTCCGATCGAGTTATAACTGGGTAGAAATACCACATAACCCAGACTGCCCCCGAATGACAGCTCGCAGATTTTCACCATGAAAGTAGACAGCTGCATTGAGCCAAACTTTTGATGCAGGGGTACGCAGCTAACTAGTTAATGGACTCAACCTAAAATAAAGTTGATACTAAAACGGAATTTTAAGTACGGCCGGAAGATTGCAGCTAAGTAAAGCAACTTTATCTCATACTTGTTTCAATTCTGATAGGTATTTTGTCTTCTTAATATAATTTATTTACCGTTAGTTACCGTTATTAGTATTACCTATATAATTTTTATATGAAATGGTTGTTTGTTAGATATTTTTGACCTTGACTGTTTACATATTTTTGGCCCCTGTTTTGTTCACATGTTTATGACATTCGTGGGTAGATATTTTTGACCTCTGTTTGGTTCGCATGTATATGAGAAACATGTGCACAGATATTTTTGACTTTGACTGTTTACATATTTTTGGCCCCTGTTTTGTTCACACGTTTATGACATACGTGGGTAGATATTTTTGACCCCTGTTTGGTTCGCATGTATATGAGAAACATGTGTATAGATGTTTTTGACCTTGACTGTTTACATATTTATGGCCCCTGTTTTGTTCACATGTTTATGACATACGTGGGTAGATATTCTCGACCCCTATATATATATATATATATTTATTTATTATATGACAAACATGTGTATAGATATTTGTGGCTCCTTGTTTGCCTACATATATTTGTCTGTCATTGTACTGATATTAATGAACGTATTAGTACACATTTAAATGACTCGATAAATGTGCACATATTTCTGATCGAATTGGCGCACGGATATTTTTGGCTAATAGATAGTACAGATATATTTGAAGCTCTGGGAACGTACATATATTTATGAACTCGACCGTACAAGAAAATTATTACACGACAAATCAGTAGTCACATCGCTGTCATAGTCACTCGAGTCTGCTTCTGACTTGTCTCAAAAAGGAAAAGCTACAGGGCAAGGGTTTACCCGATCGTCTTTGTTTTGGACTCAAATTGTAGCTGACAAAATTTAGTACAGTAGCAGTAGTAGCTGGACAATGGTCCAGCGGAGTTTTATTCCATTTTTTGATATCATTCTCCGTTTTCAAACTATCGAGCGTCAAATTAAAAAATTGTGTTTTCTTCCACTATTTCGGCCATAACTTCTTTGATATTGACTTTCTCGAATAATTCTTTTTGCACCTTACGGCTCTCGTAAATACGCTTCTGCGAGCCTTTTTTAAATATAATATCTTCACAACTCTCTGAGACATAAGGAAATCGCACTTTTTCGTGAAATCGGGGCCTATACTGGAGCGAACGAAAAGACATTTCCAATGTCAAAAACTGAAAGGTATTTTAAAATTCGAATATACCCAGCCGATTACCTATTTATTTCACCACCCAACTATGTAAAATCAGAAATTACCTATTTAAGACATAACACAATATTGGATTTTAAACATACTTTTTCAATTTTTGTGCCACAACATAAAAACGAATATGGCTATCGACGCATGCGCTTCTGTTGGTTGTAGCTTAATTGTTGCCCTACATAAAAAAAATACGGTTGCAGTCATATCACCAATAAAGCGTAAAATGTAGCATTACGCAGCTGAAGTAACACAAAGGAACGAAATCATTCCCCGAACTTTGATATATAATATTTGTCCTAGAGACCTGAAAAACCATGTCCTTGCAGTTTTACATGGTGTTAAGCAGACCACAAGCACAATTCTTAGCCAGAGCTCTTTAAATCAGTTATGATTTTTTGATTACTGTGTGTTACACAAAAGACAGATCAAATTTGTATGGGAGCAATAATGCATTTTTTTCATTAATGCATTTTTATTTTTATTTGTATCTATTTATAATATAAAACTGTACAAATCCTATTAAACTATGAACAAGACTTAGTGAATTCACATCTCGAATACATGTTACTTCAATACTTATTTTTTTATAGAATGTTGAAGTAGGAGGACATTTCCAATTTTGGAATGTACATTTTTTGCAATTCACCCATAAATCGATCTCACGACAGCACATATTCCGACAATATTTATTAATCCAATATAAAAACTAGCATATTTCTTACTGCGATTAATGAATACGAAATTTTTAAAATAATTAAATCTCTAAATAATACAAATTCACCTGGACATGATAAAATAACTGCTAAAATAATAAAATTATGGGCATATAAAATAGCTCTACCTATTAGTTATATAATTAATCTATCATTTGAACAAGGGTGCTTCCCCGAACGCTTAAAGCTTTCTATAGTTAAACCATTATTTATAAAAGGCGACCCAAAATGTATGGATAACTACAGACCCATTGCCTTAATACCCATAAGGTCAAAAGTATTCGAAAAGGCTAGAAACTTTCCTTAAAAAAGCTTAAGTTTTAAATGCAAATCAATTTGGTTTCCGAAAAAACAGCTCCACATCCCTTGCATGTTTTTCTCTCATCGAAAATGTAACAAAGCATCTAAATGACAAGCAATCAATATTATGCGCTTTGCTGGACAATAGTAAGGCTTTTAACCTAGTTTACCATAAAACACTGCTCCAAACATGACCGCTATGGGATAACGCACATCGCTGGCTTCAAAATTGTGCAATACAATTGGACACTCGGTCATAGTCAATATTGCATAAAAAAATAATGTTTGTACTTAAATTTAATAATATTTCTACTGACATGTGTAAAACATACCAACAAATGTACCATATTCGGAGAGATAAACTTATTCTATTCTATTCTACCTAAACTACGTACCTCTAACACTATCTCATATGTGACCTATAAGTAGCAATACCTAAGTCATTAAATATTGATACCTAAACGCTTTGAGAAACCATTTCAATGGGCTGTATAGTTATTAGGTCAGTACGAGGCCCAGCACACGCCTCGAGGATTACGATTTATCGTACTATGGATACTGTTGCTGGGGGCAATTCCAATTCCAACCCACTCGCGTCGCTATTTGCAGTACACATGTATACACGTACTAGGACTTCGATAACACTTAGTTTTAATTGGCTGTTAATGGAATGGACATGTTTTTCGTAATCGATTTCACTGCTCGTCTCAATTCGAGTGCTAATACAAAACAATATTAGTTAAATCTGTATTATTATCATAATTTTTGGATCCGTAGAATTTATCGGTTAATTCATTTCCAGGTACCTTTCTATCGTTAAGGTGATTCGCTTTCCATACTTAGAGAAAAATAGTTTGCCCAAAGTATCACGTCCCAAACTAATTTCTCAAATGATTCTAGTTTATACAAGTTTATTATAATATTTCACCTGTTGACATTAACGATTTTATCATTTATTTCCAATATCAAATTTTAATTTTAATTGTATGATTCTATTTTATGTTTAATGATGCGCCGGTCCTGTTCTCTTTCTCTTCATAAATAATTTGAATGTACCCACAGCTAACATTAATTAATTTAAGTCTGTACCTACTAACAACTATATGGGCCACGGCCTGAAATAAACGTTTATTTAATTTAATTTAATAATAGGAAAGAGGGAATTTCGCGCAAATGGAAAGTAAATTTATGAAAGTTTGTTACATAAGTGTCTTAAAATACCACGCCGTTAGCCTGCGAATGTCAAATAACGTTTTGTATGGAAAGCGAACCACCTCAAGTAGGTAATTGCTGACAATAGATATATAGTAGGTAATAGATAACATATAGTAAATATTTTCATTTTTGTAATAAACTGATTAGATATAGAAGAAAGAAAGAAGAAGAAAGATACATACCTACCTATACCTACCTACTTAATGCTCCTTTTGATAGTTGAGGCATTGAGTCCTACGTGTAGAATAAAGAAAAAAATAAAGCGCTTCTTGCACCTTCCTTAATTTTGCATCCTCAATCAAAGGATCTAAAGCCAGTTGTTCCAATTTATTGCTGTAAAATTCTATTGATTTCAGACAATAGTTCGATAAAAAATAATATTTTACGAGGGCAAATTGTAGAAAATTGTAAAGAAAATCATAATTGCACCGTTGGTAACTGTCGGGTCGGTGCTTAAACGCATTTTAATGTCTTAACATGCAGAGTAGTTTATTATGGTTAATCACGCGCATCCTTTCAAACTTGACTGGTATGACGCTCGTGTAATAATCAGGCCAATTATACAATACCCTTAGTAATTGCTCAGGTGATTTAACAACCATAAAGTTATCTGTAATTGGCTCTTTTTACTGCAATAGAACATCAAAGGGCGTCGTAAACGTAAATAACCCTCAGACTTCAGATTATGGGTTCATTGCATATAGCAGACTTTTACAACTAGCGGGCATGGCGGCGAAGTAGGCTTAGGCTTTAACTTGTTATGTTAACGTAGAAAAACTACATATACATACATTCACGCCTTCATCCCTAAAATGGGTAGGCAGAGCACATAAAACTTGTGTTCCAGTGCCACTTTTAGCTTAAGTGTGGGTATAAAAGATCGACAAAATGTGATATCGCAGTAATAGGTTGCTCGCTTATCGCCTACATCACACTTTAACCCTGAACAAATATGGAATATATTTGTTAATCAATATTAGTAACGAATCCGGATTATTTTTATTTGTTACAGATACGCTTTCAAGTAACTATATTACAGTGAATAGCTACATCCTATACACTATTATTACGATATATAAATCTACCTACAGAAACGTAATGAATGTTCCTTTCATATCAATCGGTAGGAAATATGTGCTTTATGACCAGACTCACTTATAATATCGCTATTTGTATCCAGTTCGATTTTCACATTTGCATAAAGGCACGCTTGTTAAGTTGCCATGTCATGTTGCGTTGCAGTCAGATCTTGATCTTTTACTGTTTTAACACAATTAGGTTTGGCACTGCAATTTACTGGTTGTCATTGTAATTACATTAAATTGTTGTCCATAATTGTTTCTGCTTCAGTGGACGAAAAGCAACCTTTTTGCACTTGAGCAGTCACTTCAACCGCAAAACCTTTTTACAAATGTTTACCTTCAAATAGGTTATTGGACTAGATAAATATGAGACTATAACTAATAATTTATTATGCTTTCAATAATATCGATTACCCTCCGCAATTACAATATCTAGTTCACGTGCAGGTCAATGCCCGGTTGGCCGATAAGATGTCTCTCGGAATCAGAAGCTAGATTATTCCCTGATACACCGAACGGCGGTGTTAATAAACCCTACAAGGCCATATTGTTCTCGAACTAACTATAAAACCTTTTAGTTTTATAGATTCCAATTCATTCTGTAACGAAATTGTCCGATATCGAATATCTTTAAGGCGATTAAGGAGTCATATTTACATTTACCGAGTAATGAAATAGGTTTTTTAAATTCAGGCTACGACTACGCCTTGTGTGAACCAAGTGCCGAGGATAATGGTAATGTGCAAATAAAAACTATGTGATACTGTGCAAAAACAAGTAACAAAATGGGAAGCGGGAAATTCGGTTTCAATGTTAAAAAGGACAAGGTGAACGTGGAAGAGGCTAAAAAGACTGAATTTAGTGTTAAGGACAGCATTCAGAAGATACAGAAGAAATTAAAGAAGACTGACAAACAAAAACACAAGACTGAACATGTCAAGGAGAAGACTATTTGGTGGAACCAGTGCGGCGGTTGTAAGTTATTTTAAATTCTATTATACGTAATACACTGGAAGGTATAGAGACCGAGAATTTTGATGAAAATTCAAATAGTCGTATTTTATTTGCACTTCATACTACAAATCGTTTAGTCTTATGGACATGCATAATAACAGACATGGCAATGGTTGCTGGATCCAAGCACGTCATTTGACAATATAAAATGCATAAGAGTACTGGCTTAGTTTCCGCCGAGGCCCTTCAAGGGCCGACAAGATTGTTACGCTCTTTGAATCGACAATGAAGGGAAATTAGAGCAGCAAGGTTCGAGCTTTTGAAATCGACCAATACATTGAGGTCAACGTCGCGACCTTAAACGTCGCCTTCAAATCGTATGAGAGCCCTTCTAATGATTTAAACATTGATTTCGGCATTGACTTTTGCGTATCGCTAGCCCTGTCCCTAATGTCGAGTACCACTTTTGCTTATTGCATAATCCATGTGTTGAGCAACGTATGAGTAGTATTTATTAACTACATTCATTTATTAATAGTAAATCTATATCTATTGATAATACAGTAAGAGTGTGAAATGAAGTTCTTTATTTCGCCACATAAAGCAAATGTCTTAAATAACAACGCTAAAGTGTGTCAGTGGAAAGCGCGAGAGAATCCCGAGAAATCTATGCGCTAACGCGAACGGCGTATCGGTGTGCGCCCCGTTTCCACTTTCTAAACTGGCTAGTCTGCGCAGTTTATAGTTCAGGAACTGCTGCTTTAAGCATGAAAGTTGCTTTATTGACATTTCCTTATTTGGTGGATGATATCGCTGCACACCACTCTGTTGCTTCTATGAAAATGTTGGCCTTTAATCGTGTGCAGCTTTAATAAGGGATTTAGCAATAGTTGAGTTCGTCCGTAATGCTGGCACACGACTGTTCTTTGTCTTATTTTTCCCTTTTTCATTTTTTATTGTGTTAAAGAAACTATTATTATAATAAACTATTTCTATGAGACTAAACAGAATCTGTCCTCAGATGTAGTGCACGTTCTATGTGTTCATGTTCTACTTTCCTACAGGTTATATTCAATTAAAACATTAACAACTAAGTTGCTTCCTTCCTTGTAACCTCGAAAAGGGTTTAAACTTTAATGCCACAAAGTAGAAGGCGAGGCGCGTCAATTGTCATTAGTCAGTTTCTGATTGACATCGAAGGCCGTCACAAGTGGTCATTATCGAAAGTCCTGGCAGCAGACTGCAGACAAGTATCTTGTAAAGCATTAATAGTGTCTGCCATTAAAGATCGCCTTATTTGGTTTTAACGAGTTATTAATCAGACGGACATTTCGAAACGCGCTCAGCATGGTAACATCTTTCTCATTTTTGTGGATCATATTAACATCTTTTTAATACGTTTTATAGACGTCTCGTCTGTATGGCTAGCACGCGACGGTGCGCGAGCTCTCTCGATTTTTCTCGCACTATCCGTCTCTCTCTTATTAGAACACTTAGAAAAAGAGGTATAGTGCGATAAAAATCGAGAGTAGCTCGCGGCCGTCGTGTGCTAAACGTGCTGGTCACCTACCATCAAAGCAATATGCCACACGTTCGTACAGAATTGTATAAATGCCAAGTATCTTGAGAATTATACCAACTTACTTTTTGATTAAACTATTTTGCGCGTGAATCATACTTATCGAAATTCTTGTTGCGACTTCCTGAATTGTTTACAAGCCATTCAATGTTCCTTAAATTGGTTTTCATATTCTGTAGCTGATGAATTCCGTTAGTAATTTGCAGGAAGCGGTTAATCATTCACATCTTCCTTCATATTCTTCGTAAAAGCCCTTTAAGTTGATAATAAACGTCTATCAGTGGCGGAGTTCGTTTTATTATGAATTTAGAAGTATTTACAACAAAAAATCTACTCATTTTAGCGTCTACTTTAGTAAACTGTGCACCAGTAAAAAACAAAACAGATAGATATAAACAAACTCTTGGTTATTCTGTATATGGAAACAGTTACAGTTTACATACTTAGATTGAATTTTAGAGGAGGAAGCCCTCGAGAGCCTTCTCAATAAATGATTGTCTTTATCCTACTAATATTATAAATGTGAATGTTTGGATGTTTGTTACTCAATCACGCTAAAATGGCTCAACCGATTTGGATGAAATTTTGTACGTACATAGTTTATAGCTTGAATTAAAATATAGGATCGTTTTTATCTTGGGTCCACGCAGACGAAGTCGCGGGCGGAAGCTAGTATGCTATATTTTCATTGTCATTTTGCCTAACTTACTTGAATTGCGGCAGACGTGAAATCCAATCCCTCGACCGAAACAAATATTAAATTGATCGATATTTTTTCTTTTTGACCCCAGTGAGCGAAATCGACCAGTACTTATGGATGGTGGGTGGGTCGGCCGGCGCGCTGGCGCTCACGGGCGTGGCGGCCGCGTCGGCCTTCTACCTCAGCACCCGGCCCAAGCCAGAGAAGCCCCTCGTCACACTCCACGAACAGAGCCTACTTGAACCGGTAAGATCACTGTGCAACGACTTCCAGCGGCAGCGTGCGCGCGCTCACACGAGAGATCAGAACGAAGCATCTCGGTCATATCTATGTTGCACTGCCATACTTAGGAAGCGTGAGATTGAAGTGTGCCCCTCTGGCCCCGACGTATTGCGTAGGTACCGGTCCCGCTACCGCCACTGGAAGTCGTGGTCAAAGCCCTAAGTCGGCGTCGTAAACCCTAAGTAGCGCGGTCCATTCCGCGATTCAACCTGCGGTGGAAATAAGGATGAATCGTGGACAGCAGCCGTTAGCGTCATTGTCTGCTGCTGATAGCTGCTCTGATTTTCCTCAGAGCAAAGAGCTTTATGATCAATACAAATAGGCCAAGCTGTGTCATTCATAGAAAAATTGCTTCGCCACAGGAGGACCTTTCCGCCCCAAGGCCTAGATGCCTTGGGGCGGAAAGGTCCTCCTGTGGCGACCACGTACCGGAAGGCGCGGCGTATGGGTAGGCTGTCCACAAGGTGGACTGATGACCTGGTAAAGGTTGCTGGAGTCCGCTGGATGCGGGTGGGGCAGGACCGGACACTTTGGCACTCTTTGGGGGAGGCCTATGTCCAGCAGTGGACGTCTTTCGGCTGATATGATGATGATGATGATCTAGGCCTTTCCTCTCACCGTCACTAAAAAAAATCTACTTTGGCTGTTTGACTTTGCTGTTATATTATTAACGAAACTAACAGTTGTCGTGGATTTGTCTGCATTCTATAGAATGCAGACATATTTTATTTTGCGGGTCTATATGTGCATTCTTTATAAAGAATGCACATATGGACCCGCAAAATAAAATATGTCCACCCTAAAGCCTCATCCTTCTCCAATCAGTCGTTTCTGAGATTACCCGCTACATGCTAAGTAATAAACATGACCTCTGTATATTAATTGGGTAGGTACTAATATTACTTATACAGTGTATAGGTGACATTAGTACCTAAAGATTTATTTTATTGTACCTACGTGACCGTTTATATCAATTTTCCTCTAAAGAACTCATTTGAATTTCCATTTTGTAATAATGTCATGTTTCCGATAAGTCCTAGGTTATAACCGATAACGATTTAGGTTCTTTGCCCCGATAGCTCTAGCAGATAATACGCGTTAGTAATAGTAATTTTTTAAAAAAACTTTTTGAATAAAATAACATCTGTTACAAGCTTTTATTAATTTTCATCTGTCCCGTTATCTGTCTGTCTGTCTGTATGTAATCAAATCTTGCAAGTTAAATTTAATCCACTATGCAGATCGCGTGTCAATGCAATATTATAATGACTTGGAGCTGATCTGATGATGAAGCTAGAAGGTGGCCATAGGAACTCCGTAATAAAACCACATAATCGTCTCAATGAGTAGTTTATGACGGTATACAGAAAAGTACAGTCGGCAATAAAAGCTTGTACCAAAAAATATTTTTTGACAGAATCTTATTTATATTATTATTCACACGCAATAAACTATGAAATATTAACTATAATGCTGGACTCTGCCACATAATATTTTGTAACTCGAAAACAATTATGTCTGCCACACGTCTTATAATAAACGGATTAAATTATAAATATAATGGTGACGAAAGGGAACTCCTTTATACTGCGGTATCGAAACTATTTGTCCTAATCCAAGCGTCGAGCTGGACTTGGCAAGGCGCATCTTCGAGCGGTATTTTTAACTCATTGTACAACGAACAGCCCTACCGGCTGCTCTCCTGCCCAAGTGTCCAACGAAAGTGATAGGAAATAACCGTTTCCTAACTCGGGAGCAAAACTTTCATTACGGACAATCGTACTTTGAAAACTTTTACCAAAGTTGAATGTGCCGTACGTAAAATGTCGCGATTAAACCGTTTCCCATTCAAAAGACAGTGTTGATTGCGCAATACAGTGTTGTAATAGTTTTTTTGTTAGCGTCAGTGCATTTTGTGTGATAAGTAGAAAGGATGGCGTGCTGCAATTGCTGCATCGGGACCTTGCCTATTCGTGCCCCGATCAAGTTATCCGAACAATCGGATACTTGTAAAGTAAGTTGTTCGTAAATTAGGAACACAAAAAACTTGATAATTGACCTTTTTGGTCAAACTTAAATTCAATTATTAATAACTTAAATTTAAAAAAAAGTAATATAAACATCTGTATATCAATAAAGTACTTTTTTATGTTATGCGATGATTGTTCTATGTTTTTTGTATATTTTGTGCGTGAGCGATCCTGACTGTAACCACTGCAGTTCACAATAAATAGAACGCCTGCGTCTAATAGGCTGTTTTTACTTTGATTCGTGATTAGTGCGAGTTCATACATTTGCTGCAAGTGCGAGTAGCTTTTGTACAGACTCGCACTAATCACTAATCAATGTGTAAACGGGCCCTAAGAGCCTAACCTAACCTTCAGGTTGATAGTGCATATCAAATAAGTTTTAAAGAATTAATATCCAACGAATACTTGGAAATCTATAATAAAAATAATCAATTGGCACTGGTTTACAATGTAACAAAATCAGTTGCAACTGATGCAGATGGATATGATAAATAAACAACGTTATAAAAGTACCCCGTGTGATGTCGTCCCCGTGTGGTGTCGGGTTAGAATTTCACCACCCCCTTTCTTCCCGTGGGTGTCGTAAAAGCCGACTAAGGGACCAGGGTTAAAGTATGTTGTGGGCGATGGGCTAGCAACCTATCACTGCAGTATCACATTTTGTCGATCTTTTATACCCACATGTATCTATGCTAAAAGTGGCGCAGGAACATACGTTTCATGTGCTCTGCCTACCCCTTTTGGGAATAAAGGCGTGAATGTATATGTAGGTATCTGTATATAAAAGTACCTAATTGCTATAGCGTGATGTCGCTACTTTGTACGCTTCACGTACGTTCCCCACGAGTAGAGTTGGCAGAGCGCTGTAACATTGAGACCGGGATCATTTAAAGTCATCATGTCGAAGATATATCTCCTCGTGTCCTATCAGAATAGAAATATCTTCTCGATTGCGCATTTTATTGGCTTGTTATTTCTTTAAAACGACATCTTGTTTTAGTTGTAACTATCAAAGGATATTAAATATTTTACGCCATGGATAATAAAAGTTTATTTATTGGTACATGGATTATTTATTTGTATAATATCCTCTGTTTAGCTTTATTATATTAGGATTTAAATAACTTATCCCTATATCTGATGAATAAAAAAATGTCCCAGCATCATCGAGCGTAAGTGTAGGTATATTATTCCAAGCTGTTAAAAGATATATTTATTTAAACTTTCACGATCCTCACACATTATTTTTACTAAACCGGTTTTAACCCTTCGTATGCCTTGTTCCGGATTCGTCCGGAACGGTTCGAACTTACAACTTAAACTTTTTTATTTTACATCGGCATACGAGAGGTTAATCGCAAATTTATTTACCTCTTTAAGGCTTCCCGACGATCCGGATATCAGAACATGGTCGCGGGAAGTTCAAAAAAAAAGTTGCTCTAGAGTTTAAAAAAAGCCATGTTTGCGTAAATGGAGTCACGGGCTAAAAATTAAAAATCAATATTCAGGTATTATACGGTTGTGTCATATACTTCGTCTTTTTTCACGAAGATTGTCTAACTAAAATCCGATTTAAATTAAACGAGATAACTTGCAATAAAATGTAGGCCTGTTAAATTTACTAATATTTCTACATTTACCTATTCCATATGTACCTAAGTTTAATTTTAATGTAAGCAACAACATTAAATTATGTCACATCAGCAGTGTCATCTTTTGGGCTGCATGTTACAATAAATGCCGTAAACTTTATCGGCGATGATGTTTTATTTGGAGTGGCGGGTTTCCTATGAACGAAACTAAATTAATTAGAGTGGGATGTGTAAGAAGATAATAGTGCTATAACGCCAGATATTGCTCTTTTCAGGCCTTAAAATATGTAAAATAAGACGTATAAAGACGTAAAAAATATTGTAGATTTACATAAAACATAGGTAGGTAATATGCAAAATACGATAAGGTCAACGTTACGTTCATAGTAACAGACAAAAAGTTTTTTAAAGAAATATTAAGTGTTCGTGATAAAAAAAAATTGGCATAGTGTCCAAAAAAGTCACGGGACGTATTATTAATGTATTTGACACCTGAAGCCATTAAAATTATATAAACAGTTCTAAAAACAACGTTGATATTTTTTCAGTATAAATACATCTAAAACAGTCGTTTTTTATTAAATTTGTGTGAATCATTGATTTATTGAAATCCAAATGTTTTTAAACATGCTCTATTAATGATTTATTGATTTATTTTATTTCTTTATTTAAATCAGGCAACAAGGCCCATATTACAAATACCTTAAAGACTAACATACATATAAACTTATTAATAACTACAAAACACACTATTACTGCGACGTGTTGCGCAATTTCGTGGTGTCAGATAACCGACCGCGAAAACGTCGGAACTTAGTCAAGGTCGGTCGGTTATCTGACACCAAGGGAGTCCCCTTCGGCCAAAATTCTTCCTTAGTGAAGGTTGATAGATGGTCTGTTGGAACCACATAGGTATTAAAATTCACGTCATTTATTTATGTATTTATTTATTTATTTAAAATAATTACAAAGCATTACAGTTAAAAACTAAGTCACTGTGAATTACAAATTAATATATACACTGCATATTAATATATGACAGAAGAATTACGTCTATCCATCATCTCACAGTACCTTAAGCATTGACGATACACAGGTCCCCAACTACTTCCAAAGACGTCCACATCCGGTGCTGATGCAAGCTGTGTAGAGCGTCATGGCGAGACTCCAACCTCACGACCCTAATGCCTAATCACTGCTAATGCGGTCCAAAGCAGCATTTAAACATTAAATTCGTTTGATTATCTCGTAAATATTGGCATGCTACCTAGTTAATACATCACGTTTACGAGCTTCGTCTAAACAATGAACTCTGCAGTCACATGACTTGTAGTTACTGAAATATTTCCGAATGCCTTCCCGTTGAGTAATCTCCTGCCGACTCGATCCTATAAATAATTTGCGTGAATGTTGGAGAAGATCATGGTCGCAGTCGCTAATGACATGCTGTTGACTTCTTATATAAAGCTGCGACAATAGTCAGGAACATCGTTGCAAAAATGAAGATTCATGATTTTTGCCGAATTCACCTTGCTTGACTATTCTTCCGTTTCCCTTAACCATTGTTAGTGGTAAAGAAGACATCTAGAATAGAATAGAAAAACTTTATTCAACATCACATGACAATCACATCTCGCCATCTTTGCTTCGGTTTACAAGCTCTATCTTGTTGTATATATATTATTGTGTGGCCATGTCCACTTTGTTCAGGTTCACTCGCGAGTCAAATCTTTTGTATTCGATCAAATTCAGTCATTTGTGCGACATAATTAAATTTGCTGACGGTCTCAATAATAAAAAAGGTCGACGAGAAATTAATCAACTCAAATTGCTATCGAGTGGTATATCTATTGACATAATGGAAGAAGTGGCCAATTACCTATTCTAAAATCAATTACAACAAATCCTTACATGCGCAACGTGACGTAAATTATAATAATTAATCACTTGCATTGTTAGTGCGACGTCGATGCATTCTATAATAGCGCAATGTCTTGCTGTTGCATCTCATTCCTTGCCAATAATTTCATTTCGTTATTGTCTGAGAATGATACGTGCTGCGGTGGCTTTCGTAACTTACCTACATTTGAATAATACTGTAAAATAAATATGTATTGTTATTTCTAAGTATAACATTTGTCCCAGAAAATAAAAAAAGTGCTTGCGTTTCTTTTATCAGACTGTAAATTATTAAGTCTGACAATGTAAAACGAAAATGTGTTCCCCCAATTGCACTTTATTAGAAAAGATGGCTTTAATCCCATCTGAAACTTTACTTAACATTTTTTGTAGAAACAAGTTAACCTCTTGTTGAAGACCCGCGACGGCTTCGCTACCATGATTGCGTTAGCGATACACCATATATAACCATGATAGCGTAGGTAATAAAATTTATTTTACATCAGAAACATAGTTTAACTAAACCTTAATAAAAATGTACGCTGTGTTAAATAAACAGTGGATAGGGCCGGTGTGTTATGTTAACACTCAACATCTGACAACGCGGAAATAGAACTCCAGCCAAACGTGTCCGCAATGTCAAAGTATTTCAGTGAGACGATATTTTTAGTCCCAAGAACAACTACAGAAATGCCCTTCTCGATAATTTCCTGTTTTTTTTGGAAAACTCATATAGTCATCATTCTAATTTTTTTATCACAGCGCATATTGCCCATGCAATATCCTATTACTACCATCGTCCCATATAAAATAAGATCGAAATTAATACTTTAGTGGAGTAGGTCAGTTAAGGACCTTCAAGTTAACAAATATTATTAGGACACCCAAGGTTATATCACTTAATTATAATTATATAAATTAAAGTGGTGTTCGCCTAATGATTCCAGAAATACCGTAGACGATCCAACATGTCACTGCGCCGTCTAAATATATCCGACCACTACCGTCGGCATATTTTTTAACTTGGCACCGGGTAACCATTTCCTCTTAACCTTGAGCACCAAATCCAAGATCAAGTTGCCTGATGTTTCCCTCATTATGTTCATCGCTGAATCTATTTTAGGGATGCATATTATTTAATGTTACCTAAGATATTATAGTATCTATTAACTTTCCAATTTTTCATGACTGTAATGACAGTTCAGCTAATGTTTACTACTTTGCATTAATTTTCTTTCAAAAATTAAAGAACTGAATACACACACATCATCTACACTATAGCATCAAAATAACCTTCAAATTTGATTTAATAATCTTGAGATATTATAAAACTTAAATCTTTGCAAACTGATCAATGAGCCTAAGCAAAGTGAAACATAATAAGTAAACAACAAAAATAAAAACTTGTCCAATTTTTTAGAAACTTCATATTTAAAGAAGCTTACACTCTCAGTCGTATTTGAAATAAATTCTTGACATTAATCTAGTTGGAGAAGACCTGACGTTCCATGAGATAAATGCGTACTATTACGAGTATGTTCTTCCACAATCACAGTTGAACAACCCCGTGCGTGACCCATAAAAATATGTTACGCGCTAAGTAATATACTATTCACGATCTAATGAGCAGCTTGCCAAAATCGTTTGTATCTTTCCCACAACTGACTTTGACCCGTTCTTCGTCCCATTTATCATTGTCTGCGATAGTTATTTGTAATATACCGTAACATGTATAAGTAGTACTGACTAGAAATACTGAGTTACCAGCCGAACGCATAATGCCATTAGGTTACCGGAGAGTTATTTAGACGTTACCTATATTAGTGACTATGTGTGACATTCAGAATTACTTTGTTTGGCTGCATGTTTGAGTTCAATGGAAGCGTAAAACGTTTGAAATGTGCAATGGGCATGTGCTGTGCGAGACTAATGCAGGAGTTTCATATGCAACGATTTACGACTGCAAGTTACGTTAAGAAAATTACAACTGATTAGTTCTCTGTGTTGTGCAGATTTAGCCCAGTGACCCCTCCGACCACTCGTAATTTATCAGTTTTGATATGACTCCAATCGTGCTAAGTAATCGTTTTTCTTCTCTTTCAGGGTCCAGAAATGGTTCGAGTGTCAAAATTCTACAAAGAAGCAAAAAATGGTCGATATCTCCGCTACCTTTACGAAGATACGCGTACTCTATACGAAACTTTCCGCCGAGGAGTTAAAGAATCAAGTGAGTGTTTTTTTCTACTATAAACCTATTTCTAGAGTCGTTAGACAATCTATATTTGCAAATGTCGCTTAAAGAGAAAAGGAAAATATTTCTCGCGTAACGAATCCAAGGTCTGTAATTTAACTTCATATATACAATTAGATACACAATCGTGACTCACTGCCTGCAGCCGTTGCCGCAAAATTATTCACTCACAATTGCCAAGCAGGGAGTGCCCCAAGGCACAATTCTAGGGCCCACCTAATTTCCCTCCACGTTTCCGCTCGTTAACGATAAATACGATAATACACGTTTATTACAAAATATTGCTAACATGAACCTCATTGGCGAACTAGCTTGCTGGGTACAGTTAAACGTATTGCTACTGGAGTAGTCGAGCCATTAATGTTTTTGCTATCTTATTGCATCCAAGCCTTTTTTGCAAAAAAATAAGCGGGTTTGGCCGTGGAATATTCCTCGGCAGTGTTGCATTGAGATGCATTTTTAGATCAACAGGATAATAAATGTACGTGATAATATTTAACTTTGTAACTTTAATGCAGTAGGCAACGGGTTTTATGGCCAGTTTAACTTAAAAGCATGTTTAATTAACTCAACAGATAATGGCAATTGCCTCGGTTGGAGGGAAAGTCCAAACAAGCCATACACTTGGCAGAACTACAATGAGACCCTGCTGCGAGCGAAGAACTTTGGATCTGGCCTTTTATGTCAAGGTCTTCAGCCGGGTCAAAACACATTTATAGGTGAGATACTTTTACTTGACTTTTTGCACGCCAAGGACAAAGGTTTTCACACTTTACGCAAGCTACGGATGCGTCTGTCTAGACGAGTGTCATATGAACACACATGAATTTGTCTAATTATGTGTTTAGTCTTAGACTATCTTTACTAACAAACGTGCTTGCACATACGGTTGATTATTCGCCAAGAAAAATTGACTGATCCAACCGAATGCGTTCTAATTCGAAACATGTATTGCTTTCAGATCACTTACAAGATTTTGAGTCGTATGATTTTTTTGACCTATGGTTGCAATGAAATAGTTCGTTATATGGTTACTTGAATAATGTTGACATTAGAGAGATCGTTTTAAATGCAAAGACAGACTTGATAATAATAATAAACCGTACCAATCCACCTACTCATATTTACATTTATTTTTGTTCTCAGGTATATACTCACAAAATTGTCCAGAATGGATCATGACAGAACAAGGTGCCTATTGTTATTCAATGGTCATAGTGCCACTGTATGACACGTTAGGAGCGAACGCATGTGCCTTTATTGTTAATCAGAGTAAGTACATACGTATTTTGTTGAATTCTTCAAATAGTTTATCGTTTGTCAGCAGTTATAGCACCTGCTTCTCGATAGCCTTTCAAATATTCTTACTGATCCCTTGTTATCTTCTTGGAGGTGGAGGAATGCTCTTACGAAACCGCTAGCATCACTCAGGATGAGTTATTTTAAACATCAAATGTTCACATGCAGCTATCAAAAAATATATGTCAAAAAAAACATTTTCAGCTGACATGTCGGTCGTCGTTTGCGAAGACGACAAGAAAGCGAACCTCCTGCTCGACCAAGCGCCGAGGTGTTTAAGGAAGCTGATCACGATCAAGGACGTGTCTCCATCCACGCACCAGCGCGCCAAGAGTCGCGGCGTGGAGATCATCAAGTTCAGCGACGTCGAGTTCCAGGGGGCGCAGAAGGACCATCCGTGTGTCGTAAGTGTTCTGATGCTTACAACGACACGTCAGCATTCGTTGTGATAAATGATGGGAAAATGTCCATTGGAATTCCTTCCTCTAAATGTCATCTGTTTTTGAAGGATTTAGAATAAAACTATGAATTGTTTAAACAAACGTTGAGCTTATACGTAGGCTAATATGAATGCTCTTACTTGACTATTGAAAACCACGACATTTTATATGAATACGTTTCATAAGTCGAGTTTGTTTCATTCTGCCTATTTATCAGTTTCATGTTATTAATATCATCATTTTTTTACAGACAGGTCGACTTTATTAACGTGATTGTTAATAACACTCGTAAGCAGCAATTTATTACAAATATTTTAAGATTTTATGACCCATTTTGCGGTGTATAAAATACAGTAGGTAGAATACGAAAAAAATATGTTCCTAACGGATAGTTTAACAAAGTTTTTTTTTGTCTAGCGTCGTACATTCTCAGACAGAAAAGAAATAAAACATCCATGTCTGCATTTCTAGTCGAGAGCAACAATAGAATAGGCATTCGTGAAAACCTATTCTCAGTTTTTGTTTTGTTTGATATGAAGAATTTATATTGCCATTTCACTGGAATCGAACAATGGAGTAGGTATTCGTAGAAAAACAGTGCTTTGGTAAACTTAACAATTTTGACGTTGCATTTTTTTCCCAGCCACCGAAACCCGAGAGCCTCTGCACGATATGCTACACGTCTGGCACGACCGGCATGCCCAAAGGGGTTATGCTGACGCACGAGAACGTGGTCGCGTCCATGTGCAGCGTGATCATGCAGCTCGGCGAGCACCGGCCCGCCAAGACCGACGTCATGATCTCCTTCCTGCCGCTCGCGCATATGCTGGAGCGATGCTGCGAGGTGAGACATTGCTATGCAAATATATCTCACTTCATGTTAAAAATTCGAAGAAACGATTTATGCCAAGTGTTACAAAATAGGGAAGATGCAGCTATAATATTTAACATTATTTTGTGACCAAAATGTTGAAAAAACATAAAATAATAGCTTTTGCAACGTTTTTACTTTAGTTTCTACTAATTTCAAACAATAATTACGATTTGAAGTAATGTGAAACGGAACGTGTTTTAATCCAACAATCAGCGTCTGCGGCGCCTGACACTCGAGTAATGTGAGTGCAATAGAGATGTACATACCCGAATTTCAAAGTTCGTGGTGATGTCACTCCTGTCAAAAGTCAAAACTTAGGCAAATCTATGGCATCTTAGGGACGAACCACGGACACACATGAGTGACGTCACAGGAACTGCAGATCCGTTTAGGCGCGAAAGTTTAAACTGTCAGTTTGTAACAGGAATTTTTGACTATAAATTATAGTATTTAATTTTTTTAATACTTTCGTGGTCTATTCTACGTGCGATTCTTTCAAATGAAAGCAAAAATGATAATACGTATTGCATCTTCCCTATTGACCGATATTTCATCTAAAAACCGTTCAGTTTTGATTATTTTAGATTGGAATTAATTACTATTATATGTAACTGGGCGGTCATTTATTAGACTGATTATTAAAAACTAATGGATGATGACAGCTTAATGCAAACCTTGTCAGCCAAAAGTTGAGAAACTGCCAAGAGTCACGGTTACGGTTCATAGTGCAGTAGTAGTAGAATTACTGAACTTGAAATACTGCACTGCTATATTAATAGATCCGTTCATGTGCATCAGTGATTTTGTAGGTATAGTATATCCCCTGCAAAATCGCTTTTTCAAATCGTAATTATTGTTTGAAATTAGTATAAATTAAAGTGAAAACGTTTCAGTAGTTATCATTTTATGTTTTTTCAATATTTTGGTCACAATTATAGCTGCATCTTCCCTATTCTAAGTCCAATTCAACATTGTTATTATTATGATCCTCATTTTATACAATATATAACTTTGTATGATTCTTAAACTCTAAGTTTAGAAATATATTTATGTTTCTAACTATAGTTCACGGTGGTTTATTTGCGAAATAATCATTCTAAACATAAGTAAATCACCAATCCAAACTTTTCACTAACGTTGCATTACCTATTAAATTGACATGTTCGATTTCATTGGGCAACAATTGATCGGTGCCTTTCAAAAATGTAGGTCTATCATCTCGTGTAATAACAAGATTCCTGGACTATCGAGACACCCAAAACGAATAAACAAGACTGCATGCAACTAATCTATGCCCTTTTTTCAGAATGCTCTTTACATGGTGGGGGGATCGGTCGGTTTCTACAGCGGCGACATCAGGCGGCTCGCCGACGACCTTCAGACCCTGAAGCCGACGATGATGCCCGCGGTCCCTCGGCTACTGAACCGGCTGTACGACAAGGCCCAGTCGGAGATCTCCAGTTCGAAGCTCAAGAAGATGATCTTCAACATGGCTCTATCTGCGAAGGAATCAGAAGTTAAAAGGTATTAGGCCGATTAGAATATATTTTTAAACTTTGTCAACCCCACAAAGTTTAAAAACATATTCTATTGCGATTAATTACGAAAGATAAACAGCTGTCTTTCAATAGAGAATTGTGAAATGTCTCATACCAATAAATTCTGCTGATAAATTTTGCTACGTAACTTTGAAAAACCGGTGATTTTACCGTTTCTACGAATTACTAGCAGGCCAACATTTTTAATGTCAGTGTTGGCTTATTACGATAGAGATAGGTATTATGAAATACTATTGAAATATGGCGAACATTTTGAAATTTGCGAGTTGAGTGATTATAACAAATATACAAAATAGTTATATTTAGCAGAAAAAGATTGCTATTCAAAACATATCCATCAGACTCCAAACTAGACTGAGCCTGTATATCGGACGTCTGTGATAGCTATAAGCAGTTGATTACAATTGCAATTTCCCAAAATTCATATGATTTTGCATAATTTTTAATGGTAAATGAACGGAAATAAAAACGAATTAACATAACTTTTTGACCATTTCCAGGGGTATAGTCCGGGGAGACTCGATCTGGGACAAGCTGGTGTTCCGCAAGGTGCGCGACGGCATGGGCGGCCGCCTGCGCATCATGGTGGTCGGCTCCGCGCCGCTCGCCGGCAACGTGCTCACTTTCGCGCGCTGCGCGCTCGGCTGTCTGGTAACTATAACTACATGTTTAACTCTGAAGTCAGCCACAAGTTGCCTCCAGCTCCTCCGTCGAACCCCTCTGAATCTCTGCGACGCTTCTAGTCGGGCCGTACAACAGTACAAGAGTACACGGGCCGCGTTAGTTTGTGTCTGTAATGTAGGCTATTACAGACACAAACTAACGCGGCCCGTGTACTCTTGTGGCGACGACGGTCCAGTAAGTCGATTTCATTTATTCATTCATAAGTCAATGTAAGTTTACAGCATACGTAACACCAAAACACTTACACGATAAATTATTACACATACCTATATAACAGAACACAATACATGTCAAAAAGAAAAGATCATCAATTTGGTAACATTCGCATTTGGGACAACCTGATGGTGTTCTAAAAGGTAAAGGACGCTCGACTCTGGTGGGCGGCTCCGCTCCATGCGTAATCAGAGGTCAGACAAATATTGGTACACCTGCGACGAATTGTCACTAAACATTGTGAATACTAGTCACGTGCTTTCTTCCTCGCTTTACAGTTTCACTTTTTGGTCCGGTTTTGCTGTTCTTCAAGAGCATAATTCCTAATTATTCCATTTTTATATCTGTACCATGAAATGATTTTATAGAACCGAAAGAAATTACCCTGTAAGTACCCTTCCATCATGAAATCATTCGTATGACAACCATTTCCGCTTCTTCCGCAAACCTTTTTTTCGTGCTAAGTATTTATTTTTAACGAAAACAACGTAGTATGACAGACGATTGAAACAATCTTCTTGTTATGTAATATGTTTACGGCCTGTAGGTGTAATTGGTCTTGTTTATTTATGCTGTACAGATACAAAACTCATTTGTTTCTCAACATAATCCTTGAATCATAACGAATAGTGAAGCGTTCCAATTGCACAGTGAAGGTAATCAGTGGTCTTATGATTCTGGAAAACAACAGAGATTATTCTGGAATTAATAAAAACTTTTTAACAAAAAAATTAAACCGCCGAAAAAAAACTGAAAAGCAAAAAATAATAAACCTTTTTTATATTTAGTTTAATAACTAATTTCTTTAACTATTGTAAGTATACCTAAGTATATATTTTTGTAATTATTTTGAGTTTTTCACTTATAATTATCACTAGTTACATGCAAATAAGGTAGTACACAAACCTTACGATAAACGAGCTTTAGCAGAAATGCAGAGACTGAGACGTCTACACACAAGAGACTGACAGGTCTAAAGCTCATTCATCGTGAGGTTTTCACACGACAACACAACACAACACACACACAAACACACACACACACACACACACACACACACACACACACACACACACACACACACACACACACACACACACACATGCGTGGTCATACATTTCAATCAGTAAGTGAACAATCAATCATCACCTGTTTTCCTACCCTTAGGGTTGAAATTTTTATTTAAAATTTATGTGGTACCAACTAGGTAGAGGTATAACCCTTGCTAATAAAAAAAGAATTATCAAAATCGGACTACTCTGTAAAAAGTTATGCGTGGTTATACATAAAAAAATATACGCGTTGACTTGAGAACCTCCTCCGTTTTTTTCGTCGGTTAATAAAATTGATTATAACATTTATAACTGACCAATATTTTGACTGTCGGTTTTATTGCACTCTGATCAATATTATGGTTATAATGATTGAATTCATAAATATATCGCGGTTGATACTTAAGGAAAACTACTGGAGTTTTCATCGCTCGGAAGAGGAGGTGCTAAAATAAACATTACTTCAGTAGGTATATCCTGGATTATATTTAAAGCCATAATATTTTGAATCATGCATCAAGGCTAAGCAGCAATATCTGCATTTCTAAGAATAGATAATCGGGCATCAAATTGGAAAACTGATCTTGAAACGCAGTAAATCAACATGACTAAAAGCATTCCCTCTTTATTTATTAACTAGTTACGATAATACGTGGGAAGCCAAAGGAGAAACTCAGAAACTTATAGCGGCACTAGTGACTCGCCTTGGCATCAGTAATCCAGTTTCTTTTTTCTACGTACATAATACTATCTATGTCTTTAATTCTTTACAAAACTTCAGAAAACTGAACATTTCCTGGTTTACTTGGTCGGGTCGCGGCGACATATGCTTCCAAGACTTGTATTTTTCGAATTGTACGTAATTGTACTTCTTAAAGGGCTTCGGGCATGATTTAAAGTTGGTCAAGATGTTTGAAACGTTTTAGTAATATACTACAATACAAATACACTTTACTGCACACCTCAAAAAAAAACAGAATACAGAACATGAAACTTAGACAACAGGCGGCCTTATCGCTAATCTAGGTAATTATGCGAATAGGCTTGTGACCTATGATTTATTTACAATGCCATTCGAACCAGTTTTTGGAGAGAAACAAATGTGTCTATCGGGGCAACGACAATTAAAGAACATTAAATAACCAAAAAATTGAGTTAAAGACGGACCTCGCTGGCGGCAGCCGAAACGCTTCATACTGATTGACATAAAAGTATGACGTCACACTTTGCAATTTGTACTATCAACAACACAGCTAACTGACCATCGGTGCACCTTAAGTGCATTGTAATAAGGTTCTATATAAACACAGGATGGTCAGTTAACAGTGTTGTCGTTTGTACTAATCTTTGTATGGAAAATCAAGTAAGTAAATTGCTGTTTCGGTCGCGAAATACTGCGTTTAGAAGAAATTTGTTTCTATAAAAGCGTAAGGATTCTATTAGTAGCTTATATTGCTCTAAACTTTCAAAGACCATAACTTTTTATGATATTAATCATATTTTGTACTCTATACTTTATTACAATAATTTGATGGTTTACTATCCATTTAGCAACACTAGGTTATCAATTTTAACATGACGCAACTCCCTTCTTCTTCTTGTTCATGTCTGAGGCACGTCACATCTTGAACGCTCTTGAGTAACGCTCTCCAGATTGATCTTGAGCCTTTGTGTTATTCGACCACGATGAGTTTGGGATTGGAATAGCTGTCAGTTCATATAAACTTTGACGTATTTCTATGGCAAAACTGTCACGTCTAATCCCATTCTAATCGCGGTTTGATTATATTTGGTTGCCTGTATAGTGCATATAGGTAGGAGTGTTATTTGACAGCTTTTGTTGTATTGCAGATCGTAGAGGGCTACGGTCAGACGGAGTGCACGGCGCCGGTGACTCTGACCGTTCAGGGCGATCACGTCCCTGAACATGTCGGGCCTCCCGTCGCTTGTAACAAAGTGAAGGTAACGAAACTTTTATGTATGAATATTATAAGAAAGATCGGGCACGCAAGCCAATTGAGAGCGCATCGGAGAGAAGAACAGCAACACTCCAATAATGCACAAATTACAACTGTTGATTCCAAATCTAGTTGTACACAATCGCTGAGGCCGAAATCGGCCAGGATATCATAGTCATCATACATACTGAAGTGTCAAATAGTAGAGGTTAAATTAAGATGCAAACTTGCAAACAAGACCAAAATATCAGACCTTAAGAGTAGGTAGTCACTTACATTTTAGTTCAAGAATAGCTTGCATTTCATATTTAATTATAGATCATGAAGAAATACAGTTTCACACGCTACTACTGTCCACATTCCCTCTCATCCATATGAAGAGGCTTGTGCCTAGCAGTGATGCCTAAAGATCTCTGATGATAAAGGGACTCGTTAACTATTAAAACCTTCCAGCGATTGTAGCGCTGTTTACTGGTATTCGTGAATGTAGGTACAGTCAAGGATTTTAATTGTTAAGCCATTTAGAGCTCACTTTATACGGGACAATTCAAAGCTACTATTAAAAACAAAAGGGCTTTGTGCAAAATTGGTGCCTTTTTTGATGGCACACTAACGCCGCCTTGTTACATGTGTAGAGTACTTCCATACAAACAATATTTACTATGGCAGCTCAGCTCTAAAGTACATCCGTCTTGAGATATGCGTCCTAATCTATAACGCGTCTATAATTATGAAAACTGAGAATATGAGTTACTTTTAATGGTCGAACGCGTTATAGATTAGGACGCATGACTCAAGACAGATGTACTTTTAAAGCTAAGCTGCTATAGTAACTATTGTTTGTATGGAAGTACTCTACACATCTAAACAGGTGGCGTTAGTGTGCCGTAAAAAAAGGCAGCAGTTGCCCATACATTTCCAGCAAAGCCTAAATGGCACAACAACTGAAGACCCTGAGCGTACCACTGGCAAACTTGGCTTGGGAAATGGTTTTTTGTGTTAAATCGAATGTTTATGTCTATTCCTCAGCTTGTGGACGTGCCCGAGATGGAGTACTACGCGGCGCAGGGACATGGCGAGGTGTGCGTGCAGGGCGCCAACGTGTTCAAAGGCTACTTCAAGGAGCCCGAGAAGACGGGCGAAGTCATCGACAACGACGGCTGGCATCACACCGGCGACATCGGAAAATGGCTGCCGGTGAGCATACATTAATTATAGTGCGTCTAAAGAGCAGAATGCGCAGAAGTGTCTATCTAAAAAGGAGCGAGGTACGATGTTAGAAGAATTCTCTCTTGCATGCGCTCCGACTGTGGAATGAACTTCCCGCCGGGGATTTTCCGAGGGACAGGCAGAGGTATCGTCATGACATCATATACTGGACAGGTTTTTAAAAGGTTGAAAAATATTTTCCCCCCTCGTGACCACCACTCCAGATATATTAAATAGAACTTACTATGTAACTAAGTACACCCTGCATGTGCGAAGGAAATGTTTGCGGCGCGGCCCTCGCTCCAGATCGATGATGATAAATTAAAAAATGTATGTGATGATGATTATTAAAATATTTTCGCTGTGCAAACGTGTCCTATGTGTTTCCGTCTGCAGTATGAGAAAATTATTAATACATAAACTGTAAAAACTATTCTTACCTACTCCTTCTAACACCGCATATCTCTTCGGATTATTTATAAACACTCGCATATTTTTCTAATAATAGTTATTTTAATTGCTTTCAGAACGGCACCCTGAAAATCATTGATAGGAGAAAACACATCTTCAAACTTTCGCAAGGCGAATACATAGTTCCTGAAAAAATTGAAAATATTTACATAAGGAGTCAATACGTTGAACAAGTGTTTGTTCACGGAGAATCATTGAAGGTAAATTTATCATTCGTTTTAATTTTTAGAGATTACTGTTACATAGGACAAGTAAGTACTTAGATTCCTTTACCGTTAAAATGTCTGAATTAATACTGCCTTTCATCTATCAATGTTCATCTTGCGGGATAGGACAATTATATCAGCATTCATCATCATCAACATCATATCAGCAGAAAGACTCCATTGCTGGACATCGTAAAAACTACAACTACGTGATAGTTCACCTCTAATTACAAAGTTTTTAGAGGCGCATACACAATTCAACTTTTCCAAAGTATGTCCATATAATTTAAAACGTGTACCTACTTCCAGTCATGCATAGTGGCCGTGGTCGTTCCCGACGTGGACGTGGTCAAGTCTTGGGCGCTGGAGCGCGGCATCAAGGGCACGTTCTCGGCGCTCTGCGAGAACGCCAAGGTCAAGGCGATGATCCTCGAGGACATGCTGCAGTGGGGCCGCAACGCCGCCCTCAAGACCTTCGAGCAGGTAAGTCGCCAGTGTTCAGTGTTCATTCTAGATGGAACTAACCGGTGGTATGCCTAAATTTAATAATAAACAACTTTTACTTTGGACGTTGTGAAGTTGTAGGCGCTGGAGCTCTGCGCTCTGTGTGAACGCTAAAGTCGAGCAGTTTATCCTTAAGGATATGTTGTAGCGCCTTCTAACTGGGCACTTTTATTCCTTTGACTACCACCATGAAGCTTCCTGCGTAGGTTCTACTTCGGTCCTTATTAAGGACCTCTGATCCTGTTAATGTAAAGCATAAGTATCCTAGGTTTCTTCTGGATTTATCGAGAGCTAGAGCTAATAGCTTTATAGAGAGCCTTTATTTACAGGTAAAGGACATCTACCTGCACCCTGACCCATTCTCAGTGCAAAACGGCCTACTGACCCCCACCATGAAGGCGAAGCGGCCCGAAATCAGGAACTACTTCAAACCCCAAATAGAGGACATGTACAAACAACTCGAATAACACTAGCATGCTCTTACACTAGATAATGTATTATCACACGATATTTGTGAGCCTGCAGCTACATGGACAGTTTTAATAAAATGGAAGACTAGATATATAAGTAAGTGTATCCATTTTAATAAAAATATCCGACATTAGACTAAACTGTGATGTATAACGCCACTATACTCTTTACTATCCTATCACAGTACAATGTGTTCGTTATAATTTATATTTTAGTCACTTTTCACTTACTTAATAATATCGTTTTACTCTTGATAAGCGTAAACCTGAATAATGGTGTCATGGAAATGTGTTGTGACGGTATATTACTATATTTTAATCCGCTTCAAAAGAGATTACGAGCACGAGGTACTTAGTCGAAAACGATTCACTTAGGCAAAATTATGAAATTAATTTTAGTCGTAATAGTTCTGTAGTTGAATCTGCTTTACTTTTGATAACAATAATGAGGAGTGTTGTGCCTCGGACTGTCAATTATATCTTTCATCGCGTTTTTATCTCTGGTGATCTGAGATAATCAACACAAAATACATTTCTAAAAAAAGAAATTAGGGCTGGTAATTTATTTTTAAAAGTTCAGTTTAATTAAAGAACTGTCCGAATTTCCGAAAAGAACTACCTACATTATATTATATAATACAAGAGACATAAAATTAAACCGTACTTTCAATAATATCAGAGCTAGTGCTATTTCTATTTATCTCCGCACCCTACCTTTCAATACTATCCTTCCCTAACATAATTAATCATTAATCAATTACTTCAGTGATATGCACGTCACTAACAATAATAGATTTAAATTAAGTAAAATCTTAAGCAATATTTGTGACAAGTTAGTATGTGTGGCACGGCGGGCTGGAAGTTGCTGACATTCCCCAAAGTTTGCAAGTAACTTCAAAAAAGTGACTAAAACAACCCGCGGGAAAATTCATTCCATTTCAATCCAATTCGTCGTGAAAATAGATCAGCCATAACTATGCTTGGTTTCATCTTGTTTTTGTGATCGTACTCAGGAACAGATTTGATTGAAATGGGATATGACTCATATATTGAAAGTTATCCTATAGGTAGGCTTTTTATAGTGATAGAAAGTAATATTTTGTCGGGGCAAATCAACGGAGATTAAACCTAGCTTAATTGTTTGGACGCCAAGAACGCCAAAAGGCGTTGCGTGTTGCCCAAGGCGCAAAGAACGACTATAGCTTATGGTGTACGCTGTCAAAAACCCTTCATGCTTTCGAAGGTTCATATTCACATTCTTATGGATAGAAATTTGGTGTCAATTTTGTACGTGAAGAATGGCGTACAAAAGGTAAGAGCACATGATCACATAGGTTCTGCGAACTACAAACAAACAAGACTAATGTCGACATTTTAGCTGTAACGTTTTTGGAATCAATATTCACTGCTTAGTCACATTGTAATAACAAATTGTAATAAATTTATACGTAGAAGAATAAAATGTTATTTGTGCAGTGCGTTTAGCTGGCCGTACTTAAATATTGCATAAATGATATGACGGCAGTTTTACTTCAGAAAAGCAATAATAATGATTCAAAATAGACAAATTTATGTAATGATAATGACGACGGAAACTTATAAAGAATCTGTCAAAAGAATATGTTTACAGTTTGCACACAAAACATACTTCTAAACTTTGCTTTTTGGAAAGTTGTTTGTAACTTACCATGACTTTTATAGCTAACCTTCAGTGTATGAAATCGGTATACACTTGAACTTGTAAAGTAGTGTAAGTAGGAAATACTCGTATTTTGAGCCGTGCCTTCTACCTGAGCGTTATCAAAAATGCACTGTTTTGTGAATATTTGTGTTTTAGTCAGCGTGTATCACTGTTAAGGTGCTTTTCCACAGGCGAAGCAGCGATTATTTATTAACTACTAATTATTTTATTGACAGCAACATGATATCTTCCGCTCTGTCTCGCTAAAATATGAGCTGACTTCTTTGTAAATATGCACGATGGGGAAAACACAAAAATGAATGCAATATACGTTAAAAGATACGGGAGTTTGTAAAAAATTACAACTAAGAGGCAAACGTTAAGTAGGTATGTACTTTTATTTGTATTTCATATTAGTTTCTAAAATACATTTGCTATGAGTGGATTTATGTGAATTGTGTGAATAGAGGGTGAATCTCTGTTTTTGTTAAACTGTAGACTGCCTCGTGGGTGTGTCATTCTGCATTGTATTTGTTGATAGTATTATATTGTTCTTGCCTAATTGTGTGTATCTAAAGTAAAATGGGAAAGATCAATTAAATAATTGGACACAATCGCGAGTCAGCCGCCACTTTAAGTAGATATTGGTCGTATATTTGTCATCAGTTTACTGATTGAAAATTTGGGACATACATGGGTCAAACTATTCGCACTTTGTTAATATAATTTTTGTATCGTGTATGCTATCCGATTGGTTCAGCTTAGGGCGGAGCGCGGGACGCGTTTCATGTTGTTCAAACCAAAATTTTGTTGTTATTGGTGCAAGTTGCTACAATAATTTATTTTTAATAAAAAATTAAATCATTCGTTTATTGTTTTATTGTATACCTTCACATTTTTATGCGGCCGTAAAGTATATTTTTTACCTTTGCTCGTAAAATTGACCCGTTCAGTTTCGTATGGCAATAATCAAGATGTCGATTGTTTTAATGAATTCTAAAGTTACTTATTTTATTATTTCTGAATTTACTTGCAACGATGGCTCAAGTTTAAGCAGTTATTAGTAGAAGCAGAATATTTAACAAAACAAAAGCGATACCCGAAAATGAAAGACTAGGATTTTTTGACATATTGCACATTAATAATTTCAAGCTCAAAGGCCGGATTAAAAGGTACTGCCTACTTATTTAGACGTGTCAAGGTTCGCCAACCATGGAATAGGGCATGCTTGGAAGCTTGCCAGTAGGTCAGGACCGGCCTTCATTACAAGAGCCGTTTTCCTATTTCCTGTGTTCATCGAAACAGTAAGTAGACACCTTAGTTCACTATTTTGAAATAATGATCGGCCTTGACAAAAACCGTTATTTCAAAACCTTTTCTACCGATTTTCGCAAGTTTCCGTGAGCGAGGGAAGAGCCAAGCATATCGAGCTAACATTAGCTAGCAAGTAAGACTGATTTAACTTTTCAACGTTTTGTCGAAGAGAAAAGTTGTCAACTACACGCCCCGGGTCAACATGACTTGTAGTGCGGAGAGAAATTGTCCCGGCCTGGGGCGCTCTCCCTGGCCAGGCCTGTAAAGCGATTGAAAGTCGCGAGGAGGGTCAAAGTAGAATGCGCGAGCAAACCCGGACCCAAAGGAGGGTCAATCCTTGTAAGCGAAATGGCTGGACAATTGTTGGGGGTTTAGTGGGTGGTCTGCGCCTTCTACCCGGGAGTCCCACGCACCCGTCCGGTCCCACCCCGACCGGGCGGACGGTGCGTCAACGCATAACCCTAAGCGAAAAAAGGGTGCGGATAGATCCGTCTATGGCGTTGAGGAGGTTAAGAGGGTTACATTGGCCTTAACAACATTGTAACTGATTGTATAGGTTACGAACCTTTCCGTGTACAATGACATGCATGATATATCTATGCAATAGATATATGCTATGTCTGTAATTACTTTACGTAGCTTCAGATACCATAGTAAAAAAATACAGCGAATTTAAGTTTTTCATACAACACTTATTTTTGCTGTATTTCGTTTGTTTTATAAACTGGAACCATATAAACTAATTACAGACATAGATAGACCTCATGTCATTGTATGTGCAAAGTTTCGTCACAATCCAACACGTAGTATAAAAATGAGAGCGTAACTACGTTTGTATGGGAAGGTGAAATTCGGCCGAGCTTCCTGCAGACTTAAGAAATCGTGCCGTTAAAATCCATAATTTTAGTTACAGTCTACAACTGGAAAAATGGAAACAGTTTTGCCTCCACACGGAACTCCATGCAGTTCAAAATAAAAAGAAGACAATGCAATATCACACAACAGACGAGACCAGTCGGCCTTATGCTGCTTATGTACCTATGCCTGTGATTCTACGAGGACTATTCTCATATCGTGAATCACGCGACGCCGTGAGATCGTCGTCGCCGTGAACTAAATTGTATTTGATTATCTTTATCCTTAGGCACGAGATAAAAATAGACGAAGATTATTTTGAAACTACCTAGAAGATAGGATTGGTGGCCATTTTCTACATATAGAAGATTAGATTTATTTATTTCACAACATACAATTTGCACTTATACACATACCTGACTAGTCAACTTTTAGTGATCTTTATTGCAATCGTCAGATATTAAACAATGTCATATTGGGTATGTTTAAATTATGATAATAATAATAAAAAATAAGCATTAAGTAGGTATATCAAACAAATTGCCAAATGAATGTGTCCATACGTAAAAAAAACAATAAATGCCTTAGGTTCCTAATACTTACCTTTATTTTCATAACAACATTTTAGCCGATAGATATTTTATAATCAATAGCAGGCCCCACATTGGTCATCTCGATTCGGTCACTAGGTAATAAAACGATAAAAAAAACATAAGTAAAGCCTTTACTTGCACAATTTATGGTGAGTATTTGTTTGTACATATACTGTATGTACATACAAATACTCAGTACATTCTAGACGAGATGATGTTTTAGTTTTACTACAACTAAGAGAAACAAACAAGCAACATTAATACGTTTATTGATTATACACATTTCGTTGGAAGACCTGAAACATCTCATATTGAGTGTAATAAGCTGAACATATTAAACACACTAATTAAACACTATAATTGTTCTTCATTTTATTTATTTAACATATCCATAGCTATGATACTGTGATTATACTTAAGCCGATGGGCTACAATATCTCGTCCTTAGATCTTCTTCGGTCGGCTGCTAGAAGGCAAGTGAGCGCTCCCGCCGTGTTCCTGCCTCTTTATGGTGTGAAGTTTGACAGCTCCGAATGCACGTTAGCCGTGGTGTTGCCAGGATGATCAGCCAACACCCCGTGGCGACAACATCCGGCCGTCCTGCGTCACGAGTTACTCCTGGAACTCGTCCGGGCCTAATGCGGAAGCTGCGAATATAAATATAAACATAGTTAATATACATCATTTTAACTAAGTACAGTGAGACTGCCTCGATTTCCATATCATATGAAGTGTTTCGAAGTATCTTGGTTTCAACTAAGTAATGTTATAATTACTCTAGTCGCTTATCACCAAATACTTTAAATGGTACCGTTCATCACAGATTCCTATCACATGTTATCTCACAATTCATAGTTTATGGAACATTCGAAGCCTTAGCATTAGGCCAACTCAAGAAAATGTATTGCAAATAGGTATACTTCTGTAAATATAAATGAATTAAATGTTTTAATATAAAAACCTTGTGTAAATTCAATAAAGCAAATTAATAACAAGAAATGAAATAAAGGTACTAAGTAAAAATATGTGTAACTTTTATTGACAACATCCGGTTATTCTGCAATATGAATCCACGGCTTCATATTTTCGATACACGCTGTTCCATCATACCTTTTTGAGCTCCTTTCAGCACCTCTTAAGTCAGCGACTTTGTATCTATCGTGACCTAGAATCTCAGTGACTTGAAAAGGGCCTTTGTACAAGGGTAATAATTTAGTGCTATGGCCATCATTGGACTGACTGGGAATTTTCAGCACTACCAGATCGCCAACTTTAAACTGTCGTGCCTCTTTTCTTTTTGCGTCAAATGACGCCTTTTGACGTTCTGCGTCTTTCTTTATATTATTATCGACAGAATTCCTCAATGTTGTGACATCAACAGTGTGTTCTTGACTATCATCAGTAATCGAATCGTTATTCATTCGGATCCTGTACCCAAAAAAAACATTTGTTCGCGGTCGGTCAACATAGTAAAAAGTCCACTCAAATGATTTGTAGTTGATTCGCATATAGTCCACTTCTCAAATGGTCCACTTCTCAAATAGTCCACTTCGCAAATGGTCTACTTCGCAAACGGTCCACTACTTATTCACTTCGCAAATGGTCCACTTCTCAAATAGTCCACTTCGCAAGTGGTCTACTTCGCAAATGGCCCACTTCGCAAATGGCCCACTTCGCAAATGGTCCACTTGGCAAATGGTCCACTCCGCAACTGAACGCACCGCAACATTCCTGATAGAACCACGATTGGCTCCACGGTTACCTTTACCTACTAAACCTATCGAATTTGGGCTCACTTTGCGAGAGTTCGTTACGGCGAGTATCCTTTTGAGTTTACTAAAGAGGATTTAGTAGCCAGATGCCTACTATCGGCCTAAGTTGACTTTTTACGGTTTACAAGCACAGGATTTCCTTTGAATAATAAAACTCTATTAATACAATTAAAGCATTTCTTGTAAACAATGACACTTTATTTCTTATTCGCTTGTACTAACTAGTTGTAACTAGTTAGGTAACTAATGACAATATTTAACTAAAACGTAAACTCTATACTTCAAACTTAAAAGTCTATACATAATCTAATACTGCATAACCAAGAGGAGTACTGTTCTGTTTTTTTACTGAAATCAGTATTAATTATTGCTTGTTCTTCATTTTTTTTAGAAACGCCATTGATGTTATTTCACTTCGTAGCAATTTCTTTAAATACTTTTATGTATTTTGTTAAAATCGATATCTTCTTTCCTTCTTTTTCTCAGTATATCGGTAACATTTGTTTTTATATTTTGCCTCCATCAGATGTCGGATAAACAAAAACAATGTTGGCTTAGGTGGCATTCTGACGTTGAAACGATGATGCCATCCTTCCAAAGCGTTATTTGTTCTGTTCTTCTGATTACAGCAGGATAGAATCTGTGGAGTAATTTTCGATATCCACTGTCTGTTAACGTAACCCTTGAAAACTTCAAATCCAGAAACATCCGAAGCAATTTCGACTATCGAAATCCAAGCCTCTGGTATATATGCTGCTGGCAAAAGCGGTAATTTAGAAATTAAATGGGTAATTTTTTACCCTCTCTGGTATCTGAGAATCCAATTTTTTCTGACTTTTTCCATAAAGCATTTGTGTAATGATAGTAGCATCCACTTACTGTAACATTCTTAAAAATCTTTTTAATTGCATTCATTTGTGGAAGCTCAAAGTCCGTTTTATATTTGCCAATCTTTATTCCCAATTGTTTCAAAGCAAGAAAAAACCTTTCGTAACTTAGTGTAGTTTTATCAGGGAGCAGCCCAAAAACTACTGGGACTACTGTCGAGTATTCGTCCTTTCGTGTATCTAAGTCAATGTGTACCGTGAATAACTGGTAAAAGGGTTTCGGTGCCCTTTTAAAAGTACCATCTCCATAAGCCACCAACGGTTTTTTACAACTTTTTATATATTTAAGTGTTGATTTTAACCAAATATCAGAATTCTATCCTCAATACCCTCATCCCATACTAAAAAATCATTGGCTAGTACTCCAGGTATCTCTATATCTTCCAAGCGTTCAAATGTGGTTCTTTTCACATCCAAAAACTTTTTTCTAGCCCTATATAGAGAATCTTTTTTGGACTGAAACGATGTTGTGTATCGCTTTCAAAAATGTTTTCAAAAATCATTGGTATCGGTGCTAAATTTAATGTTACCTCACGTTTGCACTTGTTCGTCAACACAATCTCTTTATTTTTGTTATCATTTCTATAACACGTGTTGATTTTCCCGCAACACTTTATCTTTTTCAAAGTCTAATGTAATTGTCGCATTACAACAATTACGGTTGCCGCATCTCCATAACGAACTTTTATTTTCTTTATGGAGATTGTATCTGTACCCATTTTTTAAAAGACAACTGTTATCTTGCTGATTCTTTTCAAAAACGAAATCCATTTTTAAATACAGCCAGTTCAGATGAAAGTTATTTAAATCATGGTGTAACTAAATCTTTTAATATTCTATTTACTTGACAAGCACTTGTCAGCCTTTCAAACAGAGACATACTGTCATATAGAAGTAGTAAAATGTAAAGAGGAATGCATTTAATCTGAAGTGGCCAGTACACCTATCTACGTATGTAGAGAATGAGTATAGTTTATAGTAACACTTGGGGATGCAAAAAAGGTATGTATGTATTCATTATGTACCACGTAAAATGACAGCAATAGTAAAATTATATTTTGTACACCAATTGTATAAGAAGGCTCTTAAAAAGCGAGTGGCATTATATTCAGTTTATGAACATACTTTTGCATTGCGTATATTTATATTGACCAATAGCGAAGTTAACCGATCGCGATGTTGACAGATAGCGAAGTCGATTGATAGCGAAGTGGACTGATCGCGAACTGGACTGATCGCAAACTGGACTAATCGCGATCTGGACTGATCGCGAACCGGACTCATCGCGAAGTGGACTGAATACGAAGTTGACTAATTGCGAAATGATGGACTTTTTGCTATGTTGACCGACCGCGAATAACATGACGTCGTATGTACCTAGCGTTGCAATACTCTGTAAATAATTTGGAAGTAAATGCGCTACCCGCGTCACAAATCAATCGTTTTGGGTTACCAAATATCTTGAAAATTTTGTTTAACTCGTTTATGACTACTGTACTTTTTGTATTTTTAACAGCCGCGATAAATACAAATTTCTTGAAAGAATCTACAAGTACTAATAAATAGCTGTTTTGTTGTGTTGTTTTCACAATAACCTAACCTAAAAATGTATATACTTATTCATAAAACTATTCTGATTCCCATTTTTTTAGTTATTAATGTTACAAAATATTATGATTTTTGTTGATCAACAGCTGACTACGAGTGTTGATTTTGATCACGAAACATTTTAGCTAAGTTTCTATGTTTGCACTGTTGATCGAAGTTGAAAGAATTTAATCCTTTCTACTGAGTGCCCTACACAAATTTGTTTTATTTATAAGCCTTGACGAAAACAACATTTGTTGAACACAATTTGTTATGTTTATAAAGATGTTCTCACCATGTAACATTCCTAATACCAACATATTTTTGATTAGGTATATAATGAACATATGTACTAGTTTTATATTCCACTTATTTAAGAAAGTCACCTACGAGGTACGTACTTAGTCATCATGAACACATCAATTTCAGGCAGATTATCCGACTTTGCCTTGACAAACCCGCTTCCAGTCATTGTGGCGAGTCTTTTTCACAAGGAGTCACTGCTTTCAGTTAATAATTCTCAAAAAACACTTTTTATCATAAACAGCGGCAACACAATGCGAATAACTTTCAATAATCATACAAACGACCAGTTAACAGTAGACACCGAGTGCACGGTGACGTCACGATTCGCTCGGCCAATAGCGTTGCGTTTTGAAAAATACTACTTTTAAATAATTAAGTTTGTTAATAGAAACATGATCATTTGTAAAAATAATCATGTGAGTATATTTATTAAGCAATAAAGATTACTCATGATTTTTTTTGGCCATTTCTGAATCACATGCATATTCCCTAGACACACCGTTAAACGAACTAATGTCTATGTTATTTACGCTTAAAACTTGTACAGATTCGAACGTTAGAATATCTCCTTTACGCGTATACATGATGCTTCTGTCTTTTGTAAAATTGCGACCTACAGGTCACATCCGGCTAACATGTGAACAACATATAATGTTGTAAATAATTCTACACTATCCACTTTCAAGTTAACTGCTACTGCCTCGGTAACTTGGACAGAAGAATCATTTGTAAACCCTACTAAACTAATAGGTTTATTTAATTTAAACGGTCGTAAACTACATTGTTTGATTAAATCTATTCTTATGAGCGAGCAATCGCTTCCCATGTCAAAAAATGACTACAGTCTTGACTATTCAAATATACTTTTTTGTGAAACTTTTGTTTTGAATGCGAACTGGAATGGATCATTTTAACTTCGACTTCTTTTTCAGGTTTAAGTTTAAATTTAGATTTGCATGCAGCTTCCAAATGACCTACCCTACTACATAAAGTACAACGGATAGTGTCTTTCACTGGACAAGTGTTTCTTTTATCTATCGCCACAACGATAACAAACCAAGTTATTCAGATTATTATTATTCACAGCGCTAGAGGATGGTTCAGTTCTATAGCTAGTACTGGCGTCTGCTTTGTCACTGTTATTATGGCTTGATGAGCCGCTATGACGATAATTGGGCTTGGGTGCCGCATAGTTCTTTTGAATGAGGGGTTTGTCTGCGCCAGTATACGTCCTACCGTGCAAAAATACCGCTAAATCCTCACAGTATCTGAAATTCCCTGCTTCAACTGCCGTACTAATACTGCTATCGCCGATAGAACCAACAATTATCGAATTGATGTCCCTCTCACTGAATCTCAACTGTAACCTGTCTATTTTCCCCTTTTGTTGAAAAAAGAACTCGTACAATGACTGATTATGTAGAGGCTTCGTGTCAACTAATTGCTTGATTAAACTGTACATACAACGTTTGGTTTGGAATGTGTCCGACAATGTATTCCGCCATTGTCGCCACCTCCATGATGTCCACCGAGTCTCATTTTTCTGCAGAGAATCTAGCCACGTTTTAGCAGAATTACGTAATTTTTGCAACGCTTGGTATTTAATCATGTTATCCGACCAACCAAATGCACGAGCGTTTGCCTGAACCACATTAAGCCACATGTCCATATTGTCAACCAGATGATCATATTCGGGAATAACTGATGATAGTACAACATTTTGCCTCACAGTTGACGATCCCTTACGGCCTCCTTTTCTCCTTTTCCTCGAACTGTGCGCACTGCTGGAACTCGTGCTCGATGAGCTGGACGATGAGCTCGACACTGACGAGCTGGAGCTTGTGTCGCGCTTCTTCGTGTGATGCCGCGACCTCTTTCTTTTGCGATGGCGGGGCATGGCGTGGTGTTACTTAACACTTCTGATAAGAGAAACAAACAAGCAACATTAATACGTTTATTGATTATACACACATACATTACATTGAAAGACCTGAAACATCTCATATTGAGTGTAATAAGCTGAACATATTACACTCAATATGAATGTAACCTAAACACTATAATTGTTCTTCATTTTATTTATTTAACATATCCATAGCTATGATACTGTGATTATACTTAAGCCGCGGGGCTACAATATCTCGTCCTTAGATCTTCTTCGGTCGGCTGCTAGAAGGCAAGTGAACGCTCCCGCCGTGTTCCTGCCTCTTTATGGTGTGAAGTTTGACAGTTCCGAATGCACGTTAGCCGTGGTGTTGCCAGGATGATCAGCCAACACCCCGTGGCGACAACACAACCAAATATAAATGCACAGAAAATATTCAAAACTCACGAGACCAAAGTGATAGGTATAGATAATAATAATAAAACAGCTATTATCCAACTGTTAAATGCTTCGCTGAAATAAAAAGATACTAATGGTGATCTAGACATTAACATTAAAGAACGATTACTTTCGCCGTAAACTTTAGCGTAGGTATCACGATACGTGGAATCAACTCGGCCTATTTTCATACGTAGGTACTTAGTAATAATAGAAGTGTGCTGACAAATCCAGAGAAGCGCCAAGAAGTTTTTGATATTTACTGTCGCCTATGGCCTTGGGAAGGCCGAGAAGGGCCTTACCTTGATTTGGGTCACGAACTACTCGCTAGGCTAGGTAAAAAAAAAACACGTTCTTCCGCTATGGGCACGAACTAATCGCTTTGTGAGTTGAATCGGTAACTATAATTGTTTATTCAAACGGTCTCATAGCGAAGAGTCGACCAACTGATGTATACTTTGAATCAAGGGTCAAAACCTACTGAACCCACTCCCTGTCTCTGCGGCCCAAGCTTCCAGTAGTAAGGTTAGTCGGCAGCATCAGCATTTTCTTTCAGTATTTAAGTTCACAAGCCCCTTGAAGCCCTTGCCCTTCTATGAGAAACTATCATTGAGAAATGGAAACTGAAAAAAATAAAACAACCAAACTTTACATATAACACCTGTGTTACGAAAAGGTTTAGACAGAGCTCATGTGTGTTTCGTCATTGCCCATAGCCGACTCTTGCGAAACCCGACAGGGGAAATAGGGTGGTCTAACCCGGCATCTCACGATACCAATAAACATGTTTTATACTCAGCTAATCAGGACCAGCATCGATGCAATGTTGTGATCTCCAGTTTATTCCCCTGCGGACAGCAAAGTGCACATTGCTTACCCTCATCGACGTAAACGAGTTGAACGAGTAAACATAAAATTGAGTACCGCTCCAATAAACTTGTCCAAAGCGGCTTAAACAACATCTGATGCTGTTATTATTAGATCATCTTATTCGTCGACGCCTACGCTCTTTAGTGGCCGACGCAAAATTCTGCATTATTGTTGCATGAGCAATCTTGATGGTTCGTCGCTCCGGTCAAATTGTACGCGAAAGTCTATTCCAGATTTCATGCAATGACACCGTTGTCTTTATATGAGCTGGTGGGTGTTTATGTTTTTATTTAATTTGACGACAGGTTTACCCTAGTGAGGACCGTTAGGTCCTGGATACCGGTAAAGCCAAATATTTGTGTGATGACCAACTCAGACCAAGAAAAAAATACAGACGGAGCGTTACGACAGTCAAGTGAAGCCAAATCACAGCCAAACAAAACCAAGCTACACCAAGTTTAACACGCGCTCACGCACACATATACAAACAAAATTGCACAAAACTCTTCAGCACGTGTTGTAATGCTGCCAAGATTTAGCGTATGCTAAACTTGTGGGGCTTGGTTGAAAACCGGTTGGCTTCACTAGACTGTTCGTAACGCTCCGTCTGTATTTTTTTCTTGGTCTGAGGTGATGACCATGGATAAATTTTGTTTCTGAGTATTGGATGTTATCTAAATGTTTAAGTAGGTAAGTATTTATAAATGTGAAATATATAATCGATTGTCTAGTACCTACCCATAACACAAGCCTTATTGAGTCTACTCCGATTTGTGTAATTGTCCCCTAATATTGAATACTTATTTACATAATTCGGAAAGTATCCAAGTTGTATAACTAGCTGAGTTGTGGGACTCGCGAAAGCATTTTTTATTTTTTATTTCAATTCCGCACTGAGCTAGCGTGGAGATTACTGTCCGTTCCCTCTCCCATACAGGGCTGTTATTCGCTAAGCGTTAATGCGGCTCACCCCGCTGTTCACCCGTCACGAAACTAGACATCTACCGACGCTTACTTACTACGCATCGCTGTGTCAAGATATATTTGTGGGTGAGCGTTGAGGTGAGCTTAAAACGGGTTACAGAATAGGGGGGCAGAAGAGAAGGCCTGTGCCCGGCAGTGGGACGTATATAGGCTGTTTTATTATTATCATGTTTTTTTCCATATCTCGGGACCGTGGGCTTTTAATAAAAAAATAACAACACAGGTCATTGCAAGATTGCTCTCTAATTATTCGTAAATAAAGGTTAGTTTAACCTCCAACGCGAGGGGGTGTCTAATACATATTATATCTGTGTGTCTGTCCGTGGCATATACCTAGTAGCTCCCAAACAGATGAACCGAATTAGTGCGTTTTTTTAATCGGAAGTCTTGTCTATCGTCATTTGGTTCCCAACAATTTTTGTGTCTGGGGTGTATAACTTTTTAAATTTAAGTATAAGTTCTCATTGTGAAATACCGATTCCGATCCGATTTTTCTTGTTTTAATCATCCCCGTTTATTTTAGTTCTTTATCCTTTTGTTATAAATTTTCTTCATAAAATTAACCTTTATTTATTTTGCAGTGATGATTGATTTGCCAAAATTATTGATTTGATAAACATTGGAACTGGTTAGTTAACACAAATGCATGCTGTGTTACAGCCAGTCAAAACTCGCGCCATCTACCGTCAAGTAGCAGAAACAATTAATTATATTATTTTCATAGATTACGGATTTTTTATTAAATTAATCATTGTTATAGTTGTAATTTAGCTGCAGTAATAAACATACTGTTTTAACCATCGACAAACTTATGCTAATTACCATTAAAGTACGTTACGTACGATTAAAGAACGACGATTAGATTAAGTATGCCAAATTATAATAAAAAACGATGAATAGCTCGTTTTACACTAAACTTCCGTCTGCCTTACCTATTTTCTTAACTGTGACATCCTATTTCCTAAACAGTAATACAATTAAGGCAATGGTATATTAATGACGTACTCATACACGTGTAATAAAATTGCTTGAGCATTCATTCATATTCACAACGCAACGCGGTTTTATTTATAGATTTTATACCTTAATACCGCTTATCGGCGCATCACGTAGGGGCATCTACTCCGACTGTTTCTGTTAGTTGGCATGCGGGCTTCGCGCTAGCTACTCGCGTCGCGACCGTGCCTCGTGCTGCCATCTATCGGCGCGCCGCTCCGTCGGTGACCTTGCCAGCCTACCGCGCCGTTCATTGGCCACGAACGCCACGATCATTCCTCTCCATCCATTTCTCTCGCTCCCGAAACTATGGTATTCATTCGGGCATAAAATACACCGACAATGACAAAACGCTTATCCAGCAAAACAGGTGGCGATGACATCGTCTGTGACCTGTCAAAATGACGTGACGTTAACAGACATTCGTGTTTATAACCTCTCTGTGCAACTAATCTATATTCTAGTGTAAACATGTTGTTTGACAAATTGTGGATGGCGTTTCAAGATGAGTTAGGTGAGTAAAGTTATACTTGTTATGTTTGAGGTTACGTAATTTTGTTTGGACCGGTCTCGGTCGACGCTTGGGATAATAACTTGATTGATATTAAACGACAAAGACATGATCTCTGTATTCTAAAAATAACTCAGTGGCATGGTAGTTAATCAGCAGTTTACTCGATTCAATGCATTTGCCACTATTTGTCGTAAGCTCTGCATATGTGTATTGTAGGTACCTACCCACTACACTATTACCCACACAAGTTCAGTTAGCTTTACTTGCCTGCATGCCTACCTACCGTGTTGGTTTTGCTATTATGTGCATTGTATGCCTACTATATAGTAATTTTACTTAAGTAGTTAATTCGATTATAAAATATCTCTAATTCTTGTTAGTCTGATAAAAATACTGTGTATGCGTAGTAGGTAGTTAAATAAGTTACCTACTTACTACGTACCTACATGTTTTTCTAGTAGGCATGATGACCATTGCCAAGAAACCTCGACCAGGAATAAAGTTAGCTTTACACAGAACGAGGAAAATGAATTAAAATCGAAATACAGTACTTACTTCATGTTTATAGCTACTTTTAACCCGAATAAAGTCAATATCAATAGGGTAAGAAAGTCGGTAGTTCAAGACAATCAGCATCATATAGGTGGTAGCAGCCAAAGTAGCCAAATATTTAGAGTAAGTGTGTTAATATATATATAAATATATTTGGGTGCTACCTACTTACTAACTATACGATCTCCTCGTTTGCAAACATGCGTACAACCCGCCTAATGGTAAGTGATTACCGTAGCCTAGGGAAGCTTGCAACTTCAGCATTAATTTGCCTAAAATGGTGATCATAATATTCTTAGTATTATCAAGATAAACACACGATAATAAAGGACCTACTCGTACCAACTATGTATTTAGAAATACACATTTAAGTATAGTGGTAGGTCCTTACGAATTTATATTTTTCTAGCCGCCCCCGCGGCTGCGCCCGTCCGCGTATGTAATTCAGGAGGAACCCCGGGCTAAATAAATAGTCCTGGCCACGTCCTTGTCAATCCCGAAGGTTCATTCTATATATTGGCGAAAGAATTATTAAAATTAAATGAGAAGTTTCGGAGATTACCCCGACATACAGACTTACATTTCACAGACATTACCTATTTAAGGGGATGCCTTGATTCGAGTCGACCACGCCCCCTTGACAGAGACACGCGTATGCCTTCCGCACACGAGAAAAAGAGATGCAACACTCAGGCGATCATGTATCGATTAAATCAGATAAACAATCATATATCTGAAAATCAGACCTTATTGTTTCTTAATCTAGTCAAAACGAAGCGCGCTGTTTCCTCTACAGGTCAGATACGATTCGTTCAAATCGTTCGCTCGCTCGTTTAAGGGGGTGCATTGTTCGCATGCTTTGAAACGCTGTTTTGACCACACGCTGCAGTGTGAAATTTTCTGAGCAGGTTCAATTCAGTTTATTAGCAATAAAACAAGGAGAGGCTCCCGAGTTCTGCAGCACACAGAAACACTATTTATTAGTATTATATTCATACACAAAATATATACTAAGTATATCCTATTTCTTTATCTTGATAGCTAGGTATAATCTTAGTTGGATAACTGGATTTTTATGGCGCGTTATTTAGGTACTTCCATATACAACGGAATAAAATATTAGGTGTTTTGATAACGACTATGTGGTCTATGTGTAACGGGCATGTGCATCAATGTGTTAATTTGTAAGTATAGCGTTGTATAGCTATAAAAGCGACTACCTACATCATGCATTAGCAAAGTATTTGTTTATTTCTACGCTGATATTGCGACAGTATCTTTTTGAGAAAGAGACAGGAGTTTTTTGAGAAATTACTTACATACGACAATTTAAGTAAACAAATGAATACACAGTTATGAAACTTCTGATGATTGCCAGTTTGACAGAGATCAGGATGACATTGTCCAAAACCCGTGAAGATCGAGCATTTTATGTATTGCAAAAAACGCAAGCAAACCCCGTACGTGTCCTTAAAGCCTAAATGCACTCACTGTTGTACTTTTGAACCACTCGCTTCGCTCGTCGCTTAATCTTGAAATCCTTCGCAAAGTTGGTTTTCAATACAAGCACTTACGCTTACGCCAAGCAACACATTCGTAGCGTTGTATAACAAATATCTATTCTACAACAATTTACCTCCTCTAGGTTTTATCTTTGGAAAAAGCCTGGGATCCACTAGGTGTAAGCTTTCTACCCAGAGGAAACCTGAGCGATTACTGCGAAACGCCAAAATCATTCGTTCGTGTATCTTTGTCTCGGTCCCTCGAATACGCAAATTCGATAGAGATACACGAACGAACGACGTTGGTGTGTTGCTATAGTTACTGGTCACTTTTAGGGAAAGGGAAAAGAAAAACACTTAAGGGGATGCCTTGATACGAGTCGACCACGCCGACCCTTGCCAGAGACACGCGTATGCCTTCCGCGCACGAGAAAAAGAGATGCAACACTCTTCGAGAATTGCTTTTTTGGACAAATTTCGATAAATACCTAACTTAGTGAAGTTTTATTTATATTTCACTAGCTTCCGCCCGCGACTTCGTCTGCGTGGACCCGGGATAAAACTATCCTATATTTTAATCCAGGCTATAAACTATCTTCGTGCAAAATTTCATCCAAATCGGTTAAGCCGTTTAGGCGTGATTGAGTAACAAACATCCAAACATCCAAACTTTCTCATTTATAATATTAGTAGGATTAAGTGAGATTTTAGATGAGATAAAAAACTTGATTGTGTCGTAAAAAAATGTATTGTTTGAGTAGGCTGAGTAGAAAAAGGAAAAGACCCAACTTTGTTTTTTTTTTCTATAACGTAACTTTAGGCAATCATGTATCGATTAAATCAGATAAACGATCATATAGTCAAGAATCATATATCTGAAAATTAGACCTTATTGTTTCTTAATCTAGCCAGAACGGCGTTTCAAAGCACGCGATAGTTTCCAATGCACCCCCTTAACCATTTTTAATTTGCCTTGAAAATTTCCTTGGTCCATACCATATATACCACAAATTGTGTTATCAGTATCTTCCAAATTTTGCCCACTATCAGTGGTATCAACAGAAATCGATACCCACTCAATAATATATCTACACGTCACAGAAGTTTTGCCTTTTATCTTTTCACTGCGCAGCCGAAATATATATACTATTGATAGGTATTGATTACTTAAAACCCGTGAAGATTGAGCGCTTTATGTAATATCTGTTACTATGTCCGTCACATCACATCCTATCTACATAATTCTCTATTTGATGTTTGATAAGCTACGTTCGGAAATATACTTCTCAATAGATACAACGAATATGTACATATCAATAAAATAGCAGCTGAAAAATAAAACTAGCTGCTCCGCGGCTCCGGCCGCGTACACGGAAGGCAAGCGAATAAAATAATTAAAATGTACCCTCTGCCATATGTCCATCCCGTAGGTCCATTATATATAGTCCATTGTATACTGGAGTTAACCCCCTACACGCAACAAAATGTTTATAGTTATATTTTTGGTTATAAATATGTGTAAAACGTACTGTTTATGCTGTTCTTTGTTTTGTTCCGATGGCATTGTCGCTACGTTAAAAATTGTGTATAAACCTAGTGGGAATGCCTTAGGGAATAGATCTTAAATATCTATGTATAACTTATTTTCCTTTGTAAATCTGTATATTTCTATTTCTGTTTTTTCCCCAATAAAGAAAAAAAAACGATTTTACAAGGCTCCACCCTCCTCAAGCTATTCACTCTATCACAAACTTCAATGACAGAACGCAAGCGAAGCTGGGGGATTAAATACAGCCTTCGTCCAACCTGAATGACAAAGGAAAAGGATATTTTACTTGCAACAAGAAAAGATAAAATAAACGCTTTATCTTATAGATGAATAAAAATAAAGGTGGAATGTAGAATAAGTTGGAAAGTACTCCCCCGACAGGAGAGACAACTTAACGTCTATTCTATAATAATAATAATTTATTTATAAGTAGATTCAAGATTTTTTTTAATTTCTGATGGGTAGTCCCAGAGAATAACCCCTACAGAAACTATATGAGGTATTGAACGTTTAGTTCCAGATGACTTATTCAACGTTCAAACGATCAATACATGGATGAACCGATGGAAAGCATTCTACATCATTATTCCAAAAATGAGGTTTAACTAAAATTCGTGAATCGTGATCATTAATTAAAGAATTTTATTAAACCTCATTTTTCGAATAATTATGTAGATTTTTTAAATGCAATTATCATACAGACTCGCCGCGAAGCTCGGGTTAATGTTTAAATGAGAGCAATATTAAAAGCAAAAGCACGTTTGTTTCAAAATCTCAGATGTAAAGTCGTATAATGGGTGCCTTAAGTGAGACGTGCCAACGGAATAATTATACACCGACCGAGGTAAACAAAGACGTTATTAGGGAATAAGGCCGCAAAACCAATTTCTGAGCGCCTTGGATTGTAAAGAGGTAATTACCGTTCTCAATATTTATTCTATTATCAATCTGGTGTTTGCGTGTGGCGACAGTCTAAGTGACTCTCGAGATAAACATGATTTTGGACGACTTTTGACTAATTTATTGAATGTATAAATATTCCCCCAAAGAGGAAAGGGAGGCCTATGTCCAGCAGTAGACGTCTGTCGGCTGATATGATGATGATGATATGTATTCAAGGAGGACACAAACATGTTTAACCAAAAGGCACCTAACATTACGGCATTGAAACTAAGTTGAAAAGGGACGGTTTAATACCAAGGTATTGTTATACATTTTCATAATAGACCAACGAGCCGTAAAATATTTCCTGTAAGTTAAGAACCTGAGCCTTGCTTGCCTGATTGGATCTCAATTATATATGCGCATAGCGATCACAAAGTGTTTTGATAATGCCACGGGATGCCATATATTTTTAATCGAAATCATTTATTTTAAATATACAATACTGGCTTCCGCCCGCGACTCGGGATAAAAACTATCCTTTATTTTAATCCAGGCTATAAAGTATCTTCGTGCAAGATTTCATCCAAATCGGTTTAGCCGTTGAAGCGTGATTGAGTAACAAACATCTAAACATCCAAAGTTTCGCATTAATAATATTAGTAAGATAAAAGATTTTACCATAAGAACTTATCCAAACATAATAGAAAACAAAAAAACTTAAATAAAATAAAAATTATCAAAAAATTAAAAAAGCATTTTGGTCTGTATTAATTAATATTGTGATTCAATACTATAACAAGAGCCATAGCATAGCTACAGAAAAGACCAATAAGTAGCTAGGTATCTCACGTCTCTGTTTCCTTGCAACCGTAAAATGTCAAAATGACAGACAAATGAATTTTAACGATTACTTAAATAGGTTTGATGGATTTTTACGAAAAAAGCACACATCATGAGTTCCCAACATTTTCGCAGTTAAAAATTAAATTATATTAAGGTGATCCCTTAAGGAAACTCGGTTGACAGGGGAGACACGCACTGTTAATTTTTCAACAGGTTCTACGGATTATATCACTTAAATGCATGCAGGGTCAACGACCGCACTTTGCATGTGTGTATAGCCCCATATTTCGTGACATGATGATATATCCTAGAATACACTATTTTTTCAACACTTAGCGTCAAATGAGAATCGTTTAGACCCACACTATTAACACTTAAGTACTTAGTGGGGTAGATAAAAAGTCTGAGAAAATGTCTATGTTTGGCGCGATATGGCTGACTGGTAGAGAATGCCATTTATCCCGCCATTGCTACCTACCTTTCCGTGTTTTAGTGCCATACAATTAAAAAAAAACAAATGAAAGCTTGGACCTTGTCACCTTAAAATTAATTTAGACATGGTCGAATCAACACTTAGGTAAAGGTATATATAAGATGCATTTATTATATTTATCCTCGAAGGTTAGATTGGTACCTTCTACCTTGGCAGTTTGTTTTGATGATATGTTTCATACGAAAACTGAATATTTTCCGACAGTATTCAAGGTTTGTTTTGCAAGCAACACGATAAATTTAGAAGTCAAAGACTAAGGAGTGAAGCTGGAGCAAAATGTTGAAAATATTTGGGGTCACTGATAGATAGGTGAAAGGAACTCCTTTAAGTAAAATCAGTAGGTAGATAAAGGCGATTTTTTTTTGTCTCATTTTTTTCCGCCATGTAGACTAAAAGCTACATCGGAATGTCTGTCAATAAAGCTGGATAGGAATGGCTTCCACGAGGAAGGCTCAAAGCACTCTTCTACTTCAATTTTGCTTACTAAATATGAAGTTTAAGGGTCCGCAGTAAGCTCGATTCTCCATACAAACGTAGTTACGCTCTCATTTTAAAACTACGTCTTGGATTGTAACGAAACTTTGCATGTACAATGACATGAGGTGTGGTCTTTTGCTATGTCTGTAATTAGTTTATGTAGCTTCAGATATCATAGTAAAAAAATACAGCGAATTTAAGTTTTTCATACAAAACTTGTTTTTGCTGTATTTCGTTTGTTTTATAAACTGGAACCATATAAACTAATTACAGACATAGATATACATCATGTCATTGTATATGCAAAGTTTTGTCAAAATCCAACACGTAGTTTTAAAATGAGAGCGTAACTACGTTTGTATGGGAAGGTGAAATTCGGCCGAGCTTACTGCGGACTCTTAAGAACATACACCTCCGCGAACGAACTGATCAATTTTTGTTGTAGCTGAACTGAACCGTTTTTACCAAATCTCATACTTAGCTATTCTATTTTTTAACGATAATTATTGCACAAAACAAAATGGTAATGCCAATGGAATCCTCTACTAGTCAACCATAGAGCGAAACAGAGACACTATATAACAGATCATTCTACCGAACTGGAGCCTAATTTCGGAATGCGCTGAAAACGTATAAAATTCATATAAGTGCTCATTTTTGCCCGACTACAGTAGAGCCTAAAGGAAGGGATAAGTTTTTATCGTCTTTTTATATATTCGTATGGCATTAAGTCAGTCGTATACTATAATAAATTTTTAAAATTTTGCATCCATGGGATTAAGTCACTGTCGAGGGTGAACAACTGGATTACCGTCGTATTTACTGAGCGGGCAGTTCTTGATGATGTGCTCAATGTCTTGCACCATGGCCCCACAATCGCACCTCGGAGACTATCCAACCGCATTCGTGTAGGAATGCACGTGAGGGTCCGCAGCCAGTTCTCAGCCTGTCCAGCTGGCACCATTCTTTTCTAGGCAATGAGAAGCCGGGTGGTTTCACTGTAGGGTTGATTGTAACATCCATGCTTTTGGGAGGACTGTCTTTCCATTCAATCAATCAATCAATCAATCAAAACATTTATTCGTGACAAACACAACACAGATAATAATAAAAAAAGCACATTTCCTTTTTGTCACGAAATGGACCCAGCTCAGCATGTTGCTAGCTTTGCAGCCAGCGCTGGTCTTCCGCAGGGTCCATTCGGTGAGAGCACGGAGAGTAACAAACAAAACAATTAAAAGGAAATACCTATATACTTAACTAAAATACAAACATAAAAAATAAAATACACAAAAAAGCAGTGAACGGTTTTTTTCTTAATAATATTAAATAATAAATGTTTGTTGGCCTGTCAGTAGTTTCATCCCAACAAACCACTAGTGCGTATGGGCCTTAATGGTAAAAATGAACGCAGCCCATACATGAACAGTACCACTAGCGCCAGTGAAGAGAAGACAAGACAAACTAAACTCTAAACGTCAAACAAAACAGCATGGACATGAAATTGGGCTTACAAAAACAATACTTAATTATAAATTAAACTACGTTGACAAATTACATATTAAATTACGTTGTCCAGCAACCGTATGGCAATGAAATGGATGAATTGCAGAAGGGGCATAACCAACAGGTGAGGGAGTGTTAAATGCAGCTAGTTTCAAGACAGAGATTCTCCTGTTTATGCTGATGTTCTTGCATGAATTTTTTGAGATTAATTCTAAATCTATTAACGTCCGACAGCCTTCTGAGCGGCGGCGGGACATTGTTCCAGCACTTCGTGGCTGCATAGCGGAAACTTCCTCGGAAAGCAGCAGTAGCATGTCGGGGAGTCACCAAACATATTACGCGCTGACGGCTTCTACCCCGAGACGAGTTATTAAAGGAGAGTTTCTCGAAGAGATACGCCGGTGCCTCGTGCTTCAATACCCCAAAAAGCAAACAAGCCAGATGGAGCTTACGGCGGTGTTGCATTTTCAAGATATTATTCTTGTTTAGAAATGGGGTGACATGGGCCCTCAACGGAATGTTGAAACAAAAGCGAGCACAGGCATTCTGAACACGCTGGATGAGTTTCTTTGTTTTAGAAAGAAGTCGTGGACCAACCACAGTGTCCACATAATTAAGTCTAGATAAAACTAGTGATTCCACTAACTGTATTCGTAGGCTCTCTTTTAAAAATGGTCTTATTTTGTACAGTACCTTGAGTTTATAAAAACAGCTTCTGACTGTATTGGCAATGTGTTTCTCATAACGAAGGCTACCATCCATCAAAAGACCTAGGTTGCACGCTTCCTGTGTCCGCTCAATAGGCATATTCATAAGCATAACGTGATTTGAAAGACTGGTGCTAGCTAGCTGTTGTTTGCTGCCAAAAACCATATATTTAGTCTTGCTTGGGTTAAGAATTAACCCATTTTCATCATTCCATTTCCCATTTTGCGTTTGTGTCGAAGTGCGTGCATGAGTCTTCTTGCAGTCTGGTAAGGAGGGTGTCGAGATTTCAGACGGTGTGCCGGAGGGTTTAAGCCTTAAGAGTGCGGACTCTGTCGAGCTTACTGCGGAGTAAGCTCGATTCTCCATACAAACGTAGTTACGCTCTCATTGGGGGGAGGGGGGTTGTTTTTTTTGCAAAATTAAAATTATTCAAGTTTTCACTTCTGCCGGCACTCCCAAAACTTTGCCCCAAAACCAACACAGAAGAGTTAGGTCGTTAAATAGGTCTTTAAATCTACTTCATTTCGTTCTATAGGCACCAAGTTGAATTCCATTGCAGAACTGAGATATTCATATGTTAGTCAGCGTGAATACGATCTATCAGAACACGGGTTACTCGGAGAATACCGGTCATTAATCATTAGGATACGGAAGTGTGTAAAAAAAGATATTTTGTAGCTAATTATTGGTTTTATTAATACAATTACTATTTAAAGCAAGTTGTTATCTTATTATAAATCAATAACTAAGTCATTTAAATGACCTGCGGGATGATTAAATGGCATGTGCCTGCCTAACCCTAAATACCATATTAATAGAAATTGTGTGTGCACAAGATCCTTTTGTGCGTCTCCCAGTTAAACAAAAACAGAAATAGTGAGGGACGACATCTGCACCAATTTGATTTTTATCCACCAGAATGTAGACGTAGTATTTACGTGTTCGAACATGTCTTGATTGCACACGGGCTCTAATCAACCTTACATTTTCAGCCTGAATACCAAGAAGTATTAGCTCGTATTCACGCTGACAAACAATGAATATCTCAGTTCTGCAATGGAATTCGATTTAGTGAATATAGAATGAAATAAAGTAGATTTAAAGACCTATTTAATGGCCCAATTCTCATGTTTGTTGGTTTTGGGGCAGTTTTGACGCATGGTCATTTAAACTTGTACCTTCGTGAAATTGCCCACAGGGTGAGATATTTACTTAATTAAAATTGAATGTTTATTGATTGATTAATAATGGCAAGCAGTTTCGTTAATGTGCTATTTCCTACTTACCAACTTAGTTGATGTGGTCTTTTGCGGCAATTCGCTAAATTCCTTAAGTTAGTTGGAAACTTCTGAGAACGTTAGCAGAGAGCCGGTTTTAGTATGAATAATGCAACTATGCATAACATGTAATGTAACTCTTCGCTCCAACACGTGACGCGGGTTGCTATCGGCTCGGGCATTGTGGATCGAATGGCAAACAGCCGTCGACACCGACTTTCGGATACCTCCTATCTGACAATACAAACCATGCGAAATTGAATTTTAAATCTAGATACATTCAATGAAATATCGATACTTTAGAACTGTGAAATAAGAGGTCTTTCAATGCCGTCGTGTGTTGTAATGTTTCTGTGCTAGCCGGTACGCCCACGGGTGATGATGTATTGCTTCAAGCTTTCTATAAGAATATTGGCTGCTGATAAAAACTGTACGTAACTACTATTCTTATTAACATAATCCGTATAAACTTAACGGAACATTGCCTTCAACAACGATTCCATGATGGATCTTAAACCATTATTTTAGTTTTTCGTTCAAGAATAACTAATAGTAATGGCCAATTATATTCATTTACTAAGTATAAGAAATAAAAAATCGGCCATGTGCGTATCGGGCCACGCGCATTGTAGGATCAGAATCAGAATCAGAATTAGAATTTTTATTTGTGAAACATAGGTACAAATAAGCTGGTATATTATATAATAAAATCGTTCTCTATGTTTTACCCACTAGTGTAGGTGTACAAATATAAGTAGCATGCAGATTATTATTGTAGTATGAGTAAGTAGGGTTCCGTAGTTGCCTGCCTGCCTATTATGGGTTTTCTTAAAATCGTTTTATGTACTTAACCCATTATATTTTTGAACAAGCTATCCAACGATAGCCCACACTATGGGTTTAACGAGAGAAAAAATTACATCCCTACTTTAGGTGTAGGGGAGAGAGAAAAAAATATTTCGAGATTTTATTCCTCTGTTTTGTCGGCGTGATTGATTTATGTACCCATGCCGAATTACAGTTTTCTAGTAGTAATGGTTACTGAGCTAAGCCGAAGACGGACGGACGGACGGCCAGACGGACATGGCGAAACTATAAGGGTTCCTTGTTGACTACGGAACCCTAAAAAGGGATCCCTTGTTTTTTTTATAGAAATCTATTTCCGGGAACACATCTCTCGGGGGAAATCTGTGTTATGTGGTATTTCTAACAACTAAAAACTCCACGTCAGTCGCCTTCTGCACAAAGTAATTCGGAGGACTCTAGGATCTCAAGCGATCGAAAAGTACTAGCCTGCAGGGACTAGTACTGTTGCAAATCCAGAGAATTCTATTTAACGATTTTTACTGGGACTTAGGGCCGCTTCAGACCGGAATAGCAGCGGCCGGCAGCGGCGCGGCAAGCACTTTCAGTGTCAAATAGTTTTAAACTTTATCTACATACTAAAAAGTCATACGTCAAAATCTACACACTGAAAGTGCTCGCTGCGCCGCTGCCGGCCGCTTCCATTCCGGTCTGAATCGGCCCTTAACAGTTGGGAAATAGCTAAGACTCGCTCTTGAATGTCTAATGTAGACTAAACAATGCGTCACTTACGTCAGTAGCTCGCTAAAATGCCTGTAACTCTTCCTTAATGGATACTTTTTTTATTCTGTTCTGACGTTACCATTTAAAAGTACATGTTAATCTTAAACATAAGGTTATACAAGACTAAAAGAGACAATGCTTATCTACCACCGCATCCTATCTGAATCTATCATCCTATCTCTATCCGCAACGCTGATCTTCCGCCAGAACCTTTAAAACTAAATCTAATTGATCCAACGACCAGTGCAGTGCAGTGCAGTGCGTTATATGAACATTTTCACGTTTTTTTTTATCTGACAATAACTGCCGAAGCCGCCTAGTTTTATGCGATGCGCTAAGAAAGGCTCAAGTCAAAGCTTTATATCGGTTGCTGTAGAAAAGATCTAGTACCTACCACTTTTTTAACGTCATGGCTAATGCAAGTGGCACTTGTTTTATAAAAAGTCGGCCACGATAAATAATCTCAACCATACCTGCCACGTGCACTCTAAATCAACAATTTCGGTAACACGGGATGCCATTTGGTGGCCCGAATGCACCATTACACAATCTCATGACAACCAACAAGTGGATCGCGGTATGTATTCTTATCACATTTGACCAGCAGACCTCAGTCCAATCAATAAAGCATCAAACCCTAGCATCTAATTGTTTAGAATTTTGAATAAAATGATCTAGATTAAGAATGTACAGGCAATGGGCATAGAATGGACAACTTGACTTTGCCCGGACTTCCATAGAAACTTAAATCGTTAGGAAAAAATACGAAACAAAAACTGTCCTTTATTATTCTCTGGAACATCTTAGTGCCAAATTTTATAAACTCAGTTAAGCAGTTTGTACTTTGTGCATGTAAAGGTAGGAAACAAACAGGTAGACAGACGACAGGTAGAGTTACTATGTAGTTAACGTATTATGAACGTTACCGTTATCAGTTAAAAGGGACATTAGTACTTTAGACGATTACGTTCTTATTAGCGATTAACTAGACAAAATATAATAATATTTATCTACTAATGTAGATAGCTACATTGCATATAGATGCATAATATATACCATTCACTGTGTAACAAAACATATCACAGGCGGGATTGTTGTATAATTCAACTCACTTGTTGATCGAGCTACAGTTGGCCTCGGACCGTTTCAAATTTGATACGGACTGGTTAACTATTTGCATTCAATCGTCGAATCCGCAAAAAACTACATTATTATGTATGTAACCAGCGTCGGCGGAAAATCCTTCATCAATATGAATGAGTGTCGGCCCCTTTTCTTTGTAGGACCAATTCGTGTACACTGGTAAATAGGAATTGGTAATGTTCGGTCAGCTTGCATGATGAATCGGCCGTGTAAACTGCATATTTAATGTAAGGATAAGCAAAGCAATACCTACGTGTTTTTTACCTCACACAGATATATTTAGGTCTTAGGTTAGGTACCTACTTCAATACTCAATCATTTATTGCATTCCACAATGTTAGTTTACAGGGATTTAGGTAAACTTAAGTTTTAGTTGCTAATAAAACTTATACTGATGAGAATAAAACTTAATTGTGGACCCTGTTGGGCACCGCAAAATTAGTGAAGAGAAGACGACTTACATACTTACTTCTCCTTTGTCGTCAACTCGTCACACTCTTGACAAAGACGGCAGAGTGGTCGTGCTGTGGGCGTTGTGTGGTTGCCATTTTTAACCGACTTCAAGAAAAGGGAGGAAGGAAGGAGGAGGGTTCTCAATTCGTTTGTATTTTTATTTTTATGTTTAATGTTTGTTAGCTCAGAACTCCGTCATTATGAACTGGTTCGTAAAATTATTTTTATTATTTGAAAGTATATGCTTCCAGATTGGTCCAATTATTTTCAAAAAGCCATTGAGATGAGTGACCCACGAGGAATTGAGGGAACTCCTCAATTTTAATAGGTACGCGTGTGACGTATCTTTTTTCTGTTATAACTCGTGTATTACCTAACACTCGGAAATTTACAATTTTGGTGACGTGGAACTGATGATGAAGACCACAGATGGCTTATAGAACTCCTCAATGATGTAAAGTACGGCACATGTTCTGATATGATTCCGTTTAAGTAGCAACTAATGAAGTGCCAAAGGTGATTCTGAGATCCTCGAGTAATCGACGGAACTCCTCAAATACATATATAATCGGCCCACACATAGTAACTTGGGTGTTTTCTGTATTAATTAACGCATTTGCTTTCGGAAAGCAGTTCAAGTGGTAAAGTGAAAAGGAAATGTTCAATTGTTCATGTCCTTGGCGAAGTACTAAATTGAAATCGGTTTTAACTTAACTTTGTTTTAAAAGTAAATTATATCAGTTGCATATCGCTGTGGTAAGACAACCGTCAGTCTCGCACTCACATACTTGTCCAATCCGAACGAGACGGATGTCTTATCCACAGCGATAAGTGATAAAATGGCAATCACGCTACGCCCGCTGATCACATCAGAGTTCGCCACAAGCATCACAATTCGTCTTCATTCCTGCCGCACTAGCACTTCTTGTAAAAGGGGTGTAGACACTAAATAAAATAATCAAGTCAATCAATCCGCTTTCAAGACATGCGACTCTTAATGACATAATCCGCCGGTCTCTTGGCATCATCAATGTGCCTGCTCTTCTTGAGCTGGCTGGCATTGTCAGAGATGATGGCAAAAGACCTGATGGAGTGTCTGGTTCCGTGGAGTTTGGAACGCATGCTTGTGTGGGACGCTAGCTGTGTAGGTAGACACACTGGCACCGTCCCACCTCCAACGGACTACTATACTAAAGCGGACGGTACTCCGAAAATCTGAAACGCACTAAATATAGAGGTTTCGGCAGAGAGTACAACTTTGTACCATTTGGCGTCGAGTCGAGACCCTCGGTCCGTGGGGTCCCAGTGCGCAAAAGTTATTTGCAGAAATCGCGAAACGTCTGGTTGACGTGACTGGTGACCGAAGATCTGGCGGGTTTCTTGCGCAACGCCTCAGCATTGCAATTCAACGAGGAAATGCTGCCAGCATCCTCGGTACAATTCCTCGAGGGCCTTTTTTAGATTTAACTTAGTTTTAATTTAATTTAGTTAATGTTAGTTATCTTGTATACTACGTGTTTTGTCAATTTCCGTTAATTGCAAGGGGGCATAGGTTAGATCAAATAAAGTTAATTTCTCCAAGACAGTAGTATCTTAACTCTTGCTGTTATCAAGATATTCAATATTTTAATTTGATCAGATTTGCAGCTTTAACCAAGTAATTTTTAATATAAAAAAATATATCAAGTAATAATTATGCTTACCTGTTTGTTTCTGTGAATGTACTCTGCAATATTCCGAAGTTAACGAAAATTCCCGGGAACACCGTGTATACACACTTACAACCAATAGTGATGCAGTTTCTTGAAAAAGGATTAAGAATGTAGTCAAACGGAGAAACAAGTAAAGAAACAAATCAGCATATATACGTCCCACTGCTGGGCACAGGCCTCCTGTCACGGATGACAGGGAAGGGGCAGTAGTCCGCACTCCCCAGGCTGGCCCAGGGCGGGTTGGGGACTTCACCTTTTGAATTACTTCGCAGATGTATGCAGGTTTTATCGTCGCTCCGATAATTGCTTGAATTGGGATAATTCGTTTCGATTTTAGAACGGTGATCGGGAAGGCAGAATTTGGGTACAAGTGACCTGGATGAAAATCGCAGAGGGCAATAAAACTAAAATAACATCAACCAAAATGTGTTTACGTTAACAGATATTTTATATTTATTAGCCAGACATTAACCTCACTTTGAAATATAGTATGGCGACGAGTTTTCAGACAGTTTTAGGTGCAGTGTTTTTTTGAGTATATTATATTATATGTCATTGCTCACATAGCAATACAGTTAAAACACGTGCTATTTGTGGCATAATGCCAGTATAGATATACAATTTATTTTATCTATTAGTGAGTTTTGGCAGCGTGACAGATAAATCGGTCAATTTAACACTAGCTTCCGCAATAAATAGAAGCATGCGTTAAGATAATTATGAGAGTTAGTGCACCCATTTTAGAATAAGAAATAAACATCGTGGCTTGTTGATCTGCGAGTGTCGATTGCCAACCGAATATTCCAGTGTACTTTAAAGTACCATGGTTTCACATTAAAGTTTGCCTTGATTGCATACTGTTTGCACCCTTTTAAACTTTTAAAATTATAATTTAATTAAAATACGGGAAATAGTCCGCCGCGGAATTCGTTCGTCTATCTGTGTATATCCATATCGGGTCATTGATTTTTGTATGGAGTAGTTGCAGTCGGAATCAGCCCAGCGAAATTCGAAGAAGGTATTCGTTCGCGGAATTCAGCCTGTATGTAACGAGCCTAAGGTGAGATCTGTATGTGGATGTGTGTGTGGACCACGGCTATCACATAAAGGCCCGACAGCTATGTCGCGGCGAGATAGACTATCGGTATCTTTCTACGCGTTCTAATTAGAATGAGACGGATAGTCTTTGTCGCCGCGACACGCAGGCCGGCAGGTGATACTCACTCGTAAGTCCGCCTTTTGTACCATAAGAAGTTATTATTTTGAGCAATAAAAATTAAATAAATAAATAAGGGACTTGCAATACTAAATTGAATAACCATGTAGGTACTTAGTTCTACTATAGTAAGTGAGATATAGATGATATTATACACTTACATATATAATTACTTAGGTTGGGTGGATTATTAAAAGAAATTTAGACATGCACAACTTTTTATGAAAAAGGAGGTTAAATTGTCGAATGCCGTACCTTTTGTTATGCAAATTATTCCGTTTTTGCAGAATTGTGTTGTGACCATTATTGTCTTCGACCAAGTTACATGTGCCAATAATTACAAAAGGTTCCCCCTGTTTTGTTTGCCATATTTTTTTGTAAGAATTCTATTTGGCATGATCTATGTAGCCATAATTGACTCGCATAGTTCGATTACGCCGAATTTCAATAGTCCAAATATTATTTGTTCATAATTTTGATGCTCCGAATCATGTCCACGCATAAAATATATGAGCATTTATTTTTGTCGAACACTATTCTCGCAGAAATATATAATGGCATAACATTATTTAACACCTTTTTTTTTTGACGCTGCCTAAATGTGACTAACCTAACCTAAACCTAACCTAACCGCCAGCGTGTCGACGTCACCCTGCTTCGCGGGGTGCTTATTTTCGCTCTAAGGGACACAAGCTTACCCTAACCTACTAATAATACCATTGTTACGGTTATTTGTTGTTTTTTTACTACGGGGGCTTGGCCCCCCGAGCCCCCCTTGCGGGGGGCGTCGCCCTGTATACCTGTCCTAACCTGATCTACTATATTCCACCCCGCACCATATATCGCATCCCGTTTTAAGTATGCTTAGTAAGTATTGGACAATCGATAAAATGCCGAATAAAATTATGCGTAAATATAATCGGCCGTAACAATATTATGCAAATTTAAATTCGGACTAACACAACACATTTTCGGATTTTTTTCTGCCACATTAACATTCGGCGAAAACCGAATATGCCAAGTCTGTTATGCGAAAAACGTTTCGGACAATCAAAGTTATGCCAAAAAGAGGGAACCCATATTTAGTACCTTGTAGTTGAGTTGTATTAGGAACTAATTTATTTTACACAGCGCGAAATTCTCCATAATTTGTAATAGACGTAAATTCACCATCCAGTTCCGATTTGTTTGTAATATAAACGAAGCGGATGAACGTAAATTGTTTATACTATAGGCGTTACAAACCTTTTGATCGTCTAATACCTACAGCTACACGTCATGAAGAGGTGCTTACGCTGGATTTATTTACGGTTTAGGGCCACCGATATTTCCTTGGTTGATATTACTGAACGACGGAAAATTTAACACCGCAGGACTTAATATGATCATATTTTTCTAAATAAGCTTTACATTTCCTTCGCCTTTTTTGGACAAAAAAGTCCTGAATAACTGGCCTGCGGTGGCGTTCAATAGTAAATTTGGCAGCTAATGACAAGTTTACTATTGAACGCCGCGGCCATGAGGCCGCGCCAGTCTGTCAGAGGCTTAAGGCCTGAACCACACTGCCGCGGACTGCGCTCGCGGTCGATAGTAAAGTTAATGACAAGTTTACCATTGACCGCCACGGCCGGGCCGCTCCAGTCTGTGAGAGGCTTTAAGCCTAACAATTCATTTGAAACACTGACTCGACATAAGTAGTTGACATCATTGACAGCCACGCTCACCGAAAATATAAACTATCTGGCATCCTGCAAAATGAGCCTTCAAATACAAAAGCAATTACACACTGTTTCAATTCAATTCAATTCATTTATTTTGTTAAACATAGGTTACAAGGTTGGTAAGTACAAAAACATAAGACCTCCGTGTTTTACCCACAGCGTAGGTTTACGAAATTTAATTTTCATTCAGTCAGCCTTATTTAGGCACATTCAAATTTAGAATTACTTAATGATGATGATATAATGATATGTTATCTATCATATAATTGGACTAACATGTTATAGGACGATGCACACAGATATCGGCAAGAACTTAATAGGCTTGGCAATTTTAATTACGCTACAGATACGCATGTTTATTAGCTGTCGATGATACGAATATATTTACAGGGGCCGGATTGTTGATATTCACTTACTCATTACAAGTGACTTTGAAACAACATTTCTATTTACAGGCAGTCGTTTGTTGGCCTTGATTGGGTTAATTTGCATCAGCAGCAGTTTACCCGATGGCAGAAGCTACTTAATACAGACGTCAATAAGGCACGATGTTTGCGATAAGTATTTAAATTTTGCCCCAAATAGAACGCTGCTGATAGTGGCAACTCGTTTTCAATTAAAACAAATTTACTGTGTTGATTATGATGACTTCTTGCAACGCACTTAGCTTCGGCAATAATGGTATGTGTTTCAGACACATGAATGTTGCTTAATCTCCTACATCCTTTTAAAACTTTATTAGCAAGTCCATTTTAATTGAACAAGTTTGTTTGGTTTTGTTAAATATTTTTTGATATCGCGCTTAGCAAAGTGTTGATGATATTGTATGATATATAAAATCTATCATTGTGAATCTTATTTCAACTTAAGTACTTTGGACTAGGTGTAGTACCATCAACGATTATAATAAAAAAATTGAGTTTCTACTTGCCGAAACAACATCAAATGCTATGCTCCTTGTTCTCTTTATGGTAAGTACATATCTTGTTATAGCATTTTTGTAACCATTGTAGATAAATATACTGCTAATGTTGGTAAGAAATAAAAGAAAAACAAGGCAAATACATTGTTAATACTACGACTTCCATTGTAGGTCAAAGACTCAGCTGTAGTTGAAGAAGATTGCACATAATGGATACTTATAGGTACCTCGATCAAGGCATCACGGTATAAGCGCGCGATTTGTTCGTGATCATCGGGTCTCATCGACTAACTTAAAAGACAATAAAGATCACATATAACAACCATATCTTGAATGGAATACCATATTAGCAAAAAGGGGGAAGGGGATTATTCAATTAACTATTGTTGGTTGGTCCAATCAAGCCCAAGTCCGTATAAGACAAAGATTACCCGTTAATTTAATTGCGCACTATATTCCGAATATCAAGCAGAAACTAACCTCGTTTGTGAGCGTAAGTAAACACTTTGGAATGGTATTCTCGAGGTCATTTTGTTGTAGTTACTAGGAAACATGGCTGTCAATTAGAAGGAATAGAAATCCGTTTTCAACTTTTTCTGATAGCCTTTGATGAAGCTATGAACCACGACTCCAAACATATTCTGAACTTAATAGTTTCCTCACTAAAGTTATAGTAATCTAAGACAACAATGCAGACTCAAATCCAATGTGAGAGTGTATGTACTACCTATTACTAGTCTAGTACCTATAATTGCCCAAAAAGTAACTTGTTGGTTAGGTTAGATTAGGTACTAAACTATTTTTCAAAATGACTCAAAAATTTCCGCAGATTCATTTGCAGCCAGATCTTTTGACCAAGTATTTAAACAGTATGACGTTCTTACGAGTACCTACCTACCTATACTTAAAACGTAGCCAAAGTGCTAAATGCTGCCGTAATGATGTGATTGATTCTATGAAGAAGACTGCCTTTTAAAAAAATGATCTTCTCCGATCTGTCACCGTACAGAATCCATTTACCTCGGAAATTCTAAAAATACAACAAAACAAAAGGCGAGAGCTATTTCTGCGTTGCTATTTTAATTCCCGAGCTATATTTGTACCGGCCGGTTTAAATATGACCAGTTAAGTCGAGTTGAGCTAGTTATCGCGATGCCCATCCCTGGGGAGTTATTTTTAGATTCGTTTAGTCAGTCGTGGCCATTTTTAATGTAGACGGACGCGAGCGCAGGCTTGTGAATGGAGCTATTTGAATGCAAGCAAGTCCTGGATGGGAAGATTTTGCGTATAAATTGTTTTGAAACTTGATATACCTACTGATAACGTGATAACAGTAATAGCGGATTTATACCCAGGGAACGAACAAGCATAGCATCTGTGAATTTTATTTTTGGTGTGCTAAAATCAAGTATTCATAATTGCGCATGCGTTAACTTTGCCTAAACCTCTAACTAAGTAGGTACTAATAGTGGGCACCAATGAAAGATTTTTCAGAACCATATTGTTTTCAGAATCATATATTTTTTGCCTTGTTTGGCTAGCAGAGCGGTCAGAAACAATATTGTCTAGGGAGAATCTCCCTGGGAAGCTTTATGGGGACAATCATATCAGTAATTAATTTTGGACATTAGTCAGTAATAAAAAGTAAAACAGGATAATGAATAATACTCTGGTTTGGTAGGTTCTAACGATTTCGATGTCAGAGTAGGTATTAGGTGTGGCATGGAAGATTTTTGTACCCTATGTAATATTGGTTCAGCGTGGTCTGCCGTCGGTTAATAGGCCTTTCTTCCTTTTCCTTCTATAAAATGAAAACTATAACCCACAGTGCGTATATCAGAACAGGAATATACATTTATTTATGAAATAACATTCTATGAAACAGGAAGTCCGCAAATAAACTATTAACTATAAACGCAATTAGTTATGATTCATTACTGCGATTCTATAAATAACAATAACTCGGATAAATGCTTTTAAGTATGTCATTTATAGTAACTAATGAGAAATTAATGTTTAATTATAATTATAAGTAAGTACTATTAAATTGTTGCTAACATTTTCCATTCTATTTTTCTGACCTTGCAACCTGTTTTGGTAAAACTTTTCAAATATGAAATTTAAAACTTATTTTCATCTTAGATTTAAAAAACAATATTCATTTGTTTGTATCCGTCAAAATATCATCAAGAGAAACAAACATTCGCGAATTAATTTTGCAAAATTTTTCAGTAAATCCCAATATAGTTATCTACCTCGGAGCTTGCAAAATAGTGCCATACAAGTCAGACAACAGTGCAAAGGACCCCAAAAAAGTTAAAACAAGGTTTAAATACTGAAAGAAAGTTGCGAGAAGGTAATGCGTCAAGAAAACGGAACAAAAATTTAGAGTCAAGGGTGTGTAGGTTATTTGATCAAAATCCAGCAATGTCTTCTCGAGATGTGGCCAAAAAAGTTGGTACTAATAAAATAATGTAAAAAATAAAAATGAGGTGCGGTTTTTCTTCTTAAAAAAAACAAAAAGCCCCGAAGAGAACGGTAGAACAATATAACAGAGCAGTTAAACACTTTAGATTACTGTTAGTTCAAAATACAGATTGCTTAATTATTGATGACGAAACTTATATAAAGGCTGTACCATGAGTTTGACAATGACGGCGTACGCTAACGAGTATCGAGTTTTCTATCTGTGCATCCCGCTCGTACTGGCAAAGTGCAATAGAGATTGCACAGATAGAAAACTCGATTCTCGTTAACGAAAAATTATAATGTCAAACTCGTGGTAGCCGTATTGATTTCAATTCGATACCAGGAAATCAATACTATTCTTCTCGCAACGTCCCGGGTCTGCATGAATCAGAAAAAGTAATTCCAGTGAAAAAAATCGCAATAAAAATCCTCGTGTGGCAAGCGATATGCCAGTGCGCCTATTAGGGCTTGCAATATGCGCCCGATTTTGCTATCCGGATATTTCGAATATTAAAAATCTTGATATCCGAATATCCGAATAAAACGAATACTTTCGAATATCTCTTTTGTCCCATCAAAATTGAATTCAATGATAATAATTATAATAAAAAGCGAGAAATGCGCCATGCGTTAAATATTGATGAATTTGGCAGCCAAAGCAAATAGTTTCCCTAAATTATGTGTAGCAGTTACTAGGAACCAGTAAGAAACGCCCATTTCGGTGCCATAATCGGGGGTATGATAAGAAAGATGATTCCTCCATTTCCTGCATTCTCGGGCATTGATAAACACACGTTACTTTTACAAGCATTACCTACTTCTCGCTCCACTTCAGCATTGTTACAAATATCATAAGAAATACAGCGAACTGGCAATTTCGGTTCTCAGTTTCCACCACACGGTCTCTAATTCATCACCAAGGAAAATCACCATCGCTTTTCCCAGACTTTTGTCATCAACTGACAAAAAACCCGATCGTCCGTTGTTATCGAATCATCCTCTGACATGTGAACTCCGCTCTACTGGCGTATTCCCATTTACCATGTTTAGATTTAAAAAAAGGGAAGTTAAAAGCAAAATAAAGGCATCAAAATTCAACTTTCTGGTTTCCGTTTCTTAAACTCTGTGTAAATCACAGTGTCACATCACATGTCACAATTATACAAGGGTAAATTACAAATCAATTTAGATCCCATTCTTTAATTGTCCCACTTCTTCTGGTACGTGTTTTAAACGTATTTTTGTTTATTACTTATATTATATAATCTCTTATAGCTTGAATGTCAACTGTCTTCTACCAAAAGTTTATCGAAAGATAAAGTTTTCTTCATCCCGTGGAAGTCGAAGGATTAAATTCTTTAAATACGATATCCTTCTTAGTGAACATGGTAATGATTTTTTTCATTAAATTAATAACTCATTGCGATATCAATGACCTAAATATTGTGTTATAAAGATCTAGAAGCTACTACTCTCACTTCCATTTGATCATCAATGTGCAACAAAAAACATACCTGAATCATCTAAAAAAACCGAAGTGTACGATTTGTAAATAGGTTAAGTAGTCTAAATAACCATCAATGAATTGTTTTTAAACGTGGCGGTTTATATTCGACTATTATAGCATTATATGTCCTTATGTCACTCCCATGACTAAGGGACATCTAACGACTCTTCACATGTTAAAATCCGTCAAGCTGCACAACTTAAGTTGTGAACGGTGCTAAAGAAATAGACAAACATACCTACACTAGATTTTTTGTAAAGTCCTTTTGTTGCGTATTAAGATAAGATATAAAAATTACAACATTTGAATATTGTATAGTGTCCCTATAATGAAACGACCGTTTAGCAGTTGACAAGGAACTAACTTTTTAATAAGGCACAGATTACATACGACAAGATACACAGTATACAAGAACTATAATAGATGGCGCTAGTAGTAGCAAATAGTTATTATTTTGATACATGTTGAATATAAATTACAACACCTCCACTTATCAAAATAAAGTAAGCGCCATACCATACAAAATTACAGGTATAAATTTACAATTTAACAACACCTAAGTTTTCCATAAATTTGTAGTGTTTAATACTACCTAGACCTTTGGTTAGTAAATCAGCTGGCATTTCATTTGTACTTAAATAACTAATCTCTATCTTTCCACTTTTAACTATTTCTCTAACAAAATGATGCTTAACATCAATGTGCTTTGATCGATTATGGCACTGATGGTTTGTAGCCATTTTCAATGCACTTTGATTATCACAATATAAGTTCATTTTTACTAAAGATCCAGTTAACTCATACAATAATTCTCTGAGATATATTGCTTCCCTACCTGCTTCAGAGAGCGCAACATATTCGGCCTCAGTGCTAGAGAGCGCTGTAACTCTCTGTTTTCTGCTCTGCCATGAAATAGCTGAGCCAGACATTGTAAAACAAAATCCAGTATAAGATTTCCTATCTAAGCTATCACTGGCCCAGTCAGCATCCACAAAACCTTGTAAGCTTTCTCCTTTACTACTAAACTTTAGGCAATACAGTTTAGTTTTCTTTAAATATTGAAGTACTCTTTTTGCGTAGGCCCAGTGTTCGACACTGTACCCAGTATTAAACTGACTTAGGTAGCTCACGGAGTAAGCTATATCAGGTCTTGTCATGACTGCTACATACATTAGAGACCCTATAAGTTTTTGATAACTAATTTCTGATGTACATTTTTCTGCCTTCGATACATTCAATTTGATCTCTATAGGAGTATAAATTGTTTTACAATCAGTCATATTAAATTTTTTCAACAACTCATCGATATATTTATGTTGGCTAACTGTGATTTCATGAGTGTTACGAATTTTCTTTACATTAATAGTGATTCCTAGGTATTCTTGAACCTCGCCTAAATCTTTTATTTCAAATTCAGAATTTAAAATACATTTTAACTTGTTTGTTTCTTCCTGACTATTAGAGAAAATTAGAAAATCATCCACATACAAAGCTATTATTACCTTAACATTTCCAATAATTTTGGTGAATACACATGGCTCTTGTGTGCAATTGTTAAAATTATTTTTACATAGTACATCCTTAACCCTCTCATACCAAGCTAAGGCTGATTGTTTTAACCCGTACACGGCCTTCTTGAGTTTGAGAACTTTCCCACTTGTTTCGGACACAAAACCTTCAGGCGCACACATGTAAATGTCCTCTTTCAGGTAGCCATTAAGGTAAGCAGTTTTAACGTCTAAGTGAGTGATATCTAGACCTAGTTTTACACTTATAGCAAACAATAGTCTTAGTGTGGAATGCCGCACCACTGGTGAGAAAGTAAGGTTATAGTCCAGTCCATATTTTTGGGTAAACCCCTTTGCAACTAGTCTTGCACGATATTGCACTTCACTATCATTTTTGAACTTTTTCTTTAACACCCCGGTGGGTGCATTGCACTATTGTAGCATCTCTCGGGGCATCAACAAGCTCGAACACTCCATTCTTCTCGAATGAATCCCACTCCTCATCCATTGCCTGCCTCCACTGAAGACTCTCAGGGCCGCTTAAAGCCTCCTTCACGGTGAGCTCAGGATCTGTGGTGGTGAGAAAGCTCATTGGATTGAACCAGTCAGGCTGCTGCATTCACATAACCCAAAAATCCGTTTGATTCTAAAATAGTTACTGTTTCCTAAGAACCTAAGATTATAAAGTATCATACACATTCAATTTCGTAGGTAATTGAGAAACGGCGTAATTTACTTGCTCTCTTATTTTTTCGTATAAGACTGAATTTAAACGTATTATTCATACAATGTTGATTTATTACTGCCTATTCAAGTATTGGAAATATTTGTTTTATCCGGATTTGCATTGATTCTAAATTCGGATATCAAATCGGGCAATTGCAAGCCCTAAGTGCGGCATGCGGAGTTCGCCCTTTGTAACCACTGGCACTGTCAAATACCTATATTAATAATTGATGATGGATCAACCGTCAATTAAAGTTAACTTTGACGTAATGAGAAAGTAATTTGAAGATTTTGAGATCAAAACTGAGATACAAAATAATAACTTTTACGTTACCAAAAAACAAACCTTATGGTCTGCGAGCCAGCAACAAATTTTTATTACCAAGTTTCTCTAGCGGGCGATAACTTGTAAGGTGCTCCAGAACCTTTAGTACCGTTTGGTAGCCAAAGTTTCGTAACCAGCTTCGGATTGGGAATAAAATCCCAACTCGTAACTGGCTTCAAATTGGGAATTTTAATTTACCGATTTGTAACCACGTTTGGCAGCTAGCTCCGAAACGGGAAAATGAATCCCGTGTTGTAAGTGGTTACAAAATGGGACTTTATAATTACCGATTTGTAACCACGTTTGGTAGCTAGCTCCGAAACGGGAAAATGAATCCCGTGTTGTAACTGGTTACAAAATGGGACTTAATCATTACCGATTTGTAACCACGTTTGGTAGCTAGCTTCGAAACGGGAAATAGAATCCCGTGTTGTAACTGGTTACAAAATGGGACTTTTCCATTACCGATTTGTAACCAGGTTTGGTAGCTAGCTTCGAAACGGGAAATAGAATCCCGTGTTGTAACTGGTTACAAAATGGGACTTTTCCATTACCGATTAGAAATCAGCTTCGAAACGGGAAGTAGAATCCCGTGTTGTAACTGGTTACAAAATGGGACTTTATCATTACCGATTTGTAATCGCAATTGTTAGCCAGCTTCAAAAGCGGAAAAAAGTCCCGTGTTGTAACCGGTTAAGTACAAAAAAGATTTTTCTTTTGTCGTTGAATGCTGAATATATTACTTACCTATTCGAATAATGCTGACCTCTGGTCAACTTTTTTTGTAAAAATACTGTATAAAATGTAAAGAAACATAACCTTTATTAATTAACATAACATATTATATAACAAAAATACAATTTTTGTAATTACTTAAAAACTACGTGGGCATGCAGGTATCGTTTTAACATCCTAATAGTGTCTACTCCTTTTGAACGCTTTACCTCACATGTCAAAATGTGGCTACCAGGCGGGAAACCATATTTCCCATTTGGAAGCCAGCTACCAAATCTGGCTACCAAACGGTACTAAAGGCTCCAGAAAGTTGTATCGTGTAACCCCGTGCTCGTCAGCTGAGGCCGCTGGTGGGATAACCGGCTACCTCCCAAACGAAGAATTTTTTTGTAATTTTTCACTTTTGATTGATTGATTATAATATCAAATAATAGCTAACTCAATACCTATCTTGAAGAACCCGCCAGCTGACTATAACGTGGTAGGTAACTGGTCAGCTGGTTACCAAGTGTGGTTATTGATGATGCGCCTGTTGGAAATATATCATCATAGCCATCATCGTCTAATAGCATCATCTGATAATTCTATACCTATTATGAGACCTTACAGACGATTCCAAACGTTTAGTGAATTTACAAACTCATCTGCTGTAAGAGTAAACCAGCAACCTCAAATTAAATACGTGCCAATTGAATTTCCCAGAAATGTAAACAATTTCGTGCTATTTGACACGTACCTCAAAAGTATCATAATCACATCAATTTGTAAAACATCGGGTGAGCGCAGAGTTGTTTCTAAAAGTTTCGTGTAACGTTTTATTTGATAAAGTTTACATAAAAGAATCATGTAATATGTTGAAGTGGTGGTCAGTATACATTGTTTGCACATTCTTATTGAACACAAGTATTTATTTATTTATTTTATAACATGTAGACTTAAATGTTAAGTGTCACTACTATTGTAGCTATTGATTTTACATTTTTTCTAAGTCTGATGTGAACAAAAAGTGTTGTTCTTATGTTTACTGTCAATCGTAATTCATCCTGTGTTTCTAATTCATCTGCATAACTACGGAACCCTAAATAGGGTCAGCCTAAGATTTATAACAGCATCATCTAATGTTTAATTGTGATACTAATACTATTTACGTCTGCATCAATGTGAATCAACAATTATTCAACAAGAACCAAGCATGAGCAACTAGCTACTTACATAGGAAGTAAAGTGAGATACAACTATTTTAATATTAGGTATGTATCAAAAGCCCATTTAGTATAAAATGTACATTTAGATGTCCAGGACAGTGTAATAGAAATCAAATGAAGACAAAAATTAAGACTTGCATGGTTACACGGTTACCACAAGACGGCGCGCAAGCTGTGTCGCGGCGAGATAGACTATATGTCTCTTTCTAAGCGTTATCATTAGAAAAAGACGGATAGTCTATCTCACCGCGACACAACTGCGCGTCGTCTTATGATAACCGTGCTCGTACGTGGTACCTGCCGGTAGTTGAGCAAATATCAAGCTTTTGGCTGTATCATTATGGAAGGAATGTACGACCGGTTTAGTTTTGACCGTTTGGCTCATCGTAGTACCTTAGAACAGGGCTTGGCCTGAAGAGTCCGCAGTAAACTCGGCCGAATTTCACCTTCCCATACAAACGTAGTTACGCTCTCATTTTAAAACTACGTGTTGGATTGTGGCGAAACTTTGCATATACATTGAGATGAGGTATATCTATGTCTGTAATTAGTTTATATGGTTCCAGTGTATAAAACAAACCGAATAAGTATAGCAAAAACAAGTTTTGTATGAAAAACTTAAATTCGCTGTATTTTTTTTACTACAGCATCTGAAGCTACATAAACTAATTACAGACATCGATATACCTCGTGTCATTGTATATGTAAGTTTGGTTACAATCCAACACGTAGTTTTAAAATGAGAGCGTAACTACGTTGGTTATGGTATGGAGAATAGAGCTTACTGCGGACTCTTAACGTTTGTATTCGATTAATTAGGTATTAAGCTGATGAATACGCAAGGGTTTCTTGGGGATTGCACTTATCTTGTACCAGTTTTTGCCTCATATTGGGCAGCATCTCAACAAAGAGTTGTTTGTGCATGTCAAAGGGATCACTAGAGATGTAACGAGGTGTCTTTGGAATTAAAGGAGTTGTGGCATATCACGGGACATTATTTAGTTTTAGGTACTTACAGACACGTGCTAATAATTTTCTGAAAAAAGCTTTAAACTTATACTTTTGACTATGTTTTGCCTAAAGGTGTGCTAGAATTAATTGTCACGAACTGTTTTACTAATAAGTGGGTAAGCCCGTGCGTTCGAGTATGCGAGATAAAATATAGCTGATGGTCATCCCAAAGTTCCACTTGGAGTAGTTTTTTTATCGGGTGAATAGTTCCGAAGATTACCCCCTACATACAAACTTAAAAAGCTACCTGCGCTGCGTCCTTCACTCAACTACACACTCACATCACAAACTTAACCTTTTTTAAAACACTAGCTGCCCGCGCGGCTTCGCCCGCAAATTGCAAAGAACGCAACCAATCCCGCGGAATAAAATTTAGCCTATAACCATCCAGACAGTTCATCCTTTATACGCAAGTGAAACATTTTTTCAAATCGGATAAAGTGGTAAGTAATTGTAATTTTTTGTTGCAATTTCTCCGCTACCTAAAGGTTGCCTGGAAGAGATCGGTCTTTACCGATAAGACCTCCTGTTGTTAACCTCTATTTTTAAGCTTTCATGTCTATTTGGTTCATGTTTTGAGGTGTGCAATAAAGAGTATTTGTATTGTATTGTGGTTCCAGAGATTGCCGATTACGCTTAGAGGTTAACCACTTTAGTCCGTTGTTTGGTTTAGTTTTCATAGACTAGTTAGCTAATAGTTAGCTAATAGAATTGTTTTGTCTAAAGTACGTGTATATTTAATAATATTTATGTATCGTTATATGTCATTTACTATGAATCCTTTATCAATGTTGCCGCAGATAGGAGCGCTCTCTTGTAAGGGTATCCACGGAAGATCAGCGTCAAGGTATTTACATGGTACCTTGTCATTAAGCTGAGTGGAGTCCTTTTCTCTGACGCTTTTGTTAGATTGTTAATCTAACAAAAATGTTCATTTTCCATGTGTTAGTCTAAGTAGCATCTTGAATAAATATTTTTTCTTTCTTTTCTTTCTTTCTTTCAAAGCTACAATCTCAGAGACTTTTCCTTTTTATAATATTAGTATAGAAGTATTAGATTAACACACTCGTGTGTTAATTCCTCACGCGGTAAAGTGCCGGTTTTGTTCAAGCTATGTGCATATTTTATTCACAAGACACAATGCTTTTTCTATTAACAAAATCATGACAAGAATGTTCGAGTCACGCCAGTTGTTTAAACATCTTATATTTTCATTATTCATGATTGTAGGTACCTACCTTCATATTGGTAATTATAGATACACCAACCGACAAGGTCATAGAAAAAAAACCGGTCAAGTGCGTGTCGGGAAACGTGCAGTGTAGGGTTCCGTAGTAGCCTGTCTGTGATCGTTACATTGACTCGAGCGCCCCAACTTAATGGTGCGGTTGCGTCGGCCGAATTTGTACGAAAGTTGGCCTTTCCAAGTACACATTAAGTTGGTCGACTAAGATATGCCTACTTAACCGTGATAGTTTTCCTTTTAAGCTACGATTTTTTCACATTCCCAATAGTAGCCATTGAGCCGCCAGGAGGGGACTTGTCTTTAACAAAAATGAGGGCTTTAAAGCCCAATATCACGTAAACGAATCACCGAGTTGAACAATGGTTTTTAGAAACCCTGATATTTTTTAACAAGCTATGTAACGATGCCTCACACCTGGGTTTAAAGAGAAAAAAATAAACATTGACTTTACATAGGTGTATAGGGGAGGTACCCTATATTTATTTTTTATTTTTTATTTGGGTTAAGCCGCAGACGGACATGGCGACACTATAAGGGTTCCTTGTTGACTACGGAACCCTAAAAAAGGGATGCTAGCTAGCGTGTCGGTAGATATTTAAGCACTTAGTTTATTTACAATACGTAGGTAATTATATGATTACACACAATTAATATCTACCAAGATACCTATGGTAGATATTTTTAGTTATAATAGGAAAGATGATGAGTCTGTCATGTCATGTTATTACCCACGTTTGCGAATAGTACGGTAGTCAGGTAGGTATGGCTATATATTAGGTTTAAGACACATACCTGAAGGTTTATGCATGGCATGGTTTAAACAGACAAAGTACTATGATATGATATCGAAATTGTGCCAAATAAACCTTCATTACCTAACTTTACTTTATGAAACGAAATAATTAGAAACGCTATGGAACTCAATGAATAACTTTCGTGTTGTATTAGGAACGCACACTTAATTTGACAGTAAGTCCATAATGTTCCAACAGGATTTTTCCTTACACGTAAATAAAATATCCAAATAACAGAAGGCTTAGTACATCTCCATCTACCGGATTTGCGACAAGGCCGACACGGTCCGAGCTTGTTCTAACCAAATCGTCGATGTAGCTTCGCTACTCGCCACTAGATGGCAGTTATGACAAAAAAGCATTGGGATAAAATTAAACTAAGTTAACATAATAAATATCTGAAACACATCGTTAATGGTACTCAATAAGATAAAAAAAGCACGTAGAATGTTTTGTTTTCATTGATTGGATTGTATTTTGACTAATATATATGTCATACATAATAGAAAAATATAAAGGGCTATTATGTACACTTTATTATTGTAAGGATACAGTATAATACAAAAAATCTTTATTGCTTACCAGACATAACACATATACTTAACAGAAAAATAGAGGTAAATTTAACATAAACAATGGTAGAAAACAGGGGGTCTTATCGCTAAAAAGCGATCTCTTCCAGACAATCTTTGGGTAGTGGAGACAATGCAAAAAATGATATGATTGAGTAGGTTAGGTATGGAAATACGAGTTTTTTCCATTTTAATTACCTATCTATAGTTCAATGCGGCCGGGTGTCGAAAATATAATTCATACACCTACTCCTTTCCAATATTATCTGGGAACTGATTTTACCCCCTTGTAATAACCACTAATACCTACCACTTGTCTATTGAATGAATAGATTGGGTTTTATATACTAAGTCTGTTACCCCCCCAAAGAATAGCCGTTTTACCCCCACGGGGGTCATTACCCCGGAACCAATGACAAAAAGTCAAACAAATAAACGGGGCAGTTAGCCAGTTCTTCGCGCAAAATAGGTCATAGCAGAAATACTCCACTTAGCTGCAATGAAACAAATTACTGGCGTTGAGTAACTAATATCGTTATTTGTACCCGAGTTACACGACGACGTTGCAGTGTACAGGGTACGTTTTTATCATTATGGGATAGGGTGAAAAAGTGTATAACATATTTTTGACAACTGCTAGTGCTATTTGAGTGTATAATAAACAAAATTTTACCCGCGACTTCAATTATGTTTACGTCACACCTGGCCATAATGCGAGTTTTACTGCACGCTGCGCGTACGGTAAAACTCGCGTTGTGGCCAGGTGAAGACGTAAAATTGTGTACTTACCACGGGCGGTAATTCGTAAAGCCCCAGATCGCATATTTATGGCCCTCACCTTCGGTTCGGGCCACAAACACCTGCGATCTAAGCCATTCACGAATTCACCGCCCTAGGTACGTAATGTAATTATATGTCGTCGCATCGGTGGTAATCAAGCGTACGATCCGCCTTATGGTAAGCGGTTACCGTAGCCTATGGACGCTTGCATTGCAACTCCAGGGTTGTCACATGCGAATTGCCTACCCTTAACAAACCCATACCAACCCCCACACAATTTCTACAATTGATAGAAGCACTGAAAACGTAACCCTGAACTTGGCAGTGTTTAAGTGCACATTTAGGTCATTTTTTTCTAAAATGGTTTTTTCTGTTTATTTTGCCACGTTAAGGGTTATTCTCTGGCTACCCCTGTTGAGAATGCAACCGTGATTGTTGTTTTGACGCAAATCTCGCAAGTTCTCGCGAGAACTGTCTGCCGCTGCGCCCGCGCACCCTCGCTTATCTGCCTCAAGTGGTGCCCAGCAAATCTGCTGCCGGCTCAATATAAATTTATTACACACCCGACATTGTCACGTGCACTCGTCTCCGCCCAGATAAAATCTTGAGAAATTTTTCCTTTAAGCCTATTCTCTGTTGTGTTAAATTCGGAATCTGTGCGTGATATCGATAAGCTAAAAAAAAATATAGTGATAAATTTGAGTGTTCAGTGTGCCGTGGATTTCGTTTAAAGTGTTTTGCTTTTTGGTAAGCGAGTTTAATAGATAAGATGGCTTTAGGATAGAGGCGATTATTTATTTATAATTGGTAGAGCGATTTATCTTTACTTAAAATGTCAAATTCCCAGTGTCGAACAATGTTATTTTATCAGCATCTTTATCTATAATGCTTTAATAAATAGCCATCTAAAGATGAGACTAATTTCATATAAATCATCAATAAAATTTGCAAATGCGTTAGGTGGACTAACGTTAGGTATCTACAATATTCTTCGTGGATATCAAATAAGCATGATAAATTAACAATTTTTTTTTAATGTATTTATTTAAAGTTTATCATGATTTAATTCCGTGTCCGATTATTGTAGGACTATGTGTCATTTTACTAATACATTTGTAATTATTTTTTAATGCACTGAACAACAAATGTAATAAGATGTTGTTGTAAAGAATTGCGTTTGTACACAATAGTTCAATAGCACACTACACACTACAAACTTTGAGATACTCAATTTGTTTAAAACATTGTATACAAGTAAAAGCGATTATTTTCTATTGTAGGTGATAATGATAATTAACGTTATATACTAGGAATACCGAAACTCATACACACGCTTATACTATGTTTTAAAGTTTCCCAGCTACAGTCCAGCTTAGTTCGACTATTTTGTGTTGTATCTGCAACCGGAGATTTAGATCTTGCTCTAGAAGTTTTCCAACTACAAGATAAAGCATACGAATTGACTTATGAACTATTCCTATCCATTTTTTTATATAGCAGAATAAAACCTTCTAATGACGCTGAAACAAAATAATTGCACAACGATAATACATTTAATTTAAAATACCGAATAATTGCATCAAATGACTGAATATAAGTTTCAAAAAATGCCAACAGAAGCCAATCGTTATTTATTACTAATTCCTTTTCTATCCAAAGGGTAACGACCCTGGTTACATCGATTAGATACCATTTATCATTTAAATATTTGTTATACTTATTTAATTAATGACGATTGCAGGCAACCGTGATTTATTGGACGAGTTATATGTCATACTTGGATTTGTGTTATGCGTCGATATCGTTAACTTCTAATAAACGCCATAATATAAATACGCTAATTATACATTCGTAATGACAATCATAATTAACCTTTATCATAATTATCTAATCTATCGGCCATTTTTTATTATAGGAAGGAAACAACACACACAGAATCATTTCAATCTAATTTCTGAAACGATGACATCTTTTCACCAAATAATATATTCAGGAATGTTATCTTAATTTTTTTTTACAAAAAATACTCTGTCATTTATAACACACCTCTAGTTTTCTCGAGAAAGCCCCCAATGGTCGACCATTAGGAGCAATACACAAGACTTCAGTCTGCAGCAAACGAACAAAACGATGGTACTCATTCACTTGTTAATTCATATAGTATATATCGGTATCACGAGGTTTCAATTACAGTTCACTTGCTAAACGAACCGGCGCATGCGTCACTGTTCGTCTGTATTTTCTATATTATACATCTGATACTTTACTGCAGTCTTATTCTTCTTTCATCTCTCGTTGCATGACTTAACTGTAATATATATTGTTATTATTATTTATAATGATAATAATAAATCAGCCTATACACGTCGCACTGCTGGGCCTCCTCTCGTGGATAATATATGTTAAAATACTAAAATATATGTTTAAGGGCTCTTACGCTACTAGTTGGCAGAGTCCATACAGACAGCTACACTATACCTAAATACATATATAGGTATTGTATCGGTTCCGAAAAAAACTACATCATTTCTTGAAATTAAGATTTATGCTATAGTTCCTGTGGAATGGAATCGTGCACCGAGACAACCTAACTATTGTTTAACAGTGCCGTTTTAAGAATATTTTGACTTGCATTTTTTTATTATAATGCCTCACTGCTGGACAAAGGCCACTCGATTTTTATTCATCCCCATTCATAACCATTATTTAATTAGTTTTGAAAGTACCTATTTAAAGCTACTGGCCAGAATTTTTCGCTGGTTCTGGTCAGGCTACAACCGGCCTCGGCATAACTATTATCCTAGGATCTAGTCCTGTCATTAGATACTTATGATACATAAACTGGTTAATTAATCAGTCTTTGTGACAGCCATGTTATGACAAGATTATCATCATCAATCATCATCGTCATCCAGCAGAAAGACGTTCTCCCCCAAAGAGTGCCACAATGACCGGTCCCGCGCCCCCTGCATTTATCTGACTCCAGCTTCCTTTACCAGGTCATCAGTCCACTTGCGCCTGCCGGTACGTGGTCGCCACTCGAGAACATTTCCTCCGCAATCACTGCAATTTTACAAACTCATAACCAATCAACCAATAAATTGTGCACATTATAAAGACACGATTGCCCTTTGTTTTCTAAAATTACGATTAACTGAAATCATCGTATAAATAAAGGATCTAATAAACTCGTTTATGCTCTCAGTAAGGTTAATCATTGATTGTTCTAACAACAACAGCCCTGACCCAATAGTAAGCACAGCTATTTGTAGGTTGCGTTGTTGATATCACGTTAATTCAATACATTTCAAGTATTTCAAATACAACTATAAGCTCATTAATCTACAAAAAAAATTGCACGGCGAGCGGCTTGTCTAAGAGGCTGTTAGCAGTAATTGGTGTCCAATAACATATATACTTACGTAGAATAATATGCTTTTGAATACCTTTGTTAGGCGAGGAGTAGACACGGATACGTAGAACATGCGCGCCAGAGCTTTGCTCTGTGAGGCCACTTTAATATAGTTTGTTCTAGTTTAGATGACGAAAAGTACTTAAGGATTTTACAACTTCTTTTGTTGCCAAATATTGGAAGGATAATATAGCAAAGAGACGCCATAAAGCTTCACAATCACTTTTGCATATAAGCTACCGTATGTTGTGTTGTTTATGCGTACTTGTTTTACAAACCTACTTGAAAATGTGGAATTAAACAATAGATGTCGGTAACGGCTGGTTTTAATGATAAATGATCATTTAAACTGTAATTAAATATAACTATGTTGGCTCAGTGATCCATAAAAAGAGTCTTGCTTCTAAAACAAGAGCACGCCACTTATCCCAATTCTGTGGCAGGAACGGCTGATAACTAGAAGAAAACAATTTTTCAAAAAATCCTAGTGGGATCGATATTTTTTCCTCACAAACCCCCCGTATTGTAAATCTCATCGAAATAGTTCAAATTTTCGAATATTTATTTAGATTATATTACTTATACAAATGTCGTTCCTTTAATGTTTAATAGTAGGATAGGCATGCCGTTGGCAAACCAACAAACAAGCTTCAATACAAAAACAAACATTATCAAAAAAAAAACACTGATATTGGAATAAAGGTTATTTTGTTTTATTTAGTATAGTATAAACAATCAAGATTATGAACGTCTAAAGATGTAAAGCGTAGCATTTTTTGTAATTCTCAAACTTCAAAGTGACGCATAAGAGTTTTATATCCTTTTTTTTTACAAAACTGTGTGTTACCTCACCTTTAACAGTGTTGTTTGCCAATGTCCCAAAATAACATACGATTTTCATGTCACTCAAATTGAAGTCTTCGGACTGATTACATGCTGTCAAGAATAAGTTTAAGATCCGTGTTTGTTAATTTCGTACATTGTAAAGGTTGGTTCAATGTAAAAATCAGTTAAGTTGTACCGTTGAGTAATTTTCCTTAAACATAAAATTAATAAAACCTTTAAAGTGACTGGCGTTTTATGTTCTCAGCTTACTCCTTATTCAATATAGATTAAGTACAATCGATTACCTGTGAAAACAATAATAATTATACTTAGCTCACGCACAAGCTACAGTTTACAACAGTAGCTTTTCGTTGAAGGAAAACATCGTGAGGAAGCCGGTCTGATCCCAAACATGGTCTTGTTTTCCGTCTGGGTGGGAAGGTCAGATGGCAGTCGCTTCCAGTTTTATGCTCTACCTTTAGGTGCCACAGCAGCGCGCGGGATCCTTTTAGGTGCAACCGGCCGGCAAAACGCTAGGAGGATTATAGAGAGATAGCTTCCATAATGGAGTCAGTGTCTGCAAACTACAAATCACGCCAACCAACAACCGCTTCATTTGGGCCTGTATTCCATCCACAATCAGAGAAAGGGATAATCATTTCCCCACTTTGAAACCTCTATAATTATGATGTTTAAAGACGTACATGAAAGCGGTGATACCTATGCGCCTGCTAAAATTTTGCGGATGAAGCCGGCATGATTAGCAAGTAGTGTTACAAAAAAGTGGCCAATTTGAAAAAAAAAACCGGCCAAGTGCGAGTCGAACTCGCGCACGAAGGGTTTCGTACCATTATCTATAAAAACAAGGAAAAAGTCATGTCTGTTGTATGGGAGCCCCACTCCGACTCGCACTTGGCCGGTTTTTTAGTATTTGTAGTTATAGCGGCAACAGAAATACATCATCTGTGAAAATTTCAACTGTCTAGCTATCGCGGTTCTTGAGATACAGCCTGGTGACAGACAGACGGACGGACAGACAGCGAAGTCTTAGTAATAGAGTCCCGTTTTTACCCTTTGGGTACGGAACCCTAAAAACGCATGCCATCCAAACCATCATCATCACCATATGATGCCGAAAGACGTCCACTGCCGGACATAGGCCTCCCCCAATCCCACAATGGCCGCTCCTGCGCCACCCGTATCCAGCGGACTCCTATGCTATAGGTACTATGCGTTTAACACGCTATGCGTAATGGGTACTTATAACTGACACCTTATTACATAGGTAAAATGATTGCTATATATGGTGAAAAATATGCTTGTGACACGACTCGCATGCCAGACTCTAGGATATGTACCTAAATGCAATGGGAACACACGAACATTCCGAAGAGTCATTTGTCCGAAAGCATAATTATTCCGAAATTTCAAAATTCCGAACCCCTTTACCGCTTAACTAAAATTTGGACGCAGATTATTTAATGAAATACATAAATAGGTTAGGTAAGGTTAGTATTATATCATCTTCTGCTTATTTAAGAGCTATAGGTAAGCTCTTGTCGGTGTAGCTCAAAGTAGGCCCTCCATTTACTCCGATCCCAGCACGGCTATCACGAGAGATAAGAGAGAGACGGACAGTGCGAGAAAAATCGAGAAAGCTCGCGCGCCGTCTCGTGATAGCCGTGGTGGCAACCTCTTTCACATCGACATGACACACGACCTAACATCAACTCTTTTTTGAGCTGCTCTATGTATTACCTAATATTATGAAAGATTAAAAAAAATATCTGCGGAACATGGTTTTCGGAATAATGAAATTCGGAATAAACATGCTTTCGGACAAATGACTTCGGAGTTATGTAGTGTATAGTGTACCCAAATGCAATACAGGGTGAAATTGCAAGCGTACGTACATCGTGCTCCTCCGTTGCCATAAAACAGAAGAGAAAGCTCATAAACTGTGGGACGTAACTCTTTAGCAATTAGTTGCTTAATTTAAAGATCACGAGTTAAATGTTAACTTCAGGAGTTATTAAAATTTTACTGAAATTCTTCGTTAACAGCGCAGCCGTTAAATCATGATTAAACTTTTTACATTGTGCGGTGTTTAAAAAGCAATTAACTTCACCCATTTTCATAATTTTTTTGACATTTGTTCCTTAGTTATGAGTAAAACTGTCATTCGTCTGTCATGGCTTTTTGTTGACTGGATTTAAACCTGACCAACAGTTTTTGGTTATTTTTAAGAGCATGCCACCTCGTTGAAAACCAGTTGAGCTGATAACTGACAGGCTATACCCCAGTAAAGGAGTCTTTTGGTATTTAAACCACGAGAATAAAAATAACTTATTTGCCAATAATTCGATTATGTAGGTCGTCGAGGCATACAAATAGGAAATAGATTAACAGATTAAACGGTCGTTCCCAAATTATCTTAATATTTTATTTATTTACGAAGTCAGTATACTAAATACATGCACATAACGTGTACTCTTCACGTTGGGGGTACCTTCTACAAGGGAGTTGACAAATTTCGCTATCTTGGTTGCACCGTAACCGACACTAATACCAGAGAGGAGGAGATAAACATCCGCATCCAAAACACCCTGCGATGCAGTGCAGCCCTCCACAAGGTGTTGGTGTCCAGGCTTCTCAGCAGGAATACAAAGTTAAGGATCTATAAAACTGTCATAAGACCCATCCTTATGTATGGTTGTGAGGCGTGGACACTAGCACAAAAAGAGGAACGTCAACTCCTTGTAGCGGAAAGGAAGGTCTTGCGTAAGATCCTGGGACCTATCAAGAGAGACGACGGCACGTGGAGGATTCGCAAAAACATAGAGATCCAGGACTTGTGATCGAACCCAACATCATCGGCGTAACCAAATCACACAGACTTCGCTGGTTCAGTCACCTACCCCGAATGGGAGAGGATCGTGCTGCCAAGAGAGCGTACGTGGGACGACCGACTGGTCGCCGCCCGGTTGGGCGACCCAGGTACCGCTGGGAGGACAGTGTGCAGGCAGATCTGCGACATCTTCAAGTCGGCAACTGGCAAGAAGTTGCGCACGATCGGGACAGATGGTGTGCTCTCGTTTCGGAGGCCAAGACCCTCTTTGGGTCCCTGAGCCAAATTAGTTAGTTAGTAGTTAGTTAGTTGTACTATGCGACGTCGGATACAATTTCAAAATGCCATAGATGGCGTTACGATAAGTTGTTACGATAAGTTGTAGTACAAGATGCTCAGTTACAATAAAATAAAAATGGCGGTAGGCATAGTTTCTATGCGGGACGCCTCACGACTGATGCAAATTCGCTGTGTAGTATTTGCATGTTTTATAATTATAATGCTATAGAACACTTCATTAATAAGATATTGTTTGTTTAGGAAAAAACACATCCTACTATCCTAGGTACTAATATTATAAATGCGAAAGTTTAGATGTTTGAATGTTTGTTACTCAATCACGCTTAAACGGCTGAACCGATTTGAATGAAATTTTGCACGAAGATAGTTTATAGCCTGGATTAAAATATAGGATAGTTTTTATCCCGGGTCCACGCGGACGAAGTCGCGGGCGGAAGCTAGTAATATTATAAATGCGAAAGTTTAGATGTTTGTTACTCAATCACGCTTAAACGGCTGAACCGATTTGAATGAAATTTTGCACGAAGATAGTTTATAGCCTGGATTAATATATAGGATATTTTTTATCCCGGGTCCACGCGGACGAAGTCGCGGGCGGAAGCTAGTGATTAATAAAGATTCTCTTCATACCATCAAGAACCACAGCGCAGGTTTCGTCGTTCCACAGATAAAGGATCCACCACAGCCCCCCTATTCTGTAACTTGTTTTAAGCTCACCTCAACGCTCACCCACAAATATATGTTGACACCGCGATGCGTAGTAACTAAGCGTCGGTAGAGGTCTAGTTTCATGACGGGTGACCGGCGGGGTGAGCCGCATAAGCGCTTAGCGAATAACAGCCCTGCCCTCCTATTCTGTAACTTGTTTTAAGCTCACCTCAACGCTCACCCACAAATATATCTTGACACCGCAATGCGTCGTAACCAAGCGTAGGTAGAGGTCTAGTTTCGTGACGGGCGACCGGCGGGGTGAGCCGCTTTAACGCTTAGCGAATAACATAACCTGGTTTCGTCAGTACACAACGGGAACACACAAAAATTCCGAAGATTCATTTGTCCGAAAGCATAATTATTCCGAAATATCAAAATTCCGAACGCCATTTACCGCTTAACGAAAACTTGGACGCAGATTATTAAATGAAATACATAAATAGGTTAGGTTAGGTTAGTATTATATCCCGAAAGATCAAAAAAAATCAGCGGAACGTGGTTTTCGGAATTATGAAATTCGGAAAAAATATGCTTTCGGACAAATGACTCTTCGGAGTTATGTAGTGTACCCGAACATAACATACAAACACTTCATGATTTAAAAGAGTGTTATGTCATGATGTCTTGAATTATTTATTTCCTATCTTAGATTTAAGTATTGTAATGTTTTCAGACACAATCTATATTGTACTTGAATAAATAAATTGAACTTGAACTGCTGCTGTCTTAACATTGGAAATCAATATTTACATTTAGGCACATGTTATTTGCCCGGGTCAACTACCGTTTTGATTGGACTATCGCACTTCGGTGCTTATCAGTAATTTAATTGATCATAACTCACCTGCGGTGATAAAAAACGTTAAAACAAGTGTAGTAAATGCCTCACAGAATTGTGGCGTAAGGGCCAGGTGTCGGTCAATTTAGATGCAAGTATATTAAGTATATACTTTTAAAAGTGAATGATAACGTTAAGTAAGTACAGTCAGCAGCAAAAGTACCCAGCGGGCCAAATGCTCAAATAGACCTACACTCGTCTCTAATTCCAAGCGTATAAGAACTGTGTAATCGATTCTATTTGGCACTACTTTGACACAACCTAATATCGAATGTAATGATCAAAATAGGTATCAAATTGAGATAGACAATATACGACAGATCTTATTAAAAATTAATATCACATGACTGTTACATCGCTCAATGTCAATATTATCGTACATCGAATATAAGTCATGTGCAGTATTATTTATACAATCACGTTTCGCGACTGGTTTCTTTGGGATTGGGACACTGAAATACAAAAGGATTAGTGTCCGTGCCTTGTTTGAAGGCTTAGATATTTTCCGAACGACTAAGATTAATGATTTACCTACACGTATTCCTTAGCTTCAATTTTTTTTCTCAACTGAACATTAGCAGCGATTCAGTCAGTGAGGATTTCTGCGAGCGTAGCAAGGCATGGTAGCCATTTTATCACTTATCGTTGTCGACAAGACATCCGTCAGTCTTGCACTCGCATACTTGTCGAACGTGACTGATGTCTTCCACAGCGATAAGTGATATAACAACATCTTAGAAAAGTTGAAAAACCCCCGAAATTTTCATTTCAAAGTCCAATATCTCAAAAACGGCTGAACAGGTTTTCATGAAACATGGCCAAGAACACTCGGAATAAAATTATCTATGACACAAAAAAAAACTAAACGAAAATCGGTTCATCCGTTTGGGAGCTACGATACTCGTACCACAGACAGACACGTTAAACTTATAACACCCCTCTCTGCGTCGGGGGTTAAAAATGGCGACCATGCTAGATAATTTAAACTTCAATTAATAATGTTGTAAATAGTCTAGAGCTTGCTCTATCTTACTTAACACATATCTGTGTAGCTCGTAAAGACTTGTGCTTAACTGAGCAATGGCGAGACGAAGTCAAGATACTGATTACTGATTTATTGAAGTGAAAACTTCTTTAGCGGCGCTGTGCACTTTTTGGGATGGGGAAAAATTGTTAAACTCGCTCAGATTTTTGTGACGTTAGATGCGTAAGTTGAGATCTCACCTAAGGAGGTTACGTGACCGTAGAATGGTGAGAGATTCGGGACGAAGCTTGGGGGCGGGGGGATTAGGGGGAGCTTTTTTTTCCAAATTAAAATTATTCAAGTTTTCACTTCTGCCGGCACTCCCGGAGTGCAACCCGGTCTTTTTTTGGAAATCCACACCGCGGGGGACGAAGGAGAATTGACACAGTCCGATTAGTCCAACACACACGCAGAGCCGCAGGTACAACTAGTTTTACATACATTGCTTTATGTATGTCTCATTGGGAGTCCATTGAGAAATGATAAAAGGATGAAGTAACGAGAAACATCTGTGAGAAAACAAGGCTAGCCACAATCGTCAAGCTGATAACAAGATAACAGATCGATGACCCTGGATAAACTACTAATCTACCAATACATACGTACAGTACAATATAGAATGAGTCAGTCAAACAAAAAAAGAATCGTTTTGTGGTGCGATGTAATGTGATATTAATGTAATGTAAGTTTTAATAAAATAAAAAAAGGTTTTTCCTGACAAAGTTTTAATGTGAGTAATTGGCATAAAATTTAATTTCATCGCGCCTAGGGAATAGGTGTTTGTCGATATTGCATAATATATACGATATAAAATCAATTGAAAAAGCTGGTTTCCGTCTCTTTTAGGGTCCAAGTGGGTTAAAATGCTAGGATAAGAAGGTGATAATAAAATCAAAAGAGAATTTTACAGTCATAGTAAAGAAACATAAGCGGACCCTTGCAAAGGTTGCAGAGAGTAAAGAAACTGATGCCCCGCCTTATGAAAATTTTACAATAATTAAGTTCCGAGTTAAGATCAATCAAAAATAGTTTTCAAGTCCACAAAGTGTCAGAAATCCTTTATATTTTTTTATTGTGTTATCTAATTAAATTACCTGTACCTATATTACACAAAAAATTGGTGTATCATATAAAAAATAAATATTACAATTAATATAGTGTAAATTTTGTTGCGTCGTAAAAAGTTGAAATTTACAGTGAATTAATTATGCAACAATAAATTATTCTAAGTGCCGCTCAGAAACTCGCCTAGATAACGATCGGAGCTTAAAAATGGATTCATGGAGACTCGTTTGCGAATAATATAATGTTGCAGTAATACAGTAATAACAGCCGCAGTTTCCTTAGTAAACACAGTCTAAAGGCGAACTGGCGAATCGCCCGCGCGATTTGATAAAAAGGTGATTTTTGGGAATTTTGAGGGCCTAGATACTCACTTGCTTATCGCAACCACAGTTGCCAATTTCTCGCACCCCTAAACTGATTGTGGCGACTGTGGCTGCCAAAAGAAGAACCCATACTTCTTTTGGCAGCCACAGTTGCTTTGATAAAAAAAGAAACAATTTAGGCTACCTTTTTTAACATCCGAAATCAATTGAGCGGCTAAGGCTCTGAAGTCTGAAAGTAAGCGACCAAAAAAATCTGAAACTTTGATTATGAATAATTTAACTGTTTGATTTTTTTTTGAACATACTGTGTCAAAAAATTATCTAATGAGGCTGTGTTTACTTAAAACTTGCTATGGTTTCTAAACTATAAGGGATAAATATATATTGACAGCCCTTTCGGAAAAATAATAAAATAAACTAATATCCTAAAACAAAATTAATTGTTCGCTTCTTTGAAATGAACATTATCAAAAGCTGATTTTTTTATATGGAAAAATGACAGTTGCATTGTCCTAACGCGGGTTCGTAACGTTATGTGCATGACTACCCCTTTAGGCACTTGTCCCACCGCCGGCGAGTAGCGAGTACACTCATAGTAATTCCTACTCGCTTTTACTCGCTTGAGCGAGTAGCACGTAGTAAACCGCCGGCGAGTAAGCGAGTGTTAACACACGCAGGGGGACAAGTGCCTTATGCTCACAAAATTTCACGATAATCGGTTGAGAAATGCGACCTGTAGAGTAGAACAGGACATACAAATGATTTTCGGCCCAAGCTGAAACGCGGAACATCGTTAGCTTCGCTTCGCTCACTATTAATTGAACGAGCGAGACAAATTTTTAACGGCAACATTCGCCTTAAGTTCTAACACTTCAAACTCAGTGACTTTGCGTGGTACAAAAGTAGTTAATGCATTTATCATTAGTATGGCGAACGTATGGGTGACGTTCGCGGTAAATGGGCATGATTAGTGGCCATAGAATTAATAATGTGGCTCATAAAGAATTATACAATCTCTTGTTGGTTTTAATGAACAGGACCAAATGAGGACCGATATTTAATGTTATTATTACGCGTACATTAATCATTTGATTCGTAACTTTGGTGTTTTTAATAAAGTATTGTATTGTACACCATATCAGCCGAAAGTCGTCCACTGCTGGACATAGGCCTCCCCCAGAGAGTGCCACATTGCCACAATGACCGGTCCTGATGCGCCACCTGCATCCAGAGGAATCCCGCGACCTTTACCATATTTTATCATGCTTAGTAAAAGAAAAGCAAAATAGTAGCTATGACTTTATTAACGCAATAGGTTCTGCACCTACTAGGTATGTACTCATTTTTATATTTCATGTCTCTACTACCCAAAGGTCGTCTGGAACTCTGGAAGAGATTTCTTTATGGATAAGAATGCCTGCTGGGTCTCCCTCTATATTTGTTTATTCTTAAGTTTTTTTAATTTTATTTATCAGAAGAGTCCAATAAAGAGTATTAAATAAATATGTAAATAAATATTGGGAGACTGTCTGTCTTACACAAATCGAACTAGCCCCATAGTAGGCTCAATAAGGCTTGTGTTATAGCCGTTATAAGTTCGTACTTATGACGACGATATATTTAAGAGATATAAATACTTACATTCAAAGAAAACATCCCAGACTCGGAAACATATGCATGCCCATCACACAAATATTTGCTCTTACCAGCATTCGAACCCAGGACCTTCAGCTACGTAGGCAGCGTCACTACCCACTAGGCCAACCGGTCGTCAAATTCTATTTTATTTATGACAACAATGCATGACTATTCTTTTCGTGGATCTCTAACACTACCATACAATTAAGTTTTCATATCATACCTACTATCTGTTAGCATATCATTATCACTGAGGTAAGTTATCCTAGGTGATGTCATTGACAGAAGTGACGCGATGTCACAATGAGAAACACGTTATTTAGTCTGCTAATCTGTGCAAAATAGTATTTAAAACGTTATCTGGTTATCTTAATTCTCAGTGTTCATTTTTATATATCGTCCTTTTTATTACGAAGCATTGCTATTTATATCGCCACTATTTATTTAACTTGAGCAATAGAGTCGTTATTTTGTTCTTATATCACCGTTATTTATTATTATTACCTTTGCTAACATATATTCATTTCACCGCCGTAAATCCATTTTATTTGTCACATTTATTAATGATCCATCATTAAAGGTACCCATTAAATTACTTTATTTAGGACTGGTATCTCGACCAGTTCTAAAATAGGCACCATAACTCTCTCCAGTGCCCGGGCGTACCTATAGAACAGCATTTTAATACGCATTTTATACACTACTTACACATAAAGTGACGATGTTATTAACGTATTGATTAAATGATGAATTATTTTTTAACTACTTAATTTAAGTTCAATTTGCGATAAGTATAGACATTATATTTGGGTCAATTTTCAAACGAGCTGTTTTTGCTGTCCCACGGCTATAATTTCAAGTCAGTTTAACATGGAGTATTGATACATGTATATTTGTATTCCGTGTATTATATTTTACTTAAAATATATATAACAATACCTTAAATATTAATAGATTCTGAAAAAAAAATTGTAGATATCGTAAAACGGCGAAATCTACCGCTTTTTCGCGTGTCCCACTTGCGGTTTTGCTCAAACAAAAATTCATAACTATAGATTTCGGCAACGTGTAAATAAACAACTTGTACTGTTATAAAGAAGATTTATTAGCGTATTCATTAAAGTATCTTGCAAAATTAATGCGCGAATAATTAAAACCAGTGAAGTGTTTTAGTAGTTGTCCCACGCGCGACCCATTTATTAGGACTCAAGCTCAAAACCCTTAAAATCTGGTTTTCTATTGTCCCACCCCTACATTTACTTTACGATACGATAGATAGGTTAGTTGGGCTTCAACCACCAACGGGAAGGGAGGGAGCGCCAGTATTTTTGACGGAGGAAACAGGTTTTCTTTATACGAAGTATTTTGGTACGGCTATGACGACATTTGTATGGGCGTTTATTTATTAATATACGATTGAAATAAAAATGTGTCTTTCATAACAAAGGTTAGCAATATGGGGTAAGAGTTTCGTGTTTAACTAATTAGTGAATTCAATTAATAGTGTACGAAGGACAGCCAAAAAACATCCATGTTGACATTTGTATGGCGACATTTGTACGGCTTTTTTGGCCGTACAAATGTCGAACGTGGCATACAAATGTCGATTTAAAACAAAATGTAAGTAAAGCACGAAATTAATGGAAATTGGAAAGGATTAAACTGGCCTCGATTTAGGCACTGGTTCCGTGACACATTTGTTGTTTGCTACCTTACCTACTTACTACTTTTTAGGGTTCCGTACCCAAAGGGTAAAAACTACGGGACCCTATTACTAAGATTCCGCTATCCGTCCGTCTGTTCGTGTGTTTGTCTGTCTGTCCGTCTGTCACCAGGCTGTATCTCATGAACCGTGATAGTTAGACTGTTGACATTGTCACAGATGATGTATTTCTGTTACCGCTATAACAACAAATACTACAAAAACAGAATAAAATAAATATTTAAGGGCTCCCATACAACAAACGTGATTTTTTGCCGTTTTTGTAGATAATGGTACGAAACCCTTCGTGCGCGAGTCCGACTTGCACTTAGCCGGTTCTTTGCTGTCATTTTGCTACCTTCTCTTAGGCAGAATGAAATAATCTGTTTTCTAAGTGATTTTTAATATTTTGGAATATAACCACAATAAGTAATAGTACAAATATAACGATCATCATAAACCATAAACCGGAGATACTATATCGAAATAGTGAGTTTTTTAGTATGGTACAAATATTTAAAGTTTTTCAACAATTGTATGGCAAAATCGACATTTTGATGGCACTCACCGACATTTGTATGCCGCTATCGACATTTGTATGGCAGAATCGACATTTGTATGGCGCTGACGACATTGGTATGGCACGGTGTTTTTAAAGCGTCAATATCTAGCTAACCATTAGAAGCAGAGAGGTGCCTCGTGCACCATATTTTTTCTTTTTAAATGCCCTACCTCACGTTGTCGGTACGAATTTGATATTCCAAAAAAATGAAAAAACCATACAAATGTCGAAAAACGGCCTCTTCAAAAATTTACCCATTTAGGAGCTCGTGACATAAATCCTCAAACGGCTTTATTTTAGGTACTATATACAATTTTTTTTTTAACCAGAACGCATTTTATACACTACTTAAACATGATGTTACGAGAAACATATTGGTAAATGATGAATTATTTGTTAACTTCTGAATTTAGGGACAATTAGCGATATTTTGGTGCTCGTGACCAAAATCCTACATGGCTTTTGTTAACTTTTTTTTAATTTGTTGTAAATTAATATTTACGTAAAAGTAATCTTTAGATATTATATATACATATAAAGAAATAAAGTCTGTGAGGTTGTAGACCAGTTAATTTGTATGTAGGGGAGGGGGTAATTGCTGGAATTACTCATCCGATATCAAAAATTATTTCACCAATTTGTAGAATGGTCCCTCCGGACCGGATAAATATAGGATATATTTCACCTCGCAGCTCCACCTGGGTTATCTGTAAAATGCGGGCGGAGCCGCGCGGGCACCTAGTACAGGACAGATGGAAACAATTTTATTACTGAATAACGTTTATCATAAATACGATTTTGTATAAATGATGTTACAAAACTTTAGTTATAACTATAATTTTATTTGCAAGCATGAAAAGTTCAAAAAACTGAATCTCGATTACGGAAAATTAACCGAAAAAAAAACAGAACAATACAGAACAAGTTTTTCGTATAGAAAATAGTTTATGTCAGCCGGAGCATATTTTGATATTATCGAATCAATTGACACCACATTTATCAAAATCGGTTCAGTATCTTAAACACTTCGTTGGACCACACGTCAATACAAACATAGACTGCTAAAAACATACCCTTCCTTTCCGCTCTGCCGTAGTCGGGCCTTTGCTGGAATACGCCAGAATAAGGAGGTACTGCAGAATATCGCCAAAACAATTTCTTCACGAGCCATACAAAAGATTGTCCCTTTGCCACTTAGCTAGCGGCAGACCAAAGAGCCCTCGCAGTCCTCACAGCAATCCTCATCCATAGTAATATTATAAATGCGAAAGTGTGTCTGTCTGTCTGTTACCTCTTCACGCTTAAACCGTTGAACCGATTTAGATGAAACTTGGTATAGAGATAGTTTGAATCCTGGGGAAGTACATAGGATAGTTTTTATCCCGGAAATCATCCCCCAAGGGGATGAAGCGGGGAGTGAAAGTTTGTATGGAGCTACGATATAAACGAGCTCCACGCGGACGGAGTCGCAGGCAAAAGCTAGTACTTATATATATATATATATAAATATTTAGGGACAATCTTACACAAATCGATCTGGTCCCAAACTAAGCAAAGCTTGTACTATGGATACTAGACGACGATAAATATACTTATATAGATAAATAAATACTTAAATACATAGAACACACCCATGACTAAGGAACAAATATTTGTGCTCATCACACAAATAAATGCCCTTACCGGGATTCGAACCCGGGACCTCCGGCTTTGTAAGCAGGGATATGAACATTATAGTGGTCTTAATTTTCCTATCCGTCTATTTTTAGTTAACGTCGAATAGATTCAATTCCAGTCTCGCTGTCGGTCGCGCAATTATGTGATTTACTCGACGCTGTCACAGTAAATATATTAGCTAATGCAGTATTTCAACTATCTCTTAACTTACAACTGTGTTCCATTTACAATCACTAATCTGTTCTACGCAAACATGCGCGCCATGAGCAGTGATGCACCGCCGACTACCCCGATGTGTGCATCACATCGGACGTTTATATGGATTTGTTTTTAAATAGCTATTCGACGCCGCCAAAGCGAAGAGATGATGTCAACACAGACACGCGTCACTGCAATAAACTTAAGTGCAAGTCGGGATGGTAGGCGGTACAACAGGCCGCGTGCCGCGCATACATATAAGGTAGATAACTCGCCGTCTTGGCCAAGTTGAATTTGTTTGTACCTGACAAGTTTACAAAGGCCGTGGGTCGAAACGAAAGGCGGGTACGGAACCTTTTCGCTTTTACGAGCAAAACTCGCATCACTCTGCGTGCCTGCAACGCACCTACTGCCAGGGCCACTGCATTTCTCAATAAGTTCCTTGCACAAATCCAGGATGCTGATGTGTTTGCGATAGTTGGTCATCACTAAGACTTAAAACTATTCGTTTCGCAAATAGTCTCACTTTTTTGTAAAATGTTACAATTAGTAAGTAAGTAGTTTTAAGTTTAGCGCCTAAGCAAACCTGTAAAATAACTATCTTTTGGACGTTTTGGGTCGAGTGAGCTTTGTCGCGACGAGATACACTATCCGTTGCTTTCTTATTAGAACCCTTAGAAAGAGTATATCTATGTAGCCACGACACAGCTAGCGTGCTGTCTTGTGATAACCATGCAGGTACACCTGAGAGTTAAGAGACTAGTTAAGATACTGCATTATGTTTACTTTGACGCTGCGCAGGCGCTGCAGCCGTCGGTGGCGGAATTTAGCTGCTCATTTACCATCAGATAAGACTGAATTGTCGTTCACTGGTCAGCGGGGTATTAAGTAATGTTTGAAGTTTTAGTTATTTTTCCTTAAGTCAGGTGTGTTTGAAACAATTAGAGTTCTCTAATTTGCGTTTTTATGGAAATCATATGTTATATACTTAGGTCAAATTTAAAAAGAATACATTACAAACACGGACGCGGGTGGCGCAGGACGGGTCATTGTGGCACGCTTTGGGGGAGGCCTATGTCCAGCAGCGGACGTCTTTCGGCTGATGTGATGATGATACGTTATTCCGCATCTATTGTATTGTCATCTTAGGTATACTCGCGAAGTTTCCAATACATTTGACGACTAAAACAGAAGTTCCTTCTTTCTTGGAAGAAGTGCTTATACTATCATTTTACCGTGTTTACACAACCTTAGTACTTCGCTAACGCTAGGTTTATTTGAATTGAACATGATTTATGATAAGATTCACTTGAGTACTCGTATCTATAATAATTTACGAGTTCCTTAATTAATAGACCGTAATTCTTGGATTTGTTCGAGAATCAAGATTGAGCATGTCGTTAGACATTCCATTTATTATCTAGTGATCTGGTTCATATAAACGAGATCTTTATCATGAGTGGGACCCAGTTAAGTGTTGAATAACTCGGTATGTAGATACAAAGTATCAAGTGTACGAGACATTCTAAACAGGTACTTAGTATGGGTCCCAGGGGAATGGACTTGTTTAAGCTAAAGGCGCCGCTATACGCAGATAAGGGGCAGTACCAATTTGCCATCGAATAAGTGCTTTATTTCATACATTTCGACAATAAACGAAAAACACATCAAAACATGTAAAATATCGAATTGCATCATGTCGATAAAAAGAAAAATCCGCACCTGGCGCCCGAAAAATGTAATTTTTCTATATTTCTATTTATTTACACAGGTTTATGAAATTCGGATAAGTAGGTACAGTACGATTGTCGATTACTGATAGTTAACCACTGACAGATGGATTGCCTTCATTTAATTTTCAACTTCAATCTTATACAAATAAAATAGTTATTACTAAATCAGCAGATGTGGGTAACAGTATTCTGAAAAATGCTTTATCTGTATGAAATTAAAATTGAAAATTAAATAAAGGCAATCCATCTGTCAGTGGTTAACTAACAGTAATCGTACTGTACTTACTTGTAATTGATAACCTGCAGGTCGACCACGTAACGCATTGTACCCACGTTAGGTAGATCCAACTGTCATTTTTTATACCTATGGAATAATGACAGTTGGATTTTCCCAACGCGCGTTTGAAATGTTACGTGATTACCCCTCAAGACCACCACCACACCACTATACATAAACCTGTGTAGTGTGTATAAAACCACTGACTATAATTTTATTAAAACTTAATCCTGCAGTATCATAAAAACAACAGTTCTTTTCTACATTTACTTCTACTATAATTTACTTTAAAAACAAAGTTTTAACCGACTTCAATTTAGTACTCCGCCAAGCCACGAGAACATTTCCACATTATTCATTATTATTTTCCAATTTACCACATGAACTGATTTCCGAGAGCAAATGCGTTGATTATTAGAGAAAAAAACCCAATCGCTGTATGTGATCCGATGTATTTGAAGACTTCCGTCGATTCCACAAGGATCACCTTTGGCACTTCATTAGTTGCTATTTCAACGGAATCTTATCAGAATCTGTGACGTACATTTGTACTTTTAAGTTCATAATTGAGGAATTCCATAAGTCATCTGTGGTCTTCATCATCAATTCCACTCCACCAAATTTATGATTTCCGGGTGTAAATACACTAGTTATAAAATAGAAATTACCAAAATCACTACACGCGTGCCTAATATAATTGAAGAGTTCCCTCAATTCCTCATGGATCCCATCATCCAATTGAATTTTTGAAAAAAATGGGACACACCTAGAAGCATATACTTAAAAAAAAAATACGAATCGGCTCATCAATGACGGACTTCTGAGGTAAAAAACATTGAATATGATTTAAAAAAATACAACCGAATTGAGAACCTCCTCCTTTTTTTGGAAGTTGGTTAAAAATAGCCGACCAAGGCCTCCTTTTTAAAGAACAGAGATTAGAAGAAGACAGATTTTTATTAAGAAGATAGATTTTTTTATACTTTATTGCACATAAACTCTACCAGTCTACCACTGGGCCAAAGAGAAACGTTTTTTTTGGTGCAGAATAAGGTAGTGCGAACAAGAAATTGGTGATTCAAATGAATATATAATATAATCAAATAACTAACTTACCTACATAAACACTTTTTATACACTTACATATTATACACAGTGTTCTCGGGAATTTCCGTTAACTTCGGCATATTGCAGAGTACATTCACAGAAACAAATAAGCATAATTATTACTTGAAAAATAAAGTTTATTTTTTTACAAAATAATTGAATGTAGCATTAACAGTGGATAAAGCGCATATCTGATTAAATTAGAATATTAAATATCGTGATAACAGTAAGAGTTAAGATACTACTGTCTTGGAGAAATTAACTTTATTTGATCTAACTATTGCCCCTTGCAATTAACGGAAATTGACAAAAACACGTAGTATAATATTTATCATGTTGGACGGATGTGACATTCAGCGCGCACCGCGCATTGCCATGTGCGATTGTGTGTATATGAGACGCCCTTTATTCAGTCTATACATATTATGCACACCCACCGGAAATACACAATTAAATAGTGAACAGAACACCCACTTCGACGAAACTAGGGTAAGGTTGACGTTTATCACAATAGCGGTGTTCTTGGACATTATCAATGCTTCATAATTAGGTTGGGAGGTTTATGAACAATTCATTTACCTACATAATATGTGCATATTACGGGTGCACCTTGCATCAGGTTCACCTTAGAGCCGCATGGACACAATTAGACAGGACCAGACCCCGTATCATGGTCGCCCTTATCACGCGATAAGTGACAAGATAGAGCGTCCGTCTCGTTCCATCGAACGGTGTCAGCCAGTGACGGACACTCTATCTTGTCACTTATCCCGCGATAAGGCCGACCATGATACGGGGTCAGCTGTCAGCTATAGTAATAACAATACCACGACCGAGCGAGATGGTACAAGACAAATCTCAATATGTATGACAGAATGGGATACATCATTCGTTGTGCTTATCATAGTTCTTTTTTTTCTGTCGGAACCGTGTTGTATGAAGTTGCGGCAAATAAACCCATTACCCGCCCAAATTAAGAAGGGTTGTTAGCCAAATTTAAATAAATATCCGTTAAAAAAGTTGATGCAATCCCTTAGAGCGGGTTGCACTAACTTACGATTACAGACCGATGACCGTTAAATATGGCGCCGGCATCAGCTGTCATCCCATACAAACTTGTCAAACTATCCATACAATCAGATTTTAACGAACACCGCATACGATACAGACAGTTTGGCGTAACCCACATTTAATGTTCCAGCCTTGCAGTATTTGTGAAGTAAAAACTTCTTTAGCGGCGCTGTGCACTTTTGTTATGGGGAAAAATTGTTAAACTCGCCACAGGTCACGTGACCGTAAGATTCGAGAGATTGAAAATTCGTAAGACGGACACGTGACCTGATCGAAAAACTGTTACAATGTCATTGAGTTTTCACTTCTGCCGGCACTCCCGGAGTGCAACCCGGCCTTTTATTTTGCTGTCACATTACACTACCTATCTATATTATGTTTGGAATTCTGATGGAAATTTTAAATCATTTTATATTACCATTTGCTTTTCGGTGCAGGAAAACACCGAGGTGTTTACTCCACTGGGATTTTGGTATTTAACCGCCTTTCCGCTTTAGTGGTATTTTTGTAACATAACTATATTAATCAGCTGGCGGTCCGATAGGAACATCAGCAGTCAGCACTAGAAATAATAATAATAATATATTATACTACAAGTACCATTAGTACCATAGTAACAACAAATATCCATAGTAATAATTTCACCACTGTGCTGAATGGAACCGTTTTGTGACAATACTTTAATTTTTTATTGGCAAGAATACGATTCAACGAAAATCAACAAAATCTTTATATAACAGTTATCCAATCTTGGATTATTTCCCGTATTTACCCCGAATCCATTTGCGTTGGCTCCCCGCCCAGCGGTTGTCGCTTCAAGAATATCAGTTTTGTTTGGACAGTTGGGTTTAAGTGACTTTTAAACTCACCTCTGAAACAATCTAGGTTGCCTATTTTTAATACCGTATCATAATTAGTTAGCATATTTCTGTATCCTTCATATAAACGGGTCATTAATATCTTGTCCTGTATCTACGAAAGACGTACCCGTAAGTTAGTTATACTGGGCATTTTCCGCCAGTCGACATCCAGTGTGCCTATTTTGAGTGAAAAAAGAGAGGGACTCTAACCAACCCAGCTCCTCTAAGAAATTAGTGAGTGCCTTGGTTCTGTTTATCGCTCCCGTAATGTGTCTGGAGACCCTAGGTGTTTTTCCTGTATACTTCTACTTGTACAGATGTAGTGCCTAATTGCTTTCCATCGTATTTTCTCGGAAACGTTCGTGTTTGTCACGCTACTTCAGTCAACCTCAGTACTTTTTGTACTGTGACCGACTGAAATAGCAAGACACGTTTTCGTACGTTTCCGTGAAAATCTGCTTACAATCCAGTAGAATATGTTTGGTCGTTTGCTCTGCCTCCATACACGCTCTGCACATGGACTACACGGAGCAGTCTGTGATACCTATAAATACGTATACCCGTACATTTGTATATATTAGTGTATCGTATTATAAAATGCCATGGTCTATATATATGTTGACCACTCGAGCGTCACCTAACGACATTCTCAATTAATCTAATGTGCTATAATAATAGCTCTAGATTGTCATTGAGATGTGTAATGACGTTATATCATTTTAATCTTAGTATATTGCAGTCAGGTGCTCGCTTCCCAGTCCGGGATAACGGACAATTTGTTGGCAAGCTGTCGTAAACACACTGTCGATACGAAAGTTTCATTGTTGGTGATTGCTTTGGCGTTGATACCTCATTTACCGGAACGTAGATACGAATGAGTTTCTTGGCAATGTGATCTTTGAAAGACTTTCGATTATTGCTTTCTTCGTCGTTTTTTTTTAATTGATTGAAATTGTACATATCAATATATATCATGAAATAAATTAGAAAGACCGCCAATATCGTGAATTAAAGAAATATTATCTTGAATTAAGATGTTGACTCAATAATTTAACTTCATTCTAGATCATTAGATTAGATTAGATTATTTATTTCATGATAAAAAAATCATTACAGATTTACATACATGTCAAAAAAATAAGAATTTTAACGTACTTACCCGTAACCCATTTAACGTCTTCCTAAATAATCTCTTGGCTCAAGTCAAGAATAATAATATTTACCTCGGATCAAGTTTTTTTTACTTGATATATATCTAGAAAAAAAATCTATTATTTTGCCTTTGACCTTTATTACTACTACGAAATTCTTTCTCAAAGCTTGTCGTTTTAAAAGAGTTGTTAACGCCTAACTTATATTGACCAACTCATCATATCACCTTATCGCGCGTTATCCTCTTAGTGTCATGTCAAATGCAGATGACTCGGATTAGATATCGGTCATGTGGACGTCTTGCGTATCAGGTGATCAGTCGTATTTTTAACACACACTAACACTTGTTATCTGGAATCAGAGGCGGAGTGTATCGAGACTTTCTTCGATAATGCTTGCATTTTCCTAGGTAATTAAAGTTGATAGTCTGTTATGACTTGAACAGTAAAAGACGCATTTCTTAAGATTTCTCTTGGGGCAATATTCTTTTGTTACATTTGGATGTATGATAGCATTCTGAATTTGTGACGATTGTAGTCAAAATATTGATTTTTGGCATTTGTTTGCAGGGCGTTGCCGAGGCACGTGGGGCTGACTCCGCGGCGGCCGGACAGCGACGCGCGTATCTCCACTACACCGCCCGTCTGCGCTCGCGTCGCACGCTTCCCGTGCTTCCTGCTCGTGCTCAAGAACCGTCCAAGTGTCAGTGAAACCAAACTCACCCACAAACCTTACCCCCAGTGATAACCTCAGTGTTGTTCCTGTGAAGTGCTCGGTAGCCGAGTGAATGCGCGTCTGTTTCGATACCCTCTGCTTTGGATCGTCACAGCGAGTAGCTGCTGACGATGAGCCGAGGGTTGTAGTGAATACTGGTGGAGGAGCTCTTACCGTGGCTCCCACAGTAAACGGCGATAGGCGCGCGTTAAACGAGACTTATAGAGACATCGAACTGAACGGAATAATGGGGACTCCAAGCATGAATTCCGATTCAGAAAATTGTGTCGCTAATGCGACTGTGACAACCGATATGCAGCCTTTAGTGGAGAGGATTAGGGAGCTGGAAGCGTTGCTCAAGCAGCGTGACCAGGAGATGCTGGAGTTGCGTTCGCAGCTGGACAAGCTGCAGAGCGTGTTCCCGTACCAGCAGTACGCTCGCGGATCCCGGGCCCCTAGGAAACAGAGGGCCCAGGGTATCTCCGCCGAGCCCCAGACCAGCTCCTCGCTGCAGGACCTGGCCCACCAGACCTTCCCCGTCTACGACAAGAACGACCCGTGAGTACAACTCTTATCAAATTCCGATAAAGTATTTCGTAACGCGTTGATGCAAACTATGCGTGAAATTCTTGTGCAGTTTTGTGTTCGTATGAGACTATTTTGATCTAATACAGACAATGCGTTGAGTGCTTGATAAATGCATCGAGAATACGCTGCGGGTAACGTGCACCCGTATTTATAGAGATTAGAATAGGATGAATCATAATTCATAGTCAGTTAATTTTGTTTAGTCTCTGAGGCAAACAAAGCAGTATATTATGATATCAGCTGTTAAACGTTGTTGACGGTTAATGTACAAAAATAGTTAACAATGCTACATAAAATATTTTTCCAGTAATATTTTCTCGTAACATGTAAATAATGAGTCAAATTTACGTCCGACAGAAATGTCTTGTTTACCGAGGATGATTATCATAATTTGTGGGAGATCATACTTTGTGTACGGACTGTTAAACGTGACGGAATGTTAAAATTATGTATGAAGTCCGATTGGCACTCTTTTTAGAGGCCTAAACTTTGTTTGTTCATTAAATTCAGATCCTGTTATCCACGATCATCATTCAACGAATACATGATACAAGTCAACGGACGTAAAAAGAGCTCCGAATGTCATATCAAATGTATGGCCGCCAGAGCTCTTGCTTACGTGATTTGACTTATACAATAAAATGACCTTGCTGAGAATGCTTGAACTCTGGAAGTCCTAAAATTATGTACGCTTATCAAAGTCCTGACCCGGTTTTCAAGTATAAATAAACAATTGATGAATTGAAAGTGTTTTTCACTAAAAACTGATTCTTATGTCAAGTTCAAATCAGTTCTTATCAAAATTTAATTAGGCATTTAGACTCATGAATACTATTTTATGGTGACGTTAAAAACGCTTGTTTAATTAATGAAAAGCCTTTTTTGTCGCGCAATTCTCAAGATTAATTATTGAAGGCATTATTATTATTCATGACTAAACTATAAATGAGCCTTGACCCTTTATCACCCCCAAAACTGCCCCCCTATAAAGATTTTACTCCTTTTTGATATCTTGTGTGTACTTTATCTACAAAATTTATATGTTATTTTATATGTTAAGTGTACTTTTAAGGTTCCCATGTAACTAGAAATGTCATGTGATGTTGAATAAAGTTTTTCTATTCTATTCTATTCTATTCTAAAATTTGAGCGTTGACCGTTTGACGGTGGACGCTCAAATTTTAGAATAGAATAGAATAGAACTTCCGGTGACAAACTTACAGACACCAAGTGTTCACGTAATCCGCCATAAGAGTTCCGTTGGACTTGTCAGGGAATACAAAAAAAACAGCTTCTTTCAGAAAGTTCTGAATAGTAAACTAACAAAGATGACGTAAACATTATACCCGCATACCCATAAACAAGACAGGTTAGAAGGCCATGTACAAGCCAAAACAATAACCTAACTTAGTACGACCCGTCTCATTGGTAAAATTAGTATTCCGAGCATCGTGGTACTTAATCCGCGATCACCTTAAACAATTCGTAATAGCGCGGATGATTCGGAATTACAACACGAGTTTAGTTTTTTGTATGCAATGCTCGCTATGCGGGAAGGCTAATTTGGTTATTTTGCCTGCATCCTTCGATCACGTCATGATAGCTTGCTATTTCTAGGCCACGTCAACCAGAATTGACAGGTTATCATCTGGATGGATCTGACGTTCAATTGTTTAGTTTTGATGGTTCCGATCGATGAATGTCGATAAATATGTAGAATGTAACTAACTGAGAAAACAATAACAACGCTTATGGATTCCTAACCACTTAATATGTCATGAAGAACTATCAAATCTGAATTTCGATTATGTGTTGAATCCAATATCATTCAAAGAACAAAAAGCTCTCGATATTCATTCATTTTACATACGGTTCGTAAATTTTCAAGACACTTTGTGCATCTTTTAAGAACATTACGAAACACACTCACAGACATAAGACAAGGTTGAAGACATTATTGTGAAAGATCTTCATTCGTAATCAAAGAAATCTGTTTAAGTGTTGAATTCAATGGAATTACGAAAACTTACGTATATCATTTGTTTGAAACGATAAGTTGCCGTTAACATATTTTAATAAAAACCGTGAAATTGGAAACTGGAAAGATGATATTATTTGCAAGTATAATCAGATCACATGATTATCTGTATTCATTATCGCGATAAAATTCTTTGGTATCAGGCATGTCTGTATCGACTCTCATGTAAGTTTTATTTTTGGATTAAGCGCTTTTCTATTACGTACAGCTTCCATGTCCCATTGGGATAGGCACAGACCATACAATGCGACGTACAACGGTTCTTACATATTTCTTTGGCTTCGAGCACGTCCATTCATCGCATACAGGTTCGTCGAATGCGGGCATTTCTGATTAATTCCTTTTCCTTGATCCTAAATAAATACGATACTACGTCTTTTTACGTTACTACTCTTTTCATAACAAAAATAGGTGATTGTACGTGTTGATATAGTAGCTAAACAAGAGTAGGTAGTTCAAGGAAACTAAGATAACCTTTCTGATAATTTTGATAGTACGCATCTCATCTCCTTTGAACGCTCTAAATGTAAAGTTGCGTAACCACTAGGAAGCTATCTCGTTGTCACGTCAAAAACATTCAAATTTATTGTCATAAACTTGAACTTGGAAATGATAAAGTTATGTCGTCTTTAGATCATTGTTTACTTTATGAGGCACTAGCTTTTGTCCGTGACTCTGAAGCGTAGAACTTTAATCGGACTTACATGCAAATCTGCAAGGGAAAGACATCGGACGAAAATATCCATACCAAAAATATAAACAGAGAGATAGACAGACAGAGAAAGAAAGAATTAGGGTGCGTTACACTGAGGCGGCGGAGTGGAGTAGAATTGACCAATCCAATTAATCCATTAAATCGAAGCGAAGACGGGATGCGAATTTGATTCGTCAATTCTATACGTCTTTGTTCCGCCTCAGTGGAAACGTAGCCTTACTATCATATTTAAACTAATTATACGAACGTTACTATGAAAGTATGGATAGTGGTTAGTGGTCAGCGTCAATTAATTTCTTTAAATGTCGTTGATGCAGTGCCAAGTGACTATTACTATGAATAGTCATATTCATAGTAATAGTATTGTAGTATAGTATATTTGTCAGGTATAAATGCTCGTAAATGATTGCATTTAATCATAGCGTTTTAAATGCTATGCAAATTATTATTTGTATAACCAGAGTTTATCTACACTACATTAGTTATATATGTAGATTTGCGTCGAAATCAATTATGATAATACATATCATAAACTTGAAGGGTTTTGCTATCTAGGTCTTTAAATGATATATTTATTTCATAGTTTCTAATGATATCCGATACGTCTAGTTTGTTTTTGTATCAAATGGACGTTTATAACGTAATCACTTATTCGATTAAAATATTTAAGAAATAATCATTGATGTAACTGTATTCCTAAAGTTACTAAGGCGAATGAAATGTAGGAAAGTCGTTATTGATTCAAGTGGTTCGAAAATCCATGACAATAAAATAATCATGGATCACAAGTGTGTGCTGTGACTTCGTGGTGTAAAGAGCCTCAGAGTAGCCAAGTTTACGGATAAAATGCTTCGAATCATGTGCAAAAACAATGGCTAAATCAGAGCCAAAGTCAGAAGCGTGAGTTAAATTTTGTTCGTCATTCATTTGTCATCATTACCATCCATTTCGTTTACTCAACAGGCATGTATGCTAATTTAGGAACTACAAAGATTATGAATAAAGCCAATGTCCTTGCCCATATCTCTGATACAAGCCTCTTTCGAAATATCTTATCTAATCAGATAATGTGATAGTACTCAAAATAATTAAATCCATTTACGATTTCTTTAATCATTATATGTGATTTAAGTGCCATTTCTCGTAAACGAGTTTATTAATATTATGATACTGAAGTTTCAATTCGACGAAATAAGAAGAATGAATACATTTTTCAGTTTCATACCAGCCTTACTCATTCAAAACAAAAGAACATTGCGAAAATGGCCCAACGTATTCTCACAAACACAAAGAATAGACGGGTCCAAAGTAAAATATAAATACTCATCAAGGATAGAAGCAATTATGAAACGAATCGGAAAATGAAAATTGGATTGGTTTTGGAATGCGAAATAAAAGTTGCTTAGTAGCTGACCTACTATTAAAGATACCTTATCTAATATTGTTATTTATACGCATACTCTTTAATGACCAGTTCACATTAAGAAGCTTTAAGTTCGTGATATTAAATTGACCTTTGACCCGAATCTTTTACGGATAAGCAGCCGAAGGACGTAAATTTATCAATTACTCGTAAGTTTGATGCTCCACCTGAATTTTAATAAGTTGCGTGGCTACGACCGATAAATTTAATGCGGCATTATCGCGTTGCTTCGATTTCAGATCAACAGTCGAATACTGTAATTTCCTGACGTGAGATATTGCAAACAATTTAAATTTAATTGAAAACGGGGTGGAAATTCAAGTGTCACTTCGAGAGAAATCACGCTCCAAAATTGACCTTTACACTGAACAGGTATAGATTATTATGGTCCAGTATTCATTCGAACTCAACTAAAATATATGTTTGCGGTTTAATATGTCATCGTTCCCGCGATCGCATACGCATAATAACTAGGCGGTAGACCTTGTTTTGTGGAATAAGGTATGGGTGTAGGTTTTACTGCAGATTTGCCACATCATTTTTCTTTATTTCCAAACGCGACTCTCAAGATGGTAAAACACAAAATCTGTGTCAAGATATTCAAGAGTGTATCGCGAGTGTGTTTTATTGTTCGTGTTGAGAAAGGACACCGGGATCGTTGTTAATTGAATCGTAAGGATATCTGCAGCATAACACTTTATTGCGCTTTTATTGTTGCTAATTGTGTTTAAGATCATTATGATAATTAGCTGACCTGCTTGCGATAGGCGGTAATTGCCGGTCGGCAGTTTTGCATTGACAGATTGGGTTAATTCTTGATTTAATGATCCTGTTCCACGTAACCTGTTATTTTCAGTATCTCATTCAGAATAGTAGAACTGCAGTTAATCACACAGAGGTTTATTATTGTATGTAATTATTTTTAAATTCCATTCACGTACCTCAATTAAGCGTACCTAGTTAAGCCTTATATTTGACGTCTATAAATGTCCAAATATAAGTTTTATGTTATAATTTAGGTGATTTTTTACTTTTATGACACCTAAAACTAAAAATAACTAAAAATAACGTCATCAGAGCATTTCCAACATAGTTTATATCAATTTAGTGTCCCAATTAAGGCATGCATTTAATTTTCCTCTTTTGTTATCAAATGTTTCACTCATTTTCTATGAACTTTATTACTATTTTAGGCAATTAAAGTTCTGGCCTGTATGTATATTTTCTTAATTACAAAGAATCGCATAACATTGGACATATTAAAAATAATATACAACATTAAAAACAACAATATAAAAAATTGAAACTGTTAATTGTCTTAATTGACATACTTTTTAGAAATACTCATCCAATAAGGATGGCACGAGTAGCAGCTGCAGGCTCGCCACCGTTTATCTGAAGAAGGATACATGCTGCAGGTTTTCAGGATGTTCAGAGCTCAGCTCAAACCTGAGCTATTCTTAAAATAACATCAGAAAGCGGTGAGCGCACACCAGTCCATATATTAGCCGGGTTCAACGTGAACCGGTAGCGACTGCGTCGAAGACAACATAACCAGTTCGGGATGCCTTCAGGCCGAGATGGCTCGCAATTTATTCAATGTAGTCTGGAAAGCTCCTGTGCATCGCTTTGCCTAAAATCATCTCATTATCTTGACTTGCGTGGCTCTGTTTGGTCTTCTAAAACTATGGAATACTTAAATTGCGGAATCAGTCAAAAAATATTTTTCATTTAAACCCCTTATTTATAAAACTTAAAATGCCTCTGCCAAATAAAATGTGCTTTGTCCCTTTCTGACTAACACAAATGTTAAAGTGACAGATAAAGACAAACTAATGTTAACGCCATTTTAGTAGAACATTAATGAATACGGCCGTAAGTCTTTAACTATCCTCTCTTTTACATGTCCAAGTTCTTTCATATAACCGTCGTCTATCTTTATTTATCCATTTATTTATTTAAACTCTATTGCGCAAAACAAAAAAGTACAAAAGGCGAACTTAATGCCTCAAGGCATTCTCTACCAGTCAACCGTAGTTCCAAACAGTGACTCAAATATATTCTGTCTTTATCAAGCCAGAATACGATAACCGTTTATACGATAGACTGTTAACCTTTACTTTCTTGTTCTGGAATAGAGTACACGATGTAAATTAAGTGAATTAACCCGTCATTATTTTTATCAAATAATACTGATATACCCTAAATATAATAACGACCTTAAGTACGACCTTTTAGTTAGACTGTACTCTAAATTAAGTTAAATGGGAATCAAAAATAGGGGAAAATTGCCTATATTTTTTAATGTCGTTTTTGTGAACGTCATCCTCACTTCTTAAGTTCTAATATAGATGGGACCATTCTTGGAAACAATCTGCTGGGTCGAACGTGTGATCAAACCATCCGTGAATCGCATGAACGAGCATCGCTTTACATTGCTAATTGTCCCTATATGGAACTAAATTACTCTGGGGTAACTTATTGAAATCATTACTTCACACATGATATGTTCGGTATGTTACAAATTGCGTCTAGAGGGCGATGACCACATGGGCTACCAATTATGCCAGATAAGTTCAAATGTACATATCTAATAAGTTGCGGGGTTCTGAATATGGTGATTATAGAAAACGCATGCGTAACGTGTGTAGTCACGACTTTCAATCCCTTTAAGGCACAGGCCCTGTTAGTGAAGGGCACAATATTGGTAAGCACACACGGTGTGTTTGGATAACACGAAATTATTTGCTTTGCTCTTTAGAACTTGCGTCATTACACGCATGTGAGTACACGGGGATTATGCGAATTTTGGGTCTTCTTTTTCATCAAACAGTGAAGATAATCTCTAGAAGGAAGGAACATTTAATATAATAACTTGTTTAAGAAATCCCCTGCTTACCTGGCTGCCTCGTGCGTTTAGAACAGATGGTGGTGGATTGTACAGGTATTCATCCAAATCCTCAGTGTCGGCAAAGTATTCTATTTTATAATTTTGAGATTAGATCTCTTCATGGGTTTCAGAACCATCAGACCCGTGAAGTCATTTGCCTACTCCGTGTCAAATTTAATAGAAACATGGCCATCTTATATTTAATAACATATTAAAAGCGCAATCAACATTCTTAAAGCAGTTTGTTTTGTACGCATCATCCATTCCTAGATCATATCTTTGCATCTCCTCGTTTATCTGCTCGATTAACTCTAAAATGGTACGTTTTATGTGTCTCGGGAACCAGTTGTCCATAAATTTTGCCTTAAGAGAGCCAAGTTTACGTTTAATTAATTAAAGGAATCTAAGTTATTCATTACTACATAGCAAAGGCAACGGAATTCTTGGCTCCGACATACGTGCTAACAAGATTCTTGTAGCTTAAAACTACGCTGCGTGGTTAAGTGTATTTTGTTGTTTGAAACGTACAAAAACGACATTGTTACTTATTAAAAAATAAAGGGTTTTCCCAGAGGGTGCAGACCTTGCCTCGGCCGAGCAGTGTGACACAACGGCTGTCATATAAAATTTTATACTGTTTTCTCACAAATGCTATGTAATGTTGCCTAACATCGCTAAAACGTCTATAGTAAATGGAACATACCGAAGACCTATTAGACGTGTCCAGTAAAACGCGAGATTTTAAACTTGGAATCAATATTTGTCCAGTACCTAAGTATGTAATTCCTATTACGTATCATGCATCATGCGCCACCCACCTATAGAAAAACTAAGGATGTGAGGGCAATGAGGTCATATTTGAATTTAAAAAGATAATTAATCATCTTAAGCGCTTTTTTATTTCAAATATATTCTTATTTAAAGCATACTTTTTAATATGCATATACTAATTGTTTTTAATTATAAGTACACTAGCAAATTATTCCCAGAATAAATTTAAATGAAAAAAGGTCAGGGCCCGTAGACAAGGTTACAATCGACAAGCGCTAACGCCAATAGAAAATAATAAAATGTAGGGGAATGACAGATGCCGACGAAACACTTTTCGGACCAAGAATCAAAAAAGTAGCTACAAGTTTAGTGCGGAAAAGTTTGAATGCTACGTTTAGTTCATAACTGTGTTGTGTAAAATAGTGGACATAAGTTAAGATTATTCTTGATATTCTGAATTATTTTATTGTGTTGTTTAAAAAAAACGTGTCGAGTCCAAATTAAAGTATGAACATTAGATAGTTATAGAACATACTCGGCTAGTATGGTTTACTTACTGGTATCTGCCGTAATATACTATTACCCAAAAGATGCTTCGATAATGAAATAATATACAATGATTTAATTGCATATAATTATCGTGTGTTTTGAGCCGATGTAGGTACCCGTCAAAAAATATAGTTTTGAGAATTATTTAGGAAGATATCTAAACGGCCAGCTGGCTGAACCGTAGCATAAAAGCCTAAAAGAAGTCGGAATCCAAAAATAAAATACAAATGCGCCGTGTTCCAGCGCATGTTTCCCTATACCGCGAGTCGATCAGCTTAGAGCAAAAATGTCGCATAATAAGCAGTTCCAGTAGTGCGGAAGGAGCGAACTAGCGACTTCCGTCGACGAAAGTGACCTCGTACAGTCCTGTTTGCCGCTTAGTTTTCTTTAGGTGAGCGTGTAGATTCGATTAGAAGCGTTTTAACTCTTGGGAGGCTTACGCAGAGATTTAGATGCTCATTTGTTTTTCCTGTTCCCGCCTGTTGAGGACACATTCAGGATGTTTTGATAGTTATTACGACGATATAAGCAGAAAAAACATCAGGGTTGATCAGTGTTCTGAAAGATATTGCCGAATAGGGTAAGGAGAGGAAATGAAATTGAATTTTCAATGTCTAGGTTCAAAGGTAGATTGATTATCGGTAGGTAGGTAGATTATTGAGAATGTACCGCGCGTATAGGAAAATAGGCACTCAGGTAGGTTACGCACCTACCTTTATAATTTAAATATGGATGGAAGATTCATCATACTTCATGATTTTTGGGCTCTACGGGAAAGCAATAGTTCAACTGTCAGAAACTAACAGCCAATTTTCCTGTCCTTCTAGCATCAAAACAGATATTTTCTAAGAAATCTAAGATAACGATGAACGAAAGGAAGATAATTTCTACTTTGATTTCTCTGTCATTCTAGCGTACTGACAAATGTTTCCGTTGGCATACTGACCCGGAAAATTTTACGAACTGGTTCCATTTAATCACGGCTTTTAATGTCACAACATTGATATCAGAGACAAATCGATTCGTATAATCTACTCTGTTTTTGCAATGGATTCTGACAACTTCATAATATGCGTTAATAGCATTCAAAAGCATAAGGTGATACTTTTCATTTTTAATTATTTTTGCTGTTGCATTTCCGATTGCCACGACAATAACATACTTGTGTCAAGTGGAGAAGAACTCTCATGTATTTTTGAGTATCAACATTAACTTTGTAGAATTCGATAATTACAGACCACCAAAAAAGCGTAGCGGTGAGACGATTACGCAGCCGCCGCCATAAATAAAAGTAATTTACTCAGAAAAAGAAAAATGAACCTATATTACTCTTCAAGAGCGGTCTGCGATGTGAAATCAGTCTGATTGAATTATTTTCGTATTCCACTTAACTTAATATGTAATTAATGTAATTATGTAATCAGTTCAGCATTTAACTGTGCTTCACGCATTTTTAGTTCATTACATTCTGTGTCCAGTTCCAGTGTAATGCTTAGAATTAAATAACGGCGAATGGAGATTATTTAATGTGCCCGACTTTTTATAAAGCTGTTATTGGAACAGGGAACCGATTTTTGACTTACGAGCGCTCGACTCTTTCACTAGAAAACTGTCAAAAATTATGCAATGCTATTTTGAAATAGCGATAGAAAATTGAAAAACGAGTGGTATTCACCACTCCTATTCAGTTCTATTGGTAGAAAGTAAGTGCCTGCTATTTTGACCCTACAAACGTATTTACTTATATTTGATTTACGAGCGCTCGAAAGTCAAAAATCAGTCCCCTGGAACCTGCTACTTTTTGAATGTACTACTTTTTGAATGTACTACTTTGATGCAATACAGCCAACCCAAATAATCTCCGGTAAACATGTAATTTATTCTATTCGATTAAGTAGCCGAGGTGTGAATTCGAGGTTATCAATGTTATCATTTAATTTAGGCGTTTTACACTTGCATAAGTGATCAGTGATTAATGTTTCCTTTTTCTATGCGTGTCAACAGATAATCCATCTAATCTCCGATCACACGCGAACTTCCATTGACGTTCATTAGTCACTATGGTTAAAGCGATTAAAATTAACAAAAACTTCTAAATCCATAACAATTTGAACTTTAACATATATTGTATAAGGTCGACATTAAAATGAATAATGTTGTTACAAATACTCTCAAATAATTTCAACTGTACCTGTCAGCGGTCAACATATCGCGTCACAACAGCTGACTGAAGTAGGTCACTGCATCAGGGCCGCATTTAAAATGAGACGAGAGATGACCCTCGGGGTGCTTTAAGGGTGTATGCCCACCGAAGACGTGCGAAGATGTATTTTTATATATTTGACACCTCGCATGACATCTCTGTCCATAACAGAGTCAAAAAAAATTAAGTCATCCTTCCTGTGGACAATTGTTAAGGCATTACGTTTATAAGAAAAGTATTCTTTATTCTATACTAGCTTCTGTCCGCGACTCCGTCCGCGTGAAACTCGTTTATATCGTTAGCTCGATACAAACTTTCATCCCCCATTTCACCCCCTCAGGGGATGATTTCCGGGATAGAAACTATCCTATGCCCTTCCCCGGGATTCAAACTATCTCCATACCAAATTTCATCTCAATCGGTTCAGCGGTTTAAGCGTGCAGAGGTAACAGACAGACAGACAGACACACTTTCGCTTTTATAATATTAGTATGGATTATATTGAAGTCATGTTCATAGTACATTGAGATGTTACAAGCAAAGGTGGTTTTCTGTAAAGGGCACTCAATATTTGTTGTTCCTAAATATAGATTCATATAATTAAATGTATTGAGAAAAATATTTATACCGTATCGATAAATTAATAAATTACTTAATTCACGTAACATGTTTACTATTGGCCCTAGGAAATAGCATTAACATGATATGAATTTAGATTGTAATTATACGAGGATGTCAAATTGATAGATTTCATTAAAATGTAAAACATGATATTGTTGATCCATACTAATACTATACAATTATCAATTACTAATGGAACTAAATTAATGTCGGCAGAGAGATTATTAACAGGATTTTAATAAGTTTACAATATTATCACTAGAGTAACAATAGGTATGTCAATAAGGTGAATTATATAAGGGATTTATCATTTAAAAACTCATCTACCGAGTAGTATGCTTTGTCGAGCAAAAGCTTTTTTTGTATATATCACATAGGATTCTAGAAGAGGAAGACTTTAGAGTCCAACCAAAAATTTGGCTTCAAGTCCTTAAATTTGGCATTGCACAGTCCGGAGTGATGCGGACCTAAATATGACTGAGTGGGATGTTTTATGACGCTGAAAGAACTTGAACCAGCGTTTATTAGAGATCTTGATACAACGCTTGTGTGAGAAGAGTGGCTGCTGATACAATGCTATAACCATCTTCCTCTTACAACTACGGTCTAAATAAAATAAAATATTTGCGCGACAGTTTGCCCGTCCGCAGAACTTAACTTGAGCTCATACAATCCTTGCGTCAACTCCTCAACAACTACTTTTGTTTATCTATAACGCGGAATATTTGTGACGACAGGTTAGCAAAGTTAAACTTTGTGGGCCAAAATGGGCCTACAAAGGATTGCAGCGTTGGAAATGCTTACTGAGATGGGAGAAGAATTTATGGAGAACCTCTCCGAATACTCAAGTTTATTGCGCTAATATTATAAGTGTTTGAGCTCCAAGATAAGGGTGTGTGCTGAATGGAGCTTGGACCCACTAATACACACCGGTCAAAGTGGCCCATGATTCATTTTGTTTGACCATACACATAACTCTGTTATGTGGTGTTGTATTGATAAAACTAACATCACTTTTTTTGGAGTCGTTCCAAAACAATTTGTGATTTCAACTACGAGTAGTAGCATTAGGATCTCAATGTGCACTCTCCGAGTCTGAGGCGTTCGTTGCCGTTTCTCAGTTTCATAAGGCCCATTTATGAAAAGTTTAAATCGGCAACACTAGGCCAGTCGCTATTGGTCAAGTCAAGGGCCTCAGTGTTGCCAATGTTAATTTTTTAGAATTGTAAGAAGTAGCTTGCTAAAAAAGCTTCATCCTCGTGAGTATACTCTACACTGCCCTATGTTATAGGTACTACGTACTCTGATTATAGTCTCTTACGAATACTTTTTCAGAGGGAGACTAGTCTTATTTCCGCCCGCTTGAATGCGGACCTGTCCTACGCTATTCATTGTATATAAGGTAAACGTCCGAGTGCTCGACGACGCTGCACTATATGGCATGGGCACTCTATGTCAAAGCAATATCGGTTAAATTCGTATTAAGAGGATTTTTCTTCATTCGACTTTAAGCCATGTCACTTTGACATAAAGTGCCATGCCATATACTATAGTACAGCGTCGAGCACTCGGACGTTTACCATATGTATATTATATTATATGTCGCTTTACAATAGTGGAGTTTTCCCTTGAAAATAAACGTTTCAATGTAATTAATCAGCTTTTATCATAGCTGTCATACTTGCCTCCATTTCCACGTGACGTTATAACGGCTCTATTCGAACTTGGACGTTGATGGTGCGCAAAAGTCTTACCCAGTTTTTCATAAAACTTTGAAACCTCTGTTAACTAAATAAATATCTATTTGGGGACAATCTTACCCAAATCGAACTAGGTAGCCCCGCAGTAAGCTCAACAACGCTTGTGTTATGGGTAATAGACGACGATATATTTTTACCCGACTGCCGAAGGAGAGGAGGGTTATGTTTTCGAGCGTATGTATGTATGTATGTATGTATGTGACTATGTCTTATTCTTTCGCACGCCCTGCACCCTCCTGTCCTTCGACATTCAGGTAATAACAATCTTTTGTAACCAAATATTTAGCCAAAAACAACAGGACATTGCTGAATCCTGTACCAACGTTTCGTTTGTGTTACGTCAACCAAACACGCGTCATATCATAAACCTTTATTAATTTTATTAACCAATCTGTCAATATTATAGCTACATACCGACATGAAAATGTGAGATCAATTAAAAAAGTAATTTACTACAATGACAACTTGCGGCGCCGCCATTGCAAACAACGTCTCATGAACGATTTTTAATAATCAATGTGACAGTTATAATATTCACAACCTTTTCGAATCCTCCTCACCATTCAACCAATATGTATAACAATTCCGAGTCATAACAACTATGCATGTTCGGAGGTCAGACTTTCACTGGTGTTGATTTGATGTGAATGGTCGGTAAACGTAGTCAATATCAGCCCAGCTTATGATATGACAGAAACGTCACCGCCGCTGCCAATCTCAAAATAAGTATTCCTACATATTGTAATATAAACCTCCGGACTCACAAGTCCCATATAATAGTAGCAGCAATAAAGCATAATTATCCTTACTAATATTATAAATGCGAAAGTGTGTATGTTTGTCCTTCTTTCACGTTGCAACGGAGCGTCGTATTGATGTGATTTTTTGTATGGAGATAGTGTAGAAGCTGAAGAGTGACATAGGCTACTTTTTCCAGCGGGAAAACATCTAATTCCCACGGGAAAATTAAATATGTTACATTTTCCTATAACCACGCGGGCGAAGCCGCGGGCATCAGCTAGTTATGTATATAAAATGCTGACGTGTGACTACCACGTATCATGCAGCAGTTATTCAGGTAACATGTGTGTAGCTTTATACACAGAAACGTCAACTACCTTCAAATACTTCAACTCATGCAAAATCCAGCTTTCGCATGAATACATTGTGTTAATGTAAAAATATTACGAAGATTTCTCGAGTCGACGTTGCCTTGCCATTTCTAGTGCCCCGAAAGATTAGTGTCCATAGTTTAGATGAGGCTACTGAACCTACAATCAATGTGCTAAGTATTAAGTAGGTATGCATCAGGCCTGAATCACACAGGCCCCTATTTCACCAACTTGACAAGTGACACCTGACAACGACAATTCTCCGTACATTGCTGGTTCCACAAGTAACGTAGCAACCACCTTAACCCCGGCCCCTATTTCACCAACTTGACAAGTGACACCTGACAACGACAATTCTCCGTACATTGCTGGTTCCACAAGTAACGTAGCAACCACCTTAACCCCGGCCCCTATTTCACCAACTTGACAAGTGACACCTGACAACGACAATTCTCCGTACATTGCTGGTTCCACAAGTAACGTAGCAACCACCTTAACCCCGGCCCCTATTTCACCAACTTGACAAGTAACACCTGACAACGACAATTCTCCGTACATTGCTGGTTCCACAAGTAACGTAGCAACCACCTTAACTACTAGAACAAGCAATATAATGGCGAATTGTCAGTGACAGGTGACAATTGTCAAGTTGGTGAAATATAGGGGCCTAGCCGCGACGGATAATAGGCCTAAGCCAACCTGGCATCCATTAACTAAATTGTGTTTTGCCCTTTTGTCAACACAAATGTCAAAGCGACAGATAAATACAAATTTTAACGGCATTTTAACTAAATTAAGTTTTATGAAAAACAAAACTTTCGTAACTAAGCAATGTAGTCCTGCCATAATACTAGTTCTAAACATGAAGACTAGAAATAACGTGTCAGTCTTGTCTTTGTCTATGTCTTTACAAAACCCTCATAATCAATTACAATGATCGTGTTCAGATTTCAGATAAGTATTTAAATTTTCAACCGGATTTAACAATATATTTGGTACCTAACATCCAGAAGTGTCATTACACATGAACACCTTCACTGTCGAAATGATCTGAGGATGTCACACGTGCAGTGTGCTTCCAGTTCGAAGCCGTCAATCCATTGTTCGAAGCTGACAAGCACGGACTCCTGAAAAGCAGGTGCAGGACACATCATTAGGGGCACTCAGACAGGGAAATTGTTAATTATACAATAGATCCTGAATATTATAGCAACAGCGAAGGGAAGGAAAGCCGGTGACAATATAACGTTGCACTAACAGAACGACGCACTAAATGTTAAGACGAGAGATGTTCTCTCGTAGTGCTTTGTATGAAAATGTTAAACCCGTGAGGTTTATATGCGAAGTCGTAATAGACGGACTCGGCTGTAGTTACGCATTTACACATACTTAATACTTTCTCTATTTCTTTAAGACCGTTATTGGCAGTTGTTTTGTAGATATTAAATCCATCGTAAAAATTGCTACAGCGTTTTCTACGTAACAGTACTTGAATGCAATATTCATGTGTTAATTCCGGTGTCTTATTTATTAATCCGCTTGCCCTTGATACAACCCTTCATCAAAGTCACAAAGCTATTAAGGGCCCAAACGCCTCGAGGCAAACATTTAAAGGACATTTTGTCAAACATTTCCACATCGCGCCCTTGTAATGTAATGTTTCTATCGTGCTCTGATATTGTGTGCTGACTGTACATACATCTATTTTAATCTGATTACTGGACACGGCCTGTTAGGCCAGTCGGGCTGCCTGTCAACTGGATTGCTAACTTGACACCGCTGCGTTGCACTTATAGGTAGAAAGAGATATATCTACTAAGATATAGAAGTGTTGTATCGATTGCGTAAGTAGTAAGTACTCCTTGGATGTGAAATAAAGCGCTCTGGTGACGTGTTCATTCATCAATTGATAATTTATGACACTCGCCCTTTCCGATGTACATGGATCCATACAAGAAAGCGCAAATTCGAGATTCCGATTCCTTGTCAAAAATATATTTTATTATGCGTATATTTCTGTCCTCAGAATAATAATGGAGGTAATAGTTTTAATAATCATTTTCCTTTTACTATTTACGCCGTTTATTATTTGTATAAACTTCCTTACGGTTAAGCTTAATCATATATTTTTATCTAATACTGTAATATAATAAAGTGATAAAGTTTGTGAGTTTATAGTGTTGTTAATTTATGTAGGGGGTAATCTCTAGAACATCTTATACGATTTTTTGTCACTCGGATAGCATGAACCTTCGGAATAACATAGGCTATATTAATATATAGCCTATGTTATTCCGAAGGTATGTGCAACACGCGGGTGTCGCGCGGCCAGCTAGACTAAAATAATATAATAGAGGAAGTCTGTTAGGTTGTATGACAGATGAGGTTGTATGTGTGTAAGTGTTTGTAAGTAGGAGACTCCGGAACAGCTCATCCGATTTCAAAAAAATATTTTATCTGTGTTTAGAATGAACTTTCTGGATGGATATTTTATCGCCTTTGTAGGTACTTAACATCTCGCGGGATGGCCTAAGTACTTCCCGCGTACGTTCTTCTGACCCCGTAGCATGGACGGCCTTATCACGCGATATGTGACAGGATAGAGCGTGCGTCACTGGCTGACACCGTTCAATAGAACGAGATGGACGCTCTATCTTGTCACTTATCGCGTGATAAGGCCGTCCATGCTACGGGGTCAGTTCTCCCGGGGGACTACAGTATGGGGTTCTTCAAAAAAGGAGTGTATCAAATTCTTGAAGGGTCGGCAACGAACATGTAACAGCCCTGGAGTTGCAAGCGTCCATGGGAGAGTTGCAACTTACCCGTAAGGGTGTTTGCCACCGACGTGGTATAAAAAAGACCTACTTTACAATATGCTTGTCTTTACACTACCGCTCGGCCAGCCAGTAGGTGTATCTCATAAAGTCATTGGCGATTCTAAAAACCATGACATTGAAGTGCAATGCTATTTTCATTGTAAAGCTAGATTAACGGACTACCTATAAAACCAACCTTGGGACGCTTACCATAAGGTCGTAATTACAGTAAAACGTACGACGTTAAGTACTCAATATGAAATCATCACACTTAAAATAGTGCACGGATTCTTGTATGCGAGTTGCGTCCACACTGTCCAGATAAAACTGACAGATCCGTCTAATTTAAGACATTAATGATAACAAGATAAGGCGGAGAATAGCATGCGAGTAGTCTCAATAATTAATAATTCCTCTGCGACATCGTAAATTCAATTGAGATAGCCAAATAAAGGGCCGTTCACAAACAACGATCATTAAGAGAATGTCAATGAATGATTATGCATTTAATGAAAGAAGCATTTATATTATACTGCTAATGAATTCTCGTGAAGCAGTTTATTTATAATATTAAGTACTACATTTCATCGGAATGTTACGGACTAACAGAATGATTACGGCAAGCTGAGAGTTTAGGTACTTGTAATATGCACATAGCCATACCTGAATGTGTGTGTAATTATATACTTAAGTCTAGTCATGTTACGTAATTCAAATAATTATGTCCTTTGAACACCTTATATTCTAGTCACTATGTCATTGATACACAGGCATTAAAGACGTTATAGTGATTTAAACTTTCACGATTCTCACACATTATTTATACTTAAACGGGACTTAATCGGGTATAATTAACTTATTTATTTACCTCACTGAGGTCTCCCGAAATGTCGGAGTTAATTATGCGCGATTGAGTCCCGTTTAATATAAATAATGTGATTAAAGACGTTGTCTCGCTTCTTGACACAACTTGTACTTGTACAAAAGTCAACGTCAAGTCAAAAACGGATGATATACCAAAATATGCATTTAAATAAAACATAACTTGTTTTTTTAGCTTGGTCTTTGCGGCTTGACGTTGTCTTTTGGGACCCTGTATATTCAGTAAAAGACTTATAAAAAGACCATTGATGATAATGATAATATTGATGATTTATAAATTAGGTATACTACTACTGACGTTTACTTTACTTTGGATACTTTGGATCACGCTATCTTTTTGTATGACAACGATATAGAGTAAATAGCGAAAACAAAGGATAGTTTTATTCGAACCTGTTGGAAGGAGTTCTATTAGGAATTTTAATTTATGTTCAGATCCATTTCTTCTTCGATACGACGCATCATAAATTGACCAATGTACAGCGCATAAGGACGGTTTGCATTTGCATCAACCACACTTTTTAGGCAGGGGACCGTGCACATATTACGTCAATGTTCACAAACGTAACTTGCGATTACTAACTGTTTGAAACAACCGACCCTAACCCTGAATCTATTGACATGGCCCTCACAATTCGGTGAGTCGTATAAGTTGCATCTCAATAAATCCAATATTTAGGCATTCAAAAATCTTATGACTTGTGCCATAAGATTTTTGCAACCACGGTATCGTGCGTGTACGTGTAACTTTTCTTCGAGATGTCCATGCATAGGTACTATATGCATTAACAGCTGCCCGCGCGCCTTCGCCCGCGTAATGCATGGAACACAAGCGAAGCAGCGAGATAAAATATAGTCATCCCGAATCTCTATTAACTTTTCTGGTGAATGACTTTTTGAATTTGGATGCGTTGTTCCGGAGATTACCGCAATTACATGCAAACTTCAAAGATACGCCCCCTAGAAGCTTCACTCTCACAAACTTTACCTCTTCATTATTGAAGTATGGATACCCTAGCTTTTGCAACAAGCCCACATAGATTCAAATGGTACTCAGCAGGTACTTCAATTACGTACGAATGTTAGAATTCATACCAGACAGTTCTTACCATTACGAGAATTACACACACTAAACAACATTTGAGTGGGCTGTCTATTTTTAGTACATAAACGAGATGTGAACTGTGAACCGCTCATCACGAGCCGCCACGCAATCAATTTGACCCATCAAGACGCATTGTTGTATGGCGACCGTCTTTGTCATTGAAATGCTTTGTTATTGTTGAACTTTGGCTAGCGTAGGTATTCTTAAGTAAATATCTGATGTACCTACAGAATTAACTTATCGTTGATAATACCTTTATTCGGTTTATTTTGTTTTTTGTACAAAGTTGAAAGGGTCGGCTGGTGGCGACATCTGTCGTCGAGTAGCGGAAGCGAAACTGAGTGAGTGAGTAGTTAGGTTAGTAAAAATAGGTGGCAGCACTTAATACGAAACTAGCTGCCAGCAGTCACGCGTAATGTTTGTTTACACGAAATTAAATCGCGCTTAATAGAAGACTTTTATCTATTGAAGTAGAAACACATTTTTTTCTCTTCTTCAAATCGCTGGATAGTTTTAGTCACTTAATAACGAAATAAATACTTACCTACAAAACACCTTCTACGCGGGTCTAAATCATTTGTTTCATATGCGTTATTGTATCTTTGCCAAAAGTTACCATCATTTATTCATTTTATTTTTTCAATAGACATGCAAATAAATGCTTTTCTATTTGCCACTATCTTTTGATGACATTCTCGTATGCTGGATCTAGTTGCTCAACAGAAACTCTATTCCGGGATGCTTTACTCAAAGTCAAATCAAAATATTTTATTCAACATAGATTCATACAGAACACTTTTTGAAGGTCAAAGTTGGGTTGGATGCATATACAGTACATTAATTTACAATTTACTGAGATTCGATTGGTATCGTATTGTTTAGTGCACTTGCTCTCTTGCATTACCGCGATCCAAAACTGTGAAAGCGCTAACCTATAGCTATTATGATTTCAATCTATTTTCACTGCGTCCCGAAATTGAGTCGTCTATTAATAGGCTGAGGAAAAAATATATTCTTCTTTGGAGAATTTGCAAAATAGCCATGCATACACTACATATTTTGTAAATTCTCCATCCCATCAAACTAAAAAACCGAACTCTCAACGCCGTTTTGAATGTTTTGTTGACAGAACAAATTAATGCCTCTATACCACAAAAAACATATTGTATACAAAGCAGTGTTTTTCATCAAAGAAGTAAATCTGAAATAACGTACGCCCTCGCCACCGTTGAAGTTCCATGCAGATTTGTGGCTACGGTGAAAAAGGCGTATGTGGCATTAAAAATACCTGAAGATACGCCCATTTAGCTTAGAAATTAAGTTCTGTGATGTTTTATGGCAAAACAGCTTCAAGGTTGAAAATATACAGCCAGCCCGAAATAGAACGCGAGGTTTGCATAGAAATTGATCATTATGCTAGTAGGTGTAATAAATGCTATCTTGCCAATTGTGACCAATTTACCGGCGAAAAACTACCGAATTACGAATTCCATAGAGGTTGTCGATGTCATTGTCAGTTCTGGAACTTTAGTCAGTTCTGGAATGCGAAAGTATGTCTGTATCTCTTGTTTTCACGCTTAGGAGTCCGCAGTAAGCTCCGCCGAATTTCACCTTCCCATACAAACGTAGTTACGATCTCATTTTAAAACTACGTGTTGGATTGTGACGAAAATTTGCATATACAATGACATGAGTTATATCTATGTCTGTAATTAGTCTATATGGTTCCAGTTTATAAAACAAACGAAATACAGCAAAAACAAGTTTTGTATGAAATTTTTTAATTCGCTGTATTTTTTTTACTATGGTATCTGAAGCTACATAATCTAATTACAGACATAGATATACCTCATATCATTGTATATGCAAATTTTCGTTACAATCCAAAACGTAGTTTTAAAATGAGAGCGTAACTACGTTTGTATGGAGAATCGAGCTTACTACGGACTCTTAACATCTGAACATATTTAGATGACATTTTGTATGAAGATCCTTTCAGCCCTGAAGAATGACATAGGAATAAGTACTTAATATCCTGGAAATCAGCTAATTGATGATGAGAGTTTGTATAGAAAAGCGATTCCCGAGTTTTTCGTGGTTAGTCCACGTAGCTGACAAAATCTATTAGTAGGCAATATATTGTTTGTGAGAGTAACATAACTTCATGCTTATTGGAAATACATTATGAACGATTTGTAGTTAAGACTGCGCCGAGCGTAAGACGCGGGTGCTGTTTGGGTTTTTCGCTAGATGTGTGCGTGAACGCACAACGACGAGTGTGTAGCTTGACCGGCCGGCCGAACGCAGAAGAACGTAAGTAGTATTTTTGTTTAATTAGGTGTTAGGTTAGGTAAATACAATAGTTATTTATCTTGTAATAAACGGAGATACTTTCAAAATGTCTTTTGAACCCGTACTCGAATTAATGAACTTTATAAATACTGGACTCTAAATTATGATTCTTAATTATATATGAAGTAATTTTGTAAGTATTTTCTTTTCAGTATTTAGGTGTGTAATGTATGCACATATACATTTTCAAAACAAATATATCTACTTGCTTGTATGTAGGTAGGTACCTTACCTATCTTGGTAAAAAATATATTCATAAAAATATACGAGTTCATAAAATAACGCAAAACCTGAAAAAGGTTTGTTCAGAATCGAGCGTAGAATGTGAAAAAATAGGTTTTTATTGACGTGATTGTTTTTTTACATTTGTATGAAGCAAGTCGCCCCAGTCGGCCAACGCTCCATACAAAGGTAAAAAGAAACTCGTAAAAAAAACTTTTTTTTTCACATTCTACTGTCGATTCTGAATAAACTGTTTTCAGGTTTTTGTTATTTTATTAACAAGTTGTATAGCAGGTGTGAAGAAATACTTATTTATGATACAAGTGCAGAAAGTAGGTAATTTGTTTTTTGTATAATTTTTAATTTCCCCGCGTGATGCATTGTAAAATGTTGTATGATACACGTGCGGATTGGTAATTCCCAACTCGTGTCGATCCTCCCTGACGGTCATGTTTTTGGTCATCGTCACTCGTTGGGAATTAACTACTTTCCGCACTTGTATCATAAATAACTATTTTTGCGATTTTTACATAGATTTTATTGATGGGAGACAGAAACTACTATAGAATACAATGTTCTTTAATGCACACAAAAAAAACAGAGCGTAAGAAACTTGAATCTAAAACAGCATGTTAAATGGTAATCTACAGCCGGTATCATCTCTAACAAGCGATCTCTTCCAAGCAACCAGAGAGAATACTTGACGTTACTTCTTTTTTTCCTTTTTCATTTGCTTATCTGGTATCTTTTTAGAGTTCCGTACCCAAAGGGTAAGAACGGGACCCTATCACTTAGACTTCGCTGTCCGTCCGTCTGTCTGTCACCAGGCTGTATGTCAAGAACCGCGATAGCTAGACAGTTGAAATTTTCACATGATGTATTTCTGTTGCCGCTATAACAACAAATACTAAAAACAAAATAAAATAAATATTTAAGGGGGCTCCATTACACCAAACGTGTTTTTTTTTGCTATTTTGTCTGTCGCCAGGCTGTATCTCAGGAACCGCGATAGCTAGACAGTTGAAATTGTCACAGATGATGTATTTCTATTGCGGCTATAACAACAAATACAAAACCAAATAAAATAAATATTTAAGGGGGGCCACCATACAACAAACTTTTTTTTTCAGGCTTTATCTCAAGAAACGCGATAGCTAGAGAGTTGAAATTTTCACAAATTATCTATTTCTATTGCCGCTACAACAACAAATACTAAAAATAAAATAAAATAAATATTTAAGGGGGCCTCCTATACAACAAACTTTTTTAACTGTTTTTATAGATAATGGTACGGAACCCTTCGTGCGCCAGTCCGATTCGCATTTGGCCGGTTTTTTATTTCCCCTATTTTGCTTTCAGAATATAGTCGGGTTCCTTAATTTTCATCGGATACCTACCTCGTCCGACAGTGAATCACGAATTTATATATTATATTAAATAATAAATACAATGTAAAATATCCTAAAATAACCAACTTCAAATGAAGCTATTATGCATTAACAAATGCACGAAATACTATCAAAACCACCATGACCAATAAACACACAGACAATAAATAATGGCACTACTACTTGCTTTGTAGTAGTGTTGTGTTCCTGGTGGTGAGCAAGGTCGCCAGAGCTCCCGAGGATGCGTTGTGTTGAGAGCGAGGGAATTTGTTCCTTCAGCTGTCAAAACGGCGAATCCACAAACATATCAAGGGTCGGCAACGCCCATGTTACTCCTTTGGAGTTGCATGCGTCTATAGGCTGCGATGTCCGCTTACCATCAGGCGGGCCGTACGCTTGTTTGCCACTGTCGTTAAAAAAAACCACTAAGTAATGTGTTCTTCCAGGCATCTTCGGCGCGCGGCCGCCATAGTGAAAATGTATGGCGAATTTGAAGCGCCTTTTGATAAATCTGGACCTTAATTACAAGACGATAATTTAAATATTTTATGCGGACAAATTGTACTATAAACATTCATATTTCGTTTGAACTGAAAATCAGGATAGATTTCCACTGTTAAAGTATAAAAAACACTTAAACGCCTTACGATTTTACAGTTTTCGTCTAACTTTACTTTGTGTTGTAGGGTAAAATATTAGTAATCTTAAGTTTTTTACACGGAGAAATTGTTAACACATTCTTCTTAGTGCTAAATGTACAGTTTATACATGGATTAAACAAATACTGTTGACGTTATCTACTTAACGGCCACTGCCTGTTTCGCACATTTCGCTCGGTGCAGTCTTAAGTGAAGTGCTACCTGAGGCTCTAGTATAAGTTTTACCGAAACAAAACGTTACGACCGCGTTCGCGTTTAGCTGTCAAATCCCATACAAATTGAGGGTAAAACGCAAACGCGATCGTAACGTTTTGTTTCGGTAAAACTTATACTAGAGCCTCAGTAGAGGAGAACAGCCGGACATCCGATAGTTGGAATGTTGGCCCGAAGCATAGGACTTCGTTCGCTTCCCTTGCTCGTTCGAAAAGCGTAGACTGTATGTTGTATGGAAGACTGCATGATCTCAATATGGCATTATCAATTTTTTTTTGCAGAATCACAGTTGCTAAGCAGTCTACACCAACGTGGTTTTTGCTGTTATTTTTAGTCTACTGTTTACTTATCGTCAACCATACTGACATTTAGTCTGCACGAGAACCCGATGTTGGCACGTTCACAAAATTAAAACTCTATAGTAAGATGTATTTTTCGTATAGTTTTGTCGTTTGTCTGAATGATTTATAATTTACACTACCTTATGAACACCTCATCTTGTTAATATGACGTGACGGTCCTATCGGCTGGACACTTTCATTTAGGTCTCTATTTCATTTGTCTTAATTAACAAAAGAATTTGAGAAAGAGAGACATGTAAGTAGGTAGAGTAAAAAACAATAAAGTTACTTATTTTATTTAGCAGCTACAGTCCAGTAACCTATATATTAGCGAACGAGTAATATTGATCATTATCAAATAACAGATGAGAGTATACATTTCTTCAAGGGATCTTTGACCAAGATTGATGACCGAAATGTATGCCTTGGTATCCAGATTTGTTATATTCCATCATGATTCCATATACAAAAACGATCCGGAATTTTCTTAGCTTATTTAACTTTACGTTCGCACGCCTGATAACGTTTCCACGATGCGAGCGCGTCGAACGGAACGGAATACGAAAATGCTTTGTACATTTGTACAAATTTTAGACTTCACGTCTAATGCAAACGAGCACGCTGCCCGGAATAAATTCTGTATCTTCTGAACCCACCTTTAGTGACTGCTGAGTTTCAAAAAACACTAGAGTACGTTGACACAGACTGGCACAGCCTGCGGTGGCTTTCAATACAAAACTTTACTATTGACAATTGTTGTCAAGTTTACTATTATCCGCCGCCGGACCGCGCCAGTTTGTTTCAAACTTCCTGAAAAACACTGGCGCGGATGATGAATTAAAGTCTCGTAGACATTAGCGGCCTGTACACATAAAGTTCGGACCGACGGTACTATCCTCGGTTCGGAATGCAGTCCCAGATCCGAAGTTCGAACTTTATGTGTACAGAACAAACGATTAAAATCAGTAATAGCTTCCACGCTCCAAACCGCCACTGCTTTTTGCGTTCAAACGAGATGCGCGCGCAAAACTTTAGTAATATGCGTACGCGTTCACGACACGCGTTAACTGTCAGTGTAAGGCCTGAGTGGACGCCCCGCTCTGAGCGGAGCGTCCACTCAGGCCATACACATACGCCGCGCGTCGCGTGCATTTACACGTACGCTTCGGAACGAGGGTTGGAATGGCGCGAGACGTTTCCCGCGGTTCGAACTTTATGTATATAGGCCGCTAGTAACTACGAGGTAGCAAGTAATAAAAGTTTATCATGAATAATGGACCTTATTTGGTTCAACTCAAACCGGCGCGGACGGATCGAGTTGCGCGTTATCACATATTTAACCGCCATCCAAACCTTGGCCACATTTGATCGTAATTAGCGCATGACAGTTTGATCCATAGTAAGAACCGACGGACCGGCCGACGGTACTATCCTCGGTTCGGAACGCAGTCCCAGATCCGCAGTCTGAACTTTATGTGTTAAGGCCGCTATTATAAATACGGCGTCAACTTAAGAGGGAACCTAACATTTTCCACTTCTAAACATTTTCCACTTGTAAATATTTTCCAATCTCAATGATTTTTTAGTACGTCATTGACACAATGAAAGACTAGTTTTATAGGTTTACCTTTTTTCAAAATTTGCAATATATGTATAGGCACCTGAAAACCGAAATTAAAATCGAAACCTATAACCCTAGATATTATTATGCTGAAGCGATCGACATCAAAATCAACATGATTTGTTAAGATTTAGTTCATGGAAAACGTTTTCTCCCGAAATGAAAATTTCATATTAAAAAAAGTACCTATTTATTGTCAGCCGCGAGCCGCTAGCTATAGTTCCCTCTTAAGTGGAATTGTATAATCAAACTGCGAAAAGCGTAAATATTTATTGAAATAACCGCCATTAGAAAGGGATTGGATGACCGTTTTGCCATATGAAATACGTCAAAATTATATAATATGAAGCTATTCCTTTCCCAAAACTCATTTCGTTCGAATTTTAGTTCGTAATACTATTGCCAACACATTTGACTGACCATCTATGCATTTTATATGCATTGTAATAAGGTTCACAATTGGTCAGTAAACTGTGTTGGCGTTTGTATTGTACCAGTAAAAATAAAAACCCTCCAAGTGCGAGTCGGACTCGCGCACCAAGGGTTCCGTACAAACCTGTAGGTATATAAGTAATAACTTTAAAATTATTAAAAAAAATATATTCTGATGTAACAAAAAATTTACGGTTTTCGCAATTTTTCCTTTATCTGTGCCATAAAACGTTGCTTCGTACCAAATTTCAAGATTCTGAGTTCACGGGAAGTACCCTGTAGGTTTTGATTCCCTTGCGAGTTTCGAAAATTTGCGGAAATTTGTGGCATAAACGGCTGTATCTTTTGATTGGGTTGGCTTAGAAGTTTGATTTTTTCACAGCTCCAAGGGACAGTAGACCTGAGTATTTGGTATACAGTTTAGCTTGATACCTCCACGCGTTCCTGAGAAAAAGGGTCTTGAGAGACGGACGGACGGACAAAAAAGTAATCCTATAAGCGTTCCGTTTTTTTCTTTTGAGGTACGGAACCCTAAAAAATCATGGTAATTCGTTTGTTTTTAAAGTGTATTTTTTTTAAACGAGCAGTGTAAATAAATTTAATCAACTTTCTTATCTCTCTCATTAGTCGTGTAACTTTGTTCACCCTTAATTCAAGTATTTACATTGACTAAATCCTACTAATATTATAAATGCGAAAATTTAGATGTTTGGATGTTTGTTACTCAATCACGCTTAAACGGCTGAACCGATTTGAATGAAATTTTGCACGAAGATAGTTTATAGCCTGGATTAAAATATAGGATAGTTTTTATCCCGGGTCCACGCGGACGAAGTCGCGGGCGGAAGCTAGTGAATAATAAAAGACAACTTCGTGCCAATTAAGTCGTATATGAATAATACATGAGCATTTATCTGTCTCACCTATATGTGATGTGGTGAATGTCGTAGGTTATACATTATGACTTTTAGGAAGAAGTTTCTGTCAAATAATGTCAGTTTTAGACGTACTTTTTGACTGTGCACGTCAACTACTAATGAGAGGGTTCTAATGAGCCTAAACTCGAGGGGTTTATCTTGTGTCATTGAGTTGGTTGTTGGCAAATGTTGCCATTGTACAAAGTTGACAAACAAATGTCGCCATTGACTTACATCTTCCATACAAACAAGAAGTTGCTGCACGAATCATATTAAAAAAAAACCGTTAGCTAGTTTCACTATTTAGTTGGGGTGAAAAGATAACTGTATACAATTAGTAGCTAATAGTTCACGGTTAATATTTATTGAAAAAAACGTAAAAGTAAGTAATACAATTTACTCGGGTAATTTACACACTGACAGTCATGCCGCCATTTTTAAGATGCTGATGACGTGGGTCAGGGGCTGGAACACTGACGTCACGAGCCGACACGGGAATGACATACCTTGTTTTATTTCATCATGGATTACCAGTTACATTAGTAGACCTAAATTACCATGGTTATTGCCGCACAGAATATCGCACACCGGCGCACAAGTATTTCACTTTTTCTAAACAAGCTAAAAATATTAAATTAATTTAATTTAGTATTCTATTTTGAGATTTAAATATTTAAAGTATTTTTTATGTTAGATATAGGTAAGTATAACAACTATAAAATATTTTCATTTGATGTTCATATTTGTTCCGTCCAATGCTCCCTTACGTCATTTCACGCTCGTAATGTTTTTGGTGTAAATTAGACAGCTAACGTCAACTAAGAAACTATACTTTTACGTACGTATTGAAACGATATCACAGAATAGATAATAGTACAAGTACAGACGGCACACTCCTTTGATCTTTACAAAAGCAGCTTTTTTCTTAGCCAAAACATTATGATTTATGGCCCTCTGACGTCGTCGACTCCAGGCCCCCTATTCTGTAACTTGTTTTAAGCTCACCTCAACGCTCACCCACAAATATATCTTGACACCGCGATGCGTAGTAACTAAGTAGGTAGAGGTCTAGTTTCGCGGCGGGTGACCGGCGGGGTGAGCCGCATTAGCGCTTAGCGAATAACAGCCCAGCGCAAGCCAAACGGAACGTAAAGGCTATTGTACGAACGGTGAAAATGAATTGCTCACTAGTCGCGTTGTCGATAGTGAGGGCTGACAACGACTAAAAATAAAATAATAATGTATTGCCCATTTATTTCTTGCATTCAATATAGTGAGCAATAAATGTATTAAATATTCTTCATACATTACATATATACATTATTTCATTATTTATTTCTAAAATAATAAATCTCACAATTTGGACGAATTGAATACACCAAGATCGCCAGGCCACATTTTATTGGCTTTTCTGCAACCCACAGTAATGCAAAATCTTGTTGCTTTATTTTTAAACAATTTAACTTGTACAATAAAATAAAATACCCAACTCTAAAAACTGCGTCGGTGCATTTATGCCGTTCATTTCAGTCTTTGCTCACTTAAATTTTATTTCTTTAATGAATTACACCATTTCTAGAATTTAAATTCACATACATGTATGTATGTGAATTTAAAATCACTATGTACACCAGCAACAATTCAACTATATATCAGCAAATAATCAATTCAAATTAACCTACATACTTAAACCAAATAAAAATTGTTCTGAGTATTACTTGATTCATACAGTGTTATATATAGAAGTTGATACACCTATAATATTTCTTTTATTATTATTCAGTAACTACTTATTATCCATTATGTTCATTTTCTTGCCTTTCGGCATCCTTCGGGCATGCCGGGAGAAAGAAAAACGCGTGATTCGAATTTTTATCATTGTTTTTGCAACCCGCTGCTTTAGGTGTCTTTTTATTCATTTCAACAGAAACAATGCAACACACAAACAGACGAATGCAGCACGTTCACTTGCGATATATTTACGATTCACGTAAGTGTGTGCGCGCGAAGTAGCGTGCGCGTGCGATACGATCGTGGAGCGTGGCAGCCACTGAATAGTACCCATCAGATGGGTAACCGGCATGTACTTGTAGCGATGAACGTAAATCGCGGAGTGAGCCGCGCTTGACGATATGTGAATTGTCTAGATTCACGGGTAAAATATAATTAGGTAGGTTACCTTATACAATAAAAAATAAATTATATCATTCTAATATTTCCAAGTCCTTAACTAAATATGATATTTTTGATTTACTTACTCTCAGAACCCGTAAGGACTACTAATGACAGGACCTAAGAAATGAGATTGTACCTATAGATATGAAAACAGTAGTGTAAATTATTTAAAAGTGGTAAGATTAACGGTTTAATAGTATTTTTATTGCATTTTGCAATTATTTTGCCCGGCTATATGTTTTAAACGCGATGCACCACCTCAATAAAGGTCGAGTATTCTAACAGCATCACCTCAAGTCCTCAGGAAGGACGGCGGAGCTGCCACAGCCCAGTCAACTCGCGGCGCGCACGCCGGTCTGACGCGATCGCGATTTAAAAACCGAACGTGACCATAAACAAAAATCGGCGGCTCGTTTATTTTTAATAGTTGGTAACCTGCCAGTGAAGTGCAAATTAGGCGCTGGTTTTTTAACTTGTTTTAAATGTATTTGCGATTTGTATGGAATTTATCGCGTGAGGTTTTGTTCTTTGTTGCTAATTGGGACCACGACACTCAACTGATACGACTTGCAGATCAAATAGCATCCAATGTGTCCAAATAACTCAAGAAGTCCCATATTAGTTCCGACCTTACGACCATTACATAAGTCGTTTTACTTAGATCACACTAGTTCCTTTCCTACAATACAGGTGTCAAAAAGGCCTACAATAAAGAATAAACGTGTCACTCTTTCGTTTCAACATATTTCTTAAATCGGCAGCCAAGCATAATAGTTTATATTTCTATTGAAATAAAAATTATAATTTTAATCCTTTTGGTTCTATCAAATTAGGAAGGTAAACGTCACAGACCTTGGCACTGTGTCAAAACTTGACACTTTCACTTCAATCTTAATTCATAGCAATTAGTTAATGACAGGTATCAAACATCGGTACGTTAACATCAATACCTTGATTTGTGTTGTTTACAAATCGTTCTTCTATTATTTTATCATCAAGATACGTCAATATCACATCTTGAATATAATTTCTAATCTTAGCCTCAAGAGCATTAATGTACGCCCTTGTTAAAAAATAACCCCTGTCACATAGTTGTCAAACTGCCTGTCTATACGTCGTCGGCGAGTTATGAACACACCGACGACAAATTATCCTTGTCTTAATGATATCGGTACAACGGTAACAGAGGTCTTGGTGAAAGATTCGCTCTAAGATAAGAGTTTCGTCGTGATAACGTTTCACGTATTCTGGCGAAATCGTGGCACTATAACAATTATTGGACCTTAGGTAAATGTGAGATCTTTGACGTGGTCTCGCCCAGACGTGTTAAACTCGGAACTTGTATTAAGTTTTGTCGAATCAATAGTCTAACCTATACTCTTGTTCTAATTAATTATATCCGTTTCTTGTAAGATGCTTGAGACGTACTACGTCTCTGATTTCTGTCCGAATATGAATTTGGACCTGTTCATAATTATACCGATAATTCTCGAAAAATTATTGTACCTTATACAGATGGACATAATTCGTCAATTTAAGTAAATCATTTAGTATATAAAAGACTAACTGTCCGCGCGGCTTAGCTCGCGTATTGCAAAAAGCAGGCTAGTCCGCGGGATAAAATATAGCCTATAACCATCCAGAAAATCCATTCTACACACAGGTGAAAACATTTTTGTAATCGGATAAGCGGTTCTGGTTATTACCCAAAACACGCAAACTGACAAAGCTGCAATCTCACAGACTTTTCCTCTTTATAATATTAGCAGGTATAAATAGATAGATGAACCCCTTTTTACATAAAACTTAACAAACCACTATTAAATGAAATGTGGTTTTGTCCCTTTCTCACAAACACAAATGAAATGACACAGTGACAAAGAAAGACAAACGAATTAAACTGCATTCTAATTTATCAGGGAGTATGCAATGAATTTGTATACAGCCAAATAAGGACAACCGAATAGTTGTTATACTACAGTCATAATACTTAACTTCTAGCTTTAAATTTAATAGACAACAACATTATGATAAAATAAATGTCCTGTATAGCCCTTTGATATCCCGCGCACGCGCAACTTGGCAGCGACTCTCAACGGATTCGCATCGTTGACTTCCGACATCAAGAGCAGCCTTCGCAATGCCTTCCGGAATTCTATATTTTTTTATAATTAATTGTCGTTGGCTATCTTGTCTACTTATGCCTTTTGTGTGTTAACATAAATAAATCGATTCAGTAGGTTAGCACAACTTGGCATGAGAGTATAATATCGTCCGTCTGTATCTTTGTAGTACATTTCGATCTAGACGGGTAATGGTGTGTCACATTAGTCACGTCTCCGCAATTAGATGTCCTTTTGTTGTGTTTTGAAACTTTTTGACATGTGGTTTAAAATATTTGGGTCGTTCAATTTGAGGTAATCTATTACCTTGAATTTATACAAATGAATTAGTATTTGGCAGTAATTGTCATCGATCACCCAATTCCAATAAATAGCTAAACAGAATTTCTATTTTTGATGAATGATGAAATAACTATTGTGCAACTGCTGTAAAAAATATATTAAATGATCATCATTCACCTGAAACAAAAAAAAAGCACGAAGCTATTAAATCATACAACACTTTCAAGAAAAAATCCCATTCTCCATTCGTTCTCATCTTTGTATCATCTGATTTATTTATGACAGATATAAGTAGGTAATTGCTAATGTTTCCGGTACATTTGCATTGAATACCATTGTAGTTGTTATAATTGTCCATAGGGAGAAGTCGATCCCTAATAAGAACAGAACAATGAGAGTGCTAGGTCATATTGTTGCTAAATAAGTTTACTACGATATAATCCTTGATGCATTTCTAAAACCATCAGCTGGATCATTCATTAATTATCATAACCCAAGTGTAAAATCATTGTGGCACGGGTTTGGGGGAGGCCTATGTCCAGCAGTGGACGTCTTTCGGTTGATATGATGAAGTGTAAATTCTATATGTACGTGTGTCTTCCTCATCTTTCAAAACGCATTAACAATTTATGCTTTGATATTTATCATAACAATAGTAATATGTATCACATTCACTCTTGATTTCAAGTATGCATACTTAACTGCTACTTGTATCACTGTAGTTATATTAGAATAGAATCAACTTCATTCAGTTTAGTGCTTAATAGCAAAATACATATGTAATATATGTACCTACTTATATACTACATATGTATTTTGCTATTACAAGAACTTCACATTTAACAAATAGTTCTTCACTATTCATATTGATGTTTTTTAAAAAGTACACGCTTACGATTTCAACACTTGACAGTATGAGTCACATCAGTCAAATCTGTTCGTCCGCGTCCACAGTGACTAACGAAAATAACTCGTTCATTAAGTGGCTATTTTCCCCACGCTGACATCGACCTATAAACTTTTTATTTTTTACAAACTCACGGACGTGCAGAATTTCTCCACAATGTGTGTCAGGGTGAAGTAGTACCTGTAAATACACGCCTAAATCATTAAATCATCCATTCACAAATTAACAAAAAACGAAACGATATTGATGTGATTTCACTGAGAACAAAGAATGAGCTTTCTACACTTTATTCTTTGCATTCATTGTTATTTCATAACATATGCTATAAAGGTTTCATAACAGTACTTTGCACTGGGGGGCCGTTATTTGACTTACGAGTGCTCGAAAATGAAATACGAGTAAACACGATTTTAGTATCAAAACTATGTCACACTGACCTGAAAACTTTATACGATTCAGATTTTGTTGTGTTATTGTTTTTTTTTGTTTTATTAACTTCATCCCGAATGTTTATCTCTATTTTAACTATCTCTATAATAAAACATTCAAATTAATTGCATAGAATGTACGAAAAATCAAGTTCAGTAATTTATGTAGAACCCAAAGCGAGCTATAAATTTACTCCAACTAAAATAAATTATGCAGTAGATTACTGCAGTGTATCAGCATTCCGATTCCATGCCAAAGTAAATCCAAATTTACCTCTGATCTACGAACTTCCCAGATATAACGATGTTAACATTTCCTGCAGGTAAACATTGCCTTTCCACGTGTCGCTATGCTATTCACAACCTGTTTCACTTCACCCCATCATCGCTCCCTCTATGTATATCCAGCCAAGGGATTCGCCACAAAAACGCGTAATTGGAGATCTGTCTTACCCTGGTCCGTCTGAAGTAAGGTGAATCATTGTGAATAGCCCAGGACTCACATGTCATTACGTCACCATAGGATGCTTTTGCTAATGGAGCCGACGTCTGTGTCGTGATAACGTCAATCTACATAAATAGCCAAGTGCTGTCAACCTGGCTAAAACGGGCTTAGTTAGACGAGTGACGTCAACGAAGTCGTGGAGATTATCCAGCGTTTACATATTATTGCGAAATAAAATGTGTTACCTAGAGTAATTCACTCTTGGCGATGGAGGTGTATTACAAAATTTTCCTTAAATGTACCTACTATGTCAATACAATCGTCCTTAATGGCTTCTAATACCTAGATGATGTTACTAAGATTTTCAGAAAATAACAAGTAAGGGCTCACGAAATAAAATCTAATAATTAATAAATATAATAAATATATTAAAGGAGTGAATCTTATATCAAAAATTCGAAATTAATAATGCTCCCCTTACAAAAAGCCAACGTTAGGACATTATAACGTCTGTTGCATCCGCTAGCAACAAAAACAAAACCCGGTAGGTGGCGCTGCAGTAGGTTTCCAGAACCCACCAGACGTTGGTGATGTCTTAAGATTTTAACGCTTTTTTATAAAAACAAAACAAACCGTTTAGATTTGGACGGACCATTTTTAAGGAAATTATACAATTTGGCGCTGATTTTAGGTACTTAAAATAATCTCAATGGTAATTCTGTAACTAGTAATATGGTGAACGTTTATATAGGTATTGTGTATCATTTAAAGTAACGAGCCATTAGTGTGATTTATTCATTTGCATTGAGCTGTTTATACTTTTAAAAGGCACCTATTAAATATTACTCTTCAAGATTACTGGCATTTGATTAGTGTAATTCTTTGCATTCACTTCTGTTGACGTCATTGGCAGCCATTAAGTCCACCATTTTCTCTGATTCTAGATTTATAATAACATTTTCAATATCAGATTTAATAACAACAACAACAAGAATTATTTAGACAATGTTGCTTGAAGCTTCTTTTACTTATAACTGATTATATACAACATAAGAAGGATTAAGAATTAAATTGAACGGAAGACTAGGTTTAATGTATCAACACAACATACGATCTGGGCTCCTATCCAACATGAAAAATAGGTCTAGGTCATGAAGACCACTATTAAAGGCATAGATTGCAGTAAAATTTGGTTAACATTTGACATTATCTATATTATTTACTTACATTTTTCAAAATATATATACTTAAATATAAAAGCTTTCATAATCCTACTTTTTTTATTGGCTATTGACAGTATCGACTTGTAGCTGTTTAAATATCTATACTGGAGTTCTTTATGTTGTTGATTTATATATTATATAAGGAATTAGATATCTAAACTTTCTTTTACCGTGCACATTAACAAACTTAGGTTGCTGGAACATAGCTGGCTGCGGTATATTTTGTCTTACATTTTTTTCTAGTTGGTCTATTATAAGCATATTATTCTAATCTAATATTATATTATAAATCCGAATGTTTGGATGTATGGATGGATTCGTTCCAATTAGTCTCAAAAACGACTGGACGATTTTTTATGAAACTTTCCAGTAATGTACCTTATATATCAGTATAGGACATAGACTATAATTTATGACAAATCTCATCCCTTTTAGAGGCGAAAAAGGGGATGAAACTTTGTATGGTGACCAACAAACAGCGTGAAATGAGCGTTGCCCAATGAAATATATCTATTAGTCACTAGATGGCGGATGTAGGTACTTCCTATTGGGGAAGATGCAGCTATAATATTTACCATTATTTTGTCACCAAAATGTTGATAAAATATAAAATAATAGCTACTGAAACGTTTTTACTTTAGTTGATACTAATTTCAAACAATAATTAGGATTTGAAGTAATGTGAAACGAAACGTGTTTTAATCCAACAATCAGCGTCTGGTGACGTCACTCCTGTCAAAAGTCAAAACTTAGGCAACCCTATGATATCTAGGATCTAGGGACGAATCACGGACAAACAATTATGGCTAGTGACACACGACTGACGGACGTCACAGGAACTGTAGATCGGTTTAGGCGCGAAAGTTTAAATTGACAGTTTGTAACAGGAACTTTTGATTATAAATTAAAGTATTTAAATGTTTTAATACTTTCGTGGTCTTACATGCGATTCTTTCAAATTAAAGCAAACTTGAAAATATTGCATCGTCCCTATTCGTTCTTTATACGCATTGCCTTCAATTATTTCAATTGATTTACCACGTTCACTAAGGGTAACTATAATACAATCAGCAATCCAGCAATCCAAACAGTTAAACCTTTAAAAATTAAAATATGCAGTAGTAATTAAGGTAGGGTACGTATTGCAGTTTTATTATATTTGTAACCACGTCCGTCACGTATTAAATTAATTAATAAAATTATTATTTACGTCTAAGCCGTGCTACCAGTGACTTTGAGATACAACTTTTATGTTAGACTAGACGTACCCGCGGCTCCACCCGCGTGAATAAATTATATGAATGTATTTGTCACAATTGTATTAAGTTTATGAGCCCTGATTAGCAATGTAACGATATGAAAATAAAAAAGGGTATACATTTTCATATACATTTATTAAAATGTCAACATGAAACTCAGTAATTATAACCTCTTGTACTCTGCGGCCACCGTACCATAACTGGGCACCTCATACTAAAAAAAAAGAACTCTATTCACTTATAATATAATTATTTTTCAGTATAAAAGGTGTATATTCATCTACATTTCTTTAAATTTCCACAGTAATAAATCATTCACCTTAGGCCGTACCAGTCTGCTAGAGGCGTTTAGTTAGCATTTGTCATAAATACAATTTGTTTAAAATAAATACAGTGTCCTGAGCGGACACCCGCTTCTTGAGAAGGCATGGCGTGAAACAAAAAAAAATTAAGAAATCTAAAGAATATATCAGGTTTCCGCGTCCGGTTTCCTGATACAGCAGATAATCGGAGCACCAAAATGCGTCACAGATCGATAATTATCACCTTCGAGCGCTGTAATTCGAAAACCGGATCCGTAATCCACACGACAATATCAGGCATGTGCTGCAGATCGAAACTTATAGCTCCGTATTGCACGTGGCTCAAATTGTCAATGTTATCGTGATTTCATTACGTGATTGTTGAAATTTAGAAAAAATACGCAACAGAACTGGGAGTCTTTATGCTCTTATTCTAAGGTTATATCCAGAAAATTGATTCTAAAATTTATTTTTCGTGTTACTTGCGTTGTTTTTGAAAAACGTGACGCCGGAGGTCGTGTTTTTTAAAAGGCGCTATCTCGCTCGTTCCTTCGTGTTTTATCCCGTTCTGATTTTTCGATTTTATAATAATAGATGTAGTTTTTCGAAGACAATGATTTAGTTACTATTGTTTCAATAGATGGCGCTTTCCACAGTCCTACTTCGCGCTGTTAAGTTTCCTGGTTTAATAGGATCACTTTATACTTCCATACGATTATTGAATACGTGAGTCAATTTTTTTTTTAATTATCAAGGTTAGGCAATTAACGAGTTCTACGCAGACGAAGTTGCGGGCAGAAGCTAGTTTAATGTATAGCCGACGATGTATCATAACCGGTGGTCATCAATAATCAGTCTCCTACAAATTATATCGTGCTATTAGCACTGTCAGGGTGACCTTACCCTGAACACACCTGTGCTATACTTAGAAAGGTATCAGTTACGTTTAGCAGTGGATCGACCTCCAAAAATGTGTACCTACGCATAGCAACTAGTTCTTTTCACACTCCCACTTTAAATACGGCTATTGATTTTAAGAATAATGAATATATTGACATTTGTGACACAAATATAACAAGACAATATGTCACTACCATTTTTAGTAACCGAGGACACGACTAAGAAAACGCACAACACATGCCTGCACAATGATTAATTCTAATTGTCTTATTTATGTCTTGTGTTATTTCTATACATTCTTTGTTAGCTGTAGCATCTTTTACATTATTGCATTGCATGGTGGACTTCAAATAACTTTTCTAACATATTAGAATTCAGTAGCATCACGCGCTTTCCATTAGCCAGCTTCATGTGATGATGTCATGCATAGATAAAAACCTCTATTACTTAAAAAGTATTTTAGAACGACGCTCAGAATATTGCACTTTCAGATTTGCATAGACCTCCATTTAACTGTCGTGCAAGATCATAAAAATCCTAATGGCACTTTGCAAAGTCCTCGCCTGAGGCAAAACCAACAGAAGAACGATTTATTAATACTTTATAGTTCTGCTTGGATAGTTTGTAGTTAATCAAGTTTGATTAGAGCGTATCGTATGTTAACTAAACAAACTGTACTATATATGTTGTCGAATTTGCTGTCGTTGAAAGGGTCAACTAATTTAAACTTCGACTCAGTGTCCAGTGGCTTGGCTCGACGTGAAGTATAGATACTCATTTGTATAATGTCAGTTGGAACAATAGGCACGAACGAACGAAGCATCTTGATTATTCTAGGCACACTTGTGACTCAACCATTCAAATAACGCGATATTAGTCTTTCTTTGAAAATAGTAATTTAGTTTAATTACCTTCCTTTTTACGTACGTGAATCCCGTAACTACGTCATGTGCTTTTAAAGAGTTTACCTATATTTCTAGAAAATATATAGATAGTTTATTACAAATTGACACCCTAATACTCTGAGATATAATTTATCTTTACCTATCATCTATATTAGTGATAACAAAACACTTATTAACACAGGTAGCGTTTGTTGAACAGGTTCGGTGAACGTGTGAAACGTTAAAATTGATTATGAAATTACATTCGTAACTTTGAAAGTGTCATAGTGACTAATGAGTCAAACAGTGTGATAAAAATGGCGCAAACGCATACACAGTGCAAAATGGATCACAATTACAAACTGGAAAAGAAGTATCTGGAGATGAAGCGGCTAGTGATAGAAAAGACAGAAGAACTGAAGCGAAGGGACAAAATAATCGCTCTCCTTGAAAACGAAATAGATGAAAGAGATTCTACAATTAGATATTTGAAAAATGAAATTGACAAGTTCAGACAAGTTGTGAAGCCGTTGACGAGACAGATAATAGACAGTCATAGAAACGGAGCAGAAGGTGAAGAAGATGGGTTTGTGATGAAAACGCCGGGTGTAGAGAATACTAGAGTGCTACCACTTATTGAACCGCGGCTCAAAAGGACCGCCATATCAGCCGAACCGCTATCTTCGCTCACTCAAGACAGTGAAATGAAATTGGTCAAGATACCCAAAAGCAGCAAGTGAGTATTGCTCAGAAAAACTAACCATGTTAAAAATAAGTATCCAACTATTTTGCGAAACGTTAATAAAACATGTATGGCATGAAAATGTATTGTATGTTATGGTTCAAGGGATATTAAGCGTGTCTTAGAAACAGTGTATACAATGAAGATTCATAATAATGGTAAAGCAAACCCGCCTTTATTTTAAGGACAGGTCGTTGACAAGTCTAAAATGACGATTTTTAAAGATATGTTTATCCCCATATTTTGTACTTGTTCTGAGGAAATGAGCCGTATAACAAAGACATAATTATTTAAAATAAGTATCCGCTTTACGTCACAAAATATGACATTCAACATGATATATAGAAAATAATAATACTCTTCGATTTTATTAAAATATTTCTAAATATAAGTATTTTTGCGCTTGAAAATAAATATTTAACTAGTTCACGGATGTTCAATCAGCCAGACATGATGATCTAAATAAATATCATGTCAAAGGGGAATCTTACATAAACCAACTCAGTCCTGAGTAAAAAACTTCGACTTGAAATTAAGAAATTTATTAATCTATTACTGTCATCAATCATCATCCTCTTAGCGTTATTCGCGCTTCTGCACTAGTTTTACAAAAGACTGTCTGTCTGACTCAGATGGAAAACTTGACCTTACTGGGATTATTTAGACCGGTTTCCCCGCGATGTTTTCCTTCACCGACGGTAACTATTCCGTACATAAGATTCGAAAAACTCATTGGTACGAGCCGATTACTGTGATCCTTTTAAAATGTCAAACAGCATTACATGTATTTTTAAGAGTCCGCAGTAAGCTCGGCCGAATTTCACCTTTCCATACAAACGGAGTTTCGTTCTCATTTTAAAACTACGTGTTGGATTGTGACGAAACTTAGCATATACAATGACATGAAGTATCTATGTCTGTCATTAGTTTATATGGTTCCAGTTTATAAAACAATCGAAATACAGCAAGAACAAGTTTTGTATGAAAAACTTAAATTCGCTGGATTTTTTTACTATGGTATCTGAAGCTACATAAACTAATTACAGACCCAGGTCTATCCAGATATACCTCATGTCATTGTACATGCAAAGTTTCGTTACAAACCCACACGTAGTTTTAAAATGAGAGCGTAACTACGTTTGTATGGAGAATCGAGCTTACTGCGGACTCTTAAGCGGCGTATTTGTAATAATGACTTATTTTATTGATATTCGATAAGATATTAAATGAAAAGATACCTACCATCAGCGCCCTTAAAAATGCCCATGGGCATTTGAGGTCTTTTGGAGTGCCTGCAAAGCTAACGAAAATCATGCTTGGCTTATAAATAGGTACGGTGGTTAGCATAACTATTATGGATTTAATTGGTCTACGCGCTTGTTTCGTTATATTCTATGTCAATACCGTCATCAATCAATCACATGGGTGATTGAATTTCACAGTAACCGTGTGCATGGTCATTCGAGGCCAACATGTGTTAGCCGGGGTACCTTGGAGTGAACCCATTTGGTTTAATTGCGTACGGTAGGAACCTCAAGTTTGTCCTCGCCATCGGCTATGTCACGATTGATGAGATAAATTCTATGCTATATAAGGATATTGTTTGCTGTGGGTGCATTTCGTTAAAAAATATATCTACGCACATATCATTAGTGCTCTTAAATGCGTTCAGAAACCGTAGGCATTTCCTACCAGCAATATTACAACCAATTTTACTATGAGAACTTTCTTGTCTGTGATAGTGGGTAAAATTTGTACTGTAATTTTATTACAGTACAGTTTTTTGTAAGGTTATGTATGAGTTTAAATTTGGAACAGCTGTCAAAACTCATATGGGTCTCTATTATAGTATTCATAGATATTAAAACAGTTATCGATGCGAAACGTCAATTCAGTACGTTTTTTAAATATAAACCGCACGATATTTGATCTCGAGTGACATGAGAATAGGAACTTATTCAATTCAATTCATTTTTATTCAGAGACCAACATGGATCATTATTGTTAGTAAGACTTAGCTTAATATTAGTAATTACAGTATAAATACACAGTTCATATAGATAGCACACATAAAGTTAATTTAGAGTTAATAGTAATCTATAATAATAACGATTTAGGGACTTATGAACTTCATTCGCTTGTCTACGATTTAAAAAAAACATTCGTCTTGTAGGATCGAATTGCCGCCATTACTGTTGTCATTTCTTTGTTGGTTTTTGCTGTTACGAAAGTAGAATTGTGAAAAGTTGTTTGTAACTCACATTTTAGTTGAAAATATGAGTAGTAGTGACTTCGAGAACGATATGCACATTCCGCCGAATATCGTAAATGCAGCCACGATTGCAACAAAGATATTTTACAGGTAGTATACTAGGTATAGTAGCAATGCAGGTCATTTTTCTACGGCTTCTGAACCCAGCAGTAAAGTAGTACATTTAGCCCCTAGGGAAAATATGTATACATATTTATGTTTTATCAAACATTTTATTTGACCAATCATTACAGTTCACCGTATGACATCCACCAATCTCAACTCTTAAAAAAAACTATATTTGCTATCAACTAACCAGAATACAGCTAGACATTAAAATCGACCAACCAGGAAACAGGATTCATTTCAAACATTAGGTGTTTTTTATTCCCTGATTCACAATCATTAAAAAATAAACGCCTCTGACCGACTATAGCCGCGTCCAAACGTTCAAGCGTGGTTGACTGCATACATGACATAAATGTCAAAAATCCTCAAAAAACGATGACGTAATTTATTAATGGCCCCTAGGAACACAAAACCATGTAGGTATAAGTACCTACAGAGTAAATAGTGATAGTATTGCCAAATCATACAAAATAAAGTGTTTTATTGCTCAGCATATAAACTAAATATACCTATAAACAATGACAGCCGGCGATCGTATCGCTAACAAGTTTCTATCAAAAATTTAATTTTTGGTTTAAGCTTTTATTGCCGACTGTACTTTTTGTATACCATCATCAACTACTCATTGAGGCGATTCTAACAAGCCCAAACTCAACGGGGTTACGTCGGTTAGTACTGAATTCCCATGGAAACCTTTTGTCTCCATCATCAGATCAGCTCGATGGTACCATAATATTGAATTGTCATCCAAACTATAATTGTACCCAAAATTGCAACTCAATCGGTCACCGGGAAGTGGGTTAAATTTTACTTGCAAGATTTGATTACAGACAGACAGACAACGGGACAGGTGAAACTAAATAAAAGCTTGTAAAAAGCGATCTGTTGCAGAAAACCTTTGCATAATATTATTAAATTAAGAAATGCTAAAAAATATATAAGATTAAATTATTTCTATGCCAACAGCGCACGAGACTAACGTACTTCTACTTCCTTCCTAACATTACCAATTTTTTATAGGTCAGACTCAGAACGTATAATATTCGACCTTACCACGTATCATGTGTCCCTCCCAAATCTGGTCACGTAGACTATTTCCGATTATGACAACCCATTGTTGTTTTTACTAGCAGTCGTACGTGAACTTATCACGTCAACACGAAAAGTTCCGGTGACCAAAATCGGAACTAACGTTGTTTCTTACTAATTGCGTAATGGTTCATAGACAGTGGCGCCACATTAATACTGTTAGATTGGCAGAAGACAAAGCGTCAACACCGGTTGGTTTGAATTCCATTTACCGGTGCAATTTAACAGTACACTGTCACTGTACAGTGCAGTGGTACTTAGCGCGATAACAGTGATTTATTGGATTTTAAGGCAATAATGAGAGGGGGAGGGGTCTTACATTTATTCCTAATGAATAAGAGCTTTCGCTAAGTAAATTAAAAAAAAGCGGTTCTGGCGCTTCGCCGGCCGCCACCGCGGCTCGCGCGCCTAGGGTCGCAGTACTCGCAGTACAACTAACACTCCTCGCTTCGCTCGTCGTCGTACCTACACAGACCTGCTAGGCTACGTCCGCACCGACAGGCGGCTTGCTTAGCGTCTAGAGCCTAGGCCAGCTAGGCTAGGCCTCGCCTCGCGCCTCGCGACAGAACAAACACGTTTATTTACTTCGATAACGCTAAGCGACTAGCTTAGGCGCCAAGCGCGCAGTACGGCCGTTCGCGAAACTTCTATATGTTCGTTTTATTAAGCTACTCTGTGACTACTATAGACGCTAAGCAAGCCGCCTGTCTTGTGTGGACGTAGCCTTTGAGTAAAATAGGTGGCTTCGGCGGCTTTGATGATTCAGGTATTATGATATTCAGTATTAGACACTAATATCTAAGTAAAAACGTTATCCGGCTATGTGATGGTTAATTTAAATAAAGCAAGCCGCCTGTCTGTGACGGCGTAGCCTTTGAGTAAAATATGAGGTGGCTTCGGCGGTTTTGATGATTCCGGTATTATGATATTCAGTAAGTATTAGACACTAAAATCTAAGTAAAACTTATTTATGTTGGTTCTAGTGAATTTGACTTTCCACATAAAAAAATACTAATTTTATAGTTCCGAGGGTTTAGATGCACCAAAAAGACCCTGTTTTTTGCTAAATTTGGAGGACTTGACGAATTGATTTCACTCTAGTTATTAAACTATGTGGAGTTTTTTAACTTTGAGGTTTAATTGTATCTCGTAGAGAGCTACAAAACATAATAAGAGTTATTTTATTACAAAACACTAATTCGTTTTTTTTTTATATGCAGTCAAACTTTGAGACACTTTTTAATTTCAAAAGTGGCAAAATCTACGGCCTTACCCAATTATGAATTAAAATAAAACGGACAAGTGAGTGTTATGATGAAATAAATTATGAAACTATATATTATGACTAATGATTATTGTGATGTAAAATTTTATGAAGAACGTTTTCGGACTTCCAATAATGGAACTTAAAAAAATAGTTGAACAAAAGCGCCTCCATAAAAAAAAAAACCATACAAACATCCTCGGGAGCTCTGGCGACAGTGGCGACCTTACTCACATGCCTAATAGACCAGATAGTGGTATTATTAATATTATTATACCTGCAGTCTTTTGTAAAGTGGAGGTAAATCCCCAGTTGGGTTGCTCTGAATATAAGCGAGATGACATTTCGCTGTGCACTCACTACCTTTCAAGCCACCTCTTACAACAAAACGACTTTTGCCAATGACGCGCGGGTTTTTCACGTGGCGCCAGTAAAGTTTGTAATTGCATGCCGTTCGCTACGCAATACCTGGATCAAGCCGCCTCGGCAGCCAGTCCTGTCAAGCTAGTCTAGATTGATAGCCATTCAGTACACTTTAAGTAATCAATGGACCCGATTCTACGTGCAAATGGTTTAACTAGCCTAAAACTAAATTGTCAAATTTTTAGACATCATTTAGGCGGCAGATTAAAAACGACATATAGAATAGCATTTAGGCAGCTAAGTAAGTTGTATAGACCGCCTAAAATAAGAAACGTCAGATTGAAATTAGCGCTGTCATTTGATTATGAAAGCTGGCAAAAAAAAAAAAATATGAAGAATGGCAAAGAGTTTCAGCGACACCTAAATAAAATTAGGAAGTTTAGAGGCCACTGTAGAATCGGGTCCATTACAAACAAGTATAGCATAAGCGCAATATTAAATTGTTTATTTAGATACTTAAACTCAGTAATAAGTTACGTATACAAAAGACGACATTAATGCCATAAGCATGCATTCTCTACCAGTCAACCTTTACCCTGGGCAATACCGTGTGTTAGCCGCATAAGACAGCGCCCTAGGCGAATACTCTAACAATAGACATATTTCAGTCCATTATTTACGTTATCTCAGCAATCAGGATAGCCTAGTTGTTATGTGTAATGGTCCGTCATTATAGCCGGTATGATCTTTTCATAAATCTGTCTTCTGAAGTTTATGACCAAAGTTACACCCAAAGGTTATCCTTGTTAAGCCTATTAAATACCAATATTGCTGCTCAGGTCTTAATGGTTTCATTTCCTTGGGCGATGTAAAGTATAAGTACCTAAGAGATCTGACCTTTAGCTTCTGAGGTATGAATTGCTATTCGTTGCGACTGCGAACCAATTAGTAATTATATAAATGATAGACGATGACAACGAGGATTATGTAATAAATTTAGCAGCGTTTGATTGTAATTGGATAATGATAATACGTATACATAGTTAGAGAATCGAGCGTCTATAAATCATTGAATAGTCTTGGAAGTTGCTAGGCGCTGTAAAAATACCGTCGACATATATATTTTCATAATAATAAATCTTCTGGATTATAGCTTATAGTCTACTAGTTATGTATGTTTTTAATTTTTTATGATTCATGAAGATTAATTTTTTTAATGAAGATATTATGTCAGTTTTCGTTTAGTCAGGTTCGTAATCGGAAATTTGGAGTGTTTGTGTAATTGAATTTGTCAAAATTTGAAATGTAATTTTTCATAATTTAAAAAGTTACTTCTAAATTATGGCTAATACTATATACGGGTTATATTATATGTTTACGATTTTTAATAATTCAAAAGATGAAGATTTTACGACAGCTTTCGGTTGTTCCGATTCACCTTTAAAAATGGGTCGAATCCGAATTTCGGAGTGTTTTTGTTGTAATTAAATTTGTCAAAAGTTGTATTCTATTTTGCATAATTTAAAAAGTTAAGTTAAAGAAATAATTAGGTACGTGATTCGCCTCGGTCTAGGTACCCTATTTAGTAGTATTTAGGTAGATAATAAGACTATCTCCAGTCGATATAATTCAGACTACGCAGCAAGTCGTGGGTCGAATTCGACTGTTTTTTCCTATTTGTGGAGATGTAATCTAAAGCGCAATTTACACATGCAAGTAATCGCATGCAAGTTTAACTACATTACAGGGTTCGATAGATCCATTGACCTGATACCCCGTTGCTTTTTGTATAAATTTTTGTATATTTTTGTAAAAATAAAGTCCTTACGGTGCCGCCTAATGTTCCCGCAGCGAACTGTGAAGACTTCAGGCGTGTGGAGAATTTTTAATACTTTATCATCATGTATATATTACGTTGCTACTGTCTGCAGTTACAAACAAGTGTTAAGTAGAGCATAAGTATAGGTGAGAAATAGATAAGCATTATGTACATTACTTTTAGCATCGATTAGGTAACCGAATAAATGTTTCTATGGATCGTTCAATAAGGGCGCGAGGTCGCATCATAGCCACATTCAAGGCCTCCATTTTGCAACTATTTTATTTTAATAGGTTTTATTTATTTAAATTGTATTGCACAGTAACAAGGGACAAATACTGAAGGCAAATTTAATGCCATAAGGCATTCTGTACCAGTCAAACTTTAGGCGAAACAGAAAATAATCTTTAATTCTAATTAACGCATTCACTGCCAAGAATCGCTACGCGGTACGTTCGAAGCCAGCCCCGTCGTTTTCCTCCTATGTAGCGGAGAGTGACTACGTCGTAGGCGCCCACTAGGTGGGTTCCTGCAGTGAAAGCGTTCAATTGCACAACGCAAGAGGTCGCCATGAGCTTCGTCGATTCACATCTTGATTCAATGTCCTGCTTACTTTAAAAACGTCCCCTGGAAGGTATTCGGAAATTGATATTAATGTTCATGATTTTTCGTCGTGCCATGGGTCTTTAGGATCCGACTAAATACTCCCACTTTTAACAAATAATCAATAATGTTGAATTATCTCGAAAAAAGATTAAAAATATAGTCACATGGAGAAAAAGGGTAACACAGAGACAATAAATAATTACATAGTTATAAGTGTCCAAAGTTTTCAGGGGTATACTCTGTTCCTTTTCCGCAAAACGCACCTTCACATGAAACAATTGTCATTTACTTTGACGCTCGAGGCCGGTGACGTCACGGGTCTTAAGCGTTTTCTCTATCAAGCAATATTAAAACGATTGTATCTTCGTAATTGATTGAGATATTTGAATGGGATTTTCGTCATTAGGCATATTTTTTCCCTAGTAACTACTAGTAGTATCTTATTGTAGTATTAACCTAGACCTACTTGCTTTTCTTTGCGGCGCAAAATATCCGTACCACCACACAAACGGAATATTTATCGGTGTTTATTATCGGTATTACTCTAATCATAGCAATAAAGTGTACCTATTATTAGTAACCGTTTCAAAAATACGAAAAAGAGCAGATTACTTGTAAATTATCTTATCGCGTTTAAGCAGGATTTAAATGCTGTTCGAATTAATTTATTTAGATATGAAAACTCTGAATGAGTCAAAGTCGTTTGTAGTCAACTTTATCTTAGGGCACTTAAAGTTGCTAAGAAGTATGTGAATAGTCATTTAAAAAAAACCGGTCAAGGGCGAGTCTGACTCGTGCGCCGAGGGTTCCGAACAAACTTATAAAATTAGTTAATAATAAAATTATTATGAAAAAAATGACCGAGCGTCCCACAAATACAAGCGCTGTAGAGGCACACTCCTTAGTTTCTAGTCGAACAAACGTTAACGAGATCTACTTACAGGCAGCGCCATCTAGCGTGTTATTACGTAAACTCGTATATGACTTATGCTACGTAATTTTCCGGTAATATTTACGTTAATCCTAATCATATATATTTCAAAAATTCGTTTGGTAAACTTCGGAGATAAAGGGGGGAAGGGGGGGATTGGTATTTTTTCAACAATGTCCTTTATAATTATAAATCAAATAACCACTAGAAAAAAACGCAAAACAGTTTTAAAATATCCACCTCAAGCCCTTTCATATGATACCCCACTTGACCTACTAACTTATCTATGAATTATCCGTAATTATTGATAGATATTAAATATATACGAGTATGAAGTATTTAATTTTTTCTCAAACTTGCAATGAAATGTTGACGTGACTTACTTCAAATTAGGTTCGGAAATACTACGTATCCGGTGCGGTGTGTGAAGATGATATGTAAAGGAATTTCATACAGCCTTACACACCTAGGCCTGTAAAGCAACCTTCTTTTGTTTTTAAACGGGGGGGCGCGTCGGACGGCGCGGGCCAGCTGGCGGCGCGGCGGTGCAGTTCAGAAACGTATTATTTAGGGGTTATACGCGGATTGCCTAGAACGCAAAATGACTACTGTGTTGTTTTGCCTACATTGCAGTTTGACCACCGAGCATTGTACCTAAAACGCAAAATGACCGCTCATACGTAGGTTAGATTCGTTAGGTTTCTTCGGATGCCCGAAGAGCAAACAGACCAGAAATAGGAGCCCCGCCCCGCGGGGCTCCGTCGACATCGCTAACGTAAAGATAAAACGACGAAAATGATGTAGGCATTTTGCGTTTTAGGCATAATGCTCGGTGGTCAAACTGCAATGTGGGCAAAACAACACACTAGTCATTTTGCGTTCTAGGCAATCCGCGTATAACCCTTATTTAGTTGTAAATAGCTACTTTTTTATTTTTATTTCATTGTAAGTTTGAGGAAAGCACTATAAAAATCTCGGCGAGAAACGGGGTTGCCGGCCGCGTATCTATCTACTTGGCCTGCTACCCTTCGTTTCCCGGCCTCTATAGTAATGTACTATTTCATGTTCCATACACGTGGATTAGCTTTCTTTATTACTATTCCAAATTTCAAATGGATAGCATTAGTAATTCCTGAGATATTTAACTTTGTGACGGAGAGACAGACGGACAGAGTTGCACCGTAAGGGTTCCGATTTTCCTAAAAACGCGTTTTGGCTTTCCAACATCAGTCCGTAACTTTCTGTATTTATAACGTTTATTTGGAATGAATACCAGTAAAAAAGATACATAGGACAGATTCTGAATTGGTAAAACGGATACCACTTAGCATCACAGTTCGTTTGATTTAGGTGATGAAACGGACAGTTTGGAACCCAGCTCAGTTACCTACCTACATTTTTCTTTTGTAGCTATAGGGTCTCGGAAAGCCTGGTGGTCGCATTTTGGACTTTTGTCGCTATGACATAGTACCAAAATTCTTATAAGTACCTACCCTACATACTTTTGTCCGAAACTGATGAATCGCCTCCTATATGGATCCGTCAGACTAATAAAAATAAATAAAACTTGTTTAATACGAAAAATATCTTCAATTTCAGATCGCGGGAGCTGATTAAGAGCGCGATATTAGACAACGACTTCATGAAGAATCTTGAGATGACGCAGATCCGCGAAATCGTGGACTGCATGTATCCAGTCGAATATGCGGCAGGCAGCCTCATCATCAAGGAGGGCGATGTTGGCAGCATCGTGTATGTCATGGAAGGTAAGCTACATTCAGTACAAAGGCCATCTAGCGGCGAGTAGGTCAACTCACATGTGCATGCTGCCATCTATTTGCTGCATTGCTAATTGTTGAACCATCAGTCACTAGCTATGCTGCTGGCACGGAGTTTTGTTAGTTTCGCTATTCACCGTAAGAGGGCGCCTTTGTCAAAATGAGACGATGTGCTGTTTAGTTACTTTCTTTGTGTATAGATGGCGCTAGTTTTAGAGTTGTATGAATTGCATAGAAAATAACATGGTATTAGCTATGCTGCTGGCACAGAGTGTTGTTAGTTTCGCTATTCACCGTAAGAGGGCGCTTTTGTCAAAATGAGACGATGTGCTGTTTAGTTACTTTCTTTATGTATAGATGGCGCTAGTTTTAGAGTTATGAATTACATAGAAAAACAAAACCAAAAAGAAAAACAATACGGTATTCCACTAAAGTGAAATCAGGGGACGTAGCACGGTTGCCATTTTATCACTTATCGTTGTAGATAAGGCATCCGTCACTCTCGCACTCGCATACTTGTCAGAGCATGACGGGCGTCTTTACCACAACGATAAGTGATAAAATGGCAACCGTGCTACGCCCGCTGCTTTTTATGAATCGTCAAAAACGCTCCTTTAGTATGGAATTTGTAGGGATTACTTGCTTGTGACGTCACAATCAAACAACCTCCTTATTGTTAGTTTTTAACCCCCGACGCAAAGAGAGGGATGTTATAAGTTTAACGTGTCTGTGTATCTGTGTATCTGTCTGTGGTATCGTAGCTCCCAAACGCATGGACCGATTTGAATGCGGTTTTTTTTATTCGAAAGCTGATGTGATCTCGACATGTTTCATGAAAATCTGTTTAGCCGTTTTTAAGATATTGGACTTTAAAATGAAAATGTCGGGGGTTATTCAACTTTTCTAAGTTGTAGTTATTATGAATTTAAAAATGTTAAAATAACAAACTTAAATGAAAGATTGATAGTTTCCGAGTATTTTCGTATTATTATCTGTTGCTAATGAACAAACAAATTATTTTCACTGTTGTCAAATACCCTATTCACGATTAGGTATATCTAAGGTGTAATTAATGTTTTGAATCGTCTAAAGATATCAGTTTTGTTTCACTATACTAAAACAAGAAAAACGTGTACAAGGTATTATTAATATCATGATATAATAACTATTCAAGGTGAACAAACTAGACAAGCAAGTTGGAATTCTAGATTTTTAGGGAGTTATGAATTTGAATGTTACATGACCTATTCGCAGCTTTGCCCCAAAAATAATACCTAAGTAGGTATATTATGATGTACTAAACTAAGAAGAACGCGCTCACGTCATACCTACTTAATTTTGAGAAGTTCAATTTACATACCATATATTCAAATACCTAAATTTTTTTATGATTTAGGTAGGTACTGACATTTCGCACAATTGGAAAATCGTCAACACGAAATAAATATTTTGAAATTGGGCCAAAAATACCACCAAAGTGAATTTGGTTTTAATTGATTGTGTCTATAATGTTTATGACCAATTTTTTTCGATTTGTTAATTTAATTAAAATTAAATTTTTCATCTGTGCTGAATGACTGTAAATCTTTTTTTAAATCATGATTATATGAATCTCTAGTACTTACTTATCAAGTAAACATGGACACGTTGCGTTAAGAACCAGGTACTTTCCCCGATGTGCGAGAAAGCGGAAAAGCAGCGCCGCGCTTTTCCTGCGGTTGGTCGGAACTAGTTTTCCGCGCTGTGCAATACAGAATGCCTTCATACCTAATTAGAAAATTATTGTACTACGAGGAATGTTTTCTTCTACTCGAGGTAGTAAGTAGTAAGTCAAGTTTGACAAACCTATGTTTATTCTGACTATTTCGATAATAATATGACTCTTATGATTCAATATTATTATCTAATAGTAACCGCGTTCACAATTTCCGATTTGTGAACAAAATCTCTATTTGCAATTTGTAGGATTAGGTACCTACTAGCTTTTGTCCGCGTGAATCCCGGATCCATGCCGATTTTATCCCTTTGAGGGATGATTTTCGGGATAAAAGTATCCTATCCTAGTTTCAATCTAGGCCATAGAATATTTGTAGGTACTTATATCAAACTTCATCACAATCGAATACCTAAGAAACATCTAAACATCCAAACATTCTCATTTATAATATTACTAGCTTCCGCCCGCGACTTCGTCTGCGTGGTCTCGGGATAACTATATTTTAATCCAGGCTATAATATAACTATAACTATATAACTATCTTCGTGCAAAATTGATTGAGTCACAAACATCCAAACATCTAAACTTTCGTATTTATAATATTAGTAGGATAAGTACGAAGTTTGATACTACTAAGTACTCTTATTTGAAAGTTCCAAATTGGAAATAAGGTTATAGGGAATATTTAAGGGCTTAATGAAGCCTCAGTTGTTTTGAGAAAGACAATAGTGTTGGGTAGGACATGAAATTAAAATGAGTTTGTATGAGCACCTCATTTCCAAAAATGAGGTGGTACAGTCAGCATCAAAAGTAGCTACGCAAACGAAGACGTCAAAATTCAAACGTCTTTATTAAAAGGGCATAAGAACTTTTGACGTCTTCATTTGAGTAGTTACTTTTGATGCTGACTGTACAATGTCCTACTTGGTTTGTTGTAATAATTTTCATCTATCGGCAGTAAAAACAAGGTTTTTTTCAAGTGTAGTGTACAGTAGACCACCAATTCATCATTTCATGTTCAATATTCTTACTTACCTCCCTCCACTACATACAATATTGTATTGTAGATGGGGGAAAGTTAGAGTACGAGTGGCGAGTTCGGAGCTCGAGGGGCGAGGCTTTGAGGTTTGAGGGATAAATGAAGGTGACTCGGTGACTCGTGAGGAATGAAGTAGTACATTTTTCAAGCGTGAAATGAGGTGCCTCACGAGTGAGTAACCCAACACTAAAAGGCAGTGTTGATACGGCCGTTGCTACTCGACTTGGCAGTGGCACTACCGTGTCTCCAGAAAAAAAACAAATTCGATTTTTCAAGTTTGTATGTGGCATTTCCGCAAAGGGGTTTGTGCAATACTGTTATAAATCAAAAATCACTGAATTACTCTACGCTACGTTATGTTAGATATCTACTCGCTCAACTTCCGTCCTGCGATATGATGGAATTTCGCGTTAGCCAATTTACTACTGAACCTAAACATTTGATGGCAGTTGTAGTTAAAACAAACGGACTATCGCAAGTAATATTGAACTTACATATTATTCAAATCACTAATTTTTTTTTTAATTGATGAAAATTTCTCTTAAGAGTCCGCAGTAAGCTCGGCCGAATTTCACCTTCCCATACAAACCTAGTTACACTCTCATTTTAAAACTACGTGTTGGAATGTGACGAAACTTTGCATATACCATGACATGTGGTATATCTATGTCTGTAATTAGTTTATATGGTTCCAGTTTATAAAACAAACGAAATACAGCAAAAACAAGTTTTGTATGAAAAACTTTTTTCGCTGTATTTTTTACTACTGAAGCTACATAAACTAATTACAGACATAGATATTCCTCATGTCATTGTGCATGCAAAATTTCGTTACAATCCAACACGTAGTTTTAAATGAGAGCGTAACTACGTTTGTATGGAGAATCGAGCTTACTGCGGACTCTTAACATTACAATCGGCTTGAACCTTTGAAATGGAGCAGTGTCAAATGATACCGACCACGACCACCCCGATCGTCGCAAGCATTTGACACCTGATCGTGATCACAGAACAATAGGTACCTGATTCCAATAGTTGGAATGTTCTACAATCAGCCTTTTAATTACGTAGATCACCTACACCTTGAATAACAATAGGGTGGTTAGACAATCGGTGAGATTTGTTGTCAACAATAGTTTATTAATTTTGGCTTAGTTACAAGACCACCCTGTTTTCCCGTGGATGTCGTAAAGAGTAGACTTTGGGAACAGGGTTAGACAGGATGTGTTTTTCAAACGGGGCAGTGAGGAAAAATCTTTAACTAACTACAAGAGGAAGGAACACGCATAAAATGAACTCTGATTTTTGACAGATTTAACCGGGTTCGATTCCCGGCCGCGTATGAGGGTTTTCGAAAATCTTTGAATGCATGTTTTATTTTTTCCAAAATCGGTCTCATGACTCGTAAGAGCAATTTTCCGTGTTTTCTCTTGTAGTTTCGGATTTTCCCTCACTGTCCCGTTTAAATAAAAGACCCATATATATAGGGAAATAGCTTCTGCCCGCGACTCCGTCCGCGTGGAACTCGTTTATATCGTAGCTATCCCCTTAGCACCTTCCCTTCCCGTGGACTCAAACTCTATACTAAATTTCATTTAAATCGGTCTAAGGGCGAGATAATTGAGAAATAGGTATTTGTAAAATGTATTGCTGTGTCGCCAACCTCAAGCCTCCCCCCGCAGAGAGCGATAGAGACAACTGCAGCTAGGACCGAAAATACCTATTAAAAGTACATAAAATCGTAGTCCCCTGATTTCTTCTCCAAAACTTGACCTATTTAACTATTTTTTTTATTAAAAATCAAACAAAGGCTTAGGCCGTGTTCCTATGTTTTCCTTTTTTTAAATAATCTAGTCAACATTGTTTTCTCGATGTTTAAACACAGCAGAAAATCTGGCATTTTTTTAGGTTTTTGAAGGTTAATATCTCTTTTAAGAATAAATTTATGAAAAAAGGAAAACATAGGAACATGTCAAGTCTAGTATCAATAGATTAATGGAAAAAATATTGCTCTACTGCTATTATCCAGGGAGAAAACAGGGGACAACGTTTCTATGGAAAAACGGCCCTTGTGTTTCCTCTTAAGCGTGAATAGGTAACAGACAGACATACAAACTTTCGTTTTTATAGTATAAGTATAAAATAGATATAGAATGAACCTTCGGGATGGACATGTGCTATATTTTATCCCGTAGCTCCGCCTGGGTACTGACTGGGCGAAGACGCACGGATAATAAACATGTCCTTGCAAGACCCGAATGGCGGATATGCCATAAGCAGTAAAGTTAAAGTCATCAATAAACATGAAAATCAGCAAGAGCATACAATAATCAATCAACATAATCTTTTAAATATTTTAACCCCTATTTACAAACCGTGTAGATATCGGTATAAGAGTCGTGAGACTAGCATTTTTTAATAGGTACATATAATTTATGTTACAATTTCCTTATGATCGTGGCATCTTTCGATTTAATAAAAAACCGGCCAAGTGCGAGTCGGACTCGCGCACGAAGGGTTCCGTACCATTAGATAATGGTACGGAACCCTTCGTGCGCGTTATAGATATAAGAACAGCAAAAAAAAACGTTTGTTGTATGGGAGCCCCCCTTAAGTATGTATTTTATTTTGTTTTTAGTATTTGTTGTTATAGCGGCAACAGAAATTCATAATTTGTGAAAATTTCAACTGTCTAGCTATCGCGGTTCTTGAGAGACAGCCTGGTGACAGACAGACGGGCGGACAGACAGCGAAGTCTTAGTCATAGGGTCCCGTTTTTAACCTTTGGGTACGGGACCCTTAAAAGGTAACGTTGAATGTTGCAAAATTGCCTATGAAGCCTAAAGCCTACTTTAAAAGTCCGAGATTTACTGTAATGATCTACCAAATGGTTGTACTCGGCAGCTGTTTGCATTCTCCTCCCGTTAATGGATACAAAAATAACTGGTACGTTCATGGTTTTTGTATGAATTGGGCACCACCGTTTAACTAAGACGTCAAAGGCTACCTCAGCTGCGGTCGCCCTGTATAGTCGGCTGCGGATAAGTACCTTCGATGTCCATAAATTCATTTGCAATTAACGGTAGGGTTAGCCATAAACATCATTGGCCGTAAAAGTGATTTTCTCAGAAACCGTAAGTTTTTAACTCAGACCAAGAAAAAAAGACAGACGGAGCGTTACGAACAGTCAAGTGAAGCCAAACCACATACAAACAAAACCAAGCTACATCAAATTTAGCACACGCTCACGCACACAAACAAAACTGCACAAAACTCTTCAGCACGTGTCGCAATGCTGTTAAGATCATTTATTTCGAGTTTTGTGCGATTTCATTTGTTTAGCGTGTGCTAAACATATGGGGCTTGGTTGAAAACCGGTTGGCTTCACTAGACTATTCGTAACGCTCCGTCTGTCTTTTTTTCTTGGTCTGAGGCTTTTAAGGACAATTTATATAAACTTTGTATGTACCGTAAGAACCCTGTCGGTTGGGTTTGCTTAAAACAATCCTGAAAAGCGACAGTTTCTGATAAAAACGAATTAGGGCAAATGATGATTATGGCAAACGTTACATTTATGGTAAAAGAAATTATGGATTTTGATATTAACCCAGTCGGTTGATCTCCCCATGATCTATTACGTCGTGAGCTCATTTTAGAGCTTAGATAATATAATGCACAGCTCACGCGTGATTGGACAGCTCACACTAGTTTTATACTGGTACGTAGCCAGAACACGTAAATATGTTGTCGGTTTATACTTTATGATTACTCATAGTAGTATTGTAACACAAAGAAACTACGAAAAGCAAAGTTCAATGTAATAACTGTGAGTGTGGACTGAGAGACCACTTGGTTTTTAATGTTTTTAGTAAGTGGAAATTTTAGTAGTAGTAGCGAATTACTTTGTAAAAAAATCCTGGAATTCGTAAAGTATTCACTAAAAAGTTATACAGCCAAAGGCAGCCTTGCGATTTTTACTAATGTTTGCAAAGAAAATGCATTTTTTTTTGTACAAATGTACCGATTTATTAGTTACTTTACGTGGTCTCTCAGGGACCAAAGAAGGAAGACTGATTTAGTGTATAATCATTGCCAAATTACGTTTTGGTCATTACGAATACGTTTAAACATGTTTTTACTAAATCTGTAACATCAAAATAAGCCAGCATATTAAATACTTGCCCAGAAGTGGAAGGTTCAGTGTGTGAACCGAGGGACCACACCTTTGGCTGTATAAGTTTTTAATGAATTCTTTACGAATTTCAGGTTTTTTTTACAAAGTAATTCGCTACTACTACTAAATTTTCCACTTAGGTACTAAAACCATTAAAAACCAAGTGATCTCTCAGTCCACACTCACACTAATAACTGCCAGTATACGAGTCCTTCAATCTTAACTATTTGTCAAAATCGCACAAAATATCTCAGTTTTGCAGCATGAGTGAGAATTACCTGCCATTTGATTATCATAGAAACCAGATTTCTTTAAATTACAATGACGAAGAAATGTATATGTATGTTGGTAACAACCAAACTACATCCAGTTCACTGTCATCAAATAACCATTAAGTGTCAATGCCTAAGTTACTTCGTAGTTAAACCGAATAAAAAGGGTTATATGGGCTAAACCGCAGTCAACCTTAATGCGTTAAGGCTGCACATTCGAAATTTTCGTGAAAATGAGTTGTTTTGTAACCGTTTTATACATTATAATGCTTTTTTTGCTGTCGGAAATCATAATATCATAATCTGCAAGATATGCGACGGTCATAGTTTTCGTAGAAATCCATTTTAACAATGAAAATTAGAGAAAAAAAAATCTAAAATCACCCTTATTTTTTCACTTGTAACCATTTTACTGCTCCATTTTTTATCAGAATAATATGAAATTTTATAACTTTCTTCATACAATAATGAACAAGGGCATCATTTTCTTACTTTCTTAATTTTCTTAAAAAATTATCTCGTTTTCTGAAATATTCCGCCAAAGTTCCTACGCCTCCCCGTTTTCGTCCATACGGTCAGTGCGGGACGAGACACGTTGCATGACGGACCTGTGCCAATTTGCGCTGCGCCGAAATTTTTAAATATTTGTGGAAATTGTGGACTATATTTGTTGCATAGAGTGGACTATCCGTTTTGTGATTCGTATAGTAGGTAACTAATAAACATTTGCGTATAGTTTAGTTTTTAGTGACAGATAATTTTGTTGCATAGAGTGGACAATCTATTTCGTGGTTTGTAAAGTAGTAGGTACTATAGACAAGACAGCTGACTGACCATCCGTGCACTTTATGTGCATTGTAATAAGGTTCTTGTATAAATACAGGATGGTCAGTTAACTGTGTTAAAAATAGTGGGCTTGGCAAATATTGTAAGTACCTACCTATGGGTTGCATGCCAACTCCAAGTTCGATACAGAGTTATTATTTGATATGAAACAAAGTATGGTTAACGTACAACTAATCTATAAGTATATATTTACCCGAGACCGATTTCTGTACACTCAGCATAATATAGTTAGTAGCAGCCAAGTTAGCCAAATATATCGGAACGTACATTCATCGAAATAGTCTTTGTTACTATAAGTAGGAATAAGGAATGTGTTACGATATATTTGGCTACTTTGGATGCTACTAACTATCTGATGCTGACTGTACACGCCATTATCATCAAATCAAGGAAGTAGAACGTAATAAATATACCGAAAATGAGTTTAAAACTTAACAACCTTACACTTACACAAAAGGTAACGGACAGACAGACACACTTTCGCATTTATAATATTAGTATGGAGTATGGATATGGAAGTATGGATAGTATGGATTATATGTCTTTCCCGCTCACGCGACAATGATGTCCCGGACCTTTGGGAGGCGTGCGTGGAGCTCTGAGCCAACACGTAGAGGCCCTTTTGACAATTTAATGAAATGCAAGGAGTACACCAAGCGGATGCTGTCTCTGCCCGTGTCATGGGACGCACACAGAAACAGCACCCGCTGGGGTGTAAGAGTCTATTGCTAGTTGATGGAATCTAAATAAAACGGGTTATTGGGTGAAAATGATGGACTAGTAGCTGGGCTATTGGATGAAACATCGGACGCCTGCCCAATAAAACTGTTTCACATTTTATCTCTGGCAGACGGTGCCTCGCTAACTGCTAGATGGGCCCCTATTAATAGCGACATTAAAAAATGGCCTAAGGGCAACAGTAGGTATAGATTATTATTATTACCTTTATATTTTTTTCGCACTATCCGTCTCTTTCTTATTAGAATATTTAGTAACATTATAATGCGAGAAAAATCGAAACTATGTCGCGGCCGTCTAGTGCTAGGCGTGCTGAGGGCCTACCGCGAAACGAAACCGAACTTCGTTCGTGTATCTCCCTCTCTGTCGCGCTTGCTAGTTCGAGCGACAATGAGAGTTATTCGAACGAATTTCGTTTTCACTAGCACGGCTAGCACGAGACGACCGCGACATACTCTCGATTTTTCTCACACTATACCTCTCTTTCCTAATGTTCTAATAAGAGAGAGACCGATAGTGCGAGAAAAATCGAGTGTATGTCGCGGCCGTCTCGTGCTAGCCGTGCTGACGGAACTACACTAATCGTAAGTAAATAGTATTATAATAGTAGAGACATAATTTTTGAACTTAATCAATTATGTAATTTATGTATGACAAATATCACGTTTCAATTAAGCATGACGAATGTCACCCACCCACGTCCACCCTTGCATTGGTAACGATGCGCGATGACGCGTCTGTAACTTAATCTATGTAACGCTTAATAAACGACGGCGGGTTGTGCGACTTGCGCGGGGAGAGGGTCGAGGCTCCGCCCATACGCTCAAGGACTTTAGCGAGTATACAAGCCTTAAACGACAATTTCGTTCTTTTCGGTATGTTACTATCGACGACAATATTTAAGAAGTCTCCGTGAATATTATTAGCTTTTGCCCGTGACATCGTTCGCGTTGACTTCCTTTTGTTATAAAAAGTATTCTATTTGTTAATCTAGGATATACTCTATTTGTATACCTATTAAAATTCATCTTAATCCGTTAAGCCGTTTTTGCGTCATTTAGCAACAAACATCCAAACTTTCGCATTTATAATATTAGTAGGATTGCTTACGACAGGACAGAATAGGTATACCTAGGTAAGCTACTCGTAGCTACAAGAAAATATGTAAACTGTGTTCTTCACGAATACCAAAACGCTTTTCTAACCAGTTTCGCAATTTCTTTCGTTTTCACTCAAAAGAAACAGAAAAAGCAGAAAGTAAAGAAGAACGTTAATCATGCAATTGGACATTAATGTGTAACTTTACGCTTAGGCAAGTCACGCAAATTACCAGCGGCTCGTGCCGTAAACTGCGTATTACCAGCTCAAATACCCGGTCATTATGCCATCGGCCACCATAAACACGGCTTCCATTACAGCTGATCAGCCAAATGCCTACACTTTCACTTTACATCAATTTCCGACTTTTAAAACAGACCATTGCTAACAAACCAGTAAAGCATTCAGAAATGATATTTTCTAAGCTAATCTTGCTAATCAGCTGCATCTATTCTATCATATCAAGTTAGACAACTAATCTCCGTTGAAGCGAACGTCTCGGAATAAATTCAAGATAGCATGACGTCATCCTTTCTGTTTCTATTAAAGTTAGTGGTCTACCAGTCGACAAAAACCCGACAAGGTCTTGATCTCGGCCACCAAGGCCAATCACGCATTGTCACTCGAAGTTTTTGCTGACGCTAACGTAATAGGGGCCTGGCAATGAAATAAGATATCTATTTGCTTTTAGGGAAACTTATCGAGTATCTGTTTTCTTTGTGAAATCCGTGAATATAATGCAATAACATGATACGTACAGTTACGCAACGAGTTTTCTATAATCAACGCGTACACGTTATTTGATGAGCACCATATAAAGTCTATACTTAATGTTTTTCCCAGATTAGAAAAACATTGATTATTCCGTCATACGATTTATTGAAAAACTATTTCATATTTATCTATCTATGTAACTGCACAATACCTATATCTGGTGCTTTGTTTAAAAATTATAAAAACGTAATTATATTAATTTTAAATTATATTGTTGCCTGGTATTCGAGATAACTAAAGAAACGTACGTCCAACTGAACGGGTAAAATTCTAATCTAAAAAAATAGAAGTATAGCATCGTAGAAAATTTCGTTGTAGTGTGCCAACTTCCAACATATTGCTGCCTACGGTACCTACATAAAGAATTCACTAGAAAGTATGAGTCTTTACTTTAATAGTCGTCGAAGTTATATAAAGTTATTTTATGAATACGCAAAGGTTATCCAATAGGTCAATGGCGTACTACAATATTATTGGACTTCCCATAACGATACAATATTGTCAAAGTTCGTGAACGGTGATGTCATATCGGTACGCTTACCATGAGTTTGACAATGACGGTTTACGCTAACGAGTATCGAGTTTTCTATCTGTGCATCCCGCTCGTACTGTCAAAGTGCAATAGAGATGCACAGATAGAAAACTCGATTCTCGTTAACGAAAAATGACAATGTCAAACTGATGGTAGCCGTACTGTTCTATAATATTCCATGTTTTTAACATAAGTATCGATCGAAATTTAGTTTTCTTATCATACGAGTAGTCTACATCATGTTAGTCTTTATTGTAAAATTGGATTTCAAAACTTGGTGTTCTGTAGAATCGTTGGCGATAGGCAATTTTGAAGTTAGTTCCACTCGCTCGAGGCGAGAACGTTGAGCAATAAAATCATATTACTTTACTACGGCCTTGATGTTCCAAGCTTTAAGTTTATTGTCTGAAACTCTGCTACGGACAACGAGTCTGTTTACAAAACAGGTAATCATATTGTTACCTATTGACATATTGGTTGGGAAACAAAGAACAGAAAATGCTTGTGGTGTCAAAGGTGTGAAAAGTACCAATATTGGTTTTACATATTCTTAAATTCCTACGATACTGAATCGTCAGTATTAATTTTATAAATGCAAATGGAACTGGTATTGAATGTTGTTCTTTTGAGTGCGAATTCTTTGTTGAAAGTAGTCAGCAAAATAAATCTAGATAAGATCGTCGACATTGTACAAGAGAAAATCTTAGCGTGTAACGAGTCCATAACTCAACATCGGCATTTTTACTTTTTCACCGGATAGATCATTAATCTTGGCACTGTTTCATCTAGATCAATTAGTATCAATTACACGTTCTAATTCCTAGATAAGTGGCGGAAAATAAAACTGGCAAAATCAAAAATCACTTCGGTACTCCAGTGTTCTTTTCAACCGTCAACATCTTCGTTTGGGTGTATAACCGTTCGTTTCCGATCTGCCTGTCCACGCATTCTGGCGACTTGTCCAATCCAAATTATGCGATATCTCTAGAATACATGCGGAAATGGTTGTTTAGTTGACCTGATTATTAACTGCCCCTACTTATTAAGTCAATAGATTTAGATTTAGATTTATTTATTTCGAGATAAAAATTACAATATAGATTCGCATACAATGTCAAAATTATAAGAATCCTTATCACGATCGTCAATAATTAATAATAAGAAATAAAAATTAAATAATATTCAAAATGACAATACAGAAAGTGGAAATAGTATCTCCGATTACGGATTGTCATTTAACAACTAGTGGATAATTAATTTTAAACAAAAATAAACAATGTCAATTTACGTATTAAGATTTCACTGTAGAAATACAATATAAATGTTACACAAGAAATAGTATCATAATTAGGTATCAATAAATCAAATAATTACTTAAAACATTATTTCCATGAACTCGTGAACAGAGTACAATCCAACAAAAGATTTCTCAGTCTACTACTAATAAAGTTATATATCACTCATATAAGCGTAGCAATGATTTAATAATTATGCAAATACAATTTATGGCCTGAAATTATAATGACATAGCACAATCTTCTTAAATTAGATGCTTATTATCTATTTTTAAATTACGTACGTATTTCTCAACCCGTACCGATTACCGATACGGTCGGTAAATGAAAATTCACTATAACAGCTCAAAAATGCCACTAAAATTCTGTTCTCTGCCAGTTATACTGATAACTCATTAGTCATGACATACTTACAGGAAATATCGGCCACGGACACACGCTTTAAAAGATTTCCCTTTAGTTTTAATAGGCTGAATACAAATTAAAGGAACTTAACATTTACTGGGGTATGTTGAAAAAGTCACATATAACCTGTGTAGAAGATGAACGCATTGGAATCCCAACGAATCTAGTAATTAATAAACATTCCCTTTTAGCCATTGTCAACAAAGGAATGTTAACCATAGGAGCATCCATTGAATGCTACTCGAGGACGTCATAGGGGAGAATGCCCGCATGCTGCATAATTCCGATTTCATTGTTCAATCAAGAGGCAGGAACGACGCAGCTAATAGTCGTAACTGCTCCTATTCAAGCCATGTTCCATTTGGACGATTGTGAATAAGATGTTCTTAACTGTACAATTTGCTATTTACCCCGTTAAAGAGCTTATACACAGTCTTAATGTCTTCTATTTCCTTTTAGTAATTCCTGTTTGTGATGAGCTTAATAACTCTCTGGCTAACGTGGGATGCACGAGTAATCAACGTTGCTATCGGAATTAAGGGCACACTAGACTATTAGATACGAATATTTGATAGATTCTATTTGGTATTGTCAACTTTTGTGCGAGGCTCTCATATTAGTACCTTAATAGACTGAACACCTACGAAAATGCGTTTATCAACTTTTTAATAATGACTATGATTCGATATAGCCAGAGTATCTTTACGTTAAAAAGATGTACTTATATAAACCATGCTCTGGTAACGAAAAGTTTAAGAATAGTAACGCAAATAGGTGCCTGCCTGATGTAAACCGCAGGAGCAAACAAATGCAGTATTATACAAACCCACAGCGTTAAATAAAAAACAAAACCAACGACTATTTCCAGTTGCTGACACAAAAACAACACTTGAATGCAGTCTTGGTGAATTTTAGGTGCTAGTAATCCTTGTATACTAAAATGCCTTGAATTTACGCGAGTTTTTAGTAGATACGCTGTGCTGCTCACAGTTGTTTTTATGCATCAAAGAACAGTAAATGCAATGTTGATTATCGTGTTCATGCTCGTCGGTAGCTTTTCTAGCGGAAGGAAGTTCGACGGAGTGGGTCAGGCGAAACTTTAAATGCATTTATAGATGTTAAAAGTATAATACGACGGATATGGTCAATTTTAAGAAATGCAAAACGATTGAAAAGATCTTCACTGACTGAAATTGTTTATTTTTACTTATATGCTCTCAATCTATCATATTACTGAAATGCCTCTCCTCTCCATCGTTATATCAATTGTCCAAACGAATCGAGACAACAATAAACATATTGTGATTATTGTCATAACAATTATTAAAAATAAAATAAAATAATGACTTATTTGGTATTCACAACAAAGTTCGATGATCATCTTGAGTAATGGATCCCATTTAAATACTCAATCGGAGATGTTTGAGAAAGTGTTGGCAATATCCATGTATTTTTAAATCACAAGAGCTGAGCTGAAGTAATGAAATATCACATATCGTGAAAGTGAAATCATCACGATTTTTGCAGCCTTGACCGCGGCCGCGGTCTCATTTAGGTACACCATCAATGGCATCGGATAGACATTTGCATCCTATTTCCATGTCTACTTTTACTTTGAACTTTCGATCTCCGATTTGGTAATAGTTCGCGAAATGTCAAATGTACATTCAACTCGTAGTGATCTTTTATCTGCATTTATCCTTGCTATTGAAGAGCTAGCATTTGTTACTTGTGTGTTGCCCGTTGGAGGTAATGAATGTTCTAGTCAAGTACGAGAATTGTTTTAATTGATATTGCTATACGTAGCGTAGCACTTCATCATATCAGCCAAAAGACGTCCACTGCTGGACATAGGCCTCCCCCAAAGAGTGCCAAAGTGACTGGTCCTGCGCCACCCGCATCCAGCGGACTCCAGCAACCTTTACCAGGTCATCAGTCCACCTTGCGGGGGGGGGGGCCTACCCACGCCGCGCCTTCCGGTTCGTGGTCGCCACTCGAGAACCCTTCCGCCCCAACGGCCATCGGTTCTACGTGCTATGTGCCCCGCCCACTGCCACTTAAGTTTAGCGATTCGGAGGGCTATATCGGTTACCTTGGTTCTGCTGCGGATAGCCTCATTTCTGATGCGATCACGCAGAGACACCCCCAACATAGCCCTCTCCATAGCCCTTTGGGTGACTTTGAGCCTTCTTATGAGGCCCATAGTAAGCGACCACGTTTCAGTGCCATATGTCATCATTGGCAACACACACTGGTCAAAGACTCTCGTCTTGAGACACTGCGGAATATTGGACGAAAAGATGTGCCGTAGCTTCCCGAACGCTGCCCAGCCGAGTCGGATTCGACGATTGACCTCTTTCTCGAAGTTGGACCTAGCTAACTGGATAGTTTGTCCTAGGTATACATAATCGTAGTCAGGGGGTGGCGGGGTGGCGGGGTCAGGGGTGCGAAGAATCTCCAGCGAAGATCCGGCTACCACCACCGACGACCCCTGGCGTAGCACTTAATGGTAGCAAATTTAAAATGCCCATAATCTCATCAATCACTAATTCGTCTATCTAGGCTGCTTCTACTACCAGGAACAGTTGGATGCACACTCGCAACCTAGTCAGAGAAATCGTTACAAGTAGCATATTCTATCTCTATCATCCAATTTGCAATTTTCATCGCTCGGTTGAATTGTCTTAGCATGTTGCAATATCTAGAATTTCTCTTAATGTTTATCGACATCTTTATTAGCTTCTTGCCTTTCTGTTTGTATAAATTTACTTTTACTCAAGTAGTGAACGTAGGTAAGTGCTTCTTAAATTAGAAACTTTAGCAAAGTTTTAATCCACGCATCTGTAAAAGTGCGAATTATATTGCTATATGTAATTATAACGCTATTCTTCCTGTTTTATAAGAACGTTTCCTTTCACTGCTGTTTTAATTATTCGCGTTATCTTCAAGGATAGTAATTGAATATTATTCGGTGAATACTCGTACTGTAAGTACCGAAATAACATTAAGAGCAAAATTAAGAGGCATCCTAATTGCAAAAGGCAGTTTCTGCAAGAGTTTGAAGGTCGACCTTCGGTACCCGGTCACTTAGCACCTTGATCTGATTTAGTCTGGTCAAATGTAGATCTCCCGTTTCGTTATTCAAAAGGGTTCATTACTCTGGATGGGCTGCTTTGTATTCTAGGCGCGTTGAGGATGTGGACCCGCTGCACTTTGATGTTGAATGCTTTCTAGAATGATTTCCCAATAGGTACGTCTGGTGAAGGCGTACCAAAACCTCAGAACACCTTATTTAGCTACTTATTACAAAATTAATATCCTTAACATAAGTAAAGATTGTATTTGAGGAATATGCGTATAAAAACATTTTGGTACTTATTGTATTTAAACAAAAATGGTTAAAATAATAATATCACATTTAAAACCTTGGATATTTGTCAAAGCACATGATTTAATATCCCGCGATAAAATTTAACAATGGTGTTGTTGTTTAATGAAAGGAACCGTTCCAATTCTGCATTTTTTTGTTCATACTATAGGTCACTAACCGAAAAATCCCTCCCGTCTACCGGCTTGTCTAGCTTTTGTATTATTATTATGAAGTTCTCTGGAGCTTTATGATCCAGGTATATCTGGCCTTTTTCTAAATGCGACCCTCTCGCTCGCTCGCGTCACCCGTGCGTGCGCAGGAGTCGATTCTTTAGTCTTGACTAGGGCAGTAAGCGGAGCGGCGCTGACGTGATTGGTCGCTGTGCTTGTGACGCTTCGCGTTCTGAATTTAAAATAGTCGTGATCGCGTTCTCTGTGAAAGAGACAAAGACCTGTGGCTTATGTTAAGTTTGTTGTTTGTGAAATACTTTATAAGCTGTGGTTGGTGTCGTGATCTTGTAAATGCAGTGTTAACGCCTATGCTTTTTTCCGCGGAAATTGCAGCTGTCACCTCAGACAGATTTCAAAGGATTTGAAGTGTGTTAATCTTGATATTGAAGTTACCGGATTGGATACCCCCTCTATGCTATAACAACCTGGTTTTATTATATTTAGATACAGGTAGCTAGTAGTCGAAATTTAAAATACGAATCGAATGTGTTTGAATAATGGACATCGATCTTAGTTATTATTTACAAACGAACTCCGCCTTTGTATAGTTCCTGGTAAATAACACAAATTGATACATTATGAATCAGCTGAGTGCTTCACTTTATTACACACAACATGTTATTTTACGCTTAATGAGCAATCCGAAAGTCGTATTTCCGAAGGCTCTCCACACTCCTCCAAGGTTACTGCAGCCGTTCTCATGTTTGCGTGCAATACTGGATGCTATATGACGTGAAAGTATTTTTCTTCGTTGTTTTCACGCTTTAAGATGTCCATTTTAGCATATTAATTCTCGTCTAAGCTTTCTATGCTTGCATAGTTTCACATCGTGACATTTTTATCACCGACATCTATTTAGACTTGAGGCTAAACGTTAGAATTGGCATTTATTAACTCGCCTCGACAGCGATTGCATTGTTCTGAAAGTAGTGGACCATAATAACCGACGGACTCGTTTAATAACTAATGAAATGTTGCGACACGAATCAGTTAACGCCTCGTGGAATTTTTTCAAATAATTCACACTGTTAGTCAATAACACTTATTTGCTTTTTACCAGATAATTTAACTGCTATACCGGTCTTTGCTCTGTTAAATCGATATTTAGTTTTTTTGCAACACGCTCCTTTAATCCGTCTGTTGACGCTGTTGTATGTTTTTATTATTAACTTTTTGATCTCCAATCTTAGTTGTCTAACCTATGACTTAACCAGCGTACTTGAAGATTACTGTCATGTTCCGCCTTACAAAGAAAGATTAGAAAGTCAGATGTTTATCGTTTCGATTCGGTAAGCGAGTTGGACAGTACACACGAAGTGTGCAGTATGGCAAGCCGCGTGCGATGTGTTATTATGATTTTATCACAAATAATAACCTGAACCATTAGAAGGGCTATCAGACCATGTGATGTGTTGTAACTGATTGTCATTCTTTTTAAATTATGGTCACGTCACCTACAATTGTTTAGATTGACAACTACTATAAACTAAACATTTTAGTGGTAAAAGCAAACGAAACATTTTTGGATGCCTTCAATCGACTGAATGGCTTTTAGGTTCAAAATAAAAAGATGGTCAAATGTTTCATTCATAACGATTTAAAGATAACGGCCTCATATTTTATATTCAGAGCTTGTAAGTATGGAATAATAAGAGTTTATGTCATAGTGGAGAAAGGAACTGCATTGTCTTCGACTTAAGTAACATACCGGAACAGTTATAATATAAATAAGCCCTTGTCTGTTCTATTTGTGGCATTCCTCTATTCAGGGCTTTGAAAAAAAACATAATTTCAAGCCCGTTTTCCTCTATCACTGAGCGAGACGATATTTGTGCTTTTGTTTATTAAAAACTAGCTTCCGCCCGCGACTTCGTCCGCGTGGACCCGGGATAAAAACTATCCTATATTTTAATCCAGGCTATAAACTATCTTCGTGCAAAATTTCATTCAAATCGGTTCAGCCGTTTAAGCGTTATTGAGTAACAAACATCCAAACATCTAAACTTTCGCATTTATAATATTAGGATAAGATTAAGTATAGGATTAAGCGAAGATTCAAGCAGGCCATTAGTCTCAATAGATTAACCAGTTGTCTCCATTAGATAAACCACTGTTTAATTGTGTTGATTAGCTATTAACACAACAAATAAATATTAGGGGTCACTAATAGTAGGGTATTACACCTTTCGTTATCGCTAAAACCTAAACACCAATGTCTCAACTACGTGATGATTGACTGAGCGCAATATCTTACACTATAACGACTTGGATCACTTATTGAATCGATATAAGTACTGTATTCGTTTACCCGGGTCCATTACCAGCCAGATACAGCTGATTTTCTCGGTTCCTGGAGAGATTCTCACGTCTCCTCTGGCCAGTTCGCTGAATATGTGGACCAACGAACTGGTTTTACCCGCTATCGGCTGCTATCTAGAAATCGTTTCCTATTAGCCCGATCATGCGTACAATAATTGCAGCTTATGCGTTACACTCCACTATCCATTTATATTGATTATTCTATATATTTGTAATAAACACTTAAGTATCAACATGGTTTTTTATCCTTGTTAATTTCTCGCATTCGTTTGCAATGCAATCGCAGTGAAAGTGCAGTTGATAACAATAAGTACGGCTTCTGGATGGGTTGGCTCACTCGCTCACCCCATTATCTAATTTATTATGCAACTTCAATCCATTTGCATTCATCTGATGGACTCCGAGACCCGGTTAGCGCTTCCTTATAGAATAAGGTTTTGGGCCAAAGAACCGCTTGTGCAATACGTGCTTGCGTCCCGTGACGCATCCGTTGTTGCGAAATTGACCGTATAGCTGATTTACGGCTGATATTCTCATGAATGAATTCATATTTCACTTGAACATCTTTATTTAGTCTATTTTAATACTTATTTAGATCCTTATCTTGTCGTAATTTGTGTCGAGAGTCAAGTAATCAAGCTGCTATCTGTTCAACTTGCGTCACGGCTGTTCTATTTGTACCAGGTCACTGTTCAAGTCTTCATGAATTAGCCGTTAGCTACGTGTAAGAATGCCACTACATCAATCTTTGAATATTAACTTGGCGCTTATGAAACAGAGGTCGTTCGTTTCTTTACGTTGCGCGCCCAAGCGTTTGTGTTGCGAATGCTCATTGTTTCACAAATTAATATTTTCGTACCTACCTATTGAACACAATGATGCCAACAATTGCATGTTTGTGTAGTAGTAGAGGTAATTAAATATGGTACCTTATAATACCCACTGCTTGGGATTTATAATTTAACACGCACATGCATTTTGAGCAATTAAGTACTCAAACAACTTTGCGATCATTCAATATCATTTATCTCAACGGCGGGATCGAGATAATTATTTAATTTCGACATAAGTAGCTTGATTCCAAACAATTTCATACTCAAAGTACAGGCAGCGTAATGCCATTCATCCGTTAAATACCAAGCTTAGCAAAGGTTGTTGTAGCATAAAGTGATGTATCTGATATTTTAACAGTGTAAGGTCAATGCCGAATGAAGCCGAACTCAAAATTATTAACACAGGAAAATGACCGTGATTGCGGTAGTGCAGTATGCTTTAATGATGTGAACCTAGAAACACTAAGTCCGCTAATTCAATCAGTGAATTGCGTCCATCGAACGGGAACATGAAATTACTTTTAACTATGACCTATTCAATAATGCGAATGCATTGGCAGGCTTATGATCTAATGATTGTAACAAGAACAATATGAAAATAAAACAGTATCCAGGAAAAGCGGTCATGGAGGACCCGTGGCTTTCGATCAACGACAGGACGATGGACCTGGTGTATGCCGCCAACTGGGTCGGAGCAGGGAATCTCAGCGAATACAGGGAACACAGTAACTCACCGCCGAAATCTCAATTTCATTCCATAACGAGGAGTGAATCATGCAGGAACATAGGCAGTAATGCCGCATCAAGTGATACGAGATCATACCCACGAGAAAACAATGGATACTCTTACTCTAATAATGTTCCTCATGAAAACATATCTCAATTAGCCAAGTATCAACAAAACATCGAAGAAAAGGCAAGGGCGAACAATAATCTCATTATGCAAAATAAGTTAAAGCACAGTTATAGTTTTAAAGATATGCCGAATGGATATAGACCTTCAACATTAAAAAGGGTGAAACGAAGAAATTTTACAGAGTGGGATATAGACTCTTTTCCCTCCAATGTGAAATCACCTCCAGTGCCACCACAGCGTAAAGATTCCCTGAAATATGCACATCGGCAAAGAAAAATTGATAAAAAACATCCCCTACCAGACCCGGGCCCCGTGCCGCCAGATCCTTCCTCAGAATCTTATTACGAATATTATTCAAGAGTTAGTCAGCAAGATAACAATACTGATAGCCAAAAAATTAATCAGTTACAAAAAGATTCAAGTAATGAAACCAAACAAAACGGGACTGTCGGAGGATTTAGTAACGATACAATGTACCAATTGATAAACTCAATGGCAACATTAGACATGACACCAATAAAATCCAGATCCGGAAAAGAGAACACGGACTGTGAAGCGGAAGATTTGGGCATATACATGCGGCCTATTAATGGCTCGGTATCTGCATGCGAACCACTTCCTGAGAGCACTACGCAACACACGACCGAACGAAACGGACGCATCGAAGACGCTAAACCTAGCTTTCGTTCTAAATCTCTGAGAGTTAAAAGCGAAGGGCGAGCACCTCTTCGAGCTTATCTCGACATAGTTCAGCCTGACGTCGAGCATCACAATGGCGTCACCGTCACCATTACACAACCGAAAAGGAATATATCGCCAAGCCAACAGCTGATGATGATGCAGTACAAAATGTATAACGGTAACCAAAACCCTCCTACTGCAACTCCTGCTACCAACGGATTTCATTCAATCGAAGAGGTTAAACAAAGTGATATTCGGACTACAAACAGTGTTTCTAAACAACTGAAACCCGACAAATATGGCAAATTATACAATACAGTAAGAGTGAAAAGTGATGGTAGATACGATAGGTATAATGACATTATGTCTTTCGAGCCTCCGAAAGTACGTCCAGTGGAACCGCGCGTCTCAAATGGTAACGGTGTATACTCGAGAAGTGCTAAAAGTTCATCGAGTGGTTCGGATTCGGACTTTTCTATTCCTAGACCTAAGTTAATTGTGCCAGTCCATACGTATGGATTGAGAAAAAGGAGGACCGGGAATCTGTGTCAGCGAGATAGCAATGCTACGGAGGCGTCATTGGATGCAGGAATTCTACTCGATGTTACTCGTCTTGAAGAAGATACAAGTGACCAACTGGCGAAGGTTCACCTTTCGTCCAATGGGGATTCAGGTAATTCGTGTTTTTGCTGATTTTCGTGTTGATTCTGCTAGTAACATTATTAAAATAGCAACTTATCAAATGGTATCACTAGATTACTGATCTAGTGTGTTTACTGATGTTGATCGATGGCGTATGTCTTGTCAACTCGCACAAGGCTACGAGCTAAATGTAAAGGGACATATGAACGTGTGCAATGAGTTTCTGGCGTTGCTTGTTAAGAAATAATATTGTGCGTACTGACATCACGTAGTATTGCATTATCTGTTACCCTGGTAATTGCGTATTTACGTATGTCGTCATTAATTATTATGGGGTTATTTAGATTAATTGCATCCGACTATGCCTAATAAAGTAATCAGATCATCATTAGATCATACAATAAATATCTAAGCTATCACATGAAAATAATAAGTGGGCAAACGATAGGGCCAATGTTATAATTTTGTCTTTTTTAATTTCTGTTTATTTGGTCACTAAAAAAATATTATATGAAGCTTATGTTATATTTGTTATGAAATGACCTACACGGAAATGGTACTTTGAACCGACAAAATAATGTCTCGCATACCACATTCATTCATACATACATTCTGAAACAAATATTTTTATTATTTATTACTTTATTGGTAAACAGTATCTTCCGGCTAAAGAAAGGTAATACATTTATATACTTAAACATACTTAATAGCAGTGTTGGGCATAATGCATTACAAATTAAATTACATGTAATTAAATTACGCATACATTAAACGTAATTGCATTACATGTAATGCGATTACAAATGTAATGCGATTAAAAATGTAATGCAATTATAATGCGATTACGAATGTAATGCATTACGGCATTACATTCGTAATCGCATGCAGGGACATTTCAGCACTTGGTATTTTTTTAATGCAATAATTGCATTACAAGTTACATTTTGTTATCTGTAATGCAGTAATTTAAATTACATTTTGTAATTGTAATTTGTAATGCAATTACTTTTTGCCCCACACTGTTTAATAGGTACCCTATAATTAAAATAAAGATACTTCTTCATCTGAGTAGGAGGAGGGATAATACACCGAGTTCATTATTTTAACAGTTTTCTTCCAAACGGTATTCACCACAGACTAAAATGTCTTCTAAAATTGTTATTAACAACATAAGCACTCGTGTTGAGGTTATTGAAGATCTTTATTTTTATCTACCAATTCCTTTTTATTTCCTTCCTTCGTTCAAATTGAATGATTCAGGTTAACGACGTATAAGTATTTACTAACGCGTATGAACCTTTAACCCGCGGTTCTAAATGCTAAAGCAAGTTGCCTTGAAACACTTTCAATCTTAGAGTCATTACACCGCGTCCGCCTTAGACACGACATGTAATCCAAACTAATTTATATTGCAATGGTTCAATCACTTAAGGAAATTGAAGCAATAAAGCTTTTTCCCAAGTAACAACATAACCACACATCATCTTTATCTTCATGTTACTTTCGTAAAGGCAATTAGAAACACTTTCTGTACCTACACATCTGTTGAAATTCTTCACTTTAAACACGTAGATATAATTTATTTTCTAAGACAACTAAACAATTTTAACTCGCTAGTGGGTGCTAATTTTCTTTATTGACATGTTATCGACATCTCTGGCTTGTTAGAAAAGGTGTAAAAAATTACTAAGTTGCGTGTTAGAATAGCAGCTTGCTTTGACATTTGAATAGTTTCGTACAATGCTGGATGTGAAATTTGTATCGCCGATTTTCCCAGTATTTTATGATGAGAAATTGTATTCTATCGCGATTATCTTTCTCTTACTGATTGGCTTTAAAGTTAATTTTGTTTAACAAGAGATTTAACTCTAATTCTAGGTTCAGTGCGGCATCATAACACTTAAATATTGTTCTGAAAGATCATTCAGGTTTTAGGACTTATTATATTAAGTAAATATTTTTATCATTGCAGTCCTCGGTAATATAAATAAATGTGCAGTGATGAATGATTTATTCTTCATTTTCAAAGTACATATAGGTACATGTCAAACATGTCATATGTTCATGTTTACTGTTAGTGTTGCCTATGGAACTTTTACAATAGTACTGTTAGTTATCACATACAACAAACAATACTGTACGTGTCAAAGGACAATGGCACCATATAAACAATCCGGATATATAATACATACTGTTCACTGCGTGTGCAATGGGATATAGAAAGATCATTCAACTGTACAGGAAAACCTCTCTGAAAACATTAGCATTCTGAATGTGTTTTACTAATTCGAGGACTTCTGAATACTCGCAGTTGACTCATCTTAGATTCATCGTATTAAATGTCAAAAGATATACTTGTAGTAAAAGAAAAACAAGAAGTATGGATAAATCCGGTTCGACGTGGATTCAAACTTGAAATAATAACATGCGCTTTGGATGGAAATAAAATATTCAGGTCGAAGCGCCTGGTTAATACTAATACCTGAAACTAAGCTATTCTTATTAAACTCTCCGAATCACTCTTCGGGAGGAGGGATATGTCCAGCAGTAGACGTCATTCGGCTGATAGGATGATAATGATGAATTAATGATGATGAAACAAATAGATTTTGAACAGGCAATTATTAAACAAAATTCCGTCAAAAGGATTTAAAAGTGTGCATTACACATTGTGACTGTGTAATCTAATTTTCACACGCTTCTCTATTTGTTCCCACTGTTATCGCTTTCAGCATTTTACGAATCAATCGGTCGGTGGCATTGACTGAGCTCGCGATTAATTCTACTTTACTACAAGCATGTGTAGCCACTTGAAATGTCAGTGGATTATTAAGTTGGTTGGTACTCACTATTTACTTTGTCACTCCAAGATTACAAAATTCCAAGACGTTTATTTCAAACAATAATCCTATTAGTGATGATTTGATGAAGTAGTCTTGTTTATTTGCCTATCTATTATTTGTTCTGGTGCTATTTAAGTACGAGTTTTTATAATTTTAAAATAGAATGTGCATTATCAGGACCATTCACTAATATGAGTCATCGAATTGAGCGCCATTTTATTAATACGTATTGATAACCTTGAAATGTTCAACTTCCAAGCGATTTCCTTTTTATTTCTTTTACATAAGTAGATTCCTCCCAAAGTTCAAATATGCGTCATTGTTTTATGTGCCAATGTGTTAGTGTGTTATATTTTCACATTTTAACAGGTTTCGGTACCTACTTGATATTTGGAATCATCTAAGGATTTCAACGATACGTGATGTAAGTCAATCCTTTGCCTTGGGTAAAGGATCTACGCTCTCGGATTCGAGAAATAGGGCCTCAGTCTTAGGTTAAACGTCAAAGAAGGTCGGATTACTATTGGATTAAACCTTTTTCTCGATTTGGTCGAATCCAGTTTAACATGGATGAAGATAATTTGCAAAATCGGCGTGGTCCTGATTTTGAATCTGTGCATTTAAAGCTAACGCGAAAAGGCTGCAGCAAAACACATATTTGGTGAAACCACCGCGATTGCGTCAAACTCAGATCCGGTAATTTACAACGTTGTGAATGGGAATGATCATGCAATTTGAGTTTTTTATCCATATAAATGCAAAAAACGGCAAGTTTGATTTGTGTGCGATTTCGATGTTGTTGCTATGTAATTTTCTGCATTATACTTATATAACTGATATAAAGTTACCCATTGATCAACGTTACCGTAAAAGGATTTATTTAGTTAATTGATCATATCGCATTAATTATACGGTCGCTAAGCTTATTAGTCACTACAAAGTTATAACTAAACTCTGCTTATTAATCTTCTACTATGATAGGATAACTGATGATACATTTAATATGAAATACATTTCTAAGTTTTACAAAGGACTATTCTTTGTGTCTTGTGTTATTTGGTTCTCAAAGCACTTTTGGGGAAGGTTACAATTATTTAATTTTCGTCTTGATTCGCTTGTTTGAACTTGGCAAGCTTTACCCGTCATATATTTAATTTTGTAATAGACCTAAATATCAAAATGTATCAGGTGACATCAACACAGGATCTAAATTTTTAGGCCGAAACACTCCAGTGTTTGCACACCAGTGTAAAAACCTCATTCAACTTAATAGTTGTAACTGAAGATCTAATTCCTATTTTTCTTCCAGAGGGCAGAGTGGAGGTGTCCCGGGAGAACAAATACCTCAGCACCATGGCCCCCGGCAAGGTGTTCGGTGAACTGGCCATCCTGTACAACTGCAAGCGAACGGCAACCATCAAGGCCGCCACCGACTGCCGGCTGTGGGCCATCGAGCGACAATGCTTCCAGACCATCATGATGAGGACTGGTCTCATCCGCCAGGCTGAATACACGGACTTCCTCAAGAGGTATGTTTTCAATTACCACCTTATAATATAGGTGCTATAAGTAGGTATTACATGATCGAAGTGAGCCTCGCGTTTTAAGCCCATTTTTAACCGACTTCAAAAAAAGAGGGGGTTCTCAATTCGATTCTATTTTTTATTTTTATTTTTATGATTTTATAATTTTTTTTTTCAATGTTTGTCACCTCAGAACTCCGTCATTGATGATCCGATTCGTGGAAATTTTCTCGTGGCTTGGCGGAGTACTAAATTGAAGTCGGTTAAAACTTTAACTTATTAAATTCACAATCAAGTCTTATTTCGATAATGTAATAGAGAGAGAGTGATAACATGTTGTGATTGCGCACAAGAATAAGAAATACCCCTCTGTGAAGATTCATAACAATAGTACCTCTGTGCATTACGATTGGTAATTTGTTGGTCTGTCTGCAATTGTGAACTATGAACGCAAATTGCTTAACGTCATTCAGTTGTCAATAGGACCCGGTATTACGCGCGCCAATACGTTGAAAATAGACGGTTTATGACTCTGACTGCGGAATAGGACTGAAGGAAACCTACGGAATAACTTAAAATAGATGCTTAGGTAAACTGTTTATGTTTTATTATGCAGAACCCTATTAGCCCTGGACCCGCTATTTACTTTCCATGCAATGTACTACAGAAAAGGTTAATAGTAAATATATTCTCTCGAATTCTAAGTATCTCCTTGCCTATTATGAACAAAGATATAGTTAACTCACTATCTAATGCTAAGCCACGGACAATTTGATTTCGGCTCGACTCTGTTTTTGTTAGTCACTTTTTTGTCTGCAGAACCGTTTAATGACCCGAACGATATACCTACCATACATATTGCATAGTATATTTCCTGCAGGCCTACTAGAGTTGTCTCATTAAGAACAAATGCATAGTACTTATATCGCGGTACCAGCACAGCAGTAAGACTATACTAGATTACTTTGTTTTTATCATCACATAAATATTTAATCTCCTGGGTTCGTTAAAGAGGCAACACGTATCCGAAGCCAGAATAAAAACTGCTCAGTCCACCAGCAATCAGGATGACCCAGAATTTAATGACGTTGCCACTGATAAAAGACACGTTGGACCAGACTTTTTAAATGTTTTCGGAAGCTCTGTATCTGTATTGAGGTTGTATTTTCAAGCCTGTCAATTAAGCTTCAGAAATGCCGGGTAAAAATTCTGCCAATTATATTAATGGATTTAATGGTTCTCCATCTCTTCGCTTCGTTGTCCACATCCATTGTTTCTAAACGTTTCGTCATAAAACATAATTTCGTTGATTCATTCAACATTGAATATTTTAGTTTCTACTTATTACAAACGCTTGAATGAAGAAAACATCTTAATCTCGAACAGCTATTTCGGTTTTTTGTTCCTAATGGGACGTTGTTTATTACAGCGAGGCCAGTAACCTCGGCTCGTGGTGGCTTTACCATTTGTTTTGACGTTTGAATAAAGGAAATAATCTGGTTCACCCACCGTACACACATTTTATATTTAAATTATCTTCGCTAATTATCTTCATAGGTATGTTTGCCGTAAGTATAGAATGGTTTCATATTTACTTTGTAATTGTTCTCACAAATTTGAACCTCATATCAATGTTGTAAATATGTCTACAAACAAGTATCGCGTTGATAACGAGACAAGACTGAAGGAAAAATAAATGAACAATTAGAAAACATCGCATTTTGCAAGAGTGTAGTCTTTGGGTGAATATCCACCAGTGTATGCCACCTAGCTCTCAAATATTCACCCTTTAAGGTTCAAGAATTCCGTCTAGGACTCAATACCAATGACAAAAGAAAGGATAATGACCTCAAGCAAGACACTTATGCTAATGTTAGCCATGCAGTGGCCCACTCTTCTGCTTTCGAGCCAGGATATTTGCATTCACGAATACCTAATACTCATGCCATTGTGCATAATATTCGAGGCAAATGTTTAGTGGCACTTGGCATTACGAACGCAAATGCTAGTCTTGCTTCTTTGAACTGTGGAGGTGAGTCGTCTTAAATATTACGTGAGCTCAATTTGTATGAAGTTGTTAAAAGTAATATTTGAGTAAGTATACAAAATTACAGAGGTCGCACAGTGTTTCGTGGTACCCTGGAGTTTACAGGGTACAACTAATAGCCGAGAGATACCAGTATATACTTTGTAATAATGCTGAAATTATAAAATAGTACATTGTGATACAGGTGAGGTATGTTGATAATTACATCAGAGACGGAATTGTTCACGCGAGCCGCAGGTGAGCGTGATACTGATAAGAGAGCCGAGGATGTAATTATCAAAGCTCACGCGTTCCATACGACTTTTTCAACACATTTTGCAAGGAGAAAATCCTTTACATAAGATGAAAATTGTATAGGCCTGCCAAGTTATTTTCTTTACTTAATGATGGCAACAGGTTTTTTTTTATATTGTACATCGCCAAGAATTTCCAGTGGCGTCCATTCTATTTATCACTTTTCTAGTCACCACGAGTCAACATTTTTGATTACAACCAAACACGCATTAACAATGTTTACAAATATTTGTGAAATAACCTATAATGGCGCGCAAAAGTTTTTTCTCGTGAAGTTTGTACAATGCGCGCGCATCTGGATCGCGCGAAGCCAAACTTAGATGAAATCTCTAAACAGCCAATACAAAATAAAATAAATATTTTATTACTGCTTATAAAACGTTCTTCTCAGTCATTTATAACAGTAGGAATCATGATGTAATTGCATGTTATCTAATAAAGATAACATTTTAAAACGAAAATATTTATTTTATTAATTCATGCAAAATGTTATCAAAAGTGAATAGTTTTACTAAATTAAACGTTTCTATGTCATATCCAAAAAGAAATAGTCAATCAATTAACAAAAAGGATTTAATTTATTTGGTCGAGTAAGAATCCATTTGCCGAGGATTATACAAAAAGCTGTACATTCTGTACAACCCAGTTAATTTAAGAATACACCGTGTGCATGCATACATCTTGCTGCAAGGTGCCAACGTGACTTAATCGGGATATAACCATAACGAGTGTCGTAATGTTATAAAACACGCGTGTTTAATACCCAGGATTATGAGCCTAAAAGCGACATAATAAGAGGTACGTTACGAGCAAATGTGTCGAAAATAATATTATATTATCTATTTCACCTATTATTAGTTACTCACTTATTAGCTACTTCGAAACATTTAACAAAAACCAGTTCTACCTTTAGCAGGTTACCTGCACTTAATTTAGCTTTTAATGTAATTGTAGACAGCCTGGCACTTTGGCCAAGGGTATCGTGCCGAGGTATGTTAATGTCAGCAGCTGTTACTGTGAATCCTTATGCGCCTTTCGTGATCGCCTCTTATGGCGATTCATCTTCTCAGAAGGCATTACGACAATAAAGATTAATGTCTCTATCGTGTGGGTTATACTGTTACCAGCCACGGTTATAATTGTTATACTAAACCATTTGGAATGTGATGCTTTTGTCGAGTGAAACTCTTAATGATTGTAATTCAACTCGTCCACTCATCGTTAAATCTACTTATAAAATAAAGTGTCCATTGTTCAAATTTCTACGAACGTATTTAATACTAAAATAAACATTATGGGACAATCTTACACAAATCGTTATATTCTAACAGTAAACTCAATAAGGCTTGTTTTAATTACAGAGAAACAAGAGACTTGGGAACTATCACACATATATTTGCACTTACCGGGATTAGAACCCAGGACCGTCAGCTTCGCAGACAGGGTCACTACCAGCTAGGCTACATTGGTTGTCTAATTAAATGCTATAAATGACATCTTCCTAGTGTGTAATAGATGCCTAATGTACACAATACAATTACAATCTATCGAATGAGAGCAAAAGTAAAACAAAGGAATTGTTTATGAAACTAGTGTCACTGCGTTACCCAAGCGATTTGCGACACAACGGCACGTTCTCGCCTTCACGATATTCGCAATCCTTTCACTGCATCGACGTCCTCACTAATAATGCTTGTTATTCAATCGGGCTTAAATTGAATCAAACATTTAATGGCTCGTACACGATGCTATATATTTCAATGTCCCAACTATCAATGAGCACGGCAAATGTTTTGATTTCCGTGTCATTTTGATTCATGATACGGGATTGGATGAAGAATTAATGAAGGTTGCCTTTTGAGTTAAAAATACCTATTCTTCCTTGACTGAGAAGTCGTAATTCTTTCATTTATTTTAGAAAGACTTGAATTGTTAATGGTTAAGAGTCCGCAGTAAGCTCGATTCTCCATACAAACGTAGTTACGCTCTCATTTTAAAACTACGTGTCGGATTGTAACGAAACTTTGCATGCACAATGACATGAGGAATATCTATGTCTGTAATTAGTTTATGTAGCTTCAGATACCATAGTAAAAAAAATACAGCGAATTTAAGTTTTTCATACAAAACTTGTTTTTGCTGTATTTCGTTTGTTTTATAAACTAATTACAGACATAGATATTCCTCATGTCATGGTATATGCAAAGTTTCGTCATAATCCAACACGTAGTTTTAAAATGAGAGCGTAACTACGTTTGTATGGGAAGGTGAAATACGGCCGAGCTTACTGCGGACTCTTAAGTCTGGGCTGGCATTCCGTCCAAAATTTGACGGAATGAGATTTCCCTAGTTTGATGTCTTCAGTCAGTTGAGGATACCTATGTCTTTGGCCCGGGACATTTTATGATGAGGGTCGGAGCTATCTATTTATTTTCCTCGATGCACACAAGACGTAACTAGTACACGTCCTTAGTCCCCGACATACTTTACATACTAACGTTTACCTAGTTGGCTGCATTTAAGTAATGATGGTTAGCTATTAGCTCAAATAGTTTGTACATACTTTGGACATTACTTCATAGTAAAGCCCATGTTTGAATAAGTTTTACATTTAAATCACTAATTGTTCCATTCATAAAACGTCTTACAGTGTAACTAAACGCATTGAGATAGTTCAAACAATATAATATACAACAAGTTTATTAGTCGCACATTATTCAAAGTATGTAACTCCTTTGGTAACGCATACATTATCTACTAACAGTGATATAATAGTTGTAATCCGTTTTACGGATTATGCATAAACCGGTATTACAGTAATCAAATCACCAAAAAAACCTTTCAATTTAGACCAGTATGTTAACGCTCACTTTCAATACAAACCAGTAACATTTTATTACTTTACGACATTTACCTGCTCCAACAACGTTTCAAGAACATCGAGTATTTTAGAAGCAAATAATTTGTTTTGCAAAAAGATAAATGTCTTCGAATCATTATTACTTATTAACAGCAGTAAAACTGACAGAAATATATAGAAAGAAAACCAAGTCATGCAATTACATCATGATTACTGTTATAAATGACTGAGAAGAACGTTTTATAAGCAGAGTTAGAGATAATTTAGTTACATAAAACGTTTTCTATTTGCTGGGATACCTTAAATAGCTACACCTATTTCGAGGATTTCGTAATACGTAATTTTTTTGTTCATTACTGTGGCACTTTCTACTCGGCAGCCGTAAAATAATGCCCCAATCGGGGTTCTTTAGTTAAGATAATATTATAAAATTAATGATCGCTGCTTATTTGGATGCATTCAGATAACGTTAGTAGTATTAAGCGTGTTGCATAAGCTAAGTACGCATTTATATCGTTATCAAAACCCAAAATTAACACTAATCTTACTTTGATTAAAAAAGCAGTCAATACAATAATTATCAAGTACGTCCACTTAGTCATAGACGATAAAAAACAATCAGCACTCGCCGAAACCTCGGCGTTCACGATCGACTTGCACTTGACCGGTTGCCGATGATGTAACGCCGCTGTTCCAGTTTCTGATGTTTTTGTTTCTTTTTCCACAGCGTTCCGATCTTCAAAAACTTATCCGAAGACACGCTTATTAAAATCTCCGACGTGCTAGAAGAGACGCATTATCAAAATGGGGATTACATCGTCAGACAGGGCGCCCGAGGAGACACATTCTTCATCATTTCCAAGGGACAGGTAAATATCAAATTGTCTATGCTTAAAACGTGTCTTTTGACGTATCTGTTCAGACAGGTCATTATATCGGAGACTAGTATAAGTTTTACCGAAACAAAACTTTACGATCGCGTTTGCGTTTTACCCTCAATTTGTATGGGATTTGACAGCTAAACGCAAACGCGGTCGTAACGTTTTGTTTCGGTAAAACTTATACTAGAGCCTCTGGTATTCTCTTTCATAATTACCTTGTTTTGTTAGTGACATGAGTCATTAGCCAACATGATTCATTTCCTATCAATATGGCATTTAAAATAGGTAGCACTTAGATTTCCTTACCTGATTAGTCTAACGATTGTTGACAGTCATCATCTCGTTATCTTGCTTGAAGACGTTGCCACTACTGACTTGTCATTTGTCATCATATTGGATTTGAGATTTATATTTCACTATTTATTTGAATGACATCGTAGTCTTGTACGTGTGAAGATGTTCTCCAAATACGAAAGTCAACAATTTCACTTTCGTTCCGCGGTTCAACTTTCGAGAGACCGGGCGCTCAACGTGACTTCTTCAACCACGCCCCTATGTTTTGTAAACATAATAACGCAGCCTTCGGCTTCATTATTCATTTTAGATATCTCGTAATCAAATCACTCACGAAATTATTATTTCACAATAGCCGGTGCAATTACTGTCTAAAAAGTTTTATTGTCATTACTTAATCGATTCTAACTTGATTGAGCTACTCAGTATCGAATGCGTCCAAGACTACCTTTATTAGGTAGGTATTCTGTTACGCATATTTTTCTTCCAATAAAAGAGAAGTTCCGTCTTTGATGATGTCCTGTGGTTCTTAATTTAAATTTGATTAATATATCAGCTAGAATTTTGATTTGAATAGAAACGCTGGCTTTCTTTTCTATTTCTGACCAGAACTTTGTTAATACGCCGTTGTGGTCTACCGGAGGCCGTGAATACATTGATGTATATGGACTGAGCGTGTGACTAAAGATTTGTAAAACTGCAAGTTATTCTATAGAGGCAGTAGAGGCCAGAAATTCAGCTATTGTACCTACAAGGTCAGCGCTCTGAGGCGAGAGGCTTAAGCACGCGGAATTTTGAGGCCAGATTTCTTAAAATCCGTTTGTATAAGCGGAGCGCGGTATTCGAATATTTTGAATTGTTCCTAAAAATAAGCAACGTTTTCTATTTTAACCTATATCTTCTCATTTCAACATAAAACCCCTGCCGAAAAATACACTGTTATTACATCATATAGAACCCATATATTGGAAGCACACATCGCGGCTACTAGTTTAACAGATGTTGTGATTCGTGAGATATTTAGGAATGGCGTGAGATCTTTTGTTTAATCAGCTTTAGTTACGCTCGTTCGGAAATATATTTATCTACAATTATACATTCTTTTTATCATCGAAAACGGCAGGTACTACGTAGCATCATATTTGAAATAGTTTTATTCTTAATAAAGACAATGGAATTGTGCTTATGAATGACTTACATATGTTTTTGTTGTTATTTTAGGTCAAAAATATTCTAGCTATAGCCTATCACTAGATAGTATAAAACAAAGTCGCTTCCCGCTGTCTGTCCCTATGTATTCTTAGATCTTTAAAACTACACACCGGATTTTGATGCGGTTTTTTTTAATAGATAGAGTGATTCAAGAGGAAGGTTTATATAATGTATAATTTAGTACCCGTGCGAAGCCGGGGCGGGTCGCTAGTTTCATATAATATTAGAAAAAGTATTCTAGCTATTAGCCTATTTCATATAGTATTAGAAAAAACATTCTAGCTATAGCGTATTTCATATAATATCAGAAAAAAAAAGTGCGTTAATTGTCATGCCTTAGCCTAGTTCATGGAAAATCATTTTGAAATGCAAAATCATTAGTAGTGTTGTTTGAAAGCTCTTAATGATCAAAATAAGTAAAACTAGTACTTAGGTCAGAATTTCTCTTTGATATTCTAGAATACATAAACGTAGACGAATTTGTCCGTTACAATTCTATTGTTATCTGAAATGAGGTATAGTTTGAGATGATATTGATTTCAAAGGTGCCAAAGTCCGCGATTGTTCAGGCGATTACTGCTGCTATTCATATACGTATGTTAAAAAAATATGTTTTGTCACATAGGTCAAGGCCAGCGTCTGATAACGAATATTTTTGTATATTATACAAACCTTTACTTCCTCGTATATAAGATCTCACGATTTTAAATATACTGATTTGCCATACAATAAATAAATAAGTAACTTATATGTACAAACATTGGTTACAAGGCGGGACCTATTCCGTGTTTTCTGATTATTAGGGTTACGATAAAGAAAATCTTTTAGGCATAGTTAGTTAGTTAGGTAGAATTAGGTACACTTAAATAGTGTCTTATGACGTTTATAATAATATAATACCTAAGAGTTAGTTAGTTAAACCTGCGTGTAAGTAGTACAGTAAATACTTCTAACAAAGGAGCTTAAAAGGCGATGTTTTATTGAAACTGCCAAAGTAAATTGCTTTAATATTTATAAACGTGAGAATGAAACTGCAGTACAAAGCACGTTTCCTCATTCATTCGGTTATTGTAAGTTACTTGACCTTGTGTTTAATACAAGGGTACTTTAAAATCTATAACTATGCAGTAATCTACATACTAAGCCAATATTATACAGGGTGGCCCATTTAGACCGGTCAGTATGGGAAAGTCTGAAACTATAAGACATACGAAGATCTGTTCTGAGGAACAATGGCTAGGTCGAAGTGACATGGCTTAAATTCGAATGAAGAAAAATCCTCTTAGTTCAAATTCAACCTATATGTATATATATATATGCTATCTCATTTTACAATAAGACAATAACTACCATTGATAAGTAAAATCTTTTACGCAGCGTGGCAAACGCTAGCGCACTAAACTGCATTAACCTCGTCGCGGACAAAGCCAAGGGAAAGTGTAACCTCAGCCACAATAACACCTAATTAACGCCTGACAAATCGGACAATATTGCCGAAAGAAAGTAGATGAACTAATCCGTAACGTGAGTGACCGTCTGCGGTCGTTGTGAAATGTTCCGTATTTACGTAAAGTAAACTTGTTACTTCAACCATAGTTATCTCATCCGCTTCCTTTGGCGTTGACCAGCCGAGTATCTGAAAGGGCGTAATGCTTATTGCTGAATACGCTACTGACGCCCCTCTGGTTTGATGTGGCAGGTTTACTTCACCGAAAATGTGTAACCAAGGCACTTTTTTGATCTTTATCCAGCGTGATGCAAGTTGTTGGATTATGAGCTTGTTTTTATGACGTTTGTGTGGTCCGCTAAATTTTGCGGTTACCTCATCTTTGCATAATGCAAATTATGATAAAATAACTGTCAAACCAGCCATGATGACGAAAATGGCGAAAAGATTTTATTTTTATGGCAATTTATTTAGCTATTATGACTAAGAATGACCTAAGCATTGTGTAAGATCTTATTTATAATTATCAATAACTATTAATAGCTAGGCAGGTAGTGTGTTTACAGATCTAGATATAATATCTTTTGTTCGTTGGTACGTTCTGGCATGTTTACTCTTTTTAGTATATATAAACGACCTCCCGAAAGAAATCGATACCAAATGTACCATGTTTGCAGATGATGTGTCCTTCTTTTTGATTTTAATATTAACGACAACTTAACAACAAATTATCCAAAACCTTAAACCAAATTAAACATTGGATGGAAGATCACAACCGCACCATAAACTCACCTAAAACTAAACTAATACAATTTCTCCCTTAAGTACCAGAGAAAGACACTACACCTAAAACTAACTCTTGACAATTAAGAAATTGAAGAGGTGGATAACTTCAACCTTTTGGGTATCACGCTTGATAAATATATAAATTGGAAAACCCACGTATCAAATATTAAAACCAAGATAGCCAAGTTCCACTATGCATTATTCACTCTCCGTAAAGCAACCATCTTTGCTAAAGCACTCTGCCTACTATGCCTTTTACACACTCGTGGTTACGGTACGGAATTATAATGTGGGGTAATAGTACGTACATACCCTGCCATGCCTATATATTTTTGGATTGGGCTTATTTGTGGGAAACAATACACACCTATTCCAGGAGTAGGTACACAAATAAAAGATTTAAACATAAACTCAAATTGCCTACCTAAAACTTGCAAATATTTCGCAACAGCCCTCAGCTATGCAGCAGTAAAGTGTTACAATCATCTCCCAGACTATATTAAACAGGAACAAAAAAACAGTTTATATGCCAAGAAACTGAAATCATTGCTTGCACAAAAATGTTATTATGCAATGAACGAGTTTTTGATGACAAGCTTTAGTACCTCTTACCTATCAGTATTTTATTGTTTAAACCCATCTGTTCCCTAACATTAGTTCATGAGTTTGTAAATAAACAAATCTAGATTTTATGCATAATAATTATAGTACTGTTTCCATAAAGCTTATTTTTAAGGTTTTGCAACACCCTTCCAGGGTCCTTGAGATACTTTTGTGTTTTATACATGTAAGAACTGTATTTGTTTACCATAGTGCAATAAACGCTTGATTGATTGATTGATTGAATAGAAGATTATGCACACAACACACGTAGCGTACTGTCTAATCGATTATACAATGGCACCCTGAAGTTGTTTTCTATATTATCACGCACGCTAAACCGAATGAACCTGCTTAACCAGTTATGTTACTTAAGTAATCATTCTAATGATTACCTAGATTAGCTTATTCAGACTAAGCCGTTTCGAGAGAAAATTGCGACTAAATTATATGTAATTTATTTCAGGTTAAAGTCACACAGAAGCTGCCTAATAATGACGAGAAATTCATCCGGGGCCTCACGAAGGGAGACTTCTTCGGTGAAAAGGCTTTACAAGGGTGAGAATTACATTTTAATTAAACTTATTTCGGTCATTCTCAATTCTAGATCTATCACTATCATTTCCTACGAAGTCCTCTAGCAAAGTAGATTGATGTTATGTGACCCGTTTCAAAAATCTACACTTAAGTGTACACAGGCAACATAGGCCCCATCAAATGGCCCGTCATTATTGACCAAAGGCCTCAGTGTGGCCAATTTAGACTTATACAATTATAACTCTACCTCTGTGAAACTTGTCACTGGTCAAAATCGCAGGGCAACTGTAGGCAGCGGGTAGCGTAAGAATGGTGTGGTCCTTCCTTGTGTTTCTTGGAAGAGGATTTATTTCAACAGTGTATGTCTATTGGTTGAGATTATGGTGATGAATATCATTTTACTCAATTATTAGCATTCCATCTCAGACCAAGAATTTTTTTTTATTTTTTATTTTTTCTTGGTCTGAGCATTCCATCTGCATGTTTGATAGTTTTATTCTATGTGTGAATAGAAAATAATATTTTATTTTATAAAAATGTAATATTTCTTTGATTATTTTCAGTGACGATCTCCGAACAGCGAACATCATTGCCGACGCCCCCGAAGGTACCACTTGTCTCGTCATCGACAGGGAAACCTTCAACCAGCTCATCTCCACACTTGACGAGATACGCACCAAGTACAAGGATGAGGGCGAGAGCAGAGCTAGGTAAGGGTTCTTTTCGTCTAACCTGATGAAGGTTAATACATGCTCACCCAGAATATGCCTGTTCACTCTTCTCGTTAATATAGACGCCGGAAGAGAATTCCAGTTATTTTAACTAATTTACTTTTAGTAACTGTTCACATGTTATGGAGAATAACGGGATATTCCGTTATTCTCCATCACAGTTCATACTTATTAGGAGTTTTTGAATTTAACTTAACACATCTTGCAAAGTACATATTAGAAACAGATAGTACCTACTCGAGCAGGCGCGTTGTTTATTCAACCAAGTAACAATTACATAAAAGATAAGTCAGATTCACACTTATCTGACGTGAAGCTCTCTGATGCCAGACACAATAACAGGCGTCACGTCAGAGCGCATCAGATGAATGGGAATATAACCGTAATAATTTTATGAAACAGATATAGCGTCAGACAAATATGAATCGGGAATACGCAAGCAACGAAAATCGTCTTTGACGCATCGAGACCTAAATACCTACACACAATGTCATTAGATGATGACGTCAATGCCACGCCTGATTTTAAATAGTAATTATCTAATGAGATATGAAAAAGCAGTAAAGTAGACGAGTTTCCTATGTCAAGTTCATCGTAAAAACCGAAGCAAAGCTGCCTTAGCCACCGCAACAATAGATTTCAATTGAATGTCTGCTATTGTGTAGCTTATCTTTTATTTTCCACCAAAACAATGCATATTTTGGCGCTGTATAACGACCGTCTTGATTTCACTGTCTTTAATTCGTTCTGTTTCTATTTTGATGCAATCGAGGATATATTTGTGTGGTAAGTGTTTGAAAAAAGCCGTTGAATGTATGTCAAGTATCACAACATGATGGATAACTTTAAAGAAACTTATCAATGTCAATATGGCTTCAAAGAACTCCTTAATTATAGGATGGAAGGTAATATTAAAGTGGTTATTAACTTTTCTCTTTAGCTCGGAAAACACGTGTTTTAAGCGGCATTGAAGAATAATTGCCATTCCCGCGGTTTTGTGGGCCTGTGAAGTGCAAGGCGCAGAACACAATACGTGGCCGTTGTAATGAAAGACAGCTTCGACAAATATAATGGAAATGAAATTGAGAATGAACAAAAGTTAATTATTCAACAAGAGTTGATTGGTGCTGCATTTGCATCATGCTTTTCAATAGTACATTTAAATATTACGAAATTTAACTACGTTTCTGTCTGTATTTCTTAATGTCATTGTTAAAAAGTTATCGGTCCGCAGCTCAAGGATTTCACCTTTTTGTATAATTCTTCGTTCCTATCGTGAGGAAACCTGCATACATCTGCGATGAAACTCAAAAGGGCATGAAAAATCTTAAACCCGCACTGGGCCAGCGTGGCTCTCCTGTGTCCAGCAGTTTGACATACATAAGTGGATGGTGATGATGAATCTTCACTTAAATGTTTTCAGGCTTAACGAGGAATTCGCAAACTTGCGTCTCTCAGATCTCCGCATCATAGCGACGCTCGGCATCGGAGGTTTCGGTCGAGTGGAGCTGGTTCAGATACAAGGCGAACCGAGTCGGTCCTTCGCGCTGAAACAAATGAAGAAAGCCCAGATCGTTGAGACCAGGCAGCAACAACACATCATGTCGGAGAAGGAGATTATGTCTGAGATGAACTGCGAGTTCATCGTTAAACTGTACAAGACGTTCAAAGATCGCAAATACTTGTACATGCTGATGGAAACTTGCCTTGGAGGAGAGCTTTGGACGATATTGAGGGACAAAGGTGAGTTCTTGTTAAAATTCTTTTCATTGATGCCAAACATAGAAAAGCAAAGAGCTTATGTTTGGACACATTCCTTTGTGACCTTTATGGTCAACGTATGCAATGCTTTTGTCGAATTATAAATATGCTGATGGAATGCTTCTCCGTTCCAGGACAATTTGACGACGCCACGACGAGGTTCTACACGGCGTGCGTGGTGGAGGCCTTCCATTATCTACATTCTAGGAATATTATATACAGGTGAACTTCGTTTTTTGACCGGTTTTAATATTTACCTCCTCGAGCTATGAAAAAAAGATGTGTGACGTTTGAAGGAAACTATTTGTATCTAAGTGGTGTTTATCGGAAAAGGTCAGTGGTTGATATTTTATTATAATATTTATAAATCAGCCGCATATCATTATTTACTTATTTATATGGTCGTTATTTAAATGAATGAACAGTATTGCGTTTCTCAAATCAATTTTATTTATTCATGTAATGTTGCCGTGTTATTGAACCGGGACGTACCTATACTTATCTCATGCAAAAAATAACATCGCAAATATTCCGACTTTAGAGAAAGGAGTTGAAACAGTTAAGCATACCTACATAATTATATGGTTGGTGCTCTAACATCAATAAATAAAATATCTACCACACCAGCCGTCTCTAAAATGGTATTGTTCCAACAGAGTTAATTATACACAAGAATATGGTTGGTAACGTGTTTGCAATAAATTATCTATCATCAGCCAGGTATATTCCAACTTTAAAACAGTTCTTGGAATAATGCGAGTGTCGGTACTTATGCTAGTAAAAAACTGGTAACGACGCCGCCCTGTTGGTAAAGAACCTAGATGTTCAATGATACTTCGTTCGTTTAGCTTTCACCATTTTTAGGGTTCCGTACCCAAAGGGTAAAAACATGACTCGAACAATAATTGGGGCTTTACAGCCCAATATCTCGCAAACGAATCGCTAATTTAAAAATCGTTTAAAGAAACCCATAATATTTTTGAATAAGCTATCCAACGATACGCCACACTATGAGTTTAACGAGAAAAAAAAATACATCCCCACTTTAGGTGTAGGGGAGGTACACCAAAAGAATTTTTTTTCAAGATTTTAGTTTTCTGTTTTGTCGGCGTGATTGATTTATATACCCATGCGGAATTACAGTTTTCTAGTACCTAGTAATGGTTACTGACCTAAGCTGAAGACGGACGGACGGACGGACGGCCAGACGGACATCCGAAACTATTAGGGTTCCTTTTTGACTACGGAACCCTAAAAACAGAATAAAATTTCTATTTAAGGGGGCTCCCATACAACATTTTTTATCGATAGTAAATTAATTAATTAATTTTATTCTGAAAGTAAGCCGTAATGGCACTTTTGCAAGTCAAAATTCTACCAGCGTTTCTGAAAAAGAAGACCACTGTTAAGAAGAAACGCCGAAACAAACTCAGCAGTCAGTAATTTTTTGCCAAAAACAGCTTATTACAATGATAGTTCTTAACCAGATTCAGATTCAGATTTTATTCATAAAACACATTATTTTACATGTCAGGCAGGATATAGAGTAGAGTAGGTAGGTAGATACGTTTTATATGTATAAATGTAATTAAAACTACCTTGACATGTGTCAAGGTAGTTTTAATTATAAATAGATATACAATAAGTACAACCTACTTACAATAAGTTAAACTGAATATGAATTCAAAGAAAAAAAAAATGTGTTCTGCAAGAACACATGTCCGAACAAGCTATATAAATGATTCAGCTATTATGGGCTCTGGTTTGGGGCCATGAATTTCTGTCAGTGAGATAGTCTTCAACCCTGTAATAAGCCTTTGAGACCAATGTTTTTTTCTAGTAATGGTAGCGAGTATTTAGATTTTTCATACACACATACATATTCACGCCTTTACTCTCAAAAGGGTTAGACAGAGCACATGAAGCTTATATTCCAGTGCCACTTTTAGCATAAATGTGGTGGTGTTAGAGATGATTAGATCGACAAAATGTGATATCGCAGCGATATATTGCTAGTCCATCTCCCAACACACTTCAACCCTGCTCCCTTAGTCAACTTTTACGACACCCACGGGAATAAAGGGGGTGGTGATATTCTAACCCGAAACCACACGGGGGAAATGTGTTGTGTCAATAAGCGACTTGTTAACCTTGCCATACGATAAAAATAAAGTAAGTTTTCCAACCAATTACGATCTTCCAGGGACCTTAAGCCCGAGAATCTCCTCCTGGATTCCAAGGGCTACGTGAAACTGGTGGACTTCGGGTTCTCCAAGAAGCTGCAGGCCAGCCGCAAGACGTGGACGTTCTGCGGCACCCCCGAGTACGTGGCGCCTGAGGTGATCATGAACCGAGGCCACGACATCAGCGCCGACTATTGGTCCTTAGGTAAGGAATTCTTGCTTTACCTGCCAGGTATTTTATGGGCTCCGCTTTTTGACTTTTATCATCTTTGCTATCGTTACTCAAAGAGTACATCTGAATGTATGTCTGACAATCTGAATCAGCCCAACCTCCCCCCCAAAGACTCTTAGTGTGGTGCTCGGAGTATTCTGTTCACCCGAACGCGATTTTCACTTGTTTGCTAGAGAACTAATAACAAATGTTGCTCAACAATACTTGACAACCCTAGCAAGCTGAAAGGGTTTCGTGAAATATGTTCAGATATCGGTATTTTCCATATAAAAAGTGACTTTTAGATGTAGGTACCTGACGCGCGTACAATGCGTTACGTGATCGACCTGCTGGTGGTCTACCTAGGTACGTCAAATATTATAATAATAATAAATCAGCCAATATACGTCCCACTGCTGGGCACAGGCCCCCTCTCATTGATGAGAGGGGACGGACAGTAGTCCCCACGCTTGCCCAGTGCGGGTTGGGGACTTCACATACACCTTTGAATGTCTTCGTGGATGTATGCAGGTTTCCTCACGATGTTTTTCCTTCACCGAAAAGCTAACGGTAAATATCAAATGATATTCCGTACAGGAGTTCCGAAAAACTCATTGGTACGAGCCGGGATTCGAACCCACGACCGCCGTTTGACAGCCGCATGCCTGAACCGCTAGGCTGCCGTAGCTTATCAAATATATGTAAGTATAATTTTTTCGCCGTATTAAAAAAGTGAGTAGGTTTAACGTCGACTGTACTATTTCCTTTGTAATCCCGTGCTGATTTTCAGCCTGATTCATCCACAGAATTACTTGTTATTACTGTTATTCAACTATAGATGACGCTACCAACAGCGACTTCCAACACGCAAACTACTCACCGATAGATGGCGCTGTTATCATATTTTGACGTTTCCAACCTCACATTCCAGGTGTTCTCATGTTCGAGCTCCTCACCGGCTCCCCGCCGTTCACCGGCGCCGATCCCATGAAGACGTACAACAAGATCCTCAAGGGTATCGACGCGGTGGAGTTCCCGCGCTGCATCACAAGGAACGCGGCCAACCTCATCAAGAAACTGTGCCGGGACAACCCGGCCGAGCGGCTGGGGTACCAGCGAGGTGGCATCACTGAGATACAGAAGCACAAGTGAGTTTACGTATATTAAACTTAATGGCAAAAGGTATGCCTGCCAGCTTGAAACAAAAAAGCATCTATTACGGTTTAGAATTTGAGTGTTTTGTCTTGACATGTCAATATTTCAAAGGGTTAACAACTAGGGCTTATACATATGATACTACTTTGTTTGTATGTAATAATGTGCAAACTCTGGCAAACTTACTCGTGAACAGGAGGAGTTCACGAGTAAGTTTTCCAGAGCTCCGAAGGGTCAAGAATAGGACAAATAGGCTGAGAGCCTAGGTCGCTAGTATCGCAAGTTGCGAATACAAGGTAAAAAACCGCTGCAGTAGTGTAGGTGATATGGACAAATCTTGGCTGGATTACATTCGATCACGGTTCATTCTTCATGGACATATTTGATCTCTGTATCAAATTATAAAATAGCCTGCAAATGCAATACGCACTACACAGCAGTGGTTGCGACTACAAACATTGTTTGAAAGCAATCGCTCTAGCGTTAAGACGGCATGTTTGCTCTTCTTATATTCGCTGCATTGATTTGCCTATATTCTATACCTTTTGGTAATTCGATTGAGATATGCAATATAGAGTATTTGTATTTAATTGTAACCTACCTATTCCAGATGGTTCGACGGCTTTAACTGGGAGGGCTTAGCGCAGCGCACACTGGACCCGCCCATCACGCCTGTAGTCAAGAATCCCGTGGACACACACAACTTCGACCAATACCCGCCCGACGCGGACGAGCCACCACCAGATGACCTGTCTGGCTGGGATGCTACGTTCTAAAATAATGTTTACACGTCTTTTAGTAAACGTTCTTATCTCATCATGCAGTTAAAACTGGATCAAATCAGGGTAGTATATGACGCAGTCTGTATTTTCGACAGAAATGCGGTCTTGAGAGACGAGTCAGACTGCTCACGATGAAGGCCGAATTCGACCAAACTTAATGTGAGGCTGAATGTCAAAATGATATGAGCTAAACTTGGAGTAAAATCTATAATTTTTGGTTGAATTGACCCGAAGAAGATAGTCATCGTCATTGTTTAAGAGAAACGCTGGCGTTATCGTCACTCTTTGTCATCCTTATGACTGACAAAGTATTTCAGAGTTAGCACTACCAATTTTGTGGATAGCTGTTTAAATATTTTGAGGTAAGAAATTGTTTGACTAAAAGACGTTGATGAATCGACTTAAAGAGTCGGAGAGACTCGATCAATTAGTGAACGCAACTGGCAGAGCTGGCCACGAGAGGTCGCTGTAGCGTCACTGCGGGTATGCGACTTAGGTTCGGACGAAATCCAAAAGGGTTTAACCTTCCTATTTATTGAATTTATGAATTTGTAGTCGCGAAGCTTGCCAACTTAAAAATGTCAACTGTAATTGTCATATTATATGACAATCCTACATCGAGATGTAGTCGTTAATGTTATATTGCCATTAACTATAGGAAAGTAATTGTTATATTTTAACAGGGTGACCGGAATGCCAAAATAACGTGTTACCATATTTCCAATGACAGAAACATATCTACGAGTATGTCAGATTGCTAACGCTGTTAAGTTCCACTTATCTTCTATTTTTTTTTATCTTTACATGAACAACTTAATTTTGAACTATTTATATACGTACATTTTATCCCACTGAACACGCTATTGGTGTTAATAATGGGGTATTCTTATTTATTCATAGAAGTCCACTATATTTTTCTATTTACTTACTTTATATACATTACAAAACTGAAAAGAACTCAGGGAACAGATCGATGAACAGTACTGAGCATTACGCACTTCTGTCATATTTTAACACCACCCACTGAAGTATGTTTGCCTTTTTCTGTTAAATTGACGTAAAATGGCAGTCGATGATATTTTTTAAAACATTTCATTCATTTTTCCGTGTGTAAAGTATGATTGAGAGTGTTATGTTTGTTATATCGTTAAAATCAGCATGGTGCTCAAATGGTGTATAAGAGTTTGTTATTTTTGTAATTCCTAACATACATAACCAGATTATGTATTACATATTAGCTACTATATACTAGGAATAAAAATATTATTATGAATTATATTTTAATATCCGAAAGTCCACTAATCTTTTGTTTAGTATCTTAATAAGTACCTTACCTAATAAAGTTTAGTTTGTCATGTACTAAACATTTTTTGCTTTCTCTTTTGCATGCCCATGATGGTTGTATTTATCGTGAGATAACGACAAGAATAATCAGTTTCAGCACTCTCTTTCTTACACCGCTTGGTAGAACGTGATGCATACTTTATCTCGTCGTTTATCGCGCGATAATCGTGGCCATGATAAGCCTTCTGGTAGCTATCGCGTAAACATGACATATTGTAAGATTTGTAAGACTATTATCTAAATCAGAATAATTAAAATAGTCAATCTAATTCTAAGTCTTCCATTTAATAACACGTCATTGTAAATATCCTATTAGTGAATTTGAATTATTATACATAACATTTATAATTGAATTGTGTATGAAATGTAAGTAAAATTTGTTTTGAAGACGTGAAAATATGATGTTGTAATTATGAAATATATTTTTTATTTATAAGATCACTATTTTTGTAATCAGTTTAGTAATTACTTATGCGAATATTTGAGAAAGTATGTAAAATATACTTTAGTTTAATAATGGTGTCTTATTTATTGTTCAAATACACAACGGCATGGTTATTAGAAAAAACCGTGCCCATAAAATGGACGCTCTTTGACAAGAGAAAAGTGACGTCATTAGGCTAGAATATCCCTACAAACCGCGTACTAAACCTATCGGAACCTTGACAGGTCTAGACTTCAGTACTAATGCTATATCAATTGATTACGCCAGTAGTTTTAGACTTCAGTACTACATGTGACATCATATGATTACGCTGGGCACCGAAAAGTAAATGAGCGTTTTGACGTTCCATTAAAAGTTGCTGATTTGACTAGCAGTCGGATAGCGTGTTTTGTATTGTCTGTTGCTATTTATAGTTGTTTTTCTCCCTTCACTCTAATCTGATCTTCGGTCTGTACCTTAGCGTAAAGGCGGCAGGGTACATTGTAAATACCACAGAGATGCCAATAATTTGGAGCGCCTAATAGTGACTGAGAAAGTGGAAGGAAAGAGACCGAGAGGCTGGAATACCGTGGTCAGATCAAATATCGCAGGAGCTGGAGATACCAATTAATGTTGCAATTATCAAGCAACAGAACGCAACCGGTGGCGACATCTAGTTAAGAGTCACGATCCTCAGCAGCAGGGAAGACATTGTAAAAAAAGAAATAATAATTATGGATAGTGCTCATTTAATCGTCGGGGTCACCTGAACCAAACGACAACGACATCTCTGGGTACTTGAATGACGGTAGAGCGAAGCTGGCCCCCGCCCTGAGTCCCGAATGTCCCGATGCTGAAATATAATAGAATAATACATGTTTTAGAATATAGTAGACCGTATTTTTCTTCGGTAAGACCGGTAAAACACATTTTTCTTGGAGGAACATATATATCAAATATCCAGCGGACTCCCGCGACCTTTACCAGGTCATCAGTCCACCTTGTGCGGGTTTAAAATAAGCATGTTTTATCTGAAAATCTTTTCTCTAAAATCAAGAATGGTGAGATATTGGACCAATCGCGTCCGCGAAACAGGTTTAGGTTAGGTTCGTTTAGGTGGCTTCAGATGCCCGAACCCGAAATTCGGATATTGTATTAGTTCAAAGTCTTCGTAGTTTCAGAGAGACTAAGGCAGGTCGGTCGAGCGAAGCGAAGAGTGTTAGGAAGAAACGCGACGCTACAGCGTGCGAGCCGAGCGAGCGAAGCGAGCGTGCCGCGGCAGCGGCCGGACTACCTAATACTTACATATTATACAATTACAATTTAAGTACAATTTGCAAAGCGTGATGTTTCGGACTTTTGTTCAAGTAGTTGGATCTATTATTGATCGGTGTAATGGACATTCGGTTTTTTTGCGTATTAGGTACCCTTTGGTACACCCCAACCAACCTGAGTGAAAAAGGATTTATTAATTTATATAGGACTTTCCTTACGAAGTAAAAGGGCAGTAGACTCGAAAATTATTATTACTCCAAAAGAAAGGAGGCAAAAAAATATGCCTAGTGATGAAAATCCCATTCAGATATCTCAAAGAATTACGAAGCTAAAACCGTTTTAATATTGCTTGTTAGAGAGAGAAAACGCAAACAGTGTGTGACGTCAAATTACAGGATGTTGCCGGGGGGCCGCGTCGACGGCGGCGCCGAACACAATGAGCGCGGCACATTGCCGTCTTCTAGTGACGTCACATTCTTCCAGCGTCCTCGTTTCATATGAAGTTGCGTTTTGCGAAAAAGGGACAGAACACCCATTCAGATATCTCAAAGAATAACGAAGCTACAACCGTTTTAATATTGCTTGTTAGAGAGAGAAAACGCAAACAGTGTGTGACGTCAAATTACAGGATGTTGCCGGGGGGCTGCGTCGACGGCGGCGCCGAACACAATGAGCGCGGCACATTGCCGTCTTCTAGTGACGTCACATTCTTCCAGCGTCCTCGTTTCATATGAAGTTGCGTTTTGCGAAAAAGGGACAGAACATACCCCTTCTTAAAACTTTGGACACATAACTTCGTGATTTACCCTTTTGCGTTGATTTTTTCTCCATTTGAATACATTTTTAATCCTTTATCGAGAAAATATTCTGACATTATTGATTATTTTATTTAGTGTCTACAACCCCTATTATGCGTTTCATTTACTTTTGAGAGTATTAATTGACAGCGTTACTCTTTTTGTCACGTGTCTATTGAAGCAAAAAATATGTCTATTTGACTTTATTTTAACGATTGAAGCAAAACGAATGCAACTCTGTTCCAAGAGTTGAATTTGTTTAAGGTACGTCTATTTGATATTATTTTAATCTTAATCTTTGCCTTTTGCAAATGCCCATGAAAAAAGGTAACATTGGTTTTCACCGTTAAGATCCATATTCTACTAATACTCACCTTTAAAACCACCTTTAAGACCAACTAGACCAGCTACTTCACCTACTAACTCTTCAGCTAGTTTGCAGGCTGCCGCCTGTTTGGGAGAAATAATCGGGTAAGTAATTAAGAGAAAAAAAAATATACGGACAATCTTGCATAAATCGAACTAGCCACTTACTAAAATTACTTACCAAGTTAAATAATATCAATAATATATGATTCATTTATAATCGAACTTACCAAAATCAATACAGTGAAAAATAATGTTTTTCTGTTCATGTTGTGTCACGTCTCATATATACGGAGTTTCTTAGGAATGAAGGCTTACCTACGGAAATCGCTAAATGTATACGGCAGCTGTTCAAACCTAACCCTGAAGCAGGCAATGTTTAACTTTTTATTATAATTGTAATGGTTTTAGAGATCTGCTTGAGAATATTAGTTACTTACCTACCTTAGTTCATAATGTAGGTAGGTAATATTTTACTCCACTACTTAACACATTTGCAATCTTGTGATTTCAAATCGGCATCATTTTCCTAGCGTTATTACCGGCTGCGCCCTAAAGGAGAGGCATCCGCTTTGGCACGTAATCCCAAGAATTCGTCGAGATCTAGTTTTACGCCCTTCCAACCTAGAGGGAAAACTAAACCTTATTGGCATTAGATCGGTTTTTTCTTCGGTTTTCTTTTCCCAAAAAGCCACTATTCAATATCTTGAAACAACCCAGGGGTACGAGCCGACCGACGTGATTGTGGCCCTTGTAATTTCAAACAAGTTAGGGGAACCAAGGATGGCCCGGCTCCTAATAAGGCCCACCTCGCAGTTATGGTTGTAAAAGGTACTTCAAATTATGAATGCCTAGTTACTTACTTTGTAACACGAAGAAACACTACAGGCTTTACAATATTTTAATTCAAGGTCCACTGTCGTAACTTATCAACTTACTTATTAAAGGACTTATAAAGTTTCCGAGTTTAACTTAGCATTAGCAGGAGTAACATTATGCTATGAAGCACTATACCTACCCTAATCAATTTTATCTACTTACGTCGCCGACGTAACTTTGAGAGTTCCAATTCAATGGTCTTACACAAACTTTGTTTCATTTCAGCACCTTACTCGAAGTAACTTTTATAAATTAATCCTCTAATGAAATTTTATCAAATTTCAAGAACCTTACCTGAGAAGTACTTACCTAAGAGTATCTAAAGAATACTACCTATCCAGGTCATCATCCTCCTAGCGTCATTCCCGGTTATGCCCTAAAAGAGCCCGGGGTTCGCTTTGACACCTAATCCCAAGATTTGGCATAGGCACTAGTATTATGGGAAAACTAGCTAGACTATTGTTTTCCTTCACCGAAAAGCTAACGGTAAATATTCCGTACATAAGTTCCGAAAAACTCATTGGTGCGAGCCGAGATTCGAACCCACGGCCGCCGCTTGACAGCCGCATGCCTGACTGAGCCACTAGGCTACCGTAGCTGATAGTACCTAACCAGGTATATGGAATAAATATGTACGTTGGTACGACAAAATATTCGTTAATAAAGGGGAGGTTAGGTTAGGTTAGGTTAGGTTACGTTTTTGTACTTGTCTTGAGGTACTGTCTATAATTTAGGTGCACGCACTTTTAGTGATTAGTGCTTTTCGTATTTTGTCTGTTACTCTTCTATCTTCACACTTTCGTTAGGTTAAGAGGGAAGCATACCTTTGGAATACTACGTACTCGTCCATACAATAAGATAAAACGTTTTTCCACTAAATATTTTCCAATCTCAATGATTTTTTTTGTACGTTATTGACACAATGAAAGACTAGGTATATAGGTTTTCCTTTTTTCAACATTTGCAATGAATTCAAATTTATAGGCACCTAAAAAAAAAATTTATACTAATATTATTATGCTGAAGCGATCGACATCAAAAGCAAAGTGATTTGTTAAGATTTAGTTAGTGGAAAACGTTTTCTCGTTGAAAAAGTACCTATTGTCAGTTACGAGCTGCTAGGTATACTATTTGATCCTGAGACTTTGCAATACGTGGGCAGAACCGCACGGGTAGCTAATAGGTAAAAGGCCTCTTATAGACTGGCGCGGCCTGGCCGCGGCGGTGAATTGTTAACTTTTCATTAGCTCTCAAATTTACTTTTGACCGCCACCGCAGGCCGCGCCAGTGTGATTCAGGCTTAATCGAGATTTTAGTTCCTATTTTTGATACTGTCAAATTGACGTCTGTAATCATGAGGCGAAGTCGTAGCGTTTGTCATATTAACGAATGGTGAATGATAAATCGAATCAATTTTCATGCGAATTTTAAAAACGCGGCGCGGTAAACGTGGGTTCATAGTTTATCCGATTTTACAAATAAACGTATTGTAATTTATTGCAATGATTCAATTATTGTTTTTATTTTAACGATTTCTGTCAATTCACTGAATCGAAACCAATTTTAGGGTACCTCCCCTACACCTGAAGAGGGGATGTTTTTTTCCTCCTTAGCTTGTTCAAAAATATTAAGGGTTTCTCATAACCATTTTTCAACTCAGTTATTCGTTTTACTACAACTCATTTTTGTAAAAATTCGGCCACCATTTAGTTGGCGCACACGTGTCGATGTAGCTAAGACAGACAGGCAACTACGGACCTACACTATGCTGCGCGTGGCCCGACACGCACTTGGCCGATTTTTAAATTGTTTGTTAACATCCCTTACGTTCTTTGTAATACGCGAACGAAGCCGCATGGGCAGCTAGTCTGTAATAAATATCTTGTGAAGACTATTGGAAAAATTAACCGTGTACCTACTCCAACTAAATGAAAATGGAAACTAATTCAAACGGGTAAGAGGGTTAAAGAGATGAGTTTTTACGCTTGGCCAGCTTAAGTCTCCTATCTGCACTGTACAAGCCTGACTATGGGACGGTTTTAAAAGGATTTACTTTTTTCAGACGAAGTTTATGCCAAGATTTCAGCAATGACTTTTTATTTGATAGTATCTATATAAAGCTTACAAGTGCTTCTAGTATTGCACGACTTGCTAGAAGTTTGCGACTACGTTAATGGCAATTCAGTCGAACTTTCATTACGTAATTTTATTTTATAATTTGAGGAACCTTGGTATTGGAATTGTAGCCTGCTTACTGTACACCCAACTTGAAGGTTCACACTTTATACTAATGAAATATTTAGAAATCGGATGAGTGCCTACCTAGAGTACCTAGTTCTAGAGATTACCCCATGCATACAGAGCTGCAAACTTACAAACCCATAAACTGTACCTCTTTATAATAAAACTAGCTGCCCGCGAATTGCAAAAAGCGCAGGCAAACCCGCGGTACAAAATCGAATCCATATCTATCCAAAAAGTCCAGTCTACATACAGATGAAATAATTTTAGTAATCGGATAGGTGGTTCCGGAGATTACCCAAAACATACAAACTTGCATAGCTGCAATCTCTTATACTTTTCCTCTTTTAATAATATTAGTATAGAAAAATTCAACTGCTAGAGGCCAGGCCCCGTATCATGGTCGACCTTATCACGCACTAAGTGACAAGATAGAGCGTCCGTCACTGGCTGACACCATTCGATAGCACGGGACTGACACTGGCACATATCGCGTGATAAAGCCGACCATGATACGGGGCCTGAAGAGCAGTCAAATGACGATTTACACACAACTTCATCTCTCCAAATCATTATCTATGGTCTAATTTTGGTATACAATAATAGTTATTTGTTATACAAGGGTGCAAAGTTGTATTTTACCCGCGAGTGTGGAATTGAAACACGAGCAAGCGAAAGGATGCTATATAGTTGAACCACGAGTGAAGCCACTCGTTCTAAAATAGAATCCTGAGCGGAGCGAGTGTTTCAACACACGAGAAGTAAAATACATTTGCACCCGTGTGTAACACAAAACTTTTCTCCTCACTGTAGCGAGGAAAGTGCAACATGCAAAACAACTTTATTTAATTTAAATAATATTTTGTCAATTTTTTTTAACAGTAATAATAACGTTAAGTAATGTCAAGTAGAATTTTGGTCAAGTGCGAGTCAGATTTTAGTTTTCCGATACATTTTGAGTCCCAGCGCCTGATGATTCGATGAAGGCAACATGCAATTATTTAAAAGTTCTTAAATATTTCTTCTATTCTGTTTTTTAGTATTTGTTGTTATAACGGCAACAGAAATACATCATCTGTGATTTTTTTGTATTATGAGCGTTTTACGTTTTGTTATACTTACTGTGCTACTTGAACACGCTCCAAGGTCAAATTACTTTCCCCACTAGTGGATAAAATGCGTTTTTGCTCACTGGTTTTAAAGGATAAAAGACGCTTTCTGAGGCAGTGAGGGGAAAAGTAATTATCCAATCGACACTTCGTTGATTATATATATCTAATATATAAATCAGGATTTACTCAAATTCGATTTACTCTCTCACACATGACGCTCGATTGCCTAGTATCAAATTATTTAATACTTAAGTAGAATAACTTTTGTCACCTGTGCCTGAGCATCGGCATTGCGGTAGGCACGTCCCAATAGGCGAGACTCGAGTCAGCAGGTTTCAGCGATCGTCTTTATTGCAAGTCTTTGGATAAGTCTAGGATAAGTATCATATACTAGGGAGACCTGTTATTGGCTAAGCAGTTGTATCTTAATTGTAAGAATATCAATATAAGGTTAAAGCTGTTGGTTTTCTAATAAAATAAAATAAAATAAATACTAATATTCTAAAGTGGAAAAGTCTGTGAGATTGTAGAAAAGAATGTAAGTTTGTATGTAATGGAACCGCTCTCTGCATCCCATTTCAAAAATACCTCATCTGCGTGTAGAATTGACTTTCTGGATGGTTATATTTTGTCCTGCGGGTTTGCCTGCGTTCTATGCAATACGTGGGCGAAGCCGCGCGGACAGCTAGTTTAGTTGTTATATATTCCCAAATCAAGATTATAAATGTAACTTCCCGATCCTATAATACGGATTCATTTTCTTGTTAAATCAGAACGACAGATATGAAACAAATCAAAAATTGTTATACAAAGTGTAACTAAAATGGGGTTTGAACCGATCAAGGAACAGGGCAGGGGGGGGAACAGGTATCGTGTTCTGATAAGAAAAACAAAAAAAAAAATTTTGACGCGATTTTTTTTACATTTCTATGGAGCTTGTCGCCCCAGTGGGCCACCCACTCTCCATACTAAGATAAAAAAAAATCGCGTCAAAAATTTTTTTTTTCTTTTTTTCTTATCAGAACACGATACCTGTCACACGAGCCCTTGATCGGTTCACACCCCATTTTTGGTACACCCTGTATAAATATTTTCTTTGTTTAATCTTATATAAAAACAATAACTCGGAATTCTAAGACTTAAACTAAAAGCCCATGTCATGCCGGGCGGGTCATAGGGATGTTCCCACGTTTATGTCTTTCTCTTTCTCAAGCAAAATGACTCCGACTTGGAGACACATACTATTGTATGTATGATAATAAAAAATAAAATACATCGTCGTCTAGTACCCATAACACAAGCCTTATTGAGCTTACTATTGGGCTAGTTCGATTGTAAGATTGTTCCCTAATATTTATTGATTATAATTTATTTATTATCGTAATGATGTGCCATCTGTCAATAAAGGAGAATGGAACGCGGCCCTGCAGATGTTACTTCTATGTAAACTTGATGGTTCTTCGAGATTCCAATAGTGTTTCATCTAGTCTCTAGATGATATCTACAGAATTTTGGAGTGATAAATACCATATTAATTGAACTACGAAATCATTCTGCATATTCACGGCCAGGAATCGCTACGCGCTACGCTCGTAGCCGTTCCCATGTTCCCGCAAAGTAGCGGAATGAATGAAAGGGAAGTAATCCCCAAGCTGTCCCAGTGTATGTAGGGGACTTCACACCTTTGAATTTCTTTGCAGATATATGCAGGTTTCCTCACTGTTTTCCTGCAGCGAAAAACCTCAGACGGGAAAGCTAACAGTAAATATTAAATGATGGTCCGTAAGTAGGTACATAAATTCCGAAAACTCATTGGTATGAAAATTTGCACTAACGACCGCCGTTTAACAGCCGCATGCTTGAACCGCTAGGCTACCGTAGCTTAGTTCATAGATTCATCATCCTCCTAGCGTTATTCCCGGTTGTGCCCCAAAGGACACCGGGGTTCGCTTTAGCACCTAATCTCTAGATTTAGCAAAGGCAATACTTTTACTAGATTAACGCATAAATTGCCACTTAGAAATTTTAAAGCATCATTTTCCTGAACTTGACCTTAGACTCGACTCCTCTTCACTGCACCACCGTCCAACTGCATCAAAATCCGGAATTCCGCTGCGGACTATCACCCCCTCCTGCCCTATCCAGTATCCTGTCCGACTGTACAAAGTTGCTCGCAGTACCTATCGAGTTGGTTTGCGTCCGCGAATGCTTGCGTATATTTGCTCCGCATAATTGGGGTCAGGCGTAAGTAACGCTTCGACTACAATGGACAAAGTTAAATGGAATTAGAGATGCGCAAAACGTGTCACTGAAGTGAAAGGAGCGATTCATATCTTCATGTCGTAAAGATATGTATCACTCTTTTCGTTCATTTCGTTCAATTCGCTCAGTTTATCTTTAGACTCCTAACAGCTCTCGCTCAGTTGATCTGTGGACTCCTAACAGCTCTAAATCACCCCCACACACAAGTATAAATGAGTGACTCACACATTGACATGTTTTTCTATCAGTAACGTAAGCGTGCACGCGTGAGTGTGAGATAGGTTTATAGCTTCGACTCGTAAGTGCGAAGAGCGCAACCCACTCGTACATCAGTTGCTCGGTTGAGTTGAGAGCGGTAGAGCGGGGGAAGGACGCATACTGAACTGACATAGTGAGTTAGTGAGTTGTTTCATCCTTCAGTGAACGAGTGAGCGAGTGACATAAACGAAAAGATGCAGTTCATTTGAATCTCTCACTCCTGAGTTACACACCTCTAAATGGAATAGAATCCTGTGGAACTTTGCAGGATTGTAGTGTCGATTTAGCAGGGTATTGTGAGTAGCCTTGACATTAATATAAATGCGTTAACGAATACTATGTATCAATACCTACCTAAATGTCTGCTATGAATTATGTTTAATATAGGTAGGTACTTTACACTTTTTAATTCTGGAATCCTTAAGAGCACATTTCTTTACTATTATTGAATTCGACGTCTTGCACCGAAGACACTCTCAAAACATATACCTATCATGTTTCAGACTAGAAGTTATATGAGACGAGATACACTGTTGCCATTACATTTAAGTTTCGTTTGAAGAGGGCTTGACTTCTAACGCATAATACTTTTTTTATACCACGTCGGTGGCAAACAAGCTTACGGCCTACCTGCTGGTAAGTGGTTACCGTAGTCTAAGGACGCTTGCAACTCGAGGGGTGTTACATGCGTGTTGCCGACCCTTTAAGAATGTATAAAGTCTTCTTTTTTGAAGAACCCCATACTGGACTTCCTTGCATTCCTTCATACGGATTTAAAAAAAAAAAAAAAAAAACATAAAATTAACCCGTTATATAGGTAGTAAAATTTTACTTATATAGAGGATTAACTTTATGTTACTTATAATGAACTTGTACTTAGTAGTAGTAGTTCTGGTTTGAAACTGGTACAGTCGAGTTCTCCAATATATACACAGACAACCTTTCAGAAATATCTATACAGAGACTCTATTGTTACTGACATAACATAAGACACATGTGTAGATATTTTTAAAAGCTTGTCTGTGTAGATATTGGAGAACTCGACTGTATAAATGAAATTAGTGCCCACAATCAATTTTCAAGACGATCTACCTACTTACATGTCTTTGCTTATTCATATCCAAATATTCACAAAACCAACGGTACCTATACGTCAGTTCAGAGGCTCTAAGTATAAGTTTTACCGAAAAAAACGTTACTGCCGCGTTCGCGTTTAGCTGTCAAATCCCATACAAATTGAGGGTAAAGCGCAAACGCGATCGTAAAGTTTTGTTTCGGTAAAACTTATACTAGAGCCTCTGTTAATGTAGCGGCCTACAACGTGCATGGATTTATTGGGCCGATGTCACTTGTGTCTACGACCATTGAGCGTGTAATGAACAACGCATTCTCTTGACGTTGAACACGTGTTATAAGATTAAATATAAGACGACCAGTAACAGAAGGAACCATTTGTTTTAACACAGAGACATCATGTCAATGTCATGTTAGTCATGTCTGTGGTGACTGAAACGGTTCAACTGACCGAATAATGTTTTGGGCCGTTTCGTTCATCACTTTTGCATCTGTATCGCGTTTCAACATGTCTTGTGTCCTCTCAAGTTTTCATATGCTATAGTGTCTGCCGTACGCATACGCATGCTTGATGGCTACCATCGTAGTGCCTATGCAAAAAATGCAAGGGACAAACCGAATCTGCTCGAAATTAAAACTTCTTATTGCAAGCGGCAATGCCCGATTAAGATCAAGCGGACGAACTGTCTGAATTCCGAATGGGGAGTCTAAATAGTTATTATATTTAATACTCATAACCATTTCCTCTGCTCAATTTAAGAGTCCGTAGTAAGCTCGATTCTCCATACAAACGTAGTTACGCTCTCATTTTAAAACTTCGTGTTGGAGTGTAACGAAACTTTGCACATACAATGACATGAGATATATCTATGTCTGTAATAAGTTTATGTAGCTTTAGATACCATAGTAAAAAAATACAGCGAATTTAAGTTTTTCGTACAAAACTTGTTTTAGCTGTATTTTTTTTTGTTTTATAACTGGAACCATATAAACTAATTACAGGCCTAGATATACCTCATGTTATTGTATACGCAAAGTTTTGTCACAATCCAACACGTAGTTTTAAAATGAGAGCGTAACTATGTTTGTATGGGAAGGTGAAATTCGGCCGAGCTTACTGCGGACTCTTAAGGTTAGAGATAGACTGCTACCATTGATAAATATTTAAGTAGGTAGATACATTTGACATATCATGACGAAGTAAATCTCTGAGGTTATGGCTTTGTAAGTTTGTATAAGGGGGTAATCTCAAAAACAATTCATCCGATTCCAAACATTATTTCACCAGCATATAGAATGACCTTCCGGATGGGTATAGGCTCAATGTCCTGCGAAGGTGAGTCATGGGAAGACCACTGGCAGCAGTCGCAGTTATACCGACCGAATAAAAGAAAAAGATGCAAAGGCTGGCGTACGACAAAGAGAAACAGAAAATTATTTTATCGACAAGAGCAAAGAGAATGTAACCACTACGTTTTAAGAGGCGGAACTTCATACATTGTTTTATGATTCTCTTATGGTCGACTACCAACGTAAAGAAAAATGAGTGCACTTTATTGCCTTGTAATAAGGTGCTAAAGTTCTGTGTTTTGTTAGGTTGTCTAAGATGCGTTAACTATACCGTACATTTTTTTCATTCTATGAGAGTTTCCAAAGGCTGGACAAGAGGACAACTTAAAGTGCTGATGAGTTGGGTAGCTAGTTGTCACGGAATAAGAAATGGTTTGTTATTGCGTGCTAGTTGTAGATACGTTTAATAAGGACATATAATAAGGACAAAATGAACGTCTTTTCTATCGTTAATATAACAAATCAAAAGATATCCTAATAATATTATAAATGGGAAAGTTTGGATGTGTGTATGTTTGTTACTAAATCAAGCAAAAACTACTGAGCAGATTAAGATGAATTTTAGTACGCAAATAGAGTATAGCCTTGATTAAAATATAGACTACTTTAAATCCCAGTAAATATCCAACAAAAGCAAGTCAACGCGAACGAAGTCGTGGGCAAAAGCTGTTATCAATCGAAGCATCTCTTGTTCTCGTAAAATAAGAAATTAATTTCCCTTTCTATCGGCGCGGCCCTAAGCGTGAGTCGAGGAAGCAATGCATTTTCGCGCGGTGATCACATCATTCCTGTGGTCCTAATGCAAAACATTACTTGAACTCCGAGTCGCACGAAGCCCTGTGCCATCCAAGGTCTGAGTATAATGGTCTATCGCTAAATGGGATAATTTGGTTCCGTGCCAGGGGTCCGACCCCAGTTATTGGCATGTCAATGGTAGTGATTGACTTTGGTGTGTAAAATGCGTTTGTAAAAACGTTATGGTGTGGCAGACGTCAATGTACGGGTAAAGGCTGTTGTATTGCGTTAAAGCATAATTTATCCAGTGATAAGTTAAATTATTAATTTTGATTAGTGTGTGTTCTACTAAGAACCTACACTTAAGAGTCCGCAGTAAGCTCGATTCTCCATACAAACGTAGTTACGCTCTCATTTTAAAACTACGTGTTGGGGTGTAACGAAACTTTGCATGTACAATGACATGAGGTATATCTATGTCTGTAATTAGTTTATGTAGCTTCAGATACCAAAGTAAAAAAACACAGCGAATTTAAGTTTTCATACAAAACTTGTTTTTGCTGTATTTTGTTTGTTTTATAAACTGGAACCATAGAAACTAATTACAGACATAGATATACATCATATCATTGTATAAGTTTTGTCACAATCCAACACGTAGCTTTAAGATGAGAGCGTAACTACGTTTGTATGGGAAGTTGAAATTCGTCCGAGCTTACTGCGCCAGCACAGTCGATTCAAGTCAACTCTCCATACAAATATAAATAATAAATAAATAAATATTACGGGACAATCTCACACAAATCGACCTAGTCTGAAACTAAGCAAAGCTTGTACTATGGGTACTAGACGACGATAAACATACTTACATAGATAAATAGATATTGACTTAAATACATAGAAAACATCCATGACTGAGGAACAAGTATTCGTGCACATCACACAAATAAATACCCTTACTGGGATTCGAACCCTGGACCTCTTGCTCCATAGGCATTAGAATTAGGCTAAAGCGGTTGTCAATTTGTAGGTAGGTTCTCATTTCAAACCGGCTTACTAGAATATCATAAAACTTTTTATACACAATGGAATCCGTCATATCTATGCTACTAAGCTCTAGGCGCAGCGTGGGTAGCCCCCCCCCCCCACCCCACAAGGTGGACTGATGACCTGGTAAAGGTCGCGGGAGTCCGCTGGATGCGGGTGGCGCAGGACCCGCCATGGTGGCACTCTTTGGGGGAGGCCTATGTCCAGCAGTGGACGTCTTTCGGCTGATATGATGATGATGATGAGGCTAATAGTTTTTGTTGCCAAGAATTGGAAATAACAGATACTCGTAAAACAAAAAAAATGCTTTTTCTATTTTATTTCTGGCAACAGATACTATCAATCTCCGACCTAGATATGGTGAATCCGATAGTGTACCTATACAAAATTTCATGTTATTCTAATACGTCGTTTAAAACAGAGAACAAATTTTGAAATTTTGTATGAAGTTAAGCGTCGTGACGTGCCTTAAAAAGTACCTACGGTGACAAAACCCTCTAGAAGTTGAGCGAATAATTGGCACTTGTCTGGCTTCTGAATCAATATTTAGGATTAGACATACAGAGCAGAAAAGGACGACCTTATGATTATTTAATCCATTAGTGCGAAAGTTATTTGCGAATATCATGAATATTGGCGAAGAACTCCAAAGTTGAAAGCAATTTACCAAACTTTGCCTCGGTGGCAGGAATCCGAAGCGTAGTCCAGTCATTAAGGACACATAGATTCACGGCTTTATTCCCAAAAGGGGAAGGGGACATTTAAGATAATATCTACTACTGTACTGCCCTTACATCAAAACATATTAAAAGGACTTGGATGGAATTCAAAAGGTAATGCTTATCTACGGGTGTCATTTCAGAAGACGTTTCTGAATATTGATCTTACAATGCAAATGGTTTTGGCCCAGACGCTCTCTCTCGCGGTAAGACATGCTTGCACCTCATGCAACATTTGCAAATTATTTTATGTTTATTATTTAATAACTAATAATGAATAATAATAAAAAATTACTTCTGCAGTGACTGGAGTCATCATAATCAGCCGAAAGACGTCCACTGCCGGACATAGGCCTCCCCCAAAGACCGCCTACGCCACCCGCATCCAGCGGACTCCCGCGACCTTTACCAGGTCATCAGTCCACCTTGTGGGGGCCTACCCACGCTGCGCCTTCCGGTACGTGGGTGCCACTCGAGAACCTTTCCGTCTCAACGGCCATCAGTTCTACGTGCAATGTGCCCCACCTACTGCCACTTAAGTTTAGCGATTCGAAGGGCTATATCGGTTACCTTGGTTTTGCTGCGGGTAGCCTCATTTCTGCAGTAGCTGCATTTTTTTAAGGCTCCACATTCGAAATTTTCGTGAAAATGAGTTGTTTAGTAACCGTTTTATACATTATAACGTAACATTTTTGCGGAAAAAATATATCATAATCTGCAAGATATGCGACGGGTCATAGTTTTCGTAGAAATCCATTTTAAAAATAAAAATTAGAGAAAAAGAAATCTAAAGTCACCCCTATTTTTTCACTTGTAACCATTTTACTGCTTCATTTTTTATCAGAATAATATGAAATTTTATAACTTTCTTCATACAATAATGAACAAGGGCATCATTTTCTTACTTTCTTAATTTTCTTAAAAAATTATCTCGTTTTCTGAAATATTCCGCCAAAGTTCCTACGCCTCCCCGTTTTCGTCCATACGGTCAGTGCGGGACGAGACACGTTGCATGACGGACCTGTGCCAATTTGCGCTGCGCCGAAATTTTTAAATATTTGTGGAAATTGTGGACTATATTTGTTGCATAGAGTGGACTATCCGTTTTGTGATTCGTATAGTAGGTAACTAATAAACATTTGCGTATAGTTTAGTTTTTAGTGACAGATAATTTTGTTGCAAACAGTGGACAATCTATTTCGTGGTTTGTAAAGTAGTAGGTACTATAGACAAGACAGCTGACTGACCATCCGTGCACTTTATGTGTATTGTAATAAGGTTCTTGTATAAATACAGGGTGGTCAGTTAACTGTGTTGGCGTTTGTACCTAATTAACATTTACGTAGGTATAGTTTAGATTTTGTCTTTAGTTCAAAATGGGAAATAATAATAATAATAATAATAAATTATTTATTTCAGGCCAGTTTGCCCATAGATTGTTAGTAACATACAAACTTACGATACTAGAGTTAGTACGTCTTAGCTTAGGTCTCACAAATTTTTCAATAATTATTTTGGGTCTTTGGGGTTAAATAAGCGCAGGAGGAAAATACGTAATATCAAGAAATTTTACAAGAGAAGAGGAAAAAGAATGCACAAGTAAATACCTATTCTATCAAAGTATCAAATATCTAAACAGTATCAAAATTGGGAAATCGCTAAAACCAGACATTTTATTAGTAAATATATTTACAATATCTATTGCTTAGGAGCATGAACAATTATAGAAAAAAATATTGTTTTATCTGCTCGTATTAATGACTGTCAAGTGTTAATAGAATAAGTTCTAATTAAAATAGTGGGCTTGGCAAATATTGTAAGTACCTACCTATGGGTTAGTAGGTATAAGTATATATTTACCCGAGGCCGATTTCTGTACACTCAGCATAATATAGTTAGTAGCAGCCAAGTTAGCCAAATATATCGGAACGTACATTCATCGAAATAGTCTTTGTTACTATAAGTAGGAGTAAGGAATGTGTTACGATATATTTGGCTACTTTGGATGCTACTAACTATCTGATGCTGACTGTACACGCCATCATCACCAAATCAAGGAAGTAGAATGTAATAAATATACCGAAAATTAGTTTATAACTTAACCTTACACTTACACAAAAGGTAACGGACAGACAGACACACTTTCGGATTTATAATATTAGTATGGAGTATGGATATGGAAGTATGGATAGTATGGATTATATGTCTTTCCCGCTCACGGGACAATGATGCCCCGGACCTTCGGGAGGCGTGCGTGGAGCTCTGAGACAACACGTAGAGGCCCTTTTGACAATTTAATGAAATGCAAGGAGTACACCAAGCGGATGCTGTCTCTGCCCGTGTCATGGGACGCACACAGAAACAGCACCCGCTAGGGTGTAAGAGTCTATTGCTAGTTGATGGAATCTAAATAAAACGGGTTATTGGGTGAACATGATGGACTAGTAGCTGGGCTATTGGATGAAACATCGGACACCTGCCCAATAAAACTGTTTCACATTTTATCTCTGGCAGACGGTGACTCGCTAACTGCTAGATGGGCCCCTATTAATAGCGACATAAAAAAATGGCCTAAGGGCAACAGTAGGTATGGATTATTATTATTACCTTTATATTTTTTCGCACTATCCGTCTCTCTCTTATTAGAATATTTAGTAACAGAGGTATAGTGCGAGAAAAATCGAAAGTATGTCGCGGCCGTCTAGTGCTAGGCGTGCTGAGGGCCTACCGCGAAACGAAACCGAACTTCGTTCGTGTATCTCCCTCTCTGTCGCGCTTGCTAGTTCGAGCGACAATGAGAGATATTCGAACGAATTTCGTTTTCACTAGCACGGCTAGCACGAGACGGCCGCGACATACTCTCGATTTTTCTCACACTATACCTCTCTTTCCTAATGTTCTAATAAGAGAGAGACCGATACTGCGAGAAAAATCGAGTGTATGTCACGGCCGTCTCGTGCTAGCCGTGCTGACGGAACTACACTAATCGTAAGTAAATAGTATTATAATAGTAGGGACATCATTTTTGAACTTAATCAATTATGTAATTTATGTATGACAAATATCACGTTTCAATTAAGCATGACGAATGTCACCCACGCACATCCACCCTTGCATTGGTAACGATGCGCGATGACGCGTCTGTAACTTAATCTATGTAACGCTTAATAAACGACGGCGGGTTGTGCGACTTGCGCGGGGAGAAGGTCGAGGCTCCGCCCATACGCTCAAGGACTTTAGCGGGTATACAAGCCTTAATGTCCAAGAGTAAATTAAAAGCTACGAATGGAATCCTTACGGTTTATAGAAACAAAATTGTATGACAACTATGGACCTAAATGTAGGCAATTTACTCGAGTTTACATACAACGATTAGTACAAATTGCAAAGTGTGGCGTCATACTATTACGTCAATTACTATGAATGGTTTCGGCTGCCGCCAACGAGGTCCGTCTTTAACTCAAATTTTTGGGTATTTATGTTCTATAATTCCTCTCCAAAAACTGGTTCAAATGGCATCGTTAATAAATCTTAGATCACAACTGTCACAAGCCTATTTAGCTGCATAAGAGCCTTTCCGTGCCTTAATGGTGGCACGCGTGTAGCTCTCGTGTACTGCAGAACAAATGACAGTTGCTATACGAAAATAGAAAGCAGTAGCCATAATGGTCCATTCATGAAGTTTAATCAAAACTATCCCATAATTTATAATCGAGAACAAAAGCCGATTATTATGAAAAGCGTACAATGGACGTGCGAATACGTGTAATGTTCAATATGAGAGGAGATTTATCGAATTCATTTTCTCGCTGATGATTTAATTTATCATAAAATTCATATTTAACATTTGAAATTCTACTTGCAGAAAACATATTTGAGATTTGAATCTGGAACACTATTGATTGATAATGATAATATATTCTGATATAGTAGTTATGCTTATCTTTCTAACACTTGTCCCGGTTGTACCCTAAGGGAGGCCGGGCCCGCTTTGGTCTTAAGCGCTTTAGTCCCAAGTTTTGGTGATTAAGATTTGGCACTAGCTTTGCGAAAACGACTGCCATAAAAACGGACCTTCCAACCCAGAAGGAAAACTTAAATTTGTTGAGATTAGACCGGTTTCTTCACGATGTTTTACTTCACCTCCTATCAAATATAATATATGATGATTGATGACTCATCTTAATGCCGCTGACGGTACAAGAATAGATCCAAGATATCTACTTGTTGAAGTGGATACTTCTTTGCTCGCGTTCTTGTATAGGGATACAGTTCAAAATGTGTCACGTGACTTCCGGAATAACTTTTTGTAGAGAAGCCTACTCTGATTTCAAATAATTGTTTGTTACATGTTTTAATCCTTCTTTATTTGCCATTAGTTGGTAATCACAAAATGTTATTTAGTTTATGTGGCGGACATGAAAAATATGCTGAAATAACCGCCATTTTCAATGTATCGCGAGTTAAATGAGCTACGTCAGTTAATGTTGCCATATATACCGATTTATCTGTACTTATACAGATTTTATTGAATTCATTCAGATATATATTTTACGAGTACACCATAATAGCAGGCTTGGCCGGTTTTTTTTATTAGGGTTCCATGGCCAACAAAGAAGTATCCACTTAAACTTAATTAATGATTGTATCTCCGACACAACCCGCTTATTTTTTTTGAGATCTGGTTTTCGCTGGCTGGACGTGGTGTTATATATCTTTACTGTTTCCAGATAAATCAAAGTACATTTACTCAGTCTGCTGTCTAACGAACTCATAAAAATCACGACTTTCTGCAGAAACTGCTTTAATATCAAACGATACGATAAGTATCATAACATTATGCAAAAAAGTGACATTAAAGATATATACGTCAAAAGCTCGTTCCGGAATAGATCCCGTGTTACCGTATTTACATTTCAGAGGGGCCTAGACGGTTTGATAATTAATTATTAATAATTCAAACATAACAGTGCATGCGAGCCTTAATCAGGGTTGTCGCTTATTCTACTAGTATAATTTTATGCAAGTATATTTAAAATAGTTATACTGATCTTTCCTGCTGCCTGAAACGCAGGGTATCCTAGTTCAGGCCCTCGTAAAATGTATCCCTTAGTATAATATTTTAGTATTAAGGCATCATGCTGTAAAATACGTTTTTAATAATAGATGACTATGTTTTTAATAATAGATGAATTCATTATGAATTATAATAGCCTCACTTAGATAAATTACTACAGAATCAGTAACGACATATCATCAAGATATATACCTAATGCTAATATAGTTTTCTTTCCATGCTGACGTTTCTTTGGTTTAGACAGTAATAGACAAGTTCAACGCTATTCTTATATTTAAAAACGCTGGGTAGGGCTATGGTGTGGACCGCTACGTGTATCGATCGACACATTCCCTTAGTCCAGGCGATCCACTCCCAAGTGCAGCTGATCAGTCCCAAGTTCGCAAGCGTCTTTAAAAGACTACGAGTTCGCGGCGCTCGCAGTGGAGACACTTGGACTTGGGCCCTGGTCGGCAATAGTCGGCATCATGAAGGCATTTATCTCGCGCAGAGAATTTATCTGGCCATACAAAGAGGTAAGACGTAATACTGCCAGCGTATTGGGAACCCTACCGCAGCAGGAGGACCTTTTGTATGGTGTTTTCTCTTTACAGTTGCGTCTTAGTATGTAGATTATTTTCTTTCTTTGTTCGTTTTGTTATTTTAATATTGGTTGTTTTTCTGTGTTATTTTAATATTATGTTTGTATTTTTAATTTTTCTATCTATCTATCTAAAGCTGTAGTTAAAAATCCTGTAATAAAACATTTAAAACATCCAGAATTACATTATTCTTATAAGGTTTTCCCATTCACTTAGGTACACATTATTTCTTAACATTTCATAACCCCTTCTACGTTTAAGGTTATAAATTGTCCTAGGATTGCTAAATGTCAGTTTCCCGAACCGTTCCGTACCGAACTATATTATTTTAGGTTCCATTTATAGTTGGGCAGTTTTGTTCTCTTGTTAGGTACATTTTACGATTTGCTTACTACTTAACAACTTTTGGTTTTAGCTAGATCCTAAATCAGTCTTCATTAGCTCTAACCTAACTCTAGTAGTTAACCGTATCCAAAAACCTTCTTTACAAACTCGAGTCAATTAATCCTTCCCACATACATTAATCGTTTTTATTACAATAGACAGCCCTGGCGAGCCGTCTATTAGTGTGAATACGATGAAATGAACCTAACACTACAAACATACTTACATTATACAATCAGAAATTATGCACATGCAGAATCTCAACCATATGACTATTTAAATAAGAGTTACAAAGACTCGGTATTAGTTTATGGAGTGCAATCGGTATTTGTCCGAATGGCCTATATACGGTGAGTAGGGGTGGTGAAAAGGCTGAAATTTTCCCTCTGCCAAATAATTAATTTATCTGCTGCTAGGGGAAATACGCCGTATTTTGCCAGCTATGAGTTACTACTATTCTCGATTGGACTTTATTGCTTTAGTTATAGACGCTATTATCGATTGAAATTTATATAGATAAAGTTGAATGTTTGGTAGGATACCTTGCCAGGCGGAGATGGTAGGTGGACTCAAAAGGTGTCAGATTGGTGTCCACTTCTAGGTAAAAGGAGCGTCGGCCGTCCACCAGCTCGATGGGTGGACGATATTAGGAAGATCGTGGGTCATTTCTAGATAAGATTAGCTCAGGCTGCTAGTGACGGGTGGCGTACTCGAAGAGAGGCCTATGCTCAGCAGTGGGCGATTGCGGGCAGAAAATGATAATGATGAAAGTTGGCATCGTAAATAAGTGTTCGTTCATGGTTTGCGGTTGAGTATTAGAAAACTTCGCAACCATAGCACGCGCAAGAGTCATCTATTATATTGACCAATCACGTTGCCTTTCTAATACATCAGATACATTGCAAACGGAAAGGAAAATGTTACCACTTTTGTTATGTTAGGTAAACGTACCAATGCTCGACACCTTAATTCCAATTGTTGGCACCCCACCTGTCACCGTTATTGCAATACACTAGCTGCCCGCGCGGCTTCGCCCTGGTATTGCAGACCGTAGACGAACCCGCAGGATAAAATATAGCCTAGAACCATCCAGGAAATCTGATAAGCGGTTCAAGCGATTACCCATTCTATACAAACTTTCCTCTTTAAAATATTAGTACAGAAGTATAGATAGGTCAGGATCGGGCACTAGGACAATTGCCTTACAATTAGACATAACTGTAACTGAATAGTAGGTAAAACAAAGTTAAAATTCGGAACAGCAAAATACTTATTTATTTGATTTGATGTTTAAGTCGAGATCGTAATGATGCTCCCATTGAATATTGTCCAATTTACATTCGATATTAAAAAGCCATTTTACGTACATTTTATCAAACCTTAATAGAAACGCCCTATACCCGCTCGTATTTGATAAAATTAATTAAACAAAAGAGGTTAATTTAATCAAAATGTCACACCTTTGTTATAAAAGGCACAAAAGTCCAATTAACAGAAACCATATACTTCACGGCTACCCTACAAATAAACACCGTACAGCTTACTTTAACAAAATCACATCTACTTATTACAAGTTTTCGAAAATGAACTTTATTTCCCTCGTGACAGGGTTCCTAATCCCATTGAACCAATGTGCAGGATATGCTTCAGAAAGTAAGCTGTCAGAATTGAACCTGTAATGCCGTCACTCTCGCACTAATCATGTGTTGCGTGGTTTCGAATGAGATGGCATACTGTTGTGACATAATAATTGAGTCATTAACGCGGTCCGAGTACAAATTGGCGTGTAGCGTAAAAACGCAGTGAGGGGTCAATGACTGTGCGGGGGTGGTAGTGTGAAAATATGTAACATGAGTAGATGTTACACAAAATAAACCCTTTGTTACACTTTTTTACTTTTGCTAACATAACTTGTAAAATAAAATGTTGCAAGTTGTGTTAGAATATTTTTATAAATTAATTCTCAGATTTGTGAAATAGCAGCCGATGGCCGCGATTCCAGTTGACAGGAGGAAGCCACCCTTGGATATCGCCTTTAGTGCTTCTTTGTCATTATGATTTTGAAAGCAGAAACGTGAAAGCGTCTATCCCACACATTTGAACGTCAAATTAGGCCTGTGTTCATCTCATAAACTGATTGTCTTACCTGGGTTCACTAAACGTTCCACACGTTACAAACATATATCGTAGGTATACGACGCCCTAAATTCTGTGGAAAATGATAGTTTTCTGATTGCCGACTATACTCAAACACTACATAAATGTGACGTTAGAAAACAGAGACCAGCGAAATGTATGAATAGTTATGCATTTTCTCAATCTAGACTGTATCATACTTTATCTGACATCTTCATCTGATCGATGTTATTGGCAACGCTGTTGTGTAGAATATGAAAAAAAACACATTATACGCGTAACAGCGGGCGTATAGCGTGGTTGCCATTTTATCACTTATCGCCATGGATAAGACATCCGTCACGTTCTGACAAGTATGCGAGTGCGAGAGTGACGGATGCCACCGCGATAAGTAATAAAATGGTAAGCATACTACTTACACTCGCAGGTATGATATGACAAAGTCCAATATGTTTAAGTACAAAGGCTAGCCTAAAAGGGATTTTCATTTGGTTCGAATGTATACCTTTCCTTTCCAAGTAGTTTTCGGAACTATTGTTTTAACGTATTGTTCACTAGACACGTAACACTATTTTCTCAAACATGCAATGAAATATTGACGTTGTGTTCTTCATAATGGGCTTCGAAGTGTCACGCTTCGGGTGATGCGAGACGAGAGATACGTAATGGCATTTCATACAAAATGGGAGGCCTAGGCCTGCAAGATGGTCTTTTTTAATTTCCATTCCACAATTTGTGGCATAGCACCACGGCGTTTAGCCATTAAAATTAAAGTTTGATTTCTTGGAGTTTTTTAAATTTATTTTATTGCATGTTTGCATGAGAGAAGCACTAAACATAGCTCGGTGTGAAAAGGGGTTGCAAGCCTCATAACTATCCGGCCTCGCTACGCTCGGCCGTCTATATGTACTCGGCCGGCATCCTCTTACTTCCCGGCCACTGTAGTAATGTACTGATAACCATTCATAATTCATTATCGTAATAATAACCTGACCAATCCAGCTCAAAACGAGCATAAACAGTAGTTAAAATATGAACTCTTCTTTTTTTGCCCGAATAGGGACGACAGAATCGAAAGGAAGGGTATGTTTTAGCAGTCTTTGTTTGTATTGACGTGTGTCCCACTACGGTGGCATTTAAGATAGGATATACTTTTTGTATGTTTTTTTTTCAGTTAGGAAGTAGTCGGGATAATGATTTTGACCTTTTTTGGGATAAGTTCCGTGCTAGTGTAGGTAAGAAAGATACAAATTAATACTCTTCACTAAATCGCTACTCGCAGGGTTAGTTAGTCAGACTATTTTTGTCTTTGACGCTGTGCGAATAAAAGCTCTTCTCAACTTTACGTTTTAAAATTACACATTGCAGGCACGGAGATGAGTTGTCATTCGTTCATCTTCGATGAAAACAGCCTAAGTTTTATGCATTGCCAGTCCATACGGCTGACAGATTGACGTCTTTGCCATAATATGACTGTTAGCGTTCGTGTTTGCCGAGAGGGAAAACAATGAGGGTGTGCATTCTACTATGCATGTAATATGCACGCAGCATGATATTCCGCGTGCACTGAAGTTGACAGATTGTTAAAACTTAATAGTGGAAGTTAAGAGTCCGCAGTAAGCTCGGCCGAATTTCAGCTTCTCATAAAAACGTAGTTACGCTCTCATTTTAAAACGTGTTGGATTGTGACGAAACTATGCATATACAATTGAGGTATATCTATTCTTCTTTACAATCCAAGACGTAGTTTTAAAATGAGAGCGTAACTACGTTTGTGTGGAGAATCGAGCTTACTGCGGACTCTTAAACGATCCATTGTATGCAACTAATTTTATACAGAAGGTTTGCACATTGAAAGACAAATGTGTTTGTGCCATCATAAATAGTTCATAAAGTTTTTCATTAGTTTCTTTGTATGCAGTTTTTATAACGTGATTATGCCTACATCGTAGGATTGCAATGGAATGTTATCTGTACTAATACTTGTGGCGATATCGACAAACCAATTCTATATAATCATCGAACATGCACACTAAATTTCACAAGAATCGGTTGAGAAATGCGACCTGTATAGGAGAAATATCCGGACAGCCGGACATACTGAAGAATTCTCACCCTTGCTGAAACGGAAAACTTCGTTCGCTTCACTCGCTCGTTCAATTACATAAAGTTCGTAAGTGTGGAGCTTAGTGAAAGTGTACCTTTTAAGTTTGTATGTAACCCCCCTACAAAGAAATTAGAAACTTACAAAGTCACTTACAAACTTTACCTCTTCATTCACCCGGTTTCAAAAAATGTTTTATCTTCGGAATGGATATAGATTATATTAATACGTATGTACGGGCAGCTAGATAAGATATTTTTTAGGTGTGTTTTCCTGTCACTGCTATACGCGCCAAGCCTGAAGTAATATTAGAACGTGCGATAAATAAAAATCGATTTCAATATAATATGTTTAGTAAAATACCTGCTGTCTTTCTTCAACGGACTTTATCAAGGCACTAGCCCCGCTATTCTGTAACTTATTTTAAGTTCACCTCAACACTCACCCACAAATATATCTTGACGGGATTCGTAGTAATTAAGCGTAGATAGAGGTCTAGTTCTTTTAGGCGTAACGGGTGAGGTGAAACGCATAACAGTTTAAAGAATAACAGCCCTGACATCAGTCAGAGACTTATTAAAGGAATGTTCCAGGAGAGCCTCATTGAAAACTATCACGGTCCCGCCAGCTTACTAAAAGGTCAAGTCTAAAGCCTTACGCCCAAGTGGTCGCAGCTGTCATAAACAAATGAAAAAGGAACAGTGTTGGGATAATAAAATTATAGTTAAACCTGATTAGCATTACATAGGCCACTTATCCCGGGACCATACTACCGGACCCGTGCGTGTTTTATCCAGCACGGGGTGCACGAGCTGTGTCACGGCGAGATAGACTATCGGTCTCTTTCTAATTGAAACACTTAGAAAGAGACGGATAGTCCATCTCGCCGCAATGCAGCTGGCGCGCTGTCTTGTGATAACCGTGCAGGAATGACCCGTGGTCTTTTTAATGTCGTCAACCCATGGAACTGGTGGACGACCGAACGCTTCTTTTGCCTGAAACTGGCCAATCTGTTTGGGTCCGCCTATACCATCACGTGCCCTGGCAATATGTCCTGCCCAGCTCTAGTATTAGACTTCCAAAATGTGACGCATTCCTGGCATGTCATAAGGAAAGCTCTGTCATGTGTCGGTCTTTTAAAATCAGAATGACAGGGACCCATTAACAGAAGCGATAATCCCAGGGATTAGGATGATTATAATTGTGGCGCAGAGGGTGGATATTCGCGCTTCCACTCATGCCAAACCTGACGTCGCAGATAAATACAAAACCGATTTCAATTTAATACGTTTACGTATGGGGAAACCTGACATCGATCAAAGGCTTATTAAGGAATCTTCCACAAGAGCTTTATTGAAAACTATCACGTTCCCGCCAGCTGATTCACAATAGGGTCAAGTCTGAAGCCTTACGCCTAGTGCACACAGCTGTCATAACCAGAGGGAACACTTAGTCATAAACTAAGTTTCAAAGAAGAATGTTGGTATGCATAAACGTCCGCTTGACTTTGTTGGTTAACGAAGGCTTTACTAGGCCTATTAACATATTATATTGTGCTTATTAAATAAGAAAAACGTCTCTTACATTGATTATTGGGTGGGGATTTCTATGAATAAATTAAGAATTGGTTCCATAATTATTTATCAGGCCACAAGGTCTCGAAAAAAATTGTAGCTTAGGCGATTCACACCCACTAGAGATGCGTCCCGCCGCGGTACGCGGAGCGCGAAGGCGCCCTCCCGCGCATTGCCGCGTTGGCAGTGTGTTGTACTAGGCGTGTTTTCTATATAAATTGAGATTCTTGCATACAATGGTAAAATCTGCGGCCCCGCGCTGCGCGACGGGGCGCGGTGCAGTGGATGAGTCGCCTTGATTTTCGATATTTGTCGATGTTAATTATCAATAATGGATGCTAATCAGCAATCATGTGTCGTAAATATTGGTCATCAGGATAAATGATATATCATTATTCCATCTATTAAATAACCTATATATTATATTTGCTATCTATTAAATATATCGTTGTCTAGTACCCATAACACAAGCCTTATTGAGCTTACTGGGACTAGGTCGATTTGTGTAAGATTGTCCCTGAATGTTTATTATTTTATTTTATTATTACTTTTATCGAGTTTGACGCGATGTCGAAGTAAAGCGCTACATTATTTTCGCTACATAGGTACGGACTTGCTACGGACTTCGGCTTCGGACGACACAGTTCTGTTCGGTGCTAATCATGATTCACGACTATGGTATCATACCAGCGTGGGCTACGGGCTATTTTCGCTATATAATGATGATCAATCTGCTACGGACTACGGTGTAGCGCTACGAGCGTAGCTTAGGAGTGAATGAGACGTACAAAAGAGTATCTAAATGCTTTTCCTATTAGGTAAATATATCTATTTCTCGTAGAATTGAGCGTCCTGCCGACCCTTAACATTGGTGAATTGGGTACGAGCCGGGTTTCGAACCCAGAACTGCCGTCTTACAGCCACATGCTGGAACCACTAATCTATCGTACGTTTACGCAGTCTAAGATATTATTTACTAATCTGTAATGTAACAGATAAGTTTAATCAGCTTAAGAATAGCCATATCAATTACTAAAGCACACCCCTGCCTGGTGCGGGGGTGCATGGGTTGCTAAAGTAAGTCAAAGTTAAAAAAATACAGTTAAAGAAGAAAAATATCTTCAATTTAGTCATGTTATATGCACCTATAAATGTCGATAAACTACCACTTTTTCGGAAAGAAAAGCTCTGCCACGAACTCGGCGAGGTATATATTTTTATAAACTGTATACCAGATTAAATTTAATCACAGTATTATAAAATTACATTAATACAGTAGACCATCCATTTTTAGGGTTCCTTGGCAAAAATGGAAAAAAACGGAACCCTTATAGTTTCATCATGTCCGTCTGTCCTTCTGTCCGTTTATATCACAGGCATGAAATTAGGTGTACTTATTTTGTTAGCAGCTACATATTTTTGTAATGGAATGTCAAAAAATAGTTGTATATAATTTCTCAATATGACTTTAAATAAAGAAGTAATTACCCGTATTTACTCAAGACAAAATCAATTAATGATCTACTACCAAATTTTTAATACCATTTACAAGCTCTAGATTTGGAAAGTAGTAAATCGTGTAAGATAAATTTCGACCAATCTGTGGCCAATCTTAGTGACACGTTATCTGTTCCACTAACTCAATATATTAGCACTTGACTTTTTAAAACGGAACATTGTAAATAATACTTCAAATATGTCGCTTTCTCGCCTATGCATGCTAGCTGTGTCAAATAACTCTAAACGTACTTTGACTCTTTAAACGAACCATTGTAAATAATACTTCAAATAATAATGTCGCTCTCTCGCCTATGCTAGCTGTGTCAAAAAACTCTAAACGTACTTTGACGCTTTAAAACGCACCATTGTAAATAATACTTCAAATAATAATGTCGCTCTCTCGCCTATGCTAGCTGTGTCAAAAAACTCTAAACGTACTTTGACTCTTTAAAACGAACCATTGTAAATAATAATTCAAATAATAATATCGTTCTCTCGCCTATGCTAGCTGTGTCAAAAAACTCTAACCGTACTTTAACTCTTTAAAACGAACCATTGTAAATAATAATGTCGCTCTCTCGCCTATAATAGCTGTGTCAAAAAACTAAACGTTTGAGAATTACCCCCTCAAAATACCTCTGAAACTGACGTTATTGTTCTTTAAGTCGTTTTGATAGCTTTTATCAGCTTGGGTAAAGGTACGTTGTCTGAGTCTCGAGCCCTTTGAAGGACCTGTCGAAATCAGAACTGGGCCTCAATTTCGCAACCAAATTCCCATTTTAATTCGATAGCAATCCAGTTTCAATATCACTGTGTCCCGCTCACACAAACGTGGTTATGCGTTTGTGTGAGGGGGCGCTTGAATCAAGTCGATCCACATATGATTTCGGTACTGAAGAAATGAAATTAATATAAGCCTACTACTTACGTACTTGGTTTCTAAATTCTGCTTTTTCTGTCAGCCATGTTTGTTTTTAATGTAGTTTAATTTTTAGTTTCGAGTGACACTGACAGAAAATTCCATTGAGCACTTTGTTTTATTTTTCGTAACTAACCTAGACTCAAGCCCAATTAGAGTTTTCAAATCTGACACGTCTCGGCACCTCATAAAGGTATCTGGCCACTTTTTCGAAGATCTCACGGTTCTAAATACACTGATTTGCCATCATCATCATTCATCATTTTCAGCCCGTAATCGCCCACCCGTCCCTATCCTGAGCTAATCTTATCCAGAAGTGACCCGCAATGTTCTTAATATCATCCACCCTTCGAGCTGGTGGACGGCCGACGCTCCTTTTACCTAATAGAAGTGGCCACCAATCTGTCACCTTTTTGGTCCACCTACCATAATTTTGCCTGGCAAGGTGTCCTGCCCAACTCCACTTGAGTTTGGTAATGGTATCTCCAACGTCGCGCACCTTAGTGCGACGTCGGATCTTAACATTCCTCACTCGGTCTTGTAGTTTAATACCGAGCATGGCGCGCTCCATGGCTCTCTGTGCTACTCGTATTTTGTGCACAGCCTCACTTGTTAGCGTCCATGTTTCGGCATCGTTTGCCATACTATAAATAAATAAATAAATAAGCAAATCCCGATATTATGCCTCTGTTATTCATCAAAATCAGAATGAAGTGACGTGAAAAAAATCAATATTATATAGAAGTCCCGTCATTAAAATAGGTGATCTCGTGATTCTAGTAACTTGACAAGGGACTCAAGAACAGTAACTAGGAACACTTTCTGAGAGTTCATGATCAAATAATTACCCCCACACAACAAACATAGATATGGTATGAAATATTTCGTCAAGACAAGACTGCCTGTCGCAAGTGATTAAAAAAATATCGCAATCAAATGGGTTCATTCGTTTGGAAGCTACGATGTTATTGCCAAGATATACAGATACTCATGTTAAACATGACTCCCCTCGTATTCGTCGGGGATTAAAACCAATTAGTTTTTACTGAAACCAATGATATCAACTTACCGAATAAATAGCTTTACTACAATACAAACGGAAACATAAAATAACGAGCTCGTGCCAAACGTAACTCATATTACAAATTGCATTTTTTAAGGTCCACAAAGTCACCTCTGGGAAATTCGGCTTGACCTCTCTACCCCAATCAATAAGGGTACATCACATCCACTTAATATGCAGACCTTCAAACTAACTTTATCATTCCTTATATATTAGATGTTATGTATTCCGTTACGACGACACACTGTTATTGTACAGATAGAGATATATTGGATGAAACAAGGTGCTCACAAAAATCTGAGCTTTATTGTCAAGGTTGTTTAGGTATATCTTTAAGCACCCTGAAACGGACAAATGCGCAAGCTATTTACAGGAAAACAGAACGAATCTATGATCAATAGCCAATTGGCCAATGGCTAACTACATGCAACTTGCTTTTACCTCCGTGTTCTGAAAATAAAGATCATATCCAAATGTGAAATTGAAAAGGTTGTTTACGAGCATTTTTGTGACCTAGAATCTTGGAAGTAATTTTTGCAACCCTTTCCTGGACACCAAGTGCCCATGCACACATGCTCACAGATAAATGTCCAGAACAGAAAGGCGCCAAATATATCACTAAAATATCGCAGCCATATAACGTAGTTCGTACGCCGAAAGGCAAACCATGAGGGACATTAGTTAAACGATAACAGCCGTATGTACTTTTACTCATGTTTGGACAAATAAATTATCTGTGTATTTTATCTTTATCTTTGTGAGAAATACCGTCAGGGTGAACCCTCTCTCCTATTAGTGTATAAAAGGATCGGTCAAGCAGGTGTGCTTCTTGAACCGTAGAAACTTCTCCGTGACCTATTTTGTTTCCTTGGGCATACCGAAAGCAAAAGTAATCAATCTCTTTTTCAATCCCTATGGGAATCTCTTTTGCCGAATGTAAAGGTCGTAAGATTAGTGCGAGAGTACCCTCGTAAATTTTATAAATACTTAACTTTTATGTAAGGCTTGACATGATTTGCAAAACTGCTTATACAGTTGAATTTTACAAAAGAACATCAGGTCTAGAGCTTTGTTAAACGACGTTTTATCCCTGATATACCTATTTCTAGTGGGATATGCATAATAAATATACTTTCAAAGAAACAATGGCGGAATTTTAAACCGTAAACATGGTATGACAACATGCTGATCCCTGTACAAGTTTTGTTAAGAATTATCACGATAATATGCATGGGTATTATATTCTGTATAAAAACGTTATTAATTTTGAGAGGTTAACTGCTCTCACATTCACACCTGACTGTAATGTAATAAACCTACGTGTATTTGTTCTCCAGAACAATACCGCTATTGCAATAACCTCGCAGCAGCAATTAAAACTTGAATGATTTCCTCAGCTCGAGAAGACGTTACCCAGTATTACCGTGTGCGTAGTGACGAAAGCGTATTCCACACTTGGTTGGATCTGGTGCGAACGATTTTCATAGGATCGCTACGCTTTGTCAGTTACAAACGGACTTTGAAAGCGGGCGCACGCCCAACCACCGCTCGGTCCGCACGAGATCGCGGAATATAAACAAACTGAAAGATGAAACAAAAAGTGAACGCAGCTAAACAATAGAGTGATACTGTAACTGGAAATATTTCGTTTTTAAACGATTATGTCATTTGTTTTGTGAAGTGTGTGCGTAACTTGAGACTAGTGGAAATTGTTTGCGGTCGTTGACTCCGAGTTTTTCAGGTAGGTTTCATAAACTGGTTAAAAATGCTGGTATGTTTACCTCGGCGTGTATACGGTCAATATGATTCGTTAAAATCGTTTGATGTTTCCGCTTAAGACGGATATTTGGTTGAAAGATGATTCACTGCATGCAACAGGTTATTGCGGAATTGGTAATAAAATCGTTTTTAATAAACCCAATGATTACACTATTTCTAAGGCAACAAAACATGATTAGGTACCTGTTATTCTAGCGAACTCGCAACTTTTTCTGGAAAATTTCATTTCGTAAATAGCTAGCGGCAACAGTTCCAAACTGCGTAGATACATAATAAGGACCAAACCCTGAAAACCTGGAGGCATTTCCTTAGTGTCAATGCCTAGTATGGCATCAGAGCTTGTTTGAACAATTACCTATCTATTCTACTTTCCCAAGTATCGGGTACTTGGTGCTTTTTCCCCGGAGATGTTTTCATGCCGTGAATGAGTACAGAATTAAGCAAGGTAATAAAACCTAGAAAAAATATTGTTATTTGGTAATGTTGAGTACCCATCCTCTTGTGTCATCATATACCACACGCATCCAATCAACATGTAATTCAATCAGCTGACTGAACCTTATCTCACCGAGGCGGTGACCAATTACACTGACCAACTTATCTAATACAGGAAACAAACGGAAATAAACCGTATGCCAGTGATTTAAAAACGTTCAAAGATGCACAGGTAAGAAGGTAGGTATCGACAACCATTGGGATCTTGCATTATCGCCGTCGAGTATTGATTGACTGTCATAATAATCTTTCGTACCTATACCCATACCTAACCATTATATATAAATATAATGGTTAGGTATGGGTACAGTTATATAGTTCCTCTCTATGAATTCCTTTTAAGACTCGTTGAGCTATTCTCGCGGCAACATAATAACAGAAAACTAAACGTTATAAACAAAAGATAATTTTGTCTGATAATAACATTCCAATCCCATCTGATTCTCGTGCGTCACGCTCACAGATATTTGAGTAAGACATAGGTACCTTACCTAACTCAAAATTGGTAGGAACCAAGATGGTCAAAACTGTAGGTACTATCGACAACACAGCTAACTGACCATCGGTGCACCTTAAGTGCAAACACAGGATGGTCAGTTAACAGTGTTGTCGTTTGTACAAATCGAATTAAGTTATTTATATTCATTCTGTATATTCTGCGTATCTATTACGTAATATAGCAATACCTGAATGTGAAGTGTACATAGGACATTGAAACCAGGGACGCCGCGGATGCGATTTTTTTGTCATCCGAATATTTGGGGGCACACATCCGCGGATGCGGATTTTGGGGTCCAACACTAAAAAACGTCAATAAACAACGTCCACTTTATGATACCAGAACGATCATCAAACACGTTGAGGCTAAATTGCATAGCGAACAAATCAAAAACGCGTTAGAACTTGGTAACAGAAACGAAAAGAAGTTTTTTTTACTAATGGCGAAAATATCTAAAACGCGCGCGGTAAGCGCCGCGTGGGCTTCTTTTTGTCGTGAATTACACAACATCCGCATCCGCAAAAACTCCGCATCAATTTTGGCGGATGCGGATGCTGATATTAAAATTTGTGCGGAACTTCCGCGGTTGCGGATGCAGATGCGAATGCCTGCAGCATCCCTGATTGGAACTTTGTATACGTTTGATTCCTTATTACGGTGGAGTAAGGTGCAAAATCGTAAACGTATCTATGAAGTCGGTACTTCTTGTACACTTATGTACATTCACACACTTATATGCACAGTCAACAATATTAATATCTGCATAACAGAAATATACGACAAAATATGTGTACAGGATTCATTACCACCAACAATACCAACATAAATGCGCGTAGATGTGTTTTTGTATTTAGTTTTGTGGAAATCGTAACATTATTAACTGTACCTACATATATTTATCAATTTAAGTTATTATTTAACATGAGTCATACAAAACGAGCTATAGTCGTTTTTCCTTCAGTTCTGGTCAATAGTCAACAGCTATGTATGTATTGTAAGTTATGTTCATGGAGTTATATAAAAGAAGAGCCAATAAAATCTATTATTTCCTTTACCCCCACCAGAGCCAGAGCTCCCGAGGAATAACTGTGATGAGAGTGGGGAACGTGATTTTTTATATCTAGCTGTCAACACAACGAATCCTCAAATCAATAAAGGGTCGGCAGCGCGCTTGCGATTCTTGGGGAGTCGCAAAAGCGTCCGTAGGCTACGTTGTCAGAGGCAGGCCGTAGGATTGTTTGCCATCATCATAGTATTTAAAAATAAAAACTTTGGCTATCTTAAGGCTCCACATTCGAAATTTTCGTGAAAATGAGTTGTTTTGTAACCGTTTTATACGTTATAACGTAACATTTTTGCTGTCGGAAAAAATATATCATAATCTGCAAGATATGCGACGGGTCATAGTTTTCGTAGAAATCCATTTTAACAATCAAAATTAGAGAAAAAGAAATCTAAAGTCACCCCTATTTTTTCACTTGTAACCATTTTACTGCTCCATTTTTTATCAGAATAATATGAAATTTTATAACTTTCTTCATACAATAATGAACAAGGGCATCATTTTCTTACTTTCTTAATTTTCTTAAAAAATTATCTCGTTTTCTGAAATATTCCGCCAAAGTTCCTACGCCTCCCCGTTTTCGTCCATACGGTCAGTGCGGGACGAGACACGTTGCATGACGGACCTGTGTCAATTTGCGCTGCGCCGAAATTTTTAAATATTTGTGGAAATTGTGGACTATATTTGTTGCATAGAGTGGACAATCCGTTTTGTGATTCGTATAGTGGGTAACTAATAAACATTTGCGTATAGTTTAGTTTTTAGTGACAGATAATTTTGTTGCATAGGGTGGACAATCTATTTCGTGGTTTGTAAAGCAGTAGGTACTATAGACAAGACAGCTGACTGACCATCCGTGCACTTTATGTGCATTGTAATGTTCTTGTATGAATACAGGGTGGTCAGTTAACTGTGTTGGCGTTTGTACCTAATTAACATTTACGTATAGTATAGTTATAGTTTAGATTTTGTTTTTAGTTCAAGATGGGAAATAATAATAATAATAACAATAAATTCTTTATTTCAGGCCAGTTTGCCCATAGATTGTTAGTAACATACAAACTTACGATACTAGAGTTAGTACGTCTTAGCTTAGGTCTCACAAATTTTTCAATAATTATTTTGGGTCTCTGGGGTTAAATAAGCGCAGGAGGAAAATACGTAATATCAAGAAATTTTACAAGAGAAGAGGAAAAAGAATACACAAATAAGTACCTATTCTATCAAAGTATCAAATATCTAAACAGTATCAAAATTGGGAAATCGCTAAAACCAGACATTTTATTAGTAAATATATTTACAATATCTATTGCTTAGGAGCATGAACAATTATAGAAACAATATTGTTTTATCTGCTCGTATTAATGACTGTCAAGTGTTAATAGAATAAGTTCTAATAAAAATAGTGGGCTTGGCAAATATTGTAAGTACCTACCTATGGGTTGCATGCCAACTCCAAGTTCGATACAGAGTTATTATTTGATATGAAACAAAGTATGGTTAACGTATAACTAATCTATAAGTATATATTTACCCGAGGCCGATTTCTGTACAGTCAGCATAATATAGTTAGTAGCAGCCAAGTTAGCCAAATATATCGGAACGTACATTCATCGAAATAGTCTTTGTTACTATAAGTAGGAGTAAGGAATGGGTTACGATATATTTGGCTACTTTGGATGCTACTAACTATCTGATGCTGACTATCTGACGCCATCATCATCAAATCAAGGAAGTAGAACGTAATAAGTATACCGAAAATTAGTTTAAAACTTAACAACCTTACACTTACACAAAAGGTAACGGACAGACAGACACACTTTCGCATTTATAATATTAGTATGGAGTATGGATATGGAAATATGGATTATATGTCTTTCCCGCTCACGGGACAATGATGCCCCGGACCTTTGGGAGGCGTGCGTGGAGCTCTGAGCCAACACGTAGAGGCCCTTTTGACAATTTAATGAAATGCAAGGAGTACACCAAGCGGATGGTGTCTCTGCCCGTGTCATGGGACGCACACAGAAACAGCACCCGCTGGGGGTGTAAGAGTCTATTGCTAGTTGACGGAATCTAAATAAAACGGGTTATTGGGTGAAAATGATGGACTAGTAGCTGGGCTATTGGATGAAACATCGGGCGCCTGCCCAATAAAACTGTTTCACATTTTATCTCTGGCAGACGATGACTCGCTAACTGCTAGATGGGCCCCGATTAATAGCGACATTAAAAAATGACCTAAGGGCAACAGTAGGTATGGATTATTACAATGAGAGTTATTCGAACGAATTTCGTTTTCACTAGCACGGCTAGCACGAGACGGCCGCGACATACTCTCGATTTTTCTCACACTATACCTCTCTTTCCTAATGTTCTAATAAGAGAGAGACCGATAGTGCGAGAAAAATCGAGTGTATGTCGCGGCCGTCTCGTGCTAGCCGTGCTGACGGAACTACACTAATCGTAAGTAAATAGTATTATAATAGTAGGGACATAATTTTTGAACTTAATCAATTATGTAATTTATGTATGACAAATATCACGTTTCAATTAAGCATGACGAATGTCACCCACCCACGTCCACCCTTGCATTGGTAACGATGCGCGATGACGCGTCTGTAATTTAATCTATGTAACGCTTAATAAACGACGGCGGGTTGTGCGACTTGCGCGGGGAGAGGGTCGAGGCTCCGCCCATACGCTCAAGGACTTTAGCGGGTATACAAGCCTTAACAGGAAAGAAGTGGACCTAAATATGTTTATGACTTACATACAGACAGAGTGGCCCATTCCTTTTTAGGAACACTTTTTCTTTCATTGCGTTGCGTATGGTGTCACGTATGGCCTCAATGGTAGTGAGCGATAGCGAAGCCAAAAATGGTAGTCCTATTGTCTTTGTATTCATGTTGGAGGCTAGAATCATTACACCTACATTATTGTTTTTATTGAATACTTTTAAAGTGACATCATTTAACAAAATCATTATTCGGTTTTGCCGAGTCCGACTTCTACTTCTCAAGATGACAAGGATGTTCATTATTTTTCTCATATTTTTCTTATATCAAGACTGCCTGGCCGAATGTTACAATGTTTTGGTAAAAACCACACTTTTATCTCAAACCACCTTATGCTCAAAATGATACGGTGTTTTCTGAAAAAAAAATAGCGGTTCTGCGAGTTAGACTCCTTTGTACATAATATTTATTTGATACATTTTGTCGATCTTTTATTTATGCTAAAAGTGGCACTGGAAGTTATGTTTCACGTGCTCTGCCTATCCCTTTTGGGAATAAAGGCGTGAATCTACGAATTAATCTATGAATGTACATAATATCAGTAAGAGGGACGATGCATCGTGTAGTGAACGGTTTACGTCGTAGCTACACTAATTACATCGTAATTAATAAAACAGCGCTAACATTTTGTACGCTCCAAATTCCCTATTCTGCAGATCTTTATTGCAAAGTTGGAAGCGAAAATTTTCTACTAAATACGGTTAGCATGCGTGAGTACGGTAAAGTAGTTCACTTTAAAACTTTGTAAACACCCCTGGTCAATATCTAGGTCAGGGGGTGGATTATATCATATTTCCCCGATAGCGTCTACCCGGATTCCTCAAATATCTTTTCCTTTACTTTGCACTTATTGCCACGGATCTTGGATAGGTAGGTACCTAAGATGTTTCCTTGGAGAACTTTCACTTCTTATATTAACAGTATAAATTCGAAAGGAAATTGAAATAGGATGCTTGCCAGTTTTTCTTTATGTTGGTGTACATTAAAAAATGGTAGTGTAGCGTCTTAGCTGACTGTTTTTGGCTTTAACCACTCACTTGCTTTCGAATTTTAAAAAAGGTAGCCTAAATTGCTTTCAATTTTTCTTTCTCAAAGAAGTCCATACTTCACTTGGCAACCACAGTTGCCACCATCAGTTTAGGGGTGCGCGAAATTGGCAACTGTGGTTGCCACAAGCAAGTGAGTGGTTAAAACGAGCAAATGAGTTTCGGCTCTCGATTGTTCAAACTGCATAGAAATTCAAGAAAGCAAAACAGAAGAATTTAAAACAACGCAAGCCGCTTTGCATCTTTTTACCTTTCGCATGCTTTGTTACGAATCCGTCCAGAAAAGGTCCAGAATTGTTTGAAACTTACGTCTAAAACTGCAAGATTATAAAAATGTACATCCCAAAGGTGTAAACTTTTAAAGTCCCGCGGGTAACACCAGATACTTTCACAAAAAGGACGTTGATTGACGGAAATTATTTTCGTATACCTTATGTTCTGGTAAATACAATTCTTTCAACGCCATACGTCAAGCTTCTTGTAAAATGCTTTCTTAGTTCAGAGTTGACCTTATTCCGATCAATTAATATATTATAATATGTATTGAATTCATGCTTAAACTTTAAATTTATCACTTTCAGCGTGTTTCCTGCGTATTGATTTTCTTGTGGCTACAAGAGGCAATATGATATTACTAAGTGCCTTTTACGACAGGACAGGAGGGTGTAGTTCCGCCTTAACTCACACTTGATTGTATTCATGCGGGGAATTTAATCTGATATTTTAGGAAAACCCCCCTTTACCAGTATTGTTCGCGCTGTAGGGTTTCCTGATTATATTCAGGAAATATAGCTGAGACAGATTAGACTAATTAGCAATGGACATCTATGGTGAAACTAAACGGCCCGTTGTCGGTGACAGCATTACAGAACTTCACTGCAGGAAAATACGATTACTTAAAAAAAACTACTACAATCCTTCATCACTCATCATCTACTTAGGCCACCTAATATCGATACCACATAGTCTAAATACGCCAAGCCGTTTAGGTAGCCTACAAACCGTGTCATAGCAATAGACATAGGTTCCTACCTATCTATTTAGATGAATATACATTCGAAATCCATCACTCTCCCATCTGCGACTGTCGAGTGAACAACTGATTTCAATGGATTCTTGAGACCACCAGGTACCTATTACGTTTAATACAAATCAGCTCGTATAGAATCAGTAATAAGCAGTCGCATAAAAGGTCCTTTTAAAAACCATTGAAAAGACTTCGTTCCGACTCACAAATTTCTTTAGAAGTCTTATCAGTCTCGCGATCTTTCATATTTTTTTGTAAAAGCCTATTTTCACGCCGTTAATTGCGTCCTTCTAATTATGGTGGTTGAAAGTGAATCTGAAAATCCGAATAACAATCTGTGTATTTTTATGTGTGTTAAATCTCGTGTATTTTTATTCGTTTTTTAAGTACGTATTTGAAGATCGAAAATTGATATATCGACAGTGAAAACAGCGAAACTTAGAATATCGAACGGTTGCATGGTCGAATTTAAAAATATGGAAAGTTTTATTTACAGACCGATTAAAATATCGAAAACTACCTTTTGGAAAATGAGAATATCGAATCTATCTTAATATTGAAGTTGCCCTCTCTGTATTTCTAGTCGCTCACTTAGTAATTTTGTCGCACGGATAGAATTTTAATGTCTCAAATGGATTAATCACAAATCACAACCCACTTTTTGTAACCTCGTTCTGGATTTTATTATTAATCAACATTCGTCGTTAGTTTAGTTAATTTGTCGCTTACTCAAATTCATACCGCTCAAGTTATTAAAACAGTATATCATCATCAGTCGCTAAGTTTTTTTTTATTCGATCGTTTTATTATTCCCTTTTACTTTGTGACCGACCGAGGTCCAGCTAGGGACTAGTCTGAAAACCAGCGCCGGGCCGCGTTGCCCAGCACATGCTGAGACTGGCACCCATTGCCCAATAGTTCCTTAAGTTATTTTTGTAGTTTTATTTTTGTTTTTCCTTAGTATTTTTATTCTTTTATTATTTCTACATGTGTAAAGAAAGAAAGAAAGAAGACATTTATTCACTACACAAAAGACACACAGAGACAAAGGGAGTACAAATACAATACAATTGACACATAATGTGTGTGTGAGTACTTGTATATTTAAGGCTCTTTTTGTGGCAATAAATATGTTTCTCTTTCTGAATACCTTAGGCACGAGAATCGAAAATCAATATTTTATCAATATTTCTAGGTTTGGGCTGGGTTGCACCAAACCGTCTGTATTCGTAAGCGGTGTTCGTTAAAATCTGAATGTATGGAAAGTTTGACAAGTTTATATGGAATGCCAGATGCCGGCGCCATATTTAACGTTGATCGGTCGGTAATCGTAAGTTGGTGCAACTCGCCCGTATTAAACTCACGGAATAGTCGTAGCTACATTTCCTAACCAGACAAGAGCTTGTGTAAGTAAAGGGTAGCCGTATAAAAAGGTTGTGTTCAATAGCCTGATGAAAAGCCAATCAGTCGAGGTTAATTCAGTGGCGCTATGCGTGCCGTGTGGTCGATGATGGCGGTGACATTATTAGGTATAGTAAGTACGTCACAAGCATGACAAGATAAAAGAACTTCTAAGTACTTGTAGGAAAATGTACATCCTTGGCCAAAATTATTGAGCACCACCCATGCGTTATGTATACAAAAGTCAAACTTGAAAAGCTGCATTAACATATTTTATATTAGAAAGTTGTATATCTGTGAAAAAAATACAGTTAAATTTTTCTAGCTTCAGAGTGGTGTGAGGGGGGGTTAACATCGCCCCACGCTATTGAACATGTATGTAAATGGGTTCTTAACTTATCTTATCTAAATGAGGGCCCTTTCGGATACACTTCGGATCTTTTGTGCATTTGCCCTCTCCTTTAGGTATGCCTACTCCCAAGCTCGCTCCATCAGTTCCACAAAACGGATGATGCAGCTCAGCATACTCTCATCCTCCTCGCCACACATTCTACAGTCAAAACTATCCGATCTTGGCCAAGATATCCTTGACCCCGAAGTGACCTGTGAACACCCCAGATATGAGTCTGAGTTGCTTCCTACTGGATTTCCAGAGTTTGTTATTCCAGCCCGAGTCCACTTCTTCTTGAAGAGCTTAGAGTGCCTTAAGCCCGCCTCATTCCTCCACTCGTGTTGGTGTTTGTTTTGGCGTAGGCTTTAAAGGCCGAAATTATGGTTCCCTGCGAGAGTCTCACAAATGGTTCTGGACCTACAAAGTGATTTATAGACCCCCTTCTTGCAAGCTCATGCGCTCTTTCGTTGCCGATGAAGCCCTCGTGCCCCGGTATCCAAACTAGTTGCACCTTATTGTGCTTTCCAAGCTTGTTGAGTGCCTGGCCCCATTATAGACTAGTCTACCGCCGTAAGCGCTTTAAGGAATGTTCGCTGAGTGGAGCACTGACGGATTCCAAGCCGTGCTGTGCAAGCTTGTGGCGTCTCTGTGGGCCCGCGTGCGGGGTAGCACCAACACTGAAGGTGGTCGCGGAAAGGATGGACAGCCCTATCCTTACTTATTGCATGACTGTGCATTTGCATTGTAATGAGCATTTTGTATTTAACTAACCTAGGTAATACATTTCTTGTTACTAACTCGATGTCCTAAATAAATAATTTCATTCCATTCATTTCATTTCATAGCTATTCAAAAAGAAAAAACTATTAATGATTTGCACATGTTCAAACCCTTATTGCCCACTTACATGTTTGCTGTGGCTAAATAAAGTTATTATTTATGTTTCATATTTTACATTTACGTGTATTTTTAACCGACTTCAAAAAAAGGTAAACGTTCTCAACTCGGTTGTTTTGTTTTTTCAATGATTGTTACCTCCCAGAACTCTGTCATTTATGAGCCGATTTATACAATTTTTTTTGTTTGTATATATGCTTCCAGGTTGGTCCCATTTTTTTCAAAAATCCAGTGGGATGATGTGATCCATGAGGAATTGAGGGAACTCCTCAATTATAGTAGGCACGCGTGTAGCGATTTGGTATTTTCTACTATAACTCGTGTATTTACACCCGGAAATCATAAATTTGGTAGATGATGAAGACCACAGATGACTTATGGAATTCCTCACTATGTACTTAAAAGTACAAAAGTACGTCACAGATTCTGATAAGATTCCGTTGAAATAGCAACTAATGAAGTGCCAAAGGTGATTCTTGTGGAATCGACGGAAGTACTCAAATATTATCGGTCCACATACAGCGATTCGGTTTTTTTCTCTTAAAATCAACGCATTTGCTCTCGGAAATCAGTTCATGTGGTAAATTGGAAAATAAATGTGTAAATTTTCTCGTGGCTTGGCGAATAAATTGAAGTCGGTTAAAACTTTGATTTTAAAGTAAAAATTAAAGGAAAGATTGGGGTGCTCAATACTTCTGGCCTGGTTCTGGTTTTTAGAAATCCATAATATTATTTAAGAAGCTATCCAACATGCAATACCCTACACTTACAGCATGGGATTAAAAAAACGTACATTCCCACGTTTCGTATAGGGAGGTACCCTAAAAATATATTTATCAAGATTTTCTTCTACAATTTTGTCGGCGTGATTGATTTTTACACCAACGCCGAATTACAAGCTTTCTAGTAGTAAGGGTCACTGAGCTAAGACGAACATGGCGGAACAATAAGGAACTTGTTGACTACGGAACCCTAAAAATGTCAATAGAAGTAAAATCTGGTGATCTTGCTAATACAATTAGCTTATTTTTCCTTTGTATTGTTTTCTTTTTGAAGCTAGATGATGATCAGTCAACATTATTGCTGCACCGCGCTTAGCAAAAACAAAATGTGCTTTTACTTCATCAGCAAACCTGGGATAACTCGGGGCACTTATACTAAAGTGACGTAACTAAATATTTTATCGACAATTAAATATATCCATGTATGTCGAATATATTGAAGTATACAAAATCGCTTTGTATAAGTACTGCCTCTAACTAATTCTAAAAAGGGGTTTTTTCGAAGAATTCATTTTATTTTTAAACCAGGTCCGTATTTCCACATCGGCACTAAATGTTTTATTCTAATCATTTTATATCGTTTTTAATTGTTTCTTAAACATTACTTCATCTTCATTTATTGCTATAAAAGTACCTACAGACATAAGTTCATCCATGAGTTAATAGAATATTCACTTGGGCGTGACTTTTTCTTGGGTGGCATTATTATTTTGGACTTCGCAACAATCGTTGCGGAATATGATCTCGTATGACACTGACAGTAAATTGTAATTTTGTTTGAAATTACATTCACATGACATTTAATCTGAAGAGGCTTGATATCAGGTGTGATATGGAACGTTTTTATAGAAATCGAGAATTTTGAATGAGCACATGTATTATTATATATCGATATCAATTCTCTAGAATGTGCCCTGAGCTAGCACTGGTTGGTACATCAGCAAGTGTTATTGTTACTGTAGCTTAATAATTATCACGAAAAATAGTAATAAATAACTGTTGTTTGGATTAGTTCATTCCTCTTCTGTTTTTTAATCTGTAAATATGTATCAAACAGTTTCTTTTTCGATCTTTATTATCGTTTTGACTAATATGACTAGTACTATAACTGTTCAATGAAAACATGAAACATTAGTAAGGCATTTTTTGCGAAAGTACACATTGTACTATGTGTACTCACTTAAAATCATGGATATGAGATATGGAAGTAATCTTATAATAATAAACAACCTAAGAACATTATTTTTTTTCATACCTATGTATGTAATCCCACTGCTGGGCACAGACCTCTCTCGATTTCCGAATTCTTTGAAAAATATCTAATTGCACTGAGACTTTTTCGTTTTGTTTGTTGGTTAATTCGTTAGTTGATTCGATAATAAAAGCAGTGTACTTAGTAGCCTTTCTTGTTTAAAATTGATACTGAGAAATTAATTAAAAAATAAAACCAATTACTATTTCAATTACCTACTTCTCATTCTCAATTTTTTCTTTTCCCTTATTTCGTTCCATCTCGTCTTGCTTCACGTAATGGTGATATCAAAACGCTATAAAATATACCTGACCAAGGAAATAATAAACATTTGCTCTAAGAAAAACCCAAGAATCGATTGTTAGGTTATAATTATAACCCTTCGACTGTGCCGCTCCCGCACAGTGTCGACACGTTTGCAGCGGAAATTGTCGGAACGAGTGCCATAGGAAGCCCCCGAGTCACGTTTAGATGACGTCCCGAATCCACGGCCCTAGTAGTCCGAGATCCAATGACATAATATCTGCATATGTTCGTTTTCATAGACGAGAAGCTGGAAGTTAGGATGGGAGAACGTCACAAAATTAAGGCTCAAAAAGACCAATGAATATAGAATATTTGGTTTTAACGGACAGCACAAGCTGCCACTTTAGAATTTATAGACATTGCTTTAATGATGTCTAAAAACTGAAAATCTCAAATTTTCTTTTTTTAATAAATATTTACATAATTTTCTCCTTTACTGGTTCATAATTTATCACTTACGCATCCTAATCATCGTATTTAATTGATCTTTCTTTTGTAATGGACACCAAACGACACAAAAACAAAATATACGTTTTGATTTTACAATTCCTTTTTTACTTATAGTTAATAGATACGAGTATGATATAATTGATATCTAATTAAGTGCGCTATACCTACTATTGCACGAGTATAAGTTTAATTTTTTGCAATCGAAACAATTAACAATAAATCAGGTTTAAATTGGCTTGCTTATAAAAGAGGTTTGCGTGAGCAGTGTCCGTAACACTACTTTAATATTTTACACGGTATTTTTCAGAGTCATCAATGCATTTCTTTGGTCGATAGTAATCAGGGATATTGGTAAGTTATGTTTAATTCGCACGCCAATCATCTTCGCGCATCGAACTGGAAAATGACAAATGAAGGACCAAATCCTTCGGCTGGATCTCGCGATATCGCAGAAGCTGACAAAGCAAGCATATATACACAAGTCCGTCAGCACATTCGACGCATTTTTTTCGATCGCTTGCCAACATGGGAAATGATATGGGTACTTCCGTTCAGTAATTGTTTTTTCTTTCTTTCTTTCTAATTGCTGGACAAAAAAGGAAAAACTCCATCATTAAAGAATAACGCACGTATTGTAAAATGTTTAGTTCATTATTTATAAAATATTAGATTATGTTCCCTTTACTCGTAATTAAAAATGTTATTGACAGCTTAAGCTTGGGCCCAATACGAGATGACAAAATGTGACGTCCTTGGTATGTTATATAGGGATATTTCTTTCAATCTATCTTTCTTTAATGAATGCCAAAGACATATTATACACACGCGGTATCCTAAAGATGTCTAGTTCTGTCTCGGAAGGAAATGTAGCTCTTGTGTCAATTAAATGAGGTTAAGGGCCGTAAAGAGTCACAAAAACAAAAAAAAACACTCCTATTTAATTTCCGAAAGTGAAGGACACTATAAAAAAAACAGTCGATATTTGACAGCCGTCATCTTGGTACAATAAGTCAATGATGACATATGATATGACTAGCTTCCGCCCGCGACTTCGCCTACGTGGACTCGGGATAAAAACTATCCTATATTTGAATCCAGGTTATAAACTATCTTCGTGCAAAATTTCATCTAAATCGGTTGAGCCGTTTAAGCGTGATTGAGTAACAAACCTCCAAACATCTAAACATCCAAACATCCAAACTTTCGCATTTATAATATTAGTAGGATGACATATATTGCACTAGGATGACAGCTGTCAACTATTTGATGTAAGGGCATTTTCACTATAGCGCCATTTCTCGATATGAAGTATATGTGAATAAACTTTCCTCGGCGTAGTTTTGGCTTATTCCTACTTATCATAATTCTGGGAAATATCTGAAGCTTAATAACGGAAATCAATTATCGGAATATTTAGGGAGTACCTATGCCAGAGGATTGTTTATGTAACGCTAAGGCTATTAAATGAGCTGGTGATGTTGTGAAAAAATATATGTTATACTTTCATACAACTATCATTAACAATTACTTGATTGAAAAACATTAAGGGGATGCTTTGCATCGAGTCGACCACGCCCACTGGACAGAGACACGCTTATGCCTTCCGCGCACGAGAAAAAGAGACGCAACACTCTTCGGGAATGGCTTTTTGGACAAATTTCGATAAATACCTAACCTCGAAGTTTTATTTATATTCATTACATGAAATTTTAGATGAGATAAAATACTATAGTATATTAACTTGATTGTGTCGCAAAATAATGTATTGTTTGAGTAGGCTGAGTAAAAAAAAGAAAATAAAGACCTAACTTCGGTTTTTTTTTCTATCGAGGAAGTTTTAGGCAATCATGTCTCGATTAAATCGGATAAACAATCATATAGTCAAGAATCATATATCTGAAAATCAGACTTTATTGTTTCTTAATCTAGTCAGAACGGCGTTTCACCGCACGCGATAATTTCCAATGCACCGCCTTAAACACTATGTCAAAAATAATTGAAATTAAGATTTTTTGACGCTAAAATTTGCTACTGTTTCAAACCGCAAGTGCAATCTTCACGATCTTTAAATATATCTATTGAAATAATGCTTGTTTCAGATTTCGTAGAAGCCACATTTTCCACCAGAAAGACCTGGTAGAGACAGTTGACCTTGTAAAGGTTGTTGAGGCTAAAACCCGTAAGACGTTGATAGAGACATTCAACATTGAAATAGATTTATTCGTAACGTGGGTTGAGGCGGAGATTAATTCTGGGAATAGAAGTTAATTTATTCAGAAATAGAAACAAGTCATCTAAATTGATAATATTGATAGTACTAGAAAGGAGACCCTGAAGATGAATTGATTGAACGGTTAAAACATGTTGGCTGTAGTGAAAATTTATATTTATTAGTGAAAATACCTGACCATGACTCTCGATTATTTTGGTAGGAACTGTTTATTTTTCCATCAATAATTGTTATAGAGCTATAGAAATAACGAAGTAATAGCTTTCGTGCAGTCCTTGATGTAAATTCCTACAGGTTATTGACGTTTTATGGCTAGTATTTAAATAGAACCCAGGCAGAGGATAAATTATAGCTTATGTCCATACGTCGCACTCCAGCGGGCATTTTGCGGGCATGTCATTTGGTACGGTTTACAAAAATACATCTTAACTTACGAGTATATGTACTTAGTATTTGATACATATTATCGATACATGATTGCTTAAAATTTCCTCGATAAAAAAAAATCCAAAGTTGGGTCTGTATTTTTCTTTTTTTACTCAGCCTACTCAAACGTTACATTATTTTACGACACAATCAAGTTAATACTATAGTATTTTATCTCATCTAAAATCTCACTTTATGTAATTTAAATAAAACGTCTCTAAGTTAGGTATTTATCGAAAATTGTCCAAAAAAGCCATTTCCGAAGAGTGTTACATCTCTTTTCTTCGTGCGCGGAAGGCATCAGCGTGTCTCTGTCTAGAGGGCGTGGTCGACTCAAATCAAGGCATCCCCTTAAAATAAATATTAGTATTAGGTATCTTGTTCCCAACGGGGCAAAGTAGCGTTTACATCGGTATTTCTGGACTTCACTCACACACTTCTGGTATTCACAATGCTTACTGACTACTTAGACGTCCATAGTATTACTTTGATCTCCGGTCACGCGTATTTATTAGGAATATCGGGGTCAAGTAATACTAGGAACAGTGGTAAAGTGAGTCCAGACAGGTGTATCGCATGCTTAGGGTATCCACCAGAGCTGTAGGAGGTTGCGAGGCGGTGAGCGAGGAAAAAAAACACCAATTGCGAGGCCAGCCGCGCTCGCGCATCGCTTCCTATTTGTCCATTTTTAACTCGCTTACTACCTCGCAACGTCGCACAGCTCTGGTGGATATTCACCCTTATTCGCCTGTTACCCTTTTCTGGCACATTTCCAAAACATTGGTATTGAAATCACGTTTGCGTCCTGACATAATTTTTTATCACGTCACGTATTCCTTTTACCATTTAAATGTTCAGCTTTTACATTATTTTCGTGATTTATTCCAGTTGTAATTAGTGAGTAGTAATTTTGACGTATCCTGTAATACGTACTTTCAATTATAAATGCGATATAACTACAGGTTGTTCAATCCACGAGAAAACGTGTGTACTTAGTTTACTCATTTTCATTGCGTATTGTTAAAACTTATGAAAGCTTCTTGCGAAACATTAATTTATAATAGTGTGTTTTTTATTAATTTAATTTTAATAAGTTTTCTAAGAAGCTTTATTCAATAATCCTACAAACTATCCACCCAGAAGTAGTTATACTAGTGACTCTGTGAGCAGTAGACCTCGCGAGCCGGTTTTTTTTTTTATTGCGAAAAAGTACCTCTACAAAAAAATAAGAACCTGCTCACTAAATCGTTGTGAAATCGCGAATCGGTTGAGAAATGCGACCTGTAGAATAGAACAGCGGGAAAGCGGGACATCCGGACATCCGGACATACCTACTAACGCTTTCCGGCCCAAGCTGAAGCATAGAACTTGGTTCGATTCGCTCCCTCGTTTGATAGAAAAATCAAGCATCCTGTCTTTTATGTATGGTTTTTATCTTGAATGTAATAGAGCAAATAAAAAAATTCCAAAATAAGGATTACACATTATAAATGTTTTTTCTGACTTGTCAGGAGCTAATTAAGTTAAGTATTATTATTTAAGAGGGAAGAATAGCTTTGCAGCAGCTATCAGCTCGCGATTGACAATAGGTACTTTTTTGATGAAGTTTCCATTTCGGGAGACGGACCACATTTTGATGTCAATCGCTTCAGCATAGTATATTCTGGGTTTATAGTCTCGCTTTTTTTTTAATAAAAAAAATATAGTTTTTGGAGTGAAGGTTTGAATTTATTGCAAATTTTGAAAAAAGGGAAACCTAGAGACCTAGTCTTCCATTACAATAAATGATGTAATTTGGAATGAAACTTAATACGGAAAAAGTAAAAAATATACGGGTCATAATGGGTTATGTCCCGTAAATCTACCCAACTATAGCCCAAACCTGTGGTACAAATGAACTCGATGTTACATGAGTGTGTGTGTCTATTATTGTGGATGAACACTGAGAGGCAATGTGACTGAAGAAAGAATAAAAACTAATAAAATAACTAAAATAGTCCTTAATTTTGGCAGAAACTTGTTAATGTACTTTAGTCCATAGCTGTTCTTCTGGCGGTTGAAGGTTTTACGGTGGGCACCTTTTATCTCTAAAATCTTTGTTTAAGAGGTTGAATTGGAGGTTGAAAGTGGGCGTGCGGCAAAAACTTTAACCAAACATTATAAACTATTCCACATTTTTCGTCAGCTAACCCAATAGTTCGTTTGAATGTCTTGCTCCCAGGCGTACCTGCCGGATCCAAATCTAATAAGTTAGTCGGAACTAGGACACGATTCCGGTTGCTAAAGCTGTGTCGTGCATGTGGAACCCCAATTTGAATCAAACCAATGGATTTAACTGTAACTTTGTTAGTTCTACGCTTGGTTAAGTTAGGACTTATTCGGATCGCGCTAAGTTTATGTTATTATTCGGATCAATTTCCCGGATTCAACCAGATAATCTGCACTCTAACTGATTTAGCATAATACACCATTCAGAACCTTATGTATGTATGTGGAATTAAAAGATGTACGCTTGGTTATGTTGGGGCGGGGCGGGAGACAGGCTAAACACTTTTTAAGGGGGTGCATTGGAAATTATCGCGTGCTTTGAAACGCCGTTCTGACTAGATTAAGAAACAATAACGTCTGATTTTCAGATATATGATTCTTGACTATATGATTGTTTATCAGATTTAATCGAGACATGATTGCCTAAAACTTCCGCGATAGAAAAAAACCGAAGTTAGGTCTTTATTTTCTTTTTTTTACTCAGCCTACTCAAACAATACATTATTTTATGACACAATCAAGTTAATACTATTTTATCAAATCTAAAATCTTACGTAATGAAATATAAATAAAACTTTGAGAAGTTAGGTATTTATCGAAATTTGTCCAAAAAGCCATTCCCGAAGAGGGTTGCGTCTCTTTTTCTCGTGCGCGGAAGGCATACGCGTGTCTCTGTCTAGTGGGCGTGGTCGACTCGAATGTATGCCTATGCTTATTTGCTTACTTGTCTGTAGATTACCTAAGATCTTACCTAAGTATATTATCTCGTTAAAGTAAGAAATTAAACATTTCTTCATCTGCACTCTAATTCATTTAGGTACCACAAATGTAATTCGGTTCACATTTTAAAACGGCATAAGTAAAAATAAATGGTGCGAGTAAAACGTTTTTCATACAGTCACTAATCGCTCAATTTTTTTCTATAAAATTTCTATCATTATTTATAGCAGAAACTAGTTTTCGACCTAGATAGTGCGGATTCCATTGTGTATAAAAAGTTTCATGTTATTCTAGCATGTCGTATTAGAATTAGAACCAAGCTACGTTTGTATGGAGAGTCGAGCCTCCTGGCGACCCTTAACTAAGGTTGCCATATGGAGAAATGAATTGTCCTGATAAAAATCCTGACGTCACCCTAAAAACCTGACAGAGTTCTTTCATTTCATTTATTAAATTTATTTAATGAGATCGTTTCTAAAAGTATTGACTCTTGCCAAGTCCGGCCGCAATCCTGGCAAAGGGTCAAAAATCCTGACAAATCAGGACACATCATGACGTATGGCAACCCTACCCTTAACGGTAACACAGACACCGTTCAGAACTTAGGTTAGACCGTTTTCTATTGGGAATGCTTAGAGAAGCATTCCCAATAATCTCCAGAGGGAGAGGTCTACAATTTTGGGCACAGCAATGCCATTTGGTACGAGGGGCACACTGAAATGATTGGGAATAGTGTGGTCCTTGAGTCAAAAAGTTTGAAGACCCCTGACCTAGTACTATGAAGTTTGGCAAGTAATTTCGTTTTATACTACAAGTACAGGGAATCATCTGAAAACTATACATTTTTACGGAACGCTCGGTGCGCGAGTCAGACTCCCACTTGGCTGGTTGTTTTTTTTTAGCAGTAAGTACTTGTTTTCGGTTCTTTCTGCCGTCCGCTACACTGCGCTCACTAACGTCGCAGTAGTACTTTGAATATTTTATTTTATATTGAAAATAGGCAAATTTATATTTACTTTTAATGTTTTTATTTGCTACGAAACCCTAAAGGTAGAATAAGACGGTTCACTTGAATGAATGGTCACTCGAGTGAATGCTTAATTTTTCTTTTAAGTTTTGTTTCACTTTCCCTTCAGACGTGTCACTTTGAGTGAAAGATGCAAAATGAAACATGAAAACGAAAGAAAAGTGAACCGTCTGATTCTACCTTAGTAACTACATAGTATGGGAAATTAATTGGGCATCTAGTTATCTGATCGACACCAAACTTGAGGTCAAAGATCCAAACGAATCCGCCAGAAAAAAAAAACTGAGCGCCGCGGGAGCTCTGCACGGCTATCATGCGAGGGCGCACGAGCTCTCTCGATTTTTCTCGCAGTATCCGTCTCTTTCTTTTTAGAACAAGAGACATAGTGCGAGAAAAATTGAGAGTATATCGCGACCGTCGCATGATAGACGTGCTGTACTTTGACCCTCCCCCAACTGTCGCGGAGTTCGAACTGGCTACCGGGCGTTTTGGGCTTTGGTAGATGTGTATAACATTAGTACCAAATGGCATTGATTTACTCCAAATTTAATTTTGCACCATACTGTATTCGTTTTTAGTTTTCTTTCTGTATCACAAATGTATTTTTAACTTGTTTTCCGTTTCTGTATTTACGTATATTCACTATCCGAAATAAAAGTTGCGTTCGGTCTGTCAAGTTGACAGTGACAGTGACACTGACACACAGTTTGGCGACGCGTTCACTCGCTGAAATCTGCCGTATTGCATGTATTCATTAAAATATGTTTAGCGTAGGTATTTGTTTTGTTGCCTTCCAGGAGGTAACTCATGTCAAAGGTTCCGACGGAAGACCAGCGCTGGCCTTCTAGGTTAGCACCATGCTGAGTCGGGGCCTTTTCGTGGGCCCTGCTACTTTTACGTACTGTGTTTTGTTTTTATACCCATTGTTTTGTCCACGAATAAATGTTTTCTTTCTTTCTTTCTTTCAAAATGTAATACATATTTTTAAAACGAACGTTAAGAAGTGAATCCTCTTCATTAAGTCTGACCCAATAACCTGGAAGAATGGAATTTGAATTATATCTTTTGTATTGACCCCTCATTACCGGGTATGCTCGAGCGGAACGGACCAATCTGCAATCTATCCGAGCCTCTGGACCGTGAGTTTATTCTTTTCAGTATTTAATCACGTCGCATTTATGATATTCCTTAGTGTATTATTTACCTAGTCCTGTCAATGATTGATATATCTAGGTAATTGCGTATTACACTACTACTTATCCATTTGATTAACCTTAACCTATAGATACGTAAGTTCACATTTTTGAAGTGAAAACTTCTTTAGCGGCGCTATGCACTTTTGTGATGGGCAAAAATTGTTAAACTCGCCACAGGTTACGTAAGTTTGTTTTTAATATGTAATTTACGGAACATGAAAAAGCTGATACCTAGATTTTTAGGCATGGGTTCAAATTTTGGCCCGAATCGGATGTGAAACTTTTTTTGTTCATTTTAAAAGTAAGTTCTTTTTCATCTCCCATACTCTGAGAGTTGGTCATTGTTGGTTGGTGTTGCATGAGAGCTGCTTGAAAGTGATGGATGTCGCCCCAAAATTTTAGAAGCTTGTTGTAAATTTTTTGAGTCTAATTCTTTTCTACTTACTAATTCTTTATTACTACGGTATATGGTATATATAAATACATTTCATAATTTAACAAAACAATAAACAAGCAAAATGAATTATTAATTCAAAAATAGTTACACATCATAACAGTCAAAATTAAATCACTGTGAAACAACAGAAACAACAGTATACTAACAATACTAATCCTATAACAAAACAAATATTCGATCAGATATATACTTTAGAGATACATTTCTTTTTTATACTAAATAAAAAATAATAAAACGAAAAAATTAAAACTAATTACAAAAAAAATTGTCCGTCCAAAAGTTCTGTCTGCAGCATGGACCCCATGACGCTTGCGGCATTTCCCCTTTGGACCGCAAGGGCGATCCTTTGTGAAAGGTACGCGCCAGCTCTGGGGTCCCCTGAGGCGTGAAACAGCCGCGACGACAGGGTCCTCATGAAGGCCTTCATGTCGGCTGACCAGGGTCCCATCGTTTCAACTGCAAGCGCCGCAAACTCGTAGTTCTGAACTAGAGAAGAGTATTTGCGGCGCTTAAGTAATTGAGCCTGATCAGCCGCAGCGCCGGCCTGAGACCGTGTTGCCTGTATGTGGGACAGTGCGAACGTATCGACGCATGTTGCGTTCCACACCAGGGCCCTACCGAGTTTCCACGGTACCAAAGTTACTCCGTCCGGGCGCTTGCCATCGTCTCTCGTCATACCAGGAGGTTCTAGTGACGAAGGTATGGAGGCAGTGGCGAGCGCCCGACGCAGCAGGTCGTTTATGGTACCATGGCGGTACATGCGGCCGGCGCTTCTATTACATGATAGGCCATGTCTACCTAGCTGGTCCACACCTTTGCCGCAGACACAAGTATGGGGAACACATATTTGGGATCCCAGCCTTAAACAGATAGCTATTCTTAGCGTACCTGGGTCGAGAACTGTGCCTATGTTGCGTGAGGGAAGAGTGTTAAGCCAGTGGCCTGACTCATGTGAGGAGACAGCCAAGAGCCGGGCGCGTTCTGAGTCGTTTAGACTATTTTCGACTAAAGAAAGGTGAATGGATTTGAGCAGAGGAGTGTCCCATACTTTCTGGATGTGTTTCATGTCAGGGACGTCCACTTCCGAGCACAAGTCGCACCAGTATCTCTCGGCCTCCGCCAAGTTCGCGATCTCTGCGACCGGTAACTGTTGAATGTTTAAAATAATACCGACGAGGGACCACGAACTGTACGCAGAAGACAGGAAAGCTGGTAGTCCCACACCGGAAGTTGCGCGAACAACTTGGGACCATGAAATGGAATCGAAAGTAACGTTTAGAATTTTGGATAAAGTACCCAACCAGCAAAACAGTCGTATAAGCAAAGCTTTTTACAGCTAATGATCGAGAAATAGTCGCAAAAAGGAGTTAAAGATGCCAAATCGTCGTATAAAAGAACTATACCCAACTCTTCAGCATTTTCGCATTTTGGGCGTAAAAATATGTCGACTAAACGTATACTCGACATGTTTATAGCGCGTTTACCCAATTATTGTATAAAGGTGTCAAATTTCACTTTTATACCACTTCAAGTTCTAAATTAGCTGTATAAAAGCTTCTACGTTTCTAATTAGCTGCTAAAGAAGTCATTATAGCACCGTCATTCGAGATTGTTCCCGTGGAAGCATTATAATGGTAAAAAAGCTGCTTATATGACCAAATAGCATCCCAGTTACTATTTAAACACTTAGTGTTATATAAAAGATATCGATTCACTATTACAGCACCTGCCGAGAGAAAGTTCTAGAAGTGATTGTTATAGCACCTACAGCAATTCAAATGCACTTTTAAAGCCATCATGCAGCAAAAAGTAGCATAAATGATCTTTGAAATCTTTCACAGCACCAAACCGCAATTTCATGAGTTTACGTAATTTACGTTAGAGGCTCACATATTCTAGAAAATGGATTATAATCAGTGTAAAAAATTCACTGTGTGTTTGTATAGTCAATACTTTGTTAAGAAGAGAGAGGATTTATCATATACAATAAGGAACACCAATATTGTATATCATGGCGTCTACATAGTAATGTAAATGTAATATAGTTTCTATTTTGCAACTGAAAGTCGAGTAAAGGTCGTAAGATGGCAAACATACTTATATAATGGCGGAATAATTCCTTTTCATGTTATAATTTTATAAATAATTTCTTAATACCTCGAAAATAAGGAAGCCCATTAAAATAATAACTAGAAATATAAGGAAGTTATTCGAAATGTAGTATGTTACACGAATAATAGCTAACACCGAAAACATATTTTTTATAAGAACATGGCTACCATTCTATAGTTTTGTACTTACTTCAATTGTTTTCCTATTTCCTGACACAAATAACACACATTTATTAAAGCTGCAAATAAATACTTCAAACACTTAGTGCTATTTAAGCTCGCCTCGTTACGATCAATCGACTAAACAGCTGAGTGAATGCAAAAAAGTAGCTATCACAGCACTATTAAGTCGAATAAAAGCAATTTCGTTGCTTTCAACCGACATATTAGTCAACTAATGGTGAAATGATTGCTATTATAGCATTGAAGGTGCTGTATGTCGCTTTGTCTCGACTTTTATACCTCGACTATATGACAATTATAGCACTTTAAGCTGAGTAATTTGTGCCCTAATCGCGTCGAGTAAACGTTTACAAATCTATTACTCGACAGTTTAAAGACCCTTTTCTCAGCTTTAGGTGAAAACAGGAACGTGCTCTCGACTTTCATACGACTTAGTCTTGCTGGTTGGATAGTTTGTAGAGTATTATCAATTGACAAAAGTATAGAGGGGTATTTCCAGATCGCACAGCATCGGAGTAAAGAGACCAAAACGGATAATAAAAAGTGCCATATGGGGGTTTATATCAAAACGTAAGTCAGATGTACACTTAAACAAATTTAACTTGCAATTAATAACTGGACTGATCGCTTCATCAAAAATTGGAGATCCTAAAAGTGTGAGTGATGAAGTGGAATGGACGGAGATGTTGGGTAATATCACGTTAAAGTTAGTCAGTATATCAATCTTTCTATCCGGGGAAGGCGGTCAGGCAGAAAAATTTCACATTTCGTGAAATTAAGGGAAAGCCCTATTTCTGCAAATTTGTCCATTATTAATTGCAACTCCTGCAAGACTGTTTCAGCGTCCCCACCAAGGGAACCGTCGTCCAGATACCAAAGATTAAATTTTGAATTTAGATTGTTTATGATCGGATGGATAGCCAAACTGAATATAGCAGGACCAAGCGGGTCTCCCTGCTGGCAACCAGTGTTTGAATCGATAATTTTGTCACCAAAAAGTAATTTTGATGGTGCCCCATAACATTGCCATAGATAACCATAGGCATCGGAGAGATGTTTTTTGACTTCTGCTAAGAGGGCACCACGATCAACCGAATTGAAACCGTTTCTCACATCAACTTTGACAAAAACTTCATAGTCCGTGCGGCTCAGAAACGTGCGCGCAGCGTGTACTGCAGCCTCACAGCCGCCCTTGACGCCAAAACCCAGCTGTCGAGGCTTGAAAATTTTGGTGAGACTCTGATTGAATTTCCTACAGCAGACGTCTAAAAGTGCAACCGACGGCGATCGGCTGAATGCGGTGGCATTCGGCCGGATGGTGATCCTTTTTAGCTAAGGCTACTAGATTGGCACCGTAGAGGATCGGGATGATTTCAGCGTTTACACGACCAGTTAGCATTAGTTTGATCAAAGATGTTAACTCTTGAAGTAACGCCGAACCTGTATCCCCAGAAGGTGAGGTGGTCAAATCCTTCAGGTGTTGCGGGGACAAACCATCTAAGGCATCTAACCCTCCCGCAGAACCATTGGGAAAGACATTAATGCTGAAAGTACAGCGACTTCTGAAACGGTCACACACCCGCCATCAGTGGAAGGAGGTTCTGGAAACTGAGTGGTAGCTAAAGGACCCGGATGTTTTGCCCTGAGCGCGGCAAAGGTTTCGGCGGAATGAGTAGCCAAGACATCATTAGAAAAAAGAAGGCGAGCAGCTCCACTCACATTCCCCTCTGAGATTTTGCTTTTTATTGCATTTATTTTGGAAAAAGGACGAGGGTTGAAATTTTAAATGATTACATCATTTTGTAACTTGTCAGGTGACACGGAAATCGAAGATGAATTGTCTTTTATCTGCTTGGTCAAAGAGTCTTTTTTGGACTTGTTTGCATGTAGAACCGAGTAAGAGAATGTGAGCAGACGCTGCCACGCTTGGGCAGAATTCTCCTTCACGACTTTGGCGACACATTCCGCAAGACTGCTGGCTACAGCTCTGCGCGCACCGCGAGGTATTCTTTTAATTATAGGCACATTTCTCTTGAAAGTTCCCAATTTCTCTGCAAAGGAAGTGGAACTGTTAAAGTTATCATCTCTGACAGTTGAGGACACAGGCTGTGAAGCGCTAGACACAGGCGGATCATTCGCTGCACGTATACCATGTTTGCGAGCGGTATGAATAGCTAGACCCCGGTTTCCCTTATAGAATTTGTTATCCCCGCAGAGAAGACACTTCAAAAGTTCCACTGTAGCAAAACAGGGCTGCGAACTCATAATATATAAGGAAAACAAAGAAGGCTTAAAAATACTAACGGACTATAGAAAAAAAATTCTCAAAAACACCAAACACAATCACTCCACTGATAAATAAGGAAAAGATATGATTTTAAACAATATTTATAATAAAATGAAAAATTCAAAAAACTAGCAACTGTCACTCCTGTTGAGGCGCCGCGCCGCCCCGGGCGCACGCGAAACCACTTTGCATGTGCCGTGGAGTCTCATACAATTCAGCCGGACGGACGGCCACGGTCAAGCCACGGTCGCAGCCCGACGGGCGGACACCAGCCGCTGTAACCGCCGCCGGCCGCCCGACCCAACCGTCGGAGTCGGACGGAGACCTCATACTCGTAAGCAGAATAAAATTAAGCGCGTATAAATTGTTTGTTTACGCGAACGTCACCACACAAATTTAGACAATTGTCAAAGGGAAAAACGCTGCACTGTGCGCAAGCACTGTTGACGGGTTGCCCGGGATGCATCAGCTGCAGTCCAATAGGGGACGAGTATGCGTCGTACTGCACAGGTCTGTGCGTCGCCAAGGGAAACGAATGATGGGCTATTGTGGCGTCCTTTCAAAACTGCATGCCATAAATATTTTGGCTAATATCAAACGATTGGGCACTGCTCTCAGCTTGCCAACAATTGATGTCATGAGTCAGGGGTCAACGAAACTGGATCTTATAATTGCAGACGTGCTTGGCGAATTTTAAATTTAAATTTAAAAGCACTTTACGACCGAGCTGACATTTTATAGTAGGCGCGCATGCAGTTTTCGTTAATGGATTGCGTCCACTGCATGCGGCGCACTAGACCACCGGTAGCGGGAGCCGTGGGCGGAGCAGGATGCCCCGCAGGCCCCAAGCGTGCCGGCAGCGGTGGCCGCTCGCGCCGCGCAGGTGGTCGTGGCGGCGGCGGCGGCGACCCGCACTCGTCGCTCGAACTGCTGCTGCTAGTGTCGGGCGCGGTCGCAAATTCATCGCCCGACGATGACGTGCTGGACGATGGTGTGGACGACGAGGCGGGTGGAGGTGGAGGGCGCGTTTCATAATGTTATTTTTCGGACATAAACAATTAAAATTAGTTTTTCAATATAACCGCTTCAAAACCGTGTCCAAGAAATGGTCCACACACAAGCATTATTAAAATCAGTCAACAGTCCAAACACAAATGCTTTTAATATGGGTTCTTGTATAGGATCTTACTGATTCAGATTTTTTTTAAGTTTTTTCTTTAATTTCATTTAGTGGTTAGATAGTAGTGTTTAAATCTTGGAAAGCCACCCATTTCAGCCTGGAACTATATATTATTAGCGCTCGAACGAAGTCGGAAATGGGTGGCTTTCAACCCTCGGTTAACAATCTACTATGGTTTAAAAAATTCACCATGTTACCCAATCAATTTTACATTCCGAATGAAAGCATTGTAAATTGTATCTTCTATCAGTCAACTATAGGGAAACAAAAACAACATTCAATACGGATTGTTACCTTGATATATATAGACGTCCTATGCATTTATTTATAGACGTCCGACGTAAACAGCCGCAAAATATATATGTATATGCGAGGAAGGGACGAAACACATTTGACCTAATAGATGTCTGTGAAGTTTAATGAATAAAGGGGTTAAAATGTAAATAACATTTATGCAATCAGTCCCACTTCAGCAGTTTAATAGGTTTCCCTCCATCGATGGAAATGGAAGAGTTGTTTTAGGACCGAAAGTTTTCATAATGGTCCCACTTTTACTGTTTCAGTTATTTTCAAACCGTTTTCAAGTTTTAGTAAGTCACCGCTGGCTAATTGTATCAAAGTCGTCCATTCGAAAAGTAAAAATAAAGATAAAATAATAAAAATAAATCTTCGTTTCAGACTTTACATCCATATTATAGTTAGTACAGCTTACAACCTAGGTTTTACAACTTTTTTCTTTCTCATAAGGCGTAAAATTAATACATATATTTGACGTCGGCTGTGCAGTACGTACAATTAAGGAAAGGTATAATTTGTATCCAGGGAACGTAGGTGTATTGAAAGTCCCTAAACCGCATTGGGCTAGCGTGGGGATTACTGCCCGTTCCCTTTCATCCATGAGAGGATGCTTGTTCCCAAATCCCATCAGTGGAACGAAAGCAGTGGCCAGGTAGGCATAGGACATTGGGTGATGATGAGGTATGCCTTTGCTCCCTTGGGGAATCAGGGGTCCGCTTGCTATTATCTAGTTCCAAGTATAAGCGTAATATTGTCTCCGAAGCGACTGCTCAAAGCAGAAACTGGGCCTCATCGGGGCCACAAGACATCTCAAAGCGCTTGAAACATTGTACCTAAGAATGCTGGTGCTTGTTGCGCAAGAAAGCCGAGCTCTTCGGTCACCAGTTAATATATATAATTTTTTCACACCTCTGCTATTCAGAAAAGAAGATTTTTGCGCTGAAATGAGGGATCAATGTTTTACTTTTCTTCCTCATCCTGCTATTCAGAAAAGAGTAATTGTTACCCTCAAATGCGGGGTTCGTTTTTCCTCATAAAAGGTGTGAAAAGTATGTGCCACTCGGTAGCATAATTATTTACATCTCGGGCGCAAACCCTTAAATCCGGGCGTTACGCTCAAGATTCAACCATAGATATTGTAGAATTCGCTTAACCCAGGATTCAATATACCGCCCTCGTTGTAAATATATAATTTTGCTCCCTTGGGACACAATCTACTATTTTCCACCTCTAATTTTAACGAAATATCGCGCTGCAGCTAACAAGTAAGTTTTCCCACACGGTTTACCGCGAACTGAGGCAGCGGGTAATTCAATTTGCCGACACATTGTAGCAAGCCTAAGTGGCGTGTACTGATGAGCTACATTTTACTGAGAATTCCCTGAGAAACTTAATAAGAAGCTAAGAAATTCATCATCCTCCCAGCGTTATTCCCGGTTGTGGCCTAAAGGCGTCCGGAGTCGGCTTTGACACCTAATCCCAAAATTTGGCAGTTTTACGAAAGCCTTCCAACCCAGAGGGAAAACTGGACCTTATTGGGATTAGACCGGTTTCCTCACGATGTTTTCCTTCACGGAAAAGCTAACGGTAAATATTCCGTACCTTAAGTACCTATCTTAAAAAGCATATTTTGGTATGAGCCGGGATTCGAACCCACGACCGCCGCTTGACAGCCGCATGCCTGAACCTAGCTACCGTAGCTAAGAAATTATTTTATGAAATTCATAGTTGAAAGGTTCGTTTGAAGAAGGTAGATTAATTCGCGATTAAAGGAATGAATTAGAGCGGTCACAAAGCGAGTATTTAAGTTAGATCATTGAAGTGCACAAAGCAGCAAGTTGGTTATTATCTGCGTATAATACCTAAACAAAAATAAAATATATGTATAATACATTCAGCGATAGCCAATTCAAACTCGAATGATATATCGATAAGACATATACTAAAAAGTATTGCAGCGTGTAAAGTACAAACCTATACAATAAAATATTTCTTACTCTCTAAGGAAGAATTTTGGCCGTAGGGAGTCAAGTTCCGGTGTTTTCGCGGTCGGTTACCTGACTGACACGACACCACGAAATTGCGCAAGAGATCGCAGTAATAGTGTGTTTTAATAACTTTATATTATGTAGATAAGGTCGTTAAGGTATTTGTAATATGAGCTCTTGTTGCCTGATTTAAATAAATAAATAATATACGATTTTCATCTACTAAATTCATCAATAACGCTTTCCGAAATGATGAGGAATGATCCTACGTATTCATTTAGATACCAAAATCCACATTTATGGATATAATTGAGAGATCAGAATCCGCATTTAGGTACCCAATGGATATGTTTAATAAATGGGAATTTCTTATCTACATATATCTACATGTACTAATATTATAATGAGGAAAAATCTGTAAGATTGTAGCTTTGTAAAATGTAAGTTTGTATGTAGGTAATGGGTAAACTCCGGAATCGCTTATCCAATTCCAAAAATTATTTCACCTGCGTTTAGAATAGACTTTTTCAATGCTCATAGAATATATTTTATCCCGCGGGTTTGCCTGCGTTCTTTGCAATACACTGGCGAAGCCGCACGGGCAGCTAGTGTTTAATAAATGGGAATGAGTCATGGTAATATAAAGACGGATCTTGGTAATTGTATTCTTCTTCTACCTAGCGTTATCACGGTTAAGCGGACCCTGGCAAACCAGGGTCCGCTTTCCTACTCGCTTTTCTCCACTTTGCACGATCCGGGGCAATAATTGTATCATCAAACAAATATACTCAGATAAAGGTAGCAAATCTAAATCCAACTAACTTCTGGATCCAGTCTAACTTACCTACATTTGATTTGGAATAAAAAGTTCTAGGTACTTCCTAACTCGGATAAGGGAAACTTAAGATGTTTGAATTTCCGATACTCACTCAACTTTAAAATAACACTTGAAAGTTGTAAGTGAGGCGACAGGAACATCGGAAGGCTATAGATAAGTGGCTCGCGCGACTCCGAGAGCCGCGTAGTGTCGACAAGAGAACGGTCGCAGCAATTTTGCCGAACTTCAAGCCCTGGCTGGAGAGAAGACGAGGGACCGTCACCTTTCGGTTGACACAGGTGCTCACTGGACATGGCTGCTTCGGTGAGTACCTAAATCGAATTGGCCGCGAGCAGACTGCACAATGCCATCACTGTGGGGGAGATCAAGACTCTGCCCAGCACACACTGGAAGTTTGTCCTGCATGGGACTCCGAGAGGTCGGGCCTAGTCAGCGTGGTTGGCAACAATTTATCCCTGCCAGTAATTATCAGTAATATGCTGGCAGCGGACTCAGCGTGGAGAGCCATGGTGTCCTTCTGTGAGGTAGTTAGGACCCAGAAGGAGATCGCTGAACGGGAACGGGAGAGATTAGATCCGTCTCGAAGGAGACGACGTCCAGGACGTGGACGGACACGTCCACCATAGGCCACCGCCGTACACCGTGTAGGCTCGGACAAGAATAGGCCTACGGTCTCCCCCGCCTGTCGTAGAAGGCGACTAAAGGGGGTCATCGGGGTCGCAGTGTTCTGGCGGGGGCTGGGGCACTCGCTTAAGAACCCCAGAGAAGGTGAAGATTGAAGATTCTTTGCCCTAAGACGAGCCAAATGTGGCGAGGCGCAAAGGGGGCTCCAGTGCGTTCAACATGAGATCCTGGAGTCCCCTGCATGAGAGCGCAGATGCAGGGCACCGTGGAGTTTTTAGTGTGGGGTGGTCAGGTCAGGTGTCCTCCAAGAAAAAAAAAAAGGACTGTCGCTGATAATCCCATGTGATGTGTTGCTGTATCGGAAGCAACGTGACTACAGTTAATGCTTCGTATCGATACGGAATATATAATTTCTGTTTGATCTTCTATATTTCGATATAGTTTTAGTGTAAGTACATGATCTCAAACTATGTCTAATATTATAAATTATTTACCTATTTTATGTTACTAAAATATATGTTTGCCGCGTAATGGAGCGTTCTCTTGGAAGGGTATCTACGGAAGAGCAGCGTTAAAGTACTCATAAGGTACCTCGATATAAAGCTGAGTCTCCACTCGCCATTACAATGACGATTAAAATTCCTGCTCCGGTTACTTCTCTTAGATATGTTTTAACCCAGTTTTTGAAACGTCACGAATAAACTTATTTTTCGTTATTTTTTTAATAATACGTAATCTGTTAGATACACAATGTAATGTTACGGTTAATTTGGACTGGTTAAGCTTATTGGGCAGTGACTGTGCCTGGGATTCTGAGGGGCTCAAATCCTGGTTAAAGCAAAGTATGTGATGAGCATTGGTTATCTACATCTATTAAAAACATCTAGTATCTATAAAACAAACCTTATTGAGCTACCATGGGCTAGGTTGGTACCCATGTGTTAGATTTTTCCTTAATAAGTATTTATTTGATACGTATAGAAAATTCAAATTAAAGGGTAACATTTAAAATCATTTATTTGAGCTAGCTTGATTAGAACCAGCGACTTTATGGCATACCGGGCCAGTCTTAACCAACTGAGCTATCAAAGCCGATGCTCGATTTATCCCATTTTTCAACCTACGATTTGTAACTACAATTCAACAAACTTTCCGTTTAATTTAAAGCTAAATACTAAACAACAGCAAAAAATTAAAATTATACTTTTTTTGATAATTTAATGTGAGTTAATACCGTCGGGGAGCAACTTACAGTTAACGCTTGCTTTTCAGCGATACGGATTACGTACTTTTTAGGTCGGTCTACTTCAATTTGAGGGGTGACTTTGATTAAACTGGTTTTTCTCTTAATTATTGTATTTATTTTCGCATGACCAGTGGGGGTATATATTAGTACTAGGGAATCTTGCTATTTACTTGATTTAATCTACTTTTTTCTAATTGTAGTACTTATAGGTACTACAACTATGCTATACTTTTATTCTACATTCAAAGTGAACGAAGTACTTAATCCTATTTTTTTAAAGTAATGTTACGAGTTAATAACTTTTTCGGAACAATAACCTCTCTATAACTTGCTTTGTTATTAAGGAAATATGTGGAAATATCAAATATATAATCAACCTCGTACGCTATTAGGAATATTACATTGGAGTCTCGTATTGTTATTTCAACTAATCACATTAATGTTACATTAGTTTTCCGAACATTATTCAATTTTAATCCCTACGAATCGCATAAAAATATCTTAATAATAATTTCCCTTACCCTCAGGTAAAACTAATAACAAAGTCAATGTTCGTATCACAATAAAGAATCAAGTATATTATTAGTTCACCGTAATGCCGGATTCGGGACACGTCTGATATATAAAAATAAATACGGAACACCCTATGGAGGTAGGCAGAGTAATGGTTACATTACAGTATTATGTTAAGTCCCCAACACGGGCGACTCTCCATACAAACGTAGTTTAGTCCTTAGTTTAAAACGGCATACTGGAATAACATGAATCTTTGTACATACATATGTATGTACGTACAAAGATTCATGTTTATGTATGTATGTATGTATGTATGTATGTATGTACATACATACATACATAATGGGATCCGCCATATCTAGGTCGGAAACTAGATTCTGTTGCTATAAATTAAAAATGGTCATTCCATTCGATGACCGCTTTAGCCTAGTTGGTAGTGATCCTGCCTACGAAGCAAGAGGTCCTGGGTTTGAATCCCGGTAAGGGCATTTATTTATGTGATGAGCACTGAATATTTGTTCCTGAGTCATGGATGTTTTCTATGTATTTAAGTATTTATTTATCTATATAAGTATGTTTATCGTCGTCTAGTACCCATAGTAAAAGTTTTGCTTAGTTTGGGACTAGGTCGATTTGTGTGAGATTGTCCGAAAATATTTATTTATTTCCTTTTTTATGTCTAGATAATAATACATACCTATATTGTTGTTTCGCTTATGTCACATACTCTGTCTATTTGTAAATGTGTTGTTGTGTTGCCTTCCGCTTTTCACCAAATGAACTCTACGGAAGACCAGCGTTGGCTGTTAAAGCCAGCATCATGCTGAGCGGGGTCCATTACGTGACACGGCCTAGGCCATTTTTTGTCTTTGTCATATGTGTGTTTTGTATTAAGTAATTCTGTCGCGAATAATATTTTGTCTCGTTCTTTTTTAATTTCTAGCAATCATCATTAAAAATTAAATGTTTTGTGCCATACGGCAACCACCGTTGTTTCTAACTATGTCTACTTTTGCACGCTATATCTGCCGTCGACGCCCTACAGAATAGGTACCTAGTTGAACTGATCAATTTACTGTCATTTAGCACAATTGGTAAATTGGCAACTCGAAATTATTGGTCGAATCTGAATAATGACAATTTGAAAATACTCTACATGGAAAATTGTCCAGACTGAATAATGCAATAAAAAATATTACGTCCTGAAAGCAAAATTGACATACCTACTTCATATAGGTCGAAATAAGTATGGAATTATGTATACCCGAATAAATATGACCAATGTTACAAAAGGAAATACGTCGATTTTCATAAATAATTGTAATATTAATTTAAATTAGACAGCATTCATTTTGCACGTTTTAAAATATGAAAGCAGTGGACAAATTCCATTTGGACTAGATTAATTCTGAACAAGAAAAAAATAGCTTCTAATTATATTTCTTTAGATGATATTACTTTTGATCCTATTTCAAAATGGTTATTTCGTGTTGATGTTGTCGATTTTTCCGAATGACAGTAAATCAACTCATCTTTGCGCGCGGCTGGATACAGTTCGTGTGCGCTTTTTGCGTATATTTTTATTTATTTAATAAATAGAATATATAAACTTAATAAATAATTAACAGGGTCCCACAAAACTGTCGGAAAAGTACATTGTTTAACGAGGGGCATAAGTGGAATATTGCGAACAAAAGTCTATCAGAAGTCCGACACCGAAGCCGAAGGAGTTTGCAATATTCTTGCGCCCGTGTTATACACAATGTTTTTAATTATATTTGCGAAGAAATAATAACTACGAAAGACATCTGTCTATCTATGTTTCATACAACCTCACCAATCCAAAATTGACAAAATTGACAACTTCACTTCCAGATCAGTACTGATCTGGAAGTGAAGTTGTCAATTCGTACGAGTGAAGGGCGCAGCTTCAATATTTCAACAAATCAGTACAGTAGTAGGTACTACTGTACTGATTTGACTGAAAAAAATCTAGTTGGCCACGCGCCGCAAGAATATGTAGGTACATATTCTTGCGGCGCGTGGCCAACTAGATTTTTTCAACCAATCCATAACTCCCGTGGGAACAATTTAGGCCATTGTACTTCTTTATACAGGCATGGAATAACACCATTTACGAGCAAGTATGATGAAAATATATTTTACGTCACACTTGGCCTAAAAAGTGTCAATTACCGCCCGCTACGTGTGCGGACTGGCCATGGAGAACCTAATTGTACTCACCACGGGCGGTAGTAAAGAAAGTCTCATCGCATATTTAACCTTCGCCTCAGCCCGGGCGCCAAATACCTGCGATCTAAGACATCATTTCCGATAAGGCTAGTAATGTATTATTGCGTGTATTCATAAATCTAGAAGTCCTAAAAACGCTTTGCCGCACTCTCTAGAAAATTATTGATGCATTCAACTGTCATAAGTATGAATATCCGAGCAGAATCTATTAGAACGACTGGAACATGCCGCAGAATATCAGATCCGTGTGATTGGTCCACTGTGCGCTCATCTAAATTTCATGAGGCCGGCTCTATTAAACCCCATGGGTTTTGTGCCGTTATCCTGATGAAAGGTAATGTCTAAGTCATTATGTTTCGTGAAAAACTGTAAGTTGATTAAATTTGTTGTAGATTGGACAAATTGGGGAGTTCATTTAGGGAATTACCTTTTGCAAAAAATATTTAGTATTTTAGTATTTAGTAGTAGAAAGTTTAGTAACCAACCGTAATGTATTGCCCGTACTATCGACAACACAGCTAACTGACCATCGGTGCACATTAAATGCATTGTAATAAGGTTCAATATAAACACAGGATGGTCAGTTAACAGTGTTGTCGTTTGTACCTGATGGTTTATTATTTCGCCTACATATTACAAAGAACAAAGGGATAAAATAGAGCTTGTGCCCAGTCAAGATATATGTCGCTTGGTTTAGGCTCTGAAAAATTTCATAATTTTCCAATTCATAGTCTTGTTCTGCCTACCATATATATATATCACATAACACGAAACCAACGCTCCACACTCAACTCTTTTAATATCATACAGAAACTCAATGATGTAATATAAAAAAGAGGTAGATATGTTGTCTAATACGAAATTCCGTGTTTAAAAATGGCCACCAAATCTGACAGCTGAGACACGTTTAGACGTTTCTTTTTACGATGCGAAACTGAGGCAAGTTGGTGCAATTGGCTCAGTTTTTGTGTGCCACTTTTGGAGCGCTTATTATCCTACCTACCTCTTTTTTACATTACATCATTGCAGAAACTTATAAATTTTCAATTCGCAACCATGTCAAAGGGCTGTAAAAAGACGAAGTACGCTCATTTCCTACAGCAATAGGAGAGAATTAAATCGTGTTCTAGTTTCCCATGAAACTGTAAGTTTCTTATACAAGTTCAAACGTAATTGCCTGAGTCTATCAACTTTTTTTTGACCCAGCGTTCTGCAGTGCGTCATTATTGCCTTGCCGAGTGTTCTTATGTTTCTTGCTATAGTTTGTTTACCATAAAATGACAGTATAGACCTCCGGGGCTGATTGTATCTGTTCTAGTCACTGCGGCTCGTTTGAGTGAATTACATTGCTTGTTTTTTTGGTTTTTCCATGTTATGGCTGTGATAGAATACGTTGTATGCTAGTGCGTTGTGTATTGTGTATAATATATGCTAGTATTTTTCCTTTTGCGTAACCCTAAAAATGGAAGATGGCGATGGACAAAATGTAATTTATGTAGCGAAACTGAAAAATAAAGAATATATTTATTCCACATCCAGCAATAACTTTCGCAGAGAAGCATAAAGAACCAAATTGTAGCAATTACAAGAAAACATTACAACAAATAAATCTGCCAAATCGATAGTCGTTTTCAAGTGATGATCTTACGTTAGTATACCATGTGTATATTTTTAAGTGATGATCTTCCGTTGGTATACCTTGTATATATTTTTAAGTGATGATCTTCCGTTGGTATACCTTGTGTATATTTTTAAGTGATGATCTTGCGTTGGTATACCATCTGTATATTTTTAAGTGATGATCTTGCGTTGGTATACCATGTGTATATTTTTAAGTGATGATGTTCTGTTGGTATACCATGTGTATATTTTTAAGTGATGATCTTGCGTTGGTATACCATGTGTATATTTTTAAGTGATGATGTTCCGTTGGTATACCTTGTGTATATTTTTAAGTGATGATCTTCCGTTGGTATACCTTGTGTATATTTTTAAGTGATGATCTTGCGTTGGTATACCATGTGTATATTTTTAAGTGATGATCTTGCGTTGGTATACCATGTGTATATTTTTAAGTGATGATGTTCCGTTGGTATACCATGTGTATATTGTTTGTCCGAGCCGAAAGGAAGGCATATGTTGTTAGTAGTCTGTTTGTATTTACGTGTGTTCCATCGTAGCGTTTTAGATACTGAAGCGATTTTGATAAATGAGGTTATCAATCGTTTCAAAATTATGCTTCGCGTGACAATGGGTGCCTTGTGTATGATTTTTTTAAATCCTTGTTGTATGGGAGCCCCCTTAAATATTTATTTTATTCCGTTTTTTTAGTATTTCAGTTTTAGTATATGTTATATCGGCAACAGAAATACATCATCTGTGAAAATTTCAACTGTCTAACTATCACGGTTTATGAGATACAGCCTGGGCTTTCGCTACGCGCTAAAGCAGCTCACCCCGCCGATCACCCGTCACGAAACTAGACCTCTTCCTACGCTTGGTTACTACGCATCGCGGTGTCAAGATATATTTGTGGGTGAGCGTTGAGGTGAGCTTAAAACAAGTTACCTGATGACAGACGGACGGACGGACGGACAGCGGAGCCTTAGTAATAGGGTCCCGTTTTTACCCTTTGGGTAGGTAAAAACGGTATTTTTTTCAGTTAGTTACGTTAGAGTTTGTTGAACCTTTTATTATTGTTTATGGACTAAAGACAGCCTTACAATATTGTGAACTTTCCTTTACGCGTTTACCTGTAAGTACTTAATGTTAATTTTCTTAAGTGCCGTGCGATAAGCAGTAAGTTTCCAAAATGTTCGTGTGTAATAATTTGAATAGTAGCTCTAAGTGTCTAAGCTCTAAGTAAGCTCTAAGTAAACTGTCATGCATAATTCAAAACTTATAAACTACATCAACCCTTTTAGAAAAAGTATTAATATAGGTGACATACACATTTTGTATAAAACAACCTTCATAAAACTTTTGTTTCATGACAAAGGCGGGTTTAAAAGGCTTCATCCACTCGTAATGTTTCCCACATCGACACTAAAATAAAAATACCTCTAGCAATCTTGTACGTAACGTATTTAATATTGACGTAACATTGCTGGATATCAAAGTGTTATGTGTGTGTCTTTATGAGTATACATTATTTTATAGACACGAGTAAAGTTTCTCATATACTGGCGCGGCCTGCGGTGGCGGTCAATAATAATTTGACAGTAACTGTCAAGTTTGCCATTGACCGCCACCGCAGGCCGCGTCAGTGAGGTTCAGGCCTTGAGCTTTATTGCGATCGGTTCCATCTCTAACTGTAACTATAAAGCTGATATGATAACCGGTGTTACTAGTCAACTTTTTATTTCGGAAATGTTTTCCATCCAGGTAAAATTTCAACGTGTGAATTTCACACGGACGGAGCCGGCGTCAAAGCTAGTACAGATGCGGTACTGCGGTATTTCCGGACCGTTACAACCTTCAAGCCTTCAAGAAAAGAGCGTACTCCCATCTTAAAGGCCGGCAACGCACCTACAACTCTTCTGGTGTTGTAAGTGTCCATGGGCGTCGATTATCGCTTACCATCAGGTGATTCGACTGCTCGTTTGCCTCCTATATCATAATATATATATATATATATATATATATACATATATATATAGTTCAACGACAGTTACAAACACACACACGCATACAGTAGCGCGCGAACATGAGTTAAACTATGTACCTAATAAGCTCCAAGTGGTAGGGACCCACCCCTAACCTAATACACTCTCTAATCGAATTGCCCATAAGCGTACAATTCATATGTTTGTAGACGCCAAGGAAGCTAGACTTATTTCCTGCACACGATAACTCGGCAGCCATCCAGACTTTTAAAAAGAGGATATATATACAGGGTGTACCAAAAATGGTGTGTGAACCGATCAAAGGCTCAACAGATATCGTGTTCTGATAAGAAAAAACAGAAAAAATATTTTTTTGACGAGTTTTTTTTTTACCTTAGTTTGGAGCGTTGGCCGAAGGACGGAGCGACAAGCTCCAGTCGGCCAACGCAAATGTAAAAAAAATCGCGTCAAATTTTTTTTTTACCGTTTTTTCTTATCAGGACACGATACCTGTTAAGCCCTTGCTCGGTACCCCATTTTTGTTACACTTTGTATTTGTGTTATCCTAGTTAATATTTTTAAATAGGGTTCCTTGTATGTTTTTGATTCGCCAATAAACTTGCAGTTTGGCAAAGATTTAGTTCTACTTAAATTGGTTGGTGTTTTGGTTTTTCTTTCATTAAAAGTTTTTCCATTATGCGGCACTACTTACTTCTAACTTACTCGTATTTTTTCGTATTGAAGGAAATATTGTCAAAAAAAACAAAAACCCTTCCTGAAAGGGAGAATTGCTGTACCTATACCTATAGTGTAGCTAAATTCCATTTGCGCCGACAAATTCGAGGATAAAAATAGGATAGACATAGACCCAATCCATTAATGTAAGATACCACCTAGTCTACGATTCGGGAAAACCATTACTTATATTGCGATTCATTATTTATTAAGTCTTTACAGAAATAATGAGTCCAGATCAATCGCGTGGGCGAAAAACGTACATTTTATTCCCGAATATTCTGGATCACACATAAACCTCTTGAATGACGAATTAGTTACCCTAATATAAAAGGGTATTTGAAAATAGTGAAAGTAAATAGATTTTCATTAGCAACGGATCAACATTACGAAAATACTCGGAGAATATCAATCTTTCTTTTATGTTTGCTATTTAAAGACCTTTAAAATCATAAAAACGAAAAATACGGATGTCGTTTGATTGTGACGTCACAAACAAATACCTACCCCTACTAATTCCTTACTAACAGAGCGACGTTTTTGACGATCCATGAAAAGAAACTCACTTTAGTCAAATACTCGTACCGTATTCAGTGACGTACTTGTATTCGACTATGCAGACATTTAGTCCCCTCCCCAGACCACAGCCGTGAGAACACACCTTATCCACAATCATACCGCATCCCGATGGCACTCCTCCGAGGTCCTCAGGGCTCTCTGAATAGGCGGTACGTGCTTTATCTACTTACCTAATTACTTGATTGCGGCAAAAATTGCAGCTATATTATTATTTAAGGGCAATTTACTTGGCACAAAAGCGAGTGCCCTGGGAATTTACAGCTTTGGGTGACGTAGACTCTTTGAGTTACATTTTTATGGTCCTGTCACACTGGTACTTTTAGTTACAAAGTGGTATTGTTGAGCGTCCCATAATTCATAAGAGTTGAGGTACAATACAATGTTGTCGTTTTCTTGAGAATTTCTGGTTTCCTTAACTCAAACAGTCCGCGTCGATTCTTGTAGCACACGAGCATAGACGTGCGTAAGAATACTTTTAACTAATGTTCGCAACGCGTATTTACTTAAACACTCTCTTTTACTTTCACACGCGACGCATTTAATTATTTCATTGTTTTCCCTGGAAGGTTATCTAGCGAGTAACTACACCGCGGATGCAAGGGGCTAGTTCGTACGGAAAATCTATTGTTCCTCACAATCTCGTGACAATATTTTGTATTTGTAGTTGTGAGAGCTTCCGCGTCCTTGCAACATCAATTCAATTGTTTGCTCGATTAATATGGAATGTAGTTTCCAATAGAAAAAAGGGTTGCATGATATCTGTAGCATTTAACGTTGCCGGTGTACAAACGGTATTGTTGTAAGGATATTTCTTTAAAACATGTTTGCTTTGGCACTGTATATGGATATGGATACTACGAGTATGGGTATGTGTTTATACAAAAATGGTTACGTTTTTCCCACCTTCATGTATAGTCGAAGAAATGTTGTAAGTACTAATACTTACAACATTTCTTCGACTAATAAAATAGGATTAAAAAGTGTCGAATAAACTAACGCAGCCTTTTTTCTAAACTACTTATATAAAAAATAATTGAACCGGATAATCCTTTTGTACTACGAGAAATAATACCACGAATTTTGTCTCTATTTTCACAATATTCAAATAACTGGAATAAAGGGCGGATTTTCAGAACCTCATTAAGAACATTTTCCACTTAGCTACTCTCAATTATTTGAGACAGATTTAAAACATTATTCTATGAAGAAGTTAAAAACTAGAAGCTCATTGCAAATTACCCCTCTAGCAATCGTTCGAAATAAGCTGCCTACTAGTATAGGTATGTAATACCATTATTATTTTTCTGCGTATTATGCTATTAAAAAAGAAACACACAATTTCTCGTTGGTCTTTGCCAGTTTTTTCTTATTTAATGCATTTTTACAATCAAATGAACAGCTTCGTCAGTGAACTGTTTTGCTAAAACCTATTAAACTTTTTACAGTATCATAGTAGAGAAAATTTAAACAGGGTGTGGCAATTGTAGCATCTTACTTTTAAAATTGTACCGTATTGTTGGTGTAATTGACTTATTATTATTAGGTATAGACTAAACACACACACAGACAGGACACTTTTCTTGACGTCTTTCATCAGGCCGCAATCTTGGAATTCGGTATTAGCGCCCGCCACACAGCGAACAAAAAACCATAGAAGTCTAAGTAGTGCCAAAAAATGGCCCCACAGAAAGGGTGCCATTGCATTGCCATTACGCGGAGTTGGGGGCGGGGTGTCAAAACGATGCCAGACAGCCGTTTAGTTCGAACATGCGCATACCGGGTTTTAGGCACGTGTTTGGGTAGGTAAGGAGCTCACATTCTATGGTTTTTTCGTTCGCTGTCGCCACAGACTACGCAAAGGTACTCCCACTAGAGTACGTTTTCATGCGCAAACTTATGCTAGAACTATTTCTCATATTTATATCTCAATGGTTGGTGTCGTTGTCGTTTTTTAGCCAATGTATGCCACGCCGTCCGCAAACCACAGACGAATGACGCCGGTTGCGTAGGCAATCAATTGCGGCCTGCCCCGCTAATAATTTACTACACCGCATAAATGTGCTCTACAGACATGATATAGGCTTGCATTATTATCAATGTCAAACTCCGGTTTAATAATCTTAATATATTAGTATCAATAGGCTAAATTTCTACGTTTTTTAATATTTAACTATTTTGAATTCTTAACTACCTATATTAGCAACTGGTTGACGTAACTGGTGACCGAAGAGCTGGCGGCTTTCTCGCGCAACGCATCAGCATTGCAATTCAGCGAGGAAATGCCGCCAGCATCCTGGGTACAATGCATCGAGGGGCTTTTTTAGATTTAACTTAGCTTTAATTTAATTTAGTTAATGTCAGTTATGATCTTGTGTATAATTAATTGTCTTTAATAGAATTAATATCATCATATTAGCAACTATTATAAAAGAACATATTAAAATACAAATTAGAGTCAAAGAAGGACCTTGCTGCCGCCAGCCGAAATAACTCTTACTGATTGACACAGTTCCTATTTGTACCAATTTGTATGGAAAATCAAGTAAATTACTGTTTTGGTCGTGAAATACTGCGTACCTAAAGGTGCATAGTTGTTTTACAAATATTTTTTATGAACGTGTAAGGATCGTAATGGTTGTTTTAATTTTACTCTTGGACGATAAAAAATGCATATCTTTTTCTACAATTTCGAGTTCCATGTCTTTTCATGGGGTCTATGCATATTTTTTGCAGTTCCCATGTTCCTAACATTATTGGGTATTCCAGCCTAAATATTATTGGGTATAATATTTTTCGCCTACATTGTTACGCATAATATCGATTGTCCTAATTATTATATTGTGCATGATATTTACTGTGTCGAGCATCGAATTATCGAAGAAAACGTGCGGATAATTTTACACTCCGAATATTAGTATACTAATTGCTAATGATATTTAGACTACAGCAACATATTATAATGAATTGGAAGATAATCATCTACCACCTGCCATCAAGTACTCACGTACGAGTAGATGTACTTTTCAATCTTTCCATACGTACATGCGAGCATTGGCAAGTCCGTCTAATATTTTATTAATACTCTTTAAAACAAGACAGACATAGATCCGACATTATTTGTAAGAATGCGTAGTAAAAAGGGTGAAAAGATTGACGGTACAACAGCACATTGGAGTAATCAGTAGGATTGAAACAAAATACAGTTAAGAGTCCGCAGTAAGCTCCGCCGAATTTCACCTTCCCGTACAAACGAAGTTACGCTCTCATTTTAAAACTAGGTGTTGGATTGTGACGAAATTTTGCATATACAATGACATGAGGTATATCTATATCTGTAATTAGTTTATATGGTTCCAGTTAATAAAACAAACAAAATACAGCAAAAACAAGTTTTCTATGAAAAACTTAAATTAGCTGTATTTTTTTTACTATGGTATCTGAAGCTACATAAACTAATTATAGACATAGATATACTTACCTCATGTCATTGAATATGCAAAGTTTCGTTACAATCCAACACGTAGTTTTAAAATGAGAGCGTAACTACGTTTGTATGGAGAATCGAGCTTACTGCGGACTCTTAAACTAGAAAAAACATCGTGTTTTTACCCCATGATACATGCAAGATATAACAGATCCAATTAAATTTGAACCGTATGGGTAATTTTTACGGTTTAATATGCGTTGCTTGACCGTTACTCTATATGCTACTGTGCGACTAAAAGTGCGTGGCGGCAAATTGCGGATGCGCCCGGGCAGCGACGGCAACATGCATTATGTCACGCACGATGACAGATTCGGTTTCATTTTAATTTGCGAGAAGTCATTTTTAACGACTTCAAAAAAAGGAGGAGGTTCTCAATTCGGTTGTATATATATATATTTTTTTTTCAATGTTTGTTACCTCAGAACTCCGTCATTGATGAGCCGATTCATACATTTTTTTTTTGTTTGTAAGTATATGCTTTTTGAAAATTCAATTGGATGATGGGATCCATGAGGAATTGAGAGAACTCCTCAATTATATTAGGCACGCGTGTAGTGATTTTGGTATTTTCTATTATAACTCGTGTATTTACATCCGGAAATCATAAATTGGTGGAGTGGAATTGATGATGAAGACCACAGATGACTTATGGAATTCCTCAATTATGTACTTAAAAGTACAAAAGTATATCACAGATTCTGATAAGATTCCGTTGAAATAGCAACTAATGAAGTGCCAAGGGTGATCCTTGTGGAATTGACGGAAGTCCTCAAATATTATCGGGTCACATACAGCGATTGGGTTTTTTTCTATAATAATCAACGCATTTGCTCTCGGAAATCAGTTCATGAGGTAAATTGGAAAATAATGTTCTCGTGGCTTGGCGGAGTACTAAATTAAAGTCGGTTAAAACTTTGTTTTTAAAGTAAATTATATTTTTTACGTTGGGGAAATGCGTTTACGCATCCCGTCCTATCCGGGGAAGCAGGACGGGTATGACGGACTAACCGAAACTGGACTACCTGGCGTACAACAATATCACGACCAAGTGAGATGGTAGTATGCAATAAGTGTGACAGAAAGGGATATATCATTCGTTGTCCTTGTCAGAGTTCCAATTTTTCATTTCGCGTTTTAGACGCTGACATGGGACGCGATATATATAATTATTTTTAAAATACGGATTCCTAACACAATCATTCTTATTTATTTATTTATACTTTATTGTACAAAGAAGGCGGACAAGAGGCAAATGGCGGACATAATACTGTATGGAATTCTCTACCAGTCTACCACTGAATTAAAAAGAAACGTTTGTATGGTGCAGGATAAGGTAGTGAGAACAAGAAAATGGTAAAGCACTTAATAATTACAAATGAACATGTAATATTACAAAATTACATAAACACTCTTTAATTTCTATTCCCAGTGCCATCGGCATTACGATTAGAAATTAACTACGCGTTCCAAACACATGTGTTTGGAACGCGTAGACTTGTCAGAGATCTGTAATAAAAAATTATCATTGACTATGCCGTCTGGTAACTTGCAAAGGCACAATACTTCATATTATCTTTACTAATATTATAAACTAGCTGATGCACGCGGCTTCGCCCGTGTGGTTATAGGAATATGTAACATATTGAATTTTCCCGTGGGAATTAGATGTTTTCCAGGTGAAAAAAGTAGTCTATGTCACTCTCCAGCTTCTAAACTATCTCCATACAAAAAATCACATCAGTACGACGCAAGAGGGACAAACACACACACACACACTTTCGCATTTATAATATTAGTAAGGATGGATGGATGGCTGGATGCGGGTGGCGTAGGACCGGTCACTTTGGCACTCTTTGGGGGAGGCCTATGTCCAGCAGTGGACGTCTTTCGGCTGATATGATGATGATGATGATGAATATTATAAAGAGAAAATGTCTGTGGGATTGTAGCTTTGTAAGTAATGTATGTATGTGTAGGTAATGGGAAATCTCCGGAACCACTTATACGATATCCAAAATTCTTTCACTCACGTATAGAATGGACTTTTTGAATTGTTATCTTATATTACCTATATTTTAGTCAGCGGGTTTGCCTACGTTGTTTGCAATACGCGGGTGTAGCCGCGTGTGGCTAGTCTATTATAGACAGACGGACATATACCAAGGTCCATTTCAACAATTGGTTTTGCCAAATTTGTTACGATGATACTAAAAAGCAATTTAAGCATAGGTAATGTTTGTGAAATAAAACAAAGGTAATTCCTGACGAAACGTAAAATAAATCCACTTTTTTAGAAATAATTTTTGCATTTTGTGCATGCAATTGTGCATGCACGCTCTAATTACGTATTTATCTAGCACACAACTTGCTAATTAATAAAAACAAATCACAGTACAGGTGTGCGGTCTGTATAGGGTGTGACTAATTAGTGACTGCATTTGGCCGTGGACGTAACTATCTGAGGAAATGACAAAGCTGTCTCTCAGCACTGCACTCCAGACGTGACGCCCTACAAAACCGAAACATATTAAGGACATATTTAATCAAATTTAAACTTTTGTGAAATGATGAAATACTACTAATAAATATGCTTGCATTGCCGCGAAAACACTCATCTTGAAGAAGAACTCCCGAAGATTTTGAAACATTTCACCGTCATTTTTCAGCTTATATTGCGTTGTAATCGATATGTTTGTGCTCGACTGTACCTAGAAAATATGTACATTGTAAATTCGCGTAGAAACTAAAAGGCCAATTTTGACATGATCATTATTGCGTAGTTACTTGATTTTAAGTATTCTTGTGTTTATATTCTGTAGTATTGATTGGTAAATCGGGAGAACCAAACAGCGGGTCGTTTCTTTCAGAAAATTATGTACTTGAAAAAAAAGAAGGTTTTTGAAATAGGTCACAATATGAAATGCAGCTCTTAACTTAGAAATTTTAATACATTCACATTTATATCACAAAGTCAACATTAAATTACGCTTCAGTGGCACTGAAAACCACTCGATAAGATTTAGTTTTCTGAGGTAAAATAATAATAAAAAGAAGTGTAAATTGTCATTGAATAATTTATATCGTAGCCTAAACTTTCTTCGTAGCCAAGAAAATTGTCATTCGTTTGCCCTTATCGCCTCACTTCGCTTTCTACGGCGATGCCCCGAATACATAATTTATAGCAGGGGTTAATTAGTTATAAAAAGGTTGAATTCTTAAGTCCAGGACTAGTATTTGTATTAATCTCACCCTGCGGTATCCTCATCAGGGTTCTCTCGCGGGTTAAGGAGACCATATACAAAACCTCCGCAGGGCCCCTGTTTTACACTAAGCCTTCATAACTTTCAGAAAATAAAAAAGCAGTAAAATATTTTACGATTCCACTTCAATGTTTAAAGCCTTAACTTGATTAGCTCGCTTCCAAAATTCGAATTTTATTCCGAACGTGCGAAATATTCATTTAAAGAACGAATTTTAATTATTTGAAAGCCGTTTTGTGTTGTAATAAATGTCGGGTCCTGAAAAAGTTAATTGAATCAATGCAATTTTATTAGCTCTACGCTTTTCCTCGTTGGCATGCTGGTCACGTACCGTTTTATGTCTGTTCCGACATTACTCATGTTCCGGCATGTAAATCAAAGAAGCATGCTTCAATATATTAATTGGAGTTTTCATGATATTTGATTAAAATGCATTTTCTATGCTAGAGATATCGAACACCTAAGATATTATAGTGATTTTGCACGATTAAGCCTTCACGGAGATTGCCCACATTTTTCATCAATTACAAATGATAAAAATATTGCTTTTAAATCGTGTGAGGCTGCATCCAATATTACTTGTTCAATATTTTATCTCAATTTCTGCAACGTAACCGGCTACCGATTTTTCTTATTATTAACCATTAGGTCCGACACACGTAACTTTTTGAGGCTAATTATTCACAACGCTTAAGGTAAACGTCCGAGTGCTCGACGCTGTGCTAGTATATGGCAAGGGCACTATGACAAAGTGACATGGCTTTAAATTCGAAGGAAGGAAAATCCTCTTAGTTTGAATTTAACCCATATTGCTTTGACATAGAGTGCCGATGCCATATACTAGTAAAGCGTCGAGCACTCGGACGTTTACCTTATTTGTTGTTTCCTCAGTTTGAACTGAATAAAACAGTTGTCTATGAATGGTCTATAAATGTTGGGCTTTTGTAGGTAGGTACCTTACTGCGACAGATGGGTGAAGTAAGACGAGAATGGTTTATAAGTATTTTGTCACGTCTTACCATTTAATTATATTTTTATTTTAGAAATACCAAAACTTTACACTTAAAATACCTGGTACTTAAAGAGACTCAACAATCCTGCGAGATTCGCATCCCACAGGTTGAAAAATACCGAATTGAACAATTATGTAAATTGAAGCTGTTTTACACCCGTTAGTGACGCAGTTCAGCAGAACTTTTGTATTTAATGGGTTGACAGATACTGATGTATGAAGTGTTAAAAGATTCGTCCGAACACAACGAATATAACTGCGCGCTGTGCCACTGAAGTTTAAAATAGATACATTTCTGACGAAAATCTGCCGACCCATTAATGACCGCATCATTAAAACATCGGACATAAACTAATTAATTAATCACTCATGAATAGTAGCAAATAGTATGAATAATCCAAATTAACTACAAACAGGAAAATTTATATGTAAGCGATATTCTTGTTATGCGAATAGATGTTTAAAACTCAATTCTAGGTTTCGTTAACGCTTGGAGTATTATTCAGAGTTAAATTCATTACCACCGTTATTTAAGCATGTGTATTAATTACTTAACAGTTTTTAATTATCTTCAGTTTATCACAAAATTGGGAGGCACACTAGAAGCTTAAGGCAGATGGCGCTGCAATCGATTGTACCTTGTTTACGTTGTTTGAGTGTTCAAGTGTGTGGTTGCGATATTTTCAGTAATCCTTGCGAATAACAGCTTATAATGTACTCGTTTATGACTGTAAGTGTTCTTCAAGCTGAGCTTCGAAGAAGAAAAGCGTCAGTGGCAGGGAAAAAGGCTGATTTGATACAAAGGTAATCACTTAAAATATTTGAGGTTATATTAGGTTTTTCCAGTGATAATAAAAAAAATTGATGCTCAAGTGTGGTTTTTTCTTTTAGGTTGGAGGCATATGATCGAAAACAAAACTGTGGTGGCACCCCGGATTTCAGAGATATTAACGCTGATTCGCCTGTTCCCAATTTTTACAATTTGGCGCACTACATTGAGGCATTCTTGAGGAAAATGCGAAATTTTAAAACGACTTGTAAAAAATGTATGCGATTTGACAGTTCTTATGTCAATGCTGGGTACAGATCCTTATGCGCCACCTGGCGTGATGAAATGACAGTTTTCCTCCTAATTATGATCGATCGCCCTTGATGTTACAGTTAGAACTGCTTTGGAAGTCCTAGTAACATTATAAACGTGCATGTACGTTCCTCATAATCGCAAAAACTACTTAACGGATTTCTACGAAACTTTCCAGTAATGAAGCTTAGACATCAGACTAGGACATAGGCTATGATTTAAAGATGTACCAAGTAGAAGGAAGCATTCAGTTTGTTATATTTGTCATCGTTATTAACATCGGCGTTGTATATTTATTATTATACAACTTCAGTATTTCTCAATAAAATCACAGTCTTGTCGTAAAATAATAACAGGTTTTTTTTCAAAGTAGGTAAGTATGTAAATTCAGGAAAAAGGAATTTGAAGCAAAATAAAGAATATTTCATGTTTCATTCCAACATGTTTTTTAACATGATTGCTGATTAGCTTTAGATATTTTTTTGTTAACTTTCGATGTGGTAATTATACCTTTGGCTACAACAGCTGCACAGCTTTTTTAACATACGTATACAAGGTGGAACGGAACGATGGACTTTCCCGCAAGAGGGGGATTATTGGGCGCTAGTACGTCACATTTTCCAGATAAACTATTTTTTTTGACGCGATTTTTTTTTACCTTTGTATGGAGCGTTGGCGGACTGGAGCGACGAGCTCCATACAAAAGTAATAAAAAAATCGCGTCAAAAAAAAACGTTTATCTGGAAAATGTGACGTACTAGCGCCCAATAATCCCCCTCTTGCCGGAAAGTCCATCGTTCCGTTACACCCTGTATATCCAGACCGCGGTTTGTACCATATGTACAATTATTTCGTTTATAACTGGATACGAAAGCGCGTTGAGCGTGGAGTTGTCACGTCAACCGTACTTTTGTAAGAAGGTCCTATATGTCATTACACTACTATAAGCCTACGTCATTTTAGCGTGAAACGGCAGAAGCGGGCTCCGTCATAGCATTGACTATATATTAAAATTGGCACTTTGCGCACCGCGCTCGGGCGCGCCGCGCCGACCGTTCGTAATTGAACCGTTTTTAGGGTTCCGTGAACCATTTTTCGTATACCTTTATGCCTTGTGGGAATAACGAGGGACTAAAAGGCTATTTAAAAAAGGAAAGGATTCGTTTAGGTACATTCGCGAATTTCCAGAGGGAGCGGCGTTAAGTGCGATTATTTATTTGTAGATGTTGGCGAAACTTACTTACCTATTTTTGATTGTAGCTCCTGTGAAATTCAAAGCAATTTCACGAGAGTAACATTAAAAAAAGCGCTTTTTTCTAAAAGCGATTTTTTACCGTGATTAAGTGATCGTTCAATCACTTCCCTCTTTTTTAGTTAGACAAACGAGAGAAAAGTGATAAAAAAATCCGTCAAATCGATTAGCGCTTCCATATCTCAGTTGTTAAAGTGATCACCACGGTTCGGTAATCGTTAATGTTCGTCTCCTAGTAGAATCCTGTACGTTTTCCCTGTATCATTATCATCATCATAATATCAGCCGAAAGACGTCCACTGCTGGACATAGGCCTCCCCTCCCTCCTGATAAAGGTTGCTGGAGTCCGCTGGATGCGGGTGGTGCAGGACCGGTCACTTTGGCACTCGTTGGGGGAGGCCTATTTCCCTGTATAGTACTGTGGTAAATTAAGACTAAATATGACAGTTTAGCGGTACATCAATGAAAATTAGTTTAAAATTTTCTTCTGTCTTGACACTAGAAATGAGGATCTGCCGAGTCCTCCCAAAATGTAGGGATCATGTCACATTCACATGTTGCTGTTAAAGATCGGTTGAAGAAAATATTTTTCTTTTCAACTAACAATGGGCTCAAGTAACAATATATAGGTTTCTCAGAATTACTGAGAGCGATCAAGATAACCATCACATCCACTCTTGAGAACACCACTCTCTCTTTTTTCAACAAAAACCTTTCATATCTCTTTCGGTCGGTATTTAGCGCTAGTAATTACATAGAAAATAATACTACTACTAATCGCCTAATTTGTAAAATTTAAATTTTCCCCCTGCCCATACGCTCCGATGGGGGTAGGACCCCTAAATTTTGTTAAGACTCGGCAGATCCTCATTTCTAGTGCCTGGATAAAGTTATAAACAATGTTTAATTGATGTACATATTTTGCCTCCAAAACATGCATTTATTTTATAATAACTTTATTATTGTTAATAAGTACTTGTCTAATGATGTTTGTTGCAGTAACAAGAATTTATTACATATATTCAAGGCATTGATAACCTGCCGTAAACTAGGCATAAACTCACAAATCAAGTAGTAGATATTGCCAGTTACGGAACCGTAATACTTTCTGCCCGATCGCACTTAACTGTTTTTGTCCTGCACGGGCTTTGCGCGCGGTTAGTCGCCTAACATCACAGACCAATATTGTGTTTATTGCTGGACACATCGCTAATTGGAACCGTGTAGCTAACCCAAAATTGTTTGAAATATGCAATATCAAGTATAGCCAAATACGGCCGTACTGTAATCAAAACCGTTACTAAATACAAAGAGTAAAACTAATATTCATATTTTTATCCACATTACTTTTTTAATTAGGTAGAAACTAAAATTCGGTTTTGCTGACATACGTATTGCATGCCATTTCGGAAAAAGTAGGGCTGTTTTGATCCAAAGATCTTATTATCCCCATTGTAATACATTTCTTGACCTTGAACTCACTAGTTCTGAAAGTGACATCAATATAAACTAGGTACGTGAATATATTGTAACTTTGGAAGTCTACCAGTCTAGGCACAGTCCATAAAATCCACAGGGAATCGGACCATTAACCTCTGAGTTCGGGTTAGTCGGGATTACCCAACATAAAACGATAAAGTTGCTTTTAGTGCTCTTCTACAACAAGGTCATACCACGGAAGACTTCAAAGTACGCTTACATCCTTCTAAACTAAGCAGTGCAAAGGTATATAAGTAATTTAGGTCTCTTGGTGAGTAACCGATATGACCCTGTAACAGTTCCTCCGACATTGTTTGTTGTATAAGATTCATAGTTGGCTGGAAATTGAATTAATTATTTACAAAGCCGTCTGGCCGACCGACCCTAAACGGCACTTTAATTTCAATGTCGGGAGTTATAGTAGAACCGGTACGGTACTAGGTTCAGAATTAATGTACTCTTCAGCCTTCACATAGGAAAACTTCTTGATGAAAAGCTTAAGCTGATTACTGTTTTAACCTGGTTCTTACTTATGTGACCTAGCGTACAAGTAGTTACAAATTCAAATCGAGTCCCGATGAAGAAATTAAGGTTTGAAAAACAAAAATCTATCCGGGACTTACGAGTAAGTACCTAAAGTCCATTCATAGCTTTAAATTAAAACTCCGGATACATCTTTTTAATGTACAAATTGGTCGTTAATTACTTGTTACTTATAAAATAAGAAATGAATCTGTGGGTTATCTTATCTACCCACACTTACTTTTACTGCTTACACAAGTACAGTCCGACTGTTGCAGTATGCTGCTTACTTATCTTATTGCTGCATAACACATAGCTATTATTATTTTTATTTGTATAAGATTATGTTCATTGTAATAGTAGTTTTACGCTTGGTTATTGCCACTTTTTTATTTGATGTTTTTTATACGTACAAAGTCAATTACATATCTCAGTGTTGCATGCAAATAAATTCTAATGTTACCCGCTAGTTTTAAGTTCACTTTTGTAATTTTTAGGCATACAGTGCCCAAAAATTATAAAATTGTTTGTTTAGTTTAGTCCTAGTTTTATTTATTTTTGGGGCTCTCACTGAAAACCAGTGTCACGGCCCCGTGACAACATGCTGAGTGAGGCTCCCGTTTAGCACTGTAATATAAGGTTACCTTTTTGATTGCATTTATTTTTTCCGTGTTTTGTGTGCTAAATAAATAAATTCTTATTCTTATTCTTATTAAATTAGGTAAGCTCAGGTAGATCTGGGTAAGGCAACACCCAAGTGATTTGATACTTTATGTCTCTACCTGGACAAAACATATTGCTTGCGTTTACTTCACCTGACCTGACACAGTCTAAGATTTTGTTAGATTGGTAAACAAAAAATAAGTCGAACATTAATTAAGTACTTATTTGTTCTTACAGTCGAAAAAGTTTCGAGTCATCAACTTTTGCAAGATAATCTACGCTTCATTTACGTTACAAAATAAAGTTACAGAAAATACAAACCGAACTATGCAACTAGGAAATCCAATATTTATTTTCTGTCGGAAATATATGTGGCCAATTTGAGGAAAAATTGGCTTACGATGGCAGTGGGTAGTACTAAGATAACTGATACAATAGACATGCCTCGTTTCCTTTGTTTCTACAGCTGCAGACGGGCTGGATTCGAGATACAAAATTAAACGTCAAGTTAATGTTTTTTTTTAATCTGCGGAGACAAGGCCACGACACGACGCGGGACGAAAAAAACTACCCGGCCTCTTTCCAGTACGAGTGAGACAAGAGTCACTGAGTCGCACGATGTGACTTGGCACTTAAAGAACTAAGACATGCTAGCCCCCCAGAATAATAGCAACGAGTAACAAAAACGATATCTTAGGGACGCGTCGTTCTGTCAATGGAATCGCACCCCTCCCTGTATGTACGGTCGCAGAATAAAAGTGCGTCCTTTTTACAAGCTTTTATTTAGTTTTACCTGTCCCGTTGTCTGTCTGTCTGTTTGTCTGTAATCAAATCTTGCACGTTAAATTTGATCCATTTCCCGCTTTCCGATTGAGTTGAAATTTTGCACGAATATGCAAATGGCGTGACAATGCAATATTATGATGACGTGGAGCTGATCTGATGATGGAGCTGGAAGGTGGCCATAGGAACTCCGTAATAAAACCACATAACCCCATCGAGTTTGGGCTCGTTAGAATCGTCTCAATGAGTAGTTGACGGTATACAGAAAAGTACAGTCGGCAATAAAAGCTTATACCAATAATGAAATTTTTGACAGAAACTTATTGAACCTTAACTTGGTTGGCTTGTTTTAGACCATCTCGATAATCATACGTAACGTCCGTTGGAATCTGTTGGTATTACGAAGTTTGACTGTTCTCTATGAGATGACAGCTATAGTCATAGTCAGTTAAGGGTGGTCAATGCTGTTATGTATCAGATATGGGGTAGTGTATACTAACATATTATTTGTATATGAGGGTGGGTTTCAGCTAGGCCTAATGGCAGACTTAATAGTCTGCGAATATATCTACTACACATCACACGCTGTCTTTTATTTATCAAATGCAACCCGCCCTAAAACGAAATTGTAGGTATGCTTACTAAACATTTGAATTACTATACACACCCCTGTGAGATATAAATATTTGCTTGACAGTGAGTTGTTTAAAAAAAACCTGTATGTGTTTTACTGCTGGGCCTGTTCCTCCACACTTGGCCCAGCTCGCATGCTCTAAATTGTCCAGCCCCCCTATTCTGTAACTTGTTTTAAGCTCACCCACAAATATATCTTGACACCGCGATGCGTAGTAACTAAGCGTCGTTAGAGGTCTAGTTTCATGACGGGTGACCGGCGGGGTGAGCCGTATTAGCGCTTAGCGAATAACAACCCCGCTATCTCCACATCTGCTCGGGTGGCCGTCTCAAAATTTTATGTTCGAAATATTTATTACACTACCTGCTCACCAAATGTTTGCTTCATAAATAATGTGCTCGAGTTTGCTACGCGAACAAAAATTTTAACCAACAAACGCTCGTTCGCAACAAGCGAATGTCCCTTCATCAAACACTAGATTGAACTAAAACAATAATTAAGATAACAGTAAGATACTCTTGTCCGAGTTGTTTGGGAGGAAACAAGAACCATTACAGCAGAAAGTAAGTTTTGTATCATATCTCATTTATGAAAATAAGTAACTGCCCGCGTGACTGTGTATTATACAACTCAAGTAATGTAGAGGCCGCGTTAGATAGCCGCGGAATAATAAATAGCCTACTAACTTCTGCCCGCGACTCCGTCCGCGTGCAACTCGTTTATATCGTAGCTGCACAAAACCATACAAATACAACTAACCATAAAAATTGTACCTCCTGAGTCATAAGCATAAAGTAACTTTCCTATATAACTAACTTATTAGGTAGGTATACTGTTCTATACGTACTAGGTATTAGTATATCTACCTTCGTAGACATAGATGAAATTCTAACAGTTAATCATCACTAAGGCTACACAAGACTTCGAACATGAATGAAGACGTATAAAATAAGGTATATTGTGATCCCTGAAGATCGATTTGATATTGCGATCGATTTATTATTGATATTTGATGGTGCGGTGCGATATTACGGCTCGAACCAATAATGTTGGTTTACCGCACTTTGTAAATATGAGCCTTTAATGTTATAGTTACATAAAACACGGACACTTTTTTAAGAAATAAATAAATTTTGATTTTATTTTATAGGCATATTTGTAACATAGCACTGTCAGCAGTACCGTGCTTACGGGAGAAATATTGACTATTATATTTGCGGATCAAAAGTACGACGGACTTTCAAAGGGTTTGTACGGCATATTTAATTTAATATTATAAATTCACCCCACGGGACAGGCAATGCCTAGTGTGGGGGTCAGTATTATTGTAATAGATTAAGTATGTTTTGAGAAATAAACTATTTGTATTTGTATTTGTATTTGTATTTGTAAATGCGAAGATAACTCTGTCTGTCTGTGTTACCTTTTCACGCTTAAACAGTAACAGTTGTGTTACCGATTGGGATGAACTTTGGTAAGGAGATACTATAAATCTCTGGAAAGGGCGTAGAATAGATTCATCCCGAAAATCATCTCCTAAGGGGGTGAAATGGAAGCGAATATTTTATATCGATCAACTAGTTCTACGAAAACGAACGCGGCCAGAGGCTAGTACGGTCTAATTATTTTGGTGGAACATTGGTATTTAAAGTAAAGTAAAGTGAAGTTACTTTTATTACCAGCAAGATTTAGTACAAAAAATGCAGTCGATGACCCCACACTAGTCAAGTCAAACGTAAACCAAACACAGAATTGACCAAATAAAGTGCGTTCCGTAAATCAAAGTAAAAACAAACATAGGATATATGTAACATGTCTTTTGAGAGCAATTTTTAAATATTAGTAAGTTAACTATATAATATATACAATCTTAAGACATTAAGTTTAGCAAAAAATGTGTGTGTGTGTATGTGTGTGTGCGTAACTGCGTATATGCTTAGGTGTGGCTGTGGGTGAGCGTGCGTATGCTTGAGCTAATGTGTGTAAAATGCAAAAATGAAAAATGGTGTACATAAATTAGAGATACACGGGTTGGTACAATTTAGCTTAAAATAGAAAGTATACTTTCCGACTTATAGTAGTCCCATGTAAGCAACAGGTTCCGAATACGCTTATTGAACTCAAAAACAAAGCAGTGCCGAATATCACACGTCCTAATTAACATATTATAAATATGGTGGAAAAGGATTTTTTTTTAATTTATTGCTCACATAAAATAAAACTTAAAAAGATTACAAAAAAAATGCCAAACTGCGGAGCAGCTTGTTGGCGAATGGGTTAAGCACACTCATTCTTTGCTTTATCTACTGTTAGTACATATTACAACTAACCATAAAAAATGTACCTCCTTAATTGTATAACTTTTTAAATAATGGATAATGGATATCGTTAAAAACTAAAAACTAATAATTTAAAACGTTATGCGAAACTGGTCTTGAACGCAGGCTTGAGCACTTTGAAAGTTCTCTTTTTTAGCAATTCAGGGAAAGTTGGAGAGTTTCTAACCTGTCTGTGCATAAACAAAGTAACACGCAAAAAATATAATAATTTACTTCAAACAGTGATGTGCTCTTACTTTGTAATATCTATTATTATTACTGTCTATGGTTCAGTGCTGGTTGCTTATTAGTTATTTCATTATCTATACTAATATTGTAAAAGTCTATGAGATCATAACTTTGTAGGTTCATACGTTTGTATGTAATGGGGAATCTCCGGAACCGCCAATCCGATAGCAAAAATTCTTTCATCTGCGTGTAGAATGGACTTTCTGGGTGGTCATAGGCGCTTAGTTCTTTTCAAAACGCGTGCGTAGTCGCAGCTAGTACAGTCAGCAGCAGAAGAAGCTACGCAAAATAACACGCTGATCTTTTCGTCCAGACGTCGATAGAGTCGTGTGTTTCATTTTGAGCACTTAACCCGCGTGTACGTAACAAAATAGGAAACATCGTTCTTTTTATTTTTTAAATAAAGTTATGAATTGAACAAGGTGTTTGACCTTGAATTCCTAAAGTCTGTTTAACTTCCAAATATCAAATTATATTCAAGTAGTCTAATCCAATTTACTCAAATATAATTTACTCGCAAATCGGTAACAGTGCGTAATCGTGTTATATAACTATTTCGGCTAATAAACAACAATATTGAATAACTGGCACAGTCGACGTCAACCAACTACTATAATAGATATTTACGATAAAAGTGGCCAAAATAGGAAATTCGCAACAGTTGTGATAAATTAAAACAAGACCGAAGGGAGTGTTTTAAATTGACACGAGTTGCGAATTACCTATTCGCACGTGTATCGTACAACGTTTTACTGTACATATGGCTCTTTAAAGTTACGACATATGCACGAAAAGTGCTCTTTTCCGCACTAGTGCGGGAAAGTAGCAGCATATGTACTGTAAATATTATTTAAATACATCAACATCATCACATCATCCGAAAGACGTCCACTGCTGGACATAGGATAGGCCTAATACTTATATTACATACAATTATATAAACAATATTTGTTCTATCATATTTTTATCTCATCAAGAGTTATACTGCAAATAATTGTAAATTGGACCAAGTAATTTTCATGTTTCCGGTATGTACCTGGAATGCTTTATGTACCTACCTACAATAGCGCTAGCAAAACCGCCAAAAACCGGAAGAAAAGCGAACGAAGCCGCGGCATAAGATACCCAGATACTTCCATTCGGAAAGTTCATTCTAATAGTTATATTAAAATTTGATAATTAATTTTAATTAATTTTGATCAGGTGAGTGGTTTAGGAGATTATCCTCTACGTACAGTGCTACAAACATACATTTCACAGACATTACCTCTTTATATCGGAAGGCGACAAGCTCCTGAATCGAATAACATTACTTGTGTCAAGAATTTGTTCCGTGTTCGTTACGTATAACAGTTTTACAAAGCGATACGATGAAGGAGCGCAAAGCAAAAATTTCCGTCGACTGTACACGATCGAGAGGCAATGAAACTATTGCAGGAGTTACGTTATACGACTACTGAAGCTATCGAGGTGCGTGCTTGAGAATACGAAGTTGGTATCAGCTATTTTGTCAAGTGGTGAAAGTACTAATATAATGTCGTCCATATCTACAACCCCTATAATATCGACCTTTGAAAATGAGTATTGAGAACCATTTTATTGCAAACTAAATAACTGACAGATTATTTCATAGTTAATAAGTTTCTGTATTTTTTTTATATTTGGTACCTACTAGATTTTATTGCCAAAACTGTATACATTTCTGTATGTCGCTACTCATTGAGACGTCGGTTAAGTACTGAATTCCCATGGCCACCTTCTGTCTCCATCATCAGATTAGCTTAATGGTACCATAATATACCCAAAATTTCAGCTCAATCGATTGAAGTTATCCCACACTAACAAAACGAACAAGTCAGTTAAATAAAAGCTTGTAAAATATACTTAACGTTTTACGATATGAGAGCTAAATTATAATGCAACTGGAAATCGTTCGACAGTTTCGAATCGATCCGCGGTTCTTAGTCATGAGCGTTCTTGGCGTCTAAACGTCGATAACCATCATTAACCCCCGATGCAAAGAGAGGTGTGTTATTATATAAGTTTACCGTGTCTGTATCTGTATGTCTGTGGTATCGTAGCTCCCAAACGTATAGATTCGACGACGAGACGATTTAGATGCGGTTTTTTTTTATTCGAAAGCTGATGTTATCCCGAGTGTTCGTAGCCGTGTTTGATGATAATCTGTTCAGCCGTTTTAGATATATTGGACTTCAAAATGAAAACGTCGGGGGTTTTTCAACTTTTCTAAGTTGTTTTATTAATTATTATTTATTTCTATTCTATTCTAATTATATCATCATTCTCCTAGCGTTATTCCCGGTTGCGCCCTTAACGAGAACGGGTCCGCTTTTGACACCTAATCACGAGATTTGGCATACGCACTAGTTTCTGACCTTCCAACCCAGAGGGAAAACTAGACCTTAATGGAATTAGACCGGTTTCCTCACGATGTTTTCCTTCACCGAAAAGCTAACGGTAAATATTACGTAAGTACATAAGTTTCGAAAAACTCATTGGTAAGAGCCGGGATTCGAACCCATGACCGCTTGACAGCCGGATGCCTGAACCACTAGCCTACCGTAGCTTTAATTATATATTATATTGCAATGAGTCTGAGACTCACGGGAATGTAATATTTAAAATTGTGAATCTATACGGGAAGGTTATGATTTAGTAATAGTCCAGTCAATGAACTGACAACTTGTATGGAAAAATGACAATTTTGGAAATAATTAGCAGATTTTTTCTATAAAATTAGGAATTTCAGTTATCAAAAAAATGATAACTTAACTAGCTTCTGAAAAGTCAGATAAAATATTGATAGATGTTGTCTTTATTTTGATTAATTTGCATTTGGTCTATAATATTCAAGATAAATAATACAAAAAAAGACAATGCTTCATTTAAATCTATATATATTATAGTTACGTAGAACCGATGGCCGTTGGGGCGGAAAGGTTCTCGAGTGGCACCCACGTACCGGAAGGCGCAGCGTGGGTAGGCCCCCCACAAGGTGGACTGATGACCTGGTAAAGGTCGCGGGAGTCCGCTGGATGCGGGTGGCGCAGGACCGGTCATTGTGGCACTCTTTGGGGGAGGCCTATGTCCGGCAGTTGACGTCTTTCGGCTGATATGATAATATTATAGTTACTGTCGGGTGGAAAAAATGTTGGATTCTAGAATAAAGCGTCTACTGTCTTAAGATTAAATAAATAATCCGTATTTTGCCTGGAGTATATTTTGTAGCGAAATCTGGTTGGTCTGTAAATAAACTCCTTTACTTATACAACATAGATTGAACGAAAGAAAATAAGCACATTTACGAACAAAAAATGTGTTCTACACCTCGACGACGAAATATCCGAGCTCTTATCAATTTTAATATTTATGGAATAATTTATTACTCCTCCATTTACAACAATTTACTATGGAATAATCCTTCCAATCAACGTCGCGTAAATCGAAGGAATAAAACCAGACACTGGATTTAGAGCCCTCGGGAGAATGACGTAAGTAACTTTAGCGCCTAAAGGCCCTATAAAACTAATGAACACTTTTTCTCCCAAGAGCTCAAATACGCGGAGATAACTCTGAAGTTCTCAAGGGCGAGAAGTCAACATACTTCGCACATTTATCACTTTTGCGCTGGACACCTTTTGGGACGACGATTTATGTCAATCCATAAATCATTGAAATTGGAGATAAAAGGTGACGACTAAATAGGATGGAGACCACCGGTCTATATTGTGAGGCGTTTTGGCTTCTGACTTGTAAGAAGAGGATGTTACTAAAATACAGAAAGATCGCTGTTTATCGAACTCAATATTACTTACGAGAAAACATATGGAATATGGTCCGACTTACAAAATGTGATGTATCCCCGGGATATCCCCTGATTCATGTATCTTCCTTATGACCTTGGAAAGAGATGACGTATTTTGTATGTCGACATTTCATCTCAAAAAGCAGTCCATGTTGTGAAATGGAAAGGACATGTGAAAATGTACACATGGCGAAGATAAATAAGTCGTTTTAGTTATAAAACATTTCTACAAATGATAACGCTTGTTTGGTAGGTAACCGTCGTATTCTGACTGTCAGTGCGACTAATAGATTAAAAGCCCTGGGCTGTTATTCGCTACGCGCTAAAGCGGCTCACCCCGCTGATCACCCGTCACGAAAGTATACCTCTACCCACCCTTGGTTACTACGCATCGCGGTGTAAGGGTATATTAAATTTTGTGGGTGAGCGTTGAGGTGAGCTTAAAACAAGTTACAGAATAGGGGGGCAGTTGTACGGAACGCGCTAATGCGCCTGACCACAGAAATATATCAAGATAGAAGGAATAAGTGTATGTACTTCGCGTGGCGAAATGATGACACGGTGGCACCATTGCTCGCCGCGAACTTCAGTCTGCTCCCGACCGCGGTCTGCGTGCGATGTCACATTTTAAAAACAAAATGGTTGTTTGCGCAATAATTAGTTGCTCAAACACTTCCAATAAAGGTTGAGCTGTTAATCGAGGTGTTTCCTTTCATTGGTAAGTAGAATTTGTCCTTAAATATCTGTTATTAATTAAAAAACCATTTATTTCATTATTTTCATCAAAACAGTAGCGGGCGATTGTGTGCCAACGCCAGTTTTCCATTACGGCTTTAATTTGACGAGCCAGACTTGGTGTTCGTTCAAAACCAGCGATGTAAAAATAAGCTATTCAAACTGTCGAGTCATGTTCAAGGTAGATTTCTCATTTTTTCTGTCGAAAGTAAGAATAGTGCTGTACTCTGCGATTTTCTTACTCGATTATTATAATCGTTTTTGAAAACAGAGGAAATGATAATTACGTTCTTATATTATTGTGCAGCTATATAATGTACGTAGTGCAAAGCAAATATTATTAACAAACAGGTTATGGCTACTTCTATATTGCAATTTTATTTCAGTTTTCAGAATGATCCTGAAAAAAAAAACAAATGGATTGAAGCAACTGGTCGTAAAAAATGGTTTCCTACATTTTTGGTTTCCTTCTGGCCATACCTAGGGTATCTGGTCGCATATTTAGAGAACTTATGATATAGCTCGGCCAGTGATTGAAATGTAGCGTCCGTGAGCAGGAACGTAAGCAATCCATTCAGAAATTTGTTCAGGATGCTTAGGCACTGAACGTGAACATACTAAACGTCTCGACAAATTCTTTCCTTCTATAATGTAAAAAAACTAAGCCCTTTTTATTTTTACTATTTTTCATTTCCTCTGTTGAATTTTATTATCATTTCCTCTGTCGGTTCTTATCGATATTTAGAATCAATACAAAATAAACCTAGTTGTTGCAACTACCGCGTGCTAATCGATGTTGACGAATCGATGTCGCGCGGCTTATGTTTCCCGTCACTAAATTACGCTCGTGACGTCAAAGTATCTACGCAAAATGTTACACGCTCGGTTCCCATACTAATCGACGAGCTCTTTCCTTCTATCGTGATATAGTTCTGTGCGCCTGACCGCACCCGACCCATACCTAACAAAACTAGACCTCTACCTACGCTTAGTAACTACTGGTCTAAGAGCTAGCGACCAAATCGGTCATGTGGCTTCAGCTGTATTGAAACTCCGTTAGCTACTTCCCTGAACAACCTTTTCCGATAATCTTCGTGCTGGTAGGCCGCGGGTGGTTGGTGCGGGTGTAGTGTAAAAAAATTTGGGCTCAGCGAGTTTAATTTTTTTTTCAAACAGTTGCTGAACTCCCTGTGCACCCAAAAAAATCCGTATTCGGCCAACTCAAGTAATCTCAAGTATAAGTACATGTGAAACTTGAAGCACGGCGCGCTGGAACTAGCACATATCTTAAGTGTGAATGTGAGCGAGACCAGTGGGTATTGTAATAAGATTGGAATTAAATAATTATGAAATTGCTGGCAGACAAATAGGCCTTGCAATGCGGTGTACATTAACCTTTAAAGCTACAAACAGCTGTTTCAAATTGGTATGAAACAGGACGCCACTTGCAGGTTCTGCCAGAAGACAGAAAACAGCGGCCCACTCATGCACAAAAGAAGTACCTAACTAGGTCGGCACATCGTGCACCCAGAAGAGGTGCAACATATCACCGCCCAAAGAATCTGGAATTTCCTGGAGACAGGCGGGCTTTAACGGGCCTTAACGGTGAACTCTAAAAAGGGCTGCCACATTAATTCACTCGCTGGTCGAAGCGGCATATTAAGGCCCATTATCAACAATAATAGTAATAACCTTTACGTCACACTTGGCCATAATGCGAGTTTTATCGCACCCTGCGCGTACGGTAAAACTCGCATTGTGGTCAGATGAAGACGTAAAATTGTGTACTCACCACGGACGGTAATTCGTAAAGCCCCGGATCGTATATTTACAACACAAACACCTGCGATCTGGGGCATTCACGAATTCACCGCCGTACGTAATGTACTATTAAAGCACTTACACGTACGGATATTTATTACACTGATCCCTTGTATGACCAAGTTTTATTTACGCAGATACAATAAATACACCAGATACCGTAAACCGAAGGCGGCCATTCGTCTTGCAGAGATATAAATCAGGTTTCTCATGAATTTGCTCCTAGGCTAGATCTATTCTCACGTCTGCCTTACAAGGGTTAAACTAAGCTTTACACTAGTAACAGTAAATATGTTTTTCTGAACTACAACATTGGTAATTCATCATCATCATCATCATCATCATAATATCAGCCGAAAGACGTCCACTGCTGGACATAGGCCTCCCCCAAAGAGTGCCAAAGTGACCGGTCCTGCGCCACCCGCATCCAGCGGACTCCAGCAACCTTTACCAGGTCATCAGTCCACCTTGCGGGGGGCCTACCCACGCCGCGCCTTCCGGTACGTGGTCGCCACTCGAGAACCTTTCCGCCCCAACGGCCATCGGTTCTACGTGCTATGTGCCCTGCCCACTGCCACTTAAGTTTAGCGATTCGGAAGACTACATCGGTTACCTTGGTTCTGCTGCGGATAGCCTCATTTCTGATGCATTGGTAATTACTTTGGAATCGTTACTTTATACAAACAGATTATTCTTGGCATTACACTGAAGCATTTTTGTCCATTTACCTCCAAGCTTTGGGTGAGGCCTATATGTTCAGCAGTGGACGTCTGTCGGCTAATATGTTGATAATGATGATATCTTTCCATTCGCAATTCATAAACGGGATTCTTCACAACAGCAAGAAAGAAACGTCTTACTAATATTATAAATGCGAAAGTTTGGATGTTTGGATATGTATGGTTGTATGGATGTTTGGATGTTTAGATGTTTGTGTACTCAATGACGCTAAAACGGCTCAACTGATTTGGAGGAAACTTTGCACGACGATAGTTTATAGCCTGAAATAAAAAATAAAGGATAGTTTTTATCCGGGATCCACGCAGACGAAGTCGCGGGCGGAAGCTAGTGTATTATATATAAACATCATTGATTTTTAAGTTTAGTATTACAGTAATACAGTACACGCCACATAAGTCTCTAATATAACAGACGCAATGTGATGAGTGTGATATTAGCTACTAGTAGCGGGGGCGACATAGGTACCTAAGGCTAACTTCAGAGACGCAAACTTACGTTAAGTACGCGTATAGACGACCACTGCTGGACATAGGCCTCCCCCAAAGAGTGCCAAAGTGACCGGTCCTGCGCCACCCGCATCCAGGGGACTCCAGCAACCTTTACCAGGTCAACAGTCAGGTCACGTGGTCACCACTCGAGAACCTTCAATATTGTATTATACATAGTTGAAATAAAAGGGATGTACTTGAAGGCTTCAGGTGTCGGATAGATTACGAAAATTCTTCACATAATTCTTCACATCCTTGCGTCACCGTTCACGACCGAATTTCGCATTTGATAGCATCCGGAAGATTCCACTAGAATGTAATATAACTTTGGGTCACGGCTTCAACACTTTGATCTTTAAGACAAGTTCAGTAAGGTCGTGTTGTTAGTTGCACGAAATACAGCCTGTAAAAGCTTGAAATACCTGCTGACTCATACGCCGGCCGTCTATCACACTCGTTTTAACCCGTAAGAAGGAAATTGTATGGAAAATCTAGCCAATCATCACTTGATTTAGCTCAGGGATGTGAGCGATGCTTAAATGGGATCACCTGTAATGGACTTCGGGAAGGTTTGGCACGTGATTGACCCGGATTAGCAAAAATTCAGACTCGAATTGAATAGGTCTTGCCAATAACGATATGTCAGTCTGGAAGCTGAACTGGATTACCTTGTTTCAGAACGGACAGTTTCAACTATGGTAATACTTCACATATAGTATATTATCATTTATCACCCTAGACTATAGACCCTGTGAGACCAAGTTCGGCTCTATGAACACACGGAATCTTCCTAGATAGGTATACTTAGCTCGCTGATTGCCATCGGAATCGTTAGAGCCGTTTCCGAGAATCCATTTACAAACAAACAAATAAATAACATTTGGATGAAATTATACATCACAGTTTATAACCAGGATATACAGAAATGTTATTACGTGATATGACCCTAACTAGATGAAATTTCAGGTGGAATTCGGTATGAAAGTTCATGCGGACAAAGTCGCGGGCAAAAACTTGTAATAAAAAAGAAGTAGTGAGACTTCACTATTCTTTCGAATGAATTTTTAACGATTTAATCCCCTTGAGTGCTTCTTTATTTCTACTATTCATTTAGTTACTAGCTTCCGCCCGCGACTTCGTCTGCGTGGTCCCGGGATAAAAAACTATCCTATATTTAAATCCAGGCTATAAACTATCTTCGTGCAAAATTTTATCCAAATCGGTTAAGCCGTTTAGGCGTGATTGAGTAACAAACATCCAAACATCTAAACATCCAAACATCCAAACTCTCGCATTTATAATATTAGTAGGATTTCTGTCAACAATCTTATTTCTATATCTCTATATATCTGTCTTAATCTATTCTGGCACGTATTCACTTTTCAACGTCAGCCAACAACGGACGTTCTGACCTTATTTAACTCTTACTTAACTATTGTTTAACGAGCCCTTATAACCAACATTCTAATTAATAAAGCGCGTTGTGCTATTTTCAACCTTCCCCCTAATATGTAAAGTTGAAATTTCAATGGGTGGATAGTGCTTTTATGTCTGTGCACACGATGCGCGCACTGATATAAGTCAATTTTGCGTCTGGGCAAAATTAATTGAGCCTAGCAGTTCATTATGGATGATGACTAAGTATGAAAATTGTTGCAGTGAATGGTCAGATATAACGCAATCTGTACTGTCCGCTAGAATAGAAGCGCTTTTAAAGTTCAAAATGAAGCGAATGTTTCAAAATACAAACTACTCACGCAAACCATTAGTCTTTTTTAGGGTTTCGTACCCAAAGGGTAAAAACGGGACCCTTTTACTAAGGCTTCGCTGTCTGTATGGCTGTCTGTCAGTCTGTCACCAGGCTGTATCTCATGAACCGTGATAGTTAGACAGTTGAAATTTTCACAGATGATGTATTTCTGTTGCCGCTATAACAACAAATACTAAAAAACTACCAAGTGCGAGTAGGCGTGGGGCTCCCATACAACAGACATGATTTTTTTGCCGTTTTTATAGATAATGGTACGGAGCCCTTCGTGCGCGAGTCTGACTCGCACTTGGCCGGTTTTTTTTACTGACACTCCGTAATAACAGAACAATATTTTTACTATCATCATCATAACAAACACCGTCTAAACTTTTGCGCTGATTCTACTCTCTAATGTTTAAATTGGAATATAAGGAATATACCTATTACGATTTAGAAAACCTGATGGGTAACTGCGTAACTTTTCGAACGAAGGTAAGGGCAAGTCAACTGTCATTTTCCCAAGCAAAAACTGAATTTTAGATCCACCCAACTAACCGACGAAACTTTACGCAATCGACTTTATCACCCTTAGCGACGAAGCAGTCCAGTGGCTGATTGGCCGCAATATTATTAATTTAAAAATTATATTGTATCTGTAACTGTTTCAACCTGTATGCCATATAACAAGGATAAATCTATTTTGGAATAAGTACGCCACAACTGTATCCTTATGTCATGACTACGAGGTAAACTCATCAATGCTAAAATTACATCTGCTCTACTTACAACTCATAAACGGTTTACTAACTTTAGTCTACGTCCAAAATATTTCAAAATAATAGGTTCTTAAATATAAAGGCAGGGGAAATATGTATTCAATTCCGTGGACAAACTGTTTCACTTCAATTTTATTTATTTTATTTTAATGTCTGCCTTATTAATACCTCAAAGCTACTAAATACTCATAGAAAGATGAATATGCATAGAAAATATGTTTGAATACGAAATTAAATACCTTGGATAAGAGACGTGAAGAAATTTCATGCATAGCATTATATAAATCCAGACTAGAAACTGGTGCGCTAAAGTAAAGTAGAGTACTAAACACTGTTTCTAAATATTGCACTCGTTTAAATGTTTTGAACGATCAGTTTCCTACGGCTTTGTCTGTGTGCGCGATTGCCATTTGATTTTATTTAGAACATGCTGTTTGCGCGACTCCGCCCGCTTATTACACGGAACGCAATTAAAACACTGGAATAAAATATAGCCCATGTGCATCTCGGAGGTCCATTATATATGCTGGTTAAAGATTTTTAATTGGATGATTATTTCCGGAGATTATCCTCTACATCCAAACTAACGTAGTTACAGCCTCACACAAGTCACACACAGAGCTATACATTCTAAAACTTTACGGCCGTGTTCTTAAACGATCAACAAACCTATTTAAAGGCCCCTAGCACACGGCGTATTTTCAACGCGCAGACGACGCGCGTTCCCCTGCTACCATCCGCTTGGTAGTAGGGGAACGCGCGTCGTCTACGCGTTTAAAATACGCCGTGTCGTGTGCCTTAGTTAACATGTCGTAGACCACGGACTGGATGGCAGCGGGCAGCGGGGCGACGAGCGGCACATTCGTTCGAGCGAATTCGGTGTATACCGGGCCGGACCGGGCGGTTCGGGTACCCACCGCCCCGCTCGCTGACCGCTGGCGTCCAGACCGCGTCAAACTTTCTTTTGTCCATAACTGTCACTTTGACATGTGTGTTCGTAATAAAGGGACCAAACACATTGTATTTATCAGGGGCCGTAGGTTACAATCGACAAGCGCTAACGCCAATAGAAAATAATAAAATGTAGGGGAATGACAGATGCCGACGAAACGCTTTTCGTTAACATCTGTCATTCCCATACATTTTATTAGTTTTCTATATTGGCGTTAGCGCTTGTCGATTGTAAGTATTGTAACCTTGTCTAGGCCCCCTGAGGCATTGTAAGTTTTATACATATGGGGTTACTCTTTATTATCTTTATATTATTAGTTGGTAATAAATTAGGTACCGACGTACTCGTATAGTCATAAAGAGGGTACCTACTTACTGTATATTCACTCTCATTTATATAAAGAGTAACGCTTGGGCTTACAAAAGTTATTTAAATCAGTTCACGTGTTTCCTAAAGTCTGAATTTCAAAGACAGAGATATAGTGAAGATATCCCTATGATATGCCAGGACCTCACATTTTGAACCTCAGGTCGGCCCCCTGGAATATTCACGAGTAAAGGACCGTAGATCTACTCAATTCCATCTACGACAATAGCACAGCAGACATAAAATTACAATCTCCTGGTCAGCCGTTCAAAATCGAAAGAGGCGTAAAACAGGGAGACCCGCTATCTCCTAAACTTTTCACAAGCACCCTCGAACAAATATTTCTAAGCTTGGCGGTCCGCTGGGAAAACAAAGGCATTTTCATCGGCGAGAAAAGATTAACAAATCTTCGTTTTGCCGATGACATTGTACTGTTCTCATCAACAGCCCAGGAGCTCCAAGCAATGCTACAAGACCTAAGCTCGGCAAGCCTTCAATCTGGTCTCTCAATGAATAGATCCAAGACCCAGATAATGACCAATGGCACGAAGCGTAGGGTTGAGGTAGACGGGCAGCCAATACAATACGTCGATGAGTACACATATTTAGGCCAACTAGCTTCCTTCAACCAAAGGCAAGATAAAGAAATTGAAAGACGAATCTAGAATGCCTGGAGAAGCTATTGGTCTATAAAATAGCTTCTGAAAGGAGATCTTCCTTTGACCCTGAAGCGAAGACTCGTCGATATGTGTATTCTGCCCGTCCTAACCTACGGTGCCCAAACATGGTCACTCACCGAGGCACAAAAGACCAGATTGAAGGTTTGCCAACGGGCTATGGAGCGTAGCATACTGGGAGTGAAACGGATCGACCGTGTCCGAAACTCTACGCTGCGCTCAAAAACCCGCATTGCCGACGTTGGGGTCAAGACCGCCAAGCTGAAATGGGAATGGGCTGGCCACGTCTGCCGCATGCATCCACAGAGGTGGGCGAAAACAGCCATGGACTGGGTGCCACACGATGGGCGGCGGCGACGTGGCAGGCCGAGACGGAGATGGCGGGACGACCTGGACGCATTTTGTAGCGATTGGCCACAGATTGCTCAAATCCGGGACGAGTGGAAGTCGAGAGGGGAGGCCTTTGCCCAGCAGTGGGACACTGTATAGGCTTTATAAAAAAAAAGGACCGTACGCCACTTCACCAGCAGGAAACGGAAGATATTCTCGTATACCTGAGTAAGTATATCATTTTAAAGTAATACAATACAAATAAACATACACACTTGCATTTTTAATTATTAGTAAGCATTACTAAATAGGAAGCAATGTCCCGCTCATTATTTCCGCTAGCTCTTAATATTTGAATTGAATTAAATTTCAATTTCGCTACCACGCTTGTCGACCTCGGTGCTTTGCGCGCGTGCCTCGCTGAACTGAATCTCGACTACGATTGAGGATAATTAGGTGATAACTAACTGTACCTGCGACTTCGTTTGCATAATATAATGTGTTGGGAATTAACGCATTTCTTCTCTAGGACATAGGACATAATTCTAATTTAACTTATCAAGTAAAACGTTGAGCAAACCTATTTGAACTGAAATGCCGTTAAAATTAGTATCTCTTTATCTGTCACTCTGATATTTAAATCCGTAAGAAAGGAAAAAACCTTTTATGTATCAGAGGTATTTTATGTTTTATGAAGAAGAGACTTAGGCTGCAGCGTTAAATGTTTATATTGAGCTTCACCTCTACCTATTTTTAACAATGTTTTATATTAAATAAATAAAACATGTGATGACTGAAATAGTCTTGAGTCACTCTTGACTCTCAGGTAAAGATGTGTTTAGGAATTCATAATAGATAATCCTTTCGAGTACCTATTGAACGTTAAGTGTTTACGCAGAACAAAAGATCTCTTTTTAATTAGATAACACACGACTAATTTATATTTTCCAAACTATACCTAACCACTAGTTAAGTTCTACAATCATAGAGCGAGTCCGAATCGCTTTCGAATAAAGGTAATTATTAAAAATATTAAAGTACTAGCTTCCGCCCGCGACTTCGTCTGCGTGGACCCGGGATAAAAACTATCCTATATTTGAATCCAGGTTATGAACTATATTCGTGCAAAATTTTATCTAAATCGGTTGAGCCGTTTAAGCGTGATTGAGTAACAAACATCTAAACATCCAAACTTTCGAATTTATAATATTAGCAAGATATGTTTTTTTTTCTTCATATCGCTGTGTTTCAGATTGCACTGGCTCATTCTGCCAAATCTTGTCCCCCGATGGTGGGACGGGGATGGGGAGAAGAACTTAATTACATTTTTAGCTCAATTGTTAGTCATAATAACTTTGTTTTCTTTTTCATTTATTGGAGCGTACAGTGTATACGTGGCATATTATGATAAAAGTATTTTCCTGTATATTGGTAAATTTTTGTGGCAGAATGTCAACTTAAAGGTGCAAAGTGCGAAGTTATAATACCGGCTTAATACTAACGCGATTGATAATTAATGTTTATAAAAGGCCGGGTTGGTTTTTAGGTTCTATACTGGTTGAATACATACCGTTTATTGCTTATAAATATAAATACTGAAGAACCAGTATCGTGACAATTACTCAGCGTGTAATCTTGCAGAAACTCAAATAGACTTTTTGTCTGAACGCGTGAACAGCGCGATGCCATGCCATTAAAAAAAAACAGAAAGAGACGTTATTTTGTTAAAATTTGTTGATTTACATGACATTTATTGAAATCACACCTTAATACGAATTTACCGCATATAAGTTTCTATATTAGAATAGATATTTTTTTATGCTTTATCGTTTAGTATGCGTTTTGTGAAGGTCTGTCACACACACCGGATCGAAATTATTATTAATAATAATAATAAATACTCTTTATTGCACAACGACAGGAGAGAAACATCTTACAAAAAAAATTGCTTAATAAATAATGGTAACTGTTGGTAACTGTTGGTGGTCTTATCGCTTTAAAGTGATCTCTTCCAGACAATCTTTGTATAGCAGGAAACATTTAAATTAGAATTTTAAACAGGTAGTGCAGGAACTCATCAAGAAAAGCATACTAACACATCAATCTTTCAAATATTACTAAACAGGACACTTTAAAATATTACTAAACAGGACACATTTCAGGAGGATCACATGTTGGATGATAGCTATGGCAAGTCCGTCATTTAGTCGACACTGACAGTTGACAGATATAGCAGCTAGGATTTCAAGAAGAAATGAAAAATTTAATGGGGTCAAATGTTTCGGAAAATAAATTAACCGTCCCAGTCGGATAAAAACTATTCTAAGCGGAAGCTAGAATAATAAGGTGCTAATAAAAAATGAGTCATATTTTTCCGATCATTGGAAGCTGAGATCATTCGTCGCAGAACAATGCTTAGTTTGATACTGGCTGCTTATTTTTTAAATTCAGATATTTATTATAAGTGTATACTAAGTGAAGATGAACACTTGATGAGCTTGATCGCTTTGATGAGTGTGTAAAATGTCGTCTTAAATGTTCAACATCCTACAATATCCTTAAGTTCACAACGATTATACTTATGTAGATATAAATTCAGCCCATCAGAAGCCATTGTAGGTACCCTAGCGGTAAGACACGCGACTCTGGTCCTTATTTTATTACAGTAGCTTTTCGGTGATAGATAGATATTGTAAGGAAACCTTGTAGGTCTACAAGGTCGATAATCCCAACAAGGTCTACTTTTCCTTCTGATTTTGAAGATCGCATCGCAGTCGTATCGTAAACCTAGTGCCCTCAAGATAGAAGATTCCAATTCCAATGACAGTTTTATAAGAAGTCGGCCACGTTAAATAATCTCAGCTATGCAAACGGAAGACACGCTAGGAGGATGATGAGGCAAATTCAGCCCATCAAAAATATATGTACAATAGGGATGTGGTAGGTACTAGGGATGTTGCAGACATTCGCATCCGCATCCGCAACCGCGGAAGTTTCCGCACAAACTTCAACATCTGCATCCGCGGATGCGGATGTAGTGTTATTCACGACAAGAAAAAAGCGCAAGTTTTAGATAATATCGCTAATAGTAAAAAAACTTCTTGTCGTTTCTGTGACCAAGAGCAGACGCGTTTTGATTTGTTCGCAGCGATTGTAATTTAGTATCAACGTGTTTGATGATTGCGTGATATCATTAAATTGACGTTGTTTATTTACGTTTTTGAGTGTTCGCCCACAAAATCCGCATCCGCATCCGCGGATGTCAAAAAAATCGCATCTGCGCGGCATCCCTGGTGTACAGCCGTGAAACAAATACAAAGCTAAGTACAACAATGACCATATAATCACAAATATGATTACCCTAAAACTTGTTGAATATCAGCGATTCTCCTTGTCCCCAGGGAAATCATTCAAAATGGAGTTTCCACGTTCAGAAACATACAAAATTGACATGTTGCTGAGAACTAAACGTGTTATTGCAAAAGTTTACGTTACGGTGGGTGATTTACAAATAATTCCAGAGATGTGTTAGAGCTCTGGAGAATAATAACGTTATGAGATGAGAGAGCTGGTTTGTTTACTATTTCACTAAATTGTGGTATAAATAACAGTATCATATGAACACTGCCTTTTTTTAATACCATGTCGGTAGCAAACAAACTAACGGCCCAGCCGCCTGCCCTATGTGCATCCCTAAAGTCAATTAACTAACAAACAAACGACATATACCCTACCACCTTACACGAGTGTAAAATCAGCGAACGAATGACCAAAATCAAAAAAACTATACTGACATAGAGAAAATAATGAGAATGTTACTTAGTAATATTATATGATTAACACACACACATACACCCACACAACACATACACACATATGATTTCTATTTTGCCTTTAATTTAAAATGTATAGCTTTCGTTAGCGTTACAAAATTAATATTATAATGGTTTTACATAAACCGTGACGGACGTTGTTTCCAAAACAACAACATACTTAACATTTTATCTCCCATCTTACAACGTAAAACACAACGAGAAAGTTTATCTCCACTTTTACTGCCAACATTAACCCTTAGTGCATACAAATACACAAATAAATCATTTGATATTAAAGCCGACCATAAATCAAAGTCAATATTGGCATGGTCCCGACTTAGTAAAAAAAAAAATGCAAAAGATATGTTAGTACGCGCGGTAGGTAGGATGTAGGCACATTTATCTTCGTCTCCCTATAGACAGGTCTGTGCATCTTAAAATGATACAAAAGGACATTATTAAATCGTCTGTTATCCTACTAATATTATAAATGCGACAGTTTCGATGTTTAGATGTTTGTCATTATACTCAATCATACTTACACGGCTCAACCGCTGTGGATAAAATATTGCACGCAAATAGTTTATACCCTGAATTAAAATACAGGATAGTTTTTATCCCGATTCCATGCAGACGAAGTCGCGGGCGGAAGCTAGTAATTTATAATCTTTTGAGTGATAGGACTCAACACGACACGCATAGATAGGTTAGTTATGTACGTATCTATATTTGCATATATACATAAAAACACTGGTCTAAAAGTTGTTAGCTGTTCTGATCACAGAAAAATTCAGAAGTGTTTTGTCCGAAACCATCATTATTTCGAGATTTCAAAATTCTGCACGTCATTTTTCGCTTAACATTAATTGGACGAAGATGATTTAATAGAATATATAAATAGGTTAGGTTAGGTTAGTATTATATCCTGAAAAATCTAAACTTCCTTCAGCGGTAAACAAATCTGAGAAATGGCTCTTTGGAATTATGCAGCCCTATTTTATAACTACTGTAATTAGGGTAATTTAAATACTTATTTGCCTTTATTTGTTTCAGGTACTCATACTTTATTAGGTCGTCATCTAGACTACGCATGGTACTGTATAAGCCAAGTTCGGAACTGACGCGGCTGGAAATGGTAAAAAAAGTTTGTAGAGAAAGACGCACACGGAAAATGGGGGAAATTTGATGACCATGAACAGATGGGTAATCAGTGATCACGTAACTTTTCGAACGCACATAGGACAACTAAACTGTCATTATCCCATCCAAATGTGACATTCAGCCTCTACCTGACGCACGTACAATGTGCTCCCTGATCAACCTGCTGGTTTGCATTGGGTCGACGGACGATTTCAATAATAATCTAAAGCGCTTTAAGTAAAGCATGGCGCTGTCGACCGTCGAATTTACCAATTCGACCAGTATACAAAGCCCCAATTTACCCAAAAAGTAACCAATGGCACTAAACCCTCAGCGAGCGCTCGCACTTTGGTTTTAATCATTTCCCACAAACCATGACTAGCCACGCCATAAAGCTAATATCTTGTCAAGTGTGGCTCTTCACACCGTTTTAAAAAGACTCGAGTTGTTACGAGCCTTATACTGACATAAGTCGTTTTAGTTGTAAGGAAAGGTCGTTGACCGGTCTCGAGTCAGATGTCAGCGCGTCCCGAGCTGAAGCACTGCACCCTTTCGACACTGCGCCATTGGCTAGTGAAGCGAGTGTCAGTTTATCGATAGGCTAATGCTGCACTTTCTGTGCCTATTTATTTTTGGCAACTTTCTGATTAAGGGTGAGTTGCATGAAACCGTCTATAATCGTAAGAGGTGTTCGTTAGTCTGTTCTAATAGAATGACAGCTGCCGGCGATATATTTAACATTGATCGGTCTGTAATCGTAAGTTGGTGCCACTCGCCCTTAGTGAGATCAGTATGCGCTATTTTAGTTTGAAGTTCGACGTGAGCTTACTTACATACATATTGGTATGCTGTCAATATTACATTTGAGCAGTAGTATTATATTGCATGGTTGCGACGCAGTAAGTATGCTTGAGATTATTTGAGTTGGCCCAATCGCATCAAGGTAGTCCTTTTAAAGCAACCCTACCGACCCCTTGGTCGTAGGTAAAACATTCCAAAATCCCAATGACATTTTATAAAAAGTCGGCCACATTTAATGATATCAGCCGTGCTGTTCTAAACCTGCTGCTGGTATATGCAATTCGTACCGCCCCACTTCCGCGCCTTTACAGGATAAATTCCTACTCTTAAGAATATAGGTATTGGCTTTCAAAAAAGACATATTTCGAGATTATCGTGTTTTTATAGAAAAAAACTTCTTGTTTTATTATATTATAAATAATGACTTTAATTGATAAAACGTAAGTATACATTAAATTACTGTTAAGTTAAGTAGCCCAGCGGACGTAGCATGGTTGCCATTCTATCACTTATAGTTGTCGATAAGACATCCGTCACTCACACTCACGTATTTGTCGGAACGTGACGGATGGCATCCATGCTACGCCCGCTGTAAAATATTTTTTTTCCATTTACCTACTGAATACACCTACATAGTAACAATAAGTTGACATTGCGTTCGCTTTTTGAAACTGCCATGCCTTTTCATATGAAGCTAACAGAGCTTCATATGAAAAGGCTCCATTTTCAATTTTGTCAACACTTATTAGAGGTCATCGCAATATTTTCTCTAAAACATAATTTTACATTTCCCCAACATTAAGTACTCGGAAACCTCTCTGTTACGCTTGAATGCTGCTATAAAACGAAAGTAGGTGAACCACGATGCTTTGCAAACCGCCGGGCGCAACCCATTAAGCCAGGATTATCGTAGCTTAATGCTCATTATCGATGTCGATAAAATCAAAGTCTACCCTAAAAGGCCCGCCTTGTTTCATCTCGCGCTATAAATGACCAGATTGTAGCTGAATGGCTACTTTGTACTGATGATATTGCCTACTTTATGGATTATACAGACGCAGCAAAACCACTCTTGACACAATATAAGTATCATAGATATGCGTTGGTAATTCTGCTTTGCCGTTAATTATCCGAGTTCTCGTTTGTTTCTTGAGTGGCGACCACGTACCGGAAGGCGCGGCGTGGGTAGGGCCCACCACAAGGTGCACTGATGACCTGGTAAAGGTTGCGGGAGTCCGCTGGATGCGGGTGGCGCAGGACCGGTCACTTTGGCACTCTTTGGGGGAGGCCTATGTCCAGCAGTGGATGTCTTTCGGCTGATATGATGATGACGATGATTAATTATCTCTCGGGGTTAGGTGGGAAGATCTGATGACTTTCGTAAAACTAGTGCTTACGCCAAATTTTGGGAAAGGTGTCAAAGCGAACCCCGGGCCCCTTAATAGCACAGCCGGGAACGGTAGGACATGTCATAACTATTCAATATCTGCCATTGGCATGTGAATTGAGGTGACATGTTTGTCATATAGTACTTACGTTAAAGTGTGCATGAGAATTGACTGCCATCCGACTTATCGGAACCTGTCGCAGTCGAAAAATAAGTGTTTTCTTAGAATGTGTCTGAGGTAATTCTTTTCTTCTTTATTCGGTTCGTTCTTTCGTGATTGGATTGTTACTGTTTATCAGTGCATTTGGGTGAATCAACTATTTTTTGTCGCTCGTTCCCATGGTTACGTTTCCTGCACGTCTAGCATGCGACGGCCGCGACATACTCTCGATTTTTATCGCACTATATCTCTTGTTCTAAGTGTTCTAATAAGAAAGAGACGGATAGTGCGAGAAAAATCGAGAGAGATCGCGCGCCGTCGCATGCTAGCCGTGCTGGGCCACTCTAAAACTATGATTTTACAGTATTTAAATCCACTACATGTTGTAGGGTTCCATAGTCTCGCCATGTCTGTCTGTCCGTCTGTCCGTCTGCGGCTTAGATCTGTAATCTTTTCTAATAGAAAACTGTAATTGCATGGGCATATATTTGAATCAACCATGCCGGCAAAACAGTAGAATAAAATATTTTAAAAAATCCCCTACACCTAAAGTGGGGATGAATTATTTTTTCTCGCTAAACCGATAATGTGGGGTTTTGTTGGATAGCTTGTTCAAAAATATTATGGGTGTTTTTAAACCATTTTTCAACTAAGTGATTCATTATGAAGCCGCCCGCCCGCCGCCCTCCCACCCCTTTGCATGGTTAAGTCGTGGCAGTAAAAAATATTGAACTTAAAAGAAAAACTATCACGGCTAAGAAGGCATAACTAGTTACCGAGTAATAGTCGAACAGTTTAAAATGTACTTGGCTAACTTTCGTACAAATTCGGCCGACGCAACCGTTTAGTCGGCGCGCGCGTGTTGATAGACAGGCAACTACAGAACCCTACACTGCGCGTGGCCCGACACGCACTTGGCCGATTTTCGTCATATTGGTAAACCCATTCCATGGTAGGACATCTCCTAGGCATGCTAAGAGTCCGATATATAGTATTTTTTCTTAGAAACTCTGTTACTGTTGTCTCATGGCTAACCGGAAAAGAATAACAACAAGAAAAAGTTGATTGACCTATTTGCGTGATAACTGTTTATTTAAAATGTGTGTATCAAACATAGGTACACGTACAAAATTAAAACGATAAGGAGTTAATATCCTGTTCATGATAATTGTACATTGTGTCATAGTAGGTACACGGAAGGATATTAAACATTCCACTCGTTAAGTGGACGTACGAGTATCTCGTTTTTGCACCGATTTACAGGCCGTTTCATTCCAGTTATGGGGCAGCTAACTACGCCGTAATCCATCACATTGTATCGTGACATAAACTGATGGTAATATCAAATCAGGTCAGGTTGCTCTCAAAAACGTGAGCTAATAAAGTCGATAATTTTAGGTGTAATGGATGGCAAGCGTGCTAAGGCAGAGCATCTAAGAGATGGTATTCCTAGCTACGTCCAGTTTATATCGAACATAAAGCGTTTGTGAAACGCGACAAAGTTTTTACGTCCGACGTATAATAAACGAAATCGTGCTAGCTCGGTTGATGTTGCGAAGAGAGGGGTCGGCGCCAGTATGCGGCGCGCAACGCGGAACACTCGCGCACTCAATGGAAACTGACCTTTTGTGGTTGTGACCAGCCAGTCATCGGAATTCTCGTAGCATTTTTGAGCTGTCATAGGGACTTCTCGTTTATCGACTTCCGATATACAAATTTTATCGATACATTATAGAGCACAACACAACATATCAATGAAGATTAAAAGTAGAGGTAAACAACGGGCGGTCTTATCGCTAAAGAGCGATATCATTTAGATAACTTTTAAGTGGCTGAAATTGTTAAAAAGAGATTTGCAATGAAAGCAATGAAAAATTAATAGTTAACAATTTTAATAAAACTACTAATCAAAGGTCATCAAATTAATGGCCAGTACCTACGAGTACATAACTTGATAGCAATTCTCGTTGCAATTTCTTTCGAAAGATTTTTAATAGCCATAAGAAATCCACAAATTATTTATAAGCAATAATATATATATTTTTTTAAGTTTCTATTTATAATTTCCTAAAAGTTGGTATCCAAAGGTTATTAAGGTTATTCCGATGACTGGTTGTGACCCTTAGAAATGGACTGAGGAAGGTGATGACGTGATAGTCTCATAACTCCATCCCCGAGGATAGCCCCCCGGCCCCGAGGTGAGATTTAAGTGTGCACTGATGACCTGGTAAAGCTCGCGGGAGTCCGCTGCATGCGGGTGGCGCAGGACCGGTCGTTGTGGCACTCTTTGGGGCTAGGTCCAGCATTGTACAACCTACTTATAAGATAAGATAAGACCGTGTCACACACACAATATTTCAAAATATCAACCGCTTAACAAACTCTCAAACTTCATCTCAAAACTCATCTCAATAAAAGAATAAGCCCGCAACAAACTCGTCAGATCCAATATTAGCATAACCTCATCTGAATAACATTAACGCCTAACGGCAACTCGAGGCTGAGGTCAATTTGCTGCTAGAAAACTGCATCCGCAATAAATAAGATGCAGCTATAAAATTTACCATTATTTGTGACCAATATTTTGAAAAAAAAAACAAAATAATAGCTACTGAAACGTTTAATACTTTAGTTTATGCTAATTTCAAACAATAATTACGATTTGAAGTAACGTGAACGGAACGATCTAACAATCAACTGACGTCTTCTGGTGACGTCACTCCTGTCAAAAGTTAGGCAATTCTATGACAGCTAGGGACGAACCACGGCCAAACAATTATGGCGAGTGACACACATGAGTGACGTCACAGGAACTGTAGATCGGTTTAGGCGCGAAAGTTTAGATTTTTTTACTATAAATCATAGTAAGTATTTAATTTTTTTAATAATTTCGTGGTCTATTCTACATGCGATTCTTTCAAATGAAAGCAAAATTGAAAATATTGCATCTTCCCTATTGCATATTGCAGAAGAAACTTGTTAGCTGAGTGGCTAGTGGGAATCTAGGCATTCTATCAACCGTCGTCTCTCAGGAAATGGAAAATGTCCGTGTACTCCCAGTGGAGGGTTAGCTAGTAACGGAATTTGAATAGGAAGGTCACTTCGAAGCCTAATGCAGTAATAGTGGAAGAGTCGATTGAAATTGTTGATTGGGTCAATGAAGCCAAATATGAGTATACGGTGGTGACAAATGAATGACATTTTCCCACTGTATTCCAATATCATTTCAATGCTATATTATATAAGTATAGGTAGTCAGCCAAGAAAGTGATTTTCCACTTTTAAACCTTAAACTAGTGGCTCTGTGAGCTGTAGAACTCGCGATCTTGTGTTTTATACTTTTATCCTTTTCATTTTTTAATTTTAGGTGACCTACAAAAATCTTTAATTATTGAACCTGCTCACAAAATTTCACGACAACCGTTTGAGTAATGCTACCTGTAGAGAAGAACAGCCGGACATACGAAGGAATTTTGGCCCAAGCAGTACATCTAGCACAACTTGCTGCTCAAGTCGCTTCGCTCGCGACTGAGCGTTCCCTGTCTCACTCGCACCGTGCAAATTCGAAAGAGGAGGGTAGATCTTTCTCGACTCGCGTCGCGGCGCGGCGTCAGTTTTGCTAGAATCGGTTGAAAATAGGAACTATACAGGAGAACAGCAGGAAAGCGGGACATCCAGACATCCGGACATTTAACAAAAATATCTCACAACTTCTTACGGTGGAAGAGTTTCGAGACTTGGCCTCTTTTTTACATGGAATGTTTTTTATGGGATAAATCTGACAGGACTCTTTATCTAACAGGCTTTTCTGAGCATGTCAGATGTTCGTCGGCTTAATTATATAATAATAGCCTATATACGTCCCACTGCTGGGCTGTTATTCGCTAAGCGTTTAGCGGCTCACCCCGTCGGTCGCCCGTCACGAAACTAGACCTCTACCTACGCTTGGTTACTACGCATCGCGGTGTCAATATATATTTGTGGGTGAGCGTTGAGGTGAACTTAAAACAAGTTACAGAATAGGGGGGCTGAGCACAGCCGTCCTCTCGGATGAGAGGGAACGGGTGATACATTCAATTATTATTTTATTTTTTTTGAACCTGACTGTTGCTATAATAGGACGAACCCAATATAGCGGTCGAATTGCGTGGTTGGATGGTAGCCTGGGGAAAATCCAGGGGGAGCCTCCGGCACGACCACGCGGGAAAATACATTCAATGTACAACTATATCAATATATACGTATACTTTTCCATAGACAGATATGTGTCTATGGAAAAGTATGCGTATATATAGCTTTTACTCAAAGCCGGTCAGTGACTTTCGATTCCGCGACGCATGTGTATTGAACGCCACTTGACCCACTGCGCCGGTTAAGGGTCGGACACACTAGATTCGTGACACGTAGCCGTTGCATGACACACACTGTTTCTCAGTTTGTGATTAGAAACTCGGACCCTAGTTTCGAATGACATCAGTTTCCTTACATTGAATTCGTTATTGTTGTGTTCGGTTTATCACGTGATTCAATTTTAGCGAATATGTATAAATACATTTTTTGAAATCCTATCCTATACTATTAAACGAGCAATATGTGTATTTATATATATAACTTCGACGACCGTAGTGACCCTGCCTACGAAGCAAGAGGTCCTGGGTTCGAATCCCGTTAAGGACATTTATTTGTGTGATGAGCACGAATATTTGTTCCTGAGTCATGGATGTTTTCTATGTATTTAGTAAGTATTTATTTATCTAGATAAGTGTGTTTATCGTCGTCTAGTACCCATAGTACAAGCTTTGCTTAGTTTGGGACTAGGTCGATCTGTGTAAGATTGTCCGCTAATATTTATTTATTTAACTATATATATATGTATTTGCAGTCACGTTCTTACGGGTTTACGGGGGCGAGAAATCGATTTAGCTGGGTCTCAAGTCTGGGAAAATTAGTTTTCTCCGTATTTTCTCTATTTTCACCCGAGCAGAGCTCGGTTGCCCAGGGACTGAATGCCTTAAATGCTGTGTAAGGTGAGATGAAAGATCCTGTGACTACATTATTTTCATCTCACCGGCGTTCGAGAGATAAAACAACTGTATATTTTATTTCCCATGCAGAAAATGCACTGCTAAAGATGCTGATAGACTTGATCATTCACGCGAATTTAACATTACAGGTAAATCTCACAAAATAAACAGAAGCTTTTTAGCGAGCATTCCAGCGAGCATGCTAGCAAAAGGACAGTTGCAACGAGCTTTTTGCCGAGCCGAGCAATTTTACTATTGTTCCGCCGCCGCCGTCCCTCTCCGTCCACAACATTCACGTTAGCGTTAGCTAGAATTATCGTGAAAATGTTCGTAGCGATGTTTGGCTCTAAGCATGGCTCTGGTCGTAAATTCCACAAATTTAAAAACGGCGAATTTTCGTTGTTCAGCTACATGTGAATGCTCGGTCTATCTGACCTTAAGAATCAAGCTACTGCGCACTTCAGACTCCAATTGGTGCTAAGGGATTTGTGTACACTCAGTTTCAATTACAAGGCAAGCATTACATACATTAAGTGCGACAACTTCATTAATCTTCCTCCTTGGTTTACTTATTCAGTGTCTGAGTTATAAATTTATAATGAACACAGCGCTCGCTGGTAAGAAACGCCATTTACTTAGAGTGAGGACCAAATTCAAGGCCAGTAATTAGCTTTGTTTATCGGTAGTTAGCCATACAAACTAAAGACGTGAACCAAGTTCCGTTGTGGCACAAAAAATAACCATGGAATTGTATGGTAAATTTCGTGTCACACCGGAAAACTTTCATACAATATTTAATTGAGTGAGGTAAGCTAGCCAAGCATTTGGTACTTACCCATTTCTGATTGAACTGCAAACCAATAATACCGTGCTACTGCACGGTTATCACAAGACAGCGCGATAGACTAGCCGTCTCTTTCTAATTCGTACACTAAGAAAGGGTTGTCCTGTATCTCGCCGCTACACAGCTCGCGGGCCATCTTGTGATAACAGTGCTGCAAAGTGTTCAAATTAGAATGTTTTTGTGCTGAATTGGAGTCAGCTATAGGTATACGTTTTATTTCATCCTCAGATAGTGGTAAACAAGCATACAGCCTGCCTGGTGGTAACCCGGAACCGAAGCCTACGGAGCTTTTGACTCCAACCCCGCTATTCTGTAACTTGCTTTAACCTCACCTCAACGTTCACCCACAAATATATCTTGACGCCGCAATTCATTCATAGTGTAGTTGAAATTTTCTAAACTAAGCTCATGAATAGCCATTGTACTGAACTCATGAATGCCTTTGTTTGTGGTCCTAATAAAGGCTATTCAAGACGCGCGAGTACCAAATTTGCAAAAAATAATTAACGCCATATAGAATGTTCTTTGAATAATTAACTCTATCTTCTTTTATAATAGATTACAAATTACCATAGCGCCTTGTACCTGGCTCGCTGGGAGCGGGTTTTTGTTATCTTTTAGTCCATTTTGAATCTATTGAATAAGACGATAGAGTTCATTATACAATGAACATTTTATGTGGCGCTAATTTTTTTTGCAAATTTGGTACGCGCGCGTCATGAATAGCTTTTGTTCGGATCGCAAACAAAGGCATTATGAGCTCAGTACAATGGCCATTCATGAGCTTAGTTTAGAAAATTTCAACTATACCAGGAGTGGAATTCTTAAAACAAACAACTATATATTTCGAGACGTCGTAAGCCTTCACCTCACTGGTCATCCCACCTCTCTCCTCACCTGTCACCTCACGCCTCACACGTAATGTGACAGACAAGATAATCTTACCCCGATACGTCACATGTCTTTAATTTGACAAAATATTGGCTTTGCACTTATGTTTAACACATACAATTGGCAAAACTGAGCGTTATTAGAGGTTTAGTTTCGTTAGGAGTGATGGGTGAGGTGAGGTGCATTAGCGCGTTAGAAAGAGACGGATAGTCTATCTCGCCGCGACACAGCACGCGGGCTTCCTTTGATAGCCGTGCAGAAGAATGACAAGAGCATTGCTGACCCTTATTGTATGATTGAGATTATTTACAGTGGCCGACTTTTTATAAAACTGTCATTGAAATTGGAATCTTCTACCTTGGATGATAGAGTTGCTTTTTTAATAGACTACTTTGATGCATTTCGGCCAACTCAAACAATCCCAATTATATTACTTAGTTAAATCGCACTTTGACCTAAAAAAGTAACGCTTGTTTTTTTTGGGGTATTTGTTTAAAATTTTCCAAGTCGAAAATCCAATGCTAACAATTGTCACACTTTCACCCAGTTTTCTAATAAAAGCGTTCCAAGTGGTGCGATGTATGTTTAAGGCTCCACATTCGAAATTTTCGTGAAAATTAGTTGTTTTGTAACCGTTTTATACATTATAACGTGACATTTTTGCTGTCGGAAAAAATATATCATAATCTGCAAGATATGCGACGGGTCATAGTTTTCGTAGAAATCCATTTTAACAATAAAAATTAGAGAAAAAGAAATCTAAAGTCACCCCTATTTTTTCACTTGTAACCATTTTACTGCTCCATTTTTTATCAGAATAATATGAAATTTTATAACTTTCTTCATACAATAATGAACAAGGGCATCATCTTCTTACTTTCTTAATTTTCTTAAAATTGATCTCGTTTTCCGAAATATTCCGCCAAAGTTCCTACGCCTCCCCGTTTTCGTCCATACGGTCAGTGCGGGACGAGACACGTTGCATGACGGACCTGTGTCAATTTGCGCTGCGCCGAAATTTTTAAATATTTGTCGAAATTGTGGACTATATTTGTTGCATAGAGTGGACAATCCGTTTTGTGATTCGTATAGTAGGTAACTAATAAATATTTGCGTATAGTTTAGTTTTTAGTGACAGATAATTTTGTTGCATAGAGTGGACAATCTATTTCGTGGTTTGTAAAGTAGTAGGTACTATAGACAAGACAGCTGACTGACCATCCGTGCACTTTATGTGCATTGTAATAAGGTTCTTGTATAAATACAGGATCGTCAGTTAACTGTGTTGGCATTTGTACCTAATTAACATTTACGTAGGTATAGTTTAGATTTTGTTTTTAGTTCAAGATGGGAAATAATAATAATAACAATAATACATACATACATACACGCCTTTATCCCTAAAAGGGGTAGGCAGAGCACATGAAACCTGTGTCCAGTGCCACTGTTAGCATAAATGTGGGTATAAAAGATCGACAAAATGTGATATAGCAGTGACAGGTTGCTAGCCCATCGCCCACAACACACTTCAACCCCGTTCCCTTAGTCCCACGGGAAGAAAGGGGGGTGGTGCTATTCTAACCCGACAACACACGGGTAATAATAATAATAATATAATATTATTAATATAATAATAATAATAAATTATTTATTTCAGGCCAGTTTGCCCATAGATTGTTAGTAACATACAAACTTACGATACTAGAGTTAATAGGTCTTAGCTTAGGTCTCACAAATTTTTCAATATTTGTTTTGGGTCTTTGGGGTTAAAGAAGCGCAGGAGGAAAATACGTAATATCAAGAAATTTTAAAAGAGAAGAGGAAAAAGAATACACAAGTAAATACCTATTCTATCAAAGTATCAAATATCTAAACAGTATCAAAATTGGGAAATCGCTAAAACCAGACATTTTATTAGTAAATATATTTACAATATCTATTGCCTACTAACAATATTGTTTTATCTGCTCGTATTAATGACTGTCAAGTGTTAATAGAATAAGTTCTAATAAAAATAGTGGGATTGGCAAATATTGTAAGTACTACCTACCTATGGGTTGCATGCCAACTCCAAGTTCGATACAGAGTTATTATTTGATATGAAACAAAGTATGGTTAACGTACAATATAGTTAGTCAGTATAATATAGTTAGTAGCAGCCAAGTTAGCCAAATATATCGGAACGTACATTCATCGAAATAGTCTTTGTTACTATAAGTAGGAGTAAGGAATGTGTTACGATATATTTGGCTACTTTGGATGCTACTAACTATCTGATGCTGACTGTACACGCCATCATTATCAAATCAAGGAAGTAGAACGTAATAAATATACCGAAAATTAGTTTAAAACTTAACAACCTTACACTTACACAAAAGGTAACGCACAGACAGACACAATTTCGCATTTATAATATTAGTATGGAGTATGGATATGGAAGTATGGATAGTATGGATTATATGTCTTTCCCGCTCACGGGACAATGATGTCCGTGCGTGGAGCTCTGAGCCAACACGTAGAGGCCCTTTTGACAATTTAATGAAATGCAAGGAGTACACCAAGCGGATGCTGTCTCTGCCCGTGTCATGGGACGCACACAGAAACAGCACCCACTGGGGTGTAAGAGTCTATTGCTAGTTGATGGAATCTAAATAAAACGGGTTATTGGGTGAAAATGATGGACTAGTAGCTGGGCTATTGGATGAAACATCGGACGCCTGCCCATTAAAACTGTTTCACATTTTATCTCTGGCAGACGGTGACTCGCTAACTGCTAGATGGGCCCCTATTAATAGCGACATTAAAAAATGGCCTAAGGGCAACAGTAGGTATGGATTATTATTATTACCTTTATATTTTTTTCGCACTATCCGTCTCTCTCTTATTAGAATATTTAGTAACAGAGGTATAGTGCGAGAAAAATCGAAAGTATATCGCGGCCGTCTAGTGCTAGGCGTACTGAGGGCCTACCGCGAAACGAAACCGAACTTCGTTCGTGTATCTCCCTCTCTGTCGCGCTTGCTAGTTCGAGCGACAGAGTTATTCGAACGAATTTCGTTTTCACTAGCACGGCTAGGACGAGACGGCCGCGACATACTCTCGATTTTTCTCACACTATACCTCTCTTTCCTAATATTCTAATAAGAGAGAGACCGATAGTGCGAGAAAAATCAAGTGTATGTCGCGGCCGTCTCGTGCTAGCCGTGCTGACGGAACTACACTAATCGTAAGTAAATAGTATTATAATAGTAGAGACATAATTTGTGAACTTAATCAATTATGTAATTTATGTATGACAAATATCACGTTTCAATTAAGCATGACGAATGTCACCCACCCACGTCCACCCTTGCATTGGTAACGATGCGCGATGACGCGTCTGTAACTTAATCTATGTAACGCTTAATAAACGATGGCGGGTTGTGCGACTTGCGCGGGGAGAGGGTCGAGGCTCCGCCCATACGCTCAAGGACTTTAGCGGGTATACAAGCCTTAAAGGATTTCTGTAATCCTACCATCACGTGTGAGCTTCTGCTTGCATGTATGTTACGTATGCCTCGTGCTTCAGGGGTTGTGTTTTTCCGCCCTATCATGCGTTTTAATAAAAATTCACTGCTAATCTAGCAATTGGTTATAATTATTAACCATCATCAAGCTAACGGTAGCCTAGTGGTTCAGGCATGCGGCTGTCAAAGTATGGTCGGCGGTTCGAATCCCGGCTCGTACCAACCAGGGTTTGAAATTATCAAGATAATTACGCTTCTTAATAATTATCCGATAATTATCACCAGTATAAGAACCAATGACACTCGAGTTCGCTCAACTTTGCATAATCCGAACTGAATTCTTCTTGTAAGGGGAATCCCCACGGCGGCGGGGCGACCGTTGACACTTCGTGCGTTCGGAAAGACGCAAGTGCGGAAATACTCGTTCGAATAATTCGAATACAGTTCACTTTCACGAGCGCAATTTTTTGTTATTACCAATCGATAATTATTCGTCTGTTATTATCACGATAATTATCAAGATAATTATCCTTTCGAACCCTGGTACCAACAATGAGTTTATTGATGGAACTTATATAAGGACGATCATTTTATATTTACCGTTAGCTTTACGGTGATGGAAAAACATCGCCAGGATAACTGCATACATCTGCGAAAACATTCAAAGGTGTATGTGAAGTCCCGCACTGGGCATGTGCCCAGCAGTGGGACGTTTATAGGCTAATTTATTTATTTTTATTTACCATCGTCGTCATAGGCTTAGACGGTCTAACGATATAAATCGCATGACCGGTCTGCATCATCAACATCGGCTAGGTGGTCAGACAATATAAAAACGGTTGCATGGCCGCTCTGGAAGCAACAGCATCGGGTTGAATGGAAGAAGATTGGAGAGGCGTATGTCAAACGTTAGCATACAAGCAGAAAAAGAAAAGGGGATTATCATCAGTATCATATTCATTAATATTACGCCTTTTCGGTACTTCTTTTCCATCCTGCCATTATTAACAGTCCTCAGTCATCATTCCTATATGGTGAAGAAACATGGACGGTGCGCCTGAAAGACAGACGCAAAATTGCGTGTGTGTGGAGCTGGCGTCGACTGCTGCGAATTCCATGGACAGCATTTCACACCAATGTTTCGATCTTGGACGACCTAAAAATCAAAGAGAGATTATCGTCGACTGTGCACATAGCACGTAGAACCGATGGCCGTTGGGGCGGAAAGGTTTTCGAGTGGCGGCCACGTACCGGAAGGCGCGGCGTAGGTAGGCCCCCCGCAAGGTGGACTGATGACTGCTAAAGGTTGCTGGAGTCCGCTGGATGCGAGTGGCGCAGGACCGGTCACTTTGGCACCCTCTGGGGGAGGCCTATGTCCAGCAGTGGACGTCTTTCGGCTGATATGATGATGATGTGCAAATACGAATCCTCAAATGCTTTGGGTACATTACTCGAAACAAAATCTCCATGGAACGACTCGTTGTCCAGGGATGGGTAGAGGGAAAGCGATCACGCGGTCGTTCTTCTACACGTTGGACGGATTCAACAAAAGCTGCGAAATAATCCACCATAGTCCAGTGTTCCCGTGATGCTGAAAACCGTAACAAGTGGAGGAGCATCGCGGGGGCTGCTTTATCCATACATAATTCTGAAACCACGACCACTCTACTGTCAAGAGTGGACGACTGAAGAGAGAAGTTATCACTCCAGAAAGTTATTATTAGGTACACTTTGCTGAATTTTAGTATCTCAAGGCTTCTCAAGTAGGGACTCGAGAAGCCTTGGTAGAAGCATCGCACTCCAACGTTCTTGTATTCCTTATACACCTCGTAGTATGTTAAATTCTTAAACATGACTATTAAACGTGGTCTCCAGTCCAGAACTAGTCTGTTAAAACGATAGTCGCTATGGTGGCCGACCCGCTATGCGATTCAAAACCTCACCTCACTAGCTACACCTTACGACCTAGTACCTACGTCTAACGGTACCTAGTATTATGTGACCCCGACATCCTCGACGACAAAGGGCGTGTTGCACCAACTTACGATTATTGACCGATCAACGTTAAATATGGCGCCGGCCGTTGTCATCCCATAGAAACTTGACAAACCTTCTTAACATTCAGATTTCAACGAACACCGCTTGCAATTGCAGACGGTTCTTTGCAACCCACCCTTAGTGGTATCGGACAGCCTGGCCCATAGAATCCTACTAATTTTCTAAATGCGAAAGTTTGGATGTTTGTTACTCAATCACGCTTAAACGGCTCAACCGATTTGAATGTTTTGCACGAAGTTTTATTTTGCAGTGTATAGCCTGGATTAAAGTATAAAATATAATTTCTATCTCGGGTCCATGCGATGAAGTCGCGGGCAGAAGTTAGTGAATAATAATAAAACTTCTTATCTAGAAGTACACCTATCTGAATATACATTGTCTAATAAAACTAATGTTTGACAGTTACAAAACTGAAATCATGGCATCCCGCTTTACTCTTTCGTCTAGTTAGTTAGGGTCATCTCGTTCACTTTTGCACGTCATCGTTGCAGCACAATACAGCCGCGCGATGATTAATGTCACTGCCAACCGAGATCTGATAAATTGACACCTTGGAAGTGCGCACAGACGAGCTATAGGTTACCATTATAAGGGACGGAAAGGCTCTTTTGCAGCTAAATTAAGAACTGGTTTTAAAATGGCTGACGGCTTACCATAAACATACTATTTAATTTGGGCAGGTAATGATTCATTTGCCGCAACCTTATATTAATTCAGTTGCGGCAAATAAAAAAAAGTGGATCTATGAGAAGAACAACGAATGATATATCTGTCACACTTTTTGAGATTTTTATACTACCTATTATTACCAAAGCTCCTCTGTAGAAATCTACAGGTACTCTAAGTGCGCGAGATTCGAGTTTAACCAAAGTGGCCAGTGGGACGGGCCTGCTTTTACTGGCTCGTGCTAGAAGAATTATCAACAAGACCTGTTCTACGCGATTCACAGCCTGTGCGGGCACATTGCACCTCTTGTTCTAATACCTTGACCCCGACACACGTAACAACTATTTGCACTTCGATGTCTAGCATACTGGTCGCTTGAGGTGTTGTTAAGCCTTGTGAACACCGGTGGATTTGTGTACATTCAGTTTCAACCACACGCCGGCTGAACGTGACTTTACGCCTAGTAAACTTAGTGGTGTGTGGTGGTGAGCCTCAAATTTAAATATCGACCAGTTTGTTGTTAAAACACGTCGTGTAATTTGAATAGGTATGGCTTTTGTAATATTTATTTAACGAGCAATTTATTAAATAGGTATTAATTCTAGACAAATAAAATCATGCCAATACACATATAAATATACAGTATGGTACACACTATCATATGTAATATATATCGGAAATATACAATAAATAAATAAATAAATACAATATTCAACCATTCACAAGTCATTCAAAAGTATTTCCGGAGATTACCCCTACATGCAAAAGCTTCGAATTCACAGAGATTACTTACCTCTTAATTATTAGTAAACGAGTAGATATAGATATGCCAGGTTCTAAAAATAGATCGCCCATCACACACCAAGTATGTAGTGCCATGGCGCTTGGCAATGCCCAATCGACCGGAGAATGTTTAGTCAGGCCGCCGATTGATTGAGTCCCCAAGACGTTTACAAACGTCCACTTGGATCCACTTGGTACCAAAGTGCCCTTGAGATCCTATAATCTCCCAGCTAAAGCTCTAGTTCTGTTTATTATACTTTAAATCCTATTCCATTGCAGCAAGGTTGTAATAACTTTGAACGCTATGGGCTTTGATTTCTCTGCGTGCCATGGATGGAATTGTGGGGCAGTGTTGACGAGGTGGTTACGTTTTGACGGATTTTCTCGTCTGAAGTTTATGATATGGGTCACATTCCGGTACACAATTTACTGTATGTAAATTGGAGTAGGATATAAGATTTGGTTAAAAAGTTTTTGATTCAATTTTATTCACCGAAGGACTAAACTGGGGAGTAAATAATGAAAGGGGAACCCATTTGAATATTGCATTATTACAAACCCATATACTTAAAAGAATAACTAGAATCTACATTTGACTATTTCACATTGTGCGTCTGTTATCCGATATGACAATAGTTTAATTTGATTACCTGCATTGACTTGCTATGAGACATATAATTAACTATACTATTTCTCAAATTTTACGACGCATGATTGCACGCAATCCGAAACAAAAATGGTAGGCATTATTGGATCAATGATATTCATTATTTTAATGTTAACCATGGCATTTCAAATCAATCAACGAATACCCAAGTATGCTTATTATATGTACAACTGTTAAAGTGAAAAAAATCTTGAAATCGGGTTCTGGAAATCCGGAGATTATATCATACATAAAAACGTAATACTAGCTGATCAGGCGGGTTCGCCCGCGTATTGCAAAATACGGAGTCAAATTCTATATACAGAAGAAATAAGAAAAATAATAAAAAGCAGTATGTATAAAAAGAGTGCTTTCATAAGTGCTATAAAAGTATTTAATAAATTACCGGCTGAGCTGAGGTTTTAGAAGGGCATAAATTTAAAAGCCAACTTAAGAAACTGGCTTCTTTAGTCTATTTAGTAATGCAAATTGTTGTATGCCCGATATTGGGTAACTGTTGAAACAAATTCTGTCACGTCACGTCCAACTTATGCACACAATTATACAATAAAAATATTCTATTCTATTCTATTCTAATAATTTATGAAATCGGATCAGTGGTTACGGAGATTACGCCTTACAAAAAAAACAAGAACTCTTAATATCACAGACTTTTCCTCTACAATATTAGTTAGATAATATACACAGTGGGCCTGAGTAACCCGAAAGATTTTAACGACGCATTCTTGAGGTCATTAGGATTTTTTTAATTAATTATTTGTCGGTTTTTGTGAATAAAACTTGGATAACTATAGCTTCTCTATGGAAATTATCCTTTTTAATAAAACGGTAAGTAACAATTATTTTTTCAAAAAAGGATCAATTTTGTGAGTGGTAGCTGGCACTTCTGTCAATAGCAACGACAAACTGGCCAACATCGGTAGCAACGTCGCAATCAAAAGAGCTAAATGCGCTTAGAAATAACACTAGATAGTTGAAAATTGATAATATCTTCAAAACCAAGCTGGATTTGACTGGGGTTCACTTAACAAGTTTTGCTCCTAATGACCTAAGGAATGCGTGGTTAAAATATTTCAGGTTACTCGGGCCCACGGTGTATGTTAAACTCAAATATTTAATTGTTGCCAAAACAACACAGATAATAAAAGAAAAAAAAAACATTTTGCTACGAAATGAACCCAGCTTAGCATGTTGCTAGCTTTACAGCCAGCGCTGGTATTTTTCTTATTAGACATATCATATCATAGAGGAAGAAAATCTCTCGTCTGCTAGATCATCCGTACCATAATCTTTATCATTACTTCAGTTTAAACTCTTCGGAAAATGCACATATTGATTCTTTTCATGAAACATAAACGATACTAGTTCGTCATTTACTGGAATAATTATAACTTCTGCTTGTGCTAATTGCTATATTATGTAAATGTACGTAAATAACCGTTTCAATTTGAAGCTTTTACTATAATTTTGTGACAATGTAACGTTTAAGTGTTCTACAGTAAAGGTATAACAATGGTTGAAACTCAAAATTCAGTCATAAGTATCCAGTATTTTGCAGTTATATAATCAACTATGACCGAGTGGATTTATTTTATATTCGTCTGTTATTGAAGTTGGTTAAAAACTGGCAGTATGAGGATGGTATTTCTGTTTAGTTGTACCAATTGTTCTTCCAAGGTAGACTTCGAAACTTTTAGAAAGACCCCTTCACGGGTACCGGCTACGCTAATATTTATAGAAAGCACAATGTCTGACCCTTAAAATAGCTTGCAACATATTTTTGTACCAATTCTAGCAGTCGTCACTACAGACGCCATTAATTTTCCAAAAAAAAGGAAATTTCGCACCTCGCGTGAACTGTCAGATTGTCGACAAGAATCTCACATTACTATGACGTAATAATAAATCCGTGCCAACAGAAACACAGGCCTTATCTAGTCTAATAAGGTCACTTCCACTTTTATCAGAATTCATCGCGTAACTTGTCAGGAAGAATGAAAAATTCGCGAGTTCTGACGGACACAATTTGCTTTTGCTTTTTTTTCGATTAAAAATTAAATTATTATAGACAATAAAATAAAAGCGTCATCATCATCATCATATAAGCCGAAAGACGTCCACTGCTGGACATAGGCCTCCCCCAAAGAGGGCCATAGTGATCGGTCCGGCGCCGACCTGTGGTCATCAGTTTACCTTGTGGGGGCAATTACAGAGCGTACTTAATCATTATCAGTGAGCAGAAAAAAAGTGAAGTCAATCTGATACAAATATCGGGTAACCTCAAAGACTTAAATTAATAAATATTTCCGGACAATCTTACCAAAATCGACCCAGTCCCAAACTAAGCAAAGCTTGTACTATGGGTACTAGACAAGGATAAACATAGGTACTTACTAGATAAATAAATAAGTAAATACTTAGAAAACATCCATGACTCAGGAACAAATCTTCGTGCTCATCACAAAAATAAATTCCTTTACCGGGTTTCGAACCCAAGACCTCTAGCTTCGTAAGCAGCAACCAGGCTAAACCGTTCGTCGTCGTCAATATATTTAATTATACGCGATGAAGTCGTGTTAATTAAAAATAATGTGTGAAAATCTTGAAAGTTTAACTCAATTTATTGTGCACGACAAAGCTACCGAATTTCTCCGTTTTCTTCCGAGAATTTTCATAGTTAATGAGCGCTGCTGAATTCTATTTTCACGGTCGGATGCTCCCTTCTCTTGAAAATTAATATCCCGAAAACGTTGAATTCGCGCCTAGTGGAAAATTAATTTGTACTAAGATTGTTAGTGTTTCATTTTAATTTGCAATAAATGTTAATAAAAGTGTTAGTTAATTGGATACTTCGTTTGATAGTTAAATTTCAATACTTAGTATTTGTAAGTATCTCCTACCTATTTACAAATAAAAAACCTACTAGAGCCCGACTCCGGATCACGTTTTTGATAAATTGCAAATCTGTCAATCGCTTTGCTTTATGCGATGTCTGACGCGAAAAGGCATAAGCAACGTGGGTGTGTGTCGGATTATACCATTTAGATTGAAATCAAATATTTCGTTCCTAAAATAGAGATCTATTTTTCAGTACGGATATTTAATCTGTTGCATCTTTACACATCGAAATATTGCATTTTACAGTAAAATTCTGACCTTTTTCTATGAATATTAATATCCCGCATGAATTTCAATGGTTATATAGTCAGATCACGTTTCGCATAGGAACTAGGTCGAAACTCTTTATAATGAAAATGCACTATTTACAGTAGGCAAATAACTGGAATGTTACTTTCCATTAGGATATTATGTTTATAGCTCTCAAAGTATCAAAGGGACTATGAGTTGGAAGTGAATTTGACTCGACATCTCGCATTCAAATAGCTATGCAATATGATTACATATTTCTATGCGAATTGACCTCTAGAACTACCATCTAAAAATTTGTTTCTTATAATCCCATGGGTTTTTATGATTATTACTCGTTCCAAATAACATTACATAAATCAGCCTAAATATACATCCCACTGCTGGAGACAGACCTCCTCTCATGGATAAGAGCATACGGGCAGTCTATAGTCTGTTCGTTTAGGTATTTAAAAGAATGTAAACAAACAAAACCACGTGACATGGTCACTCAGCCAATAAGATAATACCATAGATACAAAATGTTGCTATTCACAGCAATTTATTGGCTGAATGACCAAGTCACGTGGTTTTGTTTGTTTAAATTCTTTTAAATACCTAAACGAACAGACTATACTTTACCGTTAAAACTTTAACGGACAAATTCATCTACGTTTTGTGCAGAATTTCCAGTTGTTCCTTTTTTTACAAGCTTTCTATTAACTTGCAATGTATGTACCTAACTTACTATGTAACTTTGTTCGGGTGGAATCTTTCAACTCAACTTTGAAGCAGATATCTTCAACCGATTGAGCTGACATTTTTGGTAGGTAAAGGTTTAGTTTGGATGACAATTCAATATTACGGTACTATCGAACTCATCTGATGATGAAGACAAAAGGTGGCCTTGGGAATTCAGTTACTTAACCGACGTAACCCCGTTGAATTTCGACTCGTCCGAATCGTCTCAATTAGTAGTTGATGACGGTATACAGAAAAGTACAGTCGGCAATAAAAGCTTTTACCAAAAGTTAAATTTTTGACAGCAATTTATTTTGCTCCTGAGTGGTCCAGAACTGAATTCGGTGACTGATTCCGACTGTGAGGCCTGAATAACTTTTAAAACATAACACTACGACTTTATTATTCGTGTGCCAGTATGTTTAGATGTTTGTTACGAACAGGCCATCAGGAGTTCTATTCAAATTTATTTGTCGCACGCGCTCGTTCTGACACGTGGCTTGCTGCACGTGGAAACCCCAGTCAATAGGTCCCTAGAGCCATCTGTCCGTGAATACAAAACTAAGTAAAGTGAACGTTGGATTAGCAAAACATCTTAGTGAGACGCACGCAACAAGAATGGTCCTAGCAGCGGTCTAATCGGTTGGAATTTTTCTTCCCAGTCTTACATTAAAATTCCAAACTAGTTACAACCCATTATAGCCTAGCGGTGCCATTGAAAACAAAACAAGCCATAGTGCCAGCCATTAATACAACAGATAATACAACTAGTGGGATGCCTATGTCCAGCAGTGGCTATCTTTCGGCTTATAAATGATGATGATGAACGACTGCCTGTGAGGAAGTGTTTTCACTGGTCGGATGCAGCGGGCGAAAATTCTCTAGGTTGCTCGCACGCTTTTAATTGACAGAGTACTTAAGCGACCGAGCTCTGCTCGGGTGGAAATAGAGAAAATACGGAGAAAACGTTAATTGGGGGATGCCTATGTCCAGCAGTGGCTATCTTTCGGCTTATAAATGATGATGATGAACGGCTGCCTGCGAGGAAGTGTTTTCACTGGTCGGATGCAGCGGGCAAAAGTTCTCTAGGTTGCTCGCACGCTTTTAATTGACAGAGTACTTAAGCGACCGAGCTCTGCTCGGGTGGAAATAGAGAAAATACGGAGAAAACGAAATTTGCCAGATATGAGACCTAGATAGATCGATTTTTACTCATTCAAATTGAGAGTATGAATCCTATATTCAAAATGTCATTCCAATCGTTAAAGCCGTTTTCGAAAACAATAAAAATATATACATATATCGCATGGGAGGAATATCCGCATGCGGTGCGAGCGAATTCGGTGCCATGTGGATGCACCGACTTACGATGCGCAGTGCACTGCAATGCATGTGGATACTCTGTCAAAGGTTGAAATGTGCGATATTATACTCTGCTACGCGTTACTTCGCCCTCTAGTCTTGAAAAACTGGACTTTCGATTCGTTCATTTATTAAAGTTTGGGACCAAGAACCAATTCAAATGCAAACTTTTACAAAAATGTAAACAACCCTTCCACTTTTCTTACGAAAACTTTTTAATTTATAAATGAAACTTGTTATTACAATAACGCAGCCCATGATCAACAAAGTATTAACAGTTTTAAAACATTCATTAAGTAACTAGTAGATGATGTTTATCTATAAAGTACTCCATTTATACTCTACTCAGTCTATTTTCTCTTTGTTGATAAATTAACTTTCGATTCTGTTTGTACACCCCATCATTTCTGTATTTACTCCGTAGTTGCCCTATTTGGACATTTCTTTCAATCTTATCATGCATTGATGGTTCTCTCCAGGCTACACTCTCCAAAAGTCTAAATAGATATACAGTTTGACCCAAGCGGTGTTCGCTCCGCGTCCAGCGTGGCATTACCAGCTTTCCTGTCCTTCGTATATGGTTCGCTATCTCTAGTCAGCAACATTTTAAACCTTCCTCGGTTACCTGATGACGAGATAGCGAGCCTGAAGGCTGCCGGCCGGCGGGGGTTACGCCTAACGTGGGTAGTTGAAAAAACAGTCGTAACGAAACTGGACCCTTTCATTCGCCCCAGGACAGGCTTTCGGCGGTGCCGGACTTTATTACTCGCAGTGTATTGATTGTGGTTAGTACAATTGGTATCGGTTAGAAGAAATCTAATTTGTTTGAGGGAACATTTTTGTGCACACTGTCACAGCTATGGATGTCACTACCGTGGATGCAATCATAAGACGCTAGTGTAAATAAGATAAGATAATTTGGTATCGAAAAAAAGTCATTTAATAAAGAGTACTTACATTCTAAATAAAGCGTAATCATTCACACATGACCACGCCATGATAGTGACATCGCATTCACGGTGTGGCAGTGTGCAAAAAAATAAGAATGGCCACGAAATGGTAATCAACAATCAATGGTGTTTCATGCTTAGGTTGAGTATCCACCAGAGCTGTGCGAGGTGGCGAAGCGGTGAGAGAGCAGAAAATCGACCAATTCGCATTTCCTTTTCCTCGCTCACCGCCTCGCAGCTGTGCGAGCTCTGGTGTAAACTCACCTTTAATTTTTTTGCTTTCATGAATATTCAGAGTTCTAGTAGGCACACTACAGTAATTTCACAGAAGAAAAATCTGCGCTCCACAGAAAAAATCCATTTGGCCTATATTTAGATGAAGATACGTTTCAAAGAATTATGTGAAAGTTAAATTCTGTGAAATTTTATTATAGCAATTCTAATTGCGTAAGGGTGAGCAATGTTTATTGCTTACTAAGTAAAATTTTGACATTTGCGTATGCCTTATTCATTACGTTTAAAAACGTAGCACTTGACGACAAAAGAATGATGCTGGTAATACGACTAAATTCACATAGATATTCAGGCTTTAGATACGTACTGTGACTGATCTGTGTACTGTTACTAAAGCCTAGAAGAATCGCTAACGGATACGAAGAGTTTGGGATATACTAGAACAAACAAAGTGGTTTTACGGATACACTTACCCGAATTAACATAAATGACCAAACCATTTTAGTTTCGGTGTGAAAAGAACAAAAAATCACAAGAGAGAAGTGTGGGTCAAAATAAAGGACCAAGAAGGTCAAGGTCTTTTCTTTAGGCAATACAATAAGTAGTTGACGTATTAGGTACAGTCAGTTGCGGAGAACGTTAATTTTAAGTGCGTTTTCAGGATTCTCATGTTTTGCATAGTAAAAATACGAGATCTCACGATTCTGAGAATGTAACTAAGTTAGAATATCTACGATCCTGTAATTCTGATACATAGGTATACTTAGTGGTATGTGCGTGATCGTATCAGAAGTAAGGCTAAACCATTTTAAATTTGTTTTGTTTCTCCTTAATTATATGACCTGTCAAATCGGCATTGCGCCCGCGTCACATGTCTGTCTTGTTCGACGTTTTAGTTGCCGGGAGCATCCAGCTGTCATAATGGCGCTAGTTGGTCGGTTGGCGCGGTTATGTTGCATTCGGAAATTTTATAGTTTTATTATTTGTCTTTACGGTATTGTTTTTGTTTTATATTACTATTAATATTATTATTATTTTGTGTGAGTGTAAAATGTGTGTTACGCCGTGGAATCACCGGATGGTTCCATCGGAAGACCAGCGCTGGCTACCAGGCCAGCACAAAGTTGAGATGGAACCGTTTTGTGGCAATGTTGTCTTCTATTTTGTATTTTGATTTATGTGCATGTATGTGTTGTTGTCATGAATAAATGTTATTCTATTCTATATAACCCGAATCGCTATACTTCAGTGACATTTGCACGTAGAACCGATGGCCGTGGAGGTGGAACGGTACTCAAGTGGCGACCACGTACCGGCAGGCGCAGCGTGAGTAGACCCAGGGATGAGGTGGACTGATGACCTGGTAAAGGTCACGGGAATCCGCTGTATGCGGATGGCGCAGAACCGGTAATTGTGGCACTCTGGTCTGGGGGAGGCCTATGTCCAGCAGTGGACGTCTTTCGCGATGATGAGGTATAGTAGAAAAACCTTTTCCACGGCCAGTTGTATCAATGTCGTACAGATTTTGAATGACAGACACTTTCCTCACTTTACTATATTGGTATAATGTTCATTCTTTCGCTTTTTCGATCTTGCATAATGTTTCTAACGATAGTGCAACACTAATTTAAGTTTCTTTTGTTTCAGGTTAGCTCGAGACAATTTATATTTCCTGCAAGGAACATCGTTCTTCGTAAGGTAAAATACATATAACCATAATGAAAGAAGGTTTTCTATATTAATAATACTGACTATAACTGCCTAATTTAAGTGAATAAATATATTAAAGAACTCGTATCAACGCCAAGGAGTTATCATAATATATCTTACTACCCTAGCAGCATTTTCGTTGGCATTTCGTTGGGCCAACTCGGTGATCAATGGCCCAACGTGGAGCCAACTTAAAATGCTACTAGGGTAGCTGCCCGCACGGCTTAGCCCGCGTATTGCAAAGAACGCAAGCAAACCCACAGGATAAATTATAGCCTATAACCATCCAGAATGTCCATACTACACGCAGGTAAAAGATTTTTTGAAATCGGGTAAGCAGTTCCGGCTAGCACCCATTACATACAAACTTATAAACTTAAAAGCTACAATTTCACAGACTTTTCCTCTATAATATTAGTATAGATATCATCAAGATAAAGGTTTGTTTTTCTATAATTACTAGCGGAAGAGTCGGCATCCACAAATAAGTGAAATATGTTGGTCATAAAAGTAGGTAGTTGAACGTCATAGACTCGCTAGTTAATTAAAATTGTATCACGTAACAATACTACGTACTACACCACAATCTCTTTATGCACGTCATTACGTTACATAAAGGCCGAGCTAGTGTAACCCTGCATTATGATAATTTTAAAGATCAATAATATGATAAATTAATAATAAAATACACGCTTATTACGTTTAGTTGTGTTAAGTTAAAACTCTATTTAAACGTTCTTAAGAAACAACGGATGATTTTAGTGGAGTAAGCTGCGGTTGCCCAGTGGTTCAGGCATGCGGCCGTCAAACGGCGATCGTGGGTTCGATCCCGGCTCGTACCAATTGGTTTTTCGGAACTTATGTAATACGGAATATCATTTGATACTTACCGTTAGCTTTTCGGTGAAGGAAAAACATCATCAGGAAACCTGCATACATCTCCTAAGAAATTCAAAGGTGTATTTCACGTCTCCAAGCCGCACGCAATGGGTCAGCGTGGGGACTGCTGCTCGTTCCCTTTCATCCATGAGAGGAAGTCTGTGCCCAGCAGTGGGACGTATATAAGCTGATTTACTATTCGTGGTCGTCGACGTCCATTGTTTGCGGTATAGCGAACCACTCTCGCGACTGCCTAACTGTGTCGCCAGTGGACACGGCTATTAGCGATCATAACGCTCAACGATATGAGTTCACTACTGAATGCGGGCGTTACAATGGCGTCGCGCACGAAATCGAACGTCGACTATTTAATGATGATTCTATTTAGTTATTTAATTGTGACATTTGCAATTATGATTTTAATTTTATTTTGGATTATACTATTGACATCGACACTAAATTCAACAAATTATTAAACATTTTGACACACTATATCGACGTACATTTTCCAATTAAAAATTTAAATTTAATTATAAAAAGAAAAAATTGCCATGGTTGACCGACGAGATAATGGAGTACATGAGTAAACACAGAGTCCTTCATGAAATCCAACGTCAATATCCCGGATACCCGATTATTTCTGAATGTATCGAACATTATTTTAATTTAATTTAATCCACAACGCTGCGCGCTAGACAATATCATATTGAACGTAGGCTAGGTGAGAGCAGAAATCCGTCAAAGGAGATTTGGAAAGTGGTCAACGAGGAGATAGGTACCAAGACAAAGCCTCAATGATTCCTCGCAAGCAATTATACCGCCTACCAAAGTTCCGGATGAGTTCAACTAGCATTTTTTAAGTATAGGCTCAAAATATGCTATACATACAGATCCCGTTTTAAGCAGGCGTTATCTTTGCAATTACCTTAATGACCTTGACGTACCGACGATGACCTTGCCGACCGTCACAAGTGACCTGCTGAATAAAGTGATCCGAAATATGTTAAAGACACGCGCAATTGTTGATAGCTATGACATTTCACTCAATATTTCAATATGTATATGGCCAATTATTTCTGACATTTTATTTATACTTATTAATATCATTTTTGAAACAGGTGTGTATCCGGAAGTGTTAAAGAGTAACAGAGTGAGCCCACTGTATAAGGGAAAGGGTGACAAGTGCGATGACAATAACTACCGACCAATAACAATAGTCACCACAATTTCTAAAATTGTGGAGTCTATCCTCTCATCTCATATAATGGCCCATTTAGTGAACAATGACCTACTGACTGACCGCCAATTCGCTTATCGGCAAAACATGTCCACTACAACAGCTGCGCTCAAGATATTTGATTGCATTGTTTCCGGTCTGGATGACAAATGCAAGATGGCAGGTATATTTTGTGACTTGTCCAAGGCTTTTGATGTGATTGATCACGAATTGCTTTTGAACAAGTTACATCATTACGGGATACGGGACTTGAGTCACAAGTTAGTTACATCGTTTTTGTCCGACCGGAGACAGGTAGTTAAATTATCTGTGGCCGGAAAACGACAGAAGTCCAGTGCTGGCAGCGTGAATATAGGAATCCCTCAGGGTTCGGCGTTAGGAAATACCCTTTTCCTAACGTTTATGAACGACCTTCCCGCTGCCATCACAGCTGGTCATCCTGTCCTATTCGCGGATGATACCACAGTGTTCGTCAGTGCGCGCACTTATGAACAGCTTGAAGAGAAGATACATGGCGGCTGTGATCAACTGCAGAGGTGGTTCTCTACCAATGGCTTACTGGCTTTATGGTCTTCTCGGGACGCAAAATTGCGATTCCTCCATGTGTAGCTAACAGCCCGATGCCGATAAGTGATGAATGTAGGTTCCTTGGCTTCACTCTGGACTCTAATCTTAACTGGAAGTGCCATGTAGACAAACTATGCGATAGATTGAGTAGTGCAGTCTTTGCTTTGCGTAAGCTAAAAGACGATGCCATGCAGCAGGTTTATTTTACTCATTTCCATTCGCTGATGTCGTACGGTCCGCTCATTTGGGGAAACTCAACGGATGCCAACAGAGTGCTGCTTATGCAGAAACGTGCCGTACGTGCGATGGTTGGGGCAAAATCGAGGACTTCGTGTACAGGCTTCTTGTCAATACACGGTATTATGACGCACTACTCACTCTATGTATTCGAAATTATAATGTTCGTAAGGAACAATCTTTCTTCTTTCGATACCGTAAATGTGATTGGCAAAACACTCCGCCGCACTGGGCGTTTGAGCAGTTCCCCGTCGCATGGCACTTGCAGGTAAGAACCCACGTGTCATTGGGCCTACCTACTACGTGAGACTGCCCGCTGATCTTAGACAGGAACCATCTGACGAAGCATTTAGACGCCGCCTTAAATATCTTTTATTGGAAAATCGATTATACTCAGTTAAAGAGTATATGTGTCTTGACTTGACATGTTAAATGTTTATTATTACCTATTTAAATTTGTATGAATATGATTTGACATTAAATATATTGTGTCACGTATTTTCTGATTCACTAAATATTGTAAAGAATGACGATACCTAGAGGTTGATATATTTGTGTCCTTTTGCTTTTGGTTTGTTTTTTCTATTTCCTTGTTATTGTGTTCCTTTATTTGTTGACACTGTCCTAATATTATATCACAATTTTTCTCTGTTTTTGATGATCGTGACAAAAATTCTTATTTTTTTTACATGTATGCAAATCTGTAATGTAATTTTTTATCATGAAATAAATAATCTAATCGATTATATGATGATTTTAGCCTGACACACGATCTACTTTCAATCTCTCCCATACAATTGACCGTGCCTAGTCCGAGGGTGATGGGCGAGCCCGTCACAATCGCGAAGTAGGTGCACAATATCTATAATTAATCCCTGCAAATATTATTAACTGTTTTTTTCTAATGCTCAAGGACTAAGAATGTATATTTAAATTAAGGACATTTTTATACCGTGTTAGTCCAAACGTTTGGGCACACCCGTTACGTGTGCGCAAACATTTGGTACATAGATTGCATCGCTCCGGGCCTGCGAATGACAGTTTAATTTTATACCAATAGGTTGGCTATTCCTGGCGCTGGAATATTAGGCAGGTGCTGCCTACCGTGAAGCTATTTAAAGGACTTCAGAGCTTTTCACTTGACAGGCTCTCAGCCCAATCATGTAAAACACAAGGTTTTTGTCCGTTGTTTGTCATTGGCCACGATATTTATGCAATTAGTCATAAATATGTCACATCGCGGATTAAGGTTTTGGCCCCATATTCGTGAGAGGATTAAATCGATACATGTTTTTGCACTTAATTGTACTTACGCAGTAGCGTAACTTGGCAGGGACCCTGGTCTATATGCATCCAAAAGGCTTCCTCCCTACTCCGACATACGAGTGCACGTCATCAACTCATCATCATCGCCGCTGAATGCAAGCTCCAGAGAACAATAATTGAGATAGTCATCAGTCATCACTATAATTTAACAGATATCAAACACGATATCTGATAACTAACATGGTATCGCTTCTAAACCGCTAATTCGTCGACATTGGAAAGCGATATCGCCACATCGGTACCGATCCGACCTTCGACAATGGCTCATTTCTTCTGGAACGTGGGAACTTCAAGAAACAAAACAAAGGCGGGAATGTACAACCGGTGTTTTCTTAAAACGTTATGCTACTGTTACGGCAGGTTCACAAACTTCATAACGCGTATAGAAAGACTTTAGCACATTGCGATATGGTAAATTTTTGCTTGTTTTGTGCGGATAAGTTGGGTGCTTGTGCAACTGTCTTGTATTAAAATTTGATGTGAATGTAATTGACTTGTGCAACATTGCGTTAGAAGGTTAATTATGGCGTGAAAATTGCAAGAGTATTTAAAGATGACGTGCTTCGTTGGTAGTTGTTATAATTATTCGACGTTACTCGTAATAATGTCGTTCTCGGTTCTCTAATACGACTAAGAGACTTAATTGTTTTCTTTAGTTTAGGTACTTTCATATTGTTTATGTAATAAATAAGTATATTAAATTAAATAACGAATCAAAGGACTCCTCTAAATCAAATCCTATGAAATCCTGGAGAAATTTATAAGACCGCAATTTTTTTTAACTCCTGCTGTTTTCATTACCAAGTCAACGCGCGTAAAAAGAGCTCCGGTGCCATTTAAATTGTTTTAAATGTTTGGCTTATAGATACTGGTCATTAGCATAACATAGTGACACTTAAAAACTTTTTTTTTTATAAGTAACATTATCATTTCGTTTCGGTAATTGGCCAGTACTAGTAATGACGAAGTCACCCCGTTCATCTGTCCACCCGACAGCTCACCTGTCTGTGACATGGTCCCAACTGCTGACGGCATTTCTCCATTACGCCGCAAAGCCTTTTGGACAAGTAACTCGATTTATTACTTAAAAATATAACACACCCGTACACATGTTTTAAAATAATAAAGAATGTTAATGCCCGTGATAGTTTATTACATTTGGTTTAAATATACCAACGTTATTTATAAATTCGTAAACCCGTCTAAATGTTGCTCATTTACGGCCCTTTTACGAGCATAGACAAAACGAAAACAGTGTAATGTTTATGTTTACACGCACCGTGACTAGTACCTACATTCTGTTTGACTCTTTCACATCAGAATCACTTTTAACCATTCGCTTTCGTTCAGTACGGTTGTCAGAAGAAGGCGCGCGAGCTGTGTCGCGGCGAGATAGACTATCGGTCTCTTTATAATTAGAACCCTTTCGAAAGAGTCCGATTGTGTATCACACACAGCTCACGCGCCTGTGATAACTGTGCTGACATAAGCTCGGCCAGCGTGGAAGCGAGAGAGAGATACAAACTGAAATGTGTTTGGGATCGAAAGTGACGATGAAATAGGCTTCATGACAAGCCCACGGAGACTTTCCAACAAAATATTCAGTGGCGATGCGTAAGTATGCGCATCGAATATTCATTAAAGGAATGAATGGCTTTGACCATGTTTTAGGTTAGGGTACGTGGACTCCATGTTTAGCAATGTAACAATGGAATTGTATATTTTTAAATATTGTCTGTGGCCTTGATGGCCGGTTTATAAATTGCATTTGATGTTGTTACTGTACTACTTGTTACAAATTATCAAAGAAATTGGAATCAACTGTAATAGGTATAAGGGTAAAATAAGGTATAAGGTATAGGGTGTAAAATATCCAAATGCAAACAAATTAATCTTCGTAAGTCATTTCGGCTTGAACTGCTTTCCTGGCATGGCCACGTCTTTCCATTTTCGCCAGTTTGCTGCGTTGCGAGAGCATTCTGCTATGGTAGTTTTCGTAGACGATTTGAATAGAACTGTCCATCGTGTCGGGATCTACCTTTTAATAGGACTTTTTATATAGTAAAAGATTAAATAGTGCTACTATAATAGGCGGGGACCGAAGCTAAATGGCTTGTCGCTCAAGATGCTGGTTTTCAGGGCACCCGCGAGTTACCTACATCTAAATATATTTATTACTGCTTCCTTGCATTATTCCGCTAGGATTTTTTCATAAAAATACCCAAGTATGCGCAAAAATCATAAACAAGATGCTTAGGCTGCTTTTATTGTCATAGGATTCCCTGATATTGGGCACGCCGCATAATATTGGCCATGTAATAATAGGATGTTGGATAAAATTGACACTTTTCCCATATTATTGTGACATTGGCGCGATATTGGAATCTTTTATGAGATGGGCCAAAGTGAAAAAAACTACAAAGGAAATATTTCTAATAAAATAGACGCATATTCGAAGGGATTCGGTCATATCCACAGAGATGTAATTTGGTCACGTTGACTACCCACTCCCCAAATGGGATTTTACATGCATGCACGTACCGTGTTCTATTGTACTAATTTATGTTTGACCTTTTTATTTTACAACCTCAATTGTATTTTTATTTGTTTATAAATATAAAAGCTAGTAAATCTAGGAACAGCTCTTAACAATCTTTATCATAATTCATACATGGTGGACTTAGCCTTTAGGTTAAGGTTCGTTTACGAATGGACGTGAAACTTTGCAAATGGTAGTTTTTTTTTTTAAAGTTGAAAGATGCTATAGTGCGGATTTGCATTCAAACGCTTCGAAATAAAAAATATGTGTTCCATGTTTAATAAATATTTTAGGTACCCGAATAGCGACTATATTGTTAAAGTAGTATATTGTTTTAAATATAAAATGGTCAACATTGCTTAGGTAGCCGTTTTTTTATGTGGTACTCCTTTCGGTATTGTCGATTATGTCTAACGAAAGGAGTACCACACCGGCTTTTGGTTGAAAAATCTTTGTTTACCACTTAACAATGAAAGACAATCGCATTGTTTACTAGGCACCAGTGGCGGCGCTTGCAAATTTTCGATGGGCAACCCGGAACAAAAAAGTTATGAATGAGTTTAGAGTATATAACTATAGGCTTGCCTAAAAATAAATGTTAGGCAAGCCACTGGGAATCGGCGTGTATGGGCGCTCCGCTACTGCTAGGCACAAATTGAAGTAAATTCGGTCTAAAATAAGAATCAAGCCAAGGGCCGGTCAGCCGGGCCGGCCATCTTGCTAACGTAGCGTGTCTCCACCATACTCCCTGTGACGTATCTCTTTCTTTTGTCTTAATAAAATAGAACAGATTCGTGGGACCAGGGACAAACCGGGCATAACAACATAAGATTTTGTAAGTCCAATTTTAGATTTAAAAGGACCCGTCCCCTAAATATCATGTCAGACTTTCACGCCCGTCAAATTGACAGACACGTAAATCAAAAGCGATATCCCAGGGGACGTCCCTTTTCCCTGTTAAGACAGACAGAATAGCGGCTCAAAATACATGTTTTTTCGCTAAAAAAAACATGCCTACTTACTTACGTATTACTACCGCATAATCACGTGTATTGCCTCATACATTTCGCAGTATTTCACCATTTACGAAACTTCATTTGTGTAAGTAATAGTACAATGGCCTATTTATGGCTTGCCCTTTATTCTACCTTGTTTATAAGACGATCCAACAATGGCAACAATTCAAAACCTGACTAAGCCGATTCAAATCGTATGTAAATCATTCTGGCTTACCTACTTGTTACCAAATGGCTCATACGGACTTTCCTCGTTAATTTGTATTTTATGTGCTCGATAGTTAAGGGCAACGTGGGAGAATTAGGTACCCACCATTTTGATACACTCCTAACCGGCTAAGTAGAATGCGGTTTATGCCTTAAATCCACAACCAGAAATCGATCAAGGAAAATTCAGATATGGCCTCCTCCATTTGTGCTTTTAAACACGGATGAAGCCGAGGTAGACAGACTCATCACGGGCCTAAAAAATCATCGGCTGTTGGTTGGGATGGCATTTCAAACAAAATTCTAAAGGATTTCAGGCACATCCTGGTTCCACCCCTAACCTCTCTAAAGGAATCTTTCCCAAATGTCTGAAAAAATCCATTGTCGTCCCTGTCGACAAATCTGGCAATAAAACACAAACAGCTAATTACAGACCTATTTCTGTATTACCACCGACCTCTAAATTAGGTACTAGAAAAAATCATCAATAGTAGACTCGTACAATATTTAGAAAAACACACGATTTTTTCAAAGAATCAGTTTGGTTTTAGGTCCAAGTTATCAACAGCCGATGGTGTACATGAATTGACTCACTTCGTAGTCTAGGAACTCGACAAGGGTAATCAGACAATTGGGATATTCCTGGATCTTGCCAAAGCTTTCGATACGGCTTCCACGTCCACTTTACTTTATAAACTAGATACGCTTGGTATAAGAGGAATCCAGCTCAAACCTTTTGCAGACTAAGTACCTAGATGGGCGTTCTCAGTGCGTAAAAATAGACAACTTATCAGCTCTGACCTAAAAAATACCTCTTGGGGTCCCACAAGGTAACATTTTATCTTCCACATTATTTTTAATTTATATAAATGGCGTGTAATCTAAAAATAGACAATGGCAAAATTATCTTCTACGCTGACGACACTGTCCTACTTTTTTCTGCAAAATCAACAGATGAAGTATATACGTAAGCACAGCGCGGACCTAATGTTGTAACTAACTGGCTTCAGCATCACCTACTAACACAACTCGGAAAAGACTAACTTTATAAAGATTTCCATGCGCAAATTCTCGACCACAGCAAACAATCGTAAGCTCACAATTTTCAACTCCACAGATAGCCGATGCGTTAAATAGCACTTTTAAAACAAAATATTTGGGAACTATAATTGACGAATCTCTCTCATTCAAGTATCATATCGAAGCGTTGTGCAATAGAGTTCGGAAGCTAATATTGTTTTCAATATATAGCTAAAACTACGCTACTTAACCTAGAAAGAGCCCAAAAAGCTGTCCTAAAAGTATCTACATTCCGATCTTTCCTCTACCCTACTAACCTTCTCTATGCGTAAAGTGAAGTGCTCACTGTTCGACAACTATTTATATTGAGCACAATATTAAAACAGCACTCCGCAACCCCGTACACGGTAGTAAAAAACGAAAAGATATTGTATGCCTCCAAAATTCACATAAGAGATGTGTATACCTCCAGATTTTACGTAACTAAGTTAGATCTATACTCTCTCATCTATACTAAATTTAAGAAAACTCTCCGAGATGCCCTTCAAAAAATGTCATACGAAGAAACAGAGAACCTATTTATTGTTGTATCTTGATTTATTTTCTAAATACCTACTTTGTATGTATGTATGTATGTAAGCACTTTATTGTACACAATAACAGGTTAAAGAATATACATGTCACACAATAGATCAAAGTACAAAGGCGAACTTATCCCTATAAGGGATCTCTTCCAGCTAACCTTTGAGCAATTGAGAGGAAGGTAGGTAGACCGAGATAGGCAAACTTATACCGTAATAGTTGTTACGCTTTGTATAGTTGTTAAGTTTTGTACTTACTGTATTTTTATTTTTATGCTTTGCAACTTTGTTTAAAATAGTTATACTGATCTTTCCTACTGCCTGAAACACAGGGTATCCTAGTTCAGGCCCTCGTAAAATTTATCCCTTAATATAATATTTTAGTATTAAGCCATCATTCTGTAAAATACGTGTTTAATAAATGAGTTATTATTATTAATCATCAATGTCCTTAATTTGGGGAACACAAGATAGTTTTCTTGGTTCTTTAAGAAAGGAGTGTCATCAACAGCATTACCCTCCTAGCTTTATTCCCGGTTGTGAAAAAAAAGTAAGGTTGACGAAATAACACTGTAGACTGCTCAGTTCACTTGCAACCCATTTTTTTCCCGCTTGCTGATAACCGACTGTGCTGGAATTGGGAATAGTTATGTGAGTTTGGTGACGATACACTATCGTGGTCCAACAAGCTAGTCGGATGATGGAGACAGATGGTGACCATGTAAACTCCTCAATTACCTACACATAAAACTCGACTTGTTAGCGACCGTTAGAATCATCTAAATCAGTACTTACTTTCCGACCACTCATTAGGACGATCTAAATATATGACCGACATCTAATTGAAGTAGAAAATTTCCTAAAAACCATGCACAGTAATTTCATCAGTAAAATTAACATAAGTAAGTAGAGTAAATAAGCGTAAGTTCACTCAAATATTCTATTTCTTAAAATTCTGTGAAGGGCCAATTGCGGCTGGCTGAAGGACTCTAGAGAAATTGCGGGATCTTTTTCCACAGCCACATCAATGGACATCAACTTAGGCCGGCCGTATTCAGCCTCGTGAAACGTACAAACGGAGTGCTAAAGTGACCAGAAGTAGATCTTATCCCGTTGCTATAACGCTTAGAAATGGTCAGTTGACTGTGTTGGCGGTGGTACAACACGGTCGAGTTAAGTTTGCCCCTAGCTGGTATGGACCCCCATACTAACGAAATGAAAACTTAACTCAAACATGCTTCAACGTATGTGTTACCTGAATATGGAACGCGTGCAGATTTTTGGGTCTGTATACATTTTATATGCGCTGGAATCCTGCTTTTGGGGTTGGATTGGTTTGCCCTTTGAATGGTGGCATGCGGTTTCACAAAGCTTACCTTTCCTTTTTCATGATTCATGATCTATATAAAATCTACCTATCCCAAGTGTTAGATTTTAAGGGAGCGCCTCGATACGTGTAAACCACGCTGTCGTGTAAGAGACATATCTATGTATTACGAGCACGGAAAACGAGATACTACAAACACTCTTCGGGAATGGATTTGGACAAATGCCGAAAGTTTTCGTTTCTTATATTAGCAATTCAACATGTACTTATATGCTGCATTATATGCTTGCACAATTTCAATCGCGATTTTATTTATATTTTAAATTTAATTAGAGTAATCATTTTTTTGACATGTAATTACCATCAATTGTATTTTATCTTCAATTCCACGTGACTGTAGATTTGTAATAAGAATAAGAAGAATAATAATAAGAAAAATTGATTCACTTAAACAACCCTTGTTTTACAGTATTTTCTTCTGCCAAACTGCAGGACAGTTTGTTGGCAGTTGGTTGGTTGTATCTTTACCTACCTAATGTTTGTACGCCCATTGGCAAGACATAGAAGATCACATAATGTACTAACAACTCTGTATTTTACAGCCTGCCTATGTTCTACAAAAAACATTATTTCTGATTCTGATTCTGATTCTGATTCTTACAAGTCGCCATGGTCGCGGGAGTCCGCTGGATGCGGGTGGCGTAGGACCGGCATCCAGCGAACTCCCGCATCCAGCAGTGGACGTCTTTCGGCTGATATGATGATGATGAAGTCACCATGTAATTATTGAAACAAAACTTCTGCTATAATTCTGCCAGGCCAAAAGTATATCTACATGCGAACCCAATTCGAAACAACTCATGGACAAAATTAGGACTTTTAAGTTTTAACTTGATGAACTTGAAGATATTTCTAGTTCCATCTTAGCCTATTGTTCCCAAAATGATCCCGCTTTAGTCGACTTTCTTAATACATTTACACACAATTCAAATGTAGTGCGACCAGAACTTCCTTGGTACAAACGCCAACACAGTTAACTGACCATTCGTGACCCTTATTGCAATGCACATAAACGCACGAATGATAACCTAACTCTGCTGGCGATGGTACGCCATTGAATATAAACTATTTGACCTCAACCTTTACAATTTACCTCCACGTTGCATACAATTGAATAAACGACCATCCTGCTCAGGTACATCCACTCTATCCCTAATTGATTAGTACTACTCGAATTTATTAAATTATAATGCTCTTTGTAGTATAATTCGTTTAACTGCGACATTAGAAACTCAAGGCCTCTGTCTATAGAGTTAGACCAGTGTTTCATAGGGTCCGGAAATTAAAGTTCGCAATTACCTTATACCGCTTGAATGGTCTAACATTACAGGCGGGCTGCAAAAGTGCGGTTTGAACGCAGTTCTTTTGCACTGACTGCGCCGCTAATCAACGCAAATGATTTAGATTCACAATATATAAGAAAGAAAGAAAGAGACATTTAAAAAAAATTAAAAAGATTTTGACATTTCGAATCGACGAATACCGTAGCGACAGAAGTAAACCATTACACTTGCAAATTACCGCATGAGAACTTATGTGTGTCGGCCGAACGGGTAAGCGCCGCGGATTGCATGGCGTTTGCGCCCTTTTCTCGCTAAGAAGAATGGCGCAGCCAGTCTCGTACCCCCGCCCCAAGCCTCATCCCGAATCTCTCACCATCTTACAGTCACGTGACCTCCTACGCTCCTACACCTGTGGCGAGTTTAATAATTTTTCTCCGTCCCAAAAAGTGCCCAGCGCCGCTAAAGAAGTTTTCACTTCAATAAACAAAAATCACATAAAACATGAAACAGGTGCGTCTTAGCGGCAGAGAACCGGACCGGCATGAGCCAGTATTATGATGACATAATGCTGAGGTGTCAGACACCTACAGCGCTGATTTACAGCCAGCACCTTTGTATGTAACTACTAAACAGCTTTTCTACGGCAACTGCACGGTTTTGGTTGGACTCGTAATTCGCATAAGCGTTTCCTCTTACCCATCTGATAATGAAACATAACTTATGAACATTCATAAGTTACACAACCAACATAGTCTACCTAGTCGCCTTTACAAAAATTACTCCATTTCAGGTCTGGGGTTTCGACACATAATAAAGAAACTATATATTGCATTGACAACCTTCCTATTTGGAGATCAATTGAATAGTATATGCGACAATCATAGAGAGGCAAACATACATAGGCTATGCTAACCGTTTATAACCAGGCGAGACGTACGCTTGTTTGCCACCCCGTTGTTGTCATAAAAAGTAGCAGCGGCGAAAAACCACACAAAGGGCAAAGTCTGCCCATAGTTGGGACTCTCACGCACGAGTGATAAATTATCCGTGATATATTTTATTGATATCAGTGATATCATTGCGGTTAAATTATGAATGATTGCTTCGATTTAGAGCAATAAATTTTAATACCAATCATATATGTTTAGTTAGTCGGGTCACATAAATATATCTAACTAGCTTCCGCCCGCGACTTCGTCTGCGTGGACTCTGTATAAAACCTATCCTATTTTAATCCAGGCTATAAACTATCTTCATGCTAATTTTCATGCAAATAGGATGAGCCGTTTAAGTGCGATTGAGTAACAAACAACTAAACATCAAAAAATCTAAACATCCAAACATCTACACATCCGAAAATTTTAACATTCGGATTTGAAATATTAGTAGGTAATCTTTGCTTCCCCCAACAAGACAAGTAATTCGCCAAAATTTCATTTACGTGAAACTTTTAAAACAGTATCGTTAGGTTGGTGTTATAAGATGAGAATACTGAAAAATGGTGGCTTTTTTTAAAATAAAACCATTCGGACAAGAGAAACATTGTCAAGTTCAACTCATTCACAGTAACATTATTTTATAGAAAATGTTTAGTGCATCGCATATTATACTTGAAACCATAATTAGATTCCAAAAAAATTACCTTAAAGCTGACATTAAAATGAAGAAAAAAAACCGGCCAACTTACACTCTTCTAAATGATGGATGTAGCTAAAAAGTAGCTACGTCCATCATTTGGAACAGTGTTAGTTTGCCAGTGTCGGTTTCTTTTTCATTTTAATGTAAAAAAAAAAAAAACTACATAATTATGGTTTCAAGTATAATATGCGATGCACTAAACATTTTCTATTATAGTTTATAGTTTAGGCTACGCGCGAAGTAAACGAATCTAAATATTTAATTCTAGTTAATAATTGTTTAGCACATTCTTGAACAGTGCCTACTATTTAAATAAGATGCCAATTTTGAACTACATAGTTACACAAACCTTCAGTCCAGTTAGAAATTACTTCTTGGTGAATTCCGTAACCAAGTCGAAAAGGGATTAAAAGCCTTAACAGTAAATTATGAGGCCCCGTCACTTCTGAAGGTTCTAAACTAAATATAGGTAGAGCCTGCGTATTAATTTTGGATCTCAGGTTTGAGGTTATGTGTCGGTTTCGAAATAGATAAGCGACCTCTTTTGTTTTTAAACTAACGTTTGCTATAGTCTTAAGTAGGTAGTCATGTATTTACCTATTTAATTTTATTGGCTACCGGCCAATTACAGAACGTAAGTGAAGTTGCGGGATTAATATACCTCATGGCCATCCCGAAAATCCAATCTATAATTGGTGAATGAAATTTAAAAAAATAAATAGTAGTTTCGTACATTAGTCACTATTACACATACACAACTTCCTTATTATTATTACTAGCTGCATGTAACAAGGAACGCAGGCAATAATCACGCAGCAGGATAAAATATGGCCTTTGTCCATCTAGAAAAGATACGGGGGAAATATTTTTTTTATATTGGATCATTGGTATCGGAGGTTACACCTACATACAAACAAAAATGCTATCTATCAGACTTCTCTTTATTCGATTAGTGTAGCTTAGTATCGTAAAATAAAATGAACAGAAGATATGAGTCAGTAGATGAAAGCAATGAAATAGGGGAAGAGAGAAGACGACGGCGAAAATTATGCTAACATCGTTTCTATTACGGGCGAGTCTTCAAATCGGGAATGTCTTGATGTGAATACGAAATCATCGATAAACATGCCGTACGGAATTTGTAATGGCGTTTACATTCGGGATTGACATAGTTTGGTTTCTGTTAAACAAAAAAGGAAGATCCATATTATACTCGTAAATACGAAAATAACTCTGTCTGTTACCTTTCCACGCTTAAACTGCTGAACCGGTTGAGAAGAATTTTGGTATAGATTTGAATCTCGGGTAAAGATTTTTAGTCCCGAAAATCATATCCAAGTGGGTGAAATGGGGGGCGAAAGTTTCTATGAAGGGGTCATGCAGATTAAGTAAAACAAAATTCGTTTTTCCTGTGGTCAATATTTAAGGGCTACCATGCATATAAAAAATGTTTGGATTGCATGAAATCACTTAAGAGGAGGTTTTTAATGTTTACTATGCGGATTAAGTCCAACTAAAAATTGGGCTTCGTAGCCCTTAACTTTGGCAATGTCCACTCGTGACGTGAACCTAAATCTCTGGCAGACCCAGAGCGACGATATAAACGAGTCTACGTGAACGAAGTCGCGGGCAGAAGCCTGTATAATATAGTGCCCATGGGTGGATATCAGTGGCAGTATTTGTGTAAAATTTTGGTAACCACAAAAGGTAAGTGCGTGGGGTAACCTCGAAAATGGGGTTATCTACTTAATTAAAATCTATTTAAACTCTGGCAACGCTTGCCAAGACGCCATGTTTATCTGTCCCCCGCTTCTGTTCGCTCCGGTCACTAGCTGCAAAAATACGTGTGCTTCGAACTTTCCGAGTTTACTCCACTTTGGTGTAGCTTGAGGAATTTTAAAATTACCCCGTGTCGGGAACCTGATAAGTTAAATAATAGTCTGATTGTTTTAATATTCGATTGTAATTTTCAACGCATTCTTGAGTGGAATATAGCGGTCTAACTGAAGTTTAAAAGAAGCATTCGACTTTACCCTACGGGTAAAATTCGAAAAATTTCACGTCCCTTTTTCGAATCACGGGTCATTACAAAATGTGCAAATATCGTTCACCATTCAAGCATCGCTCATGTTACCCATATAAACATTCATCATCAACATCTCTTATTTAAGAGCTAAGCCCTTGTCGGTGTAGGCTAGGGCATGAATACCGGAATTCCGGAATCTCGAAATACCGGAATCTCGCCTTAATTTTCCGATATTTCAATACCGGTATTGCAAATAACTAATACCGAAATATCGGAATTCCGGTATTCATTTTTGAGTTACAATTCTTGATTATTTTTGTAATATAGGTTGTTTAAGCTAGTAAACTCATAACCATACCTTGTAAATATTTTATTATTGCCATTATAATAATGATATATAGTAATATAGGGTGATTATGACAACTTAACACGTTCGTTGACAGTACCTTCAATTAAGCGTTGTTAAGCCTACATATGGCCCGCCTGTCGACTGTCAGCGAACGCGTTAATATATGTTTAGAACGGCAAGCACCCGTATCGGTTATCGCTTGGTTATAAGGGGTTTGTCGTTATCTCACTTACTTTGGCATTCAGGGTGGGAAGTAAAAACAACATATGACAAATATCAATTTAGTCGCAAAATAACCACAGATGTCAAAAGTTATCTAAGCTGTCTCGTATTGTGCGGTTCTTTTGGGTACTTTCCGTTTCGAGTGTTTTGACTGTTGTGTTTTGATAAGTGATTGCGATTTTTCGTGAATGTGGGAAGAAATCAAGAAAAATGTAAGTAGTATATTTGTTATTTATATGATCAAGCTTATTTTTTAAATCTCTATCTTTAATTATTATCTTTTATTCTTTAAATTCAAACCTAGACCCACCTTGTGTCTAAATTTGTAAGTGTCACACAAATATTATATTACATAAGAAAAATATATACGCTCGAAATAGCACACTTAGTTGGGACTTGAGTTCAGAATCATTACTATTAAGTACAATCACTGTCGATAGGTTTGGATAGCCTACATTAAATATGTATTAAGTTTATAAATAATAGATTATACAGGTGTAATCGTTAAGTATACATACCTAGATGGTTTTTCTGTAAAAAACCGTGAGACAGGTATCCAAACATTTAAATTAATATGACATCAGATAAACTTTACCTAGCGAGTTAATAAAACACCCGTAAGGGGATCCAAGAAATAAAAAGTGTACGCAAAGCGAATGTACTGCCTAGAAAAAAAAATGTCGGGTATGCCGTTCAATTGCTAATATCTTATTTCTTCAGTCCACAGTAGACTGAACATTCTGTTTGCAATTGCTTCTAAAGTTGTTGATTTTATATTGTTAAATAAATCATTTATTACATTGTTGGTGACGATCACATGTTTTATATATAAAAGGTGGTGGTTATTACTTATTTTGGTCTGATTGTTCTTTAATATATGCATAGCATGCATGCATAGCAACAATATGGCATTTGTTATTTTATTTTAAGTTAATTGAAGAACTGATATTTTTTTATTAATAATTAAAAAGATTTTACCAGTTTGTTTTTCTTTTCATTAATTTATAAAATACTCCAATACCGGTATTAATACCGGAATTCCGGTATTGATGCCCAATATCGAATTTCAATACCGGTATTGAGAATCGTCCGGTATTGCATGCCCTAGTGTAGGCCCTCCACCTGTTCAGAGCAGAACAAAATAGGTATTGAATATCTCTATCAAGTAGGTTCAATATGTTATTTGACAAAAAACCAATTTTTTTTTTAATATAAGAAGGTATCTAGGAGATGGGTAGTTTGGAAGAGGTTCAAATAGAAATAAAAAATTTGACGAGTTTAAAGTCAGTTGTTCACTATTCCTAAATACCGAAAAAGGCGGACACATTATTTAGAACACCACCTACTCCGATAACATGCAACTTCTTTGACATCTTGGTACGACTTAACATGAACTGTCCTTTTGAGTTGCTCTATGTAGTGGACGTCTTTCAGCTGATATGATGATGATGTTTATTCTAGGTCTCCTCTTCCTCGCTTCCTCTCTATCTCTATTCAATTCATTATATTACGTAGGAATAACTATTAATTACTATTTCAAAGTTACCTGGACACTCAGACCTTACACACGCACGAGAGTGAAATGAACTATACCTAGTGCCAACAACGGTCTACCTAATCTTAACATCATCACGATAGTATCACTTAACATCTCGGTAAATACAATACGAACTAACCCAGTAACAGCAACACCAGCATCTCCCGAGCTCCTATTACTTAAAGATATATAGTTAACCGCGTCGTTGGGCTTGAACATCTCACTTTAGCTCATCCAATGTAGTACTAAGATTAAGGGTCCCTAGCTAAATAGAATACGTCTTGCCGTACTAAATTGGCGACGGGTGGTGGGGCAAGTAAGTACCCATTCCGAGCTTATTAACTTAATTTTAAGGGAGCCTGTAGGAAAGGTCGGCATCCTTGAATCCGTTCGTATACTTAGTTAAATGAAAGGTAGGGTCGTTACATAGGAAGACCTTGACCCGTGACCCTGGACATTTGTTTCGTAGAAATGTATTCATTTGTTTAACTTTCGAACTTCGAACGGAATACACTGTTTCGGTACGCATAAGTAATCAAATACCGTTTGAACAACTTATGAGTGAACTTAAGGTAAAACACGCCCAAGCCGATTTGTAGAATGTTCGGTGCTTATTTCGAATTTCGGGGGCATGATCGGTAATGACAAAAGGATAGTAACACTGAACAACATTTCCCGTAAGATCAACCACTAAATCGTAAAAACCACTATTCAATACATTAACTATGAGTTAACTTTTAATTAGCTCATAGTTTTTCGCGACTTCGTAGTTCGTCCCATGAAAAAAGTTGTTCAGTATGACCATCTTCGTTTATTGTCATTCCTGATCCTGAACCCAAAGTCACCAGCATAATTAAATACGGACTTATTTTAAAGTAAGCTCGGTATGGTCGCCGTGTAATGTAAAGTAAATCATAAATATTAATTCAGCCAGTTCGCATAACAATTGAGTTTCTCCTTGATTACGCTCATGCCTATCGAAATAACACGTCAATGTGGTTTCAGGGAACATTGATCGTCCATTGTTTGTGTTTAATTTTCATTTTTCTGCGAATCAAATGTAATTATTTGGCAAGTGAGGTATCCATGAATGATGTACGAGTGCATTTGACAGTTAAACGCTGATTTATATTTCGTTATTGTTATTAGTTTACGCCATTGTGGTTTTATTTGCTGCATAATCAAATGTTAGTTTACTTATTTATTTATTTATTTAATAACTTACATAATAGGCTTACAGTAGTGGTACCAAAAGCGCCTACAATGTCAATTTGCTTCGCTAAACCCTATTATGTTTCAATTTGAACTAGTGTTCTGTTCATTTATTTTTAGTTTCGATATTTACAATATTACTTTTAAAATTTAAATAGGTATAACACTAACCATATAACAGATAAACTCGTTCATCATCACATTATTATAAAAATCTAACAGACGGTCTAGGTCTGGTTAGGTAATATTTTAACCCGCGGGTTTGCCTGCGTGCCTGCGTAATTTGCAATATGGCGCGGCGGGGCCGCGCGTGCAGCTAATCTATGGGGTATATTTTGGTGTTAAAAAATTCACCTCACGTTCATGTGTTAGTCGGCAACGAAGCTGAAAAATCTTCAAATATAATTTAAACAAAATCAACCTTCGATCATAAAGATTAGCTCAAATCTTTTACTCGGCTCGATTTAAAAGAGATTTGCTGTCACAGCCTTGGAGGTGAATGTCAGTCTAACTTAAAGAAAAATTATCTCAAAATACAAAGGTCACAATGAAATGAATATTGTGACACAAAAATTGGGGCCAAATTATATAATTCGCTCCCACAAGAAATATCTGAATTGGATAATGATAGATTGTTTAAAAATAAACTTAAAACGCTATTAATTGACCGGGCATATTATAGCATTAATGAGTTTGCCGGATAGTTGCTGACAAAACCCCAAAACGAAAAATATGACTACTAGAATAAGTATGTACCATGAACAATATTGCATGATTATAATTTATTGACATTAACATTATTTTAAAATGAAATGTAAGTAATTATTATTTAAGAAATAAATGAAATGAAATGAAAATTGCTAGAACTTTTGTTTTGAAAATAGTGATGCAAACTTGAAACATTTTCTTGATTTTGCAAGTCGCATGTGACACTTAAACCAATTTATCGTTATTATTTTTAAAGCGCAGCACATTTTAAGGTTTCTCTTCAGAAAGTTTAAACAGTGCATTTACCATTTATGATTAATAGCGAAGTTTTCACGCGGGGCGTTGTGCGTGTCGTTTCACGTAGAAAGTTACATCATGCGTCGGACTGTCATATAAAACAGATAACTAATATCTATATTAGTATTATAAATAGGAAAAGTCTGGATGATTGTAGCTTTGTAAGTTTATAAGTTTGTATGTAATGGGTAATCTACGTGTTTGCACCTTATGTGTTACTTTCTGGGTGGTTATAGTCTATTTTTATCCCGCGAGTTTGTATGCGGGTGAACTCGCGTGGTCAGCTAGTTAATATAAATATATATATTGCTCATTTAATCGTATGGGTTAAGCGATAGAAGGATAGAAGGAAGGCCTTATTACAGCTTGGCCACAACTTCATGCGCGGCGGCAGAGCGAGCGCTGCGCCGAAGGTTGGAGCGAGATACCAGTACGTCTAGCACAACTTGCTGCTCAGTCGCTTCGCGCGCGAGTTAAGGTCTCTTGTCTCACTCGCACCATGCAAATTAGAAAGCGGAGGATAGATCTTTCTCGACTCGCGTCGCGGCGCGGAGTCAGTTGTGCTTCTCGTTCCCACTTCTGGGGCACCACTGCCGCTCTGCCCCCTCAAAGAGAAAAACCATAAGTGACAAAAAGTAAGTTTGGAGCTAAATCCAAAAAACTTTACACTTGTATTGGTTTTATTTAATAAATCAAGATAAATTGTGGAATTTTATGACAACTTAATTTTGTTACTAATCTTTTTATTTGAATTACTTAGATATATATGCTTCTTAAAAAAAAACATTAAAAAAATATTTTCAAAGAAAGAACAACACAAGTGTGCACTTATGTTGTTTGTGTTAACTCTGCACTATAGCATCTAAGAAAAAACAACACAAGTACTCACATATGTAACCTACAAGATGTAGCATATGTTTAATTTTAAGTATTTTTAACTTAGTAATTTGAAACAAAATTAAAATATGGTTTTTGTTCTTATGATAAAACATATAGGCACACATCCAAGACAAAGCTTAAGAAACATAGGCGGTTACTACTAAGTAAGTAGAAAAATCATAACATCGTGTTCATAGCCAAAAAAGGTACTAACCTTTTTTGGCTATGAACACGATGTTATGACTTTTCTACTTCGAACAAAAAGTCAACTTAACAAAACGACATGAACTTATGCTTGTCTAAATCCTGGTTTATTAGAGATATCGAAACCCGTGTGAGACCCGTGAAAATCTCATTTTTTCCCCGAGTCCGAGACTGTTAAAAACTCAATTTGACAAAAATTGACACTTATGGTTTTTCTCCTTGAGGGGGCAGCGCTGCCATCGGCCGAGCCCTTAAGCCTCGCCATACGCGTGCCTACGAATGACGCACATCCTGAGTTCAAAGAGTCACCTCGATGCATCCACGTGGAATCTGCGGTGCCACTCACAACCTGCCTCTACTCGTTTCATCACACCCCGAACGCAACTTGAGCTCGAAATCGTGATAACTAACTATAATGTAATCGGTGGGTAGACTTAAACTGGTTCGTCTGAAGTTTTGAATAGGCGCCCGAGCCTTGGCGCTCATTCAAGTGAAGGTTTCAGCGACCACACATACGTCGTGCATTAGTAGTACGTATGCTACTTAGGGTCGGTTGTTTTAAATCTACGGTAATCGTAAGTTTCGTCCACTAAATCCTTTTACAGATTTCTACGGGATGACAGCAGCCGGTGCCGTATAAATTTAACGTTTATAGGCTTATTTTTTTTTATACAACGACGGTGGCAAACAAGCGTACGGCCCGCCTGATGGTAAGCGGACACCGCAGCCTATAGACGCATGTAACTCCAAAGGAGTAACATGGGCGTTGCCGACCCTTGATATGTTTGAGGATTCGCCGTGTTGACAGCTGAAGGAGCAAATTCCCTCGCTCCCAACACAACGCATCCTCGGGAGCTCTGGCGACCTTGCTCACCTCCAGGAACACAACACTACTACAGAGCAAGTAGTAGTGTTATTATGGCTGAGGTCTTCTGCAAGGCGGAGGTACTTTCCAAGTTGGGCTGCTCCACATTCGAGCAGGATGACATTTCGCTGTGCCCAACCTCACCAAAATCGCCATCGCCTATAAAGTGTGTTTAGTGTAACCCACCCTTAATGTTCTTATCTTGCGGATCTAAGTATTTTTACGAATACGAAACTAATCACATTATAAGAATAAGTAACCCATTTGATTATCCAACACTGGCTCTTTAGAAAAGGATGAAATTTTTATTCCCGTTCCATAAAGTCATTAAGCCGGTCGAACCTGCTTCCAAGTTTCACTAAGTGGACAAGATTGAATAAGATTTATAATAGGTACTGTATGTACCTACACAGTTTTGATAATCCTGCTAATATTGTAAATGCGAAAGTTTGGATGTTCGGATGTTTAGATGTTTGTTACTCAATCATGTTTAAACGGCTCAACGGATTTAGATGGTTTTTAGATGGATTCTCCACCAGTCAACCCTTAGGCTATTTAGTGGTGCAGGATCCTAAATACTGAGACTCGCATGGAAACACAAATCAATTAATTACATTAATATGACGACCTCTGTAGCCTTGTTGGTAGTGACCCTGCCTACGAAGCTGGAGGTCCCGGGTTCGAATCCCGGTAAGCCCTTATTTATTTGTGTGATGAGCACGAATACTTGTTCCTGAGTCATGGATGTTTCCTATGTATTTAAGTATCTATTTATCTATATAAGTATGTACTTATATCGTCGCCTAGTTCCCATAGTACAAGCTTTGCTTAGTTTGGGACTAGGTCGATTTGTGTAAGATTGTCCCCAAAATATTTATATTAAATATTTAATTACTTATACATAAATAATGCATACATTATATACTTACTTAAATACATACAATTATATGTACCCGACCAAGATATCACGAGGATCATTAATTTTTAACAGTTAATTACGCAACTTGCGTTTAAGGTGGTGCATTGGAAATTATTGCGTGCTTTGAAACGCCGTTCTGACTAGATTAAGAAACAATAAGGTCTGATTTTCAGATATATGATTCTTGACAATATGATTGTTTATCTGATTTGATCGATACGTGATTGCTTAAAATTTCCTCGATTGAAAAAATCCAAAGTTGGGTCTGTATTTTCCTTTTTTTACTCAGCCTACTCAACGGTACATTATTTTACGACACAATCAAGTTAATACTATAGTATTTTATCTAAAATTTCACTTGATGAAATTTTAATAAAACTTCACTAAGTTAGGTATTTATCCATATTTGTCCAAAAAAGCCATTCCCGAAGAGTGTTACATCTCTTTTTCTCGTGCGCGGAAGGTATAAGCATATCTCTGACTGGGGGGCGTGTTCGACTCAAATCAAGCATCCCCTTAAAGGAGAACTTGCTCTGACCTTGCCTGACGGTAAGAGGGAGATCATTCCACAGACGAATAGCCTGAACAGCGAAGGAATTTGGGAGGAAACCAGTGCCATAGTTTATAGCCCGGATTAAAATATACGATAGTGTTTAATCTCGGGTCCACGGAGACGAAGTCGCGGACCGAGGTTAGTGATTTATAATTTAGCCGCAAAACGAAGAGTTCAAATTACCTACCATAAAATACAGCTCAGTACAGAACGCAATCAAAAAACCGCACCTGTGAAATCGCGCTTCGCAAGAAATAAAAGCGGTTTTAATATGCCACATAAAGTGTTACGAGCACCCGTTTAAAAAACAAAGCGACGTTTGTGGAATACTGCAAATTAGCTAAAGAGTTCAGGAATGCTACGTACCTATGTTTTAAACCAACGTCAGTTTGAACAATTTTGGGATTTCTTTGTCGCGCATTGTGACTGTGGTAAAGATACGTTAAAAATTATAACGTGCTTAGAATGTTTTCTCCATCCATCCTCCTAGCGTTATTCCCGGTTGTGCCCTGAACGAGCCCTTTTACGAAACTGAAGGCCATCTGACCTTCCAACCCGGAGGGCAACCTAGACCTTATTGGAATTAGACCGGTTCCCTTACGATGTTTTCCTTCGCCGAAAAGCTAACGGTAAATACCAATATAACTGATCTGAACAGAAAGTAAAATTATATTTATGGTTGATAACAAATGAACCCAGCTCTAAAATAAATAAATAAAATAAAAATCGATTATTTCAGACCTTATTGGAACCATAGGTACATTTTTGTTAGTTTAAATCTTACGAACTACCTATAAGTTAGATATAATATAAGAAAAAGAAATAAGTATAAAATTAAATGAAAATAGAGTAAAAAATGTGTGCTATTGAGAGAGCGAAGAAAGTTAGTCCTTTCTATTTCGCTCTCCCAATATAGCCACCTCAACCCAAGACTTTGTAATAGGGCAGTCCAACCTCTCAGCCACCACCCTGAGAAGACCGTTGGTACTGCCGCGCACTCGCCTCAGCATGGACGCGACTCTTTTTCGTCTTATGGCAAAAAACCGGCCAAGAGCGTGTCGGGCCACGCTCAGTGTAGGTTTCGTAGTTTTCCGTCCGTCACAGTAAGTGTCCCCACTTAAGCGTTAAACAAGCAATACTTAGCGAACAATACAAGCAATATACTTTGCGAACAATTTTGTTATTAGACAACGAACGACCATAGACAACTAAGACAATTCGAGCACGACAAATTTTCGACCTAATGTATGGGCGCACCTGCTCCGACCCCATTAAATCAGGAAAAATCTTAACAACGCCATGTACGATATGAGCGTTCCGCGTACATCGACATCTATCGGCAAAATAAGTAAACTATTGCGCACGAGCTTAAGGCTTGTATACCCGCTAAAGTCCTTAAGCGTATGGGCGGAGCCTCGACCCTCTCCCCGCGCAAGTCGCACAACCCGCCGTCGTTTATTAAGCGTTACATAGATTAAGTTACAGACGCGTCATAGCGCATCGTTACCAATGCAAGGGTGGACGTGGGTGGGTGACATTCGTCATGCTTAATTGAAACGTGATATTTGTCATACATAAATTACATAATTGATTAAGTTCAAAAATTATGTTCCTACTATTATAATACTATTTACTTACGATTAGTGTAGTTCCGTCAGCACGGCTAGCACGAGACGGCCGCGACATACACTCGATTTTTCTCGCACTATCGGTCTCTCTCTTATTAGAACATTAGGAAAGAGAGGTATAGTGTGACAAAAATCGAGAGTATGTCGCGGCCGTCTCGTGCTAGCCGTGCTAGTGAAAACGAAATTCGTTCGAATAACTCTCATTGTCGCTCAAACTAGCAAGCGCGACAGAGAGGGAGATACACGAACGAAGTTCGGTTTCGTTTCGCGGTAGGCCCTCAGCACGCCTATCACTAGACGGCCGCGACATATTTTCGATTTTTCTCGCACTTTACCTCTGTTACTAAATATTCTAATAAGAGAGAGACGGATAGTGCGAAAAAATCTAAAGGTAATAATAATAATCCATACCTACTGTTGCCCTTAGGCCATTTTTTAATGTCGCTATTAATAGGGGCCCATCTAGCAGTTAGCGAGTCACCGTCTGCCAGAGATAAAATCTGAAACAGTTTTATTGGGCAGGCGTCCGATGTTTCATCCAATAGCCCAGCTACTAGTCCATCATTTTCACCCAATAACCCGTTTTATTTAGATTCCATCAACTAGCAATAGACTCTTACACCCCAGCGGGTGCTGTTTTTGTGTGCGTCCCATGACACGGGCAGAGACAGCATCCGCTTAGTGTACTCCTTGCATTTCATTAAATTGTCAAAAGGGCCTCTACGTGTTGGCTCAGAGCTCCACGCACGCCTCCCAAAGGTCCGGGACATCATTGTCCCGTGAGCGGGAAAGACATATAATCCATACTATCCATACTTCCATATGCATACTCCATACTAATATTATAAATGCGAAAGTGTGTCTGTCTGTCCGTTACCTTTTGTGTAAGTGTAAGGTTGTTAAGTTTTAAACTAATTTTCGGTATATTTATTACGTTCTACTTCCTTGATTTGTTGAGTCAGCATCAGATAGTTAGTAGCATCCAAAGTAGCCAAATATATCGTAACACATTCCTTACTCCTACTTATAGTAACAAAGACTATTTCGATGAATGTACGTTCCGATATATTTGGCTAACTTGGCTGCTACTAACTATATTATGCTGACTGTACAGAAATCGGCCTCGGGTAAATATATACTTATAGATTAGTTGTACGTTAACCATACTTTGTTTCATATCAAATAATAACTCTGTATCGAACTTGAAGTTGGCATGCAACCCATAGGTAGGTACTTACAATATTTGCCAAGCCCACTATTTTTATTAGAACTTATTCAATTAACACTTGACAGTCTTTAATACGAGCAGATAAAACAATATTGTTTCTATAATTGTTCATGCTCCTAAGAAATAGATATTGTAAATATATTTACTAATAAAATGTCTGGTTTTAGCGATTTCCCAATTTTGATACTGTTTAGATATTTGATACTTTGATAGAATAGGTATTTACTTGTGTATTCTTTTTCCTCTTCTCTTGTAAAATTTCTTGATATTACGTATTTTCCTCCTGCGCTTATTTAACCCCACGGACCCAAAATAATTATTGAAAAATTTGTGAGACCTAAGCTAAGACGTACTGACTCTAGTATCGTAAGTTTGTATGTTACTAACAATCTATGGGCAAACTGGCCTGAAATAAAGAATTTATTATTATTTTTATTATTATTTCCCATCTTGATCTAAAAACAAAATCTAAACTATACCTACGTAAATGTTAATTAGGTACAAACGCCAACACAGTTAACTGACCATCCTGTATTTATACAAGAACCTTATTACAATGCACATAAAGTGCACGGATGGTCAGTCAGCTGTCTTGTCTATAGTACCTACTACTTTACAAACCACGAAATAGATTGTCCACTCTATGTAACAAAATTATCTGTCACTAAAAACTAAAGTATACGCAAATGTTTATTAGTTACCTACTATACGAATCACAAAACGGAATGTCCACTCTATGCAACAAATATAGTCCACAATTTCCACAAATATTTAAAAATTTCGGCGCAGCGCAAATTGACACAGGTCCGTCATGCAACGTGTCTCGTCCCGCACTGACCGTATGGACGAAAACGGGGAGGCGTAGGAAATTTGGCGGAATATTTCAGAAAACGAGATAAATTTTTGAGAAAATAAAGAAAGTAAGAAAATGATGCCCTTGTTCATTATTTTATGAAGAAAGTTATAAAATTTCATATGATTTTGATAAAAAATGGAGCAGTAAAATGGTTACAAGTGAAAAAATAGGGGTGACTTTAGATTTATTTTTCTCTAATTTTTATTGTTAAAATGGATTTCTACGAAAACTATGACCCGTCGCATATCTTGCAGATTATGATATATTTTTTCCTACAGCAAAAATGTTACGTTATAATGTATAAAATGGTTACAAAACAACTCATTTTCACGAAAATTTCGAATGTGGAGCCTTAAAGTATGGAAGATGATTTTTATGAAATAATTCTTTATTGCGTTAACCGATTTTCACAGTTTTTACTTTATTTGAAAGAACATCATTTAATTGTGATTTTGTAGAAATTACAGGCACAATAAACACCTGCTTATACGGTTAAATTACAAACTTAGTTCGGAAATTATTTTGTAATTTTTTTCAAAAACTATTCAACCTATCAAGTACAAAATAATTTTCTTAGAATTTTTTTATAAAGTTCTACTTTTCAGATTTTTTTCATATTTTAAAAACTTATGGTTCAAAAGTTAGAGGGGGGGACACATTTTTTTTTACTTCTGGAGCGATTATCTCCGAAACTATTAACATTGTCGAAAAATGATGTTATCAAACCCCTATTCATTTTTAAATACCTATCCAATAACATATCACACGTTAGGGTTGAAATGAAAAAAAAACACTCCCCACGTTACGTATAGGGGTGGTACCCTAATTTAAAAAAAAACACTTTATTTTACCACTTTGTCGGCGTGATTGATATACATATTAGTACCAAATTTCATCTTTCTAGTGCTAACGGTTACTGAGATTATCCGCGGACGGACGGACAGACAAAGTGAAACTATAAGGGTTCCTAGTTGACTACGGAACCCTAAAAAGTCATCCTGCCGCGCTTCCGCGAACATGCTAGAAGCACTGCAGTACTTCGGCAGCCCCAACAGCATCCTTAGGATGTGAAAAATGCATAGTCCAGTTAAGGTAAGAAATTTCTTTGCCCTAAAATGAGCTTGAACTATCTCCACATATTCTTGTATTAGATAGACATTTGCTTACTTGCCAGGCTTTCAAAGCACTCGGACAAGATCGCCTTGCCTCGTAACCGTAGTTCGAATCTAGGGATAATACACATCAAAGTCCCGTAACTTACTTATCGGATAAACTTCTTTGCAAAAGTGAAAAGGCAGCGGTTAACTTCTCGCGCTGAATTTTTCATGATCACCCACGCTTCAGAATTTTCGAGTGTTCAGAGCTGATGTTAATCGAGCTGAAGTTTTAATTGGTTCGGATTCGGTCAGTTTTAAGAGCGCAACGCTAGAGAAATACAGTATAGGGCTTACTTAATATTATTTCTGATTGCCATGGTATTGGCTCGGAGCCGGAAAGTCGGATATTTTTCCGGGAATAATGTACTTGAAACGACATTAATAAAGGACCTTAGTATATGTAGTCATCAAAATATATATATTGGTGAAGAGTTAAAGAAAGTAGGTATGCTAGTATATTATGTACATATAATATATACATTGCTTTCTTGTTTAGTGGTGTAACGTCATGTTCTATTTGAAGGGTACACTGCAGGTACAGCGAAAAAACATGTCTAGATTGTCTAATAAAAAAAAGTAACTAGACATGTGCTTTCCGAGTACCCGTCATTTTATTGAAATACCACAGAATATAGGTAAGTATGCCAAATATGTCCGATCAGTTGTTTTTTTTTTATAAACTCCATTAAAAATCATAAGGCATTTCCTATACACCCGTTGAAGAATCAATGAAGAAGAGTTAAGGCGCCGTAGGTTCAGCGAAGTTAAGCGAACAGAGTTTTTGAAACAATATAATGCATCTGTTTATAATAACATGGTTTCAAAAAAATATTATGAATAGTAATCTTGAGGCTTTTCTGCAGCGAGATCAGTGAATCGAAACATGATTAAGCAATTTTCCCTCGATAGAAAAAAACACGAGCATACCTATGTCTAAAATACATTTAAAATATTCGTATCGAATTATGCACAAAAGCTAAAAATATATAAAATTGCTTCTAAAAATCGGCAATATCATGTTTGAGAGAACTCAGTTATTACTTTTTTTATTTATTTAAACGGCCAAAAAATTAAAATAAAAAAAACATGATAGCCGCGCTTCCGAGCACGAACTTCCATCTCGCTCACGCTTATGCTCAGTGAGAAGGAGAGTACAATATGATCGCCTTTCATAAAATAAACAAACATCCCAATCTCAAACTTACTAAGAGAAAAAGGTAAATACGTTATTGACGAAGCTAATTCAACACGTGACTTAGACTAAGCAATAAACCTAGTACAAATCCATCTTGCGCTAATAAATAACCCAGATGTTAATAACGAACTCCAAGACAAATGAATCAGTAATTTAATATAGTACTTGTAAGATTGATTCGGATTGGGCACAGCGCTGGAAGGGCACAGCGAAGTCATTGAGCCTCCCTTTAAACGTTTTATTTACACCGAACTAATACAAGTACCTAATACGTGAATTTGTGTTTTGGGCAGTTATATTTGGTTTTCCAGGTATAAACAGACTATACGACTGTTTTGTATATAAATATTCAAATAAGTGTTTCCCGTCGATTTGCTTATAATCTACTAGCCTCTGCCCGCGACTCCGTCCGCGTGGTACTCGTTTATATCGTAGCTCGATACAAACTTTCATCCCCCATGTCACCCCCTCGGGGATGATATCCGAGATAAAAACTATCCTATGTCCTTCCCCGGGATTCAAACTATCTCCATGCCAAATTTCATATCAATCGGTTCAGCGGTTCAAGCGTGAAGAGGTAACAGACAGACAGGCAGACAGACACACTTTCGCATTTATAATATTAGTATGGAGTATGGATCTATAGCTTGTTACCTAAGCTCGTGGGGTGAGGTTTTCCCAAGGGAATACAGTATGTGGAAAGGAGTGTTTAATTTTTGTAAAGGGATGGCAACACGTAAATAGGGTACGGTGACCACTTTACCATCAGGCGGATCGTACGCTGGTTTGCCACCGATGTGGTATATAAAAAACATCACCTTGTCACAAATTTGGCCTATAAAATCGGGCAAATGGCCGCCATATCTTGAGATGTCATTCAAACGTCATAGATCGATGGTGACATCACCATTATATTACAAACTCGGCAGTATGGCACTGCCATTGCCGTGTGACCAAATCTACCTATATAAAGTTACCAAGTCAACAAATCGGCCATTCCGTCGTCATGTCACAAGCAGTCATTACTTACATACATACAGACATCAGCCTATTGCAGTCCTCTGCTGGACGTAGGCCTCCAGGGTACGCCACAAGACCGGCTCTCCGTTTTCGCCATGCATTCACTACCAGGCTACCCTCCAAATGGCAACTGGCAAGCAGTCATTTAAACTTTCTAAATGGAAACTGCCTTGGCTGTTCTAAGCTGCATCCACCGTTGCCTTTTAATGTTGTTGATATAAACTTTACGCTTTGACAGTTGCCAGGAACTGTTTGTCTGGTTAATAAATGCGTAATTGGATGCTTCCCCTGTTCGCGTTTATCTCCGGGGCTTTCTTCCGGATTATCAATCATCTTATTCATCCGTCTTATTTGTAAAATGAGGCTTTCAAATATTCCATCCATCTTTTCAAACATTTCACAATTAGTCGTTAAAATATTCTTTTGGGAGCAGCAAAATTAGCGAAGAACAACTATAGTATTCAGGTACTTGTATATCCATTCCTTTTAATTAGAACAGTTTGAAAGAGACGGATAGTTTATCTCGCGCGGGGTCTTGTGCTAGCCGTGGAGAGGCATAAAGATATACATATTGTTATGTTTAGGTCAAGTCTGTACGCCAAGATATTTATAATCATAAAAGAAGGCGACTTTGCAATGACGAATTGACGATTACCTATGATTAACATCTATAGGCGAAAACAATTGAAATTATTTAATTACAATTATTCATCTACCGCTTACCTCTCGCAACGAATTTCCATTGCGATTCAGAGAGGTACCTAATCCTCAGGTAAGGCTCCTAGAGGCGGTGTTCTTTTTATAACTTCCTTTTTTATGTTTCATTTTTAGTTATAGCCAATTTTGTTTTTGTTTTTTTTTATTGTTTATGATTATCTTGTATTTTATACAAAAACATTAAAAATGATAATATCAATCAATAACATTTTTGTAATTACCAATATTTGGACGCACAGTGCGTAAGTATATGATAAATCGGTAGTAGTGTAGGTACACTAATAGCTTATTTTTAGTTATTTTCCTTAAAAAAAAAAACATTTTCACACATGACAAATCCGTCATGCAAGGGCTTGTTAGAATCGTATGAAGGAGTTGATTACACAAAGACAAGTTCAGGCGGCAATAAAAAGTAGGTACCTTACCTACCTAATGATATAATTTTTCGGAAATTTATATTTTATGCCTATCAATGACCCACGGTAGTAAAAGTAAGCTGCCGCCTACTCAGTTAGCACAACACGGCGCTCGAGCTGTCTCGCGGCGAGACAGACTATCCATCTCTTTCTATGTGATCTAATTAGAAAGAGACAAATATTCAATCTCGCCGCGAGACAGCTAGCGCGCCGTCTTGTGCTAACCGTGCTGTTGACGACGTCAAACACGAATCACTGCCAACAAATTCGTAACGCTACGCTCGCAGCCGATGCCGTGGTTTTCCCGCTAAGTAAAGGAAGGCGGTTAAGAAAACAGCGCCCGCTAGACGATTTCCTGGCAGTGTTAACATGTTCACTGCATAAACGTTTACGGCCACGGGTTCTGCGGTTGGCTAGACAAACTATCGCAGTCCGGATATTACTCCTGGCTAGCACATCAGCTTTGTTGATTGACTATACAAACGGCCACAGATCAATATCATCGACCATGTAAATACGTATGACTAGGTAAGTATGTATCTATTCCAACGAATAAATAAATAATTATTGAAGAACAATCTCAAGTAACTCGAATTAGTGCTCATACTCATTTATTTGCAAAAAACAATTAATATGTCAAGACAAATTATACACTATATTTATTAATTATTGAAGTTACATCTTTACAAATACTTACATACTGAACACCATAGTACAGAACAACATAGTATTTGACTGGGATTTACTTACATCATTTTCCTGTAACCCAAGGTACAAGCTTAGGCTTAGTTTGTATAGGTATACATTTGGATTTTGGATCCAAAACATTGCAATTAACATCCCTATAACCTCTAAACAGGAATATATTAAATAGCCAATAACCCTATATCTACTTAAATAGGTACATAGAAAACATGAAAGACTACGGGACAAATTTGCGTGCTCATCACACAAACAATTGCCGGGTGCCAATCCCTGGTCCACCGGCTTCAAATGACATCTATCATTGCGTAGGTGAAAACCGGACATATCAACCTGTATACGCAATTATATCGCTCAACCGATCCATTCACAACAATATTCGAAAAAGCAACAACGTGACACTTTCTTCCCCAAAAATCGCTTATACAAATTGCACAAAAATTTGTTGCTCGCGGCCGCAGGATTTAACTACCACGACGCTGGCGCTGCACGTGTCTCTGGGTGGTGCTGAATGAGCGACAACACTTTCGGCGAAATAGGCACTCCTATAAAAATATCACATGGATATTCGCCTATTCTAAAGATAACCATACGATTCAATAAATACTCATTTGATTTATATTTTGTTTAATTTGTTTTTATTTTTGAAGTGAAAACTTCTTTAGCGGCGCTGTGCACTTCTTGGGATGGGAAAAATTGTTAAACTCGCCACAGGTGTAGGAGCGTAGGAGGTCACGTGACTGTAAGATGGTGAGAGATTCGGGACCAGGCTTGCGGCGGGGACCGATGCCGGACGAGACTGGCTGCGCCATTCGAGTTAGCGAGAAAAAAGGCCCAAACGCCATGCAATCCGCGACGCTTACCCGTTCGGCCGACACACAATAAGTTCCCACGCGCTAATTTGGAAGTGAAATAGTTTACTTCTGTCGCTACGTTATTCGTCGATTCGAAATGTCAAAATATTCAAGTCTTCACTTCTGCCGGCACTCCCGGAGAGCAACCCGGTCTTTTTTTATTATTACTTTTTAGTCAAGCTATGAATACCTAAGGATAATTAATGCTGAATGAAATAGTTAGAAAAAAAATGAATATTATTTTATATAGGTATGTTTATTTCGGGAATACAACGTTGAATTCCATGTTCTTTTTGTCATGTCATTACATAATTATATAAATAAATATTATGCTAATCAACACTGAAAATACCAAAAAAATATTTTTATATTATATCTTAATTGTATCCTACTAATATTATAAATGCGAAAGTTTAGATGTTTGGATGTTTGTTACTCAATCACGCTTAAACGGGTGAACAGATTTGAATTTTGCACGAAGATAGTTTATAGCCTGGATTAAAATATAGGATAGTTTTTATCCCGGGTCTACGTGGATGAAGTCGCGGGCGGAAGCTAGTAATATAATAATTAATTTAGATGATACGTATTAATTAGCTCCTTCAAACTGTGCTTATATTAGTTTTCAAAAGGGGTGTCAAAACATCTTCAAGTTGGTGGTGAGACCGACGCAGTTTACACTTCGTGCCACATACTACGCCAGACTTCTAAAGAGGTAGTAACTGGGATCAAGGTCACCAGGAATAGGCCAGATGACCAGTCATACTGACAGAGGACTCAGGCCAGCTCCCCACGCACTGGTTGAACGCGAAGACACGGACACCCCACCGAAATCCACTCGAAAATTGTATATGTACTACAAAGTTTAAAAATGTCGATAGCGCGATGCAGAACGATACCTGCGTCTATTTGTCTAGTTTAGGGACAATGGATCGAAGGGTCGGTTATTGTGCGAGTTTTTGATAGTTTTTGCATTGTTGCTGCACCATTTGCCGCGGCGATTCCACCGCGCGTTGCCGAAAATGGGTGACTTGTGAGTACCTACCGGTCATTACTATTCATCAGTAGCAAATAAATATGTTTTCTCTTACGTTGTAGATGTGATACATGAAAATGTATTAATTATATTTAAGTTCATCTACAAAAAGGTTGACGTTGAAGTAGCACGCGTCATCGTCAGATTATTTATTTAAGTTTTATTTTCGTAATGTGGGTAGGTTGGTTATTATGCTCAATACATTTAAATCACCGTGCATCGTTTACAACATTACAGTATGCGAGTATAAAGTACTTGTCACATGCCCTCTTGAGTGAATGGTTAGATTTAGTAGACACTTAACAGATGCGTGCTAGCGTTCGGTGTGGCGCGTTGACTGTCTGCGTCGTCGCGAACGCGAACGTTCGTTGCTCTCTACGCACGCACTCTATCCAAACGGCTTGCACACCTAGCAATTTGAATGCTATCGTTGGAATGAGACAGCAATACATAACTTTCATTCTAACTTTAGCAAGTTGGTGTGACAAACAGTTTCGTTTGTCATGTGCAGGCCGTGGACATCTTGTTACACGGTGATATGAAAGGGAACTATGAAGTCGACATTACCATAAAAAAAATTTTTTTTGCTGTAAGTGTTGAATGAAGATTCCAGGGGAAGCGAAAGATTCAAAAATTCTAGAATCACAAACGCTGCGAGTGATTCGAAGTAAGAATCTTGAGTGTAGCGAGGGACTCAAGCACGAGATGCAAATAACTTTGCTCTTGAGTGACACATACAACTTTTTACCTCAACAATAAGACCATATTCATATTTAAAAAATAAATCGGAAGCTTTTATTGATGTGGATCCAGATTGTCCTGCGTGAGCTCAACGAAGCTATAACGGCGAGATAGGGAACAAAATGACTATAGTTTCATATTTCCATCTCTATCTACATTAGGTATATCTTCGTACCACTCGTGCAGTCCGCCATGCAGGCGCGAGGCAGTCAGGACGCGGCTTTAGCCAGTTCAAGCCGTATGGTACCTAACTCCAATCCCTAAAAACGCCACACTGCACGTCTAGCATAACTTGCTACCAAGTCGCTCAGTGAGCCGTGTCTCACTCGCACTCTGCAGATTAGAAAGAGATGAAAGATTTTCTCTTCTCGCATCGCGTTGCGGCGTCAGTTATGCTAGCCCCGCTGTCGGAAATCATCCCACATTTACAACAACGCAGCTTGATTGAATAATAAATTAAGTAAAACAAAAGAAAAGCGTGTCATAAATACGTCCGTCGCTTGATTACATATTCTGGCACACCTTCCTTATCGAGCCTGTTTTAGGTTTACTGGGAGAAAATAATTTTTGCGTTAGTATTTGAATGTTTCATTCATAATAATATTCTAGGCATGGACTTGGGCTCTGTATTTAGGGTGTGCCTGGTTGCCATTTCCTACCATAACAATTTTCATGCTAAGCCCTAAAATACGCCAGCTGTGTCAGCAATTCAGCATCAATCAGTTCCACAACCTTACAATAAAATTCAGCCAAACACTTAGTTGAACTTTAAACACAAAGTGAGCCTTGTTGAGAAATATTATCCCATAACGGTGTTATTGCAAACCGAGAGATGAGAAATAAAGGTCGTTTACGACGCTCGTCCAGGCGTTATTGCCAGACTATTTTATGTTTACATAGGGATGAAATTTACAGTGTAAGGTTGAAAAGGACCGTAATAAAGAGGAAATAATTCAGTTCTTTTACGGCTCGTGTTAAGTTTTATAAAGGGCGGCTTGTGTTTGATATTCTTTGGGAAACCGCGAAATGCGGTGATAGGAGCCATATAAGGGTCATATATACACAGATTTGGGATCGAATTTTCTTTTTGTTGATGACAGTGGAGAGTTTTGGAGTATCGAATACTCGTAATATTTAACGATCGAGCGAAACGAACGAAGTTCTCTATTTCAGTTTGGGCCCATTTTCTATCGATGCTCGTGAAAATATGTGAGCAGTTTCAATAATTACCTATACAAAAAAATTGGCGATTCAAGTATTGTTTTTTTTTATCACAGACTGCGCTAGTGCTACTATGCAACTATATAGCAACTATGAAATTTTGAATTAATAATTTTAACGGTGCACATATTTTGATTTGCAATTTTCAGTTTCATTTAATTAAGCAACTATGTAGAAGGGCAATTAATATTCCTATTCTAACGATGAAGACTAAGATAATAAAACCTAACATAGGATCATAATTAAATATAATTTCATTATTCTGAACAATGAAAACTACTAATATGAATATTTATGACATTAAATTTCATAGCCTACTATCGACCACTTTGGCCTGGCCTTTACTGGTAGTGACCAGCCTACGAAGCCGGCGGCCCTGGGTTCGAATCCCGGTAAGGGCACTAATTTGTGTGTGTGTTACATGTTTTTCATGCATTTAATTATATATTACTAGCGACCCGCCCCGGCTTCGCACGGGTACTATATTATACTTACCTATAAACCTTCCTCTTGAATCACTCTATCTATTAAAACCGCATCAAAATCCGTTGCGTTGTTTTAAAGAACTAAGCATACATAGGACAGACAGCGGGAAGCGACTTTTTTTTAACCCCCGAGGCCCCGATGCAAAGAGAGGGGTGTTATAAGTTTAACGTGTCTGTCTGTGTATCTCTGTATACCTATGTATCTCTCTGTGGTATCGTAGCTCCCAAAAACAAAGATTTTTGTTAAGTTTTTTTTGTGTCATCATCATTGGCCATTACATCTATGAAAAGTTGATTTTGTGTCATAGATAATTATATATACTATGTAGTGATACGAATGTATCTACATTCTAAACTATAATTTTGTTTTAAAAATACGTATATTAGGTTCGAGTCGGATGTTCTCGGGGAGGCTGTTGAGAATATATGGCAGGCGTTTTTTTAAAGTTCTATCTCCAAAATAGTTTTTAATTCTTGGACATCAGATTTACCCGCGGACACAGATCTCGTACCGTGGTCATGCGTAGTTCTATATAGGTTATGCTCCTGGTTGCCATGGTTATTAATTGCCAAAATATATTTACGTTTTAGAGAAGCAGGAATAGGTACGCATAATATTTATCTGTATAAGTACGTCTATCGTCGTCTAGTACCTACCCATATCAAGCTTTGCTTAGTTTGGGACTAGGTCGATTTGTGTAAGATTGTCCACAAATATTTAATGATTTATTTATTATCTCTATTAGTTCAACAAGAAGATGAATTGAAGATGTTGCCACTATTTTATAAAAGCTTTTTTTTCGTTAGTTTCGTTCGAAAATCCCATAATATGGTACTATATTATAGTAGCTACCCAGACTAGGGTACCAATTTAGTTTCAAAACTATCCGTCACTTCCGTCAGTCAAGTACACGGTGGTACGTATAGACTGTAGGTGTGTAGGTCAAAAAATTTGATTTAAAATATGCCAGGCTTCGTAATCCAGTTACCCGACCGCCGGCGGCTGCGGCAGCGGCAGGGTAAATTGAAAATTGGACTGGCCGCAATTGGGGTAACTTTCTGCAAGGACAACATATATTGTGTTTTATAATGGTTTAAGCTGTTTTCACACTGATTATAAATTAAAACAAGATTGCTGTTTATAAAAAAGGGATAGTTCAATATCTAATACGATAAATACATAAATTTTATGTTATCAACTTATCATCAATGGCGATAAAGAAACTAAAAATGTAGTACAAAATAAAACGAGTAGCTCTGTGAGCCGTAGAACTCACGAGTCTAGTTGTCATTTATTTTCCATAAACTAGATCGACAAAGAAATCTACATAATCATCGAACCTGCTCACAAAATTTCACGAGAATCGGTTAAGAAATGCGACCTGTGGAGGAGAACAGCCGGACAGCGGGACATACAAACGCATTTTCGCCCAAGCTAAAACGGAGAACTTCGCTCGCTTCGCTCGCTGGATCAACCAGATTCTTCTTAGAACAGCGAGAAGTTTATATGCAAAATTGCAGATGATAGACGATCCTTTTACCATCGGTATAACAAATATATTTAATAAGCTCAACAATGCACCTTAAGGAGCATCCACACGCTCCTGCGTGGCAGACTGCATTCGTCCTGCAAGCTATAAGAGAGCGAGTTAGGTTTCATATCTTTATCTCGGTCTCTCTTTAGTAGAAGTCATTACCTTGAATATACGCACTCACACGCACGCACGCGTTTTTTTGCATATCAGTATAAAAGTATCAGTATAAAAATATACTACAAGCACTTATTGAAAGCCATTAACCTTGCCTAGTCTAACTTGCTTTATAAGTAACTTGGGTGGTCCGTAAAAATGTACTTGGCTCTGGTAAACACGAAATACATACTTGCCCGGTTAAATGCAGTTTTGTAGCCAAGGGCTGTAAATACTCTAAATGGACTTTGCTTGTAGTTTACAACTCCCGCGGTGGCTAAAGACATTATCGATATACGGATACGGGTAACACTAAGTATCTATAAAATATAGGACTATGCCCAGGCATAGTCCTATATTTTTGTATTTACTTTACTTTTGTATTTACTTACTTAACAGATTTAGCGACATCGAGAAGTATTTAAAACTATAAATTTTTCACAACTACTACTGAATTAATTAAATGTTTGCTGTCTTTTTCTGCCTCATAGCTGCGTCTCTAAGTTGTTGTCTCGGGCCTTGAGTGAATCAGAAACACATTAACTTCAAACTATTATCTGCAGTTTCTAGTACATTTTAGGGATAGGGTAAGGTTTTTAAGGACAGGGTAAGGTTTTTAAGGACAGGGTAAGGTTTTTAAGGACAGGGTAAGGTTTGTTGTTACTGTCTCATCTATAGATTATTTTGCAATAATTGAACTTAATGCTACATACAACATTACCAGCAAGCGCAGCGTGGGTAGACCCTCCACAAGGATTGATGAATTGGTGTCCGCTGGATGCGGGTGGCGCAGAACCGGTCATTGTGACACTCTTTGGACGTCTTTCGGCTCATATGATGATGATGAACTTACTGGTCTGGGTATCTCACCCCAGCCAATCTTAATACCTACCATTTATTCTGTTAATCATAATTATATGCAAGAATTATACGTACAAAGGCCAATAAAAACGATCGTTAGGAGAATGCCTGACCTAATGTAGCTTAGGTCATTTAAGCATAAAAAAAACCGACCAAGTGCGAGTCGGAGCAAGCACCGAGGGTTCCGTAAAACTTACGGTTTTCGCAATTTTTCCTTTATCTGTGCTATATATAAGTCGTTGCCTCGTACCAAATTTCAACATTCTGAGTTCACGGGAAGTACCCTGTAGGTTTTGATTCCCTTGCGAGTTTCGAAAATTTGCGGAAATTTGCGGCATAAACGGCTGTGTCTTTTGATTGCGTTGGCTTAGAAGTTTGATTTTTTAACAGCTCCAAGGGACAGTAGACCTGAGTATTTAGTATACATTTTAGCTTGACACCTCCACGCGTTCCTGAGAAAAAGGGTCTTGACAGACGGACGGACGTGACAAAGTGATCCTATAAGGGTTCCGTTTTTTCATTTTGAGGTACGGAACCCTAAAAATTACTGCCATGCACTGACTAGCAACAAGGATGATTAGGTTGGCTTTTATAAGAACCTCACCGATCCTGCAAGGTTGCATTGTGTCTTTCTCCCGTTAAATTAGAAATATTAGTAGCTACATAAAATAAAATAAAATCCTTCCCAACGTCCTAAATGGCATTTAGATTGGGTATTCTACCTGGGTGAAGTTGGAGATGTGCCATTATTTTTAAGAAACGTATTAAGTGCCTTTATAATTTGACAAATTTTATGACGGACGATTGATAAAATGTTCACCGACTTCAAAGAGCATTGGGAATTGGGTTGGACCTTGTATGAAAAAAATCCTTTATTTGCAGCGGCGAAGGATGTATTTTTTATAGTTGTTTAGAAGACCTCTTCATACGCATACATATATAAAATTGAATGCGTTTAACAGTACCTATTTTACCCAATGCCCTTTTATAGGCAAGCTGAAACACACAAGCCAAAAAGTTTTACTTGGTTCTGGTATTTCATTATTTGCTTGACTTGAAGTAATGAATATGCCAACATTTATTTATTAAATAAAATAACATATTTGAATAAATTCTGCTTGAATTACTGACATTGACACTGGTGCAATGCATAATTTATGCCCATAAATGTTAATTGAAATGAACAGGGCTGAATATAATTAATTCAAGCGTCGAATGACAACATTAACTATTGAATAACGTCGTATGTCAATGAACTTATCGATCGATTACAGCGAAATTATGAAGCAGGCTAGATAATATCAGATACGAAAGCAGCTACGAGTAAGTTATTGGCAAAAAATATCGACCAGCTAAGACAGATCGGATATAATTCCGTTCATATACTATCAGATCATCTCTGTAATCCGTAATGAAGCCTTGTCATTACATTATACAGGAATGGATCATAAAGAACTCACATATCAGAAAAACTATAGCCGTATAAACAAGATCTCTCAGAACTTAAGTTTATATTGAGTGGAGGAAATGGAGCGGCTTTTGTGACATTCAATTCTGTGGAGTATCAATCCTACTAATATTATAAATGTGAATGTTTGGATGTTTGGATGTTTAGATGTTTGGATGTTTGTTACTCAATCACGCTAAAACGGCTCAACCGATTTGGATCAAATTTTGTACGTAGATAGTTTATAGCTTGAATTAAAATATAGGATCATTTTTATCTCGGGTCCACGCAGACGAAGTCGCGGGCGGAAGCTAGTATTAATGTATTGATATGCATGTAGTCTCCAACGGTTGGATTATCTCACGATAAGATTAAAATTATTGTGTTGTAGGTTCTAGTTCTAGGGGTAGCTATGTAGGTAAGCAAATCCTGAATGTCACCGGATTGTGCGACCGAAGATCAGATCATTGGTAATTCAGCTCGACACAGCAAATATAGATAAGTAGTTCTTATCTCGATAGGCAAGAGTTTGATTTAAAAAAACACCCAAATTCGTTCATCCATTTGGGAGCTACGATGCATGTCACAGACCGACTCACAGATATACACGTGTTAATTATTAACACCCTTCGGCCCGGCTTCGCACGGTTAGTGCGTAGGAATGACGAATTGTCCCGCGGTAAAAAGTAGCCTATGTCCATCAGGGATAATGTCGGCTTCTAATGGTAAAAGAATTTTTCAAATCGGTCTAGTAGTTTCGGAGCCTATTCAATACAAACAAACAAACAAACAATCAAATATTTCCTGTTTATAATATTAGTGTAGATAGTGTAGATTAGTGTAGATACTCGTAGGAACTTATATTTAACTTGTGACTGCAAACAAAACATAACACTAACTTAAGGTAGCCTATGTCACCCGTAGCATAATTTCGATTCGATTGATACCTCGTTCATCAAAATCGGTTTAGTATCTTAAACGCTACGGTGGAACACACGTAAATACAAACATAGACTGCTAAAATCGTATCCCATCCTTTCGGCTCTGCCGTAGTCGAGCAAAAATCGGGGAGCTGGTGATTTCCTAGAAGTGTGTTACAAGAATAATATACCTTTTCTCAGATATGCTCGGAAATGTATACGTTAATATCACGAAATGAAGACATGAAGTTTCTTGTTTAGGCTCCCTACATTACTTCTTGGCCTTACGCCAAGAAGTAATTGTATGAAAACCCTAAGTAAAACCATTATTGTCCACTGCTCTTTTTAAATTTACTTACTAATATTAAACTGACAAAGGAAAAATTACATGCTGCCAACCACCACCAGACACTGTAAGCATGAAAAAAAAACCAAAATCTATGGTACTATACTAATGTGCGGTTAAACACGGTGCTCGAACGGCTTGTTCAAAAGGCATGTTCAAAAATAAAAAAGGCGGCAAATTACCTATTATTTAATTGATTACCTTGTATTTATTTTTATTTTAATATTTCCTTACATACATCTTTTGAGAAAAGCACTAACAATCCTCGGCGAGAACAGGCCTCACGGCCTCTGCAGTAATGTACTATCGACAACACAGCTAACTGACCATCGGTGCACCTTAAGTGCATTGTAATAAGGTTCTATATAAACACAGGATGGTCAGTTAACAGTGTTGTCGTTTGTGTACTAATTGCTATTGCGCTTTTTTAGCGGAATAGCAAATGGAAATTATTCTCGTAACATACCATGGTCTTCCGCAAAGTAACGCCTCATTCAATTCAATTAAGTACTAGAAGTGTGCTTGACTTGAACATCAAATTACAATTTTATTATATCGTGACGCATGAATCTGCGCAAATTTGAAAGCTGTTTAAAAATATAAAGAAATATGGTAAACTTTGCCAATGGTTGTAACAATATTTCGAGTATAATATTCATGCGTGACTCCACAATATGCAGTTGAAATATATTACCTATAGCGGAATTATGCATATCACTTGCTCTTCAGAGTTTCCCTTATCTTTAAAAGAAGGCGATAGCATAAACTACGTCTCATTATAGCCATGCATAAAGTCTTATTTTTCCAGTTAGCCGTAAAAACTGAATGAATGAAAACCAATTAAAATAATAAAGATTGATTATTTTCCCTGATTCGCGCGTTTATACCTGCGTGTTCCTAATTCACGGTCGGTTGGTATCGATGATTAAAAATGAGAATCGGACGCACCGACGCGCGGCCGATCAGAATGGGTCACCCACACCATCCTACCGGCCCACGACTCACGTATCAAGTAAGTATAGCTTGCATACAACATGAACTTGACAACAACAAAATGATAATAAATGAACCTTCATTAAGAATGTATGCTTCATGGTCAGATCGGCGGTTAATCAGTGGGGACAACTAACAAATCTATCCTCCTCTTTCTAATTCGCACAGTGCCAGTAATTAAGGCAGGAGTCATTTTACTTCCAAGTAGTGATGTGCCGTTCCCAGGAATATTCCCCAGGTGGGAATATTCCCGGAAACATTCCCGGGAATATTCCCATACAAGGGAACATACGGGAATATTGAAATTGTATGTTTATATATCTTGCCATTAGGGATTCCATGATAACTTGGGCCCTTGATTTTTTAAGTAAATAAAAAAAACCGCAAAAGTAAATTCCCAATGTTCCCGGGAATATTCCCCGGAACAATGGGAATATTCCCGGGAACAATGGGAATATTCCCAGTCATTGGGAATATTCCCCCAGCAGAAAAAAACAAATTTTACAAAAGTACTTCTGAAAGTAACAAAAACGATACAAAGTTAATAAAAAACCTATAATAAAATATTATACGAATACAAAATATGAAAATATTTACATATTAAATGGTAATTGAGATAAAAAGTCAGAATTAGTGCAATAATGCAGTTTTTGGCGAATGGCACTTTATTTGTCGGGGCACTATTCATTTTATTTACTTTTATTACAACTTTAATTTTCCTAATTTGTATTTCAATATTCCCCTGTTTGGGGAATATTCCCGGGAACAAGGGAATATTCCCGGGAAATTCCCACACGGGAATATTCCCCGGCCCATCACTACTTCTAAAAACTATATTGGCCAGTTTGGTTCTGAGTTCTGACCTCATCGATGGTTCACTATAGTCATCCAATGCCACGTTACGCTCGTAGTATTCGACTTAGTCTTTGGTAGCATTAACTCCATATGTAGCAAAAAAAGCGGGTATAGCGCTCTGGCCTTAGGACAATCGCTATAAAGCTAGTCATAAAACACAAGAGATAGCACCTGCACGGCTATCACTGGACTGCCCGCGAGCTGTTTCGCGGCAACATAGACTATCCGTCTCTTTCCAAGTGTTTTAATTAGAAAGAGTATCCGTCTCTTTCTAATTATATCTATATCCTGTGATGTGACCTATTGACAGAATCCTCAAACAAGTGAAATTAAAAGATTTTTCAAAAAAAAAGAAATCCAACGACACCTCATATGTCGAAATCCGTCAAACGGTTTAGGCTGCAGGGCGTGCCAAAGAATAAGGTCACATACATACGCTCGAAAAACATAACCCTCCTCTCCTCCGGCAGTCGGGTAATAAGTAAAAGAATACGCGCATGTGACTTACCACGAGTTGCAGGCGTGCATAAGGCTAGACCGCTCACGAACTTAACAATAAACAACTACTTATACACAAGTTAATATGTATTGGATAATACATTTATAGATATAAGTACATGATTTAACGTTTAATTAGTAAATATCTATCCGACACCAAACTAGGCTGAGCCTGATCTTGGTAGTCTGCGAGTGCGATTTACAGGTCACCAAGATGATGTAAAGATACAAGTCTACTTATATCTGAAGACATTAGGAATCCTTTAGCCTCTTACGACACCCATGGGAAAAAGCAGGCGTGTCTACAAAGTCGTCAGAGAGGCACAGACCTCTCCCTTTGTCAGATCCCATTAATCTTCGCAGTCTTTTGATCCCGGGCTCAGATTTTTGTTTTCTAAACAAGTGACCGTCTACTTACCTTTACCTCGCCAATCTCGAATAAAATATGCAAGGGCTAACCTATGGACTGGTATTCACAAAGCTTTATCAATATTTGACTGAGTGGAGTGGTACCAGTGTAAATCTGAACACTGTTTACGAGCAATCGTTACGAATCTCAGCGCCAAGATATAGTAAAAATCTGAACTCACCACTTACACGGTGAACCACGTTCATGAGACATGAAGGGAAGACCGTGAGTATATATGATAGCTCTGTGGAATCGATATTTTATTTCCATTAGAAAGTAATGCTGCCACAATGCTTTCCTCGAATTAGCATGGAATTGGCCAAATTTGAAAAAAAAACTGTTTTAGTGACAATCGAAAGAGTTAACGTGTCAGAGCTCCTATGCGCTGTGTTGAGTTGAGAGTGCGGAGCCCGCATTTGCCCCTTGCTAACAACACAATTAATCCACCAGTGAATAAAGGGGCATCCTCCACTTGACATTGGCAAAGTGCCTAAGCAGCAAAAAGCCACTAAACACGGAAAAAAAGGGTCGGCAACGCATTTAGTGATTCTTCTGGAGTCGCAAGCGTCCATAGGCGGTGTCTGCTTACCACCAGACAGGCCGTATGCTTATTTGCCACCGTCAAAGACTTACCTTAATATAAGGAAACACCGTGAAAAGTCAGATTTAAATTCCATGGTCTGTCTCATCAATGCTTAAAAAGAGCAAAACATCTTATCCACAATTTAATTGACGATCGCTTTAGCCTAAGTAGTTGGTAGTGACCCTGCCTACGAAGCAAGAGGTCCTGTGTTCGAATCCCGGTAAGGGCATTTATTTGTGTGATGAGCACGAATATTTGTTCCTGAGTCATGGATGTTTTCTATGTATTTAAGTATTTATATAAGAATATGTTTATCGTCGTCTAACTAGTACCCATAGTACAAACTTTGCTTAGTTTAGGACTAGGTTGATTTTTGTAAGCTTGTCCCCTTACATTTATTTATTTTTCGTGATAGGTACCTTCCCTGCATGTTGCATAGCCGTGGGACAACTCGTATGTGAACATTTTGACGTTTAATGTCTGTTGACTCTGACGTTTATGCATTATAAATAAATGAGTATGAGTAATTTGGATCCGACATTCGTAAGAACTATGCGTAAGCAGTGATCGAAATTGCACTGGGTCTCCTAAGGACAGTTATTGGTGAGCTGTGAATAGCAACTCTGAGATGGCATTCAATGAAGAGGATAAAAGCGTAAATGAACCAATTTATATTTTTGCTCCATACTCACTTCTATTGAACATCGAACATTCTCGTATACATTATTTATATACCGTGTAAGTACCTAATTAAAAGCCTTGTACTAAAAATCGTTTTTAGTTTATCTTATTTTCGTTTAATTTTAAATTTGTGCACATTTTGTCATTTATAATTTACCTTATTGAAGTTACTTTATTTTTTACCTAAGTCGATTCCGTATCTACCTAGTACAAACGACAACACTGTTAACTGACTATCCTGTGTTTATATAGAACCTTATTACAATGCACTTAAGGTGCACCGATGGTCAGTTAGCTGTCGATAGTACCTAGCAGTTCTTAATACCTAACAAATTTTGAGAATAAAAAAGTAGGTAGGTCATCCTTAAAATGGAGCGTTTCACTCTTGCAAAACAAAGCCACTGTAAAGATTCACTCTTAAAATAAACTGGATTTCAAGAATAAAAGGTGCAAAAATAACTTCTATTGTTTCTGTCAATCGCAAAGTTTTTTCTTCAAACTTTCCATTGGAATGGTTTCGACACTTGAACGTGTTTTTAACCTTTTTCAATTCGAAGCTTTCTCTTTGTTACAAAAGTCTATTTTCATAAGATAATTTAATATCGAAATTTCTTTAAAAGTACGTCAGAAATACGTTACGTAAATATAAAGTAAATTCTAATTTTAAATAAATTGACTTTGCTAAACTCTTTATTCGCTATAGGGACAATAAACGGGTCACCGCGTGCATTAAAAAAACCGGCTCTAAAGTGTTTCTTCCTCTAGAATTAAACGGGAAAAAACTAATCACTTACCGAAAAAATACTGATTGCGCACCAAAAATGCTGACTTGCTCATCAAAATTTAACAATTGCACAAGTATTTTTTAGGTTGCTGGGTTTCTTTTTTGATGTGCCTACTAGCCAAATTTAAGCCGATTTACCTAAATTATTTTTCACATAGAATAATGAGAAGTTTGTTTGCGTGTCTCTGTTCTGCTCAAAGATAGTAATCTTAAATCACCAACTCTTGGTTATCACTTGAAGCCAAAAAACTCCATTCAAATGATGAACTTGATTTATATCTGTATTCCAACCGATCAGTAAAAAATTAAATACACATTCATGAGAAGTCGTTAGGCATTCAAACACAATGGTTGTGTTTGAATATGAAGAGCTAATGCTCCCGTAATGGAACAGTAACTTTGACCCTAATGGGTCAAAGTTACGGTTCCATTCTTTGAAGATATACGAGTAGGTTCATTGGTGCTGTAATACTCTAAGAACATTTGTAACATGCAAGACGACGACGTTGACGTGTGATTAGATTATAGCCGTTAATTATCACAAACAACTAAAAGTGAATTCATCGCATTTTTTATTAATATGATTGGGAAGTTTGAGAACACATGCACTTGTGTTTGTTTACATCAATTAAGGGGCAATTTATATATCTATACCTTTGTAACTCAAAACTACTACTTACATCAACATTGACGAAGAATTTTAATAATAATCATGATCATTTATTTCGACAAATATAACTACGAGTATAAGATCGCATTTTTTAAAAGTTCTACGATAATTTTATAGTTATTCCCGGGCAGTAGGCGTATCATGGTTGACATTTTATCACTTATCGCTGTGGATGGCGACGTCCGTCACGTTCTGTGGGCGTATAATGGTTGCCATTTTATCACTTACCGTTGTGGTAAAGACGCCCATCACGCAACGCACGTAAGTATGCGAGTGCGAGAGTGACGGATGCCTTATCCACAACGATAAGTGATAAAATGGTAACCGTGCTACGCCCGCTGACAAGTATGCGAGTGCGAGAGCGACGGATGTCTTATCAACAAGGATAAGTGAGAAAATATGATGCACATAACCCTCACTGTTCCACTGAAATAATGTAGGTTATAGGCAATCCAAATTCAAGTGTCATCATTGGTGGTTTCTAAGTAGGTAGGTACACTATGTATGTCAAAGTTTATTTCTCAATTGACCCATTTGAATTACTCAGCCCGTACCTATAAGTTTAGATATTATATTCGCTCTTTAGCGATAAGGCCGCCTGTTGTTAACATCTATTTCTTTCTATTTGATTCATGTTTTAAGGTGTGCAATATAAGTAAGTAAACGACAAAGGCTATCAATTAACATTGGAAACCGATCTGGATCAAAGCTAATGCGTTGATGCCAATCCGATAGGAAAGGACATTGGTATTTGGCAAAAACCCATGTTTCCACTGACAATGATTGGTGTCAACATTTTATTTCACTCCTAAAATGGCAACGAATCTGGTCTAGAATTCATTAAACTGTTACATACTTGGTGAATTCGATCATTGGATTAATGCCACCTATTTTACATACATGTTTAATTACATAAAACACAGAGCACTTTACTGCATTCCTCCGTAATCACTTTTCCTTTTCGCTATGTTATAATTTATATTATAGCATACTTTAAATAATATTGACGATATTCCAAACGTAACCTTAGCATTAAGAAAAAAATTAAATGTGGTACGCGAAGGCATTTCGTTCTGCTGTAGATTTCTGCATATACCCACGTGTTAAAAATATTAATGTTATTGTTTTGATTTATTCCTTTTATTCTTACATTCCCATTTGAGAAAGCAACTTATTAGACCTTAGACCACATAGTCGTTATAATAATGAGACAATTAAACAAACTTTTAAGTAAGCGCCCTGTCAGTTATATGGTATTAAGAGGTTTTAAAAATACGTGTCTGCATCGCGCTATCAAAGTTTTTGAACGCAATCTGCATATATACTACTTCTAATATTAAGTAATTGGGTGTCCAGCTCTCCTCGGGAAGTCACTTAGTGACCTGAGATTTGTAACAAGATTGCTAACCTTTCCGAAAGTCAACTGTGCCTCACAAGCGCGGTTCCAAATTCATAGAGCTGCTCCAAGGCAGGTTTCGTAGGTCTGAGGGAGAGGTAAGCGCCATACTTTCTCCCTCACTCCTGTGGTCGATGTTCAGTCTACTGTTCTCGCCCTCACCGAAGGAGAGCTAATTTGACACCCTTTTTTGAAATAATTGAACGAGTAATTGAGCTAATGTTTGTTTAGGAAAAATTGACAATATATACGAATATAAATATATATGAATTATTACTATGCGCAGCGAAATTTATTTGATTGATTATTAATTAGTTGGTGAGGTTACGTAAATAAACACTGTTTTATTTAAAATGTTAATCCTTTAGGGGTATATCATGGATAAATTGTATATCCTTTTTGTCATCACAGCGCCTATGACTAGTTAGTTGCTTCTTCAGCTCTCCGACGTTGCTATTAAATTGCATCAGGCGTTAATTAATGATATCACGTTACCTACACGTTTCGTCGCGCTCAAAACTTCACACCTATATGCATTAACCCTTAGATTTCTATAGCCTAGTTTTTTTGCAATTAGGTACTAAATGTATTTCGGCCATGATTTAGATTTGAACAACTTGTTCGCGCGCGTTAGTTTCGGTGTTTTCATTTAACGGCTTGCTCGTGTCAAACTTTTCCCATTGATTTGAAAACTTTGCGATACGATAGTAAATTATTCTGGGAAAACCTGGATTTTATTAAGGCTTAAGCCGTTAGCTTAGGATTTTAACCTGTTTCGCAGGTATTATGAAATAGATTACATAAACTTTAGGTATCTAGAGTAGGTACAATAGCTACGGTGCACTTTTTAATTTCTACAATTAAAACGAAACTAAATTTTTTTTTTCTAAATAATTTTTTTTCGCTTTTTATGACTTTTTTCGTACATAATCCCTACGTAAATTAAAGACTAAGCAACACACGTTTAGTCATTCACGTGTTTCAAATATCTGACTAAATGTCCAGTCACTTCTTTTTCACTTAAGTACTTAACCTAATTTATCTAGATGGAGCCTATTTAAAATATATGTATCGATTAAGCATATATTCGCCTTAAAGCATATAATAACTAGCTCAACAATCAATCAACTCGAAAAACTCTTACGAACCAACTACTATCACATCCCTTATTTCACGACTTACGCAACGTTTTTACGATCATCAAACACGCAAGTCATATCACGATATTCACGATAATACAAACCAAGCATCCGAGCCCTATCTACTACCTGTGCCCCACTAACACTAGATTTATCCCGAGGGGAACACCCAAATACTCCGAAATATTTTATTCCGAATTTGCTAATTCCGATTTTCAAAACTCCGAATTTCATGATTCCTATTAGACTTATAATTTCGATTACTAAAAAACACGAATTTTATTTAACCGAAATTTAAAACGCCGATAGTTCTTTTTTCCGATTTTTATAATTCCGAATAATCAAAAGCGCGAAGTCTCATTGGCCCGAAAAACAGTATTCCGATTATCAAATTTCCGAAATTTCATTGCTAATTCGAAAATTTGATATTCGGCGAAGTGAAATTCGTGTTTATAATAATCGGAATTTAATTTCTAAGGAATTCAGAAATTTTGTAACGAACTTATTAAACAGGACAATTACCGCAGTAATAATAATAAACAACGGACTTTTTGGTCTAAGAGCTAGAGACCAAATCGGTCATGTGGCTTCAGCTGTATTGAAACTCCGTTAGCTACTTCCCTGAACAACCTTTTCCGATAATCTTCGTACTGGCAGGCCGAAGGCGGTGGGTGCGGGTGTAGTGGGGTGGAGAAAAAAATTAAAAAGATATGTGGGCTCAGCGACTTTCATTTTTTTTCAAACAGTTGCTCTGTACTCACTGTGCACCCAAATTTTTTTTTTAATCGATCGGGTCGTGGGAAGGCGTTGCCAGCGTTAATTAAAAATACCAAAATAATAATAATTTTCATGTGGCCTCAGCTGTATTGGCTTTTTTCTGACGCGAGATTAATTAATATGTAAGCCCCAAAAAATAGCCATGCAAAAATACCCATTGAACGGGAAAACCAGAACGTTTCCGAACGAGCAGCTGCTTCAGCTGTGCATCTACGCATTTTCGTTCGTAGTAGAAATTGAACTTATTTTTATTCGTGCGAAAAAAATCCCTGCTTCTATGCCTTTTTTTGTTCATTATTATTTACAAAAAATATTCTATTTATTTATTCATTTTTATTTGTGCAAAAATTTAATTAAATTTTTTTTCTCGTTATTATTTATGCAAAAAAAATTTCCTTTTTTCATTCATTTTTATTCGTGAAAAATATGGTATTTATTTTTATTTCCTTTCTTATTCATTCTTATTCATATGCGAAAAAATTGTATGCAAGTAGAAAATTCATTGTGATTCCTTTTTTTATTCCTTTTGATTTATGCGAAGAAATTGTATTTTCTGAATCGTTCGGAAACGTTCGGGTTTTCCCGGTCAACGGGTGCGGTGCGAGAAGGACAGCGGCTACTCTCTGTTAGCCGAACACAATCGACGCGCCGTGAGCGCGCTGACGCGTTCGCCGGCTGATATCCCCTCCACGTCCGCTTTTGCCTTCCCCTCAGCACATTTTCGAACGAAATCCAACGATTTCAACAATTTTTTCGATACCTTTCCACCGATATTTTTGCATGGCTATTTTTTTGGGGCTTACATATTAATTAATCTCGCGTCAGAAATAAAGCCCATACAGCTGAGCCCACATGACAATTATTATTATTTTGGTATTTTTAATTAACGCTGGCAACACATTCCCACCACCCGATCGATTTAAAAAAAAATTGGGTGCACAGTGAGTACAGAGCAAGTGTTTGAAAAAATTTTAAGTCGCTGAGCCCACATTTTTTTTCTTTTTTTTCTCCACCCCACCGCCCGCGGCCTGCCAGCACGAAAATTATCGGAGAAGGTTGTTCAGGGAAGTAGCTAACGGAGTTTCAATACAGCTGAAGCCACATGACCGATTTGGTCGCTAGCTCTCCGTCTATTTGTTTAGTCGGGTTTATTATTGTTCGGTGTAATGATATTCGGATTTTTGAAAAATCGGTATTTTAACAGCCGGAATTCGTATTTTTCATATTTCGGATTAATATTCAGTCGGACTTCTTATTATTCGGGGTATTGAAATTCGGAATTTTGATAATCGGAATGGTAACCGTTAGACCTTATGAAATTTCGGATTTATAAAAATCTGATTTATGAAGAATCGGAATAGAAATTAGGAGTTTTAAAACATTCAGAATTATGAAAATCAGTATTTTGAAATTCGTGCTTCCGACTTTCGGAATTTCGTTTTTCGTATTTATGTAGAGACCTATCCAGAGGCGTATTAAATTTCGAGAGCGCCCTAGGCAAGCACCTCATCGGCGCCCCTCTAGCCCCTTTGGAACCCGCGACCCTAGGCACGTGCCTAGTTTGCCTATGCATAATTCAAATCAAATTGGAATACGAAATGTATGTTGCAGATTGTCCCCTGCAAACTCAGAATATTTATAATTAAAATACAGTGCGAGTCGAGATCGTTAATGATGATGTCCTTTTGCTTTGTACAAAGTTAGACGGCTTCGTATTCAGAATTGAGTATTCCGAGAATTTCCCTAGATCGTGTATTTAAAGAAAATTTCACCACAGTTCTTTGTAACATTTATTTTACCAAGAAAAAGGTCTTGTTTGTTGTAGTTCAGTGAGTGAGCGAATGAGTGATTTTAATTCAATCTGAAGATCATACAAACTTCACTGTGACGTTGTGAGTAGACACGTTACCAACTTTGTTGTATATCTCACAATTTCTATTACCCTTTTCCTGGACTGAAGAAATAAGTGGGAAGTAAAATGTTACACGCACGACACTATTCTTGCGTTAGCATAAATTGACTTTGCTCGATTGTGTAGTAAGCTTAAAAACAGTAAGACTCACCGACTTTTTGCAGCGACACAAACGCGCGTTGAACGCCCGACTGTATCGCGACGCTATTAGCCATTAATTTTTTTTACTATTGTTTGTATTTAGTTTGTAAGTTTGTATTTTCTCTACTTTTCTGTTATTTTTTTTTCTTCTTTGTGTGGCAATAAATACTTTTCTGATTCTGATACATCACGTATCGATACTGTATCGCGTTTGTGTTGGTGTAAAAAGACGCCTTGTATAACTCTTGCTCTAAGACTAATTGTTACAGTTACACTTTCGTACAACTAGAACCATCGCAGGTATCAAACAAATACCACGCTGCTTTTAAAAACCCTATAAGATCCAAAGCGCCGAAAAACGTAAATGCCTTCTCACATTTTCTTTCTTTGGGGCAGGGTAGCGGTAGCCGTTGTCAGTTATAATAATAGCACATGATTGCACTATACTATTCATCTATTTCTAATTAGAATACTCAAAGAGACGGGCAGTTTATTTGGCGCTAGAACATTAGATAACTCGCGCAATTTTGTGCTAGCGGGCTAATTTCTGCCCTCGCTGCGCTTAAAAAGGAGTCAAAATTTCTACGTCAGTGGTGTTGAGTGCTAAGCACATCCCTTTCACATCAAACGGCAGAAAACCCTCTGATGTACGCTCCATACTTCCAAGTACTTCGCGCCCAAGCCAATAAGTTATGCAACTGATATATCCCAGTCCACATTTCCAGCGTAGAAACGGACTCCTCGATCCGAAAACGGCCAAATTCGTATATATGAATAGGGTTTCAAAAACTCTAATAGTGTGATGCAGGAATCATAGATAAAAAATCACTATTTCTATGACGTAGAAAGGGGCTCAGGTAGTCGAAAAAAAGTGCAGAGCTTTGTGTAAAAAAAGCGTGACGCTTATAAATTGTGCGCGCGCGCTGAGTTTACGATGCAGCGGGCGGTTTGCCCTACCAATTATGTTCGTATTCTTATACGTCTCATAACGACTTGCTAGCAATAATGGTCGATTTGTGAAGTTTTAGGAGAAAACATTAACTGACTTAACTATACTTTTGAGGCGAATCCACCAGCGATGTACAAAGTTGTTTTTTTATTATTTGGCCCTACGTTGTCTGATTCGACCGGAGAAGTGGGCAATGGGGTAGTCGCATCCCTGCACTAAATAACTTACTGTTTACTGATTTTAACATATTTTATATTTAACTCTTGCTGCAAGTCAAATTCAAACAAATGCTGCATTTATTTAACTTTGAATTGTTAACTGGTTCAAAACAATTCCAAAACAGTCCAGAACTAGCCGAAATTGTATAATGAAAATTGTCGCCAACTAAGTACAACAATGGGAATTGCTTGAAATGTTCAAAGTTGTTCAGATCAAAAGGTTTCAAAGTTCATGATTTGCTATTGACCCAACTTCTGCTTATATAACAGCTTTGGTATTTATAGGTATGCATTTAATACTAAGCTGGCCACGCAACTCTGTCCGTATATCACACAGAACGTGGGCAAACCCGCGGAATAATATATAGCCTATGTCCATTCAGAAAAAACATTCTATACACGTGAAAGAACTTTTTGAAATCGGATAAGCAGTTGCGGAGATTATCCCTACGTACAATCTTAGAAAGCTTGGTCTTACAGACTTCTCTCATTATAATATGAGTACAGAATAATCTCTGTCTCAAAGATAACAATGTTTAATCACTTGTGTGATGCGGTTATCGATGTAGTTACGTAAGTAAATAATATTTAAAGATACTCATTTGCGTATATTTATAAGTAAAGAAATTCAAAGATCAAATTGAAAGGACATAACAAACTTACCAGACCCGCTGATCGGGATAGATACTGTGTTGATGCCACAGTCTGAGGCGCCACGTTGGTGCCAATCCTTGTGCCAATCCTTGAGCCAATGTAGCACTTATAAAAAACGATTATAACGCATAAATAAGTTCACGTAACCACCACTGACCGCTCAACATTTCCAAAAACGGATATGCTGTAGGCATTATCCTTTGTATAAAATGTTCACACAAAACTTTTATTTATTATTATTATAAGACAGAAATGGCAGCCTCGAGGGCCTTTGCCAGTCAGTGAGCCTATAAATTAACTACGAAATACCGAATTAAATTATTTATAAATAATAACTTTTGTCCACATTTGTGCCCTTACCAACTTTTATTTCTTTGGTTGGATATTTTGACATTGTCATAACACAAAATGGCATAACTTTTTTTTTAAGTTATAGCGGATTCACACTTTGAGGCGCACGATCTCATTGTAATATTTAAATTACTTTGTGGGTTAGCTCATTAATTATTTCTATATTTTTTTACAGAATACTTTAATTTATTTTGTTTGCAGAGGACTGAAGTAGATGCTTACATATTTATAAATGTACATGATTTCAGATTCAGATTTAAAAAGTAAACAAACGCTATACCAACAATATTATTAGTTCAGCCATATACTTACTTTACTCTTTGCTTCAGCCGAAGTTAATAATCTCGATTAACAATGTCTATGGTATTTATATAGGTACCACATACGAGATATCTCATATCGTATCTAACGTATTGCGGCGTCCCTCTCGTCAGTGACTGAATTCAGGACAATGTAATAACCACTTTACTTTCACAGAGTACTTTTCTACTTTACTCTTTGGGTACAACACGAAGACGAGACATAATGACATTGACAATATTGACATTTATGAAAAACCATCCAAACGGGGTTTTTTTTAATAAATGTGTTACAAATGAGTTGCTTGCTTGAATTTAGATTATCCTACCTATTTCTTGAATTATTTTTCTACGAGGTACCTACATTTTATTTCATAAATCGGTACAGCAATTTATACGCAACACATTTCGCCCTTTCTGACATAGTATTTTTTTGTTTCAGGTCATCAGAAGATCAAGATAAACCATTCAATTTTATAAGTGTATTTATAATATAAAAATATTGCTCAGTGTAGTACAGAACTTAATTCTAGGTGCAAATGTGCAAGTGCCAAAGTGTGTTGTCATGTGGAAGCCATTTTTTAAAAGAAGATAAGATAAGTGTTGTCATGTGACGATCGACAATGTTGAAGATACAAATGCTAGATTCCATCGTCAGTAATGATGCTGATGAAACCCAAGAGCCGCAGCAAAACGGGTATGTACTTAGAAATAACTCCAAGTGAAGTAGACAACTGGTACCAACGAAAATGTATATTATCGTTTGTCTAGTTGGCTAAATCGGTTATTAGACTAGACGGCGCGGCGGCGTAACTTTGTAGTACGGGGCCCGTGGCGAAATCATCGGCCCTTCATCAATGTTCGGTAGGTTCCTCATGAGCTCACGACCTCTCTGGCCGCGGGGCCCCACGGCCACAGCCCGGAGGCCCATGGCATTTTGCCCGCTCTGTTACCCTATGGTTATGGCACTGGTAGGAGATGCCTGTCAATCGATTACACATCAGCTTCCTACGTCATTATGGAATACGAAGGCTGCTATTTAATCAAAAGTAAAGGCAACACTATACTTCAGGTCTCCACTCTATAGATCAGTCCGTAAGTCACCAGTGAGCTCCGGCGCTCTATGGGCTGGTGAGACTTATTCCTGTCATCTATTTAGCACAGTTGTGCTATATTTACGGACTATGCCCATGATCTTAGACTGTATGACATAATCCTCGATGCTGGGAGCTGTAAGTGAACCATTGGCTTCACTAAGTAATGGGCTTCAAAAGATCATAAAAGAAAGGAAGTCACTTGCTCTTATGATCTGCTGTCAACTCTGTTTGCTGTCGGCGAAATGTACAGTCAACAGCAATAGTACCTATGCAGGTGAGGTGCTCAAAATTATCGAAACAAGCTCTTATTCTGTTGTCATGAAGACACGTGTAAACTGGGTGCCCTTCGCTTGGTCTAAAATAGTATGTTCTTAAATTGTTTGGCCGAAAATGTTTAGTATAATATTTAATGGTATTATTCTTTAGCATAAAGATTTTTTTGCATACTTATTTTTTGTGCTAAAAAATGTTTGACCTAAAATTGTTAAGTATATTTTTTTAATGACTAAAAGGATAAAAGTATAATATTGTTAGGTAGGTATAGTTATTCTTTAGCCTAACATAAAACCTCCTAAAAAAAAACAATAGCTACAATCACAGCACCTAAACTATTTTATCCATAAATTTTATAATTTAAACTGATTATGACCCCGAACCCGAACCGAACTGCTGCCAGGTAAGTGGGTAGGTTAGAACTGCTACCAGTAAAGTAGGTTAGGTTAGGTTAGAACTGCGACAATAACGGCGCGCGAAGTTAGGGCAGCTAGAAAAAGGGGGTTGGGGCGCGGAGCCCCCCGCAAGGAGGGCTCGGGTGGCAAAGCCCCCCGCAGTAAAAAAAGACCGGGTTGTACTCCGGGAGTGCCAGCAGAAGTGAGAACTTGAACCTGAAAAAAAAATGAAAAAAAACCCCCTTCCCCCCAAAATAGGCACCCCGCGAAGCGGGGTGACGTCGAAATGCTGGCGGTTAAGTTAGGTTTAGGTAAGGTTAAAATAACTGGCTTGTTTGTTTTAAATAAATATATTTATTTTCAAACCACAAATGTACATTACAAACGTTTACTGCTATTAAAATAATTGTTGGCGATTATACCTTCATTCATCCATACACTACGATTACTGCTAGTTAAGCACTGACAGATGGATTGCCTTCATTTAATTTTCAACTTTAATCTTATACAAATAAAATAGTTATTACTAAATCGGTAGATGAGGGTAACAGTATTCTGAAAAATGCTTTATCTGTATGAAATTAAAGTTAAAAATTAAATGAAGGCAATCCATTTGTCAGTGGTTAACTAACAGTAATCGTACTGTACCAATTTTATGCCTAAAATACATTCGACCAAACAATGTTATTCCAAACAAATGTTAGACTAAAGAATTTACGGCCAAAAAAATATATGCAAAACAATTTCGGCCATACAATTTTCGACATGAAAAACAATCGACCATGGATTATTAGACCAAAAAATGTGCCGAAAAAAATCAGGCAAAAAATTTTAGACCAAGCTAGAGCTCTTCGTACGCGTAACTTGTTCTCCTACCGACTGCAGGCTCATAAAACCTGTCTGGAGCGAGGTTTAAATTGGCCTCCAAAGTTCGTTAGGTAAATATTGAATTGACATACTCATACATGGATACTCATACAGCAGTTATAAGTGCGGCTATTAAGTAGATAGTACAATGGTTGGTTAGCAATTAATTAGAGAGGTCTGTTCTAATGTTGCCTCGTTTTCGGCCGTTATGGCCGCGCAAATAGTTAGCTGTTGTTTAAGTACCTATTCCTTTGAATTATTTTATACTAGCTTCTGCCCGCGACTTCGTCCTCGTGGACCTAGTGCTATAGAATATAGCTATAGAAACTGTTCACCCCCACTCCTTAGGGGCTGATTTCCGGGGAAAGACTTTCTAATATCCTTCCCAGGGTCTCAAAGTATCTCCATACCGAACTTCATCTCAATCGGTTTAGCGGTTTAAGCGTGAAAAGGTAACAGACAGGCAGGCAGACAGACAGATAGTTACTTTGGCATTCATAATATTATAGTATGGATTGTCCAGTCTAAGTACTGGTAAAATATTTTTAAAATCGAATGATTAATTCCGGAGATTACCCCCTAGTTGCCAACTTACATACGTAGCTACAATCTCACCGGCTTTTCCTCTGGATTATAGTATGTAGTATACATCACAGCTTTTCAAGGCATTCCTTTCACCCTTTCAAGGGGAAGTCTGCGAGGTGTAATCTCCGGAACTACGCATCCGATTTCAAAAGTTCTTTAGCCTTTATGTGGAATGCATATAGCCATATCCAATCCGCGATTAAACTAATATAGACATGTTGAAACCTCACTCATACTAAGCAGTTCATCAACCAAGCTCATTCGTCAGTGAATCTTCTGTGTACACATAGAATATATGATATTACATATATATAAACAGATGTGACACATTCTCGCCTGAAGACGTCTAATCCTTACTGATTACTAATTCTATTCGCAATAGTATAATAGGTACTATAACTACTTGTATCGTCTTGTACATAGCTTCATCCGGTGACAAAGTTTCTAATATTACGGCGGAGGAAATAATAAAATATGCAGGTAGGTACTCGACGGGCGAAATGTAATTCGTAAATTCAAATTTGCGACGAAATTTGTTTATAGCCTGGATTAAAATAAAGGATATCTTTTTATCCCGGGTCCCCACAGACGAAGTCGCGGGCGAAAGCTAGTATAATCAATAATGTGAATTTTTCGAGACAGGATTAAAAATACAGTCCAAAGGAGAAAAAAGTAACACAAAAAACTAAGCTATAAGTGTCCAAAGTTCTAAGAAGGGTATATGCTTTCTTTTTCCGTAAAACGCGCCTTCCAAAATCACGTGTCTCAAGCGTTTTCTCTCTTTAACAAGCAACAGTCTTTTTTTTGCATTTGAATGGGATTTTTGGCATTAGGCATATTCTTTGCCCTTTTCTTTCGTTGTAAAAAAATGACACTATCCCTATAGTAATAAGGTGAAAAAAGTAAATGCAGCTACAAACAAACAAAAAAAACTCAAAGAAACAATCACGTGATCAAGAGGAGACACGTGGAGATCAATTTGAGATCTTCGTCTTTCTGTTGAAATCTGTTAAGAATAGAACACAAAACACAAGACCCAATCTAAAATTAGAAATAATTACTGCAAGATACCTATTTTCGCCCACGACACGCCGTGAACAAAGGCTATACGAAAAACAGTTTGATGAAAACTTTAGCCGTAGACAAATACAAATGAATAGGAAACCATTTAAGAAATATATTGGCCATTAAACAAAGAAGGTCCGTGGTCCAAAATAGGTAATTAAGATCCAAGGAGCGAATATCACTTAGGGAGGTAACACTAGTGAAAGAGCGAAACACGTAGTAAGTAAAAGTAGCGGAATCCTAACTGGTAGGTAGTGTTTTTTTTATTTTTTTATTTAAAGTTCCAAATAATTAGTTTTCATTATCGCAGTTTCATGCTCTTATTGCTAAAGCCATTTATGGCTTATTTACAGCTAGAGTTTGGACTATTTACTATGTACATACATTGCATTTACATTTTTTTTTCTAAACGAGACCTTGTGTTAAACCATGATCTAAAAACTTGTACCTAATCTTCCTATGAGAATCTTCTATGAGAATCCTATGAGAAGTGATGAACCTTCTATAAACCATTCTAATTGAGATAATTCGTTTTTGCGCTGTATTGTTATTGTCTTCTTTCATACTTTGTCATTAATGTAATCGTAACCAGTGTTCGTTAAAATCTGAATGTAGCTATGGAAAGTTTGACAAGTTTATATGGGATGACAGCTGCCGGGACCATATTTAACGTTGATCGGTCTGTAATAGTACGTTCGTGCAACCCGCCCTTAATATGTATCAGGGATGTTGCAGACATTTGCATCCGCATCCGCAACCGCGGATGTTCCGCATGATTTTCAACATCCGCATCCGCCTCCTCATCCGCAAAAATTGATGCGGAGTTTTTGCGGATGCGGATGTAGTACAGTTCGCGACCAGATAGGGGCCAACACGGCGCATGCCACGCGCGTGTTCAGTAATATTTTTGTGATTAGTCAATATGAATCTTCATTTCGCTTCTGTAATCTGACGATTCGCCGTATTCGCTGTTGGTGATGCGTTAGGTTTGCAACGATTGTAAATCAGTCGCAACGTGTTCGAGTACTGCGTGAAGACGTTGCGTATTTATGTTTTTGAGTCTTTTCCTCAAGATCCGCATCCGCATCCGCCTTCGCGGATGTGAGCCTAGAAATATCCGCATCCGCTTCCGCATCCGTGGATGTCTAAAAAGTCGCATCCGCGGCATCCCTCATATGTATCATCAACAGTGATCGGAATAGGCAGAGTATATTTACCTACACTTGGTAGAACAAAGTCATGAAGTGGAGACTTCCTTGCGATAAAATATATTTCAATCATCTCCAGGAGAATAATGATAGTATTGAAATGAATAAAGGTTATGATTATGAATTTGATTCTGAGTGACGAATAATTTTGTAAATTAAATGAAAACTGGATTTAATCGCGTAGCACTTACCCTAGCATAAAAGTAACTAATGAAAATCAAGTGCGGGTAATTCCAAAAACTCGTATAGTTAGAAAATGTTGACACAACTCCCTACCAGTATGCCTCTGACTACGGACGTAATACGTAATGTGACATCCGAAACCTTGGGCCAAATATAAATATAAGTGTTACGCGATTAAGTCCCGTTTTCATTTAATAATAGGTATGTGTGAAAATGGTGTTAGTTTAAATCAATATAATAATTTTGTATTTGTAGATTAAGTTGCAATGTTATTTATATTTAGATTTAGTAAAATAATAATAATTTTGTACATAAAGAGAGTTTATTAAAAATAAATATAGAAGAATTCGTTTATATATTGGTTGTTTTATTTTATGCCTATTTATTGTATTGAAGCAGTTTGTATTGTTTTTTGTACTATTCAGAACAATATTAATTATTCGGAAAATTCCCGGGACTTTATCCCGCAAAAAAATTTATTCGTAAGGAAGTCTCCACTTTTTATCTATTTTCTACCAAGTGTAGGTAAATATACTCTGCCTATTCCGATCACTGATCATCAACAATTTACTTCACGTGCAGTTTTATTTTGATATAGCCAGTTAACTAAAACTCAAACCCATTTTTACGAGCTTTTATTTAACTTGACCTGTTCGTTTATTTGTTAGTGTGCGACAAATGTTGGAACTGAATTTTTAATCAGTTAACCTGAACTGATTGAGCTGAAATTTTAGGTAAGTATTGCTTTGATAACAATTCAATATTATGGTACAATCGAGCAGATCTGATGAAGGAGATAGAAGGTGGCCTTGGGAATTCAGGACTTAACCGACGTAACCCCGTTGAGTTGGGGCTCGTTAGAATCGTCTCAATGAGTAGTTGACGCTGTACAGAAAAGTACAGTTGGCAATGATAGGCTATGCCAAAAAATTTTTTTTGACAGAAACTTATTTTTCCTTTAAGTATATCGTATTTTCTGCATCTTTAAACCTATGTTTATTTATTTATTTATTTATTTAATCTTTATTGCACAAAATAATATCTTATGGTACAAAAGGCGGACTTAATGCTATAAAGCATTCTCTACCAACCTTAAGGCAAAGCAGATAAAATGTGGGCAGTGCAACTTAATTTAAAACAAAAACTCTTTAACATGTCTAAAGATGGGATGAATAATAATATAGTAGAATACGATACAATACAATATAATATGATATAACAATATATACCTATTAATACATACATACACATACATATGAATATAGATGAAACTTACAAATCAGATAGATTATTTTTTAGTTCTGCCAACAAAGAAATTATGTAAGGACTTTTTGAAGACAAGCCTGTTTGGAGATTGCCGAATTTTGACAGGGAGATGGTTGCATAGGCGAGCTACTTGGACGGAGAAGGAATTGGACATAAAACCAGTACGGTGAGGCGGAATAGATAAGGAAAGGTTGCCAGAGGAGCGAAGTTGACGGACTCGAGAGACACAGTAATACTGAAAAAGAGTTTTGAGGTATTCGGGAGAATTTGGATCATTTAGAATGGAGAAGAGAGTGCAGAGCAAACGTATTTTGCGGCGTAGGCGGATTGGCAGCCAGCCCAATTGGGAGCGGAAGGAAAAGACATGATCGTATAAATACGAAGGAAGAGACATGATCGTATAAATACGAAGGAAGAGACATGATCGTATATTTTCTGTCTTCGTAAACGAAGACAGAAAATGAATCGGATACAATTATTTAGAAGACGATCTAACTTGTCAAGAAGCTCTCCATTCAAGTCTGGATAACACACGTCACCGTAGTCGATTATGGGCAATATCAATGTCTGCACTAATAAAATCTTGGTTTTGATGGGTAAGAAATGCTTTAGCCTATTAAGTGCATGAAGTAAACCTACAACTTTCCGACTAACCTCAGAGATCTGTGACCTCCAACTGAGAGTGTTGTCCAGATAAACACCTAGGTCTTTGACACTTTTGCTGTACGGGATAGGAGTACCATTAAACTCAACTGCAGATGATTGCTAGAAGAGGCAATTTCATGTGCTCTGCCTGGTGCCTACCTCTTTTGGGAACATAGACTCATGCCGGTATTCATGTATAGGTATGTATGTAGTTATAAAAAAAATTTCTGTCTAACTTCCACAGACCATGGATCGTCAACATTCGCACATGAAGGAATCTTGACTGCTATTTCTTTTAACTACTCCAATTCTGAACAGGTACTATTTTTATGGAATAAAGTTCTCTTTACATTCTTATTTTTATAGGCTGATTCAACCATCTCCATTCGCTTCCTTACCTGCATATGCAAACCTAACCTGTGCTCACCTACATTCTATTTCCAATCCTATCGATTGCCCGCAAAATAACAGACGCCGCGACGCCATATGAAACGACGTATCTATAACTATTTTATGTGGGTGTCTCTTCGAAGTCTTCGACCAGTCGGGAATTGCCTTGTTTACCAAAAGCCTGGCCTAGTTACCAGAAACAGGATGTTTGTTAGGATATTGTGTAAATAAAAAATATTTTGCTTTGGTTTGGCCTATTAGCCTAGACTAATTGTAGCCCGGCTAGCCGGCGGGTAAGAAATAAAACGAATAGTTTATATACATATATATACAATAAAATATATTAATAAATTGAAGTAGAAATATGTACAGAATGGGTAAATTAATCAGTCAGTACGGAGCATGTGGCGACCACGAACCGGAAGGCGCGGCGTGGGTAGGCCCCCCGCAAGGTGGACTGATGACCTGGTAAAGGTTGCTGGAGTCCGCTGGATGCGGTTGGCGCAGGACCGGTCACTTTGGCACTCTTTGGGGGAGGCCTATGTCCAGCAGTGGACGTCTTTCGGCTGATATGATGATGATGACGGAGCATGTACTAGCTAAAAGTCACTGGCCTGAATAGTAGACGTTCGTAGTCTGGAAGGTGATAACCGCAGGTTGCAGATAACCTCGGAGGTCCCGCTGGGCTGGGCAGGCCTAGAGCACACCTTCAGGTAGCTTGGAGGCAGCGGCGCAGGCGAAAGTATAGGTATGCAGCAGCCGAGCAGCGGTCAGTAGTAGCGGTTTAACCAGGCATAACATAAAGAAGCAATCCTTTTTGTTACTTCAGGTTCAAAGGTTCAAACCCATCCGGTGGTGAATAGACCAGTGACGGCTAAATGAGGCTTGGATTGGGTATAACAAAAAATATATACAGAACACAAATATACACTATTTACGAGCAGAGGTAATCTTGAGAACTGTACATAATATGAATCATTAAGATTTATCTTATCAAATAGGTTTTCTCAAACGAATGCGTAAGCTAGTGAAAACATTTGACAGGAGAAAACAAAACACGGCCGTGAAAATTATACTTTTTACAAGCTTTTATTTAGTTTCACCTGTCCCGTTGTCTGTCTGTCTGTCTGAATGTCTGTCTGTCTCTGTCTGTAATCAAATCTTGCAAGTTAAATTTGAACCACTTCCCGGTTTCCGCTTGAGTTGAAATTTTGCACGAATATGCAAATCTCGTGACAATGCAATATTATGATGACGTGGAGCTGATCTGATGATGGAGCTGGAAGGTGGCCATTGGAACTCCGTAATAAAACCGCACATAACCCCATCGAGTTTGGGCTCATTAGAATCGTCTCAATGAGCAGTTGATGACGGTATACAGAAAAGTACAGTCGGCAGTAAAAGCTTGTACCAAAAATGAAATTTTTGACAGACACTTTATTCTTTATCGCCGGCCAGTGCGCTAGCGGCCGCGCGGCGCAGGTTTGGCGTGTTACATAATTGTTTTGACAAATTAGGAAGCTACGGGATGCAGTCTAAATAAAAACCTGCCAAGTGCGTGTCGGGCCACGCGCAGTGTAGGGTTCCGTAGTTGCCTGTCTGTCTTAGTTACATCGACGTGCGGTGCGGTTGCGTCGGCCGAATTTGTACGAAAATTGGCCTTTCCAAGTACACATTAAGTTGGTCGACTATTATACTCGGTAACTACTTATGCCTACTTGTTGGTGATAGTTTTCCTTTTAAATTAATTATATGTACTACTACCACGATTTTTTTACAAATTATGGCTTTAAAGCCATATAATCTTGCAAACGAATCACTGATTTGAAAAATGGTTTTAGGAAACCCATAATATTTTTCAAAGAAGCTATCCAACGATACCCCACGCCATGGGTTTAAAAAGAAAAAAAATCAGGGGAGGTACCATAATAAAAAAATATTGTACTGTTCGGTCGGCGTGATTGATTTATATTATATACCCATGCCGAATCACAATTTTCTAGAAGTAATGGTTACTGAGCTAAGCCGAAGACGGACGGACGGACAGACAGACAGACCGACATGGTGAAACTATAAGGGTTCCTTGTTGACTACAGAACTCACCTTTTTTAAATAAGGCTGTATCCCGTATTTTCGATATCTTGACTGCGTCAATGAGCATAACTATCTAGTCGTTTTTGGTTATTTGTTATAGTCTACTTTTACTTTTCATATGTACATTTGGATTTTGCATCAATCGGAAGAATTTTTTGTCTTTTTACCCGACTGCGGAAGGAGAGAACAGTTATGTTTTTAACATCACAGTAACGGTAATTTTTAAAAAATATGTTACTGACTGCTTAAATTGCCTTGCCTTTTTCACAAGCAGTGTTGCTATTCTTTATTTAGGTATATTATATCTCAAATAAGTCTACAGTAATTACACCGAAACATTTACATGGTAATTTAGATATAGGTACACACACAACATTTTTTAAGCAAGTATATGTTGCGATTTACGATCATTTACAGCGCACAATAAACAAATAATGAAATTATAAAATAACTAAATAAAATAAAATAAAAGTATCAACGATAGGAAGGTGAAAAAAGATGGCACAATATAGAACTGTATAATAATGTATATTCTAGAAAGGATCCTGAGTACTTAAAATTATATTTACATCACAATTTATTATACCTACCTACCAAATTTTGTACACATGGAGGAGCTTGCTCCGCCGACCCGTAGATAACATATTAGCAAATCTCCCGATTTCTCGATAGTACTGTTTACTCCCTGCGTCCAACCACACAATCAGCGTTAGCATATATTTGTTTCCAGTCTCAATTCAATTCACGTCTTTCACATCCTAATCGCATATCAATATGTTTTTCGCGCTCGTTCGGATACTCCTCGACGCGTATGGAGGCAAGAGCACAAAACTATGGAATGTGGTAGCGATTGGATGCGACGAACAAATTGACCTGCAGACCCCACACCGTCTTGTAAGGATTTCCATTATGACTAGATAACTACAACGCACTTGGTCAATGTATTACTACTAGTGACTGTGAGAGTTAAAAATCGCGAGCCTGACTGTCATAAAAAAGTTCTTTTTTTTTCATTTCTAAAAACTGAGGTGACATAATAATCCTACTAATATTATAAATGCGAAAGTTTAGATGTCTGGATGTTTGTTACTCAATCACGCTTAAACGGCTGAACCGATTTGAATGAAATTTTGCACAAAGATAGTTTATAGCCTGGATTAAAGTATAGGATAGTTTTTATCCCGGGTCCACGCGGACGAAGTTGCGGGCGGAAGCTAGTTCTATATAATTATTGAATCTGCTCACCATCGGTTGAGAAATGCGTCCTGCGTAGGAGGACAATCATTTTTTCCCTAAGCTGAAATGGAGAACTTCGTCCGCTTAGCTCACTCGTTCAAGGAAGCTAGGACACGTTGAGAGATTAAGCAATGACACATTGATTGAGAGATTCAGTAATGACGTCGCTGGTGGTCGCTGTCACATCGACTCGTTAAGTAATCAATAAAGTTAAGCCCTAGTTATAAAAAGGTCCGTTAGACCTTATGTCGGTAAGACATTAAGAAAAAATACGTACTTAAGTTACTCAGGTTTAATGGATCTTTATAAAACATGGCCTAAATGTGTCCGTTAGAATGACATCCACGTAATGTCTAAGTTATATCGCTCTAAAATTTCCTAAAACTATAATTAATAGACTAATCTTAAAAAGGCTCATGATCCGCGTCAAACAGAACGCGGTAAAAAAATTTTTTTTTTTAATTTAAACTGTTTATTTCATAAAAAAAAGATACATATTTATAATGCAGAACTTAAACTCTAATCTTAAATTAGAAAGATTGTTTGAGTTAAGGAGTCTTATTAATAATTACATTTTTAACAATAGACACTAAATTATACGGGTGTATTCCTATAATTTAGTAATATGTGTTTCTTTAATATATTTCTAGTTTCACCACCCGTTTTATCCTCAATTTTACAGATCAAGTCATTAGAAAATCTATTTAATGTACGCGGTAGCATTCTACTCCATACCCTTTGACCATATTCATTAGTGCATTTTTTTACTTCAAAGGTAGGGAGATGAGATAAGTTACGTAGATGTGAGGGCCGTTGGTTTTTCTTGAGTTTTGTTATGCAGTTACTATATTGTGTTATGATTGCTAAGTCTACTTTGTCGAACACATTCAATACTTTGCAGTAATTAAATAGATTTTCGTAGTTATTTTTATATTTATATTCAATTTTTAGAGGTACAATTGTTTTTAGTAAACGGATTTGTAAGTTATAGATACTCTTTAGATATGTTTTATATGTTCGGCCATAACTTTCAAGACCGTAATTTATGACAGAGTCGGCTAATGACATATATAGCAGTCTTAGGGTGTTGTAAGGGACTTTGTGTTTGAGCACACATAGTTTAGACAATATGGATCTAAGTTTATTGCATACTACACGGAAAAAAAGGAATACTTCAGCCAAGAAAATTAATATTCTCAGAAATATTGTGTAAATGCAAGTAAATATATTCTTTAGCGAAGAAAATAGTCTTAAACCAAGAAATCTTGCTTTGTTTAATGAAGAATAATATATTCTTCGATTTTTTTCTTGCTTCAAGAAAATATTTTTAATTGAAGAATATTTCGTGCTTAACTGAAGATAAAGACCTATTTTAAATAAAGACTAGGATAATATATTGATTTGAAACAATGTAGTCTTCTTGCAAAATAATATTTGTGTTGGTTTAAAATACAAAGGTTTTTCTTGGGTCAAGAATTATAAATTCTTGCACTAAGATAATATTCTAAATTGAAGAATATTGCGTTCTTAACTGAAGATAACTAACTATTTTAAATAAAGACTAGAAAATTATTTTGAATTGAAACAATGTAGTCTTCTTGCAAAATAATATTTGTGTTGGTTTAAAATGCAAAGGTTCTTCTTGGGTCAAGAATTATAAATTCTTGCACTAAGATAATATTCAAAATTGAAGAATATAGCAGTCTTAGCTGAAGATCACCACCGATTTTAATTAAAGACTATCAATGTAGTGTTCTTACAAGATATTTTTTTACTTGGTTCAAAATAAAAATATAGATTCTTTATTTAAGAGTCGATTCATCAATAGAAGAATGAGGTAGTCTAGTTTCAAGAAGAAGCAATATTCTTCACCTAACAATATGTACCAAGCCTTTGTCTTATTCCAAAAAAACGCTTTTCTTGGTTTGAATAATTTGAATGTTGTCTTCTTGCAAAATCATATTTGAATTGGTTTAAAATATGAAGGTCCTTCTTGGGCCAAGAAGGATAAATTCTTGAACTAAGATAATATACAAAATTTCAACAATATAGCATTCTTAACGGAAGATTACCATTGATTTTAAATGAAGAATATGAAAAGTTTTTGGTTTCGAACAATGTAGTGTTCTTTCAAGTTAATATTTTACTTGGTTAAAATAAAAATATAAATTCTTTATTTAAGAATCTATTTATCAATCGAAGAACAAGGTAGTATTGTTTCGAGAAGAAGGATTATTATTCACCTAAAAATATGTGCCAAGACTTCGTCTTATTCCAAAAAATACTTTTCTTGGTTTAAATCATTTGAATGTAGTCTTCTTGCAAAATAATATTTGAGTTGGTTTAAAATGTGAAGGTTCTTCTTGGCTCGAGAAATATAAATTCTCGCACTAATATAATAGGTATTCAAAATTGAAGAACAGCATTCTTAACTGAAGATTACCATCGATTTTAAATGAATATTACTATGAAAAGTATTTGGTTTCTAACAATGTAGTGTTCTTTCAAGATAATATTTTACTTGGATTAAAATAAAAATACATATTCTTTATTTAAGAATCGATTCATCCATTTCTATGGTTCTCTATGGTTTCTAATGGTTCGTCTCGAAACAAGGTATTCTTGTTTCGAGACGAACCATTATTCTTCACCTAACAATATGTACCAAGACTATGTCTTATTCCAAAAAACACTTTCATGGTTTGAATAATTTTAATGTAGTCTTCTTGCAAAATAACATTTGAGTTGGTTTAAAATATGAAGGTTCTTCTTGGGTCAAGAAATATAAACTCTTGCACTAAGATAATAGGTATTCAAAATTGAAGAAGCATTAATTATATATTCTTTTTTTAAGAATCGGTTCATTAATCGAAGAATAAGGTAATATTATTTCAAGAAGAAGCATTATTTTTGACCTAAGTTTTATAGCTATATACTATATTTAAACGCAAAACCAAAATAAACTAGAATTACTGTAAGTTATGGCTCCAAATACAGGGTGTTTGGTCGCTAAATTCCTTCAGTACCGTTTGGTAACCAAATTTTAGTAACCAGCTTCGAAACGGGAAAAAAACCCCAATCGGTAACTGGCTTCAAAATGGGACTTTTGCATTACCGATTCGTAACCACGGTTGATAACCTGCTTCGAAACGGGAAAAAATCCCAATCGGTAACTGGCTTGATTATGATCCACAAGGAATGGATTTAAGCCTAAATACCTATATCAACACAAAAAATGCTGCTGTTTTACAACTCCCGCTGATTTCTAGATTGTATAGGTATACAATACTAATATATTAGTATTGTCTAACGTTTTTTTAGGTTTGTTTTATAAATTATAATCCAGTACTTAGTTAGGTATTAATATAATATGTACTTCATATCTTTCTTCCCAAGACAATGATTCTTAATCGAAGATTGACAGTTTTGAACGGCGAGTGACTTGAGCGAGTTACCTACCTACCTACCCGTAAACTAGTAATCCAAACTTATTTTATCACTAGCTGTTGCCCGCGACTTCGTCCGCGTAGAACTTGTAACCGTCTTAGCAAAATTATTGCTATAAAATTATTGTGGGCGGAACTTTAATTATCGCCGACCCAAACAAAGTTCTACCTTATGGGATGATTTCCGAGATAAAAACTATCCTATATCCTTCCAAGGGTCTCAAATTATCTGTGCGAAAAATGTTACCTTAATCCGTTCAGGGATTAAGCGTAAAAGGTAACAAGTGCGATGAGTTCATTAGTTTAAATTGCAATATTTCAATTGAAAACTCCGTTTACAAATATAATATCTTAAGAATCATCAACAGACGTTTCTGCTTAAATTGTATATTTTTTCATAATGTATTAAAGAAAGCTACATTACTGGATTTTTTTACCTAAATCCGTCCAGTAGTTTTACTCACGTTAGTTCGGGCTACCTGTATAGTTTTGAAAGCAAACTTATCAAATGCTAAAAGACGTAGAACTTTCCATCTCCATCTACCGTCCCCATCTAACGGTGTTAGAGAATACATTATTTTGATTAAGTATCCAAAAAAAAAAAAAACAATTAACAAAATAATCCGCAAGTTAAATGAAACATTACCTTCTTTTCGATTCTAGGAGCATCGCAGTTCGAACCTAACCTAACCTACATTTCTGGTGTTCGGTTCTGTATAAGGGTCGTGCGTGGTTCTAACTGAACCTAACCTACTTTTCTGCTAGCAGTCGGATAATGTATTTTGACTAATAAATGGCTTACTAATACATGTATGACCTAAAAATTCCCTTACTTCAAATATTACTTGTCCCTCATACATACTTCCAACTCTTTTTATCCTTAGAGGATAAATTTTAAGAAACTAAATAAGTTTCCTAGTCTTGAACCGAAGTTACAGATCCCTTCTTTAATTTTTAATTTTATTTATTTTTTATTTTATAGGCAACAGAAACACACATTCTGTGAAAATTTCAAGTCTTTACCTATTACGGTTCAATAGATATAGCCCTGTGACAGGCGGACAGACAGATAGACAGCCAGACAGACAGATAGCGGAGGCTTAGTAATATGATTCTGTTTGTCACCGTTCGGGAACGGAACCATAAAAAAACCGGCCAAGTGCGAGTCGGACTCGCGCACGAAGGGTTTCGTACCATTATCTACAAAAACGGTAAAAAAACATGTCTGTTGTATGGGAGCCCCACTCCGACTCGCATTTGGCCAGTTTTTTAGTATTTGTGGTTATAGCGGCCACAGAAATACATCATCTGTGAAAAATTTCCACTGTCTAACAATCACGGTTCATGAGATACAGCCTGGTGACAGACGAACAGCGGAAGTCTTAGTAATAGGTTCCCGTTTTACCCTTTGGGTACGGAACCCTAAAAACAGCCGAGGACAATGTTCAGATTTTAACCTTCTTTCCTTGCGCTAGTCACGATATGTATCCACTACACCAGCTTCATAGGGATTATGAATACTATGATCCACGAGGAATGGATTTAATTAAGCCTAAATAGGTACCTACCCATACCCACACAAAAAAAAATACTGGCGTTTTCCAAATACTGCCGATTTCTAGATTGTATATTAGTATTGTCTAACGTATTTTAGGTTTGTTTTATATAGTTTTCCTTTTAAATTCATTATATGTACTACTGTCACGATTGTTTTCACATCCCCAGTAGTAGCCATTTAGCCGACAGGGGGTTGGGGACACATGACTCGAACAAAAATTAGGGCTTTAAAGCGCAATATCTCGCAAACGAATCACTGAGTTGAAAAATGGTTTTAAGAAACACATAATATTTTTGAACAAGTTATCCAACGATACCCCACCCACACAATGGGTTTATCGAGAAAAAAAGTTTAACTCTGTAGGGGAAATACCATAAAAAAGTTTTTTTTTTAATCTACTGTTTTGTCTACCCATGCCAAATTACAGTTTTCTAGTTGTAAGGGTTAATGTGCAAAGCCGAAGACGGACGGACGGACGGACGGACAGACAGGGCGAAACTATAAGGGTTCCTTGTTTACTACGGAACCCTAAAAAGAGACTTGGGCCTCTTAGCAGGGTGCCCATCAGGCAGCATTACCGCGCTGAACTGCGAAGTATTGAGTACTTAGTTATTAAACTTATTAATATGTACTTCATATATTATCTTCCTTCCCAAGACATGTCCAAGACTATGATTCTTAATCGAAGATTGACAGTTTTGAACGGCGAGCGAGATACCTACCCGTAAACTAGTAATCCAAACTTACTTATATTATTATAATGTAAATGCAAACTTGCTTTTGTTTGTTACGCTTTCATCGCCTAGTTAAACATATCATCATAAAATTTTGCATGTATGTATCTAATAACCTAACCTTTCCCAAGAAAATGATGCTTCTTTGAAGATTGACAGTTTTGAACGTCGATAAGCGGAAATCTCGATGTTACCCGTAATAAAATGTCGTCCCAAAATTAGGGGAGTTTTCTGTTGTAGGTAATAGGTATGCATTATTAATTACTAACCCAAAGATAATCAACAATCCTTTAAACTTTGCACAAAATATAAAAATGTACAAATGGCGAGCTTAATGCCAAATGGCATTCTCTACCAGTTCACACAGTATTAAGTTGTCAAGTATTTAACTTAATTTTTAGGGTTCCGTACCCGAAGGGCGACTAACAGAACCCTATTCCGTCCGACCGTCCGTCCGTCCGTCTGTCCGTCCGAACCCGTAATAAGTAGAGACCTCAATTTTTCACAGAATGTGTATTTTTATTGCCGCTATAATGGGGCTTCTAAACGGGCCATGTTTTGCTGCAATATGTGGCTGCACTATTGGCAACTAATTTCCCGGCCATCACAAAAATATTTTATTGCAACTGATAGCCGAGCAATCTATGACTGGGAAATGTGTTGTAATATGTCTGCAATAGTATGGCTCATGATGCAGACTCTTAAACGGGCTACACAAACCAGCAACAATGGCTGACGAAATCACTCTTGTCGCAGCTGCTTATGTTTTATTAAAAAATAAACGGCTGTAAATGTACTTACATTTACACCCACAACTCAGGGTGTAAATGTACTTCATTAATGAAGTCCAACATTTTCTCTTTAGACCACGTAGAAGTCATTTTTGTTTTATGTTTATCAAAACATAACCTCGAAATCGTAGCTGATCGCAAAGCACTGAATATAGCAATTAATCACGGCGTCACTCACAGCAAACTTCATGTTGCGTTGAAAAGGATACACTGTGCCATAACATTAGAGAGCGACTGAAACAACAATAGAACTGGCTGTGCAATATTGCAGTTAAAATCGATCGCCTAGCGATCGTCCGGCAACCCATCAGGGCAATATCGGCCATACGTGGCAATATAAAAGATGTTTGCCTATATGGCCGGGCCATTACTGCAATATTGCATAGTCTGGCTGGTATTGCTTGCAATGTTGCCGGGCCACTGTGTTGCAGCCACATATTGCAGCACAACATGGCCCGTTTAGAAGCCCCATAACAACAAATGATAAAACAAAATAAAATTAAAAATAAAGGGGGGGGGGGGGCTCCTACACAAAAAACGTGCTTTTTTGGCGTTATTCGAGATTGATAATGGCAATAGGTTTCGTTTGACGACCGGTTATCCTAGTGGGTAGTGACGCTGCCTAATAAGCTGATAGTCCTGGGTTCAAATCCCGGTAAGGGCAAATATTTGTGTGATGACCATGAGTATGTTTCTGAGTCTTGGTTGTTTTATATGTATTTAAGTATTTATATCTATCAAATATATTGACGTCTAGTACCCATAACACAAGCCTTATTGAGCTTACTATGGAACTAGTTCAACTTGTGTAAGATTGACCCTTAATATTTAATATCTATTGAATACGTAGACGCTTAATATTTTAACAGAATGTTTATTTCTATTGGCTCCACATCAACAAACAATAAAAACAAAATAATATTACAAATTCCCCCCATACAAAAGGGTCCCCCATACAAAATATCGGTTTTATTGTATGAATTGTTTTAGCCGGTTTCTAGTAAGTAAGTGTTTTGTGTTTTTGCATTAGGTAGTTACCTAAGCTCTCTAGTATATAAGAACAAATTCAGACACTTAACTAAAATTTAACTTAAATCGTGCACGTCCAAACGTGTCTATTTAGTGATAAGACTGATAAGCCACGCCCACCAACTTAACTGAAAAATAGACAAAATTCTTATCTACCTAATCACTTGCACTCTACATTTTAATTACTGACTAACTGCTTAATAAATTTAGGTAAACACTCGACAACTTTTGAACAGGCCATAAGTCAGACGGATCCGACTATCCCATACGGTAAATTTTCGTCAATCTTACACTGCAGGGTGATTCCAAGCTAGTAATTAATTACTTTATACCTGTTAAACATTAATATGCGGAAATGGTGAATACAAATGATTGATGCGGATTCTTACGGGGGCTTTTCTTAACGGGCGATTGGGTCGAATCGAATTCGAGTGCTGGCAACACCCGTGCGTCCGCCCCGCCCCGCTATTTGGTTTTGACGCCAGACGCCAGCGCCAGAGCAGAGCACCGCAACGATTATGTTATGATTCGTCGCTTGCTTGTTAAATGCAATGTTGTGTATGTATATCAATTAAAAAAATATAATATCAACAAGTGTTTATATAAAAGTAAATAGTCCGACCGTTTGAAGAAGAAATAATACGAAAGTTTATTGGTAAGTTATACAAAACGTGATTTGGTCGTAAGTACTTAGCCATTTTATTTTTCAACAAAGTGGAATCGAGGCCCAGGTTTCCTTTAGATTTTCTAAGTTTATCAAATATCAAGCAGTGTGTGTTTTGCGTGGAAGAGATTCAGGTCTCGAAGCCACGCTAATGTTGCGCATGTACATTTTGTAGTTTATATGGGTGTCAGCCGCAGCCCAGCCTCTAAATCGAAATGGCTGGTCGTGCTCGAAAATAATTCTTCTTTCTTGTTTCAGTGTCGTTAAGTGAGTAATATTAATAGTGTATTATGCAGTGAACTAAAGAAGACATGTGCTGTTAATGAAGAATTAATCTTGAAACGCCGTTTTTGGTCTACGCCCGGCAGCCTCATGTGGGTACGTGGCTAGTTGCAAAGAGCTATCGCTTTGCAAGGAGCAAGCTTGCAAGGAGGAACACTACGGCGCCCGGCGCCGCCTGCCGCGGTGATGCGTTGTGAAATTTGGTAATCCGCGCGCACCGCCGCGGCGGGCGGCGCCGCCGCCGTGTTCCTCGCCTCAATGTATATATATTAGTATGGATTCTTAAGATTGATTGATTTTAGATAATGGCATTGAAACTCGGCACTTCAAACTATTGACGCACGACCTTTTAGGGGAGTTACGTCCAAAAATCAGAACATGCTTGGATTGAAAAGAAAAAAATCAAAGAATACTTGACAGCCGAGGTTCGTATGCAAAATTTCCTTATTATCATTTTATTATGCTGGTAGGGGCTCTTAGAATGAGCAGATGATGATGAGAGATCTGCAACCATAATTCTATTGTAATTGCCACTTCCTATCTTGTCTTTGTCTCTGTTAAAATGTCTAATGTAAGGCCCCCGCAGATGCCTATTTTATTTTTAGAAGCCTATAAAGTCCAGCAGTGTTCTGATATAGGCTGATAATGATTAACACTGAATAATAGTAACTCCAGTATTCTCCAATTGCAAGTCTTATGGAGCTTTAGAAAAAAAGCATCACCGGGGGCCTTGCATTAGACATTATAATAGAGGCTTCTAAGGTGGCACACCAACTGGCTTCTCTCATGCAAACGCTCCCAGCTAACTTTCTCACATTGTCTGTCCATCTGGCCGGTGAATTAACAGATGATAACTAAGAAAACTTGTATAAGACAAATTATTATTCTTTGTACAAGACCATGGTCAATTCTTCAAACGAAACTATAGAGGTATTCATTCAAAACAAATTGTCTCACATCAAGATAATAAAACTTGACACAATATTTTACTTCATTCAATAAGTATTGTTTCCGCATTCAATTTGAAGAGATTGTTTATGTGGGTACCTATTCAAATTACTTCAGTAAATGAACTTAGTACAGTTAGCTTCATAAATATGTAGGCATACACTTCAGTAGGTGCGTTATACGAGTGTAGTGTTAAAGTCTTAAAATGTATAAATATTTACAGATTGGGGGCTTAAAGATGCACGAGCAAAAATTGTGGGAATAAAAACGCCACCCGCGCGCACCGCTTCTCACCTCCGATGCGATGGGACCAATATTATAGTAAGTAGGTACCTTACCTATTGTTTTAGAGCAGACCCTACACTATTCTAACTCTTGCATCTTAAGCGTCCTCAGGCCTATATGATGCTGTCTGTATGGTTTAAGGTATCAAAATCATATTTATTCTTCCAGACAAATACAATAACAATCAGTACCTTGCCTATTGCTGATGTGGACTCGGATATTGATGAAAACGCAGTGCTGGAAATGCCAGCATGTCGACCGCCATTTCCGGAATTGACCTAATAACACTACTTTCAAAATCACCTCAAGGAAGTAGCATTTTCACATATTGTCAGAAGAATAAAGATGGCGACGGATGAGCCCACGATAGGGTCAACGGCGGTACTCAAGCACTCGAAGAAGGGCCACAACCTTGGCGTCAGGTGGCAAACGGTTGTAAAGACAAAAAGCTAAAATACATCTTCTAATCATGCAAAGTACAAAAAGGAAAAGACGACCCAGGACCTAAACTTCAACGCATATTCGATTTTGCGCATGGCAATTGAGGTTACGCTATGATATAAGTAAGGAGATTTTTTTTGCAATATAAATTAAAAATATAAATTGTTTAATTTTATATCTAAGTAAGTAGGTAGTCTACGTCAAAAATATGTTTACACTTTTTCACCTTAATCCATTGCAATAAGGTTAAAAATGTGAATATATCTTACGTCGACTGTACTCCTACTGCCATTTTATCCGTAATTTCATACCTATTCAGTGTTGCCTAGTTTTCTTATGAGGAGTTGTTTGTTTTTATGTAACTGTTTGCTTAAAAGTAACATGTACTGTTTATGTGAAGACTATTTCTATTATTAGCTAGACGTTCTGTTTTTAGCAGAAGATATTATGTTTGTTTTGGTAAGATGCGTGTGTTTCATACAGAGTCAAGATATTATTAGGTGAAGCCTTTAACTTGTTCGCAGACGTCATTACACTTATTGTCATTTGTAATTTTTGTGGCATGTTGTACTTATAATGTTAGTGCTACTTGCTTTAGGAACGTGTTAATATTTTTAGCAAAAGAGATGTTTGTTTAGAGGCATGGCTTGTGTTGCATACTGAAAAATCTTATTGAGTGAAGCCTAATGTTATTTTCTAAAACATTTACTGTTTAAAAATAATAGTGGCTTGACTTAACATGCAAAACTTTAAAAAAGTACAAAACACGAGTCTTACCTCGAAATAAACATGTCTTCTGCTAAGAATAGAACAGCCTTCAATCAATAAAATGTAGTCTCACTATGACACACACAATTCTTAGCTCAAAACAAACATCTCTTCTGATAAGAATAGACGAGTCTTCGATCAATAATCTGCTGTCTCAATACGACACACACAACTCTTACCTCAAAACAAACATCTCTTCTGCTAAGAACAGAAGAGTCTTCACTCAATAATACGATGTCTCAGTATGAAACTACGAGTCTTGCCTCGAGACAAGCATCTCTTCTGCTGAGAATAGAACAGCCTTCACTCAATAAAATGTTGTCTCAGTACGACACACACAATTCTTAGCTCGAAACAAACGCCTCTTCTGCTAAGAATAGACAAGTCTTCGATCAATAATATGCTGCCTCAGTACGACACATACAACTCTTACCTTAAAACATACATCTCTTGTGCTAAGTACAGAAGAGTCTTCATTCAACAATGTGATGGAACTATGAGTCTTGCCTCGAAATAAACATCTCTTCTGCTAAGAAAAAACGAGTCTTCACTCTAAAATATGATGTCTCAGTATGAAACTATGAGTCTTGCCTCGAAATAAACCTCTCTTCTGCTAAGAACACGAAAGTCTTCACTCAATACTTTGTTGTCTCAGCATGAAACACACGATTCTTGCCTCGAAACAAACATCTCTTCTGCTAAAAATAGAAAACCCTTCACTCAATAATATGGTATCTCAGAACAACACACTCGACTCTTACCTCAAAACAAACATCTCTTCTTGTAAGAACAGAAGGGACTTCACTTAATAATATCATGTCTAGGTATGAAACATCATGTTGTTGAATGAAGAATCTTCTGTTCTTAGCAGAAGAAATGTTTGTTTCGATGCAAGACTCGTGTGTCTCACAACTCTTGCCTCAAAACATCATTTCTTCTGCTAAGAACAGAAGTGTCTTCACTCAATAATACAATGTCTCTGTAAGAAACTGTGAGTCTTGCCCCGAAATAAACATCTCTTCTGCTAAGAATAAACGAGTCTTCACTCTATAATATGATGTATCAGTATAAAACTATAAGTCTTGCCTCAAAACAAATATCTCTTCTGCTAAGAACAAAAAGTCTTCACTCAATAATTTGTTGTCTCAGCATGAAACACACGATTCTTGCTTCGAAAAAACATCTCTTCTGCTAAGAATATTAAAGGCTTCATCCTATAATAGGCACTCTTGACTCAATAGTATGTTGTCTCGGGATGAAACATACGTGTCTTGAATCAAAAAAAATGTCTTTTAAACTAAGAAAACGTACTGTGTTGAAACAAAACTAGGACATACTTGAATGCCCAAGACAACATTTATTCTTCATACAAGACAAAGGTAAATTCTATAACCAAAACTACAAAATTCTTGATTCAAAACTAATGTCTTACGTGAAGACAATAAAACCAAGACAATATTTTACTCAAGTCAACGCAATAAAGTGTTCCCCATATATAAAACTATATTTTTCTTGACCAATATGATATTGTGTTGATCTAACACAACCTTTTTTTCCGTGTAGGTCAATGTGTGGACCCCAGTTGAATTTGTGGTCTATTTTTAGACCAAGATAAGCATGTTCTTTTACAATTTCAAGGTGAGTACATGTACAGGAAGTATCAGGGGAATGTAGACATTTGTGTGCGTGGGCTACGATCCTGGGGTTAAAGCTAGTTTTTTTGTATGGCGAGTGTATGTGCATCAGTTTAGTTTTGGAATAGTTTAACGATAAGCCCAGGTCGTGAGCCCATTTACACAGGAGGTCAAAGTCCGTCTGCAACATGTGTTGGGCTGTTTCTACGTCCTTGTGCGCTATAATTATACAAGTATCTTCTGCAAATTGATATACTGAGCCATGCTGGAATATTTTGCACATATCATTGATATATAAAAGGTACTCCGTCGGAGCCAGGATTGATCCTTGTGCTGTGCCGCAGAGGGCGGGCGTTAGGTCACTTTGTTCTCCTGCGATGCTAACCGCATTATATCTGTTCGAGTGATAGTTTTTTATGAGTTCCAGCACGGGGCCCTGTATACCATTTTGTTTCAGCACGGTCAAACATGGTATTGTTTGTGATCGTAAAATCTTTAATGAAATTACTTACGAAGGCGTCGCCCCGCCGCGGCGACGCCGGCGGCAAAACAAACGCGAAAAACCATCGTGATCTTTCAGTAGGGTGCACACTTGCCGGCAAGGGTGCAGACTTGCCGGAACACATCGAAACGGATGGGTGTTTTGTCTCAGGAAAATTTTGTTCATACACCGAATTGCTGTCCCGCAGTTGAAATACTTTTTTATCCGACGAATTTATCATCATATCAGCCGAAAGACCTCCACCCTCCCCTATGCCTCCCCTAAATAGTGCCAAAGTGATCCGCCTTGCGAATTTATATATACTACTCAAAAGAAAATAGGGCCACATGTATGGTGATCGTTACGTGAAATTTTATTAAACATTAATATATATATTTTCCAGCTATTAGACTTAAACACCAGTGTGAAAGAGGTTGCATTCTGAAGGATACGGGACATAATTAATTAGCCATTTATCAATTAGTTTATGTCCAATAATTAACAATAAAATAGAAAAAATGTAAGTCGCCCTTATTTTGTTTTGAGCAGTATATGTAGGTAATTCAAATTTTGTCATTTTTCCTCTCTCCTTTTGTCCCGCCAACCCAAGCAGAAATTGTTCAAATTGAACCAGGATCTCCATTTTGATCTGTCTCTGCTCTGGGTCATCTTGAAGAATAGGGGAAATATTTATCCAACAGACACCTACTTAAGAGGCTGACATTACCTAATTTTGTTGAAATTGATGTTATTTAAGCAGTTTTTTAAGAAAAACTATCTGATCAAAAAATATATGTTAATATTCATCATATTTCATAGAAAATAATTGCAAAGATTGGTCTTAAAATAGACATAGACAAAGAAAGACATAGACATAGAAAAACTTTATTCAATATCACAAATTAATCATACAGTGTATACAAATTAGACTAAAACCTATGTACAGTACCGTACAATGTGTGATGCTAAAAAGGGGCTAAGAAAGTTGCAGTGAGTAGGTGCCTACACCGCACCGCTGGTTTCAGTTAGACCCTTACATAGAATAAGCTTTAATCATAATATTATGTCGGATCGGAATAAATATTTATTATAAGTGTGAGTAATTGTTGTGTTGTTGTACTTAATTTTACGTATACTATAACCGTGGTTTGGTTGTACTTATGGGCAAATATATATATGTTAGGTGAGTATGTAAGTATATATTTTTGTTATAAATATAATATAATAAAATACCTACAATATAAATAAATAAATATTAGGGGACAATCTTACACAAATCGACATAGTCCCAAACTAAGCAAAGCTTGTACTATGGGTACTAGACGACGAAAAACATACTTATATAGATAAATAAATACTTAAATACATAGAAAACATCCATGACTCAGGAACAAATATTCGTGCTCATCACACAAATAAATGCCATTACCGGGATTCGAACCCAGGACCTCTTGCTTGATACATTTAAAATTACACAATAGTGTAGTAGGAATCAAATATACGAGGGCAGGACTCGACCGCCCGGAGGTAGAGCTTTTTGTATATGGAGGTGTCGTAATTTAAAAATATTCAGGCTATTTATCATTTTGAGGGGTGGAGGTACGTTTCCAGCATTTGGTTGCTGTGTACTTTAAACAACCACGAAAAGCGGTGGTGTGATGATGAGGAATGATCAGATCTTGGCTGATCGACCTGAGGCCATATACTGTGGATTTATTAGTGCGCCAGGTCAGCTGTTTATCATTAAGTCATCGAATATTTTTTGGACATATGGGTCTGCAATTAAAAACATGAACTCAACATATTCATACCCAAACCGCTGACGAGTCATATTTCACGAATAGTCCACACTTTTTTTATTTAAATTATTTATTTATTACTATCTTTTAAACCTGGCCGCCCAGTAACACTCACTCTCGTTTACTCCGATACAAATAGACAGTGTGCGCCGTATCTCGAATCCTCAAGGGCATTTTGGTGTTGACAGCGTCTTAAATTATTTATATTAAAAAATCACTCTTACCTACGTAGCATTCGAAGAACCAATAAGTAGCACATGTGTCAAGAAATAGTCCCGACAAACGTGTAAGAAGGACTTCTTCATAGGCTCTTCATTCATCATTCATTATAGGTTGCACATATTTAAATCGCAATGGTCAGTCCAGGATTTGCGAGGTGTCTTTCAAATAAAAAGTTCAAAAAACTGTATCCTGAGTACGCAAACCCAACTGGAAAAAAATATGTTTATTGTACAAAAGGTAGTCCATGTCACTCGGCGCATAACTTCAAATCGATTGAGAACTCATTCATCAAAATCGGTTCAGTATCTTAAACGTGAATTGTGGAACACACGTAAATACAAACATAGACTGCTAAAATTTCGGCTCTGCCGTAGTCGGGCAAAAAATAACAACTTAATCGAAGTTATGCGCTGCGGCCCGTCACCTGTGAATCTATATTTTTTTCTTTTTTGTACGTGTACACGGACCGTATACCCCAGTTTGCACGCTTCCTGGCATCACTCTAAATCCAATTCAGCTCCAGAATAACCCGGCGTCAGAAAATAAGAAATAAAAATACCGTATATTTTGGAATCGGTCAGTGCACAAATAGATGACAACATCGGACTTAGTAAACGGATACGGAAGTGCGTAGGATGGATTGATTAAAACTAACTTACAGCGTGAAATAGAAACCGAGAAGTACTAACGAACTAACTTTGCTTGTTCTTTTCATTACATAATATGATTTGTAATATCTACCTGTTGTTACCTAACAATTTATAAATAACTTTGTTCGTTAATTAATACGTTTCAAAGGACTATTTTGGTAGACTTATATGACTGCTTAACATCGTAAGGCCCATCAGCCTAATTTTAGGACAAAATAATGTCAGCTTTAACAGCCCAACTCATCAGATTTTTGTAATAAAATTTGAACTCTATTTATGGGCTCTAAATTTCAAAATAGTTGACCTTGTTTTAGGACACTGGGTCCTAAAAATAGCTTGAGCCTTACGAGGTGTCACCTATTTTCCTAAAACATGCAATGAAATATTGACGTTGTGTGCTTTGTAATAGGCATCGAAGTATCACGTTTCGAGCGCAGCGAGACTGTCGTAATGGAATTTCATACAAAATTGGAGGCATAAATTCGTGTATCGTGTGTAAAAAAAAACTTTTTACCCCCTAACTGTTACTTGTTACTTAAGTTCTTCGGCGTAAAAAGGGATTGCCAGCCTTGTATCCTTTCGATACTCGCTACGCTCGTCCGTCTTAATCTTCTTGGTCAGCGATCTTTATTTTCCCGGCCTCTATAGTAACGTACGATTTATGACATGTAACTTTTAATATGATTTCGTTGGTATGCCTTTTCCTGGACGTGTTCCCACAGATATTGACACTGACGAGATCATTTATTGAAATGCGAATTTTAGTTGTTTTGAAAGGACCTACCGTATAACAACGCATTAGTGACAAGCCTTTTCAAAGATGTTCTAAAATATTCTCACATCAATATAAATGTATCGACGCCTATAATTTTCCCCCGTCATTTGTGACAAAGATATAAGCTGTCAGAGGCCGCGGCTCGTTACAACGGCACTTTATCCCCGACCGAAGGCCGTAAGAAAATATCGTGTAAAAGAAAATGTATCTTTAAACTGACTAGAATAAGACGAGCTCTAGAGTCTAGAAGGGTTTTACTGTTAGTGGTGTATCGTTGGTGGTCGTAACAGGTGGGGTGCGGAGGTCTGGTTAGAATGGTTGCGTGTAACGAGCTAACTTTGTGTATTTGATACCGATATGTAGGTTAGTTATCTGCGTTGCCTTGAGGCTTAGGCTAAAGTGAAAAAGTGTGGCCTATTTTTTCACTTGCTTCATCAACTAGCGTACTTTTTTCGATTCCGTATCTCGAGCTTTGGGTTTGTTAAAAGTCTTGGAGTTTTAATTAAAAGTTTAGAAGAGATATTTTTCTTAGTAAGTAATTAAAAGTAAAAAATATGATCTTTATTAAATTTCTTTTTCAACAATTTATGAAGTCATAATTACGAGAATGAACAATGTTACTTTTGAAATTGGTAATACATTTAAATACCAACACACATTATTTTATAATTTACTAGCTTCTGCCCGCGACTCCGTCCGCGTGGAAGTCGTTTATATCGTAGTTCCATATAAACTTTCACCCCCCATTTTAGGGAACTTGGGGGTTAGAAAGAGACAAAAAGTAGCCTATGTCACTCTCCATCCCTTCATCTCCACTTAAAAAAACACGCCAATTCGTCGCTCCGTTTTGCCGTGAAAGACGGAAAACAAACACACACATACACTTTCCCATTTATAATTTTCCTACATTATTTAACAACTTTGCGTCATTTATTTTTATTTTATAATCAATCACATGCAATTATTGAACTAGCTTATTTACCAATTCGCTCGCGACGTAGAATGCATCAATCGTACAGTTTTCCAACCCCCTTTTCATCCCCTTGAGCGATGAACACCGAGAAGAAAAGTAGATATACTAATATTTACTCAGGACTCAAGAACATATATTTCGGGTGCACTTTGTATAGAATTTCAGTACAAACTGTACCCTAAACCTGCTCTTGAGTGTATATCAAAAAGACCTAATTTGAATCGATATACAGAAGTCAGCTTTGTCATATATATGTATAAGTAAAAGGTAACAAATAGACCGACAGAGAACGTGTATATGTATGTATAGAATAAACAGGTATGGATTTAAAATTCCTGAAACTTTGCCCCAATTATCAATCGCTATCGCTTTACTGAACTTATTTCAGACCCCTGTTTATAATTAAATAATTTGCTTAAACAAATTGTTGTAAATGTGGACACGCTGGACAAAAGCATCATTTTTTTTTTCAGGCACTTTAAATTTTTGATAGGAACCAACTCCTCCGTCGGCCATATTTATTTTATGGCGGTTATTTTGAATTATACGTATATCATTAATATCTCTAGTTCTAAATAACGTAGAATCACAAACTGTCTAAATATACATATTTGGGGTCAAGGAATTATTAGTCCTATTTATCTATTAATTCCTTTTAATTAGTACCCTATTTAATAGTAGTCCTATTTATTTTCAGGTTGGGTCCAATTTGCGGTCCAAAAAATAAAATAAACAACCCAACTGGGACTAGTGTTTACCCAGGCCCGTCCGAGTCAGCTTTGTCGGGCGTTTCGGGACTTCTATTTTGAGACTAGATTTCCAATTTAGATAGACGCTACGCTAAATACTTTGTGCAGTGTTTTACCGTTTTTATATCCTCGGTACATGCTAGGTTTTCTCGGAAAACCAAATAGAATTTGAACAAATTGAGACGTGTCACCAGCATAACAGTAAGGAAACTTGTCTTTGTCTTTCAAAATCAGAACGACAGAGACATGTTACAAAAGCGGTATTTAGGTATCGACACATCTTTTCGTCCAATATTCCGCAGTGTCTCAAGACGAGAGTCTTTGACCAGTGTGTGTTGCCAGTGATGAAGTATGGCACGGAATCGTGGTCGCTTACTAATAAGGATGAATTTGTCCGTTAAAATTCTAATGATATCTGCAATGAGGTATAAAAGTGTAAACTTATTATTCCAAACATATTACTGTCGCAGGCGATAGTAACGGGTTCCAGTGACACAATAAATATTATTATATCAACTTAGCTAAACGCCACAGTAATCAGATAAACACAATTTCGCTGGTACTTACCCGAACCATCCCAGTTTTAGCTGCAGCAATTTAGGAGATTTAGATTATAGAGAGGACCCCAGCGACACTACACCGAGGCCACGTACATCGTCGCTACAAAGTTTAAACGGGATCAAATCCCCGGTTCTGAATTAATCCCGTGCTCAGGATTAAACCGCGCTGTTCTAAGCCACGTTTAGGTAAAGTCGGGGTAACTAATGACTAATGAGGTACTAATGGTTATTTATTTTAAATTATTTAAACTAACTTCTAACGACATTCGACAATTTACAGTCACAATTACCTTCTATCTTAATATAACTATTATAAGCTTAGAATCGAAAATCTGTTTTGTCGCCATCTGCAGTGTTTATAAAGAACTAAAATGGGCTATCCAACAGATTGCATTCGATAATAATGCTCTATCTTGTAACTAGATGGCGTGACGCATAACGTCAATTCAGTATTCCCTATTTAAAAAATATGTTCGTCTATACTTTGTCAAAATTAAATAACTCCTCCCAATGTATTATGTTCAGCTACTTTTATCATACGATTATTGATAAGTAATTGGAATTTTAAATATACGTATTCATAAATGATTAATGTCATTTCCTAAATTCCTTTCCATTTATTCTAAGCGTCTCTCTCATTTCTTGCCTTTCCTGCTCATGCTTCGGTACTGCATGCCTTTCACGATTCAGTGTTACAAAATAAGAGCTCCCTATTTTAATAGAATTGTGAATTAAGAAACTGTCATATCTTAACAATGTAGGAATGTAGTAACATATCGCAAGAGTGCACGCCTCATTTATTTTAAGAACAATTTTGTACACGTGCCTTATTTCTTAGAAAGTAATTTCTTTAAGGACCATTAAACACCGTCAAGTAGCGTAGAACTTATTAGTCTTATGTATTGTTTTTTATTAATCGAAAGTGTAAAGAGACACCGTAGCATATAAACCCCTGCTACTCCTTAAGAGTCACAAACGCGCACCCTCGATTAATTTAAGGATCGGCATTTGTTTCTTCCATTGGAAGTTGTAACTGGGATTATTAAGTAAGTAATAGCTATCGAAGTCGCTATTATTGTATGTAAGTATTGTATTGTAACCGATTTTATTGAAACGCAAAGTTCGCATAGTCTGATAAAAGTATTTTCGTTGTAGGGTGACTCGGGGCTATGTGATGTGACTGTGATTTGTATCACAGTCACATACAACTACGTAGGTCAACAAATACGTAGGTCGCTAATTTTATCAATGTTATCACGAAAACATTCGATTGAACTATCAATTGGAGGAGATTAGTTAACATTCGAATAACAATGGTCTCATTAAAAGATGACGAAAGGTTAGAAATTAGTAGAACTAATAGTAGGAGATACCTACGAATAGATGCACGATCTTCACCCATCTATCTGTTTAATGGATGAAAAGTGTTTGATATCGAATTTGATACATCGTCAAATTCGGGTCTATTTGTATATATGTCGCAGGGAAATGGCCAAAGCAGAGATTTGAACAAATGTCTAAGAAATATGAACAAATCACGCAGGATGTTAAAATGGCGAATCCTTTTTATCGTTAGCTTAAACAAAAAACAGTAATTTGTTCAAATCCCTGGATCTGTTTAGTGAAATGACGAAATCAGCCAAAAAAGCCAACTCGTTTTTTCATTTTACCAGATGTGTGAATAAAACGTCAAAAATAGTACTCCAGAACAAATAGATGTGCTTGTAAAAAAACTTTACGTTAACCGCTAACCTATTCTTGTATTCGATTAAAAAAGCTGATTTAGGAAATAATTGTTATACCTACCTTTGACATTCTATCACTAAACACATCTGGTAAAATGAAAAACGAGTTGCCTTTTTTGGCTGATTTCGTCATTTCACTAAACAAATCCTGGGATTTGACCTAATGACTGTTTTTTTTCTAGGCAAATGATAAAATGGATTCGCCATTTTAACACCCTGCGTGATTTGGTCATTTCCCTTAGACATTTTTTGAAATGTCTGTTTTGGCCATTTCCCTACGACATAATATAAAGTACCGTTTAATAAGAAAAAAATAAGAAAATTAACGGATCGAACTTATATAGCGTCCATTTTGTAATCCCAGTTAATCTATATTTCTTACAAATAGTTAAATACTACGTGTGTTAAACTACCCAATTGTACGGTAGGTAGGTAGGTACCTACTCGTTTCAATGAGAAAAAATATCGCGTCCACCATCTGCACGAGAAAGTGGCGAAGTTAAACAAACATTGAAATAAAGTAATTTCGCTTTCGCCACAAAAAATCCCACATCTGGAACGGCACGTGGCAATCAAAGGGCTTCCTTCCGGTGCAATCCCCTCGCAAAACCCTTCGCTCAAAACAAGTCCGCACATCCTGTAAAAGACCTTGCATATATCGGTATACGTGCGAATTTTGAATGGCGAAATACACATATTAGGCCTCAGACTAAGACGATACGCGACCGCGTCCAGTTTGGCCTTTGGATGTGAGTATTCGTCAACTGTTTTCGAGTCTTATCCTGCTCCATATAATGTTGTATTTCGTGTGTATATTCTCGGATGATCAGAGTTTGTGATTGCAACTAAGTTTATAAATGTTATAGAGACATAAGTGACGTTTTTATTGCTTTCTTATGGCGATAGAGTGCAGGGCCTTTTTGCTTGTTATTGGCCCATAAAAGCAGGGACAGTAGCATCTGGATCTTCAAACGGATACAGTGTGATCTGATATAGTTTTTTTTTTTAATAGATAGGGGCTAGGCATCCATAGAACTCGACTCCCGGCTTGCCTCTTTTATAACAGTTGGATCAATCATTCAACTCGACTATGATGTTTGCTCTAATTTACGTCTGCATATTTGACGTCACGCCACTAGCCTGCCTTGGGGATTTTAAAATTAATCTTGCAACAATTTCGTAATGCATTCATTAAAAACACTTATGTTTATTCGTATATTATTACTCCTGACTGTACATATAAGTACACAGTGAGAAACAATAGAAGTACTTAAGTAATTGATTAATTAAGTACTTCGGTACTCAACTTTCCTCACAAGGGCGTTTTAAGGGTGTATTTCAATTAGTAACACTAAGATACTTTATTAGCATTTCCTTAATAATTCAAGACTGTTGACCAAGGGTATTCGCTCGTAATTTACACAGGCTACTTACGTAGCTCTTTGTTGTTTAACTTAAAGCTAACTTCCAACTACAATAACATCTCATTTTCCAAGACCTCTTATAACGGCATTGCTTAGATTCTATAAGACTTAGGTACCATATTGCTTACTATTTTTGAAATAGAATACTAAAACACTAATGGATATACGGTGTTAGATCAAGTTAGTATCGGTAGCATTTTGATTAGATTTGTATTGCTTTATTGCTAATAGAACCAGCCTGGCAGTGTGTCCCAATCGCGATCCGTGGAAATAAAATTGGGTTCTTAATAAAAATGACCTATTAGGTACCAAAGTCAATATCGTTTGAAGATAAGTCTTAGACTAGTACTTTTGTAGGATTTCTGTCATAATATGTAAAGCCCCTATAAGGGAGTATGTGGGGGTGTATTTTCATATATTTGACCTTCGTCAGGCCGAGGCGCGCAGAGGCACGCAGAGGCGCTCAAGGGCACTGCGCTGCGCGCCATTACTGCGTGCCTTTACTGCGCCTCATCCGCGAGCCACCACGTGCCTCTGCTGCTGGCCGCCTCGAGTCCTGAGCTGCGCACCCTCTACAGCGCGCCCCTGAACGCCAGTCGCGTACGACTTCGCCCTACCGTTCGATTCCCTGAGGGATTCCTTACCTACCATTTATTCTAACCATTTCTGTTATTACCACGTGCCCTGGTAACCCTGCTGGTACTCGTCAAAAATAGGAAGAATAAGAATAAATACTTCTTCTTTTCCTTTAATTTAGAACAACCTTTTTATCTGTTCCGTGGGCTTCCAAACCTCTGGAAGTCCACGTAACGTAATTTGTCTTACGTAATAAATGAATAGCCCCTAGCTGGTAAGCAAGCTATGTGTCATATAAGAAAACACGTCTTCGAGACAGATATTGCTTATGGGTCACTAGCTTTCTCCCGCGACTTCGTCTACGTGAACCCGGGATAAAAACCATCCTATATTTAATCCAGGTTATAAACTATCTTCGTGCAAATTTCCATCCAAATCGGTTGAGCCGTTTAAGCATGATTGAGTACAAAACATCTTAACAGCAAAACTTTCGCATTTATAATATTAGTAGGATTCAGATAAAAATATTACACATTTAATTTTAATAGATAGCCAAAGAAATACAGCAACAGAACCTTGACGCAACTAATAAAAAAACCTAAATGGACCTTAATTATTTGCTGTAAGGGCTTGTCCGTATATTAATTAACGTCATCGTTTTTTTGTCGGTTTTTTTTTATGTTATAGGTGGCAAAACGAGCAGACGGGTCACCTGATGGTAAGCGATTACCGCCGCCCGTTGAATGGACCCTAAAGCACCGTCATCCCATGGTCATGGTCCCCCCTATATTGACATGACCTAATATATGGACAGCCCCTAATAACGAAGATGTAGGTCTCGAGTGAAGTACAGTTCTATTTTTTCAAGGTCCATCCAATATTTGTCCATTGCACTGGTATCTGTTTAGGGCGTCGGTCAGGCCAGGCGGCCAGGGGGGCTAGCACAACTGACGCCGTGCCGCGACGCGAGTCGAGAAAGATCTACCCTCTTCTTTCGAATTTGCACGGTGCGAGTGAGACAGGAGTAGCTCAGTCGCGCGCGAAGCGACTTGTCAGCAAGTTGTGCAAGACGTGCAGGGACGAAAAACGGTAGAAACGCAGCATAACATCTGATAATTGCGTTGCGTATTTCCGCGCCATAAAAGGAATCGTCAATGGTGCTGAAGCGTTTTTCCGTGTGTTAATTCGTGGCATGTTCGGCTGAAGCGTTATTTCGGAACGTTGTAACTCGACTGTTGCACAGAAACGGGAAAGATCTTGAACGGGACGACGCAAACGCTGAACGAGTGCATTTTTAGGTAATATTGATACACCATTCAAATAATAGTTAGAATAATCAATTAAAAAATGCCAAATTCGCTCAAATTATTCTCTCGCCTTACCAATAATTTGAGCTAGTTTTCAAATCAGTTCTGATTTATTACTTTCCAAAGCTTCCTAGGTACATAATATGCTTGGAATACCCATTATAGAACACAACTGTAGTCCTGAAATATTCTCTTGCACCACAGATTAGAACTGGAGCGACTTTTCGCGACATCCGCTCAGATTTGTTGAATAGCGGAATTTATTCGCGTGGTTTTTCCGCCTGATCTGTCACTAACCTTTGAGCTGGATCTCGTGGCTTCGAGCACGTGAAAGACATCCAAATATGAAATAAATGCGAAGTGACACCGAGTGCATGGTCTGGTAAGACGCGTGAACTCGCACGTTGCCGGATTCACGGCTGGTCGATTTTTAATTTAATAACGCGCAGGAAGCGGCTGGTTGCCGGATTGTCGTTAACTTGCGCAGTCACCTGTGGCTTATTGTTCCTTTTTTAAATTGCCGGCAAAGAAAACAGTGTGAAGTATACCAGGGGTCCATTTAATATCAACTTCCACGCGCCACGAGCTGACTTCTCCGAATAGGAAACATGTCTTGATATACTTACTCCTGCCAACAACAAAATGCCTTAAATTATCACACCACCACATAAGTCATGTGACAGGAATATACCGTGCTGACATTCAGAAAACTACTGTCGAATACGACTCCTGCTAACATGGTTGCGATATCTCAATATTTGCAATATCCTAAGCTTTCATATACGACGAATATCTCCTGTGCATTGTCTGTCACTAACCAGTGGTATGGTTAAAAAGGGCTTCTTGTTTTAGTCTAAAGCAAAAATAAATATAAATGTACTTCAATCCCACCTTTGTAATACTGTAACCATAAAAACGATATTCAATTAACGAAAATATCGGAAATATCGAAATGTAACCACTCCGCTATTCAACAGATAACAATGGATCCCGTCCGAGGCAGGATTTATCACGATAGCGAAACGCGCCAAATATTTTTTATTGCTGTTATGCCAATAACTCCCCTTTATAAGTGTTGCGTTCCGTATTGCACCGGGTGGATTTATTTATTTTAATTATTTATTAGGTCTCTATCACGGGACGGCTGCGACATATACCACTATACCTCTTGTTCTAAGTGTTCTAATAAGAGAGAGACGAATAGTGCGAGAAAAATCGAGAAAACTCGCGCGCCGTCGCGTGATAGCCGTGCTGGTAACAAGGGCCATATTTACAAATACCTTTCAGAGTAACATATACACCAATATAAAAAACATGCAGCATGCTTCTGCTTATATTATATACTGCATGACCTTCATTTAACACATTCACTACCAAGAATCGCTACACGCTACGCTCGTAGCCGATCCCGTGGTTTTCCTCGTATGTAGCGGAAAGCGACTACGGCGTAGGCGCCCGCTAGGCGGGTTCCTGGTAGTGAAAGTGTTAATCTGGAGGAAAACTACACCAGCTGGTTTAGCCGATTGAGCAAACCGGCTGTAAGAAACCACCCGAAGGTGCCAAACTTAAGTAAGGGTTGCCATACCAGGACTGACTCTCTAGTTTGGTTTTCATTTTAAAACGACGTGCTAGAATAACATGAAACTTTGTATAGACAATGGGATCCGCCATATCTAGGTCGGAAACTTGTTTCTGTATATTCCAATGGCGGAGCACCCATACTATATCAGCTTGATTCCCAACGGTTGACCTAAAATTCCTTTTTAGGCAAACCTATAGTTATATAAGTACTCTAAACTCTTTCATAACTCGTCATTTCTTCTCTCGTCTCTTCGTCGCCACTGGTATATTCATACGTACATACGCTCGAAAAACATAACCGCCCTAGTGAGGCAATCGGGTAAAAAGGAAAAAATACAACATTCGAAGCAAAACAAGGAATCTGAACATTTTTACTTAGCGCACAACCTCCGGAGCAGTGTGGAGCACATCCAACTGCCTATAGGAACTGTACGTGTGCTTGCAAATCAAATAGAGCTTTGTTTCAGTGTCCTTTTATTTATAGTTGAGTGTTACCATTTTTTTCCATACACTTATTTTTTTTTAGACGTGGCAATAAAAAACATGTTAAATTGGGAGTTTTTGCGACGGTGTCAATAATAAAATCTAAGTGTAAAGTGACGTAAGTATTCGTTTAAACAGCGTGTTAGTTTAGTAGCTCTGAGGCTCTAGTATAAGTTTTACCGAAACAAAACGTTACAATCGCGTTTGCGTTTTACCCTCAATTTGTATGGGATTTGACAGCTAAACGCAAACGCGGTCGTAACGTTTTGTTTCGGTAAAACTTATACTAGAGCCTCTGATGGTGGCGTGCCTGTTCTGGTATTCCGTCGCGGCTTGAGGAAATAGTTTTCCACATCATTTAAAATATATCATTTCGTCATTACTTTCACTGCCAAGAAACGCTACGCGCTATGCTCGTAGCCAATCCCGGGGTTTTTCTCGTATGTAGCGGTAAGCTACTTCTGCGTACGCGCCTACTAGGCAGTTCCCTGGCAATGAAAGTGTAAAGAAAAAATTGAATCGCTTACCAAAAACATACCTGCGCAGACAAACAGACAAAACAACTACACTATCGGCCTACCACACGTTCGCACACTCGCGGCTCAGCTACGGCATCGCGTTATGGGGTGGCAGCACGGATGCCCACCCTTTTCTTAGAATAGAATAGAATAGAAAACATTTTCACAACACAACCATCATCATGCAGAAAAAATGCTTGTGAATTATAGCAGGTATCCAAAGCCTAACTAGTTGCAGGCCTTCCTTCAGAGAATACGGCGTTCTGACCTTCCCTTGCCAATATATCATGGCATTAGCTATCTAGGTCCGAAATAATAAACACAAGTTTCAGGAAAATAGAAACCCCAGATATAAATATAAGTTGCTCCAACCGGCTGCTAAAATCAAAATGTTGCAAAATAGCCCACAAAGTGTATAACAAACTGCCTACCTAAATAAATCTCTATTCATTTATAACTTGTTCTACAAAGAGTTAAAATCATTACTGTTATGAAAATGTTATTATTCTTTAAATGAATATACTCTGGTGGGCTCTGTCTCCCCACTGGTCTGGACAAGCTTTTGAAACAGCGTCCTGACAAGTGGCATATATTTTGTATGACGTAAAATCGTAGCCATATTTTTTATGTCGTCCTGTTTTGTTAAAATAATCTATTATTTTATTCCGAAGTCTACATTAACACCAAAAAATCCATGTTTGCACAGTTCTCACATCGGCCCATTATTTGCACATACCAGTTCCTAGTGTGTTTTGTGGTTGATAACAACCACTAGTCAAATTTACACGACCCTTTGTTTGCTGGCGTTGCATTTTTTGCAACGTCACAATGTGCTAACAAGATACGCCTTTTGTAATAGACAGTAAACTGATTCAAGCGTTTTTTTCTAAAAGTAAATAATGGATGGAAACGCCAGCTCGTAAAATATAAAGCTGTTAAACAAACTCAAACTTGATTAGATGACTGTCAGTTAATAATTTTTCACGCCAGTGCTTGCTCGAAAATATGGCAAAAGATGGTCGGAATTTAGGCTTCAAAGCTGGGGTTAGTTGGACATCGCACGAACAGGTCAACTATGAGTTCAAACTGTCCAGCTTTGAAGCCTGAATTTTGACAGTTTTTTGCCACATTTCCGAGCAGTGATGTGAAAAAGAACTTTGCCCAGCAGTACGACACATCGTAATTGGCTACTTTCCTAAAAAAAACTATTTAGCCTGTCAGTTAGATTATCAAAAATTATTGGTACCTTCACTTTTTATTATGTGACATTTTGATAGACTAACCGACGGACTACATAGAATTTTTTTTACCCGGGAAAGTACCTAATTAGAAAACCCAAGAGCGGGACTCTTCTACGTCTCTCGTCCACTACCTATAATGTTACTTACTGTTGTTGGTTACTATTCATGTTTAATGTTTGCAGTAATATACTATTATCTATGCTTATAAATAATCAACAATTCGTTTTCAAGCGAATGCTTCATAGACATCTGCTGAAAAAAGAATCTGTATAACAACCATCTTGAAATATGTATTAGTTTATCATATTTTTGAATATAAATATGTAATTAATGTCTGTACTACGCTGAGTCTACCTCTAAACGTTGAGTATTTACCTGCACCAATTTTAAGAGTCCTCAGTAAGCTCGGCCGAATTTCACCTTCCCATACAAACGTAGTTACGCTCTCATTTTAAAACTACGTGTTGGATTGTAACGAAACTTTGCATTTACAATGTCATGAGGTATGTCTATGTCTGTAATTAGTTTATATGGTTCCAGTTTATAAAACAAACGAAATACAGCAAAAACAAGTTTTGTATTAAAAACTTAAATTCGCTGTATTTTTTTACTGGTATCTGAAGCTACATAAACTAATTTCAGACATAGATATACCTCATTTCATTGTACATGCAGTTTCGTTCCAATCCGACACGTAGTTTTAAAATGAGAGCGTAACTACGTTTGGAGAATCGAGCTTACTGCGGACACTTAAGTGGCCAATTGTGCACCAATTTTAAGTTGTTTCTCTTTGTGGTGCACAATAATAGTACATTATATGAGGTCTCTCAAAATAGATGTCCCGTCCTGACAAATATCGCGGATAGGATGGTAAGAGTACCACCTGTATTACATACCAAACCAAAAAGTGTATTGTGTGTCCCGCTAAAGCCGCCTTATTCGTGTGGTCCTGTCGATTTTCTTTTGTTGCTGGAAAACTGATAAATATAATAAATCATAGTATGCAAAAACTGGTTGAAACGTCCGGGTATGCAACTGCAATTATGGTCAGTCTGTGGGATGTTAGGCAAGATTGCACGCTAGGTTAATCCTTAGTCAATAAATTAGTCTCAAGACATTAATTGAACTTAAATGAGTTACGATCTAATCTTTACGACGTGCTACTTTGTTTCTAGCAGGGCGTCTGTTTTAGTTCTTATGTGTCGCAACATTTATGATTTCGTGTAGGAAGAGTGAAGCCCTCCCAAGAATGCACTGTGTTCAGAGTACTTTCGAGTCATTTGTCTCTAGCTGTCAACAAAGAATCCTGAAATCAATCAAGAGTCGGCAACGCGCTTGTGATTCTTCTGGACATAGGCCTCCCCCAAAGAGGTTCAAAGTGATCGGTCCTGCGCCACTCGCATCTAGCGGGCTCCCGCGACCCTTACCAGGTCATCAGTCCACCTTGTCGGGGGTCTACCTACGCTGCGTCTTCCTGTACGTGGTCGCCATTCGAGAACCTTTCTGCCCCAACGGCCACGTGTAAGAATGAACATTCTGTGAATACATTAATTAATATACACGCAAATGTAGCGTACGCATCCAACGATTTTTTATTTAGCTTCAAAATCTCACCAAATTGTAGATAACAAATCTGGAATTCATATTTACGATTACGATTTAACATTCCTTCTCCAGCCGATGCTAAAAAGTTAAATGGCGTGTGAAAATTCAGCACTATCGTAAATAAACTAACTGCATTGTGTCCCCACAAAGAATGGAAGCGCACAATGACGAACATTTTGAAATCACACCCTTTGCTCTGAATTAAATGTAATAAATTTTATAGTAAGCGCGTGGCGTTCCGGTGTATTTGAAATGGACCGTGTCGAAGTGTTAAAACGGATTCCAGGAAGTATCAGGGCATGGTAGCATCAGTAACTTTTTCGCGTTTTATCCGTCTCTATAAAGATTAACCCCCTTATTCATAAAACTTAAAATGGCTCTGCTAAATAAAAATGTGCTTTGTTCCTTTCTTACGAACACAAATGTCAAAGTGACAGATAAGGGCAAACGAATTTTAACGCCATTTAAGTTAAAACAGGCTTGTCATCATCATCATCATATCAGCCGAAAGACGTCCACTGCTGGACATAGGCCTCCCCCAAAGAGTGCCACAATGACCGGTCTTGCGCCATCTGCATCCAGCGGACTCCCGCGACGTTTACCAGGTCGCGTGATGACCTGGTAAAGGCCTGGCTACAAATAGTACGTTTATAAAATACGGCCGTAAGTATATGATACTAGCTTCTGCCCGCGACTCCGTCCGCGTGGAACTCGTTTATATCGTAGCTCGATAGAAAGTTTCATCCCCCATTTCACCCCCTCAGGGGATGATTTCCGCGATAAAGACTATCCTATGTCCTTCCCCGGGATTCAAACTATCTCCATACCAAATTTCATCTCAATCGGTTCAGCTGTTTATGCGTGAAGACAGACAGACAGACACAGTTTTAACCGATTCAGTAATTTGCCTTAGTTCCCTCAATTTCTCCAGAAATCCACCACCACGTCATGACATCGATCACCACCACCTGCAACATCGGTCCAGCCGTCTTCGAGAAATCGGAACATACGTAAAAAATAAAAATTTCCGACTAATTGAGAACCTCCTCCTTTTTAGAAGTTTAAAAAGCCTTGTAATAAACAGCATCTATGGTTGTCCCAAAAGTATTTTAATCTATCACATATACATTTTCTTGTAATCTATCTATGGAATATGACAATTAAATGAGCCCAATGTGCCCAATTCACCCTGTAAACCACTTTGACTTTGACAATTCTAATTCCGAGCATTCCTGTTGCTGGAGTTTCAGTGATTGAAATCCTTTGGCCCGCATTCAAGTTTAGAAACTTGTGCCAAATTAGTACCTATTGATTCTTTACAATGCTAAGAGAGAGCCGGTGCCGGCATGTCCAAATATGAGAGGAAATCATACCTTCGTCAAATTGTGTTTTTTTTACCCGACTGCGCAACACGAACGAGGGTAATGTGTTTACCAGTCTATATGTATTTATTATGTGCGCTAGTTCCTTTGTGATATTCTAGAGATCATACAACTCGAAATTCAAAATGGGGCCACCAGACGCCATATTGTAAAATATTACTATAAATACTTATATATTACTTATATAAGTATTACTTATATATTATTGTAAAAATTGACTGAGAATTGTTGAATAGGAAGATATTTCAATATGTTACAAGGGATAATAAATAATCAATGTTTAGTTGAATTACCGTTTATGAGTTATTACGATTTACTTTTATATTCTGAATTCTGAATATTGGAAAAACAACAGTTATCTGCATAACTATTTCGCAAAATTTGTGTTTTAAGAGTAAACTTGAATGTTTTTGGACGTTCGTTTTAAATGCAAACCATGTTATACATGCAATTTTTATCGTGCATATAAAATCAGAGAACCAAGGGGTGGAAGTTTTTAAAAAGTTTCGTTAATTTTAACTATAATAAAACTAGTTGCATCGAGCAAATTATACAACAGCAAAGTCCTTCATAATTTAGGGTTATTTTTTCTCACAATCTAAACAAAAGTTAACAGGTTCTTTGTTTGAGAGCCCATTTATTTTTCTTTTTAACTGTGCCGTAAGTGGTTTTCGTACAATTAGTACACCCGACTGTTAACTGTTCATAATGAACAGTTCACTAATTGGTGAAGTTAAAGAAATGATGTGATTCTTATGCAAATATGTCAAATATTATTTAAAAAAACGGTTCCCAATAAAAATATTGTTAAACCATTGTCTATTGTATAATTATAATATCTTTTTATTTGCAACGTGTTAAAAAACTGAATAAGTTTAGAAAAAATAACGACAAAACCTCATTTTTTTAAATTGCAGCTGCAGCGTGACCTTAAGAAATGCATCGCTTCAAAAGAAATTCCTAATTTATGTATAAACTTATCCTATGTTTTTCCTATTGTTCGCGCCGCGCCGTCACGTCAGTAAAATCTACTTTGGAACTTCATATTTTAGAACCGCATCAAATTCCGACATCACCATTTATAACCGCATTTTTACATTATTACTCTAGACAGCCGCCAAAATATCATACATTTTTTTTTAATGAACATGTAAATTTTCAAACCGTTTTTTGTATGAAATGATGCTCAGCTTCATTTGGCATAACAATGTGTCTACATTGTTATGCCAAATGAAGCCCGAATCGGAATGACAATACGTCACACCCCCATTCCGTTTGCAAATGATGTAACGGCAAAATGATGATGAAAATAAATAATAAATCGCTCTTACATTTATATATTTGCATATGAATCCTTACTTCATACAATCGTGGAACGCGGAAGTTCGATGTACCTAATATGAGCTACCTGTGATGACAAATTACGTAACGTTAACTGAAATTCTCTAGAGATTTGACGACATTACATTTTTTATTTAATTTTTTACGTAGAATAAGTTCTGTGGTAGACGCTACGGCACCAGCATTATTATCTGACAAAAAGCGCGAATATTTGACTATTTCTAGTACAAGGTGCCAGATATTATATAATATCATTGCCCGCTTCGTTATGAGAGGTATCCAGCTGCCAACGGTGCTGGCTGGAATCGGCGCTGTAGGTGTCTGACACCTCAGCATAATGCTGAGCCAGTGTCCGGTTCACTGCCGCAGAGACAACCTTGTTTCATGCTTTATGTGTTCTTTGTTAATCTAATCTACTGTGTATCCCGTGTGGTTTTGAATAAATGAGTCTTTCTTTCTTTAGATACTTATTAACGCTAGTGACTGGCTGACTGTACTATTAAGTCGCGTGCTCCAGGTGTTGGGGTAGGTCAGTTCGCCAGAGCTCCCGAGCGAGGATGCGCTGTGTGTGCTTTTCCATATGCTTGTTCGTCGCCGTCGTTGTTCCTGGTGTGGAAGTAAATACCGTGTATGGACGTGATTATGTTGTTATTATTATTTATGAAGTACCCATGTCCATTGTCCCCCGGTACGCGTGTCCCGGAATGCGTAACGAAATATTTTTGACTGCAGCGAAAATTTAATTAAATTCAAGCTTATCATATTTAAACATTTTATTCCTTTATCACTTACTTATTGCACTCAATTATGTACCAAAAGCTCATGTTAAATATTTATGTTACCTGAAAATGGGCCTCAGAAATGTCGGCTATCGGCAAAATAACTATCGCTCATTATATCATATCGGACAATATGATTGCGGATTAATATTATCCTGGGATTATTAAACCAATATTGTATCTTATACATACGATTACGAGTAAAATATACCGATATTTAAGCCATAGTAGGGGTAGGTAAATATTAGTAATAATGCTTTATCCATACAAATAAACGTAGCTATTACTGTGACTTAACGAGACAAGCACTATAGACGTCGCGCGAGATATACTAATTAGAATAGTCATCGCGGTATTGTGCTATCTATGCTGAGTAACCCTTTAAATCTCTATCGACATCGATGATCAAATGTCCTTTTTGCAATTTTATTTATTTAAAATAAAATTGCAATAAGGGACGAATTTAAAGACGATATATTAAGTCATACAATTTCTTTTTTTCAATTACTTTCTCTCTATCCTTACCCTCACGTATGAAAACGAAGAAAATTCATGTAGTTGATATTGGGTTTTTATTTACGTAATGCGCTGAAAACATGCGGTCTGTAACTGTCTGCATAGGAATTCTTCTTTTTGCTATACAAATATACGTACTTTCCGTGACTGACACTACGAAGTCCGAAAACCGAAGTTCAAATCGAATAGATCGGGGCTAATAGAACTTCGCGCTATTAGCCCCGATACATTCGTACTTGGTCCCTTTAAAAAAATATACCTTTCGTTATAAGGGGCACGCGCTTATTGTCACCACATGATGGATTGCCGTCATATTCAAAGTATTGCCTATAGTTATGTAAATTATTCTACGTTTGTGATGAATGGCGTGTTACTTGGCATGTGTTAATGTCACAAAAAATGAAATTTCAAGGGGCAAGGGCTTGTATTGTCAGATTGCGTTTTGTCCGATTTGTATGGTAACTTTCTGATAAATTTGAAGCACAGCCATTTTTCTGGTAAAAAATAAAATAATTAACTACGAGTAAGTAGTAATAAGAAATTATGTACAGACGTTGCGTATTTATATAATTCAGCGCGTCTTCAGCAATTTACGCTTCAAAGTCAGTTCTTAATCAAAGATAGATTAAAAACCTTCACCTTACCAACTGGAGCGAAGTCATTAAAAATAAGTACGGCACAGCGCATTTCCTATTTAGCTTTATGTCCTTGCCCTCATAACAAAACCCCCGAAGCTTCAGCATCGTTATTGTAATAAACGTCGAAGTGGAATCGGATTTTAACTCTTTTTAACACCGCGTGTAAATTCTACGTACAAATTAATTTGCGTATCCACAACGCTCGGAATCGGAAAAATACCAGTATTGTTCAAATGTATAGTACATGCGACCTTTTGGCTCTCAAGTACTAAAATGAACACGTTATTCTTCACTTATCATATCGCCGTCTATTTCAAAATATTGTCGCCATATTTCTCCGCCCAAACGTAACACGCCTGGCCGGCAGCGTCACAACTGACGATCCTATTCAAATCTTTTTCGACTCAGGTCGAACACGTTCTCTCTTTCCACCATAATTAATTTATGAAAGTACGAGTGAGAGGGATGATTGCTATAACCACTCGGGACTCGGAAGTGTATGCATTTTGACGATTTATCAACTTTTTTAATAAAGGAAGGGTTGATGCACAATACACGAATCACGTTACATTTATTTTTTGACAGCATTGTTTGGTATTTGGTATTTTTCAAACGCAGTGGGCCGGCGTTCGAACTGACACCATTCTTGTTGTGATTGATGTGACTAATTAATTTTGTCGTGCGCGTGTCCCGAACTACTTGAATTTGAAATTAAAAAACTATATTTTTGTAAAGGATTGCGCCGACAATGGACTGCTTTTTTAATTTCGATGCGCATTCGCTTCGTTTTTGATGCAAAATGTTCTGAATAATGTCTATTGTTGTTTACGTCGATTTGTTTTTGAACACCATCTGCTTTTTAAGTTGTTTATCAATAAGTTTTACTGCGGTGCTTATATCGATCTACTATTGTCAATAACAACTGTAATTTTGTGGGCTCAAACGTCCACTGGGGATACCTAAATCATTTTCTTGGCTTTTATAATACAATACCATACAAATACTCTTCATTGCACACCTAAATTTATGAAAACAATACAGAACAACAATAAATAACAAGTAAAGAACAGGCGATGGTGTCGCTAAAGAGCGGTCTCTTCCAGACAACCTTTAACCCCTTAAAACTATTTATTATTATATACTTATGGTATTTATTATAAATAATTTAAAGGTATTACAAAAATGCTTGACTTTTCCTTTGGTCAGCATCCTACGGAAGCGCTGGCGGTACAACATTTCGTGACAAAGTCAAATGATATTTTTTTTAAGGTATAAACTTCTTTATCGGCGCTGTGCACTTTTTGGGATGGGGAAAGAATGTTAAACTCGACACAGGTCACGTGACCGCAAGATTCGAAAGATTGAAAATTCGTAAGACGGACATCTGACTTGATCGAAAAACTGTTACAATGTCATTGAGTTTTCACTTCTGCCGGCACTCCCGGAGTGCAACCCGGTCTTTTTTTTCTTCTTTTATTAGGTACCTGTGTTGTTTTTGTCATGAATAAATGTTTGAGTTTGAGTTTGAGCATATATATTGTATTCCTAGTGGTACCAAAAAATGTAACACACTTAATGCTAAAACGCTTGAATCATAATGCATAAAACAAAATATGTTCGTTAGTACATAGAGAGGTTATAGACATAGAGACTATACTTTCGACGAAGTAATTAATTATTCTCGCAGTAAAAGCAGCACAGCGGCGATAAAAATATACTTTGCCGACCTTCCACGACGTTAAAAGTCAAGGCGATGGCGCCCGCATCTATAGGGGTCAGCTTTTCAGAGTTCCCAAACATGTGGAAAATATGTCACCGACTGCATACTGCTTAAGAAAAGATGCAAGATATCAAAAGAGATGCCGCTGTTGATAGTGTTGGTAGCAAAACTTAAGGTTGATGTTATAGTCCAGCGGTTCTCAAAAAAACTGTTACCGGGTTAAAGTTGAAATTTTCTAAACTAAGCTCATGAACGGCCATTTTACTGAGGTCATGAATGCCTTTGTTTGCGGTCCGAACAAAAGCTATTCATGACGCGCGCGTACCAAATTTGCAAAAAAAAATTAGCGCCACATAAAATGTTCATTGTATAATGAACTCTATCATCTTCTTCAATAGATTCAAATTGGACTAAAAGATAACAAAAACCCGCTCCCAGTGAGCCAGGTACAAGGCGCTATGGTAATTTGGAATCTATTGTAAAAGAAGATAGAGTTCAATATTCAAAGAACATTTTATGTAGCGCAAATTTCTTTTTTGCAAATTTGGTACGCGCGCGTTTTGAATAGCCTTTGTTCGGACCACAAAAAAAGGCATCCATGAGCTCAGTACAATGGCCATTCATGAGCTTAGTTTAGAAAATTTCAACTATACTTAAGAAACATCATCATCCTTCTAGCGTTATTCCCAGTTGTGCCCTAAAGGAGCCCGGGGTCCGCTTTGACACCTAATCCCAAGATTTGGCATAGAAACAAGTTTTACGAAAGCTACTGTCATCTGACCTTCCAACCCAGCGGGTGCTTATTGGGATTATACCTGTAAATAATCCGTAGAGAAGTTCCGGAAAACTCATTGGTATGAGCTGGGATTCGAACTCACACCGCCGTTTGACAGCCTGAACTACTAGGCTACCGTAGCTTCCTTAAAAAAGTCTGATGCTGTAAAATAAAAAACAAGACGCAGGTAAAAATATAGACAAAAGGGGTGTCATGTAGTCGGTACTCACTAATTAATTTGGCTCCATTCCATGGCATCAAATATTTAGGTACTATTGCAAAAAAGATAATATTAAATTACATTTGTCTCCCTTCTATAAAATAATCATTATCCTTATGAAAAAACTTCGTGACACTGCTTAAGCGCCGGTCGAGATAGAAAGTTGGAATGAATGATTGCAAAAGTTTCGCCGTTGCACTTTTTCGTTTTAGGTTCGCTGTCACAGAAAATCCTGAACTCGTGTCTTCAGTGCAGGAAGTGAAATAAATCATTCACTTTTTTCAACAGCAGTTGGTAAACTTAAAAAAACACTTGTTTGATATGAAATGCGAACTGTGAAATAAAGAATGTCGTTTGGTTCCCATTTCCCAAAGATTATTTATTGCGGGTGGGTCTAGGCGCAACGACTAAGGGAGCGACCACACCGGTGCTTAAACGCTGCGTATACGTGTTGACGTGTCGTATGCATCACGTAATCTTCATACATTTTGCTTTGTTTTACGGTGCGTTAGCGTATTTTGAGCAGCGGTGTTGTCGCACCTTTAGTCGTTGCAGAGCGGTGCGTTACGTCAACGGAGCGCGTCAATATCAGATTTTTCGTGCGCCTATTGCCTTCGGAACCTTAAAAAACACCATCTCTTTCGATTCCCAATTTATACAAGCACCAAATAGCTGTATGCATTTTTATTTTATTTTAATATAAAGCTACGCATAATTATATGCGTAATTTTTAAAATTGTACGTATCTTTGAGTCATATCATTCATAATGTTCTGGTTGAGTTGTCCTATAAATATTACATCAGGAGACATTAGCCTTTTCCACTCCTACTGCAATTTCAATCCCACCTCTCTGCTAACAGTGATCGTGCGTTTCCATTCATACTCGTATAAAGTGACTTATTAGCATTTTAGCTCTGCATTTACATAAAAGCACTTGCGGGATCATAATGTATGTATAAGTTATGGTGGGGTAATGTGTTGTTTTGTGACAATCCTTAATGGCTTTCAAGCGTTAACGAGGTGGTTTGGGATGCTTTAGCTATGTATGAATATTCAGTAAAATTAAATTTACTGTGTGTAATATGAACTGCAGAGAATTAAAAGCATACACACATATGAGGTATTGTTTTTTACTAGCAAAATCAGAGCGATGAAATCTAAAACCCAACAACTTATATTTTGATACTCTAACCAATTTTAAAATATGGTAATTTTACAGTGGTAATTAGGTTCCACGCTATCTTGTATTACAAATTAGATATTGATTATATATTTACTTCTACTTATAAAAAAATATCTACTTATAAAAAAAACTGCTACTTAACTTGTATGTACTGGTTCTGTTTTGTATAACACTATTCCTTTTTTTAAGTATATACAAAACATGTCTTCTTAAAAGTTAATATACTTACTGGATTTCACTTCTGCATTATTTTTGTATACAGCCCGATTTGCAGTAGCTAACTCCCGGACCGGCATCGGCACTCCGATGTCTGGGCTGTTATTCGCTGCGCGCTAATGCAGCTCACCCCGCCGGTCACCCGTCACGAGACTAAACCTCTGCCTCCGCTTCGTTACTACGCATCGCGGTGTCAAGATATATTTGTGTGCTCACCCTGTTGAGGTAAGCTTAAAACAAGTTACAGAATAGGGGGGGCTGCGATGTTTGATGTCGTCCGCCTATCAGCCGGTGATATCCCGACGTCTTCTCACAGAAACAAAAAGTTGATTCGAGGCCTATCTTCCTAATGATTTTTTGATCCTAGTTCTACTTTCTTTGTTGAACCGAGTTATTTAAGAATATTAAATATAAGTAGTTATTATAATAATTAATTTTAATCATCATATCAGCCGAAAGACGTCCACTGCTGGACATAGGTCTCCCCCAAAGAGTGCCAAAGTGACCGGTCCTGCGCCACCCGCATCCAGCGGACTCCAGCAATCTTTACCAGGTCATCAGTCCACCTTGCGGGGGGCCTACCCACGCCGCGCCTTCCGGTTCGTGGTCGCCACTCGAGAACCTTTCCGCCCCATCGGCCATCGGTTCTACGTGCTATGTGCCCCGCCCACTGCCACTTAAGTTTAGCGATTCGGAGAGCTAATTTTAATGCATATATCGTTCTCAACTTGCTATTGTCCATACAGTACACACTACAGCCTATCTACAGAGGGTGCGCGTGACTTACACGGTTCGTTACGCGTCTGACTCTGATTTAATTAATGCCAACGACTTTTCAATAGGTATTCAGGGTATTCTTAATTATTTCCGACGGAAGACGAAGACACGCGTTAATTACCTCTTGAGAATAACGATTTACTCACGCAATATAATTATGTTAATTATGTAATTTTTTGACACGTACCACATACTAGGACAAGAATGCCACTGTTTTGTAATTTTGTTAACTATTGTAAAATGTCAAAGTATTAAACAACTTACTTATATCTATTGTGAAATAAGGATAAGATTAAATGAATAAACGATAATTCTAAGAAAACTATAAGCCCGATGGTGCTGAGGATCGGACGGCTATAACCGCGTGATATTAATATCAGCCCACTTTTATATTCCGTCTATCAACTGCCGTACGTAAAACTGATTCAAAACAGATGTTAAGATATGTAAATGCCATAGTAACAAAGATGTTCTTAAATCCAAAAGTCAAAGCCTAATTTGTTCAGCAGCTTGTGTTGCACAGCAACTTTGTTCCTTCCGAAATCGATTTATAACTACCGTGAGCTAATTCTTACATATTACGGAGGATTCTTAAGCATCGCCCTATTATTACACTCCTAGTATTGAAAAAAAAACCTCTCCTCGCCTCATTTATCTTAAGAAACAAGGGTTAGGACCTTGACTTTATTAGTAGTTGCTCGTTATTTATGGCTTTTTACTCGACTGTAGTAATTTACTTTATTGGTTAGCTTGGGCGTTATGGTATTATGCGTTTTGAGTGGATACCCGGAATAAACACATGTCTAAATTGCTTCGAGTCGGCAAAGGAATTAGTTTGCCTAAAGCGGAACTTACCACTTTGGTGCAATAAATTATAAGCTCAACCATTTCTGACAGCCGGAATATGCCGTAAATTGAAGTTATTATCTAGGTATTGCTTATTAACTAGTTAAAGAAATTCCCCGACCACTTGCTTTAGATCAAAGTAAAGCTTATGGGCGACAGTGCAAATACGGATCCTCAAATACTTCGGGCACATTACTTGAAACCAAAACTCCATGGAACAACTCGTTGTCCAGAGACGGGTTGAAGGGAAGCGATCAGGCGGTCGTTCTCCTATTCGCTGGACTGATTTGATAAAAGCTGCGACACAATCCACCATAATCCAGTGTTCCCGTGATGCTGAAGACCGTAACAAGTGGATAAGATTCCTGAGGGCTGCTTCATCCATACATTATCATGAAACCACGACCACTCTGTCAAAAGTGAATGACTGAAGAGAGAGAGCGAGAGATGTCTTATCTAATGTTTTTAAAGGACTTACACTTTTAGCAAAAAATACATTAACTATAAAACATAACCTACTGAAATGTTTAAATTTATTATATCCTGCAGGTGGATAACGTAACGCATTGTATGTACGTTCGACAGATCTAAATGACATTTTTTATAAGGAAATATGACAGCTAGACTGTCCTAACGCGCGTTGGAAACGTTACATGATTACCCCTCTGCAGTAGAAGTCTAAAGACTAAGTTGTGCGTGGAATAATTGATGCTAAAACTTGTTACGCATTGCATTTTTCAAGTTTAACAAGAAAATGTATAATTATACTTCGTGATACGATTCATCCGGTCAATCCGGTCATTCGTTCATTCAGAATGAACTAGTTTGCGGCAACTTAGATTACGTTTTGATATTTATTTGCATTCAGAGCAAGGAAGCAGATGGTTATAATTGAGACTTTTATGAAAAAAAAACCCGAGTTGTTCTTGATGCATGTTCGTTTATGAATTTTGAAGGTGTTGTTGAACTATAGATGCACCGATAATCGCTACAATGAGTGGTGATGGTGATGGTGAAAGACTCAACCCGAATTTCAATACCCACTTATACCACTCATATATTATACGAGCGGGTGTTTAATAAGTAGTGAGAATGGGTATGATTTTGATTACGTCTCATTATGATAATTTCTGATTATTGGTCGTACTGTGTCACTATTCATTAAAACAATGAATAAGTAAAAAATCGGCCAAGTGCGTGTCTGGCCACGCACAGTGTAGGGTTCCGTAGTTGCCTGTCTGTCTTAGTTACATCGACGTGTGGTGCGGTTGCGTCGGCCGAATTTGTACGAAAATTGGCCTTTCCAAGCACGCATTAAGTTGGTCGACTATTACTTGGTAACTATTCAAATTCAAATTCAAATTAAAAATATTTTATTTCAGATCCATGATCCATATATTGTTAAAATTACAAAATAAACTTAAAAGCTACGGTTAGTATTTTGCAGCATGGGGGTGCTACTTGATGCATGTCAGACTAGACCTGACCTGCTCAATCCAGGGCCACATTATGGGGCAATTAAATCTATCTGCAACTACCTTCAGAATGCTGTTTTGACTTTTCCTGATGCGACCCATCAGTGACGTGATTTTCTTCCGTATTATCGCGTGAAAATCGTCCGTATGGGTCTCCGCGAACATCCGACGCACTGCACCATTTCGGAAGTCTCAACAGCATTCTGAAGGCATTGTTATATTGTATGCGTAGGGCATTGTAGGCTCGTTTGGTATACCTAACCCACAGACCGCTAGAGTAGAATTACTTACGCCTACTTGTCCGTGATGGTTTTCCTTTGAAATTCATTATGTACTATTACCACGATTTTTTTACATCCCCAGTAGTAGCCATTTAGCCGGCAGATGGGGGGACACATGACTGCTGCACTGTCACCTCCGATGACATGCCCGTCTATTTCTCCTGGCTCAAAGATCAGATGGATATACCTAGCGCGCTACAGGTAACTCATTCGTATAATAAAGTCGTATATATTATAATAAAGTCGAGTTTTCTGGAGTGTAAAGTTCTTATGTGTATTTTAGGTCGATGAACGAGGAGCGGAAGCCCAATATCTCGCAAACTAATCACTGATTTGAAAAACGGTTTTAGAAAACCCATAATATTTTTGAACGAGCTATCCAACGATACCCCACAGCATGAGTTTAACGGGGAAATAAATACCCGCTTAAGGTGTAGAGAACCTTAAAAAAAATGTTTTTCCATATTTTATTGTACTGTTTTGTTGGCGTGATTGATGTATATGTCGCAGGGAAATGGCCAAAACAGAGATTTGAACAAATGTCTCAGGGATATGATCAAATCATGCAGGATGTTAAAATGGCGAATCCATTTTATCATTTGCCTAGAAAAAATCAGTCATTTGATCGAATCCCTGAATCTGTTTAGTGAAATGACGAAATCGGCCAAAAAATGCAACTCGTTTTTTCGTTTCACTAGATTTGTTTAGTGAATTGATAAAATCCCTGAAACGCGTCAGTGAGTTGACGAAACTAACTCGTAGAGTCAACTCGTTTTATCATTTCACTAGACACGTTTAGTGAAATGATAAAGTCTCTACTGTAACATGGTATAGGTAATTTGATCAAATCTCTGAACTGGTTCAGTGTTACTCTACAATTTAGTTTGATCAGATCTCTCACATGGTGTTTCAAGGATTTTATCAAATCACTGAACAATTCTGGTGAAATGAAAAAACAAGTTGCCTTTTTTGGCTGATTTCGTCATTTCACTAAATAGATTCAGGGATTTGATCTAATGACTGATTTTTCTAGGCAAATGATAAAATGGCATGGCCATTTTTACATCCTGCGTAATTTGGTCATATCTCTTAGAGATTTAGTGAAATGGTAAAATAAAATGTGGAAAGTAGGTAATAATAATAAACTTGTTTGTTAAATCACCTTTTTTAATCGAATTCATTACAAGAATAGGTGGTTGTAAACCGGAATATAATCACTAAAAGGTGGTTCGCATTCCATACAATACGTAATTTGATATTCGCAGGGTAACGGCGTAATTTTGTTATAAATTATGTAACAAACTTTCATACATTGGCTTTACATTTGCGCCAAATTCCCGCTTTACTACAATAAAATTGTATCGTTCGTGACGTGATACTCGTACTTTGGGAAAACTATTTTTCTCTAATTATTTTAGTTTATAGAAGTTAATTCTATGAAAGGGGGAATTTCGCGCATATGGAAAGCCAATTTATGAAAGTTTGTTACATAAGTTTCTTAAAATATCACGCCGTTAGCCTGCGAATGTCAAATAACGTTTTGTATGGAAAGCGAACAACCTTAACGCGATTAAACAACAAATAAGAAAATAAGTAAACATTATAAAAAAACGAAGCTACAAGTGCCCAAGATCTTTTTTTTTAATTTTTTTTTAACTTTTTTTAATCCGAATTCTTTAAAATAAATGTGTTGCACATAAAGCCACTATTCAAAACTTGGAAGGTTTGGGCAATAGTTGGCGATATCGCGCGGTTCATCCCGCGTTCCGTAAGTTAACTAATTATAATATAATTCTTGTAAGAAGGTGCTATTGTTGACTACAATTTTATTCCTTAACTACACTTATCCATCTAAACTTAGGTAGTAACTTTTAAGTAGCTTCTTACATTTGAATTTATGACCAATGATGGTATCAGTAAGGTCCTGTAATAAGTTCTTGGGCAGATTATTTAATATAGATGGAAGTAAGAAGTTAATAGTTCTGTTACCATAAGTGTTATTGTTGCGTGGCAACAGGTATGGTGGCAAGTAATCTAACGTACGTAATTTATTAGGGCGTGTTTTTTTTCTAATGAGGGTAGCATTAATTCAATTTTATTTAGAATTATTCTCTTATTTGTTTGAACATGTTGTAGATTTATGGCATCTCGAATTACACAAAATCTAGTGAAATGAAAAAACGAGTTGCATTTTTTGGCCGATTTCGTCATTTCACTGAACAGATTCAGGGATTTTTTCTAGGCAAATGATAAAATGGATTCGCCATTTTAACATCCTGCGTGATTTGATCATATCCCTTAGACATTTGTTCAAATCTCTGTTTTGGCCATTTCCCTGTGACATATATACCCATGCCGAATTACAGTTTTCTAGTAGTAATCGTTACTGAGCTAAGCTGAGGACGAACGGATGGACGGACAGACGGACATGGCGAAACTATTAAGGGTTCCTTGTTGACTACGGAACCCTAAAAAGGATACTATTCATTTGTTTTTCCTTAATAGCTAAACAATGATAATGGTATAGAATAAATTCGGACGTCACTTAAATGGGAGGATATTTTGTTAAATGTTAGGGGCGGTGTTGGCAATATTCTGGTGCGGTAATCAAAGAAATTGATTCTAAAATTAGAAGTTTATTTTAAGGCACAGCTCACCTTACAAAGTTCAAGGAAGGTAATTCTGGCCATCAATATATATATATGTATTTTAATTTATTTAAATAGGGAGAACGTAGGTGACAAATTTATCAATATAAATACGAAAAGAATTTTATAGCAATTAAACGAGGTCGTGTAAAAAAAGGCAAAAAAAAAACAATTCCACGAGGTTTTTATGAGAGCCGAGCTTGCCGATTACCAGGGCTGTTGTTCAGGCTTGTGAATTCTATTCAACTAGTTACCTACCGTGTTATCTAGACCAACTCTTTTTCTATTAGGTACTTCTTATTCTTATCTAAGAAAATTCTTCAATAAAATCTGTGCAATTGTGTCGATGTAAAAAATAAGCCTCATAATGACGACTAAGTTTTTTTTATCAAATCGAATGTATATTTCCACATACCTAATAAATATGCACGAAAAATAAACAAAGCGTATTTAATAGTTAAAAATAATAGGACACCAATAACTGTTTTTATACCGATTCTCAAAACTTATTGAACTCCCCTTATCTTTAAAAGCTGTCAGTTGCATCTAATGAATACCACTTCAACCAGTTTTAAGTTTGACGTGGTTAAGAACAGTGTAAGTATTAACATTATCTATAATTTGAAATTATGCGTTGACAGTTTGAAATTAATTAAAACCATTAACGCCAGCAAGCTTTTAAATAAAATTGATTAGTAGAAATAGTCTATTTCCTTTATCACATTTTTATCAACACCGTTACAAGAATTGGGCATTTATGTCAATATCAATTAGAACAGAAAGCCATTATTGATAAAGAATCGTTAATAGTGATTAGATAAACCATCCTGCTGTGCACCATCTGTTCTCAAGGGGTGTCAGTTTTGTTGGTTCTGTTAAAAATTTAAGTAAAAATAAACATTGATCTGTAATAAATTATCCTTAAGCTCAACGCATAAGGTTTATTATTGAACAATGTTTTTGCGATATCGGTTTACAGCTGGACGCAAACGCATAAACTACAAAAGTTTGTTTTTATAACAGCGCAAAAAAGGTTAAACACAATAGGGTTTGCAATTGAAGTGGGGCACTCGAGTTACAAATCCACATTAGTTTGTGGGCTCGTGACTTATATCGAGGCATTGTGATAAAAAAAGGAAATATTCAATAATCCGACGTAGATTATATTTATTACACATCACAAATCAGTAGTTACACGTTTTTGTCTTGTTTTCCGTTTTCAGTGTTCCGTCTCCGTTTTCCGTTATCAGTTTTCTAATCTTTTTTATAGCATGATTTATCTTAGCATGTCATGTTCTTAATATGTAAAGAAAAATGATGAAAAAATTTTTTTTTTATGTTCGAACATTTTATGCACGCTAATAAGGAGGTACCAAAATACAATAGGTAACGTAGAAAATACTAGACTAGAAGGACATTTTTATTTCAAACTGTATGGGGACGTCGTGAATGTCGTGATGTCACACCAAATGTAAAATGTGTATGGAGTGTTTTGAAGTGCATAACTTGAGAGGGAAGTACCTACACCTTTCTTTTTAAGTGAAACCTATAAACCTAGATAGGTAATATTATTTTGAAGCGATCGACATCAAAGTCAAAGTGATTTAAGATTTAGTTGGCGGAAAATGTTTTTAGCCGAAATGGAAACTTCATATAAAAAGTATGTATTATATAAAAGTACCGTAAAAGTACGCGACGTGCTGGGTTAAAGCGGTGCCCATACCAGGGGGTTTTCCATCAACTCCAGCGGCAGCAATCAATCACAACCAAGACAAAACTACAACCTCATACTGCACCACCAGCCGGCGGCACCACCAGCCGGAGGCCCCTACCCGGAACAGTCGGCGCCTTCGGGTTCGATCGACACCACGGGGGCATTCTGCCAACTTCAGTGGGAACATGTATCTACGTTCAGTTCCTACGTCAAGTCAAGAGCTACACCTAACAAGTGAAAAACTATAAACTCGTAAATTGTGACAATCAGCGATTCATACATTCGCCCTCCACTGGAGGAAAAGACCTGTTTCCCTTAAAGAGGCAGGCAACAGTGTAGTAAGTGCAACCCACGGGGCGTCCCCTCCGGGCATGGTCAATGGAGTTGAGCTACAGAACTACTTAAAAATTATCAAAAAAAACGCGAGGTGCTAGCTATACTCCCTGTCAACAGCTTAATAGGGGTGTAAACTAAATAAAGTAACCAATAATGTCATATTTTCTCGAAAAAGGATTCAAAATGTAGTCAAATGGAGGAAAAATCAACGCAAAAAGGTTAAATAATCGGGAAGTTATAAGTGTCCAATGTTTTAAGAAGGGGTATGTTCTGTCCCTTTTTTGCAAAGCGCAACTTCATATAAAAAGATGACGCTTGTAGATTGTGACGTCACTATAGACGGCAACGTGCCGCACCCCGGCAGCCTCGTGTAATGTGACGTCACACGTCACACACTGTTTGCGTTTTCAACAAGCAATATTAAAACGGTTGTAGGTTCGTTATTCTTTGAGATATCTAAATGGGATTTTCGTCACTAGGCATATTTTTTGCCTTCTTTCATTTGGAGTACTTAATCATAATTTTAAAGTCTGCACCCTATTAATTGCTTTCTTTTTTAAATAAAATGGTGCACTCAGGAAAAATAGCGTCACATCTTTTGAAGAGCCTATAAGCTCATTGTATGTTCACAAGTGCCAACTGCCCTTGCGATGAATTGCGTTGCGTTCGTCACCCATATTTTATCACCAATAAAAATGTCGTTCGTTCAATTTGGGCGGTGTATGAAAAGCTTATGTCAATGTAGTTGTTACACAGTATATTTTACTAGTATAAATGGCACTTCTGTTCATTCTGATTTTTAATTTTGCAGTGATACCTACGGATCAACGAAAAGTTGTTATATTTATTGTGTATCACAAAATCAGAAGAAGTAAATTAGCACAATATTTTATTGAGTTACTTTAAAAGAGAAGAATCTATTAAAACAAGTAACGATAAAGTAATATTTTTATGAATTCAAACATACATACATTTCGGTAGGTACATTTCGATGCTAGTGCGGAAAGTATGTCATTACGTCACGAGTACCGGGACGAGTGAAAGAATGACATTTCCGCAAGTGTATCGAACGACGTTTCTTAATACAGTTGCGAAAAAATAAGAAAAACAACAAGCAAGGAATTCGAAACTTTATATATTACTAATACAGTTGAAAAATAATGAGGTTGTTAAAAAATTTTTTTTTTCATACAGTTCTGTCTTATTTATTTTTTATTGATACAATAATTAATGGTACAATTTGTACAATTATTGAGTGGGAAAAGTGAAAATCACTAGTTCACGAAAACCAACTTTCCGCACGCTATACCTTCAGATACGTAAAGTAACACTTTTTGAGCAACTGTATTAAAAAATATTTCTCGATATTGGCCTACTGTGTCCCACGCTCTATTGCCGCACGAGTGACATTTTATTACCAAAATTATGACTCGTTTTACGACTTGCACTCGCCATTTTCGGATATTATTTTTATTGCCTAACTATGACTTAACGATTTCAGTTTTTTTTACGTACGTCAATAACTTTTGGCTTTAGGTACTTAATTTAGAGAGCAATATAAAATAACAATACGATTTATATGAAGTTTTATAATACAGACTTATTGTACGCATAAAAAGGTCATAAAATAGTTGAGTTGATACTAGATAGACTGCGCATATCGTTATAATTAAATATTTATTACCATATTAGTTTACTAGCTTCCGCCCGCAACTTCGTCTGCGTGGACTCGGGATGAAAACTATCCTATATTAATTAATCCAGGCTATAAACGATCTTCGTGCAAAATTTCATTCAAATCGGTTCAGCTGTTTAAGCGTGATTGAGTAACAAAAATCCAAACATCTAAACTTTCGCATTTATAATATTAGTAGGATTTGACTAATATGATACTGAAAAAATATGAATGGAAGGTACTTTGAAAAAGTATTAATTTTACAAGACGTTTATAGCCACAACCAAAAGTAAAGCACTCATATTAGTTTATATTATTAATACAGTTGAAAAATAATGAGGTTGTTCAAAAATCTTTTTTTTTTACTTAATACAGTTATTCTGTCTTATTTATTTTTTATTGATATAATAATTAATGGTACAATTTGCACAATTATTGAGTGGGAAAAGTGAAAAGCACTAGTTCGCGAAAACCAACTTTCCGCACGCTAAACAGCTACGTAAAATAGCACTTTTTAAGCAACCGTATTAAAAAATCTTTCTTGTTTAATCTGCGGTGCATTAAAAAAAAAGGAGGAAACCGGTCTAATCCCAATAAGATCTACTTTTTCCTCTGGGATGGAAGGTCAGAAGACGCTTTCGTAAAACTGGTGCCTATGTCAAATTTTAGGATTAGGTGCTAAAGCTCCCCCTCATCTAGGGAACAACCGGGAATAACACTAGGAGGACGAGTAAACTGTTACTAACCTGGCATCTTAAATTCTCGTTAAACCTTCCGGAATCCATATTATTGTCTCATTCAACTTTCGCTACAAACTCAATATTAATCTACATATTTATTAGGCTGTCAATCATCATACGTGCCGGCGTGCTCCTTCGGAGAATTAGGTCTACGTTCTGAGTGACATTCACGTTGTTATCGACGACGCAATTTAATTATCAGTACCGTAGAGAAAGTTTCCACGGTAAATTTAAACATTTTTAACTTATTTTAAGACTTGTAGTTTACATCACTCTTATCAGTAGCGTTACCTTCACGGGTAATTTTTAGCGTTACCTTATTTTAAGGATTATATTTTAATAGTTTATTTATATGTAACTATGTTATTTAAACATGTCATGTAATTTGCAAATAAATTTTCACTCACTTCTAGAAGAAAATTGTAAGCATTTATAAATAATTTACTTTAAAAACAAAGTTTTAGCCGACTTTATATCAGTACCCAAATCGCTTCAAGTGTACCTATAAAACTTGAAGAGTTTCCTCGATTTTTTTCATGATGGTATCATCAGATCCTAACCTAACCATGGGCCACCTGGGAAGGATACCCTTTCATACAAAAATAGAATTTCTATACAGATCTAGGCGTCTTGGAATAATCGGAAAACATATATTCCTCCTGTTTTCAAGTCAGTTATTAAACCACTCCACGACGCGACGTCACACCTGACTTTAAAGCGCCTATTGCCGCCCGCTCCGCGTGCGGAAAATCCCACTTCCTGACTATGGGGAAACGTAAAATTGTGTAGGTACTCATTTTGTTTCCCTTATCTACGTAATGTGTATCTACTGCTTATTACCGATCGTATTGTTATTTTATTTAAATTTTTCAATAATGTTGCAGTCGAGATGCAGTACACGTAAGTACGTAATAATTACTTTACTTTTAATTAATGCTATTACTATTGACAGTGCATTGGTTGATTGAAGTACTCAAAGGTAAAGGTTGAAGGATTGACAGTATTAGGGTACGGACCAAATTCTTGGCCAGCCCAACTCACTCAATTAAATTTTCACTCAAATAAAAATGACCACTTCTTATAATGGCCATTGCTCACAATGCCCGTAGGTAACGCGAAAAGTCTATGACACAAAATGTCTGCTACATACAATGTCTACTTTAAATAAGTATTACCCACTTTGTAAAACCACCATTTCTTGAAATTACTACTTTTTGAAACGTCTGCTTCTTGAAACGGCCGTTTTAATAAAATTAGCCAAGTGCGTTTCGGGCCACGCGCAGTGTAGGGTTCCGTAGTTGCCTGTCTGTCTTAGTTACATCGACGTGCGATGCGGTTGCGTCGGCCGAATTTGTACGAAAATTAGCCTTTCCAAGTACACATTAAGTTGGTCGACTATTACTCGGTAACTACTTATGCCTACTTGTCCGTGATAGTTTTCCTTTTAAAATCATTATATGTACTACTACCACGAATTTTACACATCAGTAATAGCCATTTAGCCAGCAGGAAGGACACACATGACTCGAACAAAAATTAGGGCTTTAAAGCCCAATATCTCGCAAACTACGAGCTATAGGTTATAGGTGTCCGCGGGCTAGGTTTCCGCAACTCGCCTATTTTGCGTATGGGTTATTGGCACTACTGTTATTCGTGCCAACCCAGTTCCACCAGGAAGCCTAGCAGACCCTTTATGTTGCCGACGGCCTCCGGTAGTGACCCCGGCGTTCCGAGGTGCTTTGCCCGGTATTCTGCCACCCCTACTACTACTACGAGCTATATCCAACGATACCCCACACCATGGGTTTAACGAACGATGGCCCTCGTGGCGTTTTCCAGAAGTGAACAATTCAAGAACTGGGCAATTTCAAAAGTGGTAAATTAAAAAATAGACATTTCTGTAAATGGACAATTAAAGTTATGGTCATTTTATAAAGTGGTTATTTCCAGAAATGCTTGTTTTACAATGTGGGCAATATTAGAAGTAGGTATTACTTGAAGTGGGCATTATAAGCAATGGTCATTATAAACGTGGTTATTTTTATTTGTGGCCCTAAACCGCCGAAATTTAGGTATTAACTGAACTGAAATGTATACTAATACTAGCTTGCGCTCGCGACTTCGTCTGCGTGGACCCGGGATAAAAACTATCCTATATTAAAACCAGGCTATAAACTATCTTCGTGCTAAATTTCATCCAAATCGGTTGAGCCGTTTGAGCGTGATTGAATAACAAACATAACATCTAAACATCCACTTTCGCATTAATAATATTAGTAGGATTACGTGTTCTGTGAAATTGTAGCTTTGTCAATTTGTTTGGTTGTATTTAATGGGTAATCTCCAGAACCATTTAGCCGATTTTAAAAACTCTTTCACCTATGTAGAGAAAAGGCTTTCGGAATGGTCATAGCATAGGCTATATTTTATCCCGTGGGTTTTCTTTGCATTGCGGGCGACGCCGCGCGGGCAGCGAGTCGAATATAAACTAAATTATTTGTCCATAACTAAAACTAAGTCATCAGTCCCCTTCGTTCGTAGGGAATAACTTCGTCAATGTTTATTTAGTTTTTGAAAATAACTCCTATATCAGTATATACCCGACATTTTTATCAAAAAACCTTCACATGTAGCAAAGTTTTAATTCAATCTCGATACGAGGTCATCGACCTCAAGACCATACGTCTTTTTGACAAATTAACTAACGTTGTTCAAAGGAATTTATGCCTTATAGGTGAGTACATAAGTACGCATTTTAGAAATGTGTTTTTCTTTTGGTTGGATGGGCAGTTGCCCCATTTAATTGCAGCACCCCACGATGTCCTTCACAATGTTTTCACGGCCGGTTGCTTCGATTATGTTGATTTTAATACGCACATCTTAAATTAACACATCTACAATATCAAGTACGAAATGACGATGAGGACTTTAACTCCATTACGTAAGAACAATATTCGGTTGACTATTGAATTTATCAAGTTAGAAACGCTGGAATGCGTTGAATTTTAACAAAAGAACGTTGTAACCATTAGTAAGTTTGAACGGATTCAAAGAAAGAGTATTTTTTGCATGTACTGACCTATTGTTGGATGAATTAAATATTCGTTGCAGACCGGATATCCGATTTAGAATTACTGTGGACACAAAAAAAAACAAATAAAACCCGTGTAATGCTAATGTGCCATATCGAGTACGCATGACAGATTAGAAGTTGCGTAATGAATTTGTAGCTGGCCAAAAATATTAAAACAATAGAATATCTAATTAGAATCGGAAGCATCCGAATGCTTGTTTGCCATTGTTTTGGCATAAAAAATGTGCCTAAAAAGGTACGTCAAAAGTCAAAAGACTACCATATAGAATCTGAAAACTCAAGTGATTAATTTAATCAGGCGTTACATGCGGAATTCCTTGACAAACTTACTACAACGTGCATAATTCTAATTAGATAAATTCACTTAAATGCAAATTTTGCTTTTTGCACAATCATCTACTATTCCTCGAGAATTCCAATGAGATATATCTCTTGTGGTTTAGTAGTTACTATTATGGCCACCTTCGGCTTCCATCATTAGACCGAGCTGGCTGTGCCCATAATATTGCGTTGCTGTTGTTACCCAACATACCTTAAGTATGCCTAGTTCAATCGGGTATCGACAATTGACTGAAAAATGGGCTGCAAGTTACAACTACATACTTACATTTTTACATGCTAACCTACTTACAGGTCGATTCACAAGAGCTGGCGCGTAATGTCTAAGAAATTAATGACAGTTTCATATATTTTCCACGCCAGCTCTCGTGAATCGACCTGTACTTACATTATCTGCGCGAGTTAAATAAAAGCATATAATAGTTCATTGTGATACAAGTGAGGTACCTATGTTGATAATTATATCAGAGGCGGAATTATCACGCGAGCCGCAGGTAAGCGTGATAAGAGAGCCGAGGATGTAATTATCAAAGCTCACGAGTTTCATACGACGTTTTTCAAAACATTTTGCGAGGAAAAAATCCTTTTCATAGGATGAAAATTGTATACTTAGGCCTGCCAAGTTATTTTCTTTACTTATTTATGGCAACAGGTTTTTACTCACATGTTGTATACATCGCCAAGAATTTCCTGTGGCGTTCATTCTTTTATCACTGTTCTAGTCACCAAGAGTCAACATTTTTGTTAATAAACAAACACGCATTAACAATTTTTACAAATATCTGTGAAATAAGCTATAATGGCGCGCAACAGTTTTTTTTTCGCGAAGTTTGCGCAGTGCGCGCGCATTAGATGAAATCTCTAAACAGCCAATACAAAATAAAATAAATATTTTCATTTAAAAATGTTATCTTCATTAATTAATGTAAAATGTTATCAAACGTGAATAGTTTTACTAAGCTAAACGTTTCTATATCATATCCAAAAAGAAATAGTCAATTAATTAACAAAAAGGATTTAATTTGTTTAGTCGAGTAAGAATCCATTTGCCGAGAATTAAAAAAAAGCTGTACATTCTGTACAACCCGGTTAATTTAAGAATGCACCGTGTGCATGCATACATCTTGCTGCAAGGTGCCAACGTGACTTAATCGGGATATAATCATAACACATAAGTGTCTTAATGTTATAAAACACGCGTGTTTAATATCCAGGATTATGAGCCTAAAAGCGACGCAACGTTACGAGCAATTGTGTTGAAAACGGTTCTCTTATTTTTCGCAGAAAATTGTTTGGCCAATTATTAGTTCCCAACCAACGTTTTGCAGAATATTATTTCGCCAAATAATCACTTGCCAACTTGTCATAAGATTTCGTTTCGTTTCCCAACCTCACAGTTGCCAACTGTACGTTTGGTCTGATGATTATAAAGTAAACTTTCAAAATGATAAAAATCGTTTAACAGAATGTTTTAGTTGGCTGAATAGTCATTTCGTTGTATAGCGTTTCCCAAATGTTTCACGCAGTAGGGTTCGTACAGTTACTATGTAATATAATTTACAATGTGGGTAAGCGCAACTGCTCACGTCTTTTAATAACTTTGTGGGTGAGTAAGAATAAACTGACTTATTAGCGATAAGTGTTAACGTTATTACTTGCGGGACCTTGCTTTGTATTTTTCATTACTTAGTTTGAATATTCAATAAGGCGATTATGGCACTCGCCGGCCGCTGCCGCGGCACGCTCGCTTCGCTCGCTCGGCTTCGTGCGCTGTAAGATCGCGGTTAACCTAACACGCTCCTCCTCGCTTCGCTCGTCGTCGCACCTATCTGGACTCTGTCACAGTTATTATTTCTGTTGTTATACTTATCACGAAACTGTTCTTTGTTTCAGGCAAGTTCAACAGATGGGTTTCGCCAAAAGATACGCAAGTGACGTAACGATTCATCGTAACTTTTAAGTTGGCTTATATTTTAAAACGTAACTATTGCACTGACGAAACGTTGTTCGTTCAATAGTTGTTTGGCCTCGTGAAATAGTTGGCAAGTGATAAGTTTTCCAAACATTTTAGTCATTGTGATATTCTGCTTTATAAAAATTCGACCAAGTGTCAGGTTGTCATACAAAAAGTTGGTAATGGTTAGTTGTCAAAGTGAATCATTTTCGAAATGCTGGTTGGCAAGTGATGTTTGACCAAAGGAAATTCTGCGAAAAGGCAGAACACCGTTGAAAACAATGTTTCTCGATTTGAGGCACCGCCGACGCCTTACTGAATTACGTAGGGAGGGGTATTATTAAAATTGCGTATTTTTTACTAGGTCATCATTTGCCACTGCTGAACATAAGCCTCGCTTCAAATAGGTACCTACGCCACATACCGGTCCCGTGCTAGTCTCATCCAGAAATGACCCGCTGTCTTTTTTACGTCGGTAACCCATCTAATCGAGCATGTGAACTCTCTCTCTCTCTCTCTCACTCTCTCTCTTCCTCGACTAGGTCAAAGTCAAGTAATATAAAACAAACCTAGCGCATATATTTTTGCAAAATCAATCTATCATAAATCTAACATGTATGCTTTACATAAATTAGTAACGCCAATAACGATTGTTATAAACTGTAAGCTTTCGAACTAGAAGATTAACATACTACAACTACAACTACATACTAAAACGAGAAAGACTCAAGAACAATACAGAAGAGTGGATCTATTTTATGTCGTAAACAGTGGTAATAAGAATGAAAATTGAATACTTTGTTTAGTGACTAAGTATTTTTTTGTACAAAGGAAAAAAATCAAAAATGTTGCAGTGCCGAATCAACATTGGATTTATTATGCTCTTTCAAGTTATTCCTTTAAAGTTTATTGTAAAAAGTCGTGTAATCCACCCTTTCGGGTGCATTGTAATACAACACTGTACTACGTCACAATGAAAGGGGTAAATTCCTATTTAAATTCAAACTTAGAATGAAGGGCCCTCGGTGGTCAGCGTAATTTGACACTTCACTTTTTGTCTATGAAACTAAACTTTTTTGATTTGTATTTTAGCGACCGGTATTGAATATGCAGTGAGGATGTTGGTAACCTGAGGAGGTAATCTGTGTTTTGAACAAAAAATTTGATCCAACACAATACTAAAATAACTTACTTAAAGCTGCTCCCTACGTTCAAGCTAAGGATAGAGAGCAATCTATAACGATTAGTCTCTACTGTATCTATTGTATATTTTAATACACCTATTGTATTGCTTTTTCTATCGTCAATATCCTAAGACCCACCAAACAATTCCAAATGCCATTGAAATTTGAATCTAATAACAGGGTACGAAATAGTTTAATTTTTTTTTCTCAAAAAACGACCGATACAAAACAAATGCAACTCAATTTCAATTGATACTTGACTATGAATACTTACTTACTTAAATTAGTACTATGAGATTGAGTAGGCCCATGGGCCTTAGGAGGGTATGGCCAAACTAAACCTAAATTGAATATAGGAAACAGGCGTAAGACTAGACCGCAAGTCAACTACGCTTAGTAGACAATAGAATTTCGGCTCCGGCCCCCCTTATTTTAAAACACTTTTAAAATTTCCCTTTATGCTAACAAAATCTGAAAAGCCTCCCCAATAACCCGGAGTGCATTCAACAAGTCCAACCTTGAAACGAACTCTCCCTGACATTAAATTTTCCTGACCTACTTTAAAACCAACCTCGCAGCAGGAAACCCCATTTAAGAGTCAACTGTTAAGCTTAATGCAAATATGTCCTGAAGGTGAGCGAGGAAATACGGAATTGCAGGAACCGTCTTGCACGATTTGAAAATATTTTATTTCGTTCTTGTACTTTACTGAAAGGAGGTACTTTAACTTTGGAAGATTATTTTTGGGAGTCTTTTTTAGATTACGTTTTCCTTTAAATTAGCTGTTAAGCAAGATCAAATTTTTGGGAATACATAATCTGATTTTCTTCCTTATTATTTGTCGTGGGCTCAATCGACTTGTCGTTTTCCTTGTATAGGAATACTGTGACAGAGCACTTTTATATGAACATTTTAAAAGAAATGTCATTTAGACGGAAGACAGCTCATTTAGACGGAATGTGACAGATTTAACTGCAGCTATTATAAAGACGCGCTGAATGCTCTTTTCACCTTCTTTTGTGGCTTAGATGGTCGGAATTCTAGAGAAGGGTCAAATTACGCTTCAAAATTCCGTTGCTTATTTTATTATTTTAACTTGCTCTAGAATTGAGTGACGCTATTTATTTAAATGTGATTTTGTCCATAAGTTACCAAATAACAGCAATCTGTTACACAACACTGTTGTCTACAATATGGAACATAATTCTAATGAATAATCTTCCAATTTGTAGATATGATTTTTCACTTTGGTTTTCTGTCTGAAAAATGAGAGATATTATATATGAAGACAAAATAATGCCCTTGGCATGAAATAAGTAATTGGAAGAATGCTTAAATTGTGTACTTGGTTTCCACGTGTGTCATTTTTGTATGCAAATCAGGACACACACGCAGTGTAGGGTTCCGCTGTTGTGCCTGTCTGTCTTGTTACAGCGACACGCGTGCGTACGAAAGTTGGCCTTTCTAAGTACATTTTAAGTTGGTTGACTATTACTCGGTGACTAGTTATGCCTATACTTAGCCGTGATAGTTTTCCTTTTAAATTCATTATGTACTACTGCCACAAAAAAATTCAGATACCCAGTAGTAGCCATTTAGCCGGCAGGCACACACACGACTCGAATAAAAATTAGGGCTATAAACCCCATTATCTCGCAAACAAATCACTCAGTTGAAAAATAAAAGACCAAGCTATCCAACGATACCCCTCACTATCGGTTTTTAACGAGAAATTTAATAATTTCGTCAAGTCATACATTTTTACGACCTAAAGCAATCATGACGATCTACATATATTTTTAAACTGTTCCTTCCGGATTGATTTCCGATATGCAACATGTTTTGAATTTTCTTTCCCTTGGATTTTTCGGCAAAACTAAATGTAAGTTAGTTGCAGCCAAACAGCGAACGAAAAGACCATAGATGTCGAAATAGCGCCGCAAAATGGCCCCACAGAAAGGGTGCCATTGCCATTATGCGGGTATGGGGGCGGGGTGTCAAAACGATGCCAGGCAGCCGTTTAGTGCATGCGTATACCGGCTTTTAGGCACGTGTTTGGGTAGAAATTTGTAAGGAGCTCGCGTTCTATGGCTTTTTCGTTCGCTGGCCAAACACAAATACAATTTGCTTTGAAGAAGAAATTTCAAAGTGAAACCTTTATTGAATTGTCCTTATTTATTATTTACGCAATTTACTCAAATTTCCATTTATCAACCGGGACGTGGAATGAAATCTTAAATCTCGATCAAAATTCAAGCCACAGACTCAATGGTGACAATAGAATTCTTTCGCAGGGGATGAAGAGAGGTCGTCGCCCTTTGGAGCATAAGGGTGATACAAGACCGTTGTTTTCGTATTGTACTCTTTGTTGGTATTGTTATACACTTGTCTTCGCTTCACCTTGCTTTGTGTAGGTACTACACTTTAGAATATATAGGGTGTTTCATTTAAACCGTTAGTGGATTGGGCATTACTTAATTTTGTTAGTTTGCGGACTGCTCCCTCGAAAAAAAAACATTATTTCTCGTAGTACTTGCAAATAAGACGAAAACAATAGTTGTAGGTGACCTAATATTTTAACGAAATTCATGTGTTAGGTACCTGCTTTCAATAATGTTAAAATCTTGGAGATATCAGCCAGATTCATGAAAAAATCACAGTCTAAGGAGATAACAAATAAAAATGTGCTGAGGTATAATTACGTAAAAACAACTTGTTGCCTCAAACTATAACATTCTCAGGAGACTTCATCATGGCTACGAGATTTTTAAAATTTATTCAAGCTTTTAATCCGAACAAATCTTTTACATGCGATATCCAAAATTGTGTATCTACATTAGTAAAAAAAAAAAAGTGTAATTTTTCAAACACATTTTTCGAACACCCCGTACGTGATTTCAATCTGCCCGCGCCGTCATCCAAACCTGCATTGAGATTAACTAGAGTAATATAATAAAGAGTTAACTGTGTGAATAACAGCTATCCCTTTATGTCCCATTGTGGCCTGGGAACATCTCGACTAGGTCACTGTGAGATAAAGACCCATTGTCCATATTGTCCGAGATAATTCACCCCGTTTCTATGAGAAACTTATAAATAACAAGCATTATGTGTTTATGGCACGATTAAGTTTTGGGGAAGAAAGACGGGGTTTATTAGGATATGGAGGAATCCCTCAAGAAAATCATAACACGGTTGGCAGGAGCAGGGCCTGATTTACCCACAGGCTAAAAAGGCTTAAAAATAAGCTTAGCTTTAAAATAAGGCTTAGCGATGCGCGACTTTGAATGATACTAAATCGATTAGTCGATTATAATAATCATTGGACTTATTCGACTCAATTTATAATCATTCGATTATTAGTCACTCACTACTAATGAACGCAGAGTCGACTCGATCCAAGTCGGAATGGACTCGACTAGTCGAGCCGTGGCATTACAAGCTTATCTATAGTTTACCATTAGTAGTTACTAATTAGTTGTCGTCATTCGATTATCAACATTAGTATATTACTCGCGCATCGTTAATAAGGCTAGATAGAGCCTAGGGCGCAAGCTAGAGCCTAGGTCGCAAGGACCAAGCAAAGGGGCGGCGGGCGCGGCACGGAGCTATGGTTAGCCTAAGCGCTGGGCAGGAGAAAACACAAATCCCGACGATGTACTGTGGTGAGTAAGGGACTTGCATTTGTCTGTAGCTGTGAACACATTCGCGCGTAGCGAATAACAGCCCAGCAGGCGTAGCACGGTTGCCATTTTATCACTTATCGTTGTGGATAAGGCATCCGTCACACTCGCACTCGCATACTTGTCAGAGCGTGATGGGCGTCTTTACCACAACGATAAGTGATATAATGGCAACCGTGCTACGCCCACTGGACCGGTCATTGTGGTATTCTTTGGGGGAGGCCTATGTGCAGCGGTGGACGTCTTCCCGCTGATATGATGATGAATAAATATGCATAGAGTATAAAGAATTAACAAAAACAATCTAGGTAATGTAATGTGTATCAGAAGCAAAAGTAGCTACGAGGGCAAAGCTGATTTAAGTAGGTATAGAATATTTTCACTTCTTCGTATTTTTTTTTATACCACGTCGGTGGCAAACAAGCTTACGGCCCACCTGATGGTAAGTGGTTACCGTAGCCTGTGGACGCTTGCAACTCCAGGGGTGTTACGTACGCGTTGCCGACCCTTTAAGAATTTATACACTCCTTTTTTGAAGAACCCCATACTCGGGAAAACGTACTCGTATCGACTTGTGCTATTGACTGTACATTTAACTGTTTGTACTAAAACTATAAAGAGGAAAAGTCTGTGAGATTGTAGCTTCGTAAAATGTAAGTTTGTATGGTTTGGACTCCAAAAATTCTTTCACCTATGTGTAGAATGGATTAACGGGATGGTTATAAGCTATATTTTATCCCGCGGGTTTGCCCGAGTTCTCTGCAACACGCGTGCGAAGCCGCGCGGGCAGCTAGTATGCAATAAATTAAAACTGAAGGAATTTCCTTTAGAAACGATAAAAACTGTTCATTTTCTAAGAACTTTGTGTCAATAGCGACAACGTCCACTGCAACGAGTAAAATGAAAGGATGCCTTTGAGTTAAGAATGCTTTGTATTAAATTTTCAATGCCTTTTAATAACTTGCAAATTGATGTCACAAAGGAAATTTATAGATCCGATATTAGTTTCAACAGTTCGTAAATCTATGGATGATAAAATCTATGGCACGGGATGTCAATTAACTCCTTGGCAATTGTTATGGGAACGAACCTATCTTAAATATTGAAGACAGGATATTTTGCTTATGTTATGTGCTAAAATTATGTCTCATTAGTGCCACAATAGGGTAGTTTCCTCATGTTAAAATTGATAACCTACCTACCGTAGAATATGCTTACTTTGCCAACAGGGGGAACCTTGCCCAAAAATATTTTTTTAACAAATCTGGTAATTAACGGGAACGCAAAATATACCAACCTTACTATTTTTAGTAAAAACTAGATTATATTTATGACTACTTTGAGTCATACATGTATTTAACTTCAGCCAGGATCTAGCAGCAAATTGTGGAATGTTAGGTGTATGGCCTTGTATGGCAAAGATTTAAAATACCCAGGTAACATTGACCATCTGTACTATGTAAAACTTTTCGTAGTTAAGACCAAGATGTTAAAATGGAACACCATGTTTGCCCAAAATTTTGGACCGAGTCTTGTCTCAACATCATAAGAGCTACGAGTATAGTTGCGTCAATAATTCGACATGGGCAATGTTGGCAAAAGTCCAGATAACTTTACCCGCGATTCCTACCACATATAACATTTATGAGATATTCGTGTTTTTCCGAAAAAAAACGGGTAAAGTAGGCATGTTTGACGGTAATGTTACTATATGGATAGTAAACCATAAATTTATTGTAATAAAGTACAAATAACAATATCTAATTAAAAGCATAAAAAGATATGGACTTTGAATCGTATTTTTTTTGACACAAGCCTATTGTTTTTAATGATTCACCTCGCCGTATTGACCAAACGTAGCTATAAACTTTTTTTTATCGGAAGCGTGATTGATTTACTTTCTTTTAATAAGGATAAGGAATTTATGTTATGTTATGGTATACGAATGCAATACTACTTAATTATAAATATAAGAAATCGCCACGCATAGTATAGATATAGCATAAAACATATTTTAATCATTTATTTGTTTATTTATATGTGAAGTAATTACCTATTATGTATATGGAACCTACGGTAGCCTAGTGGTTAAAGCATGCGGCGTTCGTGGCTTCGAATCCCGGCTCGTACCAATAAGTTTTAAGGAACTCATGTGCGGAAATATTTACCGTTAGCTTTTCGGTGGAGTAATACATCGTCAGGAAACCGGTCTAATCCCAATAAGGTCTAGTTTTCCCTCTGGGTTGGAAGGTTAGATAGCAGTCGCTTTCGTAAAAGTAGTGCCTATGCCAAATCTTGGGATTAGGTGTTAAAGCGGACCCCGGGCTCGAGCACAAACGGAAATAATGTTGTTAGGAGGATGATTTATTTATTAGGAGAATCAACAGCTAGGTATATTCATACAAAATAAACATTGACAGTGGATACAAAGAGCCAATACGGGTGTAGACTCGAAAATTATTATTATACTCCAAAAGAAAGAAGGCAAAAAAAATATGCCTAGTGACGAAAATCCCATTCGGATATCTCAAAGAATTACGAAACTACAACCGTTTTAATATTGCTTGTTAGAGAGAGAAAACGCAAATAGTTTGTGACGTCATAATATGCGAGCCTGCCGCGTCACGCGTCGATGGCGGCGCCGAACACGATGGGGCACGGCACGTTGCCGTCTATTAGTGACGTCACAATCTACAAGCGTCATCGTTTTATATGAAGTTGCGTTTTGCGAAAAAGGGACAGAACATACCCTTCTTAAAACTTTGGACACTTATAACTTCGTGATTATTTAATAGCTTGCGCTGGGTTCTTCTCCATTTGACTACATTTTTAATCCTTTTTCTAGAAAATATGACATTACTAGCTTCCGCCCGCGACTTCGTCTGCTGGGATTAAAACTATCTTTCTTAATAAATAAAATAAATAATAATAATAATATCCTATATTTAAATCCAGGTTATAAACTATCTTCGTGCTAAATTTCATCTAAATAGGTTCAGCCGTTTAAGCGTGATTGAGTAACAAACATCCAAACATCTAAACATCCAAACTTTCGTTATAATATTAGTAGGATTGATTTTTTTGATTTAGTGTCTACACCCCTATTATAGGAATTCAAAGGTAGGTAGTTACATAGTATTTTAACTTTAGATAATAACTATTAAAAGTAATTTCCCATCATTTCGCATTAACCGTGAGATCGCTGTATAAAATTAATTTACAAGTTTGCGGTAATTCTTGTAGTATACGTTGTTCATCACAAGGGACACCTACGCATCAGATTGATCGATCGTGCGTACCTACTGACCTATATTATGCGTCGATACCTAGGGGAAAAGTAAACGAAAATATACTTACTGCCCGTTAGTATTTTTAGTCAGCCTATCATAGGTAGAACAATTATTGCATATCATCATCCTACTAATATTATAAATGTGACAGCTTAGATGTTTTTTACTCAACCACGCTTAAACGGCTGCCCGATTTGGAGGAAATTTTGCACGAAGATAGTTTATAGCCTGGGTTAAAATATAGGATAGTCTTTATCTCGTGTTCACGCAAACGAAGTCGCGGGTGTAAGCTAGTAGTAGATATATACATGAAAAATAAAATACTCGACACCAATTAAGTATTTATACCTCTGGAATCCCTTGGTTGCAAGCGTATAAAGACACCGCACCGTTGATATCGAAGTTGTACGCTTGTATGACAGTGCAGCTTCTTATCTATAAATCCAGACACTGTACGCGGTATGCGTCTCCGGAGACCACAGCCTAATCAACGTGTAAACAAGTTGAGCCATAAAGCTATTGTCAATAAGTTTAACCCGGCGAACAGCTCATAACTTCAAATTAAGGCGACATTAGCACAGTGTTTGCGTCACGGTAATCATGAACATATGCCTTTCCCACCGAGGGAGTGGATTACATGGTTCTATTCCAACGATACCTTTCGAATCATTCATTATACCCATGTGGCAACCAATAAAACGGAGCAAAACCTTATTCCCATGCACTTAATTAGAATTTCGTAGAGTACGTATACCTACGTACCTACTCTACGAAATTCTAATGTTAGATATATTTACGTAAAATAAATGATTTATATCTATTGTCTCTATCTATCCACGTCCTATACCCCTTTTTGAGAGAATAGTGTGGTGGTTTTCCACTTGCCTTCCACACCGCAGCTCAAAAAAGTTTTCCCGCTCTTTGATTTGGTCTAGAGCCCTACCAGAATCTGCTTCCTCAGCCTCTATCCAGTACTGATGCCACTGCTGTCCGACCCCAGGGGAATTATCATATTTAGGGGCGGCATTTTATCGCCACGTCGCGAGATTGTCATTGAATATTTGTAGTTTTTTTTTTAGAGAGACCTGTCCCATCAAGTTCCTCACTAAATCCTGTTAATCATGCCGTTGCTTGGTTGGGGACTGCTGATTCAACATATTCGCAGCTGACCACCATATCTAGCGGCCGTTCACTATTCGCCACCTGTGACCCCGTTGGTAGCCTGTAACTTAGCCCCAAATGATTGGACATTTGATAGGGCGCGACAACTTCTTTAAAACCATGATGGAAGGAAAGATAGAAGGAATGAGAGGCAGGGGAAGACCGCGGCGCAGTTATATGGACCAAATAAAGGAAAAAAGCTGGTGTCGTGTCGTATCAGCAAAACAATGGGCTGGCGTACGACAGTGAGAAATGGAAAATACTCCACCGACAAGAGGATAACTCTTGATGATCCACGTCCTATTTTTAACTAGTCTTCAAAAAAGGAGGAGGTTCTCAATTCGACTGTAGGTTTTTTTTATAGTTTTTGGGAACACCAAAATACTCCAAAATATTTTATTCAGAATTTACTAATACCGATTTTTAAAATTCCGAATTTCATAAATCCTTAGATTTATAATGTCGATTGTGTCGATTACTAAAACACACGAAATTTATTTACCCTATTTTCTAAATTTCGATTGTATTTTTTCCGATTTTTATAATCCGAATAATAAAAAGGCCCGAAAAACAGAATTCCGATTATAGAATTTCCGCAATTAAATTGCTAATTAGGAAATATGATATTCGGGATAGTGAACTTCGTGTTTTCAATAATCGGAATTTTATTTCTTTAGAATTATGAAACTCGGATTTTTGAACACTACACACACATCCGAAAATTACGATTCCTATTTCCCGTAGAGAATATATAGAAAGGCGCAAGGTTAGTTCAAAGTAGTTCTAGAGAGACTCTAAGGCAGGTCGATGTAGGTACGAAAGGAGGAGGTTTTCAATTCGGTTGTATTTTTTTATCATTAAGTATGTTTTTTAAATGTTTGTTACCTCAGAACTCCGTCATTTATTGAACATCCATTCTAGTAAGACGGCAAGAAAATGTGGATTCAATCAGCGTGAGTCGTCAAACAAAAATCAACTCGGTATATACAATATTAACTTTTTTTTCAGTTTTCATAAGATATTCATAACCACGTTATTTAAATGTATAACAAGTTCATTTTCACATAATTTGTATGAACTGACACCGAGTTAATTTTTGTTTAACAACTCAGGGGCTGTTCATAAATTACGTCATAGTTTTTTGAGGATTTTGACACCCCCCATCATCATCCTGTTTATTCCTTGAAATTGACCTTCCCTGCCTAATAAAATAACTATCGTCATCCAATGGCCTTTTGATTACCTCAATTGGGTTTTAGGGGAATAATTTTTCCAAATGTAATCGACCAATAAAATTCAGGAGCCGCCCGAGATTGAATGAGTACAGATCTAAACTGCAATCAAGTCAAGTATCCACTTGAAGGACAAAATTCCATTTAAAATACAATTTCGTATTCATAAACTTCGCCACCAAATTAAATCAACCTTTCCAAAATGACAAATGGCCGATGCAAATATTTGCTCGAGCGGGTCAGACCTGATGATGCTCTCATCGGAAAGGTTAATCGTAAACAGGATTTAAAAAAACTAGTTACCGAGATAACAATTGAATTGGTGAGATGAACGCGAATTGCGAAAACCGGTCAGATTTCTAATGAGAGCGTTAAAAACAGGGGAATAATGTTTAATGTGACAGTAACCTGTAAATCTTGTTTTCTTGTCTGTAATTTTTTTTTTCATTTCAGGTAAGGTTCCAGAGAATTCCCACAGCGTTTAGAGGAGCACACCTATCATTAGCGGTGGCAAGTATTGCAGTCAGTCATTAGAGATTTCCTAACTGAAATCTTTTAAACGGTCACTTGAACAAACATTTCTTTGTATGGTTCAAATCGTTAGAAATTCCATGTGTAGTTAATTATAGGTCAAACTGGACGGTTAGGACTGTGACCCTTTTTACCGCCCAGCAAAAAAGGTAGTAACAATATATCAGCTTCATATACTCTTAATGCTTTTCTCCCTTGGTTGTTAGTTTCGTGGATAAGTAGGGTCTTTTGTATAGAAACGGTCCAAGTGTGTAAGTTGTTTGAGTAATATAATAGACAGGGCTTCGCTTTTTTCCCTCAAGGGAAAGAAACTGCGTGTTTTGGAGGTATGTTCCGTTTGTGTTAAACGTGCTTAGAATATAATTGACCTTTGACAAATTGTTTTAACAAAAGTATACAAACCTTTGACAAATTGTAGTAACAATTTCATACAACTGACGTTTAGTATTCCATTGCATTATTTTATATTGTCTCAACTTATGCCTTTCATATTATGAGACCAATGTGATTAGAAGCTAATTCAACTATAGAAAGTATTTAGCGCAGTAGCGGAAGTAGTAGTAGCTATTGAAATAGCATTATGTGAAATGTACCATTGAAATTGTACGTTTTATACGCCGTCGAATATAACCTGATAACTCCTTTAATTATTAACGAAGTAAGGAGTAAAGGTTCCGAAATACTTGTTGTCGCGTAGCTCTGAGCTAACTTATCACAGAATAGCACTGTTTAATGGACAGCTGACATTAGGACCGTCCGTTATCAGGAATCGAATCTGTTAAATTGGGATCCATTGTCCCTTCAAATTATTTCAAACTAGTGGTCCTTTTGAAGTGTTCATTGGCAGTGGTTCTTCCGGAGCAGCGATGTGATTTATAACCTAGACTCACCTGGCCACTCATATCTGGTATAACTTGAGCTGCATTCGTAACAGCTTTGCGTATTCGGAGATGAGTTTTAAACTGGTTCGCTTGATGCGAATTGTCGGTGAGGCCTATGAATGCAAGAGGCGCGAGGTTTGAATCGGGAATCAGCACGTTTCTGCATGTCTGATCACGTCTGACTCAGAGATGCGTACGCGCATATCAATGGGCAGATTGCAGTGCAGTATATCCGTTATTATTGCGTAGAGCTTTTATTCCACTAGGTATCGTGAAAATCTTTTACGCCAATGTTTTGGTCATTTGTTTTTCTGGTGAAGGATAATGAAGGATTTTATAGTGTTGAAATTGATAAATACCTTATCCTTAATAATGCCAAAAGTACGTCGGCACCGCTACGCCGTATACCAAGTCACATGCGGATGCGAATGTATTTCACAGCATATTATTATTTCAAGTTTCCGACTTTCAGGGATTAGCGGCCATGAGCCATAAGTATTAGCGTTCCGTAGCCAACAAGAAATCCTTATAGTTTCACCGAATCCATCTCTTCGTGCGTGTGTCCGCCGCATAACTCAGTGACCGTTAAGTACTAGAAATCTGAATTATTTTGGTATTTCGATCCAGATACGATACGAAAGTAAGTACTTATAGATACCCTTTACTAAATTTTACCCAATTCAGAAATGCGTTTGTGACGCCATGAATGAGAATCGTCTTGATTCATGGGTATTAACCTCTTTTGACGCTTCGAGTCTGGCCAGGGAAAGATGAGCCTAGAAAAGAGCGGCAAATTAAAAAAAAAAATTATAACGCGATAAAATAATAATGATACTTTTACTTAATTTCACAAAATGCAACTGATCAAGCAAAAGGAAGTAAAGTTATATGAAATAAAACTGTTTTACTTCCTTCTACGTTATATTTAAGAAGAATAATCAAAACCACTCTACAAAATTTCAGTTTTGACGAGACATATTATTTGAACTTTTTATGACATTCTTCAATGTAAAAAACAGTCTTATTTATTATAGAACAGTTAGTTACTTTCTTAGTTACCATATCAATTAACAAGATTAGGACATCATACAAATTTAAGACGTTTGACACATTTGACAACAATATTACTGTTGCCATGTAAAATAAGTTTCTGTCAAAAATTTCATTTTTGGTACAAGCTTTTATTGCCGACTGTACTTTTCTGTATACCATCATCAACTGCTCATTGAGACGATTCTAACGAGCCCAAACTCGATGGGGTTATGTGATTTTATTACGGAGTTCCTATGGCCACCTTCTGTCTCCATCATCAGATCAGCTCGATAGTACCATAATATTGAATTTTCATCCAAACTATACTTATACCCAAAATTTTAGCTCAATCGGTCACCGGGAAGTGGGTCAAAATTAACTTGCAAGATTTGACGGACAACTTACTTACATACATACTTTTATACTTACATAAGAACAAGTCAAGTTAATATAAAGCTTGTAAAAAGGCTTATCTTTCCCTGGCCAGACTTAAGCGCGGTGTATAGATAATAAGGGTTGGAATAAAATCGTCCATTTAGGGTGGATACCCTGGACTGAGAACTTTGCAAGTATATACTGATGAATCGGAATAAGAAAAAAAAGACCGGGTTGCACTCCGGGAGTGCCGGCAGAAGATAAAATTTGAATAATTTTAATTTTATAAAAAAAATAACACCCCCCCCCTCACCGCCCCCGCCGCCAAGCCCCGTACATCTTACATCAAATAATTTCCCCCCGCCCCCAAGCCTCGTCCCGAATCTCTCACCATCCTACGGTCACGTGACCTCATAAGGTGAGATCTCACCTTACGCACCTGACGTCACAACAATCTGTGCCTATAGTTTAACAATTTTTCCCCATCCCAAAAAGTGCACAGCGCCGCTAAAGAAGTTTTCACTTCAAAAATCATGCAAGGCGGAGTTCCAGTTGACAGTTAAGTAGTAAGTATTTCTACTTTTTATATCATATAATTTTAATTGCCAATACTGAATCGGAATAATAAAACACAATTTCGCAATTGGTCCATGTTAAATCATTCAATCAATTTCTGCCAGAATATAAATAGACCAGAATGAGTTAGACATTATTTACATTTATCAAACAGGTAAACATTCGCACGCTACCTACTTGTACTATTATCTATACTGTGACGCTACTAAACATTAGCGAAACTCGGTTATTTAATAAATTGATCCAATCAAATCGATCTCAGCTGTACAATATAACATCTGACTACTAAATTCTTACACTTGTAGCATTATTCTTTGTCACAGTAAGGTCCCAAAGCAAGATCGCAGCTTTGTTAATCACAACTTCACCATACTCGCACACCCCTAGTCGCTATATCTTGACAACTGCGTTTGTATTTGGAATCGGAGGTCTGTCTTACACTGGTTTATTCTTAGGTGTGGTGAGGCGGGCGTTGTGAATAACAGCCAAGGTGCAATTTACAATCTGACTCGCGTCTCTCCACTCGTGCTTGGGGTGACTTTGACCCCGATGCGTACAGGTTGAATTTTTTATCACTTTACAAATTATGGCGGCTAACATTTGTAGGTCACGTTGATAAAGAGGTTGATATATTTGTGTTCTTTTCTTTTGGTTTGTTTTTTGTATTTCCTTGTTATTGTGTTCTTATATTTATTGACATTGTCTTGTTTTCTCTGTTTTTGACAATCGTGATAAAAAATCTTATTTTTATGACGTATGCAAATCTGTAATGTAATTTTTTATCATGAAATAAATAATCTAATCTAATCTTATCTATGGGGGGAGCCCATTTTTAGGGTTCCGTACCCAGAGGTTTACCCTTTGAGTACGGAACCCTAAAAATGGGCTCCTATTACTAAGACTTCGCTGTCTGTCCGTCTGTCCGTCCGTCTGTCTTTCACCAGGCTGTATCTCAAGAACAGAACAGAAGACAGTTGAAATTTTCACAGATGAAGTATTTCTGTTGCCGCTATAACTACAAATCTAAAAAACCGGCCTAGTGCGAGTCGGAGTGGGGCTCCCATACAGACATATTTTTTTCGCCGTTTTTATAGATATGGTACGGAACTCTTCGTGCGCGAGTCCGACTCGGACTTGGCCGGTTTTTATTTTTGCAATCTCGTTTCGTTGTTAATCCTAATAGGAAAAGTTGTTCAACCTACAGATTCGCCCTAAAATTTAGAAGGTGATACATTTTCACTCTGTATAACAGTTAGCCTGAGAAAATCGAGTAAGCTTCATGAATACCCGCCAGCCACTCCTAAAACACAGGTGTCAGCACTAGCACAGTGACCCCGTTCTATCACTGCGGGACGTCGGCACCCCTAGAGATCGTCGATAATCACGCCATCTCGGTCCCAATTAGGAGGCTGGCTGATCTTGATAACGCTAGGGCTGCCATCGATGTAATAAATACGATGTTACGTTAGCTTTTGTTCGGCGAGGTGTAAGTAATGAGGCGTGATGGCGTAATAACGGTTGTTTTAAATTTAAAGGGGCTCGTTTATTGGGTTAAGTAGTGTGTGCTGTGAAAATCTCACTAAATATTTCGTTAAATAAGTTCCGCAACGTAAGCACTTTAGTGTAGTGACTGCATGAGAATAGTGAGCATTTGAAAGGGACCGCTGTTTTCCATCCAGACATCCTTATCTTTGTTTTGTGTCTCTGTCATCCTGATTTTGAAACACAGAGACGTGAAAGTGAATGTAACTGAACATGTTGTTGTTGGAGCCATCACATTTAGTCATCTATAGAAGCGTATATCAAAGTCATATGTCAAAAGACAAGCTTTTCTGGCTTTGTCTATATAAAATCATGACATGTTGGCAAATGAAGGCATTAAGAAACGTTCCTAAAATTACGAAAAACAAACGATCGCAATCGAATCAAAACGACGTCAAAACATGCTGAGCCATTTAACCTAGTACATTTCATAGACAAACGATGACGATTCTTCAGCATTAGTTCAAGAATACTGCTGTCATTTATGCCTGCACGTTTAAAGGCGAAGTTATCTGCGAAACATCATACAAAAAGCAACTTTACGCACTTCATGTAAAGCTCAAATTTGAGTATGGAAAGTGGTAATAGAAGGCTAAAGTGATTGCGGCGGGTACAGTGATGCATTTGTTTCGTTCGGAGTGATAAGGTAGCATTAGTATGCGTCGCGAAATAGAGTGAGGAAGCGTGTAGCACTCAGGTACAGTAGTACCACAAATGTAAGGTACAACGATGTACCTGCGCAGAATGCATTTTTTGAAAACATTTTAACCAATCATAAGGCAGCGCGTTTGCGCGGGAAAAATCTTCAATTCAACGCCCATTGGCCGAAATTTTGCGCGCGACGCCGGCAGCTCCGGCGCCCGCTATTCAGTCTGGCACCATGAGCGGGAAAACACGAGTTCACCTGATGTCATTGCATATTGTACCTTACATATAGTGCAACAAGGTCTTTATTGAAATGAATGAAATCGAACGTGTGACACGTTCGATTTCATTCGGTAGGTACTTGTCAGCACTCGTCGGCGTGGACGAAGATTGCCGATGAACTTATATTTATGGTACTACCGTATGCTGGAGGAACGTCTGCATACAAATGTTTTTCACAATCATTTGACGTGCCTATGGAAGGTTTTCATCTTACTCATTATCTTCATATTTATTGAATAAAAAAATCTGATGTATTCTAATTTAAGTTGGTTAGGCTGTCTAGAAGAGATACACACACACAGGACCGCCTGCAGTCGCCATTTTCTTTCTTTTTGTGCCAACTTTGTATGTAGGTATAACGTATGCAAAGTATTTGTATTGCATTACTCGGATCATATTTAAGAACATTGTAGGTACTCGTAACTGTCTTATATTACATAGCTGTTGCAAATAAATATTTTGTATTTGTCTTTGTCTCTTTGACAGATGAGACGCATCTACTGGTACATATATTTCCAACACATCCCTTTTATAGTCTTCAATGGACAAAATAACATATTACGCGATATAGAAGTACCAAATGGTTCTCATTAATAGAGATTCCGTCGTTCGTTATTCATTCAAATGAATTGTCCATTTTCGGACCCATTGGCGCCAGCACGGCTGTATTCACAAAAATAATGTACTCAATTTTACGGCTTGGCCCCAGTATAGTTTGATCTTAAGATTGGTAAGAAATATGCATCATCAAAGTTCAATTTATATTGTTTTGAACGTTGCGTTCGATAAGCGTTGAATAACAACCCTGCGCGGTTAAACCCAAATCAGAATACTTGGAGCATGCATTCTGAATTTACGCATCAGTCAGTATAAATCTAGTTAACTGTTAGAGATTGGTTTGTGGTACACGGCGAATCACATTGTTTTGACAGATTGGCGTGTACAGGTATAGAGGGCAATTTATTGTTAAAATGTCCTATTCGTTACTGACCGTATAAATAATACATATTTTAGGCAAATGGTTCATAGATTTTCGACTGACATCTGAAGGAACTTTCACCAGTTTGTGCCAAGGTTTAGATACAGGATACAGAAGGCGGTATACCTGGACACGGCGCGCAAAATAATAGAGATATAACCGATTTTGTGACAAGTAATTTGTCAAAGGGGGATGGGCAGATTTGTATGGACTCTGGCCTAGAAACCAATCATGGCAAGCCATATATCATTGGAAAGGTTTTTCATTTTCTACAACTTTTCGTAAGGCGGGAAATCTTGAATCGCTGTGTAAAAAAAGTTAAGTTCGTTCATCCATGATCAATTAACATGAAGCCAATCTTGCATTTGATCACGGAGTCCAATAACAAAGCCAAAGGTCAGGAAATCGCAAGGAAGTAACCAGCGACGGTTTACAGGAACCGATAAGAAAAACAGAATATTAGCAACGACGGAAAAGTGCAAAATCCATTTGAATAGCTGAATCAGAATGACAAAAAAAACATGAAAATGCATAAAAAACAAAAACATGACACAAAATCAGTTACAAAACCTTAATTTAGTGTGTAAAGCGATGCAGGAACTCAGTATCGAAAAAACCTACATAAGTAAAGTTTCAACTCAAACTACTTTTATGCAGCGATAACTTTTTTCACACAAAGATTTGGGACTACCTGCCATAGTAAAAGTTTTAGAACTTAGAATAAGCTATCCAGTGACATATCGCTGGTCCTTATTGGTCATATAGTTATAGGCCAATCTGCCCATTCTCCTTTACGCAGATCCATCACTTTCTTCTCATTGCGTACCGATAACAGATATTTTAATTTGTTTTTTCTCCATAGCGTGTCTGGAACGATCAATCGACTTCTGGTTCCTTCGACGGCGATGCAAATATTGCAATGTCAATCTCCTCTGTTTTATAAATATGAGTCCGTACGAGTATATCAATGAGACCTCGTATTTCATCGCATGACGGACCTGAATACTTTCGATGCTATTGCTCTCGCCGCACGAACACAGTCCAATACTCCAATGCCAATAAACCTATTGGAGTTCCGCGGAATAATGTTTTATTTACTCAGGTTTGTCAGAAACCATCTGTTGTCGATTGCGATAATTTTATAGTCATTCGAGACATAAATTTAAATGGTATAAGAGTTTTCTATTTGAAAAGATCATGTTGGAAGCAGAGATGGATCAGGATTTTGTTCAAAAGGGAGCAATATTCATTCAAAATAAAAAAATGAACTACTAGGTACCCCTTTGTCCTGTGTCAAGGGCTCGAGTCCCTGTACCTGCCTCTGGTTAGAAGATGATCGCTTTCCTCACCTTCTCCTGTAACAGCTTCGGTTACAGGAGAAGGTGAGGAAAGCTTCTTAAATAAATAAATATTTTGGGGACAATCTTACACAAATCGACCTAGTTCCAAACTAAGCAAAGCTACAGAGGTCGTCAAAATTCCCTCAAAGCGCTTTAGATCTAAATGAACTTATTTAGTATGGTGATGGGTCGAATCGCTGAGAAGGACATTCAATACATTGAATTCTGGAAATCACAGTTTTTCCGGTTTTCTTTCTACAGCACCCTCGAGGCTGAGGCTGGTGATCGTCAGCTGTTAATGGGACAGCTTCTTTAAGTTCTTCTGGACGATGGGATTCATCGACTAAGGGGTTGAAATGGTGCAAGTTTGATGAATGACTTTGCGGGTAAAAGCAATATTAGCAGAATTCAATAGGTACATCACTTTTTCCCAATACCAAGCTTGCGTGTGGTAATTAATAATTATGCACTCCACGACGCTCATTTCACAACGCTCGGCGATAAATCTCAATCTAACCAGTATAAGTCCGATCTAACACACCCATTTCATAAGCATATAATTAGACCAGCATCCCAAAAAAGTGCAGCAAGACATCAATACTTCGCCTGCTACTGAGCTACTGGGGTCCTCATGTCCTCAAATGACGCGACAACGGGATACGGTAAGCAGCAATAGACAACCCGCGATTGGTCAAACTCAGTGTACGGTAATAGAGCATCCATATGGTCCTGCATGGCAGTCTTACAAGATAGAATGTGAAAAGCAAGGCCTATTTTCATCGCCCTATCTCGCTTACGGCTTGCCGGACTGTCATTAGGATGTCCGCTGACAAGTGAGCGCGAAAAACACACCATAATATTAGGTGCCTATGTGTGTGGGTTCAAGGTATATAAGTATATATGGAATGTAATGATGAGACGAGGCCAGGCAGGTGGTGAATCACATGTATAGGTACAAGTCATCATCCGAAAATATCAAATGTTGTTTACACTGAAACGGTAATGCTATAAGCACTTGAATTCAATTAAATTAGCGAAGTTGAACGATAAAGTTTTAAATTTTAATCAAATTTTGCGTTCATAATTATTGTTCGGGATAATTTGAAGCTTATCATCTGAGTTTGGGTCTTGACAGGTACATGCGAGAAAATTTTCCGTTCCAACATTTAATTACTTACATGGTGATATTTAATTAATTGGAATCCAAACAGTCATATCGCTTTATTCTTATTAAGCTGGGACGGCACATACTTTGTTGAGGCTGTTGGCAAGGAGATAATATAATTAGGTATTAAATTGTGTGTGTGTAGTAGCGATAAACAAAAACCGGGATTGCAAAAACATACGAATCGAAATTTAACCAAGTAACAAATCCAAGACATGAGTTTTATTATTATTTGTATCCATATCTCAGGACCATGGGGTCCCGGACTTTTGGAAGGCATGCGTGGGGCCGAAGCCAACAGCGCAGAGGCCCTTTAAAACAAATCCTACTAATCCTACTAATATTATAAATGCGAAAGTTTAGATGTTTGGATGTTTGTTACTCAATCACGCTTAAACGGCTGAATTGAATGAAATTTTGCACGAAAATAGTTTATAGCCTGGATTAAAATATAGGATAGTTTTTATCCCGGGTCCACGCGGACGAAGTCGCGGGCGGAAGCTAGTATTATAAATGCGAAAGTTTAGATGTTTGGATGTTTGTTACTCAATCACGCTTAAACGGCTGAACCGATTTGAATGAAATTTTGCACGAAGATAGTTTATAGCCTGGATTAAAATATAGGATAGTTTTTATCCCGAGTCCACGCAGACGAAGTCGCGGGCGGAAGCTAGTATAATATAAAGCGAGGGATACACATGGCGGATACCCTCTCCGAGCGCACATGATACACCCGGTGATGGTGATGGTCCCCGCCAGGTGCAAAGACTATTGCAATGCAACACTGTGCTGCGATGGAAACTAAGGTCTAGGGTTATTGGGTTGAATGGTGGGTGGTCTGGAAAATGGGTTATGGGAGGAGACTAGCGGTCACCTGCCGTGACAATTAGTCTCAACTCTCAAAATTGTCAAAAAGCAGGCGGGGTGAATCGCCAACTCGCAAAGTGGGCCCCACAAACAGTCGCACGCACAGTGCGACAATGGCACGTCTGAGCGGCTGTGAGGTTGTCGAGAGGTGAGTCTGCGGTGCGCATGATCCCGGTAATCCGTTCAAGGGCCGTCGGCGTTATGACATTTTACACTTCCAACCTGGAGCATAGGTTCCGCTCTTGCGACTCCACTCTGGCCGGCCGGTTAAGGCAAGCACAGAGGCGAGGGCCAGATCACTCGGGCCCTCCGGAGGTTAGGGGTCCGCGGTGTCGCCATTTACCGTCAGCTCGCCATTATTATTATATCGAGCCCGTTATGTCCCACTGCTGAGCAAAGGCCTCCCCCCTCTTTTTCCAACCATCGCGGTCTTGAGCAATGTCTGGACAGTCTTTTAAAAACCGGCCAAGTGCGAGGGTTCCGTACCATTATCTATAAAAACGGCAAAAAAAAATAATGTTGTATGATGCGGTGCGGCACTAACGTACTATTGTCGTACATGGCTCGTATCGTGAGACCGATATGTGAGCGACAGCTACGACCACATCAAAATAGTCCAGGTAAATGTTGTGCATGGTGAATGGTGATGAATGAAGCTGTGTCGCGGAGTGATTCTATTAGTACACTTAGAAAGAGACGGATAGTCTATCTCACCGCGACATAGTTTGCGCGCTGTCGCGTGATAGCCGTGCTGGTGCCTCAGTTCTCGCCGGAGCTACAAAAGATCGAACCAAGCTTACGCAACTACTACACTACTACAATTACCTATATATATATTTAAGAGTCCGCAGTAAGCTTGGCCGAATTTCACCTTCCCATAAAAACGGAGTTTCGTTCTCATTTAAAAACTACGTGTTGGATTGTGACGAAACTTTGCATATTCAATGACATGAGGTATATCTATGTCTGTAATTAGTTTATATGGTTCCAGTTTATAACACAAACGAAATACCTATAGCAAAAACAACTTTTGTATGAAAAAATTAAATTCGCCGTATTTTTTTTATAATGATATCTGAAGCTACATAAACTAATTTCAGACCTGTATATACCTCATGTCATTGCACATGCAAAGTTTCGTTACAATCCAACACGTAGTTTTTAAATGAGATCGTAACTACGTTTGTATGGAGAATCGAGCGATCGATGGTATAATTTTCTTGACCTGTATATATTGCCTTATTTTTAAAACTCTCAACTCTTATCAAACGTGATTACCTATTTGAATAGTTAGGTCTGTGCGTAATCAGTAGACCGATTACATTATGGGCTGGGGCCCGGACGCCACATACGTGCCAGGATCCACACAACGGAAAAGGGATGTGGCAAATTAGTACCCAGGGTGCCTAGGACCAGTACTTACTGCTAAGTATGTCCGTGTCCGGATTGCGGTGATACTGTAAGTAGGTAGGCACCGTACCCTTGCCATTTTACTGAGCCATTTATGCTTTAAATCCTAAAAGGCTTAAGTGCGCTCGTCTGCGTCCAATGGTGGTCCAATGTCAAATGCCTTGGTCAAATGTGGTTTTGCTTTTCAAAACAAACGTGTGGAAACCTGAGATTGGTTGTTTTTTACTCAAATGCACTGAGGTTTGATCTTTCTTTGGCCATCCAAGGTTTCGTCCGCGCGAATTTCCGTATAAAACTAGGTACCCATTTGATATTTTTGGGAGATACATTTTGGGATAAATTTTGATTAATATGAAGAAACTATGTGCCAAATTTAATCCTACATGATAGGTATCTAACCAACATCCAAACTCACATTACCACAGAATAAGTTATTTATTACCTACTACGTAACGTAACACTACTTAATACAAGGTCTTTGACCTCACCCTGTCAATATATTTTATTGATCAAGCCTACAGCTACAATCAAATCAATTATTATTACATTATCATAGTCAAACGCATTAATTATGCGATCCCTTGTCAGTTTTTGATTTGGACGCGCGTTGCATCTTCGGGACGCGAGCGCAGCCGGCAATGCGCCGGGACCGAAAATCGACCAATCACATTCAGAGCCTCAGTAGCTCCTCGACCGGCGTCGTTTGTGCATGTACCGGCCGCGCTGTTCGAACGTTCGCGCGGACATAACAAATTTGAATTTCGAATCGATCTGTTGTGACAATGTGAATGCCAGTGAAATTGTTGTTTAACCTCATCGCTGTATGGTGATAACGGATTTTTTGAATGACGTTTGTGTTGCATCTATTAAAACTAAACTTGAGTTATTTTGGATTTTCTACCATGGTGATTGTTGGCGTTTTTAACAGGTATTGTGTTTTTTTTATGTGCTTGCATGTTCAATTAAAGCGGTGAAAAGAGTATACTTAAAGACTACAGACTGATTAGATTAGCTTTAGTCACGTGCATTAAAAAACAACCTTGCAATATACAATTAATATTATTATGACTGCACAAGTTTACGGGTTGTTGTCGAATTAAGTGATAACAGGCACTATATTTAGATAAGTAAGGTTACCTATGATTATTATTTCGAAAATTCTCAGGACACTACAGACAGACTCGCTGCATTTGTCTATAGGTAACAGTTGCCGTCTTGAGTTCTGTTCCGTTTCGGTAGGTAATAAAATACTTAGTTTTTAGCTTGATTGATAAATGTTGGGTACCTACTTAAACGGTGCAAAGTATGCCTAATCAGTAATCATAATAACAAACTTGCAAGTTGCAATCTTAGAAACATCCCTTCAAGAAGGTTAAAATTCAAAACTTACGAGAAGTCTATTACGGACGCTTATCACTGTTTACAATTTTCGTAATCTTATACTTATATCTCGTATAGTCAAGTGCAAAAACATGTATCGTGTTAATCCTGTCATATATATGTACCGAAACCTTAATCCGCTGACATAAGAGCAATGGGGCATGTTTATGGGTTCCTAAGTTGTATGCAGTGCATACTATGCACCCTTATATTTTTATCCTGCACGGCTATCACGCGACGGCGCGCGAGCTCTCTCGATTCTTATCGCACTATCAGTCTCTTTCTTATTAGAACACTTAGTACAAGAGGTATGTGCGAGAAAAATCGAGAATATGTCGCGGCCGTCTCATGATAGACATGCTGGACTGTGTACGATAGCAATTTCACCGGGTTGTTTACCCTAGGTTATAGAATATAATACACAATCGCGGTAACGAACGTACATCATTTGTCCATCACTAGCAAGTATACAGGAGGGAGAAGGTCGAAATTCGAATGCTATGTCCGACGTAAACTCGATCATGTACCTATAGCTAGACAGGCGTTTCAGAAAAAAACAAGTTTTCACTGCCTGCTTAAAAGATTATCTAATCAGATAACGTATTCAGTAACAGCCCATCGGTGTAATCGTTCCGACTGATCAGTCCCTGTGGATACCCATGTAATATGTTACGTTTCTGGCAACATAATAAGTAACTAGCTACCTCGCACTGTGATTCCTGCCTAGGCCATATTTCCAAAAATATCGTGATCGCATCTCGGTCTGAAAGGTACGTAAAGTTATTCACTATTAGACAAGCTACTAAATTCAATAAAAAAAAAAAGAAAAGAAAAGAAAAGAAAACATTTATTCGTGGACAAAACAATGGGTATACAAAACAAAACACAGTAAAGAAAAAGTAGCAGGGTCCACGAAAAGGCCCCGACTCAGCATGGTGCTAACCTAGGAGGCCAGCGCTGGTCTTCCGTCGGAACCTTTACATGAGTTACCTCCTGGAAGGCAACACAAAACAAATACCTACGCTAAAACATATTTTAAAGAATACATAGGTATCCCAAGTAAAAATAAGCAGCATGTAAGTGCGATAGAGATAGAGATATCCGAACTTCGACATTCGAAGTTCGTGGTTATAGCTCAGAGTGGCACGGCAGATTGCAGCGTGTGAACGCGTCGCCAAACTGTGTGTCAGTGTCACTGTCACTGCCCATACCCAAGTATTTCTAATTAATTATCATTTACTTTTGTGCAACGAAAGTGAACGCATCACGACCCTAATTATCAGTGCATTTTCGTTGCCGCAACTTAATCACTGTTATTGGGTGTTATTATTATTAACCGCGTGTATCCACGTATTGTTAACATGGACGTGGAAGACCATGGTATGTACTTTATTTATTGACATGTTTTATATATATACAATGTTTGTTTATATTATTCATGTTTTTTTTTCGAGAGGTCTTTTGTCTCGTCTATTTTTTCAGAAGTATGACTTTACTCTTACAAAAAATTGCAATGCTATGCAATGCATCACATATATACCATCTTAAAGTCTGAAATGTCCTTAATATTACTCCTATGAATTTCATCTGCATCAGTTTGCAACTTCTCTGATTACAGAGCTATCGAAAAGTATATAAGTCAAATTAAGTGTTTTTAGTAAAAAAAAACTTTTTGTTTTTAGGTACTTTTTTTAGGTGTTCCATTTCGAGGCTTAGTATTTTGGATATTTGGCATTCTAAGAAGGGAAAAGAAAGCGAAAAGTTTCAACAAGTACTTAGTACTTTGACTGAAACGGGACAGGACGACGTTGTCAATCCCTCTACGTCCACTTCACGAGGCCCTGGCCGACCGCGAAAAGATTTTAATCAAGTTAGTGATCGTACAAAAAGAAGAAGATTAGCTGAGCTCTCTAATGTAGACAGTTCTGCTGTAAAAACGTTGCTCGATGCTTCAGATTCTAGCTTAAATTCCGCGAAAATCGATGTAAACGATGTTTTGTCGCTTATTGCAGAAGCTAAGCTAACTCGACATCAATATTTGTTAGTTAAGAATTTAATAGACAAGGTATCCAAAGACATTTTACCATCGTACCAAAGAATTGTAAAAGCTAAAGAAGAGTGTTATCCCTCAGCCGTCACCGTTACTGAATCGTCCGCTGAAGTTGAACTTCAAAGTTTACTCGATCATACTGCCACTCGGATACTCGAGTCCCAAAAGGATGTTTTAGATAGAGTACCTACCCAGTCTCTAAATAAGATCTCTTTGATAGGGAAGTGGGGTTTCGATGGGAGTAGTAGAGTAGCAGGTCATAGTGAATATAAACAACGTTTTTCTGATTCCACTGTTCAAGATGGTAGCTTGTTTGTTACTTCGTATGTTCCGCTGCAACTAATTTTGACATCAGATAATGAAGAAACCAAAACTGTTTTATGGAAAAATCCTCGTCCTTCTTCAACTAGATACTGCAGGCCTATTCGTTTTCAGTTCTTGAAAGAATCGAGTGCTGTGTCGGTTGAAGAAGACTTATTTTAAGCAAAAAATAAGTAATAAATGAGCATGAATGTCATTTGCAAATATGAATGTAATTAACTTATGCATGTATTTTTGTTACCAATTTACATATTAAATACCATCCACTGATGATAGTGGATGGTAGTTTTGTTTATTTGCACATTTATTCCATTGAAAATCGCAGTATAAAATGTTATAGATTGTATGTCTAAAACAACATTAATGCGAGACATTTTTATTATAAAAAATTGTCATATTCCTGTATTATACAGATGTAAAAATAAAATTTATTGTATATTTCGTATTCCTAGATTAGTATCTAAGACTTTAATATATAAAAAAACACTTATTTTGGAGTTTAAGTAATTATGGCCGCCTTTGTATGGGCGTGGAATCACCGTGCCTCGTTAAACTAGGGAGTTAACCTGGTAGGTACCTATAAGTACCCAAACACCTACCTTCCTGGACTAGGTCCTCGACACTCGACAGATCTGCATCTATAGTAATTTCCAAAACTTTACCATTATAACAGGTGCAAATGTACAGCAGTACCTAATGTAAGTCTTAAGGCGGGATTCCACCGGCGTGCGGTACTGTGCGGCACAAGCATTTTTGTACTGAATATGCTTGTGCCGCACACTGGTGGAATCCTGCCATTAACTATTCGACGCAACTTATCATATTATTACTTATAAATAACTAGCTTCCGCCCGCGACTTCGTCTGCGTGGGCTCGGGATAAAAACTATCGTATAATTTAATACGATAGTTTTTATAATTCAAGCTATAAACGATCTTCGTGCAAAATTTCATTCAAATCGGTTCAGCTGTTTAAGCGTGATAGAGTAACAAACATCCAAACATCTAAACTTTCACATTTATAATACTAGCTTCCGCCCGCGACTTCGTCTGCGTGGACTCGGGATAAAAACTATCCTATATTTTAATCCAGGCAACTATCTTCGTGCAAAATTTCATTCAAATCGGTTCAGCCGTTTAAGCGTGATTGAGTAAAAAACATCCAAACATCTAAACTTTCGCATTTATAATATTAGTAGGATTAGTAGGATTTGTACTTGGTTAATTCGCATAAAATGAAACTAATTAACCATAAATCAATGTCGTCCCCCAAATTCCCTACGCTTTTTTTGCCTTATGAAGAATGCCCCAAATAAATTAATTTGGATTCGCCTAATTAGACACTTTTCTTAATTGTTTCCGTGTAACAGTTTAATGACGATTCCATGAAATTAATTTGTTTTATCACCCCCGGCTTGGGCTCCTCTCGATGCAATTGCTAAAGTTTGGTAAAGTGGGTAGCTAGTTAGCCACTTACCTAAGTAAGGTTATAGATAGGTACCTATCTCTACCTACCTACCTTTCTTATTATCGTTATCTTTATTAATAAATCACCGTTTGAATTCTCCTCCGCTTACAGGCAAAACCCTGCGTACACTGACATGCATGCACTCACTTATCTAGGCAACAATCGACTGACCAATGCGTCATCAGTCATCACCAGCTATCTAATCTCCTCGAATGACAATTTTACTAGAAAAACAAAATACGAAAGTATTTAATCAACACTTGTTTCGGTTTACCCCCTTTCTTCCTGGTTCCCATGGCTAATCAATAATCAACGACTTCCTACCCAGGCACCCACCAATTTGACACGGTAGCTCACTAACCAACATTCGTACCACCTGTCAATACGTTCGTGACGAGCATCCATCACTTTCTTCCGTTAAACAATCGGCATATCGCCGTCACACTCTGCCGCGTACATTACCGTTTTTCCGTCCCTTTTTTATCCGCAAACTCTTCCTCTTTGGAGCAATTTGAAATGAATAAATCATTATCACGTAATTAACTAGTAATTATGTAGTTACTTACGCTGTTGTTTGGGTTGTTATTCGCTTGGCACCGTTTTGTTTCCGATTACGCGCGAAATGGAAACCGAGTGATCTTTGAATATGCATGTGCACGCATGACGCTGCAGCTGCGAACTTCCACAAAGAGCCGCACGGTCCGAAAACAGGAACAGAAATGCAAAAACATCGAACGGTACAGCAAAAACAAACTAAAATGCAAAAAATACACGTCGAACTTGATTTTTTTTCAATTACGCCAACCATTTTGCACTTGTTGTGTTTGTCACCTATAAGTATATTATAGTACAAAGATTAATCTCCGAATGGAATGGCATTGTATTCATTGTGAAATAGGACGGCTACCGTAAGGGTTGCCCCTGCGCAGATAGTAAACAAAAAACGTTCGCTAATCAAACCTCATTTTCAACTTCCAATGTTTTGTTTATTGAGAAGTCTTCTGGAGTATAAAAAGGTCAAAACTTACCCATGATACCTTTGCGATGTTATGATGGGTAGTAAGGTTCGTTTAGAATCTTCTCCGCTGTTATCTTCACTGACGTTTCAGTCTCCAGCGGAGCGCACCGTTGCTTCTTGCACCAAAAACCAGCCTAATCCAACTCTGCTCGCTTGACTAGGCTAACACTGCCCTCTGGGCTCTGGCTGCCCACACTTTGCAAAGCGATTCACAACTTAGCTCACCCATTAACATGACCCCGAGAATTGTACCAACTACGTGTAATAGGAGGTCAGAATACACCGGTTCGCCTGTGGGGACCCTTGTGAATACCATCCCTGAACTAATGCCGTAAGACGTAAACATGAACCCATTCGTGCGGTAACTATATAGAATATTTCGATAAGTGCTCGGCACCGTTCCCCAACCTTATCAAAACTTCAAGTACCTTTCAGTAAATGATAAATAAACAATCAGCATTGATAGCTCATTCTGGGTCAATTTCAATTGGTACTATTAATATTGCGCTATAGACTTAGTTCCTGCTGTTGTTTGATAATTAGGCCGTGTAATTATATCCGAGGAAATTTAGAAATTGCGCTTAGTTAATATATAGCGGGATATCCTTACAAATGAAACGAACGTTGCTCCTAATTCGGAATTATTCACTAGACCGCCGTTTTAGCCTTTGAATGTTACTTAATTGCTATTTAAATTCTGCTCCCGCAACCGATAATCTCTATTGGGTAATTTGCAATTGCAAAATTGATTGTGCTCGTACCCAATGTATGACGACATTATACGCTATAGCGGTTGTACTAGTTAATTTCGCTCCCTCGGTAGCCAATTGATTGTCCAGAATAAGTTTGTGTTTATTTAGTTGTTATGTTTTGCAGGGCTAAGACAACACGATGAGAATATTTAGTAGTTAATATATCAATTTAAATAGGTACTGCAAATTTGTTCTCAAGAACTCTATTGGGTGCTTGAGCAATTTGAGCATTACCTAGCAAAGCAAATTAATGTTCATTTATTTAATCTACTTTAAAGAGACTGGTAGTAGGTTTTCAATTAAGCGCACTATAACGCGATTACAAGTAAATTCTCTGAAGTAACGTAACGAACATTGCATTTACTAATTAGGTGAGTGTTTTTTTGTCAATTATATTTTAAGGCATAATTAGAGTTTTAGGTCAGGTAAGTAAAATGAAACATTTAGTAAAATTTTACTATTCAATGATTTCTAATTCTTATAAGAATGATGGACCTTACCTGAATTAAAAAAAAGTATAATTGAACGAGCGAGCAAAGCATAAGAAGTTCTGTTTCAGCATCGTATCTAAAGGTCGCTACCTTTTCGCAACGGAATCTTGTGAATTATTGTGAGCAGGTACCATAATTACATGTTTTATTTAGTCGATTAAAAGTTTTGAAAAAAAGGACTCGCGAGGTCAACTACTCGCCGAGCCACTAGTAATTTACTCCTTTGATGACGTCATCGTGTAATTATACTTTATACGCTCTCGTAGTAGCAGCTACGATATCAACATTTCTTATCGGAGTAAGTACATTATAATAAATTATGTTCCAATCATAAATCGCATTGGCACTTTACAACCTGTATGGATCTTGCAACAAAATTAGGCATTGAATGTGTGTTATTTAGTTTTATTTTAAATATGTATGTGTTATTCATTAGTTACACAAAATAAACAATTTGAATTTGAATTTGAAAAGCCCTAAAAGGTTAAATGTGTTCCACAGGAAAGAATGAACACTATGAGTAGGTGTTCAGTCTTTTCTATGATAATTGACTTTAAAAACAATGTTAACCTACTTCAAATCAGTATCCCACATATCGCACGTATCGCAATCGGAGCCCACATCGCTTCAACTGTGCCTATTAAATTTGAAGAGTTCCCTCGTTTTGTCCAGGATCCCATCATCAGATCCTGACCTGACAATCATGGGACCACCCTTTCGACCATAACAATAAATTCTACATAAAATATAAAAGATTCCGACCAATTGAGAACCTCCTTCGTTTTTGAAGTCGATTTAAAATGTATCCCCTTTGCGCACTAGGTGTGTAAAATATGCACACTAACATTTTATGTACACCCATCTGATCTGACGAATAAGGAGCCGCAGGCCTTGTCTACGTCCTCTTAATTCTTTTAGAGGAAACCCATGTTCCTAAACGTAATTTAGCGAGGAGCAAAAAAAACGATTAACATATAAACTCAAGCGTTTAATCGAAGAGAAACGCTTCTCAATCGTTAATGTATTCTGAATAATTATACATATTTCGCAATACTTAAATGCGAATCGGCTAATTTATTGGGAGACTGAACAAAGTCGGAAAATTTACATTCGTACTAAACACGATTAAAAATATGAGCAGGCTATGATGGTTAAGTTTATCGCGTGTCATGCATGACTGAATAAAACAGTCGGCTCTTTCTTACGAGTATATGGTGTGGATTCTGTTTCTAGACCGGATCTTATCTTAAGACCCAATGGTCCAACAAAGCCACAATAGCCACGTGCCACAAACAATACTTTACTCGAATAGCGACTCTATTACCAACGTAGTCTATTGTTTTAAATACAAAATGGTCACCATTAGTAAGTAGTATTTTTGATATGTGGACTTGTGGGACCGTTTTAGTTAAAAAAGTGTTGATAATTACGACGCTTATTTGTAAGTAGCGGTTACACTTATCAATAAAAAATAGTCGCTTTGTTTACCACTTAACAATGAATTTTGTTGTCTAGGCAACAAGAGAAGTGAATTCGGTTTAGAAAAAGAATCCGCACTATAGTAGACCTTTTCCGCAGCGGTATACCGCTTGATATCAAGTGATGATTCATGGTAATAAAAACTAAAAGGCTTACCTAGCCTTTTAAAATTTTTATTGTGTTGTCAATATAGTCGTGTTTAGATATTTTCGACACGGGGTTTTTTCAGATGTTAATGTTCACGATTGACCGATTGTACTCCTTAAAACCCGTGTTTGAACAAACAACAAGGTTGAACATTTGATAGTAAGAGGATATAACATGTGGACCCTAATTATAACAAAAAAAATACGTTTCTCATAATTAAAACAGTAACAAGGTTTACTTACTTACTTAACATATTATTTAGGCTATTATTTATCCATACGATTATAATCTCCTAACATTAAGATACGAAGAACTAAAACACCAAAATTGTATCAAACAAAAGATGCTACATCATTAATTTGTTACACTGAATTTGGGAAACGAGAAATGCTAATGTAATTATGTTGAAGCAATTTTTCACTCCTAACAATCGCTGGTATCATGTGAATGTTTCTTTGAATGGTGTCAGATAACAATTACACTGCCGATGACAGTATGGGAATGTCCAGCGACAAAGTACTAAAACACGTCACATACAATATTAGTAGACAATCGTACCTACTCGACAGCCAATTTAATTCAATGTAAAGTTAAGTTCAACTTGAATGTTATCGTGCGTAACCTAACACTACTGGCTACACGCTAGCAAAAGTGAGAGTGCATCAAGCGATTTGATTCTGATCTATTCGTTTCGTTCCAGAACTTAAATTCAGAACACCACATGGGTTACCAAAAACAACATCAATGTTTATTTAATTAGTGCATTAAGTGAAGTCCGTAGGTCTAATTCTAATAAGTCTATTGTACTTTCATTCGAGCGATAGAAACGGAGATGTTACTTAGATCTTCGAACTTCGTAGTACTTTCCTTGATTGTTTATCCAATTACGCTGCACCTAAAAGAGGTAATGGATTTAGTTCTCCATAAATCCAAAAGCGCACCGTCCATCCGCAATGAATCAGAGCCACGTCTTCGCCCACAGGCGTATTTACCTCTCAACTGCTCTTAATTTACAGTATAAACTGTCCGTTGAAATGTATCCTTTATGGCGACTTAATAAGGTTTACGCGCACGCACAGGTAATCTGCGGGACCGTATTTACTTCGAGGTCGTTCACTGCACCCACTTGAAAGACTTTGATTTATGACGTCTTGATAGAGACAATATTTGTCGCGCCGCGTCCATTTTTATCGTCGGTTGATTATTCAAAAATGTTTCATGTGAGAATGCCAAACGACAACTTTATCATTTTGGGTTAAAAGAAATGATAAACGATAAGACAAAGCAATAATTTACGAACATACAGTTCTTCATAATAGACGATTTATTTGTCACTTGGACAGTTGTATGATTAAACACAGAAACGATGTTATAAACATTACACGTAGGTCCGATTAGTTGAAAGTTTCTTTTGTATCAATCCGGTACATGACATTATACGTCGTCGCACACTCTAGGCATGCTTTTGTAAAATATTCACATAGAAATCGTGGCTAATCAGGTCACATACTTAATGAGCGAAGTTTCATTCATTAACACATCCACTGGGACACAACTCGAGCAAGAAAGTCACCTCCGTCCCACTTTGCAAAATTGACACCAATTAGAATTAAGATGGCATGGAATCGCTTGAGAGTCGAGCCAGGCTCAACTACAATCGTCACACACTTAGGTAGATTTCAAGACTAAAATATTCCCGAGAAAATTACTGGAGCATTTCGCTTATAGTTTACCCCAATTTTGTTAAAAATGCCTTCGTAGAAATGCGCTCGTTAAACCTCTGGCTACCGAGTTTGAGTCGGATAACTAATTCGAAATTAATGGAGGACCCTCCACCAAATTTCTCCGCTCATCTCGTTTTATTTCCAACTGCAGTATGCAGATTAAGGAGAAATTCAAACGGCGTAATTATGTACCTTTGAAAAAATTGGCTCGCTTTTTTAATATTTCACGTAACTTGACAGTTGTGTAATTTGCCACAGTCCACCACAAAGCGGTAGTTCGAAACTTTAGTGCCATTCAACCGCAGATCATTATGGAACTGGACTGTCCTCACTTATCCGGCTAACTTTCATTGGCATACGTCACGTCATGTGCGACATTCATGCAGAATTAAGATGCATTTAGTTGCACATGAGCTAAATTCATGTCCCCCCGGCAATGCCATTGGCATAAGATATTTCCATATTCATGTATCTTTCAGTATGACAAGGACATGATCATGAAACAAGAGCGATATCCTATGGACGTCCCTTTCTGTCAAGACGGATGATACCACGGCTCAGGCCCGGCGTGTTCTGAATTTTAGCCGCGAAATTAAGAAGTTACCTTAATTATATTGGCGTACGGTAAGAGTTTTGACAGGTTATTGTTAGCAGATCATAAATTGAGTGACGCGAAAGACAAACGAATGACTGGCGAGCTTGAAAGAGCATGTTTTGTGTGACAGAGAAAAAGCACGGCTCTGTATATTTTCGTGTCAATCATCGGATTTAATGTGGTGTTCAATACAATGAGTCTTCTGTACTTTCATGCTAAGTATATATTCTGTGAATACTTACTTGATTGATTAATCAGTTCAGTAGACTACTCGTCTGATGCCACAGCTAATAATAAGGCACTACTCAGTGGCATGGCGAAAGTAGCACATCTTTACAAAAGTAAAAAGTCCGATTCTCTAATTGGTCGTTAGCTAAGCAGTAATTAAATTGTGTCTATTGCGTGATATGCGGATAATGATCAATTAGCCATTAAGATCAATAATGATTTGGAAATAAAACTCAAATACCCACAAGTTCACTTACGTGTAATTGGCGAAAAATCGGGCAGATATTGTCGAAGTCAAAAAAATCTTAAATGAATCGGGCGTTATTTTGCGGAATTTCGTGACAAGTTAATACAACAATATTTTCTTTGCTACCGTCATATGCTGCAACATTGCCTATGAAGCCTAACTTTTCCTACCTTATAAAACTGGGATTAACTCGATTGGGTGAGTAAGATACAAATGGTAGCCGGCAGCTGCTCGCATTCTTCTCACAAAAAAGCAGGTTACGTACTTAGGCAACAAAAAGCCGTTTTATAAGGTAGGCAAAGTAAGGCTTCATAGGCAATGTTGCAGCTTATGACGGTACTTCGGTAAATAAAGTGTAGATCAATTAGCGATACTGAGGTTTCAAATATGTGTAACCAATTACGAGAGAATAAGCGGCCAGTCGTATTTTGCTCAACTGCGCATTGATATGAATATACATATAAATCCCAAGCCTAATCAGCATGCTATACTTCACTGGTGTTTAATGAAAATCACGCGACTATATTTAAGCCACTGACAGGCGCATGCGATGCACTAGGTTGCACCTTAAGAATAGGTAGTAAAACTTTCTACATCATATATCTGCGCTAACTAGAAAAAAATGCACAGTTCACTTAATAGACTATTAGTTATGACAATGGGTTTACACCCACAACACAGTACTTACTTGTATAAAAAAAAAAAACTTTTGTTGAACTGCCATACTATAACGCTCCCGAACTCAAGGGTCGATCGATAGTTTCCAACATGTAGATAACTATTGAAAAACAGAAAATAATCAATTGTGACTTCGCTAAAATCAATAAGCTTCATCATTATGCCGTTCCGACACGTCAATTTTTCAACAACCACCAATTTAGTTGCCATTGTACAACCAATATGAACGTAATCCGCAACTGTCATCATTAGGCGATGAAAAATCGATTTTAAGCCGATCGATCTCAGCATGAATACGCGGAATTGCCCCTAAAACTAGAATCTATCGAGATTGCTCTAACAATGGCACATTCTACTGTCTCCTTTGTGCCTGCCATCTGTCATTGGGGTTCAATCGCACTCGATAATCGCATTTACCCGACGGCGGTCGGTTGTACTAATTTCGGATCGAAGGGTCTGCGTTTGATGGCAAATCGCGATCATTCAAATCCCCTTTGCATTTGCGATCAGACTGACTTCTTCTCAACTTTGTATGGTGTGTTTAGTTTGACGTCAAAACATCGCCTCTTGTTTTTTTGTGTTGGATAATGATTAACATTTCTTGACCATTTCTATAGCGGCCTGCGCTACGCTGTTTGTAGCACCATATGTGTCGTAAATGCTGCGTAATTCCATGAAAACACATAATTTGCTTCTTGATAAAATTGTATGCAAGCTAATAGCGCATACATATACAATATAAAGCATATCTGCACTCTGACGCACTTCTAATCGAAATACGAAATGCGTCCGTTAATATTTTTACCGAACCCCATTATAATAAGTTTATTTATTGGTCAAGTAATAAAATCTGTGTAAGGGGCCGCATTGTAGTAAGTTTGTTTTGTTAGGAAGGGATCTGTCCGTAGTTGTCAGTCAACGTTGACATATTGTGGGTGCTTGTTAACCTGATTAGTCGATAGATTTCGGTTTAAACAACCCGATACCAATACCGTCGCTGGATTTTCATAGTTGTTCTAGATTTTGCTAAAGCGTAACTAGGCTTTAGGTGTCTGCACACCGGTTGTCATAAATTCACGAAGAAACGCCTCACTCATCCCATGCTATGGACAAGACACAAAGACAAACAAGTACGCAATGATAAAAAACTGACTGTGACAGACAGACATCCTCCGAGTGATCGCATAAGTGTTTTAATTTTGGTACGGAACACTAAAAGTGACCCGCATACGCATTTTTTAGCACCTAGTGTTTATAAATGTGCGACAAGTTATTTTCTTAAACCAAAAAAGCGACATCCAAACCCATACTTTAATCAAATTATGATGTCAGTTGACACCATTACCCACATCAAAATGAATAATAACAGCTATCCCGTGCATTAAATTGGATATTCGAGAGCTATTCTTCGGACAGTATTTAACGCATTATTTTTATGCGGAGGGTATTGATTTGTGTGATTCAATTGTTATGAATTATGAATATTACATGGCTTAGCCAGTAATATGAATAAGTTTATTGTTGTAGATTAGCGAGGGCAGGGCAGCCAGCCGGTCATGTGGACTCGATAGCTTGCTGGCCGCATGCGTTCTTTGTAAAAAGGAAATTGGCCATCATATTTTTTGACCACTCTCGGAATCAACATCTTTCTTTTATCTGATCGTTCGTATTAGTTCCGTTTGTTAGTCTATATATTTCATAATTTTATATGAATTTCATATGGGTAGTGCGGTTTTCGACTAGAAGTATACCGTATAGAAATTATTGCTACCGATATCGTAAAATGATTTACGTCTAATAAACGAACCGTAACTCTTAAGATGTCGTGACTACCAATAAAAGCCGAAACATGTTCGAGCTATTCTTACGGTCAATTAAGAGATATTAGTTAATCGACAAAACGAGACATAAACCCTATAAAAAGTCTTTGTATTGATTTCAATTCGTAACTGTGCTTGACGGTGATTTAGTAATCCGATAAATCGAAATTCCTGCGGCTTACGGTACATTCCGTCGTCCGATAATCGGATTGCGATAAACTGATGTAAAAAATCGGGAGCCGCACTGACTCGACTAGATTCGACTAAGGCTTGGAAAAAAAATAGGGGAATGCCCTCACGAGATGTTCAATGAAATCTATTCCTCAATAACAGAACATAGAATGCGAGCTCCTTACAATTTTCTACTTCTACCCAAACACGTGCCTAAAACCCGGTATGCGCATGTTCAAACTAAACGGTTGCTTGGCATCTTTTTGAAAACCCTGCCCCCATCCCCGCATAATGGCAATTTTCCACATTCTGTGGGGCCATTTAGCAGCGCTATACTTAGAATGCCCTTGAGGATTTGGGATACGACGCACACTGTCTAGTTGTATCGGAGTAAACGAGAGCGAGTTTTACTGGGCGGCCAGGCCCCTATTTCACCAACTCGACAATTGTCACCTGACAACGACAATTCTCCGTACATTGCTGGATCCACAAGTACCTAGCAACCACCTTGACTTCTAGAACAAGCAATGCGTGGCGAATTGTCAGTCTCAGGTGACAATTGTCAAGTTGGTGAAATAGGGGCCTGGTCTTAGAAGATAATCCTACTAATATTATAAATGCGAAAGTTTGAATGTTAGGATGTTTGTTACTCAATCACGCTTAAACGGCTGAACTGATTTGAATGAAATTTTGCACTAAGATAGTTTATAGCCTGGATTAAAATATAGGATAGATTTATCCAGGGTCCACGCGGACGAAGTCGCGGGCGGAAGCTAGTAATAAATAAATATTGATATAAAAAAAGTGTGAATTATTTGTGAAATGCGACTCGTTAGCGGTTTAGGTATGAATTGTCTTCATGTTTTTAATTGCAGACCCATAAGTCAAAAAAATAAAGACCGACGGAACCGTTTAATGATGATTTTAAGAACAATTTTTGCAATTATTTTCTATCGAGCCGATTTCCTCTCTTCCTCTCCTTCTTAAATCTTAACAAATCACTGATTTTGATTTCGATCGCTTCAGCATAATATATTCTAGGTTTATATTTCGCTATATAAGTGAATATATTGCAAATTTTGGAAAAAGGAAAAATAATATATCTCGTCTTTCATTGTGTCAATAACGTACTAAAAAAACCGGCCAAGTGCGAGTCGGACTCGCGCACGAAGAGTTCCGTACCATTATCTATGAAAACGGCAAAAAATATCACGTTTGTTATGGGCGCCCCCTTAAATATTATATTCTGTTTTTTAGTATTTAGAATAGAATAGAATATCATTTATTCATGACAACAACACATACATACACATAAATCACAAATACAAAAGAGAGAACAACATTGGTGGCCAGCGCTGGTCTTCCGATGGAACCATCCGGTGATTCCACGGCGTAACACATATTTTACACTCGCACAAAAAGAAGAATAGTACATTGTGATACAAGTGAGGTATGTTGATAATTACATCAGAGGCGGAATTATCACGCGAGCCGCAGGTGAGCGTGATAAGAGAGCCGAGGATTGTAATTATCAAACCTCACGCGTTTCATACGACATTTTTCAACACATTTTGCGAGGAAAAAATCCTTTTCATAAGATGAAAATTTGATAGGCCTGTCAAGTTATTTTCTTTACTTATTGATGTCAACAGGTTTTTACTCACATGTTGTATACATCGTCAAGAATTTCTAGTGGCGTCCATTCTTTTTATCACTTTTCTAGTCACCACGAATCAACATTTTTGTTAATAATAATAACCCAACACGCATTAACAATGTTTATAAAAATAACCTATAATGGCGCGCATCAATTTTTTTTTGTGAAGAATGCGCAGTGCGCGCGCGTTAGATGAAATCTCTACAGCCAATACAAAATAAAATAAATAATTTCGTTTTAAAATGTTATCTTTATTAATTCATGTAATATATTATCAAAAGTGAATAGTTTTACTAAATTAACCGTTTCTATATCATATCCAAAAAGAAATAGTCAATTAATTAACAAAAAGGATTTAATTTGTTTAGTCGGGTAAGAATCCATTTGCCGAGAATTAAAAAAAAAGCTGTACATTCTGTACAACCCGGTTAGTTTAAGAATGCACCGTGTGCATGCATACATCTTGCTGCAAGGTGCCTACGTGACTTAATCGGGATATAACCATAACACACAAGTATCGTAATGTTATTAAGCACGCGTGTTTAATATCCAGGATTATGAGCCTAAAAGCGACACAATAAGAGGTACGTTACGAGCAATTGTGTTGAAAAAATAATTATATAATAATACGAGTAATAGTCTTACTATGAAACAAAAAACAATATTTGTTGTCTAACTATCACGGTTCATGAGATACAGCCTGTTGACAAACGGACAGACAGACGGACGGACGGACAGACAGCGGAGCCTTAGTAATAGGGTCCCGTTTTTACCCTTTGGGTAAGGAACCCTAAAAGTCATTGGGATTGGAAGATAGAGATTAGAAGTGGAAATACATTTTCTCTTTTTGTATGGGCGAGTACGTAGTACGTAGTACTCGCCTTCGTGAAATGCAAAAAGTACCTATAGCGTGAAAACATGCGCCTAACGCGTGACGACTGAAAAGAGGCCTAAGTTTACTTTGTGATCGTCGACCAGTAAAATTAGAATTCAGATCGTGATACTTGGTCTCGGATCGTGGATTGATGGAACGCAATATCGAGTAGTAATTAATTGATTGATTACTTAATTAAAACCCCCGGTAGATCTTTCAGTGCGATCCGGAGGAAAGTGTGTCGAGTGTAAATGAAGTGTTCTGTAAGGTGCTGTACTTCCTCATTAAGTCTGTCCCAAATTAGAGCGAGATGAAATTCCTATGCCCTATCTCTCCGAATATGGGTAATTAACTAATTATCCACCAGATATTTAGGTACAGATCGACATAATTAATATGGCGCGCGTCAAGGCGCTTAAGTAGTTGACCGAGAGGCTAATTATTGCTTAACTCGCGCGCCTTATTAAGAGTCCGCAGTAAGCTCGATTCTCCATACAAACGTAGTTACGCTCTCATTTTAAAACTACGCGTTAGGTTGTAACGAAACTTTGCATATCCATTAACAAGAGGTATATCTATGTCTGTAATTAAAAAAAATACAGCGAATTTAAGTTTCTCATACAAAACTTTTTTTGCTGTATTTCATTTGTTTTATAAACTGGAACCATATAAACTAATTACAGACATAGATATACCTCATGTCAATGTATATGCAAAGTTTCGTCACAATCCAACACGTAGTTTTAAAATGAGAGCGTAACTACGTTTGTATGGGAAGGTGAAATTCGGCCGAGCTTACTGCGGACTCTTAATCCTTGCGCTTTTATAGAAACAAAATTGAAGAACAAAAAGAATGATAGTTTTATAAAAACGTCGGGCGCATTAAATAATCTCAACCATATGCGGAACCCTAAATCCAGTTTACGATTGTTTGTAAAAATCGGAAGCGTATTTGTGGTCATTGAATCGGTATCCGTACAAACATGTTCAAGTAGGATTGTATTGTATGTCGGTTTATTTACGCTTCATCGGCTTGTTTTGTATGGTAATCGAATCAAAAGGTTTTTTATTAGTTCGGTAGTGATGTGGATAAATAATAGATGCACGTTTAATAGAATTATGGTATTGATATGGTTTTCTCCCTCGCAAATGTTTTTTATCGACTACTTATTAAGGCTCCTCCATACAAAATGGGCCATCATGGCATACAAATTGGAATGCTATGGAAGTATGTCTTTCTCCCTCTAACGCATAGTTGTGTCCTGTATGATGGGATATGTCAGTCCAGTGTGTAGAGGAGCATTTCTAAGTATCGCGGCGATTCCTGATTCCTATAGCAGCTGCCATATCAGTAAAGTACCTAATTTGTGCATTTTATGTATAATGTTTTTCTTGTTTTTTTGCTTCTTGTATATGAAGTGGATTGTGTATTTTGTTTTTCTCTCGTACAATTTTGTTTTTTTTTCGTTTTTTTTTCTTAATTTTACGTTTTAAGGTTTTAAATTGTACGGATTACAGCTGCTATGGGTATAGGTTTCGAGATTTGCCGCGATACGTATACATATAGTAAAACAGTGCACGAGAATTTAGATCAGCGAATTTAGATCTGTAATGAATAAAAGGAGAAAATCAATAGAATAAACCCTCCGATTCAGTTCTTATGTGTCGGTTGTAAATAAGCAAACGCCCCGCCTTACAAAGCCTGTAAACAGCAAGAGACAAATGCAGGTCACTCTCACACGCGACGTAAGCTCTGGCGACCTTTACAACACCAGAAACATAACACCACATACGTAAAACACCAAGTTATAATAACATATAACACATCCACAACAAGTTACTTAAAAAAAACAAGTTTTAGCCGACTTCATATAAGTACCCAAATCGCTTCAGGTCTTCAATTTTATAGGCACCTATAGATTTAGATTTATTTATTTCACAATATACAATTAAAATATAAATGAAAGCTAGCTTAAGGCACTGGTCCCACCGCCGGCTAGTAAGCTAGAAAAGTTGGGCGAGTAACGGTTCATTGCGTGCTGACCAGGCACAGTGTGATCAATCGACCTTTACAGATCCGCAATGTAATGCTACTCGCCCAACTTTTCTAGCTTACTATAGCCGGCGGTGGGACCAGTGCCTTATCTATATGAATTTATATTATGATTGTCAGAGAATAAGAATTGTAACAAAATGTCAAGTTACATTTGGTTCAAATTATAGTCACAATTAATTAATAGGCAAAAGTAAATAAATGACTAAGATAATATCACATGAAGATCGTCAGATAACAAACTATACCTTAATAAACGAATAATTACAAAATACAAATAACGATATAATTTACAATGCCAAAAACAGTGATATTATTAATGTTTAATGACCATACATTCCTTTACTGAATACCTATAATGCGTTTTTCAATAAAAAGTTTCTCAGTTGGCGTTCGAATGTTGCGTCAGATGACTGTTCGCAATTCGGCGGGTAGTCGTTCGTAATACGTTGAGCCTATCACTCGAGGATTCTTACATGAAAGTGCCACGCGACGCGGGACCGTTCTGAGTCTCCCTGTTGATCGGAGTTGCTTGCCCGTGACCTCAACACGCTTGAACATTGGCAAATTCTTTCTCACGAACATCAATACCTCATATATGTACAGTGAGTAGTGCGTCATGAAGCCGTTACCTTTAAAAACTTTCTTACACGGATGTCTGCCGTGCTTTACTCCTAGTTCAGTCATTATAGATTTGGACCCGTGAATAATTGTTCAAGGATTTTTTTTCGTAGGTCCCTCGGGGGGGTCACTGGGACTGTAAATTCAAAAAGTAGACTGAATCAGGCTCCTGTGTATATTCGAAAAACGGTTTTTGTTGAATAACTCGGCCATTTTTGATTTTACAGTAAAACCGTGAGAAAAAAATCCAAGAACTAATTATTCACGGGTAGGGTTGGTTTTTTGGATATAATGACTGGACTATCCAGCCAGCATTCGAATAGCGCGTTTTTGGAGTATGACTACTCGCTTGGCATCCGTAGAATTGCCCCATATTACTGTACGGTATGATATTAAAGAGTGGAAATGTGAAAAATATACGGACCGTATAAAATTGAAGATGTCCCTTGATTTCTCCAGGGACCTGACCTGATGAACATGGGGCCTGGGAAGTATACTCATCGAAACAAAAAAAAGAATTACAAATCGGTCCTAGTGTCTTCGAGTAATACATAAAAAATAAAAGATTCCACGAACTAACAATCTACTCCTTTTCTGAAGTCGGTAAAGAAAAATTGATCCTTAAGGACGGTAGGACGCTACAAGCCTGTTTTAACTAAAATGGCGTTGAAATTCGTTTGTCCTTATCTGTCAGTTTGACATTTGTGTTCGTAAGAAAGGGACAAAGTACATTTTATTTAAAACTCTTCTTTTTACAAATGTTCATTCAAATCTAGTATTTCGTTCAACTCAATTCGTCGCAAGTTAATTGTGTAATGCTGTTATCTTATCAAAACGGAAAGGTCAGCACAAATCGCAGTCAACTTCCGAGCAATAATACGGGCAGTCCAAAATAAGCTGATCCGCGAGACAGAAACACACAGGTAGATGCTATTACTAGTGGAAGGATCTAGATATAACGGACGACAGACGGAGTTTATCTTATTAAATGTTGTGATTTGTGATGCCACTCATAATCATAAATGATTCCTTGTTTCTATGCAAAATGGCAAATGTTTTAAGTGTCCCCAGCACAGTTGATTCAAGTCGACTCTCCAAACAAACGTAGCTTGTTTACCATTTTAAAACGGCATACTAGAATAACATGACACTTTTCGTACACAATAGGATCCGCCACATCTAGGTCCGGAAACCAGTTTCTATTGCTATAAATTATGTCAGAAATATAATATGAAATCGGCCAAGTGCGTGTCGGGCCATGTGCAGTGTAGGGTTCCGTAGTTGCCTGTCTGTCTTAGTTACATCGACAAGCGCGCGCCAGCTAAATGGTTGCGTCCGCCGTATTTCTCAAATTATTCTAGTTTATACAAGTTTATTCTAGGAAAGGGGGAATTTCGCGCAAATGGAAAAAGCCAATTTATGAAAGTGTGTTACATAAGTTTCTTAAAATATCACGCCGTTAGCCTGCGAATGTCGAAAAACGTTTTGTATGGTCGTCGAACCACCTTAAGGTATAGGTAATTTAAATGTCGTTTGGCAGAATTGAACAATATTGTTATCGCGCGGTTGTTTAATGCAATAAACCGCAACGCATTTGACACGCACCAATTTTTATATCACATTCACATAAACCAATTACTGTCTTAAACCGCATTGAGTTTTACGCTGCGGCACGCTCACGCGTACTTAGAAACTGAAGCGCGCGTTACCGATCCTTTTGGTCTGAAAACACGTGTTAACAGCTAGAGATAAACTAGACAAATTCAAGACCCTCTCTCTCAACCAGGGATGTTGCAGACATTCGCATCCGCATCCGCAACCGCGGAAGTTCCGTACAAATTTCAACATCAGCATCCGCATCCGCCAAAATCGATGCGGAGTTTTTGCGGATGCGGATGTAGTGTAATTCACGATAAGAAAAAAACCCAAACAGTGCTTACCTACTGCGCGAATTTTAGATATTTTCGCTTGAAAAAAAAAACATCGTTTCTGTGACCAAGATTTTTGATTTGTTCGCAACGATTGTAATTTAGTATCAACGTATGATTGCGTGATATCATAAAATGAATGTGTTTTTGAGTGTTAGACCACAAAATCCGCATCCGCGGATGTGGGCCCCCAAATATCCGCATCCGCGGATGTCAAAAAAATCGCATCCGCGGTGTCCCTGCTCTCAACACAGCCCACCCTCGTAAGCCCTGGCGACCATTTTCATCATTATCACCCGAAAGACGTCCACTGCTGGACACAGGCCTCCCAAGGAGTGTTACAATGACCACGTACCGGCAGACGCACCATGGGTAGGTGGACTTATGACCTGGTAAAGGTCGCGGGAGTCCGCTGGATGCGGGTGGCGCAGGACCGACCATATTTACCATCAGGAAAACAACACCACATCGCTGTACATAAAGCAAGTACAGGTAAATTACTTTCGAGACGTTTTTGCATTTGTAGTAGTATTTGTATATTTACAGGGACACACATACACGATGACGCACACAGACACACGTATGCGTGTGTGTGAGGCTGGCTACAGAGGTCACAACTACAAATGCAAAAACGTCTCCAAGGTAATTTACCTGTAGGTGGAGGCAGTTCCCTATTGCAGTGTTTTTCAAACTGTTCGCGACCCCCAGGGGGGCCGCGAAGCCTTCTAAAGGGGGTCGCGGCTACTTATATTTGAAAAGATAGTGCTGAAGTATTTTGAACAGCGTAGGGTGGGGGGTCGCGAAATATTTTTCTGTACTAACTAAGGGGTGCCGCGGCATGAAAAATATTGAAAAACACTGCCCTATCGAGATGAAATCCCTCTGTGCCTCTCGTTTGTATATATATCCATCACATGAACATTTTTCTCAAGCAAGTACCTATAAAGTTTATTAGAGTTGATATACCTACTGATACTTACTTACTTTTGTACTAACAGTAGATAAAGAAAAGAATGGGTGTGCTTAACCCACACACAAATTTTTGTAGCGGAGTTAAGTTTTTATTTCATGTGAGAAAAAAAAATCGTGTCAGACGATAGCAGCGCGTATCCTACAGACAAAAAATATGATATATCCTACTAATATTATAAATACGAAAGTTTGGATGTTTGGATGTTCGGATGTTTGGTACTCAATCACGCTTAAACGGCGCAACGGATTTGAATGAAATTTTGCACGAAGATGCGATGAGAAGGTGAAATGGGGGGCGGAAGTTTGTATGGAGGCACGATAGTTCCACGCGGGCGAAGTCGCGGGCAGAAGCCTGCTACATTAATACTACTAAATTAGCAATGTCTCTATACTTAGATATAAGTTTAAGCGAAACAGGTAAAAAATTGCTTTCTACATACAGTTATAAATACGATAATGTACACGGAATTTCGATAAAATGTTGATCAAACGAGATTCCGTTTTATTCGAAATTCGTAATAATACGGCGATACCGGTACCTTTATGAAAGCGGGCTAATGTCTTCATTTGGCTCCAATACTCATTTAAATAAGAAATACAGTAAAAGCGTATTAATTTCATAGGCCCATTAAACCTTGTTCGTTCGAACGATTCATGAACGTTAATTATTTCTTGCAACGTAAGGATATCTGGAATCACGGGTTTTACTACTTTGTTTTATTACTTCGGTTGATACACTTCGGCAAGTTCAAATGAGATCTTGACGACGGTTTAATAAGCAGGTACTTAGATATTATATTACTTATAAGTATAAAAGCTTTTGCCCGCGACTCCGTCCATGTAGAACTCGTATGGTAGCTCCATACAAACTTTCACCCACCATTTCACCCACTTGGGGGATGATATCCGGGATAAAAATGTCCTTCCCAGGGGACTCGAACTGTATCTATGCCAAATTTCATCTAAATCGGTTCAGCGGTTTAAGCGTGAAGACGTTACAGACAGACACACTTTCGCATCGATAATATTAGTATGGATAAACAAACTTTCACCCACCATTTCACCCACTTTGGGGATGATATCTGGGATAAAAATTTCCTTCCCCGGGACCCCAACTATATCTATACCAAATATCATCTAAATCGGTTCAGCTGTTTAAACGTGAAGACGTAACAGACAGGCACACTTTCGCATTTATAATAGTAGGGATATATCAAGAAGGTGATTAAGAATCAGGTAATTTTAGGTCCTTGCATTTTTTTGCTCGTGTGTTGGTGCGTGTGTTTTGTTTTGGTGCGCAAAAATACTTAACAGCATACTGTATTCTCATGAAGTTAACAGAATAATTTCACATATTGTAAAATATCTTAATAACTTTGCGGTTATTAGATAATTTTCACTTTTACGCATAAGCGATTCCTTACCATAGCAATAGCATACGTTATCTTTGATAATGTATATACCTACCACAAGCCACTACTACCTCACGTAACATCGACTGGCCCTTCCCGTTCGTGGCATACAGTAAATTCGAAAAAGTCCTATCTCGATATAAAGTACGTAAGGAGATGTGACCTTTTGCAATAGCACGACAGCATAATGCGTAGTTGCCAACGTATCCGTCAAGAATCACCGGCCGGCCCACCTGACCGCTTGACCCGACTAATCTTAGTACCAGTACCAGGAGGCTTGGGAACAGGAATGTTGGTACAGTCGGCTACGAAATGAGCGACTACCGCGAAACGCCAACTTCGTCCGTTCGTATGTCTCTATTTCTGCGAGGACTTCACACACAAGTTTAAATTTCTTCGCAAATGTATGCAGGATTCAGGATTCCTCACGTTTTCCTTTGCCATAAAGCCAATGTAAGCTTTGATCATTCAAAATTTTACCGTGCAAAGAAACTTCACTTTTTTAACCCAAAGTTGCAAAGTAAGACAAAAATCGTGCGTTCAAGTCTCGTTATAAAGCGCAAAAAACCGTTTTAGGAAAGCTAACTAAAAAATGTGTGCATTTTTATATTACTCTATCAGTGAGGGTTTCCAGAATGTATTATGTCACCAGCTGGCAGCACCGTGGCGAGAGGTCTAGGTGTCAAAATCCACCAATCAAATTGATGATGATTTAATTTGATTGGTGGATTTTGACACCTAGACCTCTCGTCACGGTGTTGCCTGCTGGTGACATAACATAATACATTCTGGAAACCCTCATTTTAGGGCTAAAATTCTCTTCTACAAGTACTTAAGTTCAAATAATTACCATAAAAGAAAAACACACGTTCTCCGACTACGTAGTCACATATACTCGTAATATTATAATTTTACTCTTTTGTTTATTTATTGTTTAAGAAATTATTAAATAAATTTGCATTCGTGAGACGTAAGAAATTACTCCCGGTGCATGAACAAGAAGCATAATTTGTTCATTGAATTGAGCAATTAAATTCTCAATAGCTTGCTTTAATTGCTAATATTTAAAACCTACTTTACTGTGCTGTAAAACTTATTTACAGCTGACACGCAGGTAATGGCGAGAATGATTGATTATTTAATGTGCCTGACTTTTTATTAAACTGTCATTGGAATTGGAACCTTCTACCTATGGCGGTAGAGTTGCTTTTTCAATGGACCACTTCGATGCAATTCGGCCAACTCAAATAATTTTAAGTAGGTATATATACAGGGAACGCATAAATAAAGGGAAAGCCAACTAAAGTAGACAAAGCTCATGACTGACGAATTTTATCACTGACTTTAAATGAGGAATATTTTTTTTATGTTTGGAAGTCTTTTTAATGACTGATTTAGATTTGGTCTTAAATCCCCGTTGTCTGCAAACCCCCACAAGGTGGATTTGATGACCTGGTAAAGCTCGGGGTGGCGCAGGACCGTCACATTGGCACTCTTTGGGGGAGGCCTATGTTCAGCAGTGGACGACTTTCGGCTGATATGAGGATGTCTGCAAATTAGACCATTCGTATAGTACCAAAAATGTACAGATTCAACAAGAGCAACTGTTTGAAACTGTTCAAAGCATGTTGGACGAATGGCCACACTGGACCCGATTCTACAGTGGCCTCTAAACTTCCTAATTTTATTTAGGTGTCGCTAAAACACTGCTATTCTATGAGCAGCTGTCATAATCAAATGACAGCGCTAATTTGAATCTGACGTTTCTTATTTTAGGCGGTCTATACAACTTACTTAGCTGCCTAAATGCTATTCTAAATAAGTCGTTTTTAATATATGTATAGTTATGAAGTAAATAATATGTAAATCACTATAAAAAATGCTATAACGGCTGATGCTAGACTGCATCATCTAATCACCATTAAGACTATCCAATATGGCGTCTTTCACAACTTCTCTACGACATAATGTATCGGTTTATGACTTTTACGAGTTGGTTTTGCCCTGGCTCTGCTTACTTAGTAAGAGATAAGAGCACACTGCGTCCCAGTGCAGCGTGGGTGTAATAGCTGATGCCAGACTAGGGGAACTGTTTGAGTCCGTGGACAGTCATATAACAGTTGTATTAGGGTCGCCTAGATTACTTTGTGCGCACATTAATCTGATTTTATGATGGGTTTTATTATATTTATTGGCAATTTAGCCGTGTTTAGAAAGCGGTCTGTACAAACAAACTACATGGAATTAGGAGTAGATTAGAGTTTACTTATGTGGCTTAGACACAACGTTCAATATGAAAGCTTATGGGTTTTGTTTCATGTTTTTATTTTTGTACAACGACGGTGGCAAACAAGCGTACGGCCCGCCTGATGGTAAGCGGACACCGCAGCCTATAGACGCATGCAACTCCAAAGGAGTAACATGGGCGTTGCCGACCCTTGACATGTTTGAGGATTCGCTGTGTTGACAGCTGAAGGAACAAATTCCCTCTCTCTCAACACAACGCATCCTCGGGAGCTCTGGCGACCTTGCTCACCACCAGGAACACAACACTACTACAGAGCAAGTAGTATAGTGTTATTATGGCTGTGGTCTTCTGCAAGGCGGAGGTACTTCCCCAGTTGGGCTGCTCCAAATTCGAGCGGGATGACATTTCGCTGAGCCCTACCTCACCATAATGCCTCATGTCAAGTGTAACGGCAACATTGGGATATAAAGCATCAAATGGTTGATTTTTTATTTATTTCCTGTTCCTCCGTTGTACAGTCGAATTCTCCAATCTCTATACAGACAAGACAACCGTTCAAAAATATCTGTACACAGTCTCTACTGTCTGTCATAAGACGCGTGTGTAGATATTTTTCAAAGTTGTCCCTGTAGGTATTGGAGAGCTCTACTGTACTTCCCTGTGTGTCCGTCTACTTATATTCGTATTTCGATAACCTTCAAGAATAATTTGATGCAGAAATGCGTTTGTCTCTCAAACATTTCCTATTATATTACCTTTAATAGCCAGAATACTATGGAATTAGCATTCGCTTCCTCGATTCCTCCTTTGTGTTATAAGGATGAGCGTTTTAAATTCCAATAGTCAAAGAACGATTGTCATTGAAAGCAGCTGGGTTTTGGCACGTTGAGTATTCCTCCTCCGGCCAAAACGAGCACAATAGCAGACCTAAATACGATTGTCGCAAACTCGCGCGCGATTGCGCTTCATGGGAATGTAAACTTAATTTTCAACGGCTAAGATTTCAATTTGTGACTTGCTAAGATAGATACGAGTTTGCAAAAGTTTTCTGTAAGAATGTTTTGCGCTACGAATGCAATGCATTTCCTCGCAGTGTCAAAGGGGTCAATTCGAGGTGTGGAAATCAAAACTTTGAGTGCACCCTCTCATTCATTCGATTCAGCTAACAGGTAGTAAGAGAAGGATGGCGAAATCGTTCCGTATTTTAGAATAGGACTCGGATGCTATCTTTTTGACACTTTGGTACGAAGACATGCGCGATTTATTGTTATGTTTATGTCGTGGACGTCGACTATTACTGACACGATGTACGGTCGAGTTTCAAAATCTGTATGCAAATTCGAATTATAGGCATACGTACCGAAAGTTAGAACTATTCATAAACGTGACTATTCGAATTAACTAGGGCCTTAGTGCATTCTGGCGCTACATCTTTAAATAAAAATATACTTAAATTAAAAATATGAAACACCCTGACACATAAAACAAAGCTAAAACAACAAAATCACTCGACACACACAAGACTTTCGATTCGGCTCAACAGTTTAGGAGTAACGAGGCCAGATGCACACTACACAGGTAAAACTTATCAGTCCAAAAGGCAGCACCTTTATGACTGTTTTTTTTTTTATAGATTGATCATTCAATTTTAATGAGCAGTCCTTGGGCGGAGAGAGAAAATACGAAGTAAACGATTTTTTCCAGACATGAGAACTAGCTAGATAGTTTTTTGCCCCCATAAACCCCTACATTCCAAATTTCATCGAAATCGTTAGTCGTTTCCGAGAACGTGATTGCAAACATATATATACTTATAATATATATACAAATATTGCTCGTTTAATAGTATAGGATTCTAGCGAATGTTACATTACAGGTAAAAGCTCGCGAAATAAACAGTAGCGTTTTAGGGCGAATATTCAGCGTTTTTAAGGCGTTTTCGTCATTGTCGTAGACAGTAAATACTATTAAAAGTTACGAGTATCAGTCTACTTTTGATGAATATGTTAGCCAATACCAGTACTGAATCTTTTTTGATCAAAGGTTCTGCGGTACGTTTTACCTCTGATGAAATAATCTTGAGCCGACAATGACGTTAAAACCGAGCGGTTCAAACGCTTGGAGATTCGCCCTTTAGCGAGCGCTCTAGCGAAACAGCAGTAAATTTGCTTCAAGTTTTTTGGCGAACCGAGCATAATTTTGCTATTGTTCCGCCGCCGTCCTGAGAGGGATCTCGGCGCCGCTGTTTACGAGAGCGTTCGCTAGAATGATCGGGGACATGTTCGTAGCGATGTTTGGCTCTACGCTTGGCTCTGTTCGTTATTTAGCTCGACACATTTAAAAGCGTCTAGTGCTCGATGTTCTATTTCATGCGAATGCTCAAATCTATTGGCACCTTTAGGGTGCTTCTAGCCTCAAAAGTTTTCTTTCCACGACGAAGTTACCGTCAAAGTTCAAGTCGTTGTTGATTGGTCTCACAGGTACTATACTATCTAAGACGGGCACATACATAATATATGTTGTAGTGTCGGGGTTCAACTAATGGCCTAATGCAATAAATAATAGGTGTTACCACTGAATTCATTATCGCTTAGTTTAGATTCAATTTGAATTACTAAATAACTAAATGCTTTCAGACTGATTATTCGGAACAAAGCTGGGTGTAACATGTCTCTCTTTTTTTATAGTGATATTGGACCTCAACTTGCTGTTATGGTTATTGCTTGATTAGACAAAAAAAATAAAACACTACTTGCTCTGTACATAGGTGTTGTGGGCTAGAACAACTTGCTGCCCAGTCGTGTCGCGCGCGAGTCAGTGGCTCCTGTCGCACTCACACACATAGGCTGCAGGGTCTGCCCACCATCAGACATGCCGTATGCCTGATATTGTATAAAAATAGGGGCTAAGAAAATCTTCTATGTTCTGCTGCATAAACAAATGCATGTTCCATATCAAAATATGTCAAAAGAGGCACTCACTCGCTCAGAGGTCACTCATGGTCTCATGGCATTCCCTCGGAGTCTCTCTCATCACATCAGCCGAATGACGTCCACTGCTGGACATAGGCCCTCCCAAAGTAAAAGAGAATCCACCTGGATCCAGCGGACTCCCGCCACTTCTTCCTGGTCATCAGTCCACCTTGCCCGGTCTACCCACGCTGCGTCTTCCGGTTTGCCACTCGAGAACCTTTCCGCCCCGACGTCGGAGTCTCTCTGTCCGAAGTTAAGAGTCCGCAGTAAGCTCGGCCGAATTTCACCTTCCCATACAAACTTAGTTACGCTCTCATTTTAAAACTACGTGTTGGATTGTGACGAAACTATGCATATACAATGACATGAGATATATCTATGTCTGTAATTACTTTATATAGTTCCAGTTTATACAACAAACGAAATACAGCAAAAACAAGTTTTGTATGAAAAACTTAAATTCGCTGTATTTTTTTACTATGGTATCTGAAGCTACATAAACTAATAACAGAGTACATGCAGTGTCGTCACAATCCAACACGTAGTTTTAAAATGAGAGCGTATACGTATACTACGTTTGTATGGAGAATCGAGCTTACTGCGGACTCTTAAAGCCCCATAATCAGATACATCTATTTAGTACATAATACAGTAATGCCAGAAGAACTTATGGCTGATTAGATCCGGAAGAAGTTAAGCAGTTTTGCAATTTCACAGTCAGCCTTCGCATGTAATCGATGCGTTGTGAATCATCGATCATATCTATAATCGCTTCACGGATCGATTTTGTTTTATTGGTCGGTGAGTCGATATTGTTTACAAATATGGATCGGCTTGTTTGGACGGACGGAAATGGGATTTCACGGGCTACTGTGGTTAAATTCGAGCAAATAATTCGTCGCGAGTACTGACCTGATGGATCACCTTTTTTTTAATAGTTTACGGGGCTTGAAAGAAACAAAGGCTAGATAGTTTGTTGACTAAAATGCACTGAACGTGGGATTTTGCAACTTCTTCTCTTGCTAAAGGAAAATATAACAAAGAGTTGTCATAAAACTGACCGAAGTGTGGCACGTGTATATACTAGAGTAGCTACTGTTTGTGATATTATTTTACAACCCTACTTGAAGATAAAGACTAAACAAAAGATGTCGGTAGTGGTTGGTTTCGTCATTTTAAGTAAAACGAACTATGCCATCTACTTCAAACGTAATGTTGTGGTCTCTGTGCTGACATTTGACGTTAACGCTTCCGAAAATGGTCTTTGTATAAATAGCGTAAGACCTTAATTTGTCCTTAACCCTAAACGGCACCTCTTCATACTTTTTAAAAGGGGTTCCTGGTGTTCCAAACGTCGATTGGCTATTGTCCAGTTACCAGGCGAGCTGAACTCTTGTTTGCCTTTAATAATGCCCAGGGTAAAGGGTAAAATGCGTTTCTTTAATAATGCACAGGGTAAAATGCGTTTGAAATACACACTCATTCTTATGAGAAAGCAAGATCCCAAACTAGTGAGATTTATTGAAAAATTGGATAGGTTTTCCTTTATTTATTTGATACAAATGGTGACAAACACGGTAACAAAGGTTCGGTTTGTTGGCATGTTTGTCACCGAGCCCTTCACGAATTTCCCATTATCTCGTGGCCTGAGCCTGTGTTTGACGTACGCCAAAGATTAACCAGAAATATATATAAGTGCCTCTCTCCCAGCCACATTCGAGTTTATCGACCGAGGGAGCGAAGTAAACGAGGTGATCGCTTCAGCCTGGGTCGAACATCGTTTGTGTGTCCGTTGTCCCACTTTGCCGCTCTTCTGCTTTACATTCTTGTGAAATTTTGTGAGCAGGTTCGTTAATTATATAGTTTTTTCACAGAGTCCCTTTTTCGAAATAAAAAAAAACGAATTAAATGACTGGCCCGCGATTTCTACAGCTCTCAGAGACCACAGCTAGAGCAGCACCTCCTAATATACTAGTATATTAGGAGGAGCTGCAATATCGTAAAACTCTCAAGACGTGGTTTCAGGATAGTGAAGTACTATCGACAACACAGCTAACTGACCATCGGTGCACCTTAAGTGCATTGTAATAAGGTTCTATATAAACACAGGAGGGTCAGTTAACAGTGTTGTCGTTTGTACGATTCGTTTTCTTACCGTAGGTGTCGTAAGAGTCGACTATGGGAATAGGGTAGGGTTGAATGTATTCACTAAATATCGTTTTTTTTCCACCTTTAAACCAGGGATGTTGTAGACATTCGCATCCAGATCCGCAACTGCGGAGTTTCCGTATTTTCAATATATGCATCCGCCTCCGCATCCGCAAAAATCGATGCGGAGTTTTTGCGGATATAGTGTTTGCGTGTTCGGAGTTTTCGTCATTTGTCAATTAGAATCTTCATTTCGTTTCTGTATTATGATGATTCGCAGTGTTCGCTCAGGTGATGCGTTAGGCTTGCAACAATTGTAAATCATTCGCAAAGTGTTTGAGTACGTGACTATGTAGAAGTTGCTTATTTACGGTTTTGAGTGTTTGGTCGGCATCCGCGGATCTGAGCCTCGAAATATCGGCATCCGCGGACGTCAAAATCCGCGTCATCCTTGCTTTAAACCTACAATTGTTACAAGTAGGTATTAGCGCTGAATATCGATTTAACGTGCTCCGACTACCCCTGGAATAGGCGAGCGATGTTAAAAACATAGAGGATAATAATGCTAGGTTCATAAACTTGTAATAAATAAAACACCAGAACGATAAGGAAACCAAACTCCAATTAAACTGGATGCAAAAATACCTAGAGCATACGCGAGGAGAAAAAAGCGTTGAATTGTTATCCAAGCCTCAGAAGACGTAGAACCTTTCGAAAAAATGACGAAGACTTCTCCCTAGGAAGATCGCCTAACCACGAAAACAGGCAAATTAAATACTGGCTGCCGGTAAACTCTCCCAGTGACAGTGTTTGTTACACTCTGTTTTGTTGTGCAGTGAGCAGTGTTAATATCTTGGTTAAGTTTATGTAAATAATTAATGTTGTGTCTGTGTCTACAGTTAAAAAACAGTGGTATCAGTGAAGGCAATGTTTAGTGTGTAGTGCCAAAATTTAAAGTAATAGTGTCTATATCACGTATACTCTTGTCAAGCTGCAAGTCCGCACATGGATAGGTACTGGAAAATACAAGGTGTCGTTGTTGCGAGTCATATTATAACCTCATGACAAAACAACCACAGAAGCAAACAACTAAAGATACTTTTAACAACACTGCACGAGAAATCGACGCAATGGAAGAAACTGACTGCGAATAAGAGGAACAGGTAGCGATAAAGCGACGTGCATCATTTCACCAACGCTCATCCCCCGACGAAGTAGTCTTCCCCTCCTCTTTTCCAATATTGGCTTAAGGCTGCATAGCCGGTTGATTGTGGCCGACTGGTTGCGGCTGGTCGGTCTTCCCTTCCCATCCCAGAGCGTGTCCCTCCGCCCCAAATTTGCGCCCCCTGGTATATCCGGCTAGTCCGGGTCAGGCTTGCTTCCTGGCTGGGTGTGGTGCCTATGTTCATGTTCATGTTCAACGTGCTCCGACTACCCCTTTTGAGAATACAGGCACAATTTTATGAATGTGAGTTAAGAATATATTGAATAGTCCTCTATTCTAAACGTTTCCAGCTGATCCTATTTGCTTAGATGGAATAAACAAATAATTCACCGTTTTTACCCGGTCGACCTGTTTCCTCGGCCCCTTTTTAGCGATCACGTAAATTGGAACATGGTAAACAAAATATATCCTATTATTTCGACATCGGTTGACGAATAACACTTTCTTATTACGAGGTTCGAGAGGTCCCTAGAGAAGGGTCAGCCGGGTTTTTACCAATAAATATAATGTCTTGGTACTCGGAACCGTCCGAATAGGTCGGAATTTGCTGAAAACAGGCTCACGCCGAGAACCCCCGAGAACACCCGAGAAGCGTGAATGAGATCTGCCGCATTGTTCATCAGGCATAACGTGATAAGCCTGGCCAACTTTTAGGCATATCATGAAATGGCGGCGTTTCACGATATGCCTAGGAATTTCGTGATCTGGCAGATTTTACGATCGGCCGCCGACATATACATTCTATAGGTAAACATAAAAAAACATAAAAAACATAAAACATGGATTGTACTCAAAACTTTAAAAGGATTTGAAGTGATTACGATTGGAAGCATCGACAACAGTCAATACGATGAAAAAACCATTACGAAAGGCGCCTACTTTGGTGCCCTTGCGTTTTATGTCAAAGCACTTGTTTAAGAAATCTCGTTATCCAGATGAATAATATTGAGAATTGGGCTTAAAGGTTAAAACAAGTGGTATTAATTAAGTGGCTACGACTTTGCAAGTCACATCTCGTCATTTGATTAAATTAAAATACCAACTTAGATTAATTTCTAGACCTGACCAATGTATAGTAAAAGTAATATAAAATGTAACTAACCTAAATAATGTAAAATGACATGTAAAATTATTTATAATTTTATCAATAAATATCTCAATCTCGTCTTTGGGCATGCGTTGAAGTAGTCTGTGGAAAGACAAAGAACACTTTATAAAAAATACACCTCTGTTTCTATCAGCAGAAGGAATAGTTTGAATCTTCGGGAAAGGCACTGGAAGAGATCCTTTTTTTACGTGTAGGTAACGGTGGGTAATTCCTACGGACGTGGTGCAACTTCGAACCCCAAGAGACCCCCAGAGATCCCTTACAGGGATAAGTTCGTCTTTGTACCAAATGAATCTTTTTTTCAACAAGGAACCCTTATAGTTTCGCCATGTCCGTCTGGCCGTCCATCCGTCCGTCTGTCCGTCCGTCTTCGGCTTAGCTCAGTAACCATTTCTACTAGAAAATTGTAAATAATTCGGCATGGGTATATAAATCAATCACGCCAAAACAGAAGAATAAAATCTTGAAAAAATATATTTTTTGTGGTACCTCCCCTAATAGGTACCTAAAAAGTGGGGATGTATTTTTTTTCTCGGTAAACCCATAGTGTAGGGTATCGTTAGATAGCTTGTTCAAAAATATTATGGGTTTCTTAAAAGGATTTCAAATTAGTGATTCGTTTTCGAGATATTCTGCTATAAAGCCCAAATTTTTGTTCGAGTCATGCCCCCCCCCCCCCCCTCCTGCCGGCTAAATGGCTGCTACTCGGAATGTGAAAAAAATCGTAGCAGATGTCCATAATTAATTTAAAAGGAAAACTATCACGGCTACTTAGGCATAACTAGTTACCGAGTAATAGTCGACCAACTTAAAATGTGCTTAGAAAGGCCAACTTTCGTACCAATTCGGCCGACGCAACCATTTAGTTGGCGCGCGCGTGTCGATGTAACTAAGAATGACAGGCAATTACGGAACCCTACAGTGCGCCTGGCCCGACACGCACTTGGCCGATTTTTACCCGTGTCTTGTGTACAATAAAATATTTACATTCATACATACCTGTCACCCAAACTTGTTATATAAGGGAGCGTGCACACAATTCCATCGACCGATCGAGTTCTTCCACGAAGTGTGTTGTAATATGCTGTTTAATAGATATAGGTACTAAACAGCCCACACACACCTGATGGTGAGTGATGGCGACCGAGTAAGGAAACTTGTGTTAGTCGCTCCATTTGTACTCCATTAGATAATACTAATAAAGCAATGTCTTTTTATTGCACAAGGATGTAAAAGGCTGGCTTTGTTTTTTATTGCAAAGTGCTCAATTATATGACTATAACTCATTAAGAGAATGCTACCCGGCTTCGCTTCCATACAAAGCAGTTCGTTAGATACATTTTATGTGGATTTGGTGGTGATTATCGTCCTGCTAATACGATAAGCTTAAAATTATAATAATGTCTGTATTATTAACATTAATGTTGTTAATTACGCTAGGTTAAGTCTTTGATGAAAATGCAATACGTAGTGCCGAAATATATCTAAGATCCAATTTATATTTTTCAATTACAAAGCCATTCATTTTCCATTATACACGGAAAAAAAGGTTGTGTTAGATCAACACAATATCATATTGGTCAAGACAAATATAGTTTTATATATGGGGAACACTTTATTGCGTTGACTTGAGTAAAATATTGTCTTGGTTTTATTGTCTTCACGTAAGACATTAGTTTTGAATCAAGAATTTTGTAGTTTTGGTTATAGAATTTACCTTTGTCTTGTATGAAGAATAAATGTTGTCTTGGGCATTCAAGTATGTCCTAGTTTTGTTTCAACACAGTACGTTTTCTTGGTTTAAAAGACATTTTTTTTGAAGCAAGACACGTATGTTTCATCCCGAGATAACATACTATTGAGTCAAGAGTGCCTATTATAGGATGAAGCCTTTAATATTCTTAGCAGAAGAGATGTTTTTTCGAAGCAAGAATCGTGTGTTTCATGCTGAGACAACAAATTATTGAGTGAAGACTTTTTGTTCTTAGCAGAAGAGATGTTTGTTTTGAGGCAAGACTTATAGTTTTATACTGATACATCATATTATAGAGTGAAGACTCGTTTATTCTTAGCAGAAGAGATGTTTATTTCGGGGCAAGACTCACAGTTTCTTACAGAGACATTGTGTTATTGAGTGAAGACACTTCTGTTCTTAGCAGAAGAAATGATGTTTTGAGGCAAGAGTTGTGAGACACACGAGTCTTGCATCGAAACAAACATTTCTTCTGCTAAGAACAGAAGATTCTTCATTCAACAACATGATGTTTCATACCTAGACATCTTATTATTAAGTGAAGTCCCTTCTGTTCTTACAAGAAGAGATGTTTGTTTTGAGGTAAGAGTCGAGTGTGTTGTTCTGAGATACCATATTATTGAGTGAAGGGTTTTCTATTTTTAGCAGAAGAGATGTTTGTTTCGAGGCAAGAATCGTGTGTTTCATGCTGAGACAACAAAGTATTGAGTGAAGACTTTCGTGTTCTTAGCAGAAGAGAGGTTTGTTTCGAGGCAAAACTCATAGTTTCATACTGAGACATCATATTTTAGAGTGAAGACTCGTTTTTTCTTAGCAGAAGAGATGTTTATTTCGAGGCAAGACTCATAGTTCCATTACATTGTTGAATGAAGACTCTTCTGTACTTAGCACAAGAGATGTTTGTTTTGAGGTAAGAGTTGTATGTGTCGTACTGAGGCAGCATATTATTGATCGAAGACTTGTCTATTCTTAGCAGAAGAGGCGTTTGTTTCGAGCTAAGAATTGTGTGTGTCGTACTGAGACAACATTTTATTGAGTGAAGGCTGTTCTATTCTCAGCAGAAGAGATGCTTGTCTCGAGGCAAGACTCATAGTTTCATACTGAGACATCGTATTATTGAGTGAAGACTCTTCTGTTCTTAGCAGAAGAGATTTTTGTTTTGAGGTAAGAGTTGTGTGTGTCGTATTGAGACAGCAGATTATTGATCGAAGACTCGTCTATTCTTAGCAGAAGAGATGTTTGTTTTGAGCTAAGAATTGTGTGTGTCATAGTGAGACTAAATTTTATTGATTGAAGGTAGTTCTATTCTTAGCAGAAGACATGTTTATTTCGAGGTAAGACTCGTGTTTTGTACTTTTTGAAAGTTTTGCGTGTCAAGTCAAGCCGCTATTATTTTTAAACAGTAAATGTTTTAGAAAATAACATTATGCTTCACTCAATAAGATTTTTCAGTATGCAACACAAGCCATGCCTCTAAACAAACATCTCTTCTGCTAAAAATATTAACACGTTCCTAAAGCAAGTAGCACTAACATTATAAGTACAACATGCCACAAAAATTTCAAATGATAATAAGTGTAATGACGTCTGCGAACAAGTTAAAGGCTTCACCTAATAATATCTTGACTCTGTATGAAACACACGCATCTTACCAAAACAAACATAATATCTTCTGCTAAAAACAGAACGTCTAGCTAATAATAGAAATAGTCTTCACATAAACAGTACATGTTACTTTTAAGCAAACAGTTACATAAAAACAAACAACTCCTCATAAGAAAACTAGGCAACACTGTATAGGTATGATATTACGGATAAAAAGGGAGTAGGAGTACAGTCGACGTAAGATATATTCACATTTTTAACCTTATTGCAATGGATTAAGGTGAAAAAGTGTAAACATATTTTTGACGTAGACTACCTACTTACTTAGATATAAAATTAAACAATTTATATTTTTACTTTATATTGCAAAAAAAATCTCCTTACTTATATCATAGCGTAACCTCAATTGCCATGCGCAAAATCGAATATGCGTTGAAGTTTAGGTCCTGGGTCGTCTTTTCCTTTTTGTACTTTGCATGATTAGAAGATGTATTTTGGCTTTTTGTCTTTACGACCGTTTGCCACCTGATGCCAAGGTTGTGGCCCTTCTTCGAGTGCTTGAGTACCGCCGTTGACCCTACCGTGGGCTCATCCGTCGCCATCTTTATTCTTCTGACAATATGTGAGAATGCTATTTCCTTGAGGTGATGTTGAAAGTAGTGTTATTAGGTCAAATTCCGGAAATGGCGGTCGACATGCTGGCATTTCCAGCACTGCGATTTCATCAATATCCGAGTCCACATCAGCACTCGGCAAGGTACTGATTGTTATTGTATTTGTCTGGAAGAATAAATATGATTTTGATACCTTAAACCATACAGTCAGCATCATATAGGCCTGAGCACGCTTAAGATGCAAGAGTTAGAATAGTGTAGGGTCTGCTCTAAAACAATAGATAAGGTACCTAATTACTATAATATCGGTCCCATCGCATCGGAGGTGAGAAGCGGTGCGCGCGGGTGGCGTCTTTATTCCCACAATTTTTGCTTGTGCATCTTTGAGCCCCAATCTGTAAATATTTATACATTTTAAGACTTTAACACTACACTCGTATAACGTACCTACTGAAGTGTATGCCTACATATTTATGAAGCTAACTGTACTAAGTTCATTTACTGAAGTAATTTGAATAGGTACCCACATAAACAATCTCTTTATATTGAATGCGGAAACAATACTTATTGAATGAAGTAAAATATTGTGTCAAGTTTTATTATTTTGATGTGAGACAATTTGTTTTGAATGAATACTTCTATAGTTTCGTTTGAAGAATTGACCATGGTCTTGTACAAAGAATAATAATTTGTCTTATACAAGTTTTCTTAGTTATCATCTGTTAATTCACCGGCCAGATGGACAGACAATGTGAGAAAATTAGCTGGGAGCGTTTGCATGAGAGAAGCCAGTTGGTGTGCCACGTTAGAAGCCTCTATTATAATGTCAAATGTAAGGCCCCCGGTGATGCTTTTTTTCTGAAGCTCCATAAGACTTGCAATTGGAGAATACTGGAGTTACTACTATTCAGTGTTAATCATTATCAGCCTATATCAGAACACTGCTGGATAGGCTTCTAAAAATAAAACAGGCATCTGCGGGGGCCTTACATTAGACATTTTAACAGAGACAAAGACAAGATAGGAAGTGGCAATTACAATAGAATTATGGTTGCAGATCTCTCATCATCATCTGCTCATTCTAAGAGCCCCTACCAGCATAATAAAATGATAATAAATAAATTTTGCATACGAACCTCGGCTGTCAAGTATTCTTTGATTTTTTTCTTTTCAATCTCTACTCTCGCGTGCTCTGATTTTTTGACATAACTCCCCTAAAAGGTCGTGCGCCAATAGTTTGAAGTGCCGAGTTTCAATGCCATTATCTAAAATCAATAAATCTTAAGAATCCATACTAATACATATACATTGAGGCGAGGAACACGGCGGCGGCGTCGCCCGCCGCGGCGGTGCGCGCGGATTACCAAATTTCACAACGCATCGCCGCGGCAGGCGGCGCCGGGCGCCGTAGTGTTCCTCCTTGCAAGCTTGCTCCTTGCAAAGCGATAGCTCTTTGCAACTAGCCACGTGCCCACATGAGGCTGCCGGGCGTAGACCCAAAAACGGCGTTTCAAGATTAATTCTTCATTAACAGCACATGTCTTCGTTAGTTCACTGCATAATACACTATTAATATTACTCACTTAACGACACTGAAACAAGAAAGAAAAATTATTTTCGAGCACGACCAGCCATTTCGATTTAGAGGCTGCGCTGCGGCTGACACCCATAAAAACTACAAAATGTACATGCGCAACATTAGCGTGGCTTCGAGACCTGAATCTCTTCCACGCAAAACACACACTGCTTGATATTTGATAAACTTAGAAAATCTAAAGGAAACCTGGGCCTCGATTCCACTTTGTTGAAAAATAAAATGGCTAAGTACTTACGACCAAATCACGTTTTGTAAAACTTACCAATAAACTTTCGTATTATTTCTTCTTCAAACGGTTGGACTATTTACTTTTATATAAACACTTGTTAATATTATATTTTTTTGATTGATATACATACACAACATTGGATTTAACATGCAAGCGACGAATCATAACATAATCGATGCGGTGCTCTGCCCTGGCGCTGGCGTCTGGCGTCAAAATCAAATAGCGGGGCGGGGCGGACGCACGGGTGTTGCCAGCGCTCGAATTCGATTCGACCCAATCGCCCGTTAAGAAAAGCCCCCGTAAGAATCCGCATCAATCATTTGTATTCACCATTTCCGCATATTAATGTTTAACAGGTATAAAGTAATTAATTACTAGCTTGGAATCACCCTGCAGTGTAAGATTGACGAAAATTTACCGTATGGGATGTTCGGATCCGTCTGACTTATGGCCTGTTCACAAGTTGTCGAGTATTTACCTAAATTTATTAAGCAGTTAGTAAGTAATTAAAATGTAGAGTGCAAGTGATTAGGTAGATAAGAATTTTGACTATTTTTCAGTTAAGTTGGTGGGCGTGGCTTATCAGTCTTATCACTAAATAGACATGTTTGGACGTGCACGATTTAAGTTAAATTTTAGTTAAGTGTCTAAATTTCTTCTTATATACTAAAGAGCTTAGGTAGTTAACTAATGCAAAAACACAAAACACTTACTAGAAACCGGCTAAAACAATTCATACAATGAAACCGATAAATTGTATGGGGGGAATTTTTAATATTATTTTGTTTTTATTATTTGTTGATGTGGAGCCAATAGAAATAAACATTCTGTTAAAATATTAAGCGTCTACATATTCAATAAATATTAAATATTAAGGGACAATCTTACACAAATCGAATTAGCCCCATAGTAAGCTCAATAAGGCTTGTGTTATGGGTACTAGACGTCAATATATTTGATAGATATAAATACTTAAATACATATAAAACATCCAAGACTCAGAAACATACTCATGGTCATCACACAAATATTTGCCCTTACCGGGATTTGAACCCAGGACTATCAGCTTATTAGGCAGCGTCACTACCCACTAGGATAACCGGTCGTCAAACGAAACCTATTGCCATTATCAATCTCGAATAACGCCAAAAAAGCACGTTTTTTGTGTAGGAGCCCCCCCCCTTTATTTTTAATTTTATTTTGTTTTATCATTTGTTGTTATAGCGGCAATAAAAATACACATTCTGTGGAAAATTGAGATCTCTACTTATTACGGGTTCGGACGGACAGACGGACGGACGGACGGTCGGACGGAATAGGGTTCTGTTAGTCGCCCTTCGGGTACGGAACCCTAAAAATTAAGTTAACTACTTGACAACTTAATACTGTGTGAACTGGTAGAGAATGCCATTTGGCATTAAGCTCGCCATTTGTACATTTTTATATTTTGTGCAAAGTTTAAAGGATTGTTGATTATCTTTGGGTTAGTAATTAATAATACATACCTATTACCTACAACAGAAAACTCCCCTAATTTTGGGACGACATTTTATTACGGGTAACATCGAGATTTGCGCTTATCGACGTTCAAAACTGTCAATCTTCAATGAAGCATCATTTTCTTGGGAAAGGTTAGGTTATTAGATACATACATGCAAACTTTTATGATGATATGTTTAACTAGGCGATGAAAGCGTAACAAACAAAAGCAAGTTTGCATTTACATTATAATAATATAAGTAAGTTTGGATTACTAGTTTACGGGTAGGTATCTCGCTCGCCATTCAAAACTGTCAATCTTCGATTAAGAATCATAGTCTTGGACATGTCTTGGGAAGGAAGATAATATATGAAGTACATATTAATAACTAAGTACTCAATACTTCGCAGTTCAGCGCGGTAATGCTGCCTGATGGGCACCCTGCTAAGAGGCCCAAGTCTCTTTTTAGGGTTCCGTAGTAAACAAGGAACCCTTATAGTTTCGCCCTGTCTGTCCGTCCGTCCGTCTTTGCACATTAACCCTTACAACTAGAAAACTGTAATTTGGCATGGGTAGACAAAACAGTAGATTAAAAAAAACTTTTTTTATGGTATTTCCCCTACAGAGTTAAACTTTTTTTCTCGATAAACCTATTGTGTGGGTGGGGTATCGTTGGATAACTTGTTCAAAAATATTATATGTTTCTTAAAACCATTTTTAAACTCAGTGATTCGTTTGCGAGATATTGCGCTTTAAAGCCCTAATTTTTGTTCGAGCCATGCGTCCCCAACCCCTGTCGGCTAAATGGCTACTACTGGGGATGTGAAAACAATCGTGGCAGTAGTACATATAATGAATTTAAAAGGAAAACTATATAAAACAAACCTAAAAACGTTAGACAATACTAATATACAATCTAGAAATCGGCAGGATTTGGAAAACACCAGTATTTTTTTGTGTGGGTATGGGTAGGTACCTATTTAGGCTTAATTAAATCCATTCCTCGTGGAACATAGTATTCATAATCCCTATGAAGCTGGTGTAGTGGATACATATCGTGACTCTAGCGCAAGGAAAGAAGGTTCAAATCTGAACATTGTCCTCGGCTGTTTTTAGGGTTCCGTACCCAAAGGGTAAAACGGGAACCTATTACCAAGACTTCCGCTGTCCGTCTGTCACCAGGCTGTATCTCATGAACCGTGATTGTTAGACAGTGGAAATTTCGTGCGCGAGTCCGACTCGCACTTGGCCGGTTTTTTTATGGTTCCGTTCCCGAACGGTGACAAACAGAATCATATTACTAAGCCTCCGCTATCTGTCTGTCTGGCTGTCTATCTGTCTGTCCGCCTGTCACAGGGCTATATATATATCTATTGAACCGTAATAGGTAAAGACTTGAAATTTTCACAGAATGTGTGTTTCTATTGCCTATAAAATTAAAAATTAAAGAAGGGATCTGTAACTTCGGTTCAAGACTAGGAAACTTATTTAGTTTCTTAAGATTTATCCTCTAAGGTGGATAAAAAGGGTTGGAAGTATGTATGAGGGACAAGTAATATTTGAAGTAAGGGAATTTTTAGGTCATACATTTATTAGTAAGCCATTTATTAGTCAAAATACATTATCCGACTGCTAGCAGAAAAGTAGGTTAGGTTCAGTTAGAACCACGCACGACCCTTATACAGAACCGAACACCAGAAATGTAGGTTAGGTTAGGTTCGAACTGCGATGCTCCTAGAATCGAAAAGAAGGTAATGTTTCATTTAACTTGCGGATTATTTTGTTAATTGTTTTTTTTTTATTTTGGACTCTTAATCAAAATAATTTATTCTCTAACACCGTTAGTTGGGGACGGTAGATGGAGATGGAAAGTTCTACGTCTTTTAGCATTTGGTAAGTTTGCTTTCAAAACTATACAGGTAGCCCGAACTAACGTGAGTAAAACTACTGGACGGATTTAGGTAAAAAAATCCACTAATGTAGCTTTCTTTAATACATTATGAAAAAATATACAATTTAAGCAGAAACGTCTGTTGATGATTCTTAAGATATTATATTTGTAAACGGAGTTTTCAATTGAAATTTTGCAATTTAAACTAATGAACTCATCGCACTTGTTACCTTTTACGCTTAATCCCTGAACGGATTTAGGTAACATTTTTCGCACAGATAATTTGAGACCCTTGGAAGGATATAGGATAGTTTTTATCTCGGAAATCATCCCATAAGATGGTAGAACTTTGTTTGGGTCGGCGATAATTAAAGTTCCGCCCACAATAATTTTGCTAAGACGGTTACAAGTTCTACGCGGACGAAGTCGCGGGCAACAGCTAGTAATAATATAAGTTTGGATTACTAGTTTACGGGTAGGTAGGTAGGTAACTCGCTCAAGTCACTCGCCGTTCAAAACTGTCAATCTTTGATTAAGAATCATTGTCTTGGGAAGAAGATATGAAGTACATATTATATTAATACCTAAGTGCTGAATTATAATTTATAAAACAAACCTAAAAAAACGTTAGACAATACTAATATATTAGCATTGTATACCTATACAATCTAGAAAGCAGCGGGAGTTGTAAAACAGCAGCATTTTTTGTGTTGGTATAGGTATTTAGGCTTAAATCCATTCCTTGTGGATCATAATCAAGCCAGTTACCGATTGGGATTTTTTCCTGTTTCGAAGCTGGTTATCAACCGTGGTTACGAATCGGTAATGCAAAAGTCCCATTTTGAAGCCAGTTACCGATTGGGGTTTTTTTTCCCGTTTCGAAGCTAGTTACTAAAATTTGGTTACCAAACGGTACTGAAGGAATTTAGCGACCAAACACCCTGTATTTGGAGCCATAACTTACAGTAATTCTAAAGTTTATTGGTTTTGCGTTTAACTATAGTATATAGCTATAAAACTTAGGTCAAAAATAATGCTTCTTCTTGAAATAATATTACCTTATTCTTCGATTAATGAACCGATTCTTAAACAAAGAATATATAATAAATGCTTCTTCAATTTTGAATACCTATTATCTTAGTGCAAGAATTTATATTTCTTGACCCAAGAAGAACCTTCATATTTTAAACCAACTCAAATGTTATTTTGCAAGAAGACTACATTAAAATTATTCAAACCAAGGAAAGTGTTTTTTGGAATAAGACATAGTCTTCGTACATATTGTAAGGTGAAGAATAATGGTTCGTCTCGAAACAAGAATACCTTGTTCTTCTATTGATGAATCGATTCTTAAATAAAGAATATGTATTTTTATTTTAATCCAAGTAAAATATTATCTTGAAAGAACACTACATTGTTAGAAACCAAAAACTTTTCATAGTAATATTCATTTAAAATCGATGGTAATCTTCAGTTAAGAATGCTGTTCTTCAATTTTGAATATCTATTATATTAGTGCGAGAATTTATATTTCTCGAGCCAAGAAGAACCTTCATATTTTAAACCAACTCAAATATTATTTTGCAAGAAGACTACATTCAAATGATTTAAACCAAGAAAAGTATTTTTTGGAATAAGACGAAGTCTTGGCAGATATTTTTAGGTGAAGAATAATCCTTCTTCTCGAAACAATACTACCTTGTTCTTCGATTTTTAAATAGATTCTTAAATAAAGAATATATATTTTTATTTTAACCAAGTAAAATATTAACTTGAAAGAACACTACATTGTTCGAAACCAAAAACTTTTCATATTCTTCATTTAAAATCAATGGTAAACTTCAGTTAAGAATGCTATATTGTTGAAATTTTGTATATTATCTTAGTTCAAGAATTTATCCTTCTTGGCCCAAGAAGGACCTTCATATTTTAAACCAATTCAAATACTATTTTGCAAGAAGACTACATTCAAATTATTCAAACCAAGAAAAGTGTTTTTTTGGAATAAGACAAAGGCTTGGTACATATTGTTAGGTGAAGAATATTGCTTTTTCTTGAGACTAGACTATCTCATTCTTCTATTGATGAATCGACTCTTAAATAAAGAATCTATATTTTTATTTTGAACCAAGTAAAAAAATATCTTGAAAGAACACTACATTGATAGTCTTTAATTAAAATCGGTGGTGATCTTCAGTTAAGACTGCTATATTCTTCAATTTTGAATATTATCTTAGTGCAAGAATTTATAATTCTTGACCCAAGAAGAACCTTTGCATTTTAAACCAACACAAATATTATTTTGCAAGAAGACTACATTGTTTCAATTCAAAATAATTTTCTAGTCTTTATTTAAAATAGTTAGTTCTCTTCAGTTAAGAACGCAATATCCTTTAATTTAGAATATTATCTTAGAGCAAGAATTTATAATTCTTGACCCAAGAAAAACCTTTGTATTTTAAACCAACACAAATATTATTTTGCAAGAAGACTACATTGTTTCAAATCAAAATATTATCCTAGTCTTTATTTAAAATAGGTATTTATCTTCAGTTAAGCACGAAATATTCTTCAATTAAAAATATTTTCTTGGAGCAAGAAAAAAATCGAAGAATATATTATTCTTCATTAAACAAAGCAAGATTTCTTGGTTTAAGACTATTTTCTTCGCTAAAGAATATATTTACTTGCATTTACACAATATTTCTGAGAATATTAATTTTCTTGGCTGAAGTATTCCTTTTTTTCCGTGTAGACTGTTGGTTTTTAATTGCCATGCAATTTCAATGTCAAAGTCCTGGGCAGGAAGACTATAATATTCATTTTAGTACAAAAGCAATTAGGGTACGAGATAATTCGCCGTTTGTCCATATTTGGTGTAACCTATCGTTTTAAAACCGGTCGCTTGGCGCCGCTGTTCCGCATCTTATTATGATTTAAAACAAAATTAACATATAATTGTCTTTGTATGCGTCTAAACGATTAACCCACGCAGTGTACCGAGGACTAATAGTGGCAATGATATCAAGTGCTTTAAGCGTGAGGTATACCATTAGGGTAAGTCCGGGGTAGTTGGCCATAGTTTTATAAAAATGCTGTTTAAAGATAAGATAAGCACGAATGAATGAAATTATATAAATTAAATTAAGATAAAGTTTTTTTTTTAGTCTTATCAATAAATGAGTATGAGTAAACTTTGAACAAATAATTTTGATATACTGGGTGATTTCGGGATCATGACCCCGAAATCACCCAGTATTTAACAACAAAAAATACCAATTCCTTACGCGATCAACATTTAAAAAAACGTTTTTTATTTTTATCTCATTTGGCCATTTCTCCCGGGGTGATATGGCCATGATAATGATTTTACATACAACCGTCCATAGCTTAGCATTTACGGACGACACGAAGTGGTTACATGAATTATTTCGGGCCATCTCTCCCTCATGGCCAACTACCCCGGAATTCCTCTTTCCTCCGAATTGATAGCAGTTAAACGCATGTAAAGTTCAATAATAAATATCAGGCACAAGTTATCAGAGACCGCTTATATTATAAGTTATAAATGTATAATATAACATAACACATTATTGAGCTGTGATCATCATCATATCAGCAGAGAGACGTCCACTGTTGGACATGGTCGTGACTACGTTGTGATGCTTGTGGGGAAAGTCAAAGCTGGATTTCTAAATAAATCTTCCAAAAACGTGCTCTTGGATTTAATAATTCCCATAAATTTAATACCAACTATGCGGTCTCTTTTATGACGTCATAGTTTTCGGCTCAATAAAGTTGCTTGCCGGTTTTCAATGTATCCCTTAGTATCCATTTGCACTGTGCAATCTAATTTAGGACAAAACTTTTTTGTTCACTGATCGTTTTCATATATCTCGTTGCATATTAATCAATGGTGTCATAAATAGTTATTTTATTAGATATTGATGACTTGCTTTTGTTGATTTAAATGTGCATCGTCACGGGAATGATAAGTTACAGATGTCCGAAATTGACCAGGCGGCCAGAAATTGGAAAAAACCGGTGCTAAAGCGATTAGAAAAAAAAATATTTTTTGAAGCGCTTTTTATATGAGCCAGCGAAACAATGCACGTACCGTAATTGTTCAATATTTCTTCGTCATTTATTACCATAGAACAGGCTTTACTTAGTTTATTTATTTATTTGTTCAAGATCAAACTGAAACAAGTATCCAAGAAAACTTATAAACTAAAAACACATAGACACCAGTGGAGTTTGGGGCTAGGCTAGATTGTTTTTTTGTGGTCCGTACTCAAAAGAAAAAAAAGGAACCCTTATGGGATCACTTTGTTGTGTGTCCGTCCGACTGTCAATACCCATTTTTGTAAAAGTGACCCCCATTTCCCGAAGCGTTTTATTTTTCCACCGAGTATGATCCCGCTTTCGTAACTTAAAACACCTACACCAAGATAAACGAATAAATGCTACTGTAGCGCCTTTAAATAAGCGCTGTATAAATATGTAGCTAATTAAAAAGTATTAAAACGAACACCAACTACCTGCCTCACACTAAAGTTTACTCACGAAATTCCAGTAGTTTACTAGTTGTTGTAAAACAAATGGTAATGGCTATCAAAAGTAGATTAACGGGGAGGTAATTGCCCCTACATAAACGCCCGGGGCACGGGCTGGGCCCAGCATTTGTTCGAGCCACTAGGATGTCTAGTGCTGCTGCCGAACCGAGTAACTAGAATCAGTATTCTTATACACAATCTATTATTTACTTTTCCCCTCACTGCCTCGGAAAGCCGTCTTTTATCATTTAAAACAAGCGGGTAAAAACGCATTTTATCCACTAGTGGGGAAAGTGACTTGACCTTGAAGCGTGACAATTTGTTGTCGGTTTTTGGCGGCGCGGCAAAGGAGCATCGTCAGTGTTTTCAAAGAGTCCTATATATATATTGAGAATAAAGACACATCATTCATATTTACATATACATATTTATGCTTCTATGTGTGTTGTAAATTAATGTGATAAATAATTATGAAAGCGGGAGCTGCACGTCGCCGTGTGATTCGTCCATTACCGGGTACAAATGATGACTGATTTGTTATCTTAATTAGTTAATTACAATGTTAAATAATGTTACACTATATTGATGATGATTATAAATAAGCTGATGATGCTTATTGTCAACAAATAAAGACTTATTTTTTATGAGCTGTTTTTTTGCATGTTGCACTTTCCTCGCTACAGTGAGGTGAAAAGTTTTGTGTTACACACGGGTGCAAATGTATTTTACTTCTCGTGTGGTGAAACATCGCTACGTTCAGGATTCTATTTTAGAACAACTCGTTTCGCTCGTGGTTCAACTAATCCTTTCGCTTGCTCGTGTTTCCACACTCGCGGGTAAAATACAACTTTGCACCCTTGTATTAGGATGCAGACGACTCGATGAGACAGAGAGGCTTGCTTATTCTCATGGGCATATTGTCACTTGATTAGAAATAATTTCAATGAACATCAAAATACGAAGTCAAATCGCCCTTTAGTTTGGGATCCACTGACCATAATTTCAATAAGCTTCTCGGAATTTTTTGGTTTTTTTTTGAATACCGCTCCTGATGATGCAACGAAACACTATGTCGATGTTAGTGGACAGAGACCTGTATGTACGTTCTATATTCAAATACATAGTAATCGATGTTGTTATGCCATGAAGTGCAAATTACAACATTTAAATAACGGTTCTGCCTAGCTAACATGATCGCGTTTATGTCGCACATTGAGATGTAGGAACGACAGCTATAGGCTGATGTTAATATTTACCTAATTATTCATCACTCAGCATATGCTGTGTTTAAAAGCAGCTACAATGGTGCCAGGGCGAGTAGACGGCTGAAAAAGCCATTTTACATGTGTAAGTGTTACGTGTCGGGCTTCAAAGGCAACAAGGCGAGCATTCTCCAAGCAACTGAGCTAGATAACACACGGGATATACTCTCCCGCTGTCACACATTCCTTGAGTTTTGCTGACCTTGTACCCTAGTGCTGTAATGTAACATTATATACTTGTGTTATGTTATACAATGTGCTGAAAATCAGCTGTTTTCTTCTGTTTATATTCAAGAAAATTTATTGAAAGGTCTATTTTTATACCGTCTTTATACTGCTGTCGACTATTGGATATTAAGATGAAAGCCTGATTTTCTGGGTAAAAGTAACTTTAATAGACGGATGGATTACAACAACCTTTATTTTGAAAGATAAAAGTAAGCTTAATAGGTTTTTTAGCGAATTAGCTTTTAAAGAAACCAGTTTTGGGCTTTATTTTTCATTTTCTTATCTCAATCATATTTAAGACTGGTGTTTTTTGTTACACTTGAGCAACAATTCGAGTGTCGTTACAACACAATTCAAATTCAACTTAATTTCGTTTAGGAATCACATTTTATGTGCAAGGTTATTTACAAGCCCTAGTGTTACAGCACTAGATCCAGGTAGGTAATAGATTGGATGTCTGCGGGCTTAGTTGGATTTATCGACACAGAAAATATCCTATGGCAACAGTATGTTTGTGTTAAGTGCGATTCTCGGCCTTGTGAGAAGACGTATGTTCCGTTGTTATTGCGCTACTGGGATTAGCGGTTTGTGTGCCGAGTTTTCAGAAAAATGCCAGTTTTCATGATTCAAGTCACAATTCTTGTGACAGTTTTAACTTTTAAGGGCAAACGATAGCGTTAACTTTCATACAAACCTTTTACCGAATATAATGCTTTTTTACAAAACAATGTTATGTTGTTGTTTTTTCATTCGTTCCACTTTCATGTCTGTCTTAAAAATTCTCCAAATATGTCGCCTTGTGAAATATCGCGGACGAAATACCCACCTTCTCGTATCAGATTTTTGGAATATAAGTATATGATATACCTTTATGGTGGAACTATTTATTTATTTAAACTTTATTTCACAAAAGAAAACTTATCGTACAAAAGGCGGATTTAATGCCAAATGGCATTCTCTACCAGTCAAACCTTAAGGCAAAGCGAAAAAGATTGAACTATACCATTAGCCATTTCATATAACATAATTAAACGAGCCCATAGCCCGATAAAGAATAGGTAAGTACTCTAAAATCTCCGCAGAACGTTGTTTATTTACGTAATTCAAAGTGAACAATAAAATTACCATAACTTGCCTGTTATTCTGTGTTTACTTTCCTTCTGTACATAAAACAAGCATTAAAACAGTAATTAATAGCAATTAGCAAATATGGTCGTCATCGCACGTCAAAAAAGCCAGACAAGTTTTTTGTTGCGATATCGACTGCTTAATTCCATAACCTCGTACATCGTATCCAATGTGACTATAAATCTGACTTGGCGTAGACAAAATAACGTTCATTTTAAGAATGCAAGAGACGCTAAGATAGTCAATGTATGAAGATACGTCTTACCGGATTGTGATACCGATCATGGTACTCACCATATATGACAACAGAGATTAAATTTACTTAAAAACTTCAGCAAAAACTTGTCATTTGACTTTAGCCTTGTCCGCAGATGCATTCGAAAATTTATATGACGAGTAATGCTTTGAAACGTCAGTAATGATATTTCATGTGGTTATGTGGGCATCGTATGTCTTTATGTCAAGGAGTCGCTTCGGTTTAACCACAAAGCGATCCAAGTTAGATTTAATTATACTAATATTCTATACAAAGTGTAACAAAAATGTGGTATGAACCGATCAAGGGCTTAACAGGTTTCGTGTTCTGATAAGAAAAAACAGGTTTTTTTTTAACGCGTTTTTTTTACATTTCTATGAAGCTTGTCGCCCCAGACGGTCAACGCTGGTAAAAAAAAAAACGCGCCAAGAATTTTTTTTTCTTACCAGAACACGATACCTGTTGAGCCCTTGATCGGTTCACACCCCATTTTTGGTACACCCTGTATATTAGATACACAACGAAGCGCCCAACTGCAGGCACCCTTTCTTTGCGAGTTAAATAGTTTGTGTTTTGCCCCGATCGTAGGTACAATACTAGTGGCTCTGAGAGCTGTTGAATACGCTATCCTACCTTTATTTAAACTTACTGTTAATTTCAATATAAAAAAAAAATGGTTTGAATTACAGTCTTAACGACTAATCTTCAATATTAAAGATCTTTAAGTTTAAGAGCTTGCCTGGTAACTAGTTAATCTTAATTAAGTAGGTAACTATATCATTTTATACAGAAGGTTAAGTACGTATTTATTGTTTTTGACTTACTTTTAACATATTTCTTCTGACTATCGTTTTACTACTACACGATATTACGTATTGAACCTGGTCACAAAATTTCACGCCAATCAAATTAGGTTGATTTGTAACCCAGATTTGGGCCCTATATGTATTACTCGTATAAGACACATGAAATTCTTAACAATATCATAAAAAAATATAAAGTCCGTCCCCTTAACGTGAAATAGGTCAGAAATTCATTAACGCACACAATTCACTCAAAATTGAAATGAGACCACATTATATTGGTTGTTTGCGAGTTAAGTGGCGCGTCGTAATTAATTTCCACTTCAAATATTCATAACCATGAAATTCCATGTCAAACCGAATATTAATCGCGCAATTACTCTCAAGCAATATAACTATATTTCACACTTTTTAATGAGCCAGCGAGCCAAACGTCAGAATTCAAATTTTATCGCTCGTAAAATTACCGTCTGATGTTGGAAAGTTTCTCAAATCGACGACTGTGGAAGGAATATCTATAATATCTATATATAGGAATAATAATATATTTCAACTTGACTTTAACACATCATCAGCTCTTGTCGGTGGTGTAACCGCTACTCTTGACTTCCTCATGCGACTCGACGTCATCTTTATCCTTTACTTGGCTAAAATATGTTAGCCTAGACCTTCCTCTGCCTCTCTTGTCTTAAATTTTACCTTCTGGGTCGTGCCGTGTCAGGTGGCCCTCCATCTTGCCCGTCCTAATTTTAATATTTTTACACGCACGTGCACAAGTTTTATGTAAAACAAGCGTCTTCTATAATGTGGTGACAGGATAGGTATCTAGTTCCCCAGCTGGCTGCTCTAAAACCGAGATGACTTCCCGCTGTGCTGTCATGTTTCTTAATAATGTGCTCGTGTTTGTTTTTGTATTATGTTTTGTAGTATTAGTTCAACCGAGCCCGAGTATAATTGGGTTTATCAACTAAAATGGTTACAACATGATCTTCTTGGTCAATAAAAACAAGAAAACTCCACATCTGGTGTTTTTTTTGTTAAGTAGCCTGGGTAATCCCAGCAGTGGGACACCGAAATAAGCTACGGAAGTCATGGCATTCAAGCTCAAGGGGAGAGATCATTAGATCTCTCCCCTTGAGCTTGAATGCCATGACTTCCGTAGCTTCTCAGTCATCCCGCCACCTCCGGGATGGATTGGTGATTTAAACCCATAAGATCGCAGTTTCACTAAGTAAACCAGACCCCGCATCATGGACGGCCTTATCACACGAGAAGTGATAAGGTGGAGCGTCCGTCACAGGCTGTCACCGTTCAAGAGCGTTAGACGGACGCTCTATCTTGTCACTTATCGCGTCATAAGGCCGACCATGATACAGGGTTAGGTGTACTGCCCCTGAGTAAGTTGGCAACAAGTTACAGAAAAAGTTGATTCACCCAATTAATATGTAGATCAGAGGCTTTTATAGGTTCCAGCATTTTCGTCTCACGGAGGGGACGAGGCAGGGCTGGTGCTATACTATTTATCACTAGAACCGGCTCAAGACGACTTTCACAGGAAGCCGAATAAGATACTGTAATCTTGTTTTTCTCGATACCTTGTGACATACATTTTGTGCCGTACCTTCTTCTTGCGGGTTTTATAGTTAGTTTCATTGAGGTCGAATATCCGGTGATGATGAACGTAAAATTAACGACGCGCTTTACGGCATCAAAAATGTAATTGTCCCTCTAGTATAGTGTGCTTGTTAGGCAGATTTAGTTCAGTCACAGCTGCAATAAGTTATGATTGAACAAGGCGCGCAAAGATATCGAACTGGACTTAATTTGTAGAGCTTTAAGGGTGAGTTAGATATTATTGCGTCTTTTGTATATTCATATATTGACGCAGGTGACTGTAACTTTACATCGGCCATAACTGCGATCATCAATTATTTGATGAATTCGATATTGACGAGTAGACACATAAGAAAAACAAGTGAGAATACTGTCCTCACATGTCCAAAGATTAAAAATGTTGTGCATTTCTAAATCATGATGCGCCTCGGTCGAAATTACGAATAGGTACGAAAGAGTTTAACTGCGTATTTTATTACATCCATGAATGCGCTAGGAAATTTCCTGTGGAGCTGCGGTTTGGCGAAAGGATTAAAAAGGCTGTACACATATTTGTGCCACTACTTAGTACTTACTGCTTCTTGCTTCTTCACTCGCCTCTTCCATCCTTGAGGTTGCCTTCAACATTAATACCTACTAAATTTTCACTGTTTTGTGATCCAGTTTTCCGTGCGAGATTTTTAAACAGACGAAACGTATTTAAACTGACAGGAGAATTTTATGACTGCTTTGATATTTAATATCTTGAATTCAATCTCGCATTTCTCAACTCTCTACGTAGACAAAAAAAAAACCAAGCCTTCATACGCATAATTATCACACGCAACAATTGAAAAAACAATTAACACAGTCAATCAGCCTAATTGTCGGTTCTCTAAACACAAGTTTAGTTTTTGATTGATCGTTCTTCACCGTTTTCACTGTTACTACACCGGTTGTAATTTGGCAATTGTATTAGATCTGTTCGATAATTCAGTCTAGACTGTAGGCTACCAGATTTACGATAGTCAACCACGTGGGAGCAGTTTGCCTTTACCTAAGACACTTCCCACTTGAATACAAAATTAGCCTATACCTAAAAGCTACAGCTGACGTTTTTGACAAATGACCTACATTGTCCGATCGAAGTTTAACGTTTATTATTTCGGAAAATTGTACATTAATCGAGATTGCGTTTAAGTAATAACTTACGATATTTTGACTTGTTGAAAGCTGGTAATATCGGATAAATCACGATTATCATTTATGCCTATTCAATGGTAAGTATCTTATCATACCTGTCTGAAGAATAAATATACATTTCAAGTAGAAGTTCGTAAACAGTTTTGTAGCAAATGCGAAGACGTAATTTTTTTCGGGTCTAAACCGTGTCTAATCCAGAAACCTAGTATATACACCACCCCCTTTCTAATATCACCACCCCCTTTCTTCCCGTGGGTGTCGTAAAAGTCGACTAAGGGAGTAGGGTTTAAGTGTGTTGCGGGCGATGGGTTGGCAACCTATCACTGCAATATCACATTTTGTCGATCTTTTTTATACCCACATTTATGCTAAAAGTGGCGCCCTTATTCCCAAAAGGGAATAAGGGCGTGAATGTATATATGTATGTATGTAGTATATACAGTTGTAAATCTTATGCGCATTGATTTCTACGGGTGGCGTGGCGTATCTATGTCGTGAAATTGAACCAACGCGATATTGCCAAGAATATACATTAAATAGTGTCACAAACATTTCTCAAGGAGAATAGTTCTGAAAGCTGTATTGTTAATATATGAAGTAAACTGCAATATGCATTTGCTCCATTCAGGTACCGTTGTTAGCGACTTTGACAAATTCTCAAGAAACTGTGTAAATGTGCCATGAAACTTAACAAATAAGAAGATATGGTAAGGTTTAGTTTATGATAAGTCATTGAATTCCCTTCAGACTATAAATGATGACTCAATTTTATGTACTCTTCTACAAAGGCCGGATCCCAGATAGAACGGCGAGTAGTCACGATTCCGAGTAACAATAAATAATGCACCAAAATTCCGATTCAACGGAACTACCCTCGGCGTGGGCTTTCTAAATGACCCGCTCATTCCCGGGGGCGTACGATACAGACAAACTAGACGGAGTTGAATTATCGCCAGAAGGCCGATTATCAGTGAAGCTTGCGCAGGCGTCGTTCGTTGAATAATTGCACCAATGAAACCTAATAAATAAATTTAATGCGGTATTTTATACTGACATAAGAGCGGTAGTTAGGCGAGCGGTAATATCACAGTTATAATTAATTTATTGGGAGAAAACCGGTCACACTTTATGAGATTAAATATAAACACGCGAGATTAATTTATTGATCAATATACGGCATCGTAAAATTTACAACGCATAGGTTATGTTTGTACAGTGTTAAATATTGTATCGCCTTTTTCATAACTTTGATCATACATCACGAACGAATCAATAAGCAAGTTTGTTCTTAATGATGCACTTATTAAAAATGATAAACCACGATCGGAAAATGCTTTCATTTCGGTCGTTTTGAAACTTTGCTTTATATGCCATCTTAAAATGTTTACCTATCTATTTAGTATATATGTAGTATCGAAAAGACATACATAAAATATCCACACAATTTGGTAAGAAATACACATAACATTTTAATCTTATATCCGACTCAGTAATTTCTAAATATCCAGTTTCGCTTTAACATTTTCTTTTGCTATCTTTAAAGTTTAAAAAAAAATAAACGAGAGAAGAAGCAGGCATTAACTAAGTACATAATTTAACGCTTGAAAGCGTAGTCGTGCATTTAGGGTCGCTCTAGAGGACATTTTAAACTAAAACCGGTGCATTTACCGGTATTTATTTAAGAAAATCTGCAGGTAGCTCAATATTTCTGAAGCAGGCGGTTTTACTACAATGCCTTTTTCAACAATTTAGTATGCAAATGTCTGATCCGTTTGCGTTAATTTTGATCGTAAAAATAATGTGAACGAAAACGTAGCTCTATTTATTTTTTGATGCCGAAACTGTGGTTCTAACGAAACTAAATTTTAAGTCTATGTTTGGCCAAAATTTGCATCGGCAATGTTTGTTGTGCAAAGTTTTCGAGTGCTTTCACAAAATGCGCTTTATGAAATATGCAACGTGTTCTGAAGAGCTTTTAATGTGCCTTCGATATAGCTGCAGTAATTAGAGCTATTTTGGTGGTCTTCTATACTTATTTATTAGAATAATTGAAAAAAAAAGATAATGTATCGTGTGATCGTTAATCTTCAAGACTTTATCAGCTTAGTTCGTCAAAAAACGGTTAACCTAAGTTATTCATTGACTACAAAACCACTATGACCAATGTTTTTGTGTCCTATATCTCTAGTCGAACGAATGACCCGCCCGACCCGTTCGTTATTAATGCTGCGACATCAATCTCTTGTCATGATGGTTTAATTTGATCGAATAGGGATCATGTTCATGCGTAAAAAGGACTTTTTTATTATACTAGTTGCCTTTTCATAAGCAAATGCCCGGGGGCTTGATCGAGTGATGTCCTCGGTCTCTCGTCTACTTAATCCGACGTGATTTGTTAGTCTTAATCTTCGCCGTGGTATCTCCGGATCTGGATGGTCGATGTGTAATTTTTGCTAGCGGTCGTTAAATAAATCTTATCGTGTTGTTATTTCATAAGTAATAATATAATTGATAATCCTTGGTAATAAATATTTTAAGAAATCTCGCAAATATAAGCTTACGATATATATCGATAATACATAATTTTCCGGGTGATATCTACTATTTCATTATAGGCTCACTGAGTCGCAGCGGTACGTTCGAAGAAATGGAATGTAACGAAACAACTTGGTGACGTGTTTCAATTTACTTGAATGTCTGTTTCGTCGTATTTCAAATGAATTAAAATCTGCTTAACTGACAATTGCAGTGCTCAAGTGAGGCCTTAATCTCAAGACCTTGCTCGTGCAAGACTATTCTTAGCCTGAGTGGTATTTGATCTAATAATTAATCATTCTTTTTCTGTAAGTTCGTTGCGTTATGTGTGGGTGCGATCAATTTGATTGATAACTAACTCCGGCTTATTTAAGTTGTAACAACAACTTAAGTGACTATAACTTCCATGGTGTAATGTTGTTTTAGAATTGGCCGATGCGTTTGATTGAGACGTCGAAATTCGGCATTGCATCACGAACAATAGCGAATGTTTTGACGATAATAGTGCCTTACAGCATAGTTTATTATGTGAGTGCTGCATGATAAATACTTTTACGTAATAATTATGAAATTAAAGACAAAGAGTTAGAAAATTGTAAGGGATTTTATGTTCTAGTGAAAACTAAATTGCGAGAAAATTACAAAATCTGGTTAGTGAAGTGAGGTTTATCCTACAATTATTATAAATGCGAAGTTTGGATGGTTGTTACTCAATCACGCTTAAACGGCTCAACCGATTTTGATAAAATTTTGTACGTAGATAGTTTAAAGTCTCTATTACCCAAGATGCCCACGCAGACGAAGTCGCGGGCGGAATCATAAGTTGTGAATTTTCACATTTGATGCATCAACTTAGATATCTTTAAGACTGTACGTATAATACATTCAGAGAGAAATTCGATTAAAAGTTTGATTTATCTAAACCTTATGCAAACTTCCTTGTGGAGATCATTGGGGGAGTCTTCGCCCAGAAGTGGGCATACTAAGAAAAAAAAAACCGGCCAAGTGCGAGTCGGACTCGCGCACCGAGGGTTCCGTACAAACCTGTAGGTATATAAGTAATAACTCTTTACGGTTTTCGCAATTTTTCCTTTATCTGCGCTATAAGACGTTGCTTCGTACCAAATTTCAAGATTCTGAGTTCACGGGAAGTACCCTGTACGTTTTTATTCCCTTGCGAGTTTCGAAAATTTGCGGCATAAACGGTTGTGTCTTTTGATTGCGTTGGCTTAGAAGTTTGATTTTTTCACTGCTCCAAGGGACAGTAGAAGTGAGTATTTGGTATTCATTTTAGCTTGATACCTCTATGCGTTCCTGAGAAAAAGGGTCTTGACGGACGGACGGACGGACGGACAACAAAGTGATCCTATAAGGGTTCCGTTTTTTCCTTTTGAGCTACGGAACCCTAAAAATTATGATGACGTTTGAAACTTGACATACAGTATGCGACCTCGAATACATTGTGACCCTTGTGATAAAGATTGTATGGTGTCAGCGAAACGTCGCGAACAAACTCGTGAGAACACTGAAATTGCATGTGAACGCACGCTAAACTTTATCTGCATGGCTCCTGGTTTTATGTCGTGTTTATGACATGCAGCGTTGCAGCGTCGTGTCAGTTATTTGTGAACAACTTTGGACCGCACACAGGCGTTTGTGGCTCGCCTCATTTTATGGCTAGTTTAAATAAGATAAAGCAAAATCTGGTAAAATAAAACATAGTTAAGGATGATTGGTTTGCTATACTTAAGTTATTCTTCTCAATGTATGCCAACCTAACAAATTGCAGAAATAATTGTATAATGAAAGTTGAAATAAAAACGAATTTTTCGTGTGTTGTCATCTGTACATATTTGATGAAATGATAATAAACGTCAATTGAAATCTCTTAGATTTTGCTTTTGGAACTGAGGTATCACGATATCCTTAACATTTCTTCTTGTATTGACATCAGACGTAATTAGCGAATGTACAAACTTTTAAAAACTTTCAATTTGGCATATTTCGTTTAAACAAAAAAACTGATATCGAGTAATATTATCATATAATATCGCACAGTTTTCTATGGGCTTTGTCGCGGAGCCCATAGAACTCCCCATAGCTATCTCAGATGATTGTATTTTCGTGATCAGGGTTCATCAGTTCTTATTCAATTTAAACCTAAGACGTATAGTTTAAATTTAGTTTAACACAATGCAGTCTCTCCCACGTCTCCAATTATCTTTTTGTTTATGGTAACGGTGAGTTTTAAGTACCACGCCTTATTCGCATAGTAAGGTTACATGTTTATAATAGCGGTATCTGTCTCTACACAATAGCCTAGTTGTTAAGATTTCTGAATTCCTTTTAACATTTCTAAATTTTTGTCGTTCAATATCTTATCGCTTTTTATATTTACACAGCGGTTATACATCATCTTTATCGTTCTCATTTCTTTACGAGTTTCAGCTTGCTAACGACGCTCGCTTCTGCAAGAATGCGGACCATTTTAGGTGGTCTACTCAAAATAATTCACTTTTTTTTTATCTCATGAACATTAGATTGAGATATAAGATAGCCTTTTATTTCCGCTGTATGTTAATTTTGACTCATTAGCTGCGAATTTCTTGTATCTTATATCAGATTTAAATGCAAATTTAAACACTTCTACTTAAGCATTTTGGTTATTAGTTGGAGCAGTCAGCCTAATGCGATGTGCAGTTTATGAGATTTTTGTGCGATATCGCTCTTTTGAATTGAATTCTATAAACTAGTTTTAATTGGCGCCTTAAACTTGTGAAGTTCTTCAAAATCAAGCGAGTTAAAGAAATGCTGGAAAAGCCTATCTGTTCGAAGGTCCGAGATGGAAAGTTAATTATTGAGAGCCGACTTTCACGTCTGTAATTTCGTTGTAATAGCAATGATCTGACGGGGCCCTGATAAGTTTCGTACTGCCGATATAGACTATTGTTTTATAATGAAAAGTACCGTTGAGAAATAATGTGGACCGTGGGTATTGACAATAACTGGGCTAGTAATAATCAGTGGAACTACGAGAATATAATCAATAATTTTGTTTAAAGTGACCGGCCGGCCATCCGTTGCTAAACGACAACCGTTAATATCTACTCGGTTAGTTTATTTTATTGCAACACTAGCTTCCGCCCGCGACTTCGTCCGCGTGGACCCGGGATAAAAACTATCCTATATTTTAATCCAGGCTATAAACTATCTTCGTGCAAAATTTCATTCAAATCGGTTCAGCCGTTTAAGCGTGATTGAGTAACAAACATCCAAACATCTAAACTTTCGCATTTATAATATTATAGTAGGATTAACGAGTTCTTATTGATGTACAATTGTACTTTGTATCTAAACAGCGAGAACAATGCGTTGGTTCAACCTTTTACCATTTTCCAAAAGATTGCAACTAGAATGCCTTTTAAGTTTATTTTTTTATCAATATGGTCAGGATTATTAGAGACTCGTGTTCTGACAAATTTAACCAATAATTAAATTTTAATTTATAGCATGAAACAAACATATTTTTATTAGAATTACCTTATTACGAGGAAGTTTTGTCGATTAACTATATGGCTCATTACTAACCGCTTCCATGACAAACATATTTTTTCGTATTTATTTCTCGCTTGCCTGTTATTTAGTTGCCAATCTTCCTGTCGTGTTGTCCTGTCTGTATATACCTTCAACCTTCTTTCTCTTCATTTTAGGAGCCGCTGTTTCGCGCCGAAGACGTTTCGAGAGTAAAAAGTGATTTCGTGGATTTTGCTTTGATTTTTAGTCAATCGAAAAGTTGAAGTGACTGTGTTGGGTTCGCCGAATGAAGTCGAAGGTTGGGAAAAAGTACTTGCCCACGGGCGGGCAAAAGGAATCTTATGTGTTAGTCACAGCCAGGAGGAGATATATGAAGAAATTAATGTACGTACACTTTCTTTCGCTATTGCATTGCATGCCACTTTTCAACTCTTCTACCTTCTTGTAAGTTGCAAGTAAGTATCGTTTTAAGCAATGTAATTTACTTTTATAGATATTTCATCGTTGTATTGACTGTTGCCCTGCAAATATCTTGGTGATTTGTGTGAATGGCTAAAAGGTGATGCCCTCAGAAAAAAATCTGGCGATGTCAAACATGTAAACATTTTTCGCCTTTTGCCGGTATATGATAGCTGTGGACAAGACATCCGTCACTCTCGCACTCGCATACTTGTCCCAGCGTGTCGGTTGTCTACTTGCCTTACCCATAACGATAATTGATAAAATGGCAGCCATGATAAACCCGTTCATATGAATAAGCCATAAAAATGTGAATGAAAATATGTATGGCGTCAGCCGTACGTAGCTGGGATTCCCGCTATGAATTCCGCTTAAACATATCCATAGAATAATTAGGAAAAAGATATAACCCTTATTTAGTACAATGGTTAGTGGGATTTTCTTACCAACCATTGGTTACCACGAGTGATACCGGGTAGTAATTCTGAGAGTGTGTGTTATAAATCTTTTAATAATTCATTTGTCACAGCGGACCCGATTCAGGTAATAATGTACAGTCAGCGGCAGATAATTTTTCTGTACTTGCCTGTACCGGTATATGTTTTCTGATTTAAATAATATTTTACTCTAGTTACCAAGTGTTTCCAACCAGAATATCGCGAGGATTTTTGTTTTCAAGGGTATGGGTTCGTTCAAATGTGTATACATTACAATATACTTTAATCTAAAATAAATCTAAGATCGTACTTTATCATTAATTCCTTGGTCAAATCGCGCTTGTGACAGCAAATGTGTATGATTAATATGATTATTCAATCATAAACTGTGGTAGTTCCTGGTCCAAAAATGTTGGTACCTAAATATTGTTTTGTCGAGATTCAAAAATAGTTTTATACAAATCAATGGATTTTTTTGTCCTTTTGTACCAATCTGTCCGGCTGTGATCTGTTTTAAATAATAATAATTAAAAAAAACTTTTTTTTCAGGCATCTAAGGCTCATAGTTACAAATACATACAATACAATTATAAAATTAGAAACAAATTATTATGCCATGACTTCGTTGTTTGCAATTCTAAATAATAACTAAGGTAAACGTCCGAGTGCTCGACGCTGTACTAGTATATGTCATGGGCACTCTATGTCAAAGTAATATGGGTTAAATTCGAACTAAAAGGATTTTCCTTCATTCGAATTTAAGACCTCTTTGACCATAGAGTGCCCATGCCAGCGTCGAGCACTCGGACGTTTACCTTATATTTGTTACTTTAATTAATGCAATGTACCAGTTACCTTATGTTGTTATACCTAATATTGATTGCGTCATTATAGAGGAAAATGTACTGCTTGATAACATACGTGTTTGACAAACAAATGCCACGATGAATAATCCCAATTACATTAAATAACCATATTGGTACGTAAAAACTCCCTAGATATTATACTCCTTTGAAGAACCCTTTGAAATTAAACAACTTCATTTTATATTGATAGGTATATTTTGAATTTTTTTAATCCTGTTGTCGTGTAAGATTAGCTGAATGAAGTTATGCAGCAAAGAAGAAGAGAAAGGTCAGAATCTGTAATCACTGCCCACCCTTTCGAGAAATAAGCGGGATATCATAATCAGCCGGAAGACGTCCACTGCTGGACATAGGCAAACCCCCAAAGAGTGCCAGAATGACCGGTCCTGCGCCACCCGCATCCAGCGGACTCTCGTGATCTTTACCACGTCATCAGTCCAGACAGTCCAGCTTGTTGGGAGTCTGATACATACATGAATGTACATATATACTTAAGAGCAATGAAAACTAGAACAGTTTGTATATGCGTAGTGTGAGTCTTCTTTGCTCTTCAACGGAGATCATCCATGCCTTTGTCTTTGCCGTTACTGACCATTCTTGGGATCGATTCCACGGCTCGGTTGAAAAGCTTATTTATATAACGGTAGCCGCATTACGTCTTAACACAACAAGAGCTATTGTATTTTCCCGTACAGCATGATCAATAGAACTGTTTCAACCGTATTTCAACTGATTATCGTTTTGCTACAGCACAATAGTAACATTACAATGGCCCAAGCTAATAAATTATCGATATCCAAAATCAATTCTATTTCTTGGCCATAAGATATAAAATTGAAGTTGAAGTTGTTGTAAAAGTTGGCTCCCGTTAGCTGCGAGATGTCTAATCATGACGGATGGTTCGAGATTGTTTTTAGATCGAATGTTTCTGCAGTCGTACCAGTGTTAGGCCGTGTAAGTCGACGATAGCGTGGCGTATGGTTCAGATTATTGCATGAGGCTGACCTTTTATAAAACTGTCATTGGAATTGGAATCTTCTACGTTGGACGGTAGGGTTGCTTTCTGAATGGACCACTTTAATGCAATTCGGCCAACTCAAACAATCTCATGTATATGCAATCTTCAGCAAAAATCTGTGTTCGAGTCATGTTTGATTTCCACTTAGATCCTTTGACTACATCTTTGTCATTCTTTTCTTTGCATCGAGGGTTAGATAGGTAAATAATATTGTGGGTCAACACAGTTTAGGTTTCATTAAGTTAGGCTTTGCAAATCTTATGCTTAATTTAATGCATAAGCTCAGCGATTGCCAGAATCTTTGTATATTATTATAGCATTTAAACAACGACGTAGACCTAGTCACCCCGACACCGTATAAATAAAGGCATAGATCTTGTTTATTCTACAGAATTTACTGTAAGATATTATACTTAGAAAACAATACAGTCTTTACGGCTACTTAGTAAAATAAAATATGTACTTTGCAAAAGAATAAAAAATACGACGACAGTTTTAAACCCCTCGGGCGAAAAGTTTGAAGTAAATTATGCCACGCCTTTTGGTAGTCACTCAGTAAGACGTACAGACATAATTGTGCCTCTTAAAAGCCTTGGGCAGCAATTATAGCAAATTTTGTACTACATTTGATAGACCTAAATCGTGAAAGCATTAATAATATGGCCGCGATAAAGTTGATTGATACTTTATTGGTTAAAGTACTGAGTAATTGCACAATCTTCTTTTTAGCACAATTTCCTAAGGGCAAGTGTAGGAAACTTAGTTTTTTTAACAGCCTGAGCTTTGCTTATTTTTTTAGTTACAAAGTAATACTACATAGGATAAATATAGTTAATACGTAGGAATAGGGAACTGAAAAAAAATCCGTTTTTGTTTTCATTCAAAACGTAGCTTTTGTTACCCGACCATAACTACAAATCGATTGACACCTCATTTATCAAAATCTGTTCAGTATGTTAAACGCTACGGTGGAACATCACAAGTAAATGCAAACAGACTGCCAAAACATTGTCATTTTAGCGTACATAATAGCTGACGTCTAGACGTCTAATAATGGAATAGATTACAATTATAGAATTGTAATCTATTCCATTATTAGTTATAACACCATGAATTAATTCCCCTAGCGTAGCAATAATTACAACGAAAAATGCTGGTCATAGGAAACTATCAATTAGCAATGTGCTAGCGTCAAAATGCCATCGCACGCGCCCACCTGCGATTATTGCCGATTATTCACGATTATAATCGCATAATTCAAGGTGTTTTGTAATTGCACATTTCTTTTTATTCGTGTTATAATCAGTTGATTATTGTTATTTTGCGTAATCCATCTAGCTGTCACCCTTTCCACCTTGGTATAAATATATTTCTATTGAGGGCGTCGAATCATATTCTGATATATACATTTTTATGATTGTGGCACGTTTACTGGTTTTAAGTAGTTCATTTAAGTTAAAACCCATCTGGATTATCATTTAGTTAAGATGTAAGAAACCTAGTCAAGAATACTTATAATTGAAATCAAAATCATTTGATTATCAATTTAGCCTGCGAGGCCTAGAAAAGTGTACAAGATTATATAATAATAATAAAAAAACGGCTTCTGTGCATATTCTATTCCTATTATAAACACAATTATCAAACCCGACTCGATGCGAAGACAAAAGCGCATAACGAAGGTATTATTTACCCTGGTTTACCCTAATGATCGTTTGAAAAACTAATATTTTTATTGAATAAACCAAGCCTTTGTGCACGGATAATATACGTAGTTCGTTTAAATACGTTCCTTTCCGTTGGAAATCGTTTGAATTTCAGAATGAGTAGCGCTGGGACAACTATTTGTTATTGGTGCTTGTTTATTTTGAGGTTACTACATATTTTATTACCGACAACACGGCTACCACAAGACGGCCCGCGAGCTGTGTCGCGGCGACATAGACCATCCTTCTCCCGCTCTAGTTAGGAAGAGACCGATAGTCTATCTCGCGCGACACAGCTCTCGGGTCGTCCTGAGATAGCCGTACTGAAAACAATTGAAGACGTACTTATTGCATATTTGATAAACATAAAGTAATAAAGTAACTTTTACAAGAAGATATGGTTGGTTTAGTGTCTTGGTGACCATCTGAGTAGACAAAACGAGTGAATGAAGAATGCTCGGTTGCTCACCAAAATGGGTACTTGATTGAGAACTAACTATGATATACTAAGGTCTTTCGTCGGGGATGCGGTCAGCGGTGGACGCCTTGCTTCTTAAGCGGAGCTTTTCACGCTGATTGCGTTATTGATAACTGACCAAACTACCGAACAACGTCGCTTTACAAGCAAATTTGACATTGGCGAAATAATCTAGATGGAAGCAATTTTTTAAAAGAAGATAAGAAGAACTATGATCATTGATTTACCTTTTCTACGTCATGATGTTAACGAAAATAGCGAATGAAGAATGCTCGGTTGCTTACCAAGATGGGTTGTCATTGTCAATTGACAATTACCAAATTAAAACTGTCAACAAAACTATGATTATTGATTTACCTTTACTAACGTCATGGTGTAATCCGTACCGAAGCGAGTAGGCACTATAAAATGAATGATATTATTATTATGGGCGAATCACGAGAGCAGTTAAAGGCTTCTCAGTCACGTGTAATGTCAGTATTTCTTGTAGTTTAAATGTTTGTAAGGCGATTTACTACAGGTGTATATTAAAGTCGTGATAGGAAACTTTTGACCCGTTAATTTAGTTTATATATGAACCAAAGTGATCTATTAGGCGCTGGCTTGATGAACCTTTATGTGATTTTCACTATTAAGTACTCAAGTACTGTAATATAACATTTTAATAACATGTTTGATAAATTGTAAAACAGGATATCAGTACTGTGTCGCCCATGAAAATATTATTACGTGTGCGCATGATACTTTATCGAATTACTCTGTGTAGCGACAACGTAACGAGAGTCGACTGAGAAATGCGACCTATAGGGGAGAACAGACGGACAGCGGGAAAACCCGGACATACGAAAGAATTTTCGCTCAAGCTGTAACGGAGGAATTCGTTCCTACCTAATAACTTTTATAAAAACCAGGTACGGAAAGAGTTTTATTGAATCTAAAAATATTTATATCTTCTACACTGAACTGAGGATTCAGTATCGTCGGACCAATCTAAGGGCAGGGAGCAAGTCGTGGCTACTCTTCACAAATTCTTTTCGAGACTTGTTGAAATGTCAGGAGCGCCGAGTTCAGCTTAGAACACACTAACATCTATTTTAATGGACTCTAGTTGTACTGTTTCTGTCTAGGGCAGGAAACGGCATTTCCTGGTTCAAATGGGAGTTTTGAAATACACTTTCTATAAATAATTTGACAATTGTCCCTAAGCAACCCTTAGCACAATAGACGGCGTATTTGAGGAAAACTGCGGCATGGTAAAATTAATATATAAAATATATATATATATATATATTTAGTCAGTAGCTTATGTATATTATAATTCAAAAAACATTTTATGTGGCGCTCATTTTTTTTTGCAAATTTGGTACGCGCGCGTCTTGAATCGCCTTTGTCCGGACCACAAACAAAGGCATTCATGAGCTCAGTACAATGGCCATTCATGACTTCATGAGCTTAGTTTAGAAAATTTCAACTATACCTAACCATGTCAATGTTGGACGGAATATCCACATTATAACTTATGCATGCAGCACTCCAATTACTTAGTCACAAAATTTAATAGTAAATGAAGAAACGAGTAGCAATATTGGCTTGGAAAAGTCTCCAGCCACCCATTAAGAATAATAAAGAAAGAAACTTCACGTTAATGCCCAGTACTTGTAGAGCAGAAAAGAATATTCATGCAGGCATTACTTACCTGTCAGAGTACGTTATACTTTACACTCCACAAATATTTGCCATTACTTGAGCCTTTTCTTTCCTTTTTCACGCATGTCTGCTCACGTTACATGTTAATAAAATATTGTTTCTTCCTAGGTGTCAATGTTTGATTGATTGACACCCCAACTGGCAAGGGTGAATTGCGCTTAATGTAAATATACTTAGCAAAATTAAAGGCGAAATTGTAGCCGTCATTTCGTTTACCCATTTCAATTATTGGGGGAATATAATATTAGTAGATAAGATATATATCTATTTCTGGGAGACTGTGAATTCCTTCGATATTGATAATAATTTAAAGTTTTTGGAAACTAATTATGAAGCAACAGTAGAGCCTTAAGTCTGCCTTTTTTTTATTTGCTACTTCGAACAGTATAATAGATGAGCTTCTTCAAGGGCTTTTAAAATAACTGCAGTTAAAAATTACTTAAACTTAACAACCCCCTTTATTCATAAAACTCAATATACATCTGTTTTAGCTTACGAAGAAAGAGTCTTGGGTGCGAATCCCGGTAAGGGCATTTATTTGTGTGATTAGCACGAATATTTTGTTCCTGAGTCATGGACTTTTTCTATTAATTTATATATTTATTTATCTTTATAAGTATGTTTATCGTCGTCTAGTACAGATAGTAGAAGGTTTGTCTAGTCTCAAGGTTAATTTGTGTCAGATTGTCCGCAAATACATATCCCACCAAAAACATTACATGTAAAGTGATGCCAAGACTCCATAGCTCATACAGCTTTCAGCGTGAAAAAGATATCAGATCGCAATTAGCGCCAAGCTTCCTACTCCACACGGCGTAACTCTACCACTACCAGCCACGCTCTACAAATTAAAAAAAAACATAGATAAACTAGCTTCCGCCCGCGACTTCGTCTGCGTGGACTCGGGATAAAAACTATCCTATATTTTAATCCAGGCTATAAACTATCTTCGTGCAAAATTTCATTTAAATCGGTTCAGCCGTTTAAGCGTGATTGAGTAACAAACATCCAAACATCTAAACTTTCGCATTTATAACATTATAGATAGATAAATAAATACGAGTACTAAAAATTTATAGAAAACAAATATTCGTGCTCATCACACAAATAAATGCCCTTACACTCCCGTGCTCCCAGATTTATTATTCACTAGCTTCCGCCCGCGACTTCGTCTGCGTGGACTCGGGATAAAAACTATTCTATATTTTAATCCAGGCTATAAACTATCTTCGTGCAAAATTTCATTCAAATCGGTTTAGCCGTTTAAGCGTGATTGAGTAACAAACATCCAAACATCCAAACATCTAAACTTTCGGATTTATAATATTAGTAGGATCTACAACGTGATTTATCCCTTTCTCCCAACTATGAATGTCATGTGACAGTTTAGGAAAAACTAATTTATAACTAAAATAGGTTTGATGGACATTCATGAACAAGGGAATAAGTTTAAACTATTTATTTAAAACATTATTCATCAGCATCGTATAATCTAGCATTTTGTTAAACAACCATAAAAATATATATTATCTAAGTACTTCCACTAACCAAGTGCAATTAAAAATATAAACGCCGCGCCGTACGTATCCTGAAATTAACGAGCGACTAGGAATTTAAGTGCATTAAGGAGGCTGTGCGGCGAAAAACACTGGTTCAGAGACCAAAGGTGGCGGTGAACACTTCCTTGTAGAGTTGTGCGGTCTAAACGGAGCGGTCTGATCTCGTTCAATGATCGAAGGAACTACACTTAAAACCAAAATTTCTCGAAAGTGTCCCCGTTTTAATTGCTATTCGACGAGTGACAAACAAAAGTCACTAAATGCAAAAAAATATTGAGAAATATCAATTGTGTTGAAGTCGTAATGGGGTTGAGTTTTCCTTTACCTATTACGTGCATTCGTCATTTTTAGTCGCTACCCGAACGGTTTAGTCTTTTAGGTATTTTTGTTCATTTAGTTCAATGTTACGACTTATCTCGTTCGCACTGGCAATCTCGGTCATCGAATCCTGTTGAACTAAAGGACCTAAAACCGATTTGGATCGTGCAAAGAGATCTAGTTCCTTTCAGTCCGCGAAATAATTCATTTCTTATAGTTCTTCCCGACTCAGGACTACTTTCTAGTGTCGCTTGCACGCGGGTACTACTAAGGTAATAATTTCGTTTTAGTATACAGGTTTGCTTAGTGTTGGTGTGCGCTTATTGAAATATTAATTAGCATGTTGGAAGATTGATATTGAGCGTTCTTGAATGTTGTCGCAGGAAAAATACAATGTTTATACAAAATAATGTCATTATTCGACACCTGCTATTGTTAACAATTTGTAACAACGCATACATTTTAAAGTTAAATACCTACGCATTCTTGCATTATGAAAAGGTTAAAATTAAATTTTGAGAAAGTCATCATAAAGTACTTTCTTCTCTAAGTATACGAGTAGGCTACATTAAGTATACATTCGAACAAGAACGGTAGCTTTCGGTGTGAGAAATTAATATCATTATATATATATCCACGGTGTTGAAATTTTTTTTTTTTTCATCATTGGAGTTAACGGAAAACAATACCTTCTAAACAGTATCAAAATAATAGAAGAAGTATGGTATGTATAGGTGATGTTGAACTTAAACAACGTTCCAAATAGTTTTAATCATAACTATCTCAAGTGCATAACTTCATCATAATAGTTCTCACTTGTCAACTGAACTGACATTATTAGAATATTGTGCACAACATACTTCATGACACACAAACTATTCTCCGCTTAGAAGGAAAGTTTATCCAAGAATTTGTATTGTGGCTCCCAGGTGCATCTATCATCAATTTTGAACCTTATTTCGTACACATACGTTCCAAAACCAAGTAATTTATTATTGAATGTGATCGTACACATAACTTATGACGTGCGCCATCGCCCTTTAAAAGAAATTCTGGTCCGAGATATTGTACCAAGGGAAAACGCTTCAATTTTTCACCGGATTTCGGATTGAAAAATATTTTACCTTAAGTTTACTGTCTTTCAGGTGTTTTCTTGATGCATTTGTTCTGAAAATATATATTCATTTTTAAGGAATTGGAAGGAAAATGTTATTCTATACTTAGTTCTCTGCTCATTTTAACTTACTGCTGGCTTTTGGCTTTTGTCCCAACTTTGATCACTACACATATTTTTAATTTCAAATGCAAGTTTATTCCTCTCAATGATTTAATAAATAATTCATACGACCCGGTAACCTGGAAACATGGTGATCTATCCTAATAATATAATAAAGAGTAGTGTGGGTGTATGTAGGGGGTAATCTCTAGAACTAGTCATTAAAAAAATCTTCAGTAGGTATTATATAATGGATGTTGGGGATGAATGTAGGTTATAATAATCCTGCGGTTCCACCTAGCTTCTCTGTAATACGCAAGCGGTGCCGCGCGGCCATCTACTAAATGAAATTGTTAAAATACAACCAGACACTTTCGTCTTTTCATCCTTGCTTTGCACGAGTGAAAAGTAGGCCACGGAAGTTTCATTATTTCCAAAGTTATTTGAATTGCAGTGTGATAATTTAAAATTTAATGAATACCCTGCTTTTACTCGACTTTTTAGTATACTACAGTTTGAAAAGTTTCCATTCTTGACAATACCGGCGTAAATTGGTCTCAAGTGAAACTCAACCGCTGGTGATGAAACTTTGCAGAGCTGCCGGCAACTTCGCTCAGGGTACCTGTCTGCACGGAATGGTGCTATTTCAAAACAGTATGATAAGTAAATGCTCGATGACTTTCGGGTCATAATTCGTGATCAGGAAATAGGAAAAGTGACGAATATGGTACTGAACAACTTTTCTCATGGGAACCACGAAATCACGAATAGAATTGAACTAATTCAGTGTTAACTGAGAGTTCATTGCGAATCAATGTATGGAATAGCTGATTTTTATGCGATATGGTATGGTACGGTTGATCTCATGATCTCAATCTTCTTCACCGTTTGACTTTCCTGATCATCCAAATACGAAAGTTTATATAATCTGATTGGTACCTACACATTAACGATAGGTACAGTCGGATACAAACATATGTGTACATTTTTAAGCTAAAAAAATGGGTATGATCTTTTAGTAGTCGACTGCACTGTGTTTAATATATGCACTATGTGTTTTTGGCAGACCTCTCGGTTCAATGACCACCAATTTACTGCTCCAGCTTAACCAGATTCCAAATCATTTAAACTGTACAATTTAACTTCATATAAAAATCATTTGAAGTGTACTTTAAGTACATAGTAAAATGTAATGACAGACGTTTTAGTTGAGTTCTTGTTTTAAACGTTAACTTCTGGGAACCTTATCTAAATCGTCACAAAATTACAGGGTATCGTTGACTTTGTAAGTAAGGTAGCTTTAAATAGGATTTGAATACACACACTCAAACATGTACACTATATCTGTGTGTAAATTGTGTCATATGAGAGTTGTGAGAGGGTTTGTTGAAACAATTTTGTTATAATCTCCAGCATCGCCACATGTCAGAGTATTCTAGAACGTAGTAATTTAAAACTATGTCGAACTGAACCATTTTATAACTGAATATGTTTCGTTGCCGTGTACAATTTTATAAGTACTAACACAACGCTAACTACATAAAATTACTATCCTAATCGAAAGAGCGAGCGAAGCGAACGAAGTTTTATGCTTCAGCCTGGGCCGAAAACCGTTCGTCTGTCCAGTGTCTGTCCCGCTGTCCGGCTGACAGGTCGCATTTATATTTTTGTGAGCAGGTTCGTTACTGATATTTTTTTGTCGAGTTACTTTTACGTAAAAAAAAAGTAGAAAAATCACAGGCTTGCGAGTACAGGTCACAGAGACACTAGTTTTAAATGCTTAATAATTCGGATGAAGTGGCCGCCAATACACAAATCTTTTCAAGGTGAAGAAACTTTACATGACGTAATACCTATCTCAAGAAGAATTGCACTAGTCATCGTGATCTGATCATAGACAAAAATATGTTTTAAGACGATCGGATCTCGGTATTCTGAGAGCTATAATCCTGGTCAGCCGTTCCGTGGATATTAAATAACGAGATCAGTGAGCGATAGGTATGACAAAAGTTGTAAGGCCCGGATTTATAAAGCTGCCTTAGACCAAATTTTAGTAGCTCAGTACATTTTTTACCCCGACATTATAGACATTTTAGGCTTCAGGCCAGATGGACCGATGACTTGAGGAAGATAGCTAGTAGTGACTGGATGGCGAAAACGAGAGAGCGGGTCTTGTGGCGTACCCTAGGGGAGACCTACGTCCAGCAGAGGACTGCAATGGGCTGATGTGATGTGTGTGTATGTGTGTGTGTGACGTTTTTTATAAAACCGGGGTAATCCTATTTAATCTACCATGGATACCAACTAAATGGTCTGGTGAGGACTGACTCCAGTATATTCCCTAACTACTTCGGCACTGATAAAAGCTACTGTACCTACCTGGTCATACTGTATTATATACTTTATGTTATTTGAATCGTTTTTAATGCTTTCTAAGGGAATGTATTAGTATTATCAAATCATACAAACATAAAAATACACAAAAATACAGTTTTATTTAATAATATTAAATAGTAATGGTTTGTTGGCCTGCAAAAAGTTGCATCCCAACAAACCACTACGTGCGTATGGGCCTTAATGGTAAAACTGAACGCAGCCCATACACGAACAGTACTACTAGCGCCAGAGTGAAAAAAAACAGAAAACAAACTAAACACTAAACGTTAAACAAAACACAGCATGAGATTGGGCTGACAAGAACAATACTTAATTATAAATTAAACTACGTTGACAAATTACATATTGAATTACGTTGACCAGCAACCGTATGGCAATGAATGGAATTGCAGATGGGGCATAACCAACAGGTGAGGGAGGGTTAAATGCAGCTAGTTTCAAGACACAGATTCTCCTTTGTATGCTGATGTTCTTGCATGAATTATAAAATGAAGGTCACGTCAAATCGGCCTTGGAAGCAGGACGGAGCATTTTGCACGCCGGGTGGTCTGACAGCTCATTCTCCTTCAGCACGTCTAGCACACGACGGCTGCGACATACTCTCGATTTTTATCGCACTATACCTCTTCTTCTAAGTATTCTAATAAGAGAGAGACGGATAGTGCGAGAAAAATCGAGAGCTCGCGCGCCGTCGCGTGCTAGCCGTGCAGTTGGTGCTAAAATTGAAGACTCCTAACAGAATATCTGGTCACACAAAATTCTTATTTTGGGGTATTTTTAAATATATTTATTTTATACGTATATTATTGGCCGGTATCGTACATCACATTGCTTGAGCAAGTCGGTCATTAATAGGTAACAAACCATCATCAATTTTGCACCATAAATAAGATATAGGTTCCAGCTTCCTATGTAATGCTGCCTTGCAAGTTGGCCTTTGAAGGGAAGGAACTACACTCAGTTCACCCAATTACGCTGAAACCTATAGGGTGCCTAACTGACTAATTAGTGTAACTACGAAACTTACTCTAACTAGGATGGGTGACATCGACGGTAGTCCACATAAGATGGTTTATAGGTCAGTATATACCTATGTTCCCTAATATTATGTCATCTCAAAGGCTTTGGAAGTAAATGTGACCGACATTAAATACTGTAACTGTAGGTTGTTTCATCTTCGGAAAGTAAAATGTTCTGATGCATTTTGAAACTTTTGAATCATTGCCATGTACATTTTTAATTTATCCATAGATTAAGAAAGTAGATGGAGTTGTTAAATATTATGTCCCTGATATTTATTTAATATACCTAACTACCGGGGCCGATATATAGAACCTATTTATTTAAAATAGACTATCATAGCAACGACAGTCCATGTCGTCGACGTGTCACATTGCACGTAGAACCGATGGCCGTTGGGGCGGAAAGGTTCTCGAGTGGCGACCACGTACCGGAAGGCGCAGCGTGGGTAGGCCCCCTACAAGGTGGACTGATGGTAAAGGTCGCGGGAGTCCGCTGGATGCGGGTGGCGCAGGACCGGTCATTGTGGCACTCTTTGGGGGAGGCCTATGTCCAGCAGTGGACGTCTTTCGGCTGATATGATGATGATGATGATGATCATAGCAAAAACAAGTATAATGAAATTTAACTTGTACTGAACCCTATTATTTTATGACACGTCTCTCGCATCAGTAACATTACACAAATGGCATGATTCAGTTCAGTTTGACCTAAATGGATTGGTATATAGGTAAAGCTGTAGGTGTCATTTGCGTCATCGCTTGTATTGGACAGTCAGTCCAGTTAAATGACTCACCTAGGATAAGATTTCTCTCTCGTTAGCCTTGACTCAACCTAAAAAATACAATTTGTTAAGCACCGCAAAAGAATACTTTCTCCATAATATCGCTGCCAGCAGATAATATTTTAAATTAAAAAATATAAACCGGGGAAGTACGCTTCTCAGCCCGTACGAATAGAAGTCTGTTAGGCAAAGTTTAGAATGAGCGAAAAAATCGAAGAATGTACCTAGGTACTACAGGTAAACTTCCAAGTGCTCGATGCTGTACTATCGACAACACAGCTAACTGACCATCGGTGCACCTTAAGTGCATTGTAATAAGGTTCTATATAAACACCGGATGGTCAATTAACAGTGTTGTCGTTTGTACTAGTAGGTATATGGCATGGGCACTGTCAAAGCAATATGGGTTAAATTCGAACTAAGAGGATTTTTCTTCATTCGAATTTTAGCCATGTCACTTTGACATAGAGTGCCGAGCACTCGTTTACCTTATAGATACAAAGATCAAAGGAATAAATATATTGGGTACAGCAGGTGCCGGGAAGTAACGTTGGGTCCTAAAGACGCAGTGACACAGAGCAGCTTACTAAATAATGACGATGAAAAAAGAAACATCGATTGTGACAAAACCTATTTTCAAACGACTTCAGAAAAGGAGGTTCTATGTTCCACAATATGTTTTTTTTAATGTTGATTTTCGCAAGTTTCCGTGCGCAGTCGAAGAGTACCTAGTAGGTACAGCATATCGAGCGTTAGCGAGCGAGCGAGAAACATTTCGAGTTACATTCGCCTTTAATAATTACCTAGTATTTTTTTAGTTTTAACTTCATTTCGTTTTAACGTACACTGGAATTTCTATGCCATAAATGTGAAGATACTGTTCCCGACACGACAATAATGTTTTGTATTTTCCCAGTACGACACACTACTGCCCGCCTTGCGTTGTGGTTCATTTCCATCATTTAACATTTAAAAATAAACAAACTATGCGTTGAATAAAGATGTAATGTCAAAGGGTTACGTTTTTTCAATGTTTAGACTTCATTGCCTGCTATATTTTTAGGGAAGCAGATTTAAAAAATGGCCTAAATATTATGATGCTAGCGCTGCCTGCGACTTCGTCCGCGTGGAACACGTTTATATCGTAACTGCATACAAACTTTCGCCCCCCATTTCGCCCCCTTAGGGGATGATTCCCGGGATAAAAAGTATGCCATAGGTTAATAACCAGGATACACGATATGTATATATACCAAAATTCACCTTAATCCTTTTAGCCGTTTTTGCGTGATTGGATAACAATAACCAACATCCAAACTATTCCAACAATCTAAAGTTTCTCATATGAGTATAATATTAGTGGGAGTATTTATAATTTTATAACCTTAAAAATACTACGTAAATAAGTAATTACAATTTGCTAATCATTATGTTCATTCGTTTTTAATTGAATCGTGATTCAAGATGACCAATGTCATCGGATTTAGGTCCGGTTAATGAATCATCGAAGTAAATAATTTCACTTCTGCATACGGTATTTTACAGTTACTCACGCGTATTATGTATCTACTTTCCATTTTTATGACGTCGAGAGAGCATTAGTGATACAACACGACACGAATCGTTTAAGCTCTGACCTTGACATTTGCCGAGGGCGGGAAGTAAGGGGTTGCCGGCCGAGTACATATAGTTATGAGGCTGGCAACCCTTTTGACGCCGAGGTATGTATACCTAGTGCTTTTCTCAAACATGCAATGAAATAAATAAAAAAAAACTCAGAAATCAAACTTAAATTTTCATGGCCGGACGCCGTGATGCTGTGCCACAAATTGTGGAATGGAAATTAAAAAAGATCATCTTGCCGGCCTAGGCCTCCAATTTTGTATGAAATGCCATTACGGATCTCTCGTCTCGCTGCGCCCGAAACGTGACACTTCGAAGCCCATTATGAAGAACACAACGTCAATATGCAATTGCATGTTTGAGAAAATACACTTCCTGTAGAGGAGACAAACATACTGACCTACGAAGTAATCCTTCCATCGTCATCGTCAGCCTATATATTCGAGCCTCCCATTGCACGAGATATGCCACCCACTATCAGAGGGTGTGGACACTAGTTAGTTACTAGGCATCACATTTCGAGTCTATTGATACATTTTTCCAAAATGACCGGTCCTGCGCCACCCGCATCCAGCGGACTCCCGCGACCTTTACCAACTTATCAGTCCACCTTGTGGAGGGTCTACCCACGCTGCGCCTTCCGATACGTGGTCGCCACTCGAGAACCTTACCAGTCATTGTGGCACTCTTTGGGGGAGGCCTATGTCCAGCAGTGTACGTTTAAGGTCAGTTTCGACCAAAGAATGAACTAATCTTGGATTCAAATCTACTCATATTTTGGTTGATTGGGTTGATGTTCAGTCCAATTAGATTAGATCAAACTTGACTGTCCGTTTCTGTTTTAGTATTTGTAGTGAAAGAGACACACCCATAATTGCACGAATTCCAAATGTATGAAACTCGTACTTGTTAGGATTGATACTTTATATCCAACTATGTGATTTGTATAAAAAGAGATCGGAAATAGAAACGCGTTCTAATCCCTACTGAAGCAAATTAGGATGGATTTGACGTAATGCTTAATTACGGATCGCGGTAAAAACAACATGACGTGGGAAGTTCTTACCGACTTTTAGTGAAGGAGCGTACAGTAGTGAAGCGAATTGATTGCCATGGACGAAGTATTAAAAAAAAATGATTTAGTGAATAGAATAGAATAGAATAGAAAAAAAATTGTTTAACCGTGTTACATAGATGGTATTAAAGTGTTAGGCCCCAACGGTTACCCATTTCGGGTGTACAGTACAATACTCGTATTTGCTTAAAACTAAGGAAAATATAACTAATATTATTATACACTAGCTTCCGCCCGCGACTTCGTAATCCAGGCTATAAACTATCTTCGTGCTAAATTTCATTCAAACATCCAAATATCCAAACATCTAAACTTTCGCATTTATAATACTAGCTTCCGCCCGCGACTTCGTCCGCGTGGACCCGGGATAAAAACTATCCTATATTTTAATCCAGGCTATAAACTATCTTCGTGCAAAATTTCATTCAAATCGGTTCAGCCGTTTAAGCGTGATTGAGTAACAAACATCCAAACATCTAAACTTTCGCATTTATAATATTCGTAGGATTAGTAGGATTATTTTTCTTTTAAGACGAAGATTCAAAAAAATATTTCAAAGAATAGAAACAGTGCATAATCATGACAGCTGTTCCTGGTGAAACTAATGTGGATGTGGAAGTTCACTATAAATAAGTCGACATCTTAACTAAGATGATGGTGCCTGCGACGAGATACCGGTGCGGTAGGGTAGGGTAGGGTACGGCAGTCGTTTGCCCTCCGCTACCCTCCAGTCCCCCTTGGTCCTCCCCCGCCCCTGTCACGTCTCGGGCGCGTAGGTTAAGCTTTTGAGTTATAGTGGCTCTATTAACTATGTGTGCATTGCATTCATTTATCCGTGCGAAATTAACGTAAGTGAAACATTTTCGGAGAACGAAGTTGAATATGAATTGAAAGAAAATAACGTGGCATCATTTTGGATTGTCCGTGGACTCCACTGTGTTTTAGGGTCTAATGTTATCATGTTAAGCGTCAGTTTGCGATGGATAGCTGCGAAGACGCTTTATAGATATTTTCCTGCCTAACAATGATATAGCTATCTGTAATAGTTTTCAACGTAAAGCCGACCGTTTTGAGTGGCTGCGGTCGCCGTATAATTACTAACTACTCCGCCTGTAATTACCGAACAAAGGGATATTTTCCGTCTCAAACATGGCTCTAGTTTAAAGGTATATTGCCTTTGTTTCAATACGGTTTTTTATTTACACTTGAAATAATAGCTGCTAATGAACCTTCTAAAATAAATTAAATAGCAATTTGACATGAAGCTAACAGTTACTGATATTTCAGTGATACCTCTAATATTGACGCTGTTTAAATCATCTTTTCACAGAAGTGTAAGGTCAACGATGATGATGAAACGAGTGAAAAAAGAGTTAAAAGTACCAACTTCTCTAACAAAATTAAATTGAAATTGTTGAGAAGGGTAAACAAAACTAAATTGAAACTACGTATTTGTAACGACCAACGGACGGCGAAGTGAATGTAAATGTATTTAATACGTAAATGTAAATGAATAGATGATACCCATTTCATCATCATCATATCAGCCGAAAGACATCCACTGCTGGACCTAGGTCTTCCCCAAAGAGTGCTACGATGACCGGTCCTGCGATACCCATTTATTCAAATTGATTTACCTTTTGCTATCTCGCTTATAATTATATAGGTAAGCTATTGAGATTTGCACTAAAAATAACATTTATTTCTCACTTTGTCATGTCATCATTATAGACATTGAGTTTTTTTAATTGGCTGTTCGATGACCGAGGAATGATTTGTATCGTAATTCAATGCTGCTTGTAATATCTGCTCTCCGTAAAAGTTTTTGCTATCGAACTTGAATAATTATGAACCTTGATTTTTTTTAGCTTAAGAGACTAATGTACTCTTAATTACAGTTCTGTACATGTATCTTTATATTGGTTTTGTTAACTTTTTTTGTTTTAGCTTATTTCAAAAGTTTGGGTGTATAAAATCATTGTAGCTTAGGTTCTGTGTATTATTTGTTTAGTTAGGTTAGGTATTGTTGAAATCATTTAAGGTGACCGACTTTTTATAAAACTGTCATTGGAATTTAAATCTAATAGCTTGGATGGTAGTCGCTTTTTCTATGATACAATTCGGTCAATACAAATAATCTGTAGTATACTCGTACCTAACTCAAAGCGAAGTTCAATAACATTAAATTGTGATTTCATTAATACAAGATATCGTTTAGCTCTTTAAACTCAATGCTGACATTTTACCCTAATACGGATTCTACATTCTGTCGTAAAATTCCAGAAGACTTCACACCAAACTGGAGCATTTTTGCCACGCCATTATATATTGTATACCCGCTGCTTAAGACCCATGCTACATATGGCCTAACAGAAGCAAAAGGTCCTATGTCAACGCATTACATATGCTTATAATCCTTTTAGAAACCCGTTGCAACCAGGAAACTGTCCTTTGTTGTGATTCACACGTTCGCCAGACACTTTTTAAAAGGCTTTTGTGGAACGTCAAGTGCGACTGTCATATTGTTGTTCCCTAACATGTCGTATGTAAATAGGTGTTAATGGCCACATGTGCCTTTTTAGAATTGAGACTTTATGGTGATATACGCACGGCAATGTAGATGCGTTTTAAGTGTTTTCCTTTGTTTTTCGCCTTACGCAGGATTTACAAGCTATGTCTATTATTCATTTTATGCTCTTCCTTAGACGCATTCTGCTATAATAATTATTAAGTTCTCCGTAACAGTTTCTCGCATACCGCCCTCAGGTGTCAATTCTTACGGCAGCTATTAAATGTTTAACCATCTTCTAAAAGAAGAATCCCAGCGTTCAATCCGGTTCGGCTCGAGTCCGAATTTTATCATGTTTAGATGCATTTATAGTGTCGTAATTTGTCATGTAAAATATTGTCACTATTTCTCTAATCGATTACAGTTTTTGTTTAAGAAAAAAATATTACAATAGATAAAAGATAAACATAGAAATCTTACCTCTCTCTCTCTCTTTGACGACCTCTGTAGCCTAGTTGGTAGTGACCCTGCCTACGAAGCTGGAGGTCCCAGGTTCGAATCCCGGTAAGGGCATTTATTTGTGTGAAGAGCACGAATACTTGTTCCTGAGTCATGGATGTTTTCCATGTATTTAAGTATCTATTTATCTATATAAGTATGTATATCGTCGTCTAGTAGCCATAGTACAAGCTTTGTTTAGTTTGGGACTAGGTTCGATTTGTGTAAGATTGTCCCCAAAATATTTATTTATTTATATTTATTTAAATATTTACAATGTCTACAATTCACTTGCAGATCAGATCGCGGGCGCACCATCTAACCTATATATGTGACCACTATACCCAGCATATCTTGACCCTGACAACTGCGTTATCGGACTTCAAACCCTTATGCTGGTTACTCTGAAGCGATGTGTAAGGGTTGTGAATGCCAGCCAAAAACTGAATTCAACACGCTTACCAATTGCCTTGTGAACCAGTGTAATTCTGTTCTTCGTTTACGCTTCATTTGTTACAACACGGGGGTAAAGATATACTAGGCAAGAGAGTTGTCGACACGTATAGTGAACGACGTGGCGGGGATCTAGTTACGGGATCGATGTCGGTCACACGCGTGCGCGCATGACTGACATTTGACACCGGCCTCCGGCTACGTATTACAATAAGAACAAGTTCTTCCTACTTCCGACCTGGGAAAGTCTTAAGCGAGTTCGGATTTCGAAGGCTTATACGACCTTTTTGAACTGTAAACTAAACAATGATTAAAGATGTATTATTTGTGTGATAGGCAAATGAGAGGTTTATTGAAAGGGTTTAGAGTACTTTTTGAATATGTAAGGTGGAAGGATTGGTGATGCAATATTTTGAATACTTTGTGCTGATCTGCTTTTGCTGAATATTTCATAGATATACATGTCCCAGTGAAACAAACTAAGTTGTATTGTAAGTACCTAAATGTCCGTATGAGTTTGGTAAAGTTCGCGGGAGTCCGCTGGATGCGGGTGGCGCTTGTCTTGACCGTTCATCGTGGCACTCTTTGGGGGAGGCGTATATCCAACAGTGGACGTCTTTCGGCTGATATGATGATGTATGAGATTGTGGCAACGGGAGTAAAAAATAATTCAGGGATGGGATCACTCCAAATTCCATCGAGAAGTACCTACTTCCTATATTTAAAATCAAAATCGTTCTAATTTTGGCAGCATTCAAAAAGTACAGATTGAATAAATACAATTACTCATAGAAATGCGAGCCGGAGAAATAGCAACCGCAAAGTTTTTATTAATTCGGGTTCCCGAAACACGAGTACAATACCCTGTAGTAATTATATCCAGTCCATATTCGTTGGGGATGTCTGTGTTCTTGTACTTTCAGAGTATCTTTTTGTTCTCCGAGGCGGATGCCACATGTGAGCCAGTATCATTACCCAGACAAATGTACGCGGGGGTTGTCTGACATGTTCGTATCGTGAGAAATAACGGACGGAACTTCTGCTGAAGTTTGATTAGCAATTAAACCCCTTTTGTGGGTAGGAAGCAGTTTTAAACTGAATCAGCTGGAGTAATTGCCGGTTTAGTTATAGTAGATGTCTTGCGTTTTCAGTGCAATATTATGAAAACTCAACGGAATAGCATTTTATTGGGACGTAGACAATGTTAAGTACCTAATTTGTTCAGTATGCAGCGGATGCACTAGGAAAAGCCGTGGGGGCTATAGGTCATGTTATCAATGGGAAAAGATTAGGAAGCCCCAACCTTGCTGTCATCTTGTGACTCGCTTGTGACTCGCTTTTATCTCAAATAAAATTTCATTTCATTATCTCAAATTAAAATAAATAAAAAAAAGGGAAAAGATGTCTAACAGTGGAACCTCCTTGAATTGATGATTACGTTCAGGTCAGATTTAGCACGACATCTAATAGATTTAGAATATCACGTTAAATTTCGGCACGTGGCGACACAAATATATCATTTTACGTAAAAAACGCACTGAGCCTTGAATAAATTAGTGTAACAAGGCAGCGGTCCATATTCTCCTTGAGACTTCATTAAAATGAGTGTCTTTTACGTCTAACCACTCTCTAATGCGGTTAAATATAACACGAAGAGTAAACCCATTAGTACCGCGACCTATCCCAATGTGCCCGCGCATCAACCGATAAGATAATACACCGTTTACAACATGCTCACTCACTCAATGCACTACGGCTTATATTCCTTTGACCGTGTTAAAGTTACAAGATACCAATGCCTCAAGCCAAGTGGTATGCAGCCACCCTATTCTGTAACTTGTTTTAAGCTCACCTCAACGCTCATCCACACATATATATCTTGACACCGCAATGCGTAGTAACTAAGCGTAGGTAGAGGTCTAGTTTCGTGACGGGTGACCGGCGGGGTGAGCCGCATTAGCGCGTAGCGAATAACAGCCCAGGTTAGGGTTGCCAACCGTACTATATTTTATAGTATTGTACCATATATACTGTTGAAGAAATATATAGTACGCAAAAATACTATATATTGGGAGGGCCTTAACTACGAAGTGCTTCAAATTCCCCTGCACGGCTACCACAAAACGGCGCGCGAGCTCTCTCGATTTTTCTCGCACTAGAGAAGTTTTCTAATAAGAGAGAGACGGATAGTGCGAGAAAAATCGAAAGAGCTCGCGCGCCGTCCTGTGATAGCCGTGCAGGTTTCAGTTCAATTTTACCAAATAACAACATTGCCCAGCCAAGTACCAAGTACTTTTAACGGTGTACTATATTTTAGTCGGTTTTTTCTGAAAAATACTATACCTCCCCAAAAAAATTTGGCAACCCTAGCCCAGGTGGACCGTGATAAAATGGTTCCGAACTCGTTAGAACGTCAAAACGTTTAGTACTTGTAATGATACACCGTAGGACTAATAGTTCTGCATTACGGTGATGGGTTCTACCCGTAGGTCTGTGCTTCTTCTAGGATCGACTTGAAGGGATTGGAATGCGGTCACCGTGCGGATTCCGAACTACGTATAGTTGTAATGTTGATTCGAAAATCGTGATTATCTACGTACCGTGTTTTCATCTTGTTACGTTATATTTGGAAAGATACACAACGATAGATACATACACGTAGAACCGATGGCCGTTGGGGCGGAAAGGTTCTCGAGTGGCAACCACGTACCGGAAGGCGCGGCGTATAGGTAGGCCCCCCACAAGGTGGACTGATGACCTGGTAAAGGTTGCTGGAGTCCGCTGGATGCGGGTGGCGCAGGACCGGTCACTTTGGCACTCTTTGGGGATGGCCTATGTCCAGCAGTGGACGTCTTTCGGCTGATATGATGATGATGATAATGATGTTATATTGTTGAAACAGTAGGAAAAATGGCTGAATTAAGTAATAATAATGTATAATAATCTTACCTGCATTTGTTTTGCCTGGGCAAGGCAGATGGCTTAATTACTTCAGCTATAGATCCAGTTACCGAATCGATGAACTTTGTCATCTGTTTGTTATCGATCTGTTTTTGATTAGGATTTGGTTTCAATTAGGCGGAGATGGCGTTATTTTAGTTCCCTCTTTCAAGCTTCGTTTGTCATTTGTTTACATATAAGTAAAAGAACTTACTGCGATGTATCCTCAGTAATCATGATTACATACATACATTCACGCCTTTATTCCCAAAAGGGGTAGGCAGAGCACATGAAACGTATGTTCCAGCGCCACTTTTAGCATAAATGTGGGTATAAAACATCGACAAAATGTGATTAAATGGCATTTAATACCATGGCCACGCTTTTTCATTGTACGTTGTACTAAGAGGATTAATATTGGTCTTCAAAGAAAAAATAATGTATGGTTATACTTAGAGAAATATTAAAGAGGTATAACGTGAAATAAATCGTAATAGGGACAGAAACTAACCCAGAGCAAAGTTTATGGGAATTCTTTAGAAAGTACCCATTTTCATTGCTCATGGCATATTTTGTATGGCTTCTTGAACTCTTTGGTTTTTAAAATGTCATGCGTTAGCATTCAGCGAACGAAATGTTTGCTTAATGTTACTATTGTTATATTTGTGTTGCTAAGTAATCACTTGTGTAGTATCAAAATGTATGTAATTGTGTAATTTTGTATTTGCGAAATAAACTTACTTCTTACTTTCTAGGTAATAGTGACTTATTGGGAATGAAATTCAGCTCACTTTTAGGAAAGCTGAAATGTTATAGCATTAAATATACTTTTTAAGCCTGAGGTTAGTCAGGGCTTCATTAGTAGGCTGACATTTCACTAGGCAAGAAAATATTAACAATTAAGGTGGAAATTAAGGGGTTGAAACGAGGCCTATTCAACTCACTGAAGTGCACAATTTACTTTTTATTCGTACTTAACTATGGCATTGATTGTATGGCAAATTTTTGTGTCACAACGGAACTTTTTAACTACAACCGATTAACGAGGCTAACTACTGGCCAAGAATTTTGTCCTCACCCAGTTACGCTCTCATTTTAAAACTACGTTGTTGGATTGTAACGAAACTTTGCATGTACAATGTCATTAGGTATATCCAGGTCTATAATTACTAATTAGTTTATGCAGCTTCAGATACCATAGTAAAAAAAATACAGCGAATTTAAGTTTTTCATACAAAACCTGTTTTTGCTGTATTAAGTTTGTTTTATAAACTGGAACCATATAAACTGATTACAGACATAGGTATACCTCATGTCATTGTATATGCAAAGTTTCGTCACAATCCAACACGTAGTTTTAAAATGAGAACGAAACTCGTTTGTATGGGAAGGTGAAATTCGGCCGAACTTACTGCGAACTCTTAACGGAATAGCAAAATGATAATAAATTGTTATATTATATAATCTAGCAAGGGTCGCTTAGCGAGATGCATTTCCACTATCCTGCCATTGTAATACCGCAAATATTTGTCGGCCTTGTCCCATTTTGTGGCGCAATTCCTTTATTCCAGCATAGTAGATAGTCGGCGAGCGCAAGTAAAATATTCAGCATTGCACGCTATTGCAATTTCGCAAACGACATCTGTTTCACTGAATCATGGACGGACCAAAACGGGGTTCTCGCCCACACACTGGGCTCTGTGACTTTGAACTTCATAACCTTTTGACTTTATTTATCCGTAATCAGGCACCTAAAAATGTGCAATAAACAATATATGCAATAACAGTTCACACCGGGAGATAACCAGGTTATGTCATGTGGTATTCATATCCACCAAAATCTCATCATCTCATGCGGAAGACTCCACTCCACTATCGCGTGCTGAATTCACTGGAACACTCCGCACGCCTCGCAAGATGTGAGTGATGTGACTGGGCTTAAGGTGGTTTTCCACCGGCGCTAGACTATGCGCCTAGACTTTTCTTAATAATAAAAAGGGTCAATGTCAAGTCAACACGGGCACAGTGTGCCAGCATAAGTCACCTTTCGATAAATATTTCCTTTACGTTTTTACGGGACTTACTACCTATTTGCACTGAGCGCGCGCGCGCGCGGTGGAAATAGGTAGTAAGTCCCCTACTAATTTCAATTCTCGCCCATCCACGCCCCGCCTCGCCTCGCCGGTGGAAAACCACCTTTAGAGTGGCATTGTCTTCGTGGCCTTCTTTTCTTAGGCTCCTAAAGGCGTTTTCCGTTATTATTGTGCAGTTTTGGGCACAACTCCAAATCGTGGGCACCTAAGGTACACTAAATAATTTCTAAATAGTATCAATGGTTCGAATATCATTATTGCGGAACATGTCCCGCTTAAGGATTTTTTGTTTCTTCAGGATATAAAGACTAGTCTAATATTTTGTATTTTTATGTTTTGCTTAATCTTCTTTAGAGGCTATTGAATCATGTTGGTAATGCCTTTAGCGCAAAATTCTATGAAATTACGAAGAATTAAGCTATATCTGACCATTTTTTGGTTGTTATAGGTACGTTAAGTAAGTGTTCTATCCAAAAGGGAAATAAATTTTGCAGGAATTAACCCCCTCCTGCGTCTATTGCTAAACTGTCAATCAAATCATAACCGATTTACCTTCACAATGGCTACATGATAATGTTTTTGTACGGTACAAGCCTTTATCATGTAGCCATTGTGAAGGGAGTCCGCGAGCTGGAGCGAAAATGGTATAAATTGTACCATTTTCGCTCCAGAGATTATAGTAATGGAAACACAACAAACAAGATCAGTAACATCTGCTATCAAATTTACAAGCAATCACAAAGGAGTCCCTTCGACACAACTAAATTAACCTTATCCGTAAAACAAACAAACCTTGATTGAGTTGCTGAAAACCGGTTACAATTTGGTACTCCCCACGATTTAATTCGAAGCTATTAAACGTGGTCATGGAGTTTAGGGCTGAAGCTAAAGAATGGTCAGTTAATTGACACATAAATCACAGCGCGAGCCATTATTTGAGTTCCAACTTTTGCATAAAGGACGCATGCGGCTATGGAGACTATAGGAACCTACGCTATTTGTACGTTTCGCTATAGGTACTTTTGTTTGCTAGTGCAGAGTCCGGCCGATAGATGGGGTCACGCGCGCTTTTTGTTTACGATTTGCATTTTATCGAGTTGAAAACCGGTTCTTTATGTTTTGTTTATTTATTATAATTTATAACCCATTGAAAGTTGATTTTGTAACATATTTTCATCTCATGCTGATAAATGACTGCAATTAGAGTATATTGTTCGATTTGATAAACGCGTGCTGATTTTTAATTTTTGTTTGAACAGGCAATCATTTTAGAATTGTCGTTTTTGTTAGAGTCTTTTAAAAACATTCGATAGTTTCTATACCCCCCCCCCCCCGACCTCGCGTGGTCAGGTTAGAATTTCACTACCCCCTTTCTTCCCGTGTGTGTCGTATAAGTCGACTAAGAGAGCAGGGTTGAAGTGTGTTGTGAGCGATGGGCTAGCAACCTATCACTGTCATATCACAATTTGTCGATCTTTTATACCTATCCACATCTGTGCTAAAAGTGACACTGGAACATAAGTTTCACGTGCTCTGCCTACCCATTTTGGGAATAAAGGCGTGAATCTATGTATGTACCTTTCTATAAAAGGGTACGATTATCATAAAAATAACAACCTCACTCTTTCCTTTTTCATTGTTAGTACATAAAACTAATGAGTAGGTATTTGATTTTATTATTTAAAGAAAATCTCGTAACCCGTCGCAATCAGCTAGGGAACAAAAAGGATGCTTTAGAACTCGCTTAGAATAGAAATATAAAGGCTTTATCCTGACTTGTCCGGTAACGAGCCCTATTGTGCCCTCTACGGACTTTACGGCTTAGGTCTTGAATGAAAACAAAAACGTAAAGGAAATATTTATCGAAAGGTGACTTATGCTGGCACACTGTGCCCGTGTTGACTTGACATTGACCCTTTTTATTATTATTATTAAAAAAAGTCTAGGCGCATACTTATGGTTTACATCTGTTATGCATCATCGTTTACACAAACATGCTAACTTACTGACGTAACTTGTCACTTCGAAATGTAGTTAGTTTTTAATTATTTTAAGTACATTACTTTCCGGATAATTCTTGATCACAGTCATAACCATTACTATTTATTTAGATGAAGCAAATCAGTGTCACTTATGTTACATCAAATCGAAATCAGATAATATCCAAATTCTTTACCAAAATTAAAATAAACAGTTCATTTTGTTTCTCGATACCGTGCTGCCATCTAACGCCTAAGTCTTTAACTACAACAACGACGTTGACTTTAGCGCCATCTATTAACATTTTGCCGCACCGCCAACTGTATCTCATTAGTTCCTCTCCTTGCCCACAGGCGGCAGCACGTGGCGACGCCATGGAGCTCGACGACGACGACAGGGGGCGCTCGCGCTCAACACGAGCTCTTCGAGTTACTAGAACGGGTGCAATGTTCGCGCTTGGACGACCAGAGGGCAGTGCTGCCGCCTTACTTTTCACAGGTAAGTTTAGAAAATTAGTTTGATTCCCCACTGTTTTAAAAGGAGTGTAAGTACACAATTGCACGCAGGTGCAACCTATCTTCTTGTGTAGCTTACCACGAACGCGAGAGCGAGAAGGCACTAACCCAAAAATATTACAATGAAATTCAACATTTAAAAAGTTTCTGTAAACAAACAAATTAAGGGCGAGTTGCACCAAACCGACTGTAAGCGTAAAATCTAAATGTATGGGAAAAATTATAAGTTTCTATGGAATGACAGCTGCCGGCGCCATCTTTAACTGATCGGTCTGTTATCGTGTATTGGTGCAACCCTTATGAAATTTATTCTGTGGCTCTACTCTCTCATAGTGTAGTCGCGTAACCGGGATATCCGAGTTAGGTCAGTTTAGTCTTGTAATTGATACCTCAACATCCAAATGACTATAATTGAGGTGGGTGTGATGTGGGCAGCTGTAGACCACTTGACTGAGTCGTCTTACAATTACCGGCCAGCGGCAACTAACTTTCATGCAATCTAGTCTCCTCTCTATTGTAATCATCCTTATAATTTGTTCTGAAATATAAAACAATCCTTAACTTAATGTTACATAACTATCTTCCACAAATCGAATTACTCAGAAATATTGAAATAGGTACTTGGGAGACCGGGGATGAAAGTAACACGGGATGAACGTAACAAATGAGTTTCTGAACGAATTATGTTCGCTGCACTGATGGCTGGATCACCGACATACGTCATTTTAAACCCCCCTCTTACCTCATTTGCGCTCACGGCGCTGTGCTGTCAGGTTGTGGGCATAGCGAGTAGATGCCGCAAAAATACCTCGAAAGTAAGTTTTGACCTTTTTTTTTCAATTGCGTTTGTTTTTACTATGGTTAGTGTAACCTTGAGTGTCAAATCCCAGTAATGTCGCAAAACTGTTTATCTTCCTATTTTGTCGTTCGAAACTGTATCTTTTTAACGGTTTTCTAGGTAATAAGCTCGTGTTTTTCCAATTCGGGTAAAATTTAAGGTAGGGATAAAAGTAACAACTTGTTACTTTCATCCCGATTATCATCGTGATATCTTAAACTGTATTTTAATGTATTTTTTACATTTAAAAGTAGTACAGATTATTTTTTATTATTTCAGAATGCCTAATATACACAAACGAACCACCAGTAGAGGTTTAGTTTCTGCAGAAATAATGGATTTCGCAGCAGATGAAGTATTTCTCAGAAACGTACTCGTATCATTTCGAGACGCTGCGAATTCATATCAGCTGTGCCACGTTACTTTATATATTTATGTGCAAAAGAAGAAGAAAATGCTTGAAGACGGTTCAAAGTCTTCCAAATGTAGGCTACGTATCGAAAAGACGAGTTTTTAATGTCGAGGAAGAAAAAAGACTGGCCGATTATTTACTCCATTGTTCTCAAATTAATTACGTATTAACAACCAAAGAAGTACGAAACTGGCGTTTCAATTAGCAATTAAATATAATAAAGACATTCCCAGCTCGGAGAGCATTGTAAATAAAAACAAAATTACTTTCATAATCAACATGTTTTTTTTATAATCATCTTTTTAAGTTTTACTTAAAGCAATGTTGATTAATTTTTTCAGCATTATACTAAGATCCTAGGATTTTTTGATAATTGTGATAATAATGTAAAACTTAAAAGAATGATTATAAATAAACATGTTGATTATGAAAGTAATTTTATTTTTATTTACAATGTTACAATCATCCCTTTGCACTGTTACAACCAACCCTAGGGTTAGGGATGGTTGTAACAGATTCCACTTTTTTTGTTTGAACAGTTTTTTCAAAATCTGTTGTATCAGTCGCATTTAAGCTAGTGTTGAAAGTTTGTCGATAGTCCAATCTATCATGTGTGATAGTTATAATTTTGATATTTCATATGGTCTCGAAGATATGACGAGAAAAATGAAAATTGTTACGTTCGTCCCTGGTCTCCCCTACATAGAAAACATCCATGACTCGGCAACAAATATTCATTCTCATGTAATGACCATAGTAACAGATTGGTGCAAACGATTACTTGCATTCATAAGTAACTCTGTTCTAATGACCAGTTAAAATAATCTTTTTGGAATTAATTTCCAGTTTCTAACGATTTCAAGGGTCGCCAACCACAAAGTTCGTTAACACTAACAATGAAGACAAGTGAAGAACCGGATGCCGCGGTGGCAAGCGAAGCGTAGCGATAGCGATACGGCTGGGAGAGCGTACCTGCCCGAAATTGCTTTTTACGAGTTTTGATGGTGCATTTTAGTGCAATTTCTCGAATCGATCAGGGGAGCGATAGGTATTTGACTTTCGAGCGCTCGACTATTTCACTCGAAAACTGTAAAAAAATATGTAATGCTATTTTGGAATAGCGATAGAAAATTGAGATACGTTATTGACCAGTAGCGGTAGTAAGTAAGTGCCTACAATGTTGACATTATACTGTCGTATTCACTCGTTTTTAGGGTTCCGTACCCAAAGTCTAAAAAAGGACTTCGCTGTCTGTCCGTCCGTCCGTCTGTCTGTCACCAGGCTGTATCTCAAGAACCGCGATAGCTAGACAGTTGAAATTTTCAAAGATGATGTATTTCTGTTGCCGCTATAACAACAAATACTAAAAACAAATAAAATCAATATTTAAGGGGGGCTTCCATACAACAAACTTTTTTTTCAGGCTGTATCTCAAGAACCGCTATGGCTAGACAGTTGAAATTTTCACAAATTATGTAATTCTGTTGCCACTATAACAACCAATACTATAAAAAAATATATATATTTAAGGGGGGCTCCCATACAACAAATGTTTTTTTTTGCTGTTTTTATAGATAATGGTACGGAATCCTTCGTGCGCGAGTCCGACTCGCACTTGGCCGGTTTTTTTTTTTAATTTTAGAGCGCACGAAAGTCAAGAAAGTTCCCTGGACTCCAGTTTTGATAGAGCAGTTCGATGCAATTTCTCGAATCGAATCTAGACCCAAACGAGCGTAAGCTTGTAGGTATTATACAAATACCTAGATAAAACGCCGATGACTTAGTGCCGACATATCATTAGTGCTCTAAAATGCGTTCAGAAACCGTAGGGAAATGACCAGCATTATTACAACCGATTTTACTATGAGAACTTTCTTGTCGTGTTGTGCAATTGCCACCTAATTGTTACAAGTATTTAAACTTTAAAGTCTTTAAACGATGTAGGTTTATGGCAACATTTGAACTCAACCCTGGTTTTTATTAATAAAGGTAAATGCAGAGATGCTTGGATGACCTTTGTACGGCATTGAGTAATCTTAAATGAAAAAATATGTTTTACTTAATCTCTGTTCCTTATGTGATACGATAATAATATGTAATCGACATTCACATTCATATGTACACCCAGTTTTTTTCCCACCCAGTTCAGTTTGGGCCGGCAATTGTAAAATTAAAACCAAATGATAGTCTTACGCCTGCAAGTTTAAGATACTTTCAAAGAGAATATTATAACCACTACGTTTTAAGAGGCGGAACTTCATACATTGTTTATGGATTCTCTTATGGTCTACTACCAACGTAAAGAAAAATGCTTTATTGCCTTGTAATTAGGTGCAAAAGTTCTGTGTTTTGTTAGGTTGGCTAAGATGCGTTAACTATCCCGTACATTTTTTATTCTATGAGAGTTTCCAAAGGCTGGATACTTTTTTGACCGGCGGTATGTGGTCGTTATAAAGCCTCCGTCTGAAAAGTCAAAGAAAAAGGTTGAAACAAAGTAAGGTTTCAAATTATACATAATACCTAACTGTTATAGAGTTACTTTTGGTCGTCGATTCGTCGGTTTGTTGATGGTTGTCGATTTAATGCAAATGCAATCATGTCATTATAATAATATTAACAGACGTGGGCGTAAACTAGCAGTCCAAAGAGCCTCAAAGATATTGTCTTGTTTTAGTAGAAAACATTTTTCTTTGTTTACGAATATCCTCCTTTCAGTAATTAAATAGTGAAGAAATCAGAGTATCACAATGTCCTTAATCAAATTACCATAATAATATTAACCTCGTAAGGAGCAATTTACTTTAATCTGCAGATGCGTTTACCGATTTGATTGTAAACGCATAAAATTATTAATAACTTGCCTTGCAAAATCCATTTTATTGTTATTATTATTTCAAGGCAAAATGGATGCTGCTAGAGCATTTGAGGTAAAACAATAATTATTAATTAGTGTAATCCAAAGTTGATAGTTGTGTCATGTATGTGATGTTAACCTACTTCAGAGGCTGGATATAGGGGAAGTGGATACATCAAATTAAAATATACCTACCCTGCATTTTGGCCTCATAGCAACACGGTCTCGTGCTAATAGAGGTGTAGACACTAAATAAAATAATCAATAATGTCATATTTTCTCGAAAAGGGATTAAAAATGTACTTAGTCAAATGGAGAAAAAATCAACGCAAAAGGTCACAATCACAAAGTTATGTGTCCAAAGTTTTAAGAAGGGGTATGTTCTGTCCCTTTTTTGCAAAATGCAACTTCATATGAAACGATGACGCTTACGTAGATTGTGACGTCACTATAGACGGCAACGTGCCGCGCCGCATCGTAGTCGGTGCCGCCGTCGATGCGGCCCCCGGCAGCATCGTCCATTCATCATCAACCAAACAATAATGCATGGTTGCGATTGAGTCCTTCTGTTTAGATATAGACAAAGAAAAACTTAATTTAACATGAAATTGTATACATAGGTACAGTGTACAAGTTACACTTAAAAATAGACTTAAAGCGAGGCATTAACATTGTGTGATGCGCTGATGCTACAAAGGGGTTTAGAGGTTTAGATTAGACCATGCGGTTGAACTGTACGTCTAGCACATGCTGATAAGTGGCTTCGCGCGCGACTGCGTATCTCCTGTCTCACTCGCACCGTGCAAATTAGAAAGAGGAGAGTAGATCATTCTCGACTCGCGTCGCGGCACAGTGTCAGTTGTGCTAGCCCCCTTGCTACCCTATTCTGTAACTTGTTTTAAGCTCACCTCAACGCTCACCCACAAATATATCTTGACACCGCGATGCGTAGTAACCAAGCGTAGGTAGAGGTCTAGTTTCGTGACGGATGAACGGCGGGGTGAGCCGCTTTAACGCTTAGCGAATAACATCGCTGCAGCGATGTTATAAGCATCGCGGTGTCAAGATATATTATTTTGTGGGTGAGCGTTGTGGTGAGCTTAAAACAAGTTACGGAATAGGGGGGGCTGAGATTGCGTGGCGTGGCGTTCCGGGACATATTGCTTTGTTTCAGGCATAGTACCTTATAATATTGCTGAGAACGGATTTCCATGCGTAGAATTCTTTATTGCAAGTTGGGTATAAGTCTTATAAGAGCATGGTAATCTATGAAAACAGCAATAGGTACATTATATTATTAACTTACAACTTTTATAGCAACTGGGCGTCTTCTGAAAATACTCGATTCGGAAACCATAAAAAATAAAAGGAGTTGGAACCCTTCCAGAAATAACCCTATTAAAATACAAACTTGACTCGTAATCGTGTTTCTACAAGGTAACATTCGCTATCTGATCTTTGTGGTCGCATAAAGAGATAAGGCCTTCGGTATAAGAGGTTAGGTCAATAAGAGCCCGGTTTACAACTCAACTAATGATACCAAAACACCAATATTGTAATGAGGGACAAGCGATTTCGAGCTTTATGTCTTAAAAAGTAGGGATCAAATGGGGCCAACGCGGATCAGTACTTGTCGTCATTTTCGGTCTCCTAACTCTTTTTTATCGTCGTGTAATGATGCATTTAATTAAATCGAGTGACCGTTTTGAAGTCCTTAATAGGATTTTGAGTGAACCCAACGTTCTTTTTTTAAGAGTAGGTACTAGGCTGGCTTTGCTTTAAAGCGCAGCTATTTATTTTGCATTCTGCAGTATAAATTCTCATTTTAAATATAATTTTTCGGTATTTATTATCTGTCACGTAATCCTTTAAATTATGCTCTATCGTCACCATCTAATTGAACCAAGTTTTCTAATTACGACGTAAACTTTTTTCTTGACGCTTAATCTTAACACTGTCAACTTTCAGTATTTTATAACAACGGTTAATGAGACTATGGGCGGTTATAAATCGCAAAGTTGTCACAGAATTATCTTGGCAGCAATTTGCTCTTATCAGATTTAAAAAAGTTAAGCCTACTAGTTTGCGGTCGACGTGTGCCAAATACAAAATGAATTAAGCTTGGTTAGGACTCTGCTAACTTTCGTAACCTCGTATTTCCTTTAGACATTAGAAAATGAACTTTATGGCCTAAAAATCAAAGTAGCTTTTCAAATTACAGTATTAAATCAATGATGAAGGCAAGGAAATAAGAATTAAGGCGCTGCCTTGATTTGAGTCGAACACGCCCCCTAGCTAGACAGAGACACGCTGATGCCTTCCGCGCACGAGGAAAAGAGATTTAACACATCGGGAATGGCTTTTTTGGACAAAATTCGATAAATACCTAACTTTGAGACGTTTTATTTAAATTTCATAAAGTGAGATTTAAGATGAGATAAACTACTATAGTATTAACTTGATTGTGTCGTAAAATAATGTATCGTTTGAGTAGGCAGAGTAAAAAAAGGAAAATACAGACCCAACTTTGGAGTTTTTTTCTATCGAGCAAATTTTATGCCATCATGTATCGATAAAATCAGATAAACAATCATATAGTAAAGAATCATATATCTGAAAATCAGACCTTATTTGTTTCTTAATCTAGTCAGAACGGCGTTTCAAAGCACGCGTTAATTTCCAATGTGTGCATCAGCCTTAAAATAGAAAGAGTGTTACGTGTTAGAAGCTTGATCTTTTTGGACCTTTAAAGAAGAAGTGTATCCAGTACCTAAACGGTAGGGTTTCCCCATAATCATCTCTTTATTATAACTACAGAAAGGTACAACGAGATTAGTACTTTACCAAGGGTGACATCATCTTAAAAATGAGGTATGATCATTTATTTATGGAGTGTTACTTGTCTATTTAACTCATATATTTCCTTAACATACTGCGAATCAATATCGTCGTACAATGAATAACCTCAATTTATAAAAATATTACAGTATATTTTTTTTGCAGAAATCTCTTATCTGTGAGCTGGATGTTGAGGTTTGCATATAAATTATGTAAATATGATGTACTATATTTATTGTTTATAATACGTCTATGAAATTTTTGAAATCTTTTTCCTAAATTTTCCGAACAAAACCAACTGTTCAACCTCAAACACTTCCTTGCACCATTTCCTAACTGTAATCCAATTCCTATCCTACTTAGATGGGTAAAGTTACCTCTAGTTGAACCGACACCTGAATCCACCTCATACATTGCTACCCCAAATGAGGTGCCGCAGCCTTATCAGCGATGCACCGCCTACGTAATGACTCGACTAGTGAGGTGATGGCGAGATACATTTATGATTCTTTTTGAGCTGAAGTTTATCATAAACCTACGTTATTTTCACATCAAGAGCATTCTGCTAAGTTTAGTGAGGTTTTTATTTCACCCGTGAGGTAGTCAGTATGGTGGACCAAAAATTTGATTTGATTACAATTATCAATGCAGTCTCGATGAGAAGTTAGCATTAAAATATGACAGCTATTCCGTCGACACAAACCCGACTGTATTTGTCATCAATTGCTTTAATTAGAAACATGATTAAATAAAATAAAATATTTTTCTTAGTGATATTATTACTGAATACAAACAATAAGTTGTTTGTATTCAGCCCTTATGTTTTTTCCCTGTCTCACAAACACAAATATCTAAACTGACTATCTTAATCGCATTAACGGCATTTTAGCTTACATTAACGTTCCAATAAGGTCTTTAATCTTGACCTCGTGAGTGCAAGAAACGGATAGAACAATCTATTCGGATGGTTGGCTAAAAACACATTAGCACCAAAATTAGGCAGCCGCACCCGCAATTGCATAAGTGATGCAGTAATTAAGTAATCGTACGTAGTGATGTGACCGATAAGATACGACCTGCGGCAATTCATTCATTTTTAACTGTGAATGACTTGTCAAAGTCCTTTGGAACGGATATCAAATAGTGACTGCATTCCGTTTATTCCATTAGCATTGTTACTGTGAGGTGTTGACATAACGTTTTAACGAGGTTTTAACGCGTTTTTAAGGAGGTATCGATAATATAGCAGCACGCCTTAAAATAGCGGGTTTAGTACCGTGTCTTTTTACTCATTCATCAAACCCCTAACGACCGAGGATCGTGACTCCAGCTGTGTTTTTCAATGATGTGCCTCCACTTGCTTGGTTTCTGCTTAGTGAAGTATGGAGTTGAAAGAGTCTGCCTTGTGATCCAATATGCGGTCTGTACCACTCCTTGAATTTCTTGAGAAAGTAGAAATATAAATTTTGTTCTAGCATCCATGTATAATATTCTGAAATTAGTCTGAAAAATATGTGTCAATCGTTTTTTTACGCGATTGCCCAAACAAACCAGATCATATTTAAATTTGTCTTGTTGGTTTTTTGATGTTTTTAATGATTATCTTTATTCCACCAAACATCTCAATCGATTTAGATGTGTCTAACATGTGACTTTTTTGTCGACAGTCGCACTTGTATACCTATCCCTTATCACTATCGATAAAACGGAATCCACTAATCACTAGTCGAACGTGATCTTGAGTATGCAAAATTGCACCCGGCACCGCGCTGCGTCCAATCAGTCACGTTTGCCGCGCGTGCGCACAAGTCGGGGGACCCCAACCCACATACATGCGAGAAATTGGCACGTTACGATTGTCTCGAGGAGATGATTAACAAAAAGACTGCCTCGGTCGAAAAACGATTAAAAACTAGGTTCAACTTGACTTCACCGTCAACATTTCAACCGCTCACTGCTGAGTACAAACAAACCTCGGTCGAGAGCTAGTTTTATCAGAAGTGACCGTCAACCCATCGAGTATGTATGTAAATACGTTATTCTACACAAGACATTGGTAAAAATACAGACAAAGTAGGTTACGTTGGTACAAAGGCGAACTTATCCCTGTAAGGGATCTCTTCCAGTTAACCTTTGAGCAATTGAGATGAGATCAGAAACTAAAAGATAGACAAACTAACACATACATGTAGCAGACAAAGTCAAGTCGAGTTGATGGAAGTCCGACGCTTCTTCAACTGGCCGTCAAACCGTTTGCGTAGTCTTCACGTCAGGCATTTTTTGGTGAAGTTTTTAATTTTGCTCGTAATTTCCATGTGATTCTGATACCTTAGAAATAATGTTCAATTAAATTGAAAATGGATCCATCTATGTACGATTTTGTAACTTAGGTAAGTGGCAGTGGGCGGGGCTCATAGCACGTAGAACCGATGGCCGTTGGGGCGGAAAGGTTCTCGAGTGGCGACCACGAACCGGAAGGCGCGGCGTGGGTAGGCCCCCCGCAAGGTGGACTGATGATCTGGTAAAGGTTGCTGGAGTCCGCTGGATGCGGTTGGCGCAGGACCGGTCACTTTGGCACTCTTTAGGGGAGGCCTATGTCCAGCAGTGGACGTGTTTCGGCTGATATGAGGATGATGATGTACGATTTTAAGGCTTGCTCTCATGGTTCAGAGGGAATGGGGTATAAATATATATTCTACGCTGGCACAATGTACAGTCAGCTGCAGAGAAACATGCCCCCCCGTAAGAGGTTGTACAGTTAATCCTGTCATGATCTTTATTTAATTTTACATATAAACTGCTAATAACAGTAAAAAATATAACGATACCAGGTTAATCGGACTCGTAAAAACCCATGAAAAAAAAACGTGATTTTTGGATATAGATATTTTTATGATAGGATCCAGGAAATTGCTAATACAGTTGGGTATTGTAAAGAATAGCATATTATGTAAATAAAACAGGTATTCAATATTTTAAAAAACCTATTGCAGTTATTTAATTTAGTGTGACCCGAAATATTTGACCGCGAGTGTAATTGAATGTTTTTAATTGTAAACACATCCGTATGAATAAAATGTGCTTACCTTTAAAATGTCCAACCCTTTTACGAAACCCTACACGGTCACGTCACGGTTACGGCACATATTTTTCTTTCGGGTAATAAAATTTCCCAAAGGAAACTGTCCAGCAATATTGCCTTTCAGAACCTATTGTCAAAATCGACAATCTCATGACTATTGCGATAGCTATTGAATCTTCGGTGATATTTTATACAGTTAAGAAAGGGCGAAGAAGGAAAAGGTTACAAAGTTATCTCGCGGCAGATTCGATAAGGTCCCATTTGTTAGGACAAATACATACGGGTAGTATCGTTTGCGTAACGACCACTAACGACAGTGTCGTTGATGTCGATTTCAAATGAGACAAAACTTGTCTTGATATTTCACTAGGAACAAGATTACGAGGATGCAGAAAGGTTTCGACTGTAATTAACTTTTGATAAAAAAAAACAATTCTTTATGACACACTAGGGAAACTTACCGTACAAAAGACGGACTTAATGCCAACGGGAAGGCTTTACCAAAGACTTAATAGTTAATTTTGTATTAAGCAGTAACGCTGCTAACGAAATTCACACGCCTCCCTAAGGCGTTGTAGGAAGGAACTGATTGAAAGATTTGGTGGCCGAGACAGATTGTTCCGATAGCTCAGTTGGTTAGTAGCGACGGGCCACGAATGCCTGTGGTCGCCGGTTCGAATCCGGCTCGGAGCATTAACATTTTCCATTTTTCCTTTAAGACTCAATAGTTGCTCAGAAACTTAAGATTAAGTATATATTTAGGCAACGAACCCTACTTTAAATTGTTCTATACAACAAAATTTGTACCTATACAACGGTTTAAGAAGTTTTTCCGTTTGGGTGAATTGCAAAAAAATGTTACATAGTTAAGAGAACCTTAATCTAATTTACTTACGCTTTAACTTTTTTTACCATTGTTTAATGACAATTACGCATACATTTAATGTGGGTAACTTTCGTTACACAATGGAGAAAAGTTAAAGCATAGATTAGGCCCTTGACTATGTAATTTTTTTTGCAATCCATTTTATAATTTTTAGGGTTCCGTAGTAAACAAGAACAAAACAAGTTTCGCCATGTCCGTCCGTCCGTCTGCCTGTCCATCTTCGGCTTAGCTCAGTAACCCTTACTACTAGAAAACTGTAATTCGGCATGGGTACATAAATCGATCATGCCGACAAAATAGAATAAAATCTTGTTTTTTTTTAGGGTACTTACAGTCGTCATCATATATATCGGAGCGGCCATGGTGCTCACAAATATCTGAACACGTCCCTAATAATGCCTCGCTCGACAATACTAGAGACGTGTCCAGATATTTGTGAGCACTTTGGCCGCTCCGATATATCTGATGGCGACTGTACCTCCCCTACACCTTAAGTGAAGATGTTTTTTTTTATCGTTAAACCTTTACCGTATTCATAAACGTCCTACAGGCCTGTTTTAACTAAAATGGCGTTAAATACGTTTGTCCTTATCTGTCACTTTGACAATTGTGTTCGTAAGAAAGGGACAAAGCACATTTTATTTAGCAGAGGCATTTTAAGTTTTATGAATAAGTTAACTTGATATTGACTCTTATTATTTATCTCATAGGTCACCATCCTAAAGGGGGTTAGTGTGTATAACCATCGTTGGATAGCTTGTTCAAAAATATTATGAGTTTCATAAAACCATTTGTAAACTCAGTGGTTCGTTTGAATTTTTGTTCGAGTCATGTGCCTGCCGATGTGTCTGCCGATGCCGGCTAAATGGCTACCTACTACTGGGGATGTGAAAAAAATCGTGGCAGCAGTACATGTATAATGAATTTAAAAGGAAAACTATCACGGCTAAGTAGGCATAACTAGTTACCGAGTAATAGTCGACCAACTTAAAATGTACTATACTATACTATACTAGGTCAACTTTCGTACAAATTCGGCTGACGCTACCGCACCATATCGTTGGCGCGCGCGCGTCTATGTAACTAAGTTAGACAGGCAACTACGGAACCCAACACTGCACGTGGCCCGATACGCACTTGGCCGGTTTTTACACAATCTATAAACCACATAAACTCCGTTAATCAAGTAAAATTGATTATTTATTTATATTGCACAATCTTTATTGCACTAAAGAATATCTTATGGTACAAAAGGCGGACTTAATGCTATAAAGCATTCTCTACCAGTCAACCTTAAGACAAAACAGATAAAATGTGGGCAGTGCAATTTATCATCTAAGTATTCTGAGTAATTAAAAACATTGCTCTTTTTACTTCGACGTGGGTGGTTTTAAGAATAATTAATACCCATTATTAATGAATGTAAGAAATAATTAATGTTTCTAAATACGAAAGTAAACATTGCAGAGCAATATGCCGATATTATATTTGATTATCGCGGTCGAAATTTCTACTTTGTAAGGGCAATGAACTTATCTTATCAGTCAAAGCCCTATTTATTAGTGTTAAGTATTATTGTTTATATTGCTACACACTGTAAGAACACAATAGAATCTCCGACATGTGTCGGAATGATACTAAAGGGCAATCGACGCCCTTATTATTAATTTTTTATTACAATCGTTTTATTATATATATCAAATTTTACACTTTGTTTACCCTATAATATTACCAGAAACGTATGTGCCATGCGCGTATAAACGCGAAACAAAAAACGGATTTATGTATGAAAATACGTTTAAAAATACTATTAAAAATACGTTTTAATATATAACACGGAGTACTCTCAAGTGGCAAAAGATAACTTCATAATTTTAACCCCACGCAAAGAACCCGATAAACACATCCTCGTCCCTTTAGCCTTCTCGGATTATGCGGGTCAGTCTGAATATTCCGACACTTCCTAATGTTCGCATCATCCATGATAACTCAATTATAAATACAACCTAGTGTCCTGTGTGGTAAGGTTATATTTACAAAGCCACGGGTTTGACTAAAATTTGAAGAAGCACGGGTAAACAGTAGATTTGCGAGTGCGCGACACACATGAAAGCGACCCGTGTTTACCGACAAAAGTTAGTTTTTGTGTTCGCTCATTGTAATTTGATATTAAATCGGGTATATTTGGTTGGGATGGCGCCCTGCTGTTTCACCGAACACGTATATGCAATTTGCGGATGCGTTTGTTGGAGGTTGCACAACTGCGGTGCTTTGTAATTGGTGCATGTCATTTAGGTCGCGTTCATTAAGCGCCCAATAACATATTTCACTGTGGCTTTGTATTCTGTCGTTCTGGGAACTAATCCCTGGAAAAAAATGGACCTTTCTTCATTGACTCAAAACAAAAACGATTACATGCTCATTTTTTGTTTCAGTTTCCATTGTATTTTAAAGCAACATCTTGACAATGATAAAGGACAACATAAATGACGAAATTTAACTGATTGAGTGAGTGACGATATCTGGCCACAGAGGTATGTATCGAATATGCTGTGCCATCTTTAAGTATTTAAATAGAATAATGGCAAGCTATAGGGATACATATAACATAACATCCTGGTCAAAATTATTGCGGTTACTACTTATATGTCATTTTTACGTAACCAAACCACATCCTTCCTTAAGAACTTCCATATCTTAATAGCCTCGCACTTTCTACGAATTCTCAAACATCCTATTCCATGTGCTTCTCAACTTCGGCTTCGGAAGCAGATGCGTTCAAGGACACCTGTGCATTGTCCTGGGGTGCAGACTGCACTGCCAGATTAAAAAGGTAGTAAGATATTATGAAGTTCAAAGAACTGTAAAACCTTCTTCGTTCAGATGGCTGTGCCGTCGATATGGTCGGATGGTACCGGATGTTCCCACGATGCACCACGCCTTTCGGTGCATGCTCGCGAAATGATATGGTAGACTTGGTCCTGTCCTTAGTAATGCACTGCAAATAATTCTAATAGTGCATTGGTTTTTATATCAGTAGAATTATTTCTGTATGTACTACCAAATTGAATTGTTTCTGTGTGTACTGTCAAAGAACTAGAATCACGCACCTTTTTCACTCTTCTCTATAACAGCATGTGATTAAAACACATCTTTACCTAGTTTAGGACATATTATTATAATACGTCACATAATTTCTTGTAAAGCTATGTATATTATTTGTACATCCACATTATGTAATAAACAAAAATCATAACAAGTTTCACACAATCCTGCGAGAATTATATCCGATGAAATTAAGTCGGGTTAGTTTACAAAAAATTTTTTTTTGAGGACTTCCACATTATTTTTGTAATCGGTAGTAAATAATTATGGGGCATATTAAATAGGTGGGCATTTTCAATAATTCGTATACCCAATTAGGGTGAGCTGTTAAAAAAAAACTGTTTCGGTATTGTGGCGACAGTTAAGTATTCAGTTTGTATAAAAAATTACTTTAAAAAAATATAAATGAGATGCATATACTTGTTATTTAATTGTGAAATGTTTCCTCACAAAACTGACACGGACTTAATTTTTGTTTAACAACTCACGCTAATTGGGTACACGATTTAAAAAAAACTCAGGTACCATATTGGTACCACGAAAATGTCATGTCTTCGTGATGAATGCGTCATTTCTTTGGCGGCACATATATATGCAACCACATAACGAGGAACTTATGTGTCAGCAATAACTGCAGTGCCCTATCAGAATATTGTTTGTTCTCTAAGTTTCCCTTCCATGACGTAACTTGTAAACAAGTCTCGGTTTCTAAGGACAATAAATATGAACTTTGATATTTTCCTAGTTGCATTGCATACCTTGGAGAACGTAGAAGTACTCCCGTAACAATATTTTTAGAACCCAGACCCGACCACCCCGTTGATTCATTTTAGTATATTCTAACCTTAAAGCGGCGATTGTCGTATTGTGTGGTCCTTGAACAAAATTGGTCGACAGTAGTAGTCTTTATTAGTAAACGTCACAACGAAGTCGTTTCGTCTAATGACGTCAGACACTATTAAATCAATGTTGTCAAACTTCTAATTAAGACTTCCAGTAAGATGCTAACAATTTTGTTTTTTTTGCTGCCAAAAAATTATCTTGTCATTGTAAATAATTATTGTTTCCAGTTAAACGTATTTAAAACTTTCCTAAATTTCCTGCTATTCGTGCGTCTCGTGTATCTATTGTATACGAAAGAAAGAAACGAAAGTGTCTAAATTGAATTACTTATCTCGAATTAACACCATTGAGAAACCCGATTTCAATCTTATTGGCATTCTTGTCGTTTCATTATTAACATAATTATTTTCTTGCCGGTTTGCTACCATTCAACTGTATCAATCTTTCGCTGACAATGGAATCGCACTAGAAACGGTTGGAAAACTTTTTGTGGTCTTCTCCATCAGTTACATTCACCTGTCTTGTAACAATTGCTTCTGTTTGTGAACGCTGCAACATCTACTTGTCCTTATCTGTCTCGTATCAAGATAAAGGCATAGAAAGAGACGAGAGGTCGGTATTTCAAGCGTGGAAGCATGTGGCACGCGACGCGCCTCCACTGCATTCGGTTTCCGAACGTAAACCGGCGTGGACGTTGCGCCGTTCTCGATTTTCGCGCTGTGACCGTGTTTTGATTATTCCGATCTTCTGACAGGAATCTCAATAAAAGCAGATTATTGTTCGGCTCAGCTGAATAATTAAAGGAGTGTTGTAACACAGTTGTTACAAAGTGCGAGAAAGTTTTCGAACTCTTTGCAACTAAGTGTGATTTAAGTTGCAGGCTACCCGTGTTGACGTTTTCGTGAATAATTCACAACGAAAGAAATTTGTCTAACCTACATTGACGGAGCGACGCCGGTGCTAAGTGAAAGTTTAAAAACTTGGTTTTTCTACAGCCATAGTTGCACTTAACAAAAGCCATTTAGAACCGCCTTTTGTCGCACAAGCGGCCGTTTCTTTTAAGCACTGAAAAATAATTGGAAAAGTTCCGAACCCGGTACACTTATGGGAAAATTCGCAGCTGTGTGATCCGAAAACTGTAATAAAAATAAACGATTCCGCAAGATTTATCCTCAGGTCTTTGAAGTTCGATATCTTAGGATGATTAATAACTTGTATGACGAGGGATTCCTGAAGATGCTTTCCGCTTCCCGTTGAACGAGTTTGCCGTGCATTTGGAAGTATTTGGTGGTCTTTATGAGGGAAAGGCGGTCTTTTCCTATAAGCGACGTGGCGTTGAAGAGTGATAAGAATGGAACCGGGAAAGGGTTGGTGGTGAACTCAGTGCTCTGTGGCGTGGTGGATGAACTTTCGAACGGGAGGAGCCGCCGAGGCTCGTGGGTGCGTCACGCAGTCATGGGGGTCCTTCGGTGGAAGGATTTGACCGGCGTCAGGACGAGCACTCCTACAGAACCGAAAGAGGTACTTTACCAACTAAGCTTAGTGTAAAAACTGTTAAACAATGCCAAGTTTGACTCACATCCTGAAGACATTCGTGACTAGGACTTGTTTGGACTGGTATGGAGAAGTTTCCGCGTCTTACGAATTGCTTGTTGTCTTTTAGCGTCAACGCTATTGACGCCAGTGCGTTAGGCGGGCTTGGACATAATTTGCCTACTTGTTTATTCATTGAGGTCGTTGCATTAGCCTAATATGTCATTAGGTGTGTTATGAATATCGTATCATACGTTACCGGACGTCGATTGCGTCATTGATGATCTTATCTGATTAAGTAGGGTAGACGCTATTAAGACGCTGTAATATGAATCGGAGGTTGTAAACGATAAGTCCTTGATTGTAGGCGCGTGTGGTGTTTACCAACAACTCTAATGACAAAGGCCAGACTTTTATGATTGATTGCACCATAATTCAAGCATTATACTAAGACGATTAGAGCAATTCTTATATGAAAGCTTTCGTGAAAGTGGGAGCCGTCAAAGTACCTACTTGGATTGAGGTTTGGGGAATAAATTTGACTTTACCAAGATTCTCTTGTTTTATGTACCAAAATATATGGATTATAATTTTCTAATTTATTCTCCTCATTGCAACATCAAACTCGCGAAAGTGTACGACCCTTAATATTATGAATCACATTGTACGGAGAAAACTCTTGTCACGTTATGTCGCAAACGTGTTTGTCACATACGTCACAAAACCTGATTTTCCGGCTAACGAATGTACTGTTGAAAAATGATTTCTTTTGAGGGACAATATGTATTTATCATTTGACTAATAATCTAAGTTATTTACATTCTTATTAGCTATTATTACTCCTCATCTAAGCGGTACCGGTAGCTACAGCTACTGCCACGAATTCGGAGCATAGGTGTCCACTCCGCTACCTACTCCCGTGCCATCTGACCCTTCAACAGTGGAGAAAATACAACTTATTAGGATTATGTACTTTCTTGGTCTAATATTGTATCAAGCCTGTACGAGTACATATACTTACATTGACAAATACCGAGCGTATCAGACGAATCACGCGCGATCTAAATTCCGGCCGCTCATAACTTAAAAGTTTTCACATTACGGTTGCGAATCCCATACAAAATTCCCACTTTCGATTATGCGAATGCGTTCCACAGACCCAAATTGCTATTTTTTAGCTATTATTACTCCTCATCTAAGCGGTACCGGTAGCTACAGCTACTGCCACGAATTCGGAGCATAGGTGTCCACTCCGCTACCTACTCCCGTGCCATCTGACCCTTCAACAGTGGAGAAAATACAACTTATTAGGATTATGTACTTTCTTGGTCTAATATTGTATCAAGCCTGTACGAGTACATATACTTACATTGACAAATACCGAGCGTATCAGACGAATCACGCGCGATCTAAATTCCGGCCGCTCATAACTTAAAAGTTTTCACATTACGGTTGCGAATCCCATACAAAATTCCCACTTTCGATTATGCGAATGCGTTCCACAGACCCAAATTGATATTGCCTTGCATATATCTTAAGAAAAAGTACTTTACTCGTTACGAACACCTGGGAGTATGGGATTATCTGTCGAGTGGGCCATTGATGGCTGGGCGTGAACCAAGCTATAGCTTAGCTAGAGGTGTTAAATAAAAATCGCGAAACGCGGTGTTATGTAAGCTCTTTATTGAACACAATAACAGTTTAAAATACAAACATTGTCGTATAAGATTAAAGTATAAATGCGAACCTAAATATTGCCAAATATTCGATAAAATGACATCATAATACATTTCAAGATGCAACGTAACTAAAAATATGCTTAAATGTATATAGGCTCTGACAATTTACTCAAGCGATACGAAAGGTTCATTTATACGTGTTCTTTTATGCTTGTTATCCATAACATAATTAATGAATAAATGTATTAGATTACCGAATTACCGGTATTCTATAACAGTTGCCACTACTAGTAGTGGCAACTGTTATAGAATACCGGTATTCAACCCCTAGGGGTTGGATAACAATTACATGACCGTGGTTCCTAATGCCCAGTTAATGATTTAATTGCAAATTCATGTGTTAATTTGTAAATAACGTATTCAGTTTACAAATTAACATACAAGGTACAAGCCCATACTAATTGCATATGAATTGATACTAAAATAGCTTAAATAACATGTAATTTTACAACTTACATTCCTTCGAAATAAACCCCTGTTAGTCAATAATTTTGTAGCATGCAAACTATGAAATACTTTGTGAAAAATAGTATGTGTATAAGTAATATATATTATACATAAAATAATAAAATACAAATTGTTAAGTTTTTTTAATGTATTTATTAGATTATTGTACGTCGTTATCCAAGTAAGCTTTTAGAAAGATTAAAATGTCACGTATCTTATTTTTATTATATTTATTTTAATTAAATAATAATATTATGTTATGTATCCTGTTTACAATATTGCGCTATGGATATTAATTAATTCATGTAATTTGTATGATTATTTCAAGGCGTGGGTTATTAACGAGAATTATTCATTTCATGAAAACCACATCGATAAATATATAAATTATTACACAAAATATTATATTTAAAAAATCTACAGGTGTTACGAATACCTATTAACTATATGAAATGAATTCGGCAAAAAGTAAAGAGTAACCTAAAGTAAAGAATAACAAAAAGTAAAGTAAAAAATTAAAGAAGTGTGCGTGTGTCCTAAGGAATAAATATAGGGGTAATCATAACTCGCTTGTCATAACCCACCAGAACTTTCAGCACGGCTATCACAAGACGGCACGCGAGCTAGAAAGACGGATAGTGCGAGAAAAATCGAGAGAACTCGCGCGCCGTCAAGTTAATTTGCGGTATAACTTCTTATTTCTCCTTATTTCTTATCTGATTTCAATTCATTCAGTCGGTGTATCCCTAATAGAAACGAACCTACGACGGATATATCAGTCTGCCCCTGTTAGCGCTTTATATCTCAGCACTAGTTATTACAAATTGATTGCGGAAACTATATTCAACACTTTGTGATGACCCAAATACCTAGAAGAAATGTAAATGTTTATACTCAATATACAACTGATTTAGAGCATATTTAACACTGGATGATATATAATAATGTTATGGTTTACTAACACATGTCGAGATTCATTCGTGTTTCAGATCAAAGAAATGAGTTTTTATGAATACGATATTTTTTTATACGCGTCCATAACGTCTCCTCTGAAACTGTTCAGAAATACGTTGTTCCGTCGATATTTTTATTTTTATTTTTATGTTAAAATAAGTCTAAAATCTGTGCTCATGATCAGCTTATTAACATCCCACTGCTGGCCCCAGACCTACCATGGATGAGAGTCAGAGGGAGCCGGCAGAACGCCACGCTTACCCGGTTTGGGTTTTTCTCATCGCAGATGTATGCATGCAGGTTTCCTCACGATATTTTCCTTCACCGATAAGCTGATAATTCTAAGTGATATTCCGTTCTTAAGAGTCCGCCGTAAGCTCGATTCTCCATACAAACGTAGTTACGCTCTCATTTTAAAACTACGTGTTGGATTGTAACGAAACTTTGCATATCTATGTCTGTAATTAGTTCATGTAGCTTCCGATACCATAGTAAAAAAATACAGCGAATTTAAGTTTTTCATACAAAACTTGTTTTTGCTGTATTCTGTTTGTTTTATAAACTGGAACCATATAAACTAATTACAGACATAGATATACCTCATGTCATTGTACATGCAAAGTTTCGTCACATTTTAAAATGAGAGCGTAACTACGTTTGTATGGGAAGGTGAAATTCGGCCGAGCTTACTGCGGACTCTTAAGTTCCGAAAATCTTATTGGTACGAGGCGAGATTCTAAGCCGGTTGCTTGAATCACTAGCTTAGCTCAACACATTCCGTGCTCTTTAAAGAAAAAGAAAGAAAAATATTTATTTAAGACGCTACTTAGACTAAGACTTGTTTTTTTTTTACTCGGCTTAATGACAAGGTACTATGTAGGTAAATACATTTAGAACGAATCCGGCTTTAATGAATCTACAAATAAAAAAAGAGACACCCGATTCAGGTATATTTTGTACAGGTAATAAACTCGTAAACATGTGTTTCATAGTCGCTGCAAGGTTAAAATCCTATGATAATATATTATGTCACATTGAACCCTCGCGTGCTGTTGTGAAGATTCGCTGATGAAATCAACAAATTAAAACGTGAAATCATGCAACACAAGATAAGATCACAGAACATCGTGAAATAAAAAAGATAAGTATCCTAAGATAATAACAGACAATCAACTTTCGACTAGACGTCTGTGACATAATATGGTTTCATTCTGATCGATTCGTTATCTACTTATATCAATTTGTTGCGTTGATAAAAAGAAATATGTTTACCGATCGGAAATAATGGAGTTTCATTAATGCAATGAGAATAAGTATTTTTTTAAACGTGCTCTTAATACCTATATCGAAAATATGTCTCGCGGGTGAATTCAACGTTTAATTTAGTTACTAAATTAATAAATACCATCGTTGTGACGAGATACTGCAAAGATACACTTACCAGTTCTGAAAATTGTAGCAATATAATGCTGTTTGAACTATTCCTAAACTAAATTATTAATATTATTATACTTCTTAACGTAACAACTGATTTTATTAAATATTTTGTTTCGTGTTAATTTATGTCTGGATAGCTCAGAGGCTAGAGCATTGTACCGATAATTCGCGAGAGTTCGCAACTCGCAAGTTCGAGTCTTGCTCTGGGTTTCAAACGATGATGGTTTATTTTTCCATTATATTTGTTCTCAGTATCATATAAATTATCATTATTATTTTATCGAGCCCGTTATGTCCCACTGCTGAGCAAAGGCCTCCCCTCTCTTTTTCCGTTCATGGCCCTTTAAAAAGGAGTACAAGTTATCCCGCCATCGCCGACTAGGTCTAATATAAATTATAATATTATAAAGTAAGTACCAGATATAGGAATCCGCGGGGCAAAATTGTTTGACAAGTAGGGAGTTCCTATATCAACAAATTAAATTATCGGTGCTCGTTCTATATAATATAGTAGTGATCGCCCCCAACATTGTGTTTTTTGTTCTATTGTTCAACATAGCATATTTTAAATAATCATTAGGTTATATAAAGGTAGGGCGTAATACCTATTGCACTACAAAATTGTTAATGTAATTTCAACCTCTTTAGATAATTAAATAGCTACTTTAGACACTCACTATAAAACAATAGGTACTTGTCACTTGGGACGAGTAAAATTATATATTATTTTTAAAACGAAGAAGAGTATTGAGTTATTATTTAATTATTTTTGTACTCTTAATAAAAGCATATTTTTTCAAGCAAACCCTTGTGTGATCACTAGTATATAGAACTAGCATCGATAGTTAAATTTATCGATATAGGAACTCCCTACTTGTCAAAATATTTTGCCCCGCGGATTCCTATGTCTGGACTAAGTACATTTGTGAATTTTTAAGTCCGTCTCTTATAATATCACATATCAGTGCATACACCGATATGTGATATTATAAGACATACATATATGTGCCTCACATTTGGCTGATCTATAATATTCCCTACTTGCGTTCTTAGGTAGTACCTATACAAAAGGTACCTACACGGAAAGCGCCGCGCCGGCAGCTATAGTGTTACAATAAAAAGTTGCAAAATGTCGCACTTACGTAATGTAAATCATCAGTGAAATTATTTGCATTCAAATTATGCCGATATGAATGACATCGTAAACCTTATCGCAATTACTTACTAGAGTCGTGTGCGCTGAATTCGCTTCCTTGTTAACACAGCGTCACACTTACGTATAGTAACCGGTGTAACATACGACGTTTCTATTTCTAAGTGTGCTGACTTCTCGGTTTCACACTGCACATAAATCTTTGTTCCCAGATTTATTGCTCGTGGACATCGCACATTAACCCATTAAAGAATGGCCGACGGATTCGCTGAAACTGTTATTTTCTCGTCAGAGTTTGCAGTTATTGTGTAATCGTTACAAACATCATTCGCTGTCTTTATTTGGCTTCTTTGGATTGAGAATGTAACTACAATCATAAAAGAATAACCATACCAATTGGCGCGGTAATGGAACTCAGGGTATTTTTCTTTATAGGTACCTAACACGTCGGTGGCAAACAAACGTACGGCTCGTCTGATCTAGTTTCTATTTCATAAAACGAGACAGAATCTTTCATGCACTCGATCTTTGCGCGGAACTCAAACATTGAACTTCATTCTATTTTATTATACTTTTTCTTTTTGTCGTTATTGACCATATGAATTTATATAACCCTTAAGCTTGTCTATTGAAAACGTATGTTATATACAAGAAAAGAGAATCAATGATAGCCTATGCACACGCGAATGCAGGTTGTAGGAAATTGTGCGAGGTTCATCTAGATATTCTAGGTTCCGTCATCTTACGCTAGTCTTGAAATTGTGTTGTAGTCTCTAGTTCCGGAAAGATGTGTAGGATACACAACTTAATACTTTCACTGCCAGGAGCCCGCCTAGCGGGCGCCTACGCCGTAGTCACTTTCCGCTACATACGGGGAAAACCACGGGATCTGTTACGAGCGTAGCTATTCGTGGCAGTGAATGAGTTAAGTACTTAGGTTCTTTTAGGATTACATTGAGCATGGTGTTCCGATTTACTATCCTTATTTGTTCGTAAGAGTTAGTACGTATGATATGTAAGTAGTTAAAAAACCAGGCGATACCGGGGGGGCTTAATATAATTCGATACACTAGTTCACAATCGTACTAATTTAATTTTGTTTGTCACTGAAATAGTAACTTTATTATTTGAGCACTATCATACTAATTACATCACTTTTTTCTCCGTAATTAGTACGATTGTGAACTATGGTATCGACGATGCCTTAGAGCACACTCATACTAACTTTTCGGAAAAAGTCGTTGCAATTAGTACCTAAGTGCACAAAATCTAAGGTTGAAATTTCAACGGCAAAAAAAATGTAATTAGTATCAGTGTGAACTAAGGCATCGAATTATGTCGCACCTTTAGAACGGAACCGACCTAATCCAAAAACACAACTTTTTGGGAAAACGCAAACGACATTTTTTTTGAGTCAGTTCTGTTCTAATGGTGCAATGTATATATTTAGTAAATATTATGGCCGATTTCGTGACATCCTGATGGTAACAAACACCATAATACTCTTTGCCTGCACTTCTAATAATAAAAATTGACAGATCGTCAATGATATAAATAACCATGTGTAAATCCGGATACAGCATTTTTGATATGCAGCATATGTTCTGAAGCGGACTTTAATTATTTCAAAGAACTCAGAAATTAGAAATTTATTTATTACTACCGCATTATGATACTGGCATTTTGCTAAACTAGGTCAATCGATGCACTTCAATTTCGCCGGCGCAGTGTAAGCGACGTGCGAGTTGGCATTTTGACAAGTATTCACGGCATTTTGCTAGCAGTGTCAACGCGGTCGCTGACTCGGCCCGGGTTTTGCTCGTTTTGCGTCACGGGGCGGCGCACGCGCATATGATGTTTTATGCTTTGCATGTGCAGCCGACTCTTCACTGCAGTAGGTAAACTTTTAGGTTTATAATTTGCTAAATAGTTTGTAAGCGTCCGTCCGGTTAATGTACGCCTGTTAGGCCCAATAATCCGCGTACATTATATGTTTGTCTCTTTTTAACCATAATGAGATAGAGAAAGATAGGTGGACGCGTATTTTTGGGCCGTTAATTAACCTCATTAGTTAGTAAGTTAAACTTGGATCGAGAGTTTGATAAAATGTAACAAATGTGTTAACGAGGGATGTAAGTTACAAAGACGATCTTTCGAAATATCAATGAAAATATTTGAGTTCGTTTCTGCCACACGCATTTTAAAAGCTTTACACTTTACAAAGTATATTATGGCATCTCCGAAGAAGCGAAATACACAAGAAAGTTTACCTGTGGAGTAGGTAGATAATGCACGGATTTCCACTTGCTACGATCCTACTTCTTTCGCTTCGTTCACTTTCATGACATTCTTTATACATCCTATCAAAAACACCTACCGTTTACGGCTTCCTTCATGCCTACTTAACGTAACGTAATTTATTTATTAAATGAAAGTTTTGAAACAACAGAATTCGCTTTATGCGCGATTCGGTCTTTAGCATATGAGTTATGTGGCCAGCCGGCCGAACAGGCGTTCTCATTAAGAATTGGGCCATGTTTTACAGGAGATCGGATATATTTCAAAGTTAATAAATATCTCAGCAAGTGGTCCATTTAATTGAATAATACATAATAACAAAGTGTTACTTATCACTGCACGACGTGTCATGGTCCTCCTAGCTTTATTTCCTTTTTATACCCTAAAGAAGCTCGGGTCCACTTTGGCATCGAATCCCATTTTGCGTAGGTACTAGTTTTACTAAAACGACTGTCACTGACCTTTAACCCAGAGGGAAAACAAGACCTTGTTGGATCACAGTACGAAGTGTATCGTAGAAAAGAGCTTACATAGGTAGATAAGCATGACCGTAGCAGTTTACCTACTAAATAAAAAAAATTAGTAACCATGTCAATGACCCGATTGGACACAGACGTGATGCTACCGGAAGGTAGCAAATGCTCGAGAAAAAACTTAAATTGCTATTCGTGCGTATAATATTTGAAAAATTCCGTCAATGCCTCATAGTGCGTCAGTAGAATTCGTTTCGAATAAAAATAGGAACATTTATATAAGAGAGTTCAAATAAAACAAAATGGACGGTATAAGCGGTAAAGCGAAGATATTGGTAGCAAAATAAACAGTAGTTATGGTTGCGATTATTCAATAGGACTGAGTTTTTATAAAACTGTCATTAGAATAATCTTCTACTTGGGACGGTAGTTTTTTTAATGCACTATTTTTATGCAATTCGGGCAACATATATAATCTCAAGTGTATACCTACCTAATATAATGGTGAGCCTGCGTAATGGGGATAGCACGAGGATAGGAATAGGTGCTGTATTTTTCCTACTTTAAAGTTTTTTTATCGATTTTGGCGATCTTTTATATGCATACTCATGCTAAAAGTGGCGCTGGGACATACGTTTCATGTGCTCTGCCTACCCCTTTTGGGGATATAGGCGTGAATGTATGTATGTACGTAGTTTTTATTACTCAAGGCAAAATGCACTATGTCGTAATCAGTAATCACATTGCGCGACCTTATTCCTATGACAAAGCCAAATCGATTTTATTCCTATAATTGGCTTCATTAACCAGGTAATTGCAATACAATTAGCTACTTATATAATTATTAGTGATTATCTTCACGTAAAGTAACCTCAAAATGTAACTTCTTCTAAAGTGCAATATTTAGACCTTTAAAGTTGACCATTCAACTGTTAAGGTGGTTCGATTTCCATACAAAACGTTATTTCACATTCACAGGCTAATGGCGTGATTTTTTAGCCTGCGAATGTCAAACAACAACCATAAATCGTTTTCTGAATCGGGTAAGAAAACAGAACCTGGTACAATTTAAAATCGAATAAGATAGCGTCACCAATGACACCAGTAAATAATTAGAATGACAAATAAAAATATTTGGATTGAACGCTCGAAGCTTTTCCTCTATGTTCAGTCAACAATAATATGCACATTTTGCGCCTTATCATATTGGAATAAAGTGCAAAACTGTAAACATATTTTGGACATCCACTGTTCAAAACGGTTAATGCAAGCATCGCGGTTTATAAACCACATGACGGCACTGACAGATTCGAGATTAATGGCATCATATAACTCCATCGGGTTACTCGTAATGTAGGCTAAGTTAGTGTAATAGTTACTTACTTGCGTTACATGGTAGGTAAGTACCTTCAAATAATCGTGGTATTATATCAATGAACTACTCTCTAGTGTATTACTTATGCCTGGGGATAAAGGTTTAAAGCAAAAGTCGAGGCCGATTTGAATTTGAACCGCTAATAAACTATCCAGTTTCTCAGAACTTTACTTTTGGAGATGTAAAAGACGACCGATGTTTTGGTACTAATTTTATGATAAAAATTGGTACAGGTTTTAAATCGAAATCCGGATATTGTAAAGCTTGCTACTACCCAAAACATCAGGTTGCGACTATGAACACTGTTTAAAGTGAAATATGATGAAGAAGAAGAATTATGCGTTAAACCGAACTTAATACGTTCACAGCAAATTTTGTACGGTCGAGGTCAAAATTATGTTTACACTTTTGTACCTTATTACAAGCCAATAAGGGGCAAAAGTGTAAACATATCTTTGAACTCGACTGTACAAGACAAAAGAGTTTTTAAATGTGAATCTTCGGGAATGAAGCCCTATCCTTACTCCGACAAAGTGGGGCAAATTCATTTTTACGGTTGTAGCACACTTCCAGTGTGACAGTCGTGTGGGTAAAATGGGCGTTTTACCACAAACCGTTCTTTTTAAAAGGTTTTGTTTATCGGGTGTCACTTAACGGTAGCTAATGGTGTTTTGAAACTGACCTATCGATATATCTTGTTATACATTTTAAAAACAAATGTTACATTGCTATCGCTAAGTAAATTGTCCATGGAGACACTTTAATGTTTTCCAACAAAAGAGTTTATCTTTGCATAGAAATAAAAGTAAATGGAACACATTTACACTTTCATTCCGCAAATGGTGGCCGGGCGCGAATATTTTTCGCTTCACTAAATAAAGACGACATATACTACGAAAATGACACTTCCATTACGGTGTAGAATGTAAATGCTTTGAGAATACGTAAGATAATGCCATGGTTACACTTAAGACTTAAACTGGCAAATTGCCTCGGTAAATCCTGGTTCGGCATAGGTACGTGTTCTGTAGACTTATTTCCATTTAATTGACCTCATGAGACAACGTGCATGTCCAGCTATACCTTAAGTATTCCGTGCTCGCTTTACTCTGGAAACATGCTCAGATATTAGCCGTCACGATTTTCGTGCCCGCAGTAACATGCTAAGGAATTACAAGACAAGACAAGACAGCCATTAGTATGAAAGAGCTGCTATTTGATTCAATGCACGGGTGTTATCATATTGAGACGCAAATTATTCAAATTGACACACATTTTACAATAGGTAGTCGTTTTCATTCACAATAAAACCGAACCTCTCTTCAAATCAGTTTCAATTAAGTCCTAGCTTTTAACGGACAAGTCGTGAGTCTGCCATCGATTCTGTCCTATCACTTTGCTCTCGGATTAGCAGACCACCAACCGACGAGTGTCCCAAATTTTATCAAATGTCTGCCTCTCGTATTTTCTGCTTTGCCTTCCCTGCGTTCTTGACCGTAGTACAAAACAACAAGCATAGTCTTAATACCCTGAAGTGAAACGTGTAACTTTTTTAAATAGTCGCTTGTTTCCTCTGCCGATGCCGTGAAGTTCATGATCTTCGCAGCCTATCGAAACTGATATTTAAAGTTTAGAGTTCTATTTGAACTGAGAAATCGTTTCGAGTGAAATTTTAAACTAAAAGCAATACAAGTTTTAGATCTCCAATTCAATAAGTCTTTTGTACTGTCACAAAGCGACGCTTTCCGAGGGTATTAGACAACTTTTGACGTTCCCTGAGTGTTGCAAAAGTTTCCCTTCGGAGATAACTTCGGAACCGCCCCAATAAAATGTAGGCAATTAGGAAGCATTTGTTTTTACGATTTGTAGTAGGTACTCTTAATAAGGTGGAGAGATAAGAATAACAATTTGAATGGTTGTAATACTGAATTCAGTTTTAATTTTGCCGGTTGACACAACAGATTTAAATTATATGTTTAAGTTAAATGTTCATTTTATTCGGCTTTGATTAAGTTGCCATTCCAATGCGTGAAAACAATGCAAAATGCACGCTTTCATTACTGACAAATTGAGCGAGAAGTTCTACCATATTAACGCAACGCAATAAAGTTAACAGTTATATTATGATAAATAAAAGCCTTTGGGAATATAATTGGTTCCAATTAAAATTTCAGTTGGAGTTTTTTTATTTTTGCACAATAAAATACGTGGTGCAATATTTGTTTTGGAACGGATTGCTTGCGACGATGATTTTTGCGGATTATGATATTCAATTGTTTTTAAAAGTGTTCCCAATTTAACATTCATATTGTATTCGACGCAGTCCATGTTAATAATAATCGAAATGTTCGAAGCGTTAGTGTGTAAACGCGAGTTTATTTTATCAGCATTTACTGTTTTTTTATTGGATTGTGCTAACGTAACGGTCCAATAAATGTTTTTCCTAGTGCATCCTCCAGTAATGAACGGCCCTTGTATGCTACTTAATCAACATTTTAACGATCGAAAGCATAATAGAGCGTGTAATTGCCTTGTGGTTTTATGAACTAAAAACGATTACTTTCCTCACTAGACCTTTCAATCAAATATCGGCACAAGTGCGATTGCTGTATTTTCCACACACTGTATTCTTACGCGCGAGATACCTATTCTAAAAATGCGCGGTTTTCTCACCGACCATTAGTGTCACACCCGTACATGCCATACTTTCCAATGTGAAACTAAAATGCTTTTTATTCTCTAGCCACTATCTTAGTCATGCAAAACTAATTACGGAATACGCTAATGACGATCTTGTGCCGTGTTGTGAAAACTCGTGGGATAATAATATTGTGTGTTCTTTTCAACATTACATACACGTATGTAATGGTTTTGTAGAAAACTGTTCTTATTTTTAAGGTCATCAGTCAGTGTTGCCATATAACTGTGAGTTTTTCGCCATGTCCGTCTGGCCGTCCGTCCGTCTTCGGCTTAGCTCAGTAACCGTTAGTACTAGAAAACTGTAATTCGGCATGTGTAATATATAAATCAATCACGCCGACAAAACAAAATAATAAATTCTTGAAAAAAAAATTTTTTTTTGTCGTAGGGGAGACACCTAAAGTGAGAATGTATATTTTTTCTCGTTAAACCCATAGTGTGGGGTATCGTTGGATAGCTTGTTCAAAAATATTATGGTATATGATAATATATTTCTTGAAACGATTTTTCAAATTAGAGATTCATTTCCGAGATATTGTGCGTGTGTGATTGTATGTGTCCTGCCGGCTAAATGGCTGCTGCTACTGGGAATGTGAAAAAAATCGTGGCAGTAGTACATATAATGAATTTAAAAGGAAAACTATCACGGCTAAGTAGGCATAACTAGTTACCGAGTAATAGTCGACCAACTTCTAATGTACTTACCAAGTGTCGTACAAATTCGGCTGACGCAACCATTTAGTCGGCGCGCGCGTGTCGCCGTTATTAAGAAAGACGGGCAACTACGGAACCCTACACTGCGCGTGGCCCGACACGGACTTGGCCGATTTTTGTTATATATTTTCAGCACCGAATTGTTATCTTAATGCCCAAATTGCGCTTATCTTTCCCCGTAAAGCACGTCTCCATACATAAAATTACCGTTAACTTTTAAACTGCTCAGACACTTAATGCTGCATAGATTATGCTATAAGCCTCAGATTTGGATATTTTTATTTTTTAAATAATGTAGGTAATTCAAACTCATAAGGGTGCCTGCCGTTTTGTCAAAGTTCTTTTGGTAAAATTTCACTATCCAAACAAACTTTGGCAACCGTTGTGTTTGGTAATGCATGGGAATAATTTTTACAATAAACATTTAGTCTAATTAATTGTTATGACAAAAAAAATAAAGAAAAAAATATTACCACGGAAGATAAAATTCAAGCGGGTGCGTAATGATGCCTTTAACATTTTTTGAAACTATACTAGTCGCAATTACGCTCTTTTGATGTTATTCTTGACTCATATAACAACACTTAATATATTTGGATATGATATAATTATCATTTTATATTATGATTAATTGATGTCTAATGCATGCTTCCTATATTGAACATATGATATAATGTTAATTTCGTCTAATGTTTGGTAAACTCTAAGGCAGGTCAGGGTGTATGTGCGACGACGAGCGAGGTCCTAGTGTTAGGTTGAACTGCGACCCTACAGCGCGTGAGCCGAGCGAGCGAAGCGAGCGTACCGCGCCAGCGGCCAGCGAAGCGCCAGAACCTAACACTACTTACTACCAAATACTTACATATTATTTAAGTACAATTCGCAAAGCGTTTTTTTATGCTCCTTGAAAAATCATGCTTGGTAACTTGCTTGAAAACTGACGACACAAGTCACTACATTTAACTACATGAAATTTGGTCAAAGAACCAGTTGGTAAGCGAGTCATTGTTTAAACGTTCACTTGCCAAACATAAGGTTTGAGTCAAAATAATATGTTAAGTTTTTTTGCCAAATAATGATTTGGCAAATGAAATTCTGCGAAAAATTTATTGTGAAGTGAAGTTTGTCAATTTTTTTCGTAAAACAGGTAACCCAATTCATAAGCTTCAAGTAGTAACTATGAATTTAGTAGGTTTGCTTATAGTCTAAGCTCCCGTTGCACGAAACCCTACCTCGCAAGGTGGCAGATCAGAAATGCAATATAGTGATAGATACTACTTAGGAACACTAGATTTTAGTTGCTTGCCATAGCATATCCTGGAAGAACTTTTTCGTCGTCGTACGGCTGACCAGAAAAACTGCCAAGCGGAAGGCAGGAAACCCTGTATATTCGTGAACTGCTAGTCTAGGGCAATCGATCTGCATCAGTTTCGTCATGCCACCAGATGAGGTAATTGACCCCTTTTTTGGGCCTCATAAAACATGGCTGACCTTGAAACCTGCCAGGGTTTGGGCTGGCAACCAATGCGGGTTGTTATCTCCAAATGTGTCTCTTTCGATGAGTAAACGTTTCGATCTGCCTACTTAAGATGTAATTTTCGATCACGATCGATTTCGATACGACGACGAAAAAAATAAAAGTTCTTCCAGGATATGCTATGGCAACCAACTAAAATCCAGTGTTCCTAAGTAGTATATATCACTATATTGCATTTCTGATATGCCACCTTGTGAGGTAGGGTTTCGTGCAACGGGAACTTAGACTATTATTCATACAGTTTTTTTTTTGAAAATGAATAGGTATTAGTGAATATGCATCGTTTAAAGTTTTATCACAAGGCGAGCTCCATTTACTAGCCTACTTAGAGTCTGTTCACACCAATCCGTAACTGTCGGTGTCGGATCCAGTAACGATATCGGAAGGCAAGTAAATGTATGGAAAACATTATTACTGTTCATATCGCCCAGTCCGATATCGGAGCATGCTCTAAATAAAAAGTGTCGCGCCGATAGTTACGAATTAGTGTGATCAGGATCTTTTGTGCAAAATACAGCTAGATATCAACGTGACTACAGCTCAGTTATCCACCGTTTTCTTACGTAACTAAATGAAGCCATTTGGTTACCCCAATTTTATCGAGACCGACTAAACTCGCCGTTTATATTCCTATGGGGGCTCGATACACATTCGATCCACGATTACAATTAATAAGTAATTCAGCCACTGTGTAGGATGAGTTTCATTACGTATGTAGACAGGTATTGGCATTACTTAATCAAATATAGAAGAAAATGAAAACGGGATCACGAATATCATTTTATAGCTTCGACTCCTTAATAATTTCAGTTTGACTGAGCAGTCATTCTTTGATCGAATTGTCGTTCAATAAAATACTAGTAAGCTATCAGATTTGAAATTAATTTATAAAGTGGATTCGGATGAGTAAACCTAAAATCATATCTTTCAATTACGAGAACAGACAGTCAATTTAAAGTGTTTCAGGTTATATTCTGACTTGATTCTTAGTGATACTGGTTTTGAGTCTATTCACATATAATTTTGCTCATTCTAAACGTACGTGTATGACATGCACTCGAAGAAATTGAAAGCGTGTTCTCAACCAAAAAATATACGCCGAAACCTTTATTCCACATGTATGAACCGTCAAAAGTTACCCTTCACATCTTATACCTCTACATATGATTCTTCGGTTAGATGTCAGATAACACGATGCACTTGCTTAGTCAGCTAATGCTAATAAAACCACTGGGGGTGCGCAACGATGCGTAGCGGGAAAGAATCGGGGCGAAATGTCGGCTTTAATGACAAAAAGTGGCGATAAAAATGCACTTGCTCTTTCGAAATAGGTGGGAAATAGGCAGGGCTGAATGGTTACACGATCCCATGCCTTCAATTTAATTGTTTTTATTTGCAAGTTTTGATGAACTTGTGCAGTCAGGATATAAAACGATCATCGCTTTTGGACCTGATGATTGAAATAAAGCCGAAACTTGGTGAAATTTTCATTCCTGTAAATATTACAGTATTTTTCTGACGCATAATGTCTGCTGTGTAAGGCTATTTATTTATAGGAAATTGCCAGAAGAGTTAGAATATCAAATTTTGCAAATAGTTATTTTATGTGTCCAATCAGTGAACTTCGAATTGAGTACGTTTGAAGATTAATCATTAAAATTCGAAATTGATTATTTAATTTATTTAATATTTTATTTAAAACATGAAAAGAAAAATACATTTCGACACAGAAACGGGTCGTTAAACCCTATCGGGTTTGTATCGACACCGCTTTCGTGGACAGTTATTAACTTCAAGTTCTCTTGGTAGATTTTCTCCGACGCAGACAATTTACGAGTTATTAGTAAGTATTAATTAACTCAGTTTGAGAAGATATTACAAACAGTCATCAGTCATCATATTTATATTGGTGACTCCAGCGAACGAAAAAACTTATAAGGCGAGCTCCTTACAAATTTCTTCCCAGATACGTGCCTAAAACCCGGTATGCGCATTGTCAACTGCGCATCCAATCACAGCTATCCAAATTATCAGCCTATTTCCAATTACCGAATACAAATGGATGCGATTGGTCAATCTACGAATGCATTGCTGTAATTAGCCGTCGTGCATCACATCGGACGACAGCTATATGACAGTGACAACGAAAACTAATAATTGTTGAACGGTTACATGCAATAAGGAGCTATTTAGTTGTCATAGCGTTGATGTAATATGTTTTGTTTAAGAAATATATTTATTATATTAGCTACCTACTGAAACTACAAAAAAATACTGCCTTGGTTTAAATCCTTTCAACGATGATCGCAATGATGCAGTCGACTACAGATTCTATACTATATTGTTAAACTAGTATATTTATTTGTCACCACGTTTCTTAAAAAAGCGGCAAATGCGAACCGGACTCGCGCACTAAGGTTTCCATACCATTATCTATAAAAACGGCAAAAAAATCATGTCTCTTGTATGGGAACCCCACTCCGACTCGCACTTGGCCAGTTTTTAGTATTTGTTATTATAGCGGCAACAGAAATACATCATCTGTAAAAATTTCAACTGTCTAACTATCACGGTTCGTGAGATACAGCCTGGTGACAGACGGACAGACAGACAGACAGACAGCGGAGCCTTAGTAATAGGGTCCCGTTGTTACCCTTTGGGTACGGAACCCCAAAAAGGCACCAATGATTTTGCAATGAAAGAGTTTACGGGGGTGAAGATTTGATTTGATTTTGAGCAAAATTAGTTTACTCTATTTTCAGCCGGGTGGGGCTCGGTCGCCCAGGTACTAGATAAATAAAAATACCATATCATAAATTCTGTGTTTAACTTATTAAAACAGTATTGTTGTCTGTTGGCATGACGCCATCCCTGTGCAAAATGTGATCCTAACAATAAATCAAAATAATATGTGTATTGCTTTAGTTACTTGTGAAAAGTGATTTCATCTTTTTTGATGTGCTTGTCTGAACGAGTCGCACAATATTTTACTGCACAAGAAGCCATATTTTTTGAAAATGAACATTTGGTTTATTGAACAGTTTGACAACACTGCCATGTCCGAACTAAACGGCTGCCTGGCATCGTTCTGACGCCGCGCCTGCCATGGCACCCTTTCTGTGGGGCTATTTTACGGCACTAGTTAGACTTCCGCTGGCTCAAAACTTGAGCTTTAACTGCCTATCAAGCGTACAATTCCTTAAAAATTTAATATTAACTTTCTTAACAAATGCACAAATATAACCATGCTTCAAAGTAACGAAAACAAATTTAATAAAAGAGGCGGCAAGGAACACTTTCGTCCATCCATCACATAACATGTGCGGTGTTTACTGAACCACTTAGTTAACATGGCTCTATAATATTGTTTATTTTACATGCACTTTGAAACCCTGTGAAATTTTTAAGTGAGGCTTTGTGAGAGGTAGTTTTTTTGAAACTTCCAAAAACTGAATTTACACGACTATCTAATAAAATAATTTTGGCTCAACCTGAAAGCGGGAACTTCGTTCGCTTCGCTCGCTCGTTTAATTATACTTCCTTTAGATTAAGGGAAAATCTAATGCCAATTCCATATTAAGTAAAAGATTTTGAAATGTTGTCTCTTATTTATTACATAGTTGAGTTGATGATGTTGTAAGTGAGGCCAGGTAATTTTTGCTTCAAATAACTTTTATTTAAAGTATGAAATGATCTGTTTTATTATGAGAATAAGCATTTACGATGGGAAGTTTTCGCAACTTAATTTTTGCTTATCTAACACATTATTCATTTGTTTGTTACAGGTAACAACGAAATCTCGCTCGACCCGAATATTTGCACACTAGGAGGTTGCCGTAAAGCGTATGAAAGGTTGGCTCTAAAATATTAAATTTTGAGTCGTATTTTAATTTTGAAGGCTTATTTGAACTAGAATATGAACTAGCTAGTCGTTTCAGCACTTTAGCGGAAAATAAACATTGTTGCCACCGTTTGAATGTATTATTTGAGTATTAGTATCATGGTTCTAGATCGACATTTAAATCAGATTTCAGAAACATTTTCTAGAAAACCGAAACTAAAATTAAGCAAGTAATTTAATAATTTTCCGTAACACGGTTAGTTCAGCACGCGAACTGACGTGCGACCGCCGTCTTCCATAATTCTGTACGGAATTACTCATATTAAGAACTGCCAAGTAATTTAATAATAACCATACATTTTCCACCTTAACTGTGGCTTCCGTGTTAAACCGTTTTATAAACTTTCTAAAGGTGATTTTCATTTTTTATTAAGTGCTAAACTGTTGACTTTTTTGTAATCTTATCATCTATATCAAATTGAAGATTGATTGAGTACCTATGTACCTTATTGTAAATCTATCTGCAATTTAATTAACATCTAACTTGCGTCTCAATTTTGACACGGTCCAATAGATTCTTATATTAGATTTAGTCCGTTCTTGCTCGTGATGATGGACTCCCTTTAATCACCTAACAAGTGACATGTATTACTATTACTCCATGTATAAATATCGAATCGTATGAAAGTGAAAAAGCCACGTAACTCATTAATCCTTATCATTCAAACATAGTATTGCATAATTCATCTACCTACGCGTGTCGCCAAAAGAAATGATCAAAAACCTTTATTATTAAAACACGTGTATGGTTACGTAGAAAAGTAGTGAACTAACTCACGCGAAGGTCGCAATGTCACTGGGTAACTGAACTAGGTTTTATGTCTTAATTGGTCCTAAAGTCCTAAGCTCTTAATTGATGTGGATTTTCGTCTACAAAGACGAGGAAATACTGCTCGACGTTTGTTATACTAAGGCACTGGTCCCACCGCCGGCTAGTAAGCTAGAAAAGTTGGGCGAGTAACGGTTCATTGCGTGCTGACCAGGCACAGTGTGATCGATCGACCTTTACAGATCCGCAATGTAATGCTACTCGCCCAACTTTTCTAGTTTACTAGCCGGCGGTGGGACCAGTGCCTAATTTAGCTTTTACTTTGCTAAAAAATCTACTTTAAATTTTCGTCAAGCTGCAGCCTTTGAAATTAAATTTCAATGTAACAGTGACTATAACTTAAGTGGCAGTGGGCGGGGCACACGTAGAACGGATGTCCGTTGGGGAGGAAAGGTACTCGAGTGGCTACCACGTACCGGGAGGCGCGGCGTGGGTAGGCCCGCCACAAGGTGGACTTGATGACCTGGTCGCGGGAGTCCGCTGGATGCGAGTGGCGCAGGACCGGTCACTTTGGCACGCTTTGGGGGAGGCCTATGTCCAGCAGTGGACGTCTTTCGGCTGATATGATGATGGTGATGATGATGATGAGTGACTATAACAAGTCCTGACTTACTTACTACCTGTAGTGACTGATTGGTAATAAGGTCAAAAAAGGATAATTCATCTTATTTACTTCGTTTATTACCGACATAAAAAGTGAGCTGTCACTACGAGAACAATCAACAACTCAATCGCTTTGTGTCTCTAAACGCACGAAAACGTGCGTTTGAAACAATTTCAAAATTTCACTTTCACAAAAGGCTTAAAAGAACGATAAATAAATTTCGCTAAAAGGGCTCGTTCCCAACGGCCTCGACATTGTTCCGATGTTTTACGGTGACAGTGTTAATTCTAGCAGAGCCCGTGCGCAATCCGCCTTTATATCAAAGTCAGGTGAGATTCCTTATACATAAGTGTCAAGCTAATTAAAAGATCTGCCAAAAAATTATCAATTTATTTTTTAACATTTACCAACCGGTACAATAGTATAAAACAAACTTAAACAACATTCTTAAACTATGTCTTGCTGGAAGTATGAACCCAATTACAGGCAAACACACTTGCTTTATAATAATTATAACACGCTTACCTCCACACTGTACACATTGCTGCTCATAAGATAAGATACTTCCCTTTTGCAAAGTGGGTAGCTAAAAAATGTATAATAAACTAACTAATTCCATAAGAAAGCAAAACCAATAGTACCTAAACTGTTCTTAATTTAACTCGATGGTGCTCTTACATAAAAAGGAAAACTAACAAGACAAGCACCAAAACTCAAAGTTAAAAGTACTAAAATGTTGCTATTTATGGCTTGTATTTGTGTGTAGGGACATCTGAGGTGTATTTTAATGATTTTGATGCGATTTAGCCTTAACTGTGTATAAATATGTTTTTTATTGGTTCACAGAGGTGTTTAATAAATCAGTATTTCTTTCCTTGAATAATATGTTGTGCTCTCTACATATGTGATACATTTTTTAAGACTTTCGTATTTCATCATCATCATATCAGCCGAAAGACGTCCACTGCTGGACATAGGCCTCCCCCAAAGAGTGCCAAAGTAACCGATCCTGCGCCACCCGCATCCAGCGGACTCCCGCAACCTTTACCAGGTCATCAGTCCACCTTGTGGGGGGCCTACTTAAGCCGCGCCTTCCGGTACGTAGTCGCCACTCAAGAACCTTTCCGCCCCAACGGCCATCGGTTCTACGTGCTATGTGCCCCGCCCACTGCCACTTAAGTTTAGCGATTCGGAGGGCTATATCGGTTACCTTGCAACATAGCCCTCTCCATTGCCCTTTGGGTGACTTTGAGCCTTCTTATGAGGCCCATAGTAAGCGACCACGTTTCAGTGCTATATGTCATCACTGGCAACACATACTGGTCAAAGACCCTCGTCTTGAGACACTGCGGAACTTACGTATTTAATTGATCTAATTTTCGTATTTAATTGATCTAATATTTCACAAAAAAGAAATTGAATTCCCTCCCACCGAAATGTTGTCAAGTACAATTTAATTTTAGAAGTCTTTGATGCCAACATTGTCATCACATCACCATGAAAGTAGTCACTTTTCACAAAACACCTCTTACATTTTGTCTCCCAAATATGGTCCAGAAATGTCTCTCATACTATTATAATATTCAGATCTTGATTGTGACGATAACTTGATCGGACGCTCGAGCTCGCGATAAATGTGTTACATTTTCTAAGTTTTCACTCCGCATTATGTACAGAGGAGTTGAAGCGAAAGTGTAGATTATTAGAAAGTACACTAAAGTATAGCTATCGTATCTAAAGCACGGGTAATAGCGCGTAATGGTCAAGTTTATACTAAACTTACGCGATTGTGAATGAAAGTGAAGGTATGATTAGTATGTAATTGTTGATGCGTAATTACCATGAAATATATTATGTTGGTAATGGCATACAATAGGCTAAATCTGTCTAATCTTTGTACACACGAGACAAATTTAGTATCCATGAAAGAAACTTGAATGGGTCGTTTGTTTACTCTTTCTTTACTTGTTTAGAAAACGAATGAGATTTTTTTGCAACGAAATATTTACCAGATGCGAAGTTTTTAAATCCGTTTATCAGAAATATTTACGAAACGTATTTTTGAAATCGTTTTCCCGTAAGGATGGTTTTGCATTTCTGCAGGCCATGCCTTTTGTCATCCGGTAGACATTCGCCGAAGCGTTATATCTTTAGCGCGTATCTCACAGAATACAGAAACCATGTCTGCATTTTGTCAATATCTTATATGACTGCTGAAGTTTAGAAACAATTTTCACAGCAATCTTTTATCCTCTTAATACAATGGTAAAGCAACGAATGAGTGTTCAACCATGACAATAGTAAGGAATCGATATCAATGATGACTAACTGTAATGATAATGCGACTTTACGGTAATAGCGTAATATCGAGAACATACATACATATGTCGGTCGGTAGATATGCTCTGTTGATGCTCGTCCGTCTTACTGTAGTAGTCATTCTCTCCGAAGTTTTTTGATAGGTATTCACCTCGCAAGGACAACATGGTAAGAGCTTACCCGTTCCTACAATCATTCTTCCGTTCCTTTCATTTATCTTGATCGCCGCATAAACTAAACATTGAGATGTTCACTCCAATTCTTGTAGTTTGCCGGACGCGTGTCCCTTATAAATATGTATGAGACAAGCAAGATGTGAAGTCAGGCGGACGCCGCGATTTGTTTGCTATAACAGCGGACCCTTGTCAGCAAATGGCGTCCCCGAAAAATAGATGGCGCTCAGTTCAATTTTTCTACACATCAGGCTTGAACCCAACATAAATTCAGGGACCCCAGTTAGGTCTCTGGAGGTGTGTTTACGAACGGCGAGAAGATTATTAATATTTATGAGGTAAGACAAAAGAAGGAACCGAGCTGCGGTCTAGCTATTTATAGGCGTTGTGACGTTTGGAAAACCCGGGGGATTGAATTGTTGAAATATTACCGGGAAAATTGAAAATTACTTAGGCATTCATAAACAAACCAACCGTGTACCTATTCCTTAATAATCTTAATAATCGGTCTTAATGGCCTTCCATTAATACCGTACGTGAAACTAAATTTATATTGACCCTCTGCCCGCGCTGCTCCGCCTGGATCGGGATAAAATACAGCCTATTTCCATCTCGAAAGTCCATTTTACATATCGATAAATATTGAAAATAATATTTTAAATCTGATGAGTGAGATTACCCCCTACAGCCTACATACAAACTTACAGAGCTAAAATTCGAATGCCTGATATTAAGAGCTAAATTATGCATTTCGCTTAGCTGATCAAGCTGGTTTTAAAATCGAGTCAGGTCAAAATATTGACCTACATTTGGAGATCGATTCTCATTACATTGAACCGCTACTCCTGCCTTATTTATATGTGTGGTCTAAAAATTAGAGACGCGCCTCACGCACGCCGGTGTAATATTTCAGGGAGCAGGACACGGGCGTAAACATTGCACGATATTGAGGTGCTGCCAACACTATGTTCATTTGGAACATGTAATATCCAAGTAATATCAAGTCTCGTGTTATGCTGAGCGATTACATATTGGAGTTCCGTATTGCATGTTGGTCTGATTGACGTTGTTTTGAGCTTGATTGTAATCAGCAGTGGTGTTATGAATTCAAATGGTGCACAACGTAGTAACAAATTATCTTACTGGTGGCTGTCGTTTGTTAAATGATACATATCTATATAAAAAAAAAAAATCCAACCGGTTCACAATTTTTTATGAGAATCGGTTGAGAAATGCTACTTATAGAGGAGACATCGGGACAAATAAGCGTAATTTTTTTTGCTCAAGCTATAACCGAGTACTTCGTTCGCTTCGCTCGCTCGTTCAACTAATACTCTTCATACACAAGCGTATAAAAGTTATTTTTATTAAGTATCATGCCCCGCCAATTGTATTAAAGCGGCTCATTGGGATGACTTCACTTGACATAGTCAATGTTTAGAATGTTTATATAAATCTTCCGTGATCATTCGAATAGAATTCTCCTCAACTCGTGCCTATGCGCATTGTTGAAAGTCATTTTTCTATGTATGTTTTACATTAATTCATCGTTATCCTGTAATAAAACTGAAAGGCTGCCATTATTGCTCAGTTTTCTGACGGCAAACTTTCCGATACAATTATAAAACTAATAAAACGTGCTCAGACGTTGTGCAAAGTGCGCGGTTGAGCGTTCGCTAATACCATTCTCTCCTGTCTCCATTTTGCCGGAACTGCAAAAAACGCAAGTGCAACCCTGGCCAACTTGACAGCCATAAGGGCTTCCGCTTGGCAAACTTTTCAATCGGACCACTTTGCAGTGGAACAACTTTATCCTTTGTACTCGTCCCTATTTTGGTAACCAAATTCAACGAAACAAGACTATGGTTTTATAAAATTTTGACCAATGTTTGTAAATGTTTCAAGTCTTATTATATTTCCAATACCGTTGCTGTATTTATTGAGTCTATATCTACGAGTATGTGCTTCTTTGTGTACTTAATGAAATCACGTTATTAATTTAATAATCCTTCGAGAATTAAACTCGTTCGAAGAAATTTCCGAAACTTTCTTGATTCTTAGCAGCCGCTATATTTATTCAGCCACGAAACTCCCATATGGATGTTGCTAATATAATATTCAGCGAGTTACCTCAAGTTCGATCTATCTATTACTGAGAAACCCGCAGGGACTGTAATTTAGGTAAAAATAATGAAACGGTGTAACTTTCCTAACGATGTTTTATTCAGAGCTTCTGGTCGACGCATTTCTGATGGATACGTACATTTTTAAAGGTTCGAGGTATTTCTGTAAGAAATGCTTTTATTAGGTACAGCGTGTTTTACACATCTTTTCTGAACCTTTTAATAAAAAAACATTTTTTTGTGATATTCCTATCTACATATGCTAAATAAAAGCAGGTCATTAGCATTGTATATGAAATTGTACAAACCTTGGGTATTCAATGTTTATGTATGTTCAAATTTAGGTTGAGCAGCCATGAAACACCCCTGTTTACGCATACTATAGATATTTTCCAGCTAACAAATTTTCTTCTTCAAGCAAACACTCCGGTTTATTTTTTGCCCACACTCGAGCACTCTCCGAGAGGTCATTTCGCGTTCCGCTATTGTTTTCTTTTTTAACGTGGAACATTAGTCTTTTGTTTCAAATAACCTCGTGGTCTTGGACTTTTCCCCTATTCATTAACTTTCCTTGCGGAGACAAGTGGAAATCCGTGTGTAGACTTTGCTTTAAATTCGAGGCGGCAAGCACCACTGCCACGCAATTTTAAGCTTAGTTCCGATAATCACATGTTTTACATTTATTCTTCTGGCATATTTTACTTAACACCTTTATTTTTAGAAAGATGTCGGGAATGTTTAGATTGGATAGATAATGAGTTGGGTTCCTTTTCACAATTTAGTGAAGTATAAATATATAACTACCTACTAGGTATTTAGATTAGTGGGATATTCCTGAAGTTGATCCTTTGTTTTGTATTTGCTAATGCGGCCGTTTGCATTTGAAAGCGACAAAGGGCATCGGGTAACCTTGTATGAGAAAATAAAGGTTTTATTTTTTGCAGCGGCCAAGGATGTTTTTTCAATAACCGTTTAGAGGAACTCTTAATACAGATATATAAAATTTCATTAAAAACGCGTTAAACAATATCGGAGCCGAGATATTTAAGTTTGAAGTTTTGTTTATAACTTTTCAATATGACCTGTGAAAATATATATAGCAAATACCTCGGCTCCCTTTAGTGTATTGCATTTTATATATTTTATATATAAAATATGTTTGTTTTGACTAGATCTATCATAATCTACCACTTTTACGAATGGCCGCTCATCTAAAAAAATGACAACATTTTTACCCAAACCCCTTCCTGTATTACCTAGTATCAGATTTCCCATTGTGCTTAATCGTATTTGCATATTTGTGTATTTAGTACGCAATTTCTTGTTACTACATGTACCTATTGTTATTATAATATCCTACTAATATTATAAATGCGAAAGTTTAGATGTTTGGATGTTTGTTACTCAATCACGCTTAAACGGCTGAACCGATTTGAATGACATTTTGCACGAATATAGTTTATAGCCTGGTTTAAAATATAGGATAGTTTTTATTCCGGGTCCACGCAGACGAAGTCGCGGGCGGAAGCTAGTTAATAATAATTATAAGGAAATACATTTCAATAATACGCTCCAACGTTTCCTATTAAATCTTTTTCCATCAGCCATTTAAATATTAAAGTTATTTTACGTCTACAGTCTTTAAGTAAATTGTAACTTCTTGACACCGTATTTCAGCAATAAATATGTAAATTTCCTGTTATCACACCTCTTTTCCTGTTGATATCTGCGCTGGCGCTTAAGCGAGCAAGTTGTTTTCAGCCCATCATTTCCCTTTGCCAAACCGACCTGAACGCACGTATCGCCAATGTTTTATTTTTATTGATAACGGTGTAGTGCATTGATAAGGTAGTGATGGTGGTTGTTTGAGCGGACCGGACGTAGGATTTGTGCTGAAATGTATAGGCGGAGACAGTCGTTGCCGACGGTGGTCGAGGCTATGCTGAAAAAAATGCACAAGAAGAAGAGGAATTCAACGGATTCTTCTCTCCATTCTTCCATTTCGCCCCCGTTGTCGGCGTGTTCGGATACCGATAATGTGAGTTAGCCTTATTTGATGAATAACATTAGCATTAGGAAATAATAAGCTACGTTAGCCTAGTGGTTCAGGCATACGGCTCTCAAGCGGCGGTCGTTTCGAATCCTGGCTCGTACCAATGAGTTTTTCGGAACTTATGTACGGAATATTTACCGTTGGCTTTTAGGTGGAGGAAAACTTTGTGAGGAAACCGGTCTAATCCCAATAAGGTCTAGATTTCCCTCTGGGTTGGAAGGTCCGGTAGCCTATGCCAAATCTTGGGATTAGGTGTCAAAGCATACCTTGGGCTCCTTTAGGTGCATAACCGAGAACACACACGAGACGACCGGTTAGCCTAGTGGGTAGTGACGCTGCCTACGAAGCTGAAGGTCCTGGGTTCGAATCCCGGTAAGGACAAATATTTGTGTGATGAGCATGAATATTTGTTTCTGAGTCTTGGATGTTTTCTATGTATTTAAGTATTTATATCTATTAAATATATCGTCGTCTAGTACCCGTAACACAAGCCTTATTGAGCTTACTATGGGGCTAGTGCGATTTGTGTAAGATTGTCCCCTTATATATAAAAAAAAAACACTAAGAGGATGATGAAATGTATTTTAATACATAAATCAGCCTATATACCTGACTCCCACTGCTGGGATGGGTGAGAGGGAACGGGCTGTAGTCCCAAAGCGGCACCTTTTGTGTTGTAATGTATTTTATTAGTAGAACAGCTTCGGTTCATTAAAATGTCCTCTGGGGCATTGAAATATTTTTCTATAGAGTAGTATGATAGGCATTCTATCACTGTAATATGACGCGCAAAAACATTGTCCACGCGCCCTTGAAGTTGATCGAATCTTATCTATGGACTAACTGATTACGGCATTTATTTTGGTTGTCAGGATTCGAGTGGTCTGATCGGACCTACCTTCGGGATCAATTCCATATTATTCATATATTATTATTATTATTATTTTATGTATTATTATTATTTATTTATTTTTATTATCATTATTTCGGGCGATATTGATATATCAATTTGCCCTGTGGATGATACATGGCAATGCACGCGACATTCCATCTGGCAGTCGTGGGTTCGAACCCCGGCTCGTACCACTGGGCTAACTAAAACTTATGTACGAAATATCATCTGATATTTAACAGTGGCTTTTCGGTGAAGGAAATCCTCTCGAGGAAACCGGTCTGGTCCCGATAAGGTCTAGTTTTCCTCTGCGTTGGAAGGTCTGATGGCAGTCTCTTTCGTAAAACTAGTGCCTATGCCAAATCTTGGGATTAGGTGCCAAAGCGGACCCCGGGCTCCTTTAGGACACAACCGGGAATAACGCTAGGAGGAGGTTGATATGTATATATATATATATCATCCACAGTCGTTTTATAAAACAACGTCGAAAATAAGTATTCAACATGCGCCAAAACCCGCGTGATTCTTCCTCATTCGTTTATTTTTAAAAGAAAATTGGAACATGGCAAACAATAATGCTGACCAGGCTTTTGGCAACGAATTTGTGTAACGAATAGTCGATGAAGGTTACCGTCCAGTTGGTTTTCTGGTATTGCAACTGGAATATCTATTTGTTCATCCATCTGTATATTGGTTGAAATAATGCGGTATGGTTACATTTCCCACCGGACTTGTTTTAAATTTTTGTATATTCCTAAAAATATAATGCCAGTAGGTTTTGTTCACGTTTCATTAGTTAAACACTGTAACAATTAAAGGTAATACAGCATGAAAATGGTTATTTCCTCGCCTCAGTTCCCAACTCTTAATTATCCGAATTCTACGTACAGTCGGGCTCGGGCTACGTTAGTAGCGCGTGAGCATATTCCTAGGGCTGGCGACGCAGTTTTCCTGTACAATGATATTCTGCGCCGACAGTGTACGAACCTTAGGTACGTGTACTTTTTTAATGAATGCGTGAGAACCCTGGTGAAACTTGTTAGAACTGCGTGCCTTATCGCACTTTGAATGCATTTTTATAGCAACGTAATTAACGCTTTCGTTGACTTGGCTGTGAAATGTACAATTTCCCTTACATGTGGAAATTGTCGTCTTCAGTCAGTCAGTTTTAAACTATTCAAACCAATAATATAGGTAATTTTTTCCATTATTATTAGTTGCTTTTGTTGACTTGCATTGGGGTAAACCTAAATATACTGTTATTTTAAATACTATATAAATAGACGTTAGCTGTGGCTGTATAAAATTTACGATTATAGGTACCGAGACACTGTTATTCCAAAGTTATTTTAGTGCATGACACTTATGTTTTAGGTCTGATTGACGTCATATTGTCTGGATCTGACCACATATACGGTAAATAATGAAAAAATACAGGAAATACCCTTATTTCACTCAACCACATGAAGGTGTGCATATATATATCTGTTTCGCTATGTTAATTTTAACCTGCTCTACTTACATATAAGCTTATAGGTAAGTAGAGTAGGCTTATAGCTAAGGTTCTAATATACTACAATGTCTTTGTAATACCGGAACGCCGGTGCCCTTATCTACTGTCGATCTTAGTTTCCCCTCATTCGGGATCAGTCCTGTCCTTTCATGCAACCAACCAGGGGACCGATTTTTGACTTTCGAGCGCTCGACTCTTTGACTCGAAAACTGACAAATATTATGAAATGCTATTTTGAAATGACGGTAGAAAATTTAAAAACGTGCGGTATTGACCACTTGTATTCAATTCTATCGGTAGAAAGTAAGTGCCTGTGATTATGGCACTAAAATAGCATTTACTTTTATTTAATTTTCGAGCGCTCGAAAGTCAAAAATCGGCCCCCAGACCGTCGGACGCTATAAGCGACATTTTCAATGGATACTAGCAGTAGATACTCAAAGGTGGAATCGATAAGAGCTGACAAAACGTCGAGTTCATCGCACCGATTTGGTTCAAGTAGTACGAGGTTATACGACCTTCGCTGTATTGTGATAGGTTGCTTTTCGTCCTTTTATGGCAACCGTTATTGCTAGTCAAGTCAACGTTATCAATGGGAACAGTTTAGAACACTAACCTTTATTAAAATTAGACTTTATGAAACATAAATATTATAGAAGAAAATATATTGTCTATCAGTAGTGGGGCGCTATCTCGTGGATTGGTCGATCTAACATGTAATTTAAACCCCGAACTCAACACAGATGTAAACTCATTTCGCACGCCGCGACACTGACCATATGGCCCTGCACAAGGTGTGTTTTGTATTTGGTTGCCTTAACGACAGTTGCGCGCGCAGGTGTTTTCAACAGCTGTTTCTGGCTAACAGTAGGGACAACTGACAGTCAAAATGTAACGTTTTTGTATCCGTCCTTTTGCGTTTGGTGATTCACAATCGTAACTAAAAGAATACAAACGGTCACAGGATTTCTGTGCAAACAGTACCCGTTTTCCTCTTGTGAGGTTGGTAAATGTCTTATCACCATATATATATATATATATATATATATATACTGTCATGGAAACGGATTGAACATACTTGTGTTTATGGATTTTGTCTCTGTGTGTGTGTCTGTGGAAATTCGCCAACTCTCTATCACACAGATAATGTGTTCCTGTGTTCCAATTACAAGCTTACAATTTACGTCCTATTCTGCAGTCTGCATTCATGAAATAAAAAATTAGATTTTACGATTGTCATAGATTAAGCATCTGACTCTGTAGTCTGTCACCCTCTATCAATCTTCACCGCAGGCGTTAGGCCTGGGTGGAAGGTTCTTAAGTTAAGAAGCAGAAGCAAATATATAAATAACAACACATGCTTATGTATTACAGTATGTTTATGGGTAAATTACCGGCAATAAGTTATGCACATAGTAAATTAATTACTACATATTATTTCCGTTTTAGTAGGTCGCAAAACAAACATGAAGATATTTCAAAGCTTAATGATGTTTTGACTTCATTATTTATTGATAACTTGGGTATGTTCGTGTTTAACTCGGATTCATTAATTTACCTTATTTATCCCGGAAAATTGAGGATTTATTAATAATTATGTGTTCGTCGTCAATATTAGGAGCGTTAAACTCAATTGAAGTCATCTATACATATATCCAGCAAAAACCAAGACGGAGAATGTATTATAGTCATGATGATGCCATGAACTGTTAAAAAACAAAACTGTCGAATTGCATCCCTCAACCAGGTAGTATAGTCTAGGCAACCATTCGTATCACAAGCGTAGCTTAGATACTGATCTCATCTCTTTTTTATATTAGCCATGTTACCCCCTGTAAAGGGAATTGGCATATTAAGCTTCTCTGTTACCTACATATGTACTAGTAATCCAATTTTCTAACAAAACCTACCTGTCCATTCTTACAATCCAATTAAATTGTCAATAATGGAATCCGGTTGGTCTATTGCTGGCTAAATTGGCCTTTATGATAATGACACATATATAATGGGCCAGCCAAAGGCCAACTGTTGTGGCTGTCAATTATTCACGACAGTGAACCAATTTGATCATCAATATCTGTCTCAACAGACATATTTCGTAGTCCACTTACTTCGCTTTGTTTGAGGCAGCTCTAGTCTAGCCCAAGCGGCGTTGCCCGCGTATTGCAATGAACGCAAGCAGATCCGCGAGATAAAGTAAGTGCTGATGTCTATCCAGAAAGTCCATTCTATACGCAGGTCAAACAATTTTTGAAATCAGACGATGAGTTCCGGAGATTTCGCCCTACATAATAAATGTACAAAGCTACAGTGTCACATACTTCTTCATTATTATATCAGTAGGTATCTAAGGTATCTATCTGGTGCCCTACTTATAATAGGCACTAGTTAGTTTTTATATACCAACACGTGCTCAAAGGTTATGATGTTGTAACAAAAGCAGTAGTGTAGTATCGCTATATTAAAAACAAAAATAAAATTGGTCGACGCCAAGGAATCGGTGACACCTTTAAAACGACGACTGGTGACTTGATCCAGGAGCCATCCGATAGGGCTTGGAGGTAGAAAGAGCCAGGTCGAATCTACGATAATCAAGATAATAAGTTTAGAGAGAGACACTCAATTTCACTCTATTGCGTATGACTACTATCCCTCTCGCCAGTGAATAAATAAGGAAACTTAAATCGGTTCTTAATTACATGTACAGTTTGACGTTCCTAAAATGTTCGCAAGTTATCTTCTACCTATTTGTGTCAATAGTATTCCTCTTAATGTTAATATTGACATCGCGTGCGTGTTCGTTTATAACGAACTAAAACCGAAGATGCGTTCGTGTCGATAATTGTGTCTCGTACCTACCTCAAAATTGGCCGTTTTTGTACTTTTTACAATTTAATGGTTATGATCGTAATGCGATGTCTATTGTGTTTGTTTTAGTTATAACGTGAGAAAGGGAAGTGTTACGTTTCATTTTATAAGTACAGTAACATCTTTGACATTATTTTACCAAGATAATTGAGGGTCTGAAGAAATATGATGACGATACTGACAAATACTACTGATTTGAAATATATGACTACTGCATATCATTGCCGCGATTGGAACGCCAGCAATGGATATTCATACCTATATATAACATTGTCGGCCTAGGCCTCGCATATTTTCAGTTACTAGTTACCCGCCACTGCCGAGCCTTCTTTTAACACTCATTGAATCAAACACGCTATAACAATGTTTATTTATGTTTAGTCCGGTATGTAGCACATTTCAATGACACCGAACGCTAAGTCTCATCAAGGTTTCGCCATCCATTGTTTTGTCATGTAACGGTTAGGTTCCCAGGCAAAAACTAACCTATTGATGAGCTTGAACGTTAAGAGTATTGCCATGGTATTGTGTTGAGAATGTATGTGAGAACAATTAAGTTAAGGTCGGATTTATCTTGAAGTGTGGTAATGAAATCTAAAGTGGCTATTGTTTTATCCATGGTACCACAAAATCCCATTCATTAATCCTTTATTTTCATGGTACTTAATAATAATTTATTTCATTAAAAATATGTCCCATTATTAATTGAATTTTTAATCATATTACACTTAATATGATCAAGACTTGATTAATATATTTCCTAAACGGGTAGCAACTAGAGCTGGCGATTACTTCTCGCAACGAATTTCTATTGCAATTCAAAGAGAATAATTGCTGGCGAGCATAATAAGATTTACGCCGCAGTTGAAGCTGCTGCTGGAGGCCGTGATCTTATTATAATTCCAAAATATATATTTTGGCTCTATATTACGTATTACAATTGCAAGCTTTTATTTAACTTGCAATGTATGTATGTTTGTCTGGGTGGAATCTTGCAACTGAATTTTGAAGCAGATATTTTCAACCGATTGAGCTGAAATTTTGGGTAAAGGTACCTATAGTTTGGATGACAATTCTATAATTTGGTACCATCGACCTGATCTTATAATGGAGACAGACGGTGGCCATGGGAATTCAGTATTTAACCCGTAACCCCGTTGAGTTTGGGCTCGTTATAATCGTCCTAACGAGTAGTTGATGACGGAATACATAAAAGTACAGTCGGCAGTAAAAGATTGAACGAAAAAAAAATTTTTTTTTCAGAAACATATGTTTCTAGACTAGAATAGAATCATTAAGAAAATTCATAACATATTATCTTATTTTTTTATGAAGTTCGAAAATAAGGCGAGTAAGGAAACCAATATTTGTAGCTAATAAAACCAGAAGAAATTACTTTTTCCACTGCTACACACTAAATAGCCTCTTGAGGTTTAGCAGAAATCATATTGCTCATTTATAACGAAGGACTATGAAAATTATGAAAAAAACAAGCAAAAAATATATAATCGCCCAGAAAACTTTACATTAATCACCGTTGACTACTCCACAATAATGGAACTAGGTACTTACGAGTACACATATTAATATTACTATAACGGATTAGTCTTCCGTCGCCTTGCGTGATTCGTCATGTGTGGTGTCGAACAATAGTTAATGCTAAGTTCCTGGTGCATTGTTGCATTAATGTGTCCATTAATGTCTTTCAACACCATTGTAGTACATTGTAATAAGGGCTGTGATTAACATACGTCAATTTGCATGCCGATTATGTGGAGTGTTGGAATTGATTATAATAGTGGCCTAATTTGCTACTTGTTCATTTCAGCCGTGCATACCACACACGTTACACGATTACACGATGTTAAGATAAAATGTTTCATTCATTTCAATTAGTCCATGTTTTGTGGTAGTTTAAAATCCGAAATCGTCGCCAAATTTGGGGGTGTTGATGGGTTGTTTTATTACCGAGTTCATGTATTCTTCTAGCTCAATAATCAGACCAGATCTACGTCTTAATTGTTTTGCCATCATGCTTAAATGTTTTATACATTTTAGCTTAATTGAATATCGGCAATAAATCGACAATAATATAGTGCAATTAACGTTTAGGATTTGATTACGTACGCTTTAGGCTGGGACAGGCGAATTTTATAAAAAAAAATTAACTTATTATAACCAAGATTAAAACATACAATACAAATACAAATACAAATAGCCTTTATTCGCTTACTTTTTACAATTTAATATTATTTTGTTTTATTTGTTTATTTATTTTAGTGCGTCAGGTTGTCAGTTTCCACTGACATAGGCCTCCTCTAAAGTTTTCCAAGTCTCTCTATCTTGTGCCAATCTTGTCCACTTGGGCGGGAAGTCATCTTCTCATCTTCTGTGTTGTCTTCCCCTTCCCCTTTTCGTGTATATTGGAAACCAGTCTGTAATATGTTTGGTCCATTTTTCTATTTTGTTTTAACCATATGGCCAGACCATTTCCATTATCTCTTCCTAATGTCTCTGACAACATCTCTCACCATAGTTTTCTCCCTGATCTTAGTAAGTCGCCATCTGTCATTTCGTTTTATCCCCAGCATGCTTCTTTCCATTCCGTGCTTAGTCCTAGTTAGATTTAGTGCTAGTTAGATTAAAACATACGATACTTTAGATCCCGGAAATAATCCACGAAAGTGATGAAAATGGGGATAGAAGTTGGTATGGGACTAGAGAGTTTTTATGCGGTCGAAGTCGCGGGCAAAAGCAGTTATGCTATGATACCACAACATATTGTTACAGTACCGTTCGGCGTGCAAACGTTGATAATTTTAATAAGCGGCCAGCACCTGGTGATTACCGAGTACCAGTCATGTTATTATGAAATCGCCACAATATACCACTGATTGGTCTGATTAGTTCATTGGCACTGGCAGCCAGTGGAACCAATTTGTTCGTTTAATGAAAGGGTGACGTGAAATCAGTGCAGTGTAATAAATAACCCAATCACGGTTCTTTTTAACGAAGATGATTTTGCGGTGTATTACTTAAAGCGAAAACTTTTCTTGGTATTCTTATTTTGTATTAGTATACTACTAGCTTCTGCCCGCGACTCCGTCCGTTTAGGTATATCGTAGCTCCATTCAATCTTTCACCCCCCATTTTAGTGAAGTGGGGGGCTAGAAAGAGACAAAAAGTAGCCTATGTCACTCTTCATCCCTTCAACTATCTCCACTTAAATCACGTCAATTCGTCGCTTCGTTTTGCCGTGAAAGACGGACAAACAAACACACACATACACTTTCCCATTTACAATATTAGTATGGATTTAATTCTACTTATGAACAATAAATCTTTATAGTAGCAATTCAATCAAACATGAACAGAGTTTATTCCAAGGTTATTCAATATAATTTTGCTCTTATTTTAAAGAATTCGTTTTAAGTATCATACTCGTACAATTACAATATTGAGAATAACAGATTCAAAGTTAACTGAATTAATATGTCCAAATTCGAGCGTCATATTTCTACAATATCGATGTACAAATATATCTCAAGAGATTTCTACAGCCACGAGATAAGTCGAAGATATTCTGATATATTCTATCGCAGGCTTACATCGGCTGCACCAGAGGCGCTTTTCGCAACGAGGATCGACTGTGCGGGTCCTATGCGGCTTACGCCAATTCATGTTCCTTTAAGAGTCCGCAGTAAGCTCGATTCTCCATACAAACGTAGTTACGCGCTCATTTTAAAACTACGTGTTGGATTGTGATGAAACTTTGCATATACAATGACATGAGGTATATCTATCTCTGTAATTAGTTTATGTAGCTTTTTGCTGTATTTCATTTGTTTTACAAACTGGAACCATATAAACTAATTACATACCTCATGTCATTGTATATGCAAAGTTTCGTCACAATCCAACAGGTAGTTTCAAAATGAGAGCGTAACTAAGTTTGTATGGGAAGGTGAAATTCGGCCGAGCTTACTGCGGACTCTTAAGGGAGAAAATAAAACGGTGTATGCAGTTTTATGATGTAGGGGAATACGGAATCAGTCTGGAGCTCGGATATTGCGCCGGGTGATGTGGGCTTGAACCGTAATACGTTTATATGGGTTTCATTTATGACTGCATGACGTTTCTTAAGGCTGTGTTAAGTAACATTTAGAAGCCTAGTGATATATCGTCGTCGATAGTGCAATACAGCGTAACTAGCACTAGTAAATACTGCGTATCTACTCATCACCCAACTTTACAGGAAGAGCTTAAAACGTTTTATCTTTATTATTTTGAAAGATATTAATTATGTTTCTACACAGGACATATTGAATTACGAGTTCTACAAGATAGTGAATCTAATTTTATGAAATCATAACGAATTAGGTATTTACGTCATTTACGCGGTTTTGATTTAGCCACTTAAGCCATGAAGTGGAAACAAATTCAGTATGTTCCGCGGTATTGCAAAAAAACGCATGAAGTTTATAGAAAAAATTTAATCAACAAAGCATGGTATGTGTCTCAAAATGTAGTATGTTTTTGTAATTAGTCATATGGCTGATAGAAAATAATAAAAAATAACCTTTTTTTCAACTCTTTACAAAAAAATATTTCAAAAAGAGAGTTCCAGTAAATTCTAACAATACAGCACTCTTTGGTTTTAAATAATCTTGAATTATTACGATTTTACCAGATTACCTACTTAGTTATATAAAGAATCACATTGTGAAAAGAATCACACACACAAGAATAACATTGTACAGTCAGCATCAAAAGTAACTGCGCAAACGAAGATTTCAAAAGTCTTTATTAAAAGGGAATAAGAGCTTTTGACGTCTTCGATTGCGCAGCTACTTTTGATGCTGACTGTACCTAACACTCACTAGGCAGCCACCACTTATTATAAACCAAATAGTACTTACAATCATAAACCTTCAAAATGAAAATAAGATCTATAAACTTGTTGACTGTTGTCACGTTAAGATATCTACAGCCCTAATTAAGCAATAGTTTGTTATCTATCTTTTTTTACAAAAAGGGTAGGTAGGTACTGGAAAAAAATTGCAATTATACGAAATATTGCCTTAACTGAAATCGTTACTAACTAATTTATATTTAAATTATGTAATTAATTCAAAAGAAACACTTACCCAAAGTTTTTGTTTTGTTTTTAGTACCTGACACTTGTTTTCACCACAATAACACAATCGCAACAGCCTACCGTAGTCATCTTATTGCAGATACGCGGAATCGTCACTTGAGAGTGATTGAATCGCGGTATTGTTATTAAGCCATAACTAGCTTGTTATTGGTCAAATGCAACGGGTGTTTGAACTAGTATATTCTAATCGGGTTTTTACTTTCGTTGGCGGGAAATCTCAATTTGGCTACATTTGTTAGATACGCGGTATTAACCAATGTCAGTTACGCGGATTTGCCCTAGGAGGGTTGTGCAGATACGCAGTTTTTACTAGTGCTAGTTACGCGGTATTGCACTACCCCCGACGATATAAAACGTTAGCAATTCTTTGTTTTGAATAGCTTTATTTGTTCTTGTATCTGTCATGCAGCGTGGAAGCTAGGTTTAGATTACTTCAAAATAACATTAATTATATAGGTACTAATCAAAATTGAAAAAAGCATTGAAGCCGCACTGGGCCAGCGTGGGGACCAATGCCCATCCCCTTCTCTGGGACGTATATAGGCTGATTTATTTATTATAAAAACATTCGTATCACGTTCATCATCGTCTTTAAAATTGAAAGTATTGATCTCTTAATCGGATTGACGTCTACCTCGTGTTACAGGAAAGTGCCTTGAATGCACCACATTTTCTTTGAAATGTGCAGTTGACGTCAAAGTAATGTTTACACTTTAAAAACTTATTCCACTGTAATACGGCTGTTTGCATATTTTACATACATATATTTAACGTCGACTATACTGAAAAGTAGTCACGACAATGTAATAAACTCAAACTCAAAATGATCTTAGTAGGCCTAGTAACAAGCACTTTTAAATCTTCAGTTAGAAACATAATCTTAATACAAAGCCCAATGCACGTATTAGCACTTACGTATCTACCTACTTATCGCAGGCAAGGATGAAGGCCCAGAACGATCACGCTCACGCATAAATACACCCTTATACAGACTTATATCTCGTCAAATGCTGTATTCAGAAACAGCAGAAACGTCGTGCAACTGTACGCAGACAAATGTATTAATTCCCATGCAAATATTCCTCAATTAACGAGTAATTACCATCTTCTGATTCCAAAACGCTCGTTAGCTCTAGTTTGATGTCTCAGAAGCACAATTTCGGTGAGTCAAGCCGTGACTCACGAGGGCTCCCCTGCTAATGGAACTGATTGCCCTGTTTGATAAAATTCGAATCCACCGTGATGAAATGATCCTGCGGTAAAATTACAGATTGGTTCTTTACTTTACCAGTCTTTTAAATATTTAATATATTCCTCCAACTTAAAATATTGAGATAAGAAATATGTTATATATATTTCGTAACATTGCTGTGAATATAATAAATTTAATGTGTTAGCTAAGTTACCTTCTTATTGTAATATTTAAATAAGTAAAGCGTAGCAGAGAATGATAATTATGTATCTTTTTTTAGCGTACGTCCTACCATCATGCTAAACGTCAGAAATGAGGCCGAATTACGGTCGAGCCAAGCTCTCAGTTACATAATTATTAACTATTTCTTTATTTATTTTATAGTCTGTGTATAAAAATATCATATTTACCAGGGTCTCACAAAACTGTACAATAAATAACCTAACTATTCCATGAAACTCATTTGCTAATAATGTAGTTTTCGTATTATCAGTTTTTTTTAGAACTAATTATTTGCAAAGCGGAATGGCCAAAACCACAAAATCAGGTACAGTTTGGACCACTCACTGGCTCGTGCTGACTCATAGATGTCTTTTTGTATCAATGCCAACATTGAACCCAAAACAATGACGTTTTGCACACACCCTTTCATCTCAAGTAGCCTATCTCAACTGCGCAAGACACAGAATCCAGTGGCAAACGGTTCCAGAACCGAATAATTACGGCCGCAACGTAATCGTCTTGCAGTTTGAATAATCGCATGTTGTAACAGCTTTAGACAGGCGTGAACGTTGTGTGTAAATAGAATATGCAATGAAACGTGCAGTGCACGTTTTGGGGTTCATTGGAACGGGAACCTTGAGGATTAGGTGTAACTTGTAACTAATCGAGTCGAAACCTGAACGACACCGGTAAGAATACGAGGTATTAGGGCTAATTTGACGTGCATTTTGAGTGGCTTTGGTAGTGTGCTCCATGGTGGTTAGAGATTTGCGATACAAACCTTTAAAACCCTCTGTCTCGAATCTAGTTGTGATTATGTAACTGTTCCTTAGACTTCTATAGAAGTATAGAGACCGTAAACTATAATATTAATTACTTGTTTACGTTTCCATGCGAAGGCAAACACGAATTAGGCTGCGAACATAATTTTCCACAGTTCACCATAAATAATTATGTTGTCATCTAGCGTTGTTTGAAAATATGTAAATTTTCTTATCAGATATTTATATTAGATCTTTTATTTATAACTATGAACGCCGTTTTGTTGAACCGATGGTTTCAATTAAAGTTGTCAAATCAATGTGTTCAATCAATGGTGAACAGTCCCTTTGTCATTTGGCTTTTATTGTAATTGACGGTTGTTTGTCACGCTATTATAATAAACATACTTACACTTGTTCAAACTAATAACGAATATGTATTATTTCAGGAAGAATTCGTACGGAACCTAGCGCTTTAAAAATCTTGAACATTTTTTGCCACTGTTTTACAGCGATGCAATTTGCGGCAGTATCCGCTGTTCCTATTGAATTACAAATAGGCTTTCCAAGTATCTTGAGGTTTGAAGTGCATTTGGCAATATTTTTGTGTTGCTGCGTCTACATCGCATGGGCGTTAATTCAATGAAGACTTATTTAATGATGAAGGTATTCTCTTATCGCTCATCAGGGATCTATGGTTCTGGGTTTTCCATCTGCTTCGATCCTGGGCGGCAACCTTTATCTCCGTTTAGCCAAGTTATATAATAAATATATTTGTGGACAATCTTACACAGATCAGATCGACGTGTTCCAAAACCAAGCAAATCTTGTACTTAAAAATACATAAATAATTAACAACGATAACGTAATGCTAATATTAATTATTATTATTGTTCTCTTTATTCATTTTTCATCTTAGGCTAGGTTTTTACAATAACTATATATAAAAAGTAAAATATAAAACTATTATTATTATTTGTATGTTTTTCCATATCTCGGGACCATGGGTACCCGGACTTTTGGGAGGCATGCGTGGGGCCGAAGCCAACAGCGCAGAGGCCCTTTAAAACAAAATAAATCTAAAGCGGAAAGGGACTTTCGTTTATTTCAGACTAAGCTCATATACCAATTCATTGCTACATTATTTATTCATAGAAAATACAAATAATCTAAACAAAGACACTACATACAGTGAATTGATTTACCTGTCAGTAGATGAATCATGTGCATTGGTTCAGGTACTCACAGTCAAACCTAGCTGTAAATAACAAAAAAAAGCTAATAATTAGCATTATTTCAACATGTCTCACAAAAGTTTAAATTCGTTGAACTTGGAAAACTTGAGAAACCCCCGACATTTTAATTTCAAAGTTCAATGTCTCCAAACAGGCTGAACCGATTTTGTTGAATGCTAAAAACCATATCGAACACGGCTTTCGGATACAAAACATTAAAATCGGTCCGTTCGTTTAGGAACTACGATGCCACAGCCGTCTGTGAAGACACACAGACACGTCAAACTTATAACACCCCTCTTTTTGCGTCGGGGGTTAAAACATTGAGAACTCAAGAACATCAATACATTTTCATACAAACCGCACTTTTATTTTAATCGTATGGCATACATTATTTGGCCTTTTAAAGTTTGTCACTCTTTAGTACCACCCAGGGGACACGTGCAGGGTTGTGGTAGGTAAGCTCCTGCGGACGTGAGTAACAGTTGCCCCCCCCTTTGTTAAGTGAGTGGGCAACTCGACTGTTAGAAGTTCTTAAGCCGCCCGAAAGCCTCTAACTCAGCTTAACGACTACTTGTCATAGACAGCAGCCGGGATCAACCGCTTAGCGTGCCTTCCAAAGCACTGAAGCGCTCATTTATAGTAACCACTCAAACAAGCGGTCACTCATCCAAAGACTGACCGCTGCCACCTTTGCTTAACATGCGTTATCGTTTCCGACTCGCAGGCGCGGCTAGGCTATGAGCGCTTCCGCAAACCGCACTTATAATTGCTCATTCGATTCGAAACCTTCGGAAGGAACACCAGGAGACTAACCAGTCATCTGAAATGGCCTTACACTTTGCTATCGCAGATTTGTCAACATTGTGTGCTAATCTTATTAGATTGAGTCTGTCCTACTTTATATCATAGGTACTAAGACTACTAAGGTACCAACATTGTGCTGTTTCCATACAAACTACACTAAGTCGCTGACCTTAGGTTAACATTTGCTGTTCCCTTTACGACTGACATTTATACACGCAGCCTACAATAGACAGCCTTGAGACAAGCCGTAACTTGGTTTTGATTACGTCACGGTCATACTTGGGGTTGAATCATACGAGAAACTTCTAGATGCTGTGAAAATAATGTCTTTGTTGGTTTTATGCTGAAAAGGTAAAACTGATTACGAGAAAATTAAGCTAACCGAGACCTTATTGTGTGGTAATAAGAATGCGATTACTATGCTTTTGAAGTAGTGGCATGGACAAACTTAATTAAGTATACTTGAGATTAGTTGAGTTGGCCGGATAGCATCGTTGGTAGTTTATTCAAAAAGCAACTCTACAATCCACGGTAGAAGATCGCAATTCCAAAGACAGTTTTATAAAAAGTCTGCCACATTCAATAATCTGCTACCGATCATTTTCATTTGCCGAGCAAAGGCTATATGATGGAGTGAGATCTATTTATACTTATACCTAACCTAACCATACGAATAAATGATTTCATTTACATTGGTTATAGTTAAAAAACTCACCGAAGTACATACCTACGGTTGGTTATTTTCGATATCTCATCTCATTATAAGAGCGCGAAGTATTTCCGGATGAAAATTTTCGCAGAAACTTCTGAATTATATCCACTAAAATCGGTGTAATTTATTCGAAATGTCAGGTTATTTATTTCTTCATTGAATATGTTATCTTTGATCCAAACTTGTGTAAAACCATTTTCATCGAAACAGTCTTATTTGTACGAGTATGGGCAAATTACGCTACTTATGTCAGTTTGTATTCCGAAGCAAATACTCTACCTATATCTGCGCAATGTTCTTCACAGCGTTATTCAGAAGTCCACCTGACTAAACGCGAACTTGATTTTTTTTGCGTGCACTATCTCTAACACGTTGCGTTTGGCGCATGTGGGAGCGAGCGCGCAAGAAATGTAAATTAGATTTCAATATAATACGTTTAGTCAGACAGGCCCTAGGAAGCCTATTAGGCGCATCACACACTGCCGCCGCTACCCGCTGCGGCGTTCGGAACCGCGTACACCGGACCGAGGTGCGATGCAGTGTGAAGCGTGTGGCACTTATATACAAACTGAGGTAGGCAGTGGTGTGATGACCGCCTTACATATAAACAACATTATAACTTTTGTCTGTTGCCAATCGGTTTGGCAGTTTGGGCGTCCGCCAAGTTGCGGGTTGTAAAGTGGATGTTGGGACTGAAGTTGTGTTGTGTAAAAGTTTATCGAGTGTCGATGTTTTCCCAGTTCATTCATACTTATGTTATGGCATTGTATTAATTAATAAATCACACACAAATAGTGTTATATTATAAGCCTATAAAATTACTTAGTGTTACCAGCATCAATGTAGGTAACATACAATGAGTATACGTCACACTGAGACGTTTTGTATTAGGTACTCTTTGTGTGTACTGTAGATGGACACACACAACTAAGAAAAAATGATCATAATTCTGGCATATTTTAAAATGTAATATAATTAATTCGAACAAAGTTAATAACAATGTTTATTTTGTGATGATTAATATCTTCGTTAAAATAATTAATGCGTAATTTATCCTCTATAATATAATTACTAAACCCATTCAACCATGTCCATAAACATAAACTCCTTATTCATAAAATGTAACCGACGTCCGTTAACTAAAATGTGTTTATTTTTATGTATTTATTTAATCTTTATTGCACAATAGAATAACTTACGATGCAAAAGGCGGACACAATGCTATCAAGCATTATCTATCATTCAACATTAAGTCAAAGCAGTTAAATTGATAAATTATGGACAGGAAACTTAATAAACAAAAAAAATCTTCAACAGGTCCAAGGATTGGTGGGTAAAATAATAAAATACGATATGATAAAATATTATATAACAATAATAAAATTATATAATATAATAATAATGCCATCGGTCAACACAAGTGTCAAAGTTACAGATAATGACAAACAAATATGTATAAAAGTTTTAGGGCAATTTTTTAAAAACCTATTTGTGATTCGAAAGCCATAGTTCAGATCATAGTTTCAAAAAGAATACCGTATTACTTTTCAGCGCTATATGGTCTCGTTTGTATATATATAAATGATGGCATTACTGCACCTGTGAACACATTGGCATGTAACATCAGAGCCGGCCTTGTCAGTTAGTTTTTACAAGAAATACTTCATTTGCTGCTGTTGGGACTTACTGGACTGGCTTTCATAACGTACTCGTAGAAGCGTTTATACACTTATGGTTGAGATTGTTTAACATGGCCGACTTTTTATAAAACTGCTATTGGAATCGGAATCTTCTACAGTGGATGGTAAAGTTGCTTTTTCAATGGTCTACTTTGATGCAATTCGGCCAACTCAAATAATCTCATGTATACTAGGTTTGTCGTGGCTCTGCCCGTGTTTATGTAATCGCACTCCAATGCAAACTTCCACTTTGCGTTTGAAGCTACGGTAGCCTAGTGGTTCAGGCATGCGGCTGTCAAGTGCCGGTCGTGGGTTCGAATCCCGGCTCGTACCAATGAGTTTTTCGGAACTTATGTACGGGATATTTCCCGTTAGCTTTTCGGTGAAGGGAAACATCGTGAGGAAACCGATCTAATCCCAATAAGGTCTTGTTTTTCCTCTGGATTGGAAGGTCAGATGGCAGTCGCTTTCGTTAAACTAGTACCTATGCCAAATTTTGGGATTAGGTGTCAAAGCGGACTCCGGGCTCTTTTAGGGCACAACTGGGAATAACGCTAGGAGGAGGATGATCAAGTTCATGAGTAAATTATATCTTATGTACTTATATCTCCAATACTATACAATATCCATACCAAATGTCATCTAAATCGTCTTTCTAAATATTGAGCGTGAAGAGAACTGACAGAAATACGGAAAGATATACAAAATTACATTGATTTGTATAAGTCCGTGTTTTTAAATGAATAATAATCTACTTAGCCCTAGGATGGAAAAAGTACTGGAGCTATAAGGAGATCATGAAAAACAAGTAGATAAATATAAGCATTAAAAGTAAGCTCTTTGAAGTAGCCATCCTTCCGTGCATCACCTACGGTTGCCAAACTTGGGCCCTCAAGAGGAAAGAAGAAGAAGCATTGGCAATTTGCCAGCGGAAAATGGAGCGAAGTATGCTGGGCATTAAAATTTCTGACAAAATAAGCAATACAACCATTAGAAAAACAACAAAACGAAATGATATTGTATATCGGGTAAGATCATGCAAATGGAACTGGGCAGGACATATCTGTAGAATGGAACAAAGCAGGTGGACGAAGAGAGTAACCGAGTGGATACCGAGAAGCGGAAAGAGGAAACGAGGACGGCAAAGGAAAAGGTGGCGCGATATTTTCTGCCAACGGATCGGCTCAGACTGGATGCGGAAGGCCAGAGAAAGGAAACATTGGAAGGAAATGGGGGAGGCCTACGCCGCAGAGGCGACTTCTACCTAGAGTATTTTTTTAAGTATAATACTTTATAGTATTAGTGTAATTATTAATGGTAGTAGAAATAAAGGCTTTTTTATTTATTTTATTTTATTTTATAATCTACTTTGTACGTTCCATGTAGTTAGTTATGCATGTACATATTAGGTTTGTTAAAGATAAACCGCAGTAATATGTTGGTACCTAATTAATTTTTAATCCTACTTTATTTAATAGAGTTAGTTCAATTTAGTTAAATCGGTTTCAGGAACGCAATCCTCTAAGTTGTCAGCCGTGGCAAACATAAATGGAGCACTAAAATTAACATATACGCAAAACAGCATATTCTTATTTTAAGTAACTGTAGTGTTATTGACATAATCAATGTAATACAAAAACTTAAAGTATGAATGCGCAAGATTCAGTGATGCGACAGCCGCCAAGCGAGCACTATGTCCGTTATAGTTTTGTGAATTCGTTTGTTTGTTCAGTGGTTCATGTGTTATACTCAATTTTGAATATTTATAGTGCAGTGTATTCATGGATGTCCAGGATTTGATAGTGTTCCGCGTAAGTTAGTACGTTATGCAACATGTTAGTTAAGTCATTATGTTTTTCAATTGCTTTAACTTACAAAGGTGCAGTCTTAGCTGAACATCTGCATAAACATACATTTATCTTATTACGATTTTCACTGTTCCCGAAACCTCGTCTCCCACTCGCGAAAATTGTATAAATTCCATTGGTGTGTACTTACAAACCTATACCAATGTGTACACGTGTTTCAATTCAGGCACTTTCATGGTAAGCTGTGCGACCAATGCCTTGCCATGGATGTTTTACGTATTTGTATGTTCACAACATGCTCGACACTTACCTCGCATGCCCTTTATAATCGCCTGAGTGTAGTAGCCAGGGAAAAGGAACCACTTTGATGGCAGTCGATAAGGCGTTATTGGCATGTTAATGCAGTTAAAAAGCAGCCTTCTTGTCAACGGAGTACGGACAGAATAATAGTAGCTTTTGCTTCACTACGTTACAAAGACAAATGACGATCATAATTCTATTTTCCAGTACGACCGTAAAAACTGCCAGCATTTCCTTGTTCAGATAAACTGTATATCTAGAGCAAATGTCATAAAACTGCTCCGTGCCGTACAAAGACTTTCCAAGTTTATTTTCGTAACTGCATCCGATGGATCGATCGGCCGAGAGTACGCTAAAAATATAGGCCTTTCGTGACCCAGTAAAGTTGATCGAAATATTCTATTTTCTACGTATACCTAATCCAATCAAGGAGACGGTATAGTCCAATCATATAGTCAATAATCGACGTGAACGTATACATTTATTTATACTGTCCCTTTATTTCATGTTTGAAACACAGTTTTTTCAATAAATATCAGCTTTTATTGAATAAATATAATTTTCAACAATGTTTATTTTATTTTATGGTCGGGTCGGGCTCCGTAACGGTCCAAATAAAGCATTGTATCGCCGAGTTTCATGTATCTCTAACTTATAATGCCACTATTGGCTTATTTACGGAGTTCGGACTATTTACTTATAAAATTCACCGATATACAGCAATAAAACAATCACTAAGCGTAATCATAATGGTTACATAACATACTATATTTGTCTTTTTAATTGATCTACGGTTATACGACGTTCAGCCGAAAGTGTAGAGAGTCGAGCAAATGTTGGTATCTAGAAGCCTACTATTGTGGTTTTACACAATTGAAAGTTTTTAAAGAAACTGCAATTCGCGATATCCACTTTCTTGTTGTATAAAACTTTCCAATGCACTTTTATTTGTAAGTGTGCGGTATTATGCAAGAGCGATCATGTTGATAACAAACGTTTTGCATATAATGAATTTGTTATTGTTGTGTGCAGTTGGTGTGTGTTACGTTTAGAAAGCTGTGTAGGCAGAATGATGTACCCGAAATTTTTAATAGCAGTTTAAAGTAGACCTTAAACCCGATGTCTATAGCAATTCAACTATTTTTCTAGGCGTAACTTGCAGTTTTCTTAGCGTACCAGACTAGATAACAAATATTTGCAATACTTTCTTTTCTCTAGTTTCTAACTACCTTCATAAAACATATTAAGTATAGTTTGTCATTCATTTACATACATACATACATACGTTCACGCCTTTATTCCCAAAAGCTGTAGGCAGAGCACATGAAACGATGTTCCAGCGCCACTTTTAGCACAAATGTGGGTAAGTATAAAAAATAGACAAAATGTGACATCGGAGTGATAGGTTGCTAGCCCATCGCCCACAACACACTTTAACCCTGCTCCCTTAGTCGACTTTTACGACACCCACCGGGAAGAAAGGGGTGGTGAAATTCTAACCCGACACCACACGGGTCATTCATTTATATGCAGTTATTATTTAAAATAAGAAAATGTTTCACAATTATAAAACTTTTCATTGACTAGGAGTGAATCTATAAAGTTAACATTTCTATTTACTAAGTACATATGTTTGCCGCTATTACCTAAACTAACCTTTATCAAACCAGAACACTCAAAATAGTAAAACGGCATCTCCACACTTACCTACTTGAGCGAAGATTCGGAGAAAACAAAAGACTATTTCAATTCGGAATTTCCCTTATCAGACTTGTTTAACCGCGAGTAACGCCACTAATCGCTTCTCTGAAATGAAACGCGACGGTCGTTGGACAAAAGATTGACAAAATCACACGCGATGGTCACTCGAGCGCAGTTGGCGGATTGCACAACGTTTAATAAAGAGATTATAATTACCAGTGCTAGGTTACCTAACTGGCTTACTGGAAGAGAATGATGTTTTGAAGAAAGTATTATATGTTGACCTGATGACCTGGTAAAGGTTGCTGGAGTCCGCTGGATGCGGGTGGCGCAGGACCGGTCACTTTGGCACTCTTTGGGGGAGGCCTATGTCCAGTAGTGGACGTCTTTCGGCTGATATGATGATGATGATTATACTGCGTGGAACGGAACGATAAACTTTCCCCCAAGAGGGGGATTATTAAGCGCTAGTACGTCACATTTTCCAGATAAACTATTTTTTTTGTCGCGATTTTTTTTTTACATTTTTATGAAGTCGCTCCAGTCGGCCAACGCTCCGTTCCACGCAGTATGTTAAAGAAACTATTTCGAATTTCACATCTCAGTTTATCATATTACTGTGCAGCCTTTTAATATATTTATATTAAGTAAAACGCGTTTGCCATTTCTACTTTTAAGTCTTGAATTGAAGCAATGACTTCGGAAATGTATTTGTTAACTACGTATCTAATTTTATATTTAGATGTTTCAACACTTTCAAAGGAGGTTATGATTTTTTTATTAATACGACTTAAATCGCTACTTTATTGTATAACAGTTAGGTTTATGAAAAACGGCCATAATTCTATTCAATTGCCTTAGGTTGTGACCTAAGGCAATTGAATAGAATTAAACCATCCCAACCATCTACAAAGATGTCGAAATGGGTTTTTGCTTTGCATCGTGAGACCATATTATTTAATGAGTCATCTGAGGTGAAACGGTATGAACAATGACGATGTGCTTAATGATAATCAGTGAAATTTGATTGACTGACATGAGAAGAAGTCCCTTCATTTTATAATGTTGTACTCAATTACAAGATACTCGTATTGGTCATGAATGAATAAATAGGCACTGTTCCCACCGCCGGCTAGTCAGTTAGACAAGTTGGGCGAGTAACGGTTCATTACGTGCTGACCAGGCACAGTGTGATCAATCGACCTTTACAGATCCGCAATGTAATGCTACTCGCCCAACTTTTCTAGCTTACTAGCCGGCGGTGGGACCAGTGCCTAAGTACAAAGCGATAAAAATAGAAGTAACATGACAATTGTTTGCGTCGAAATATTATAATGCAAGTCTCTAGAAGAGTTTTGTAATACGAATACGAAATTTCTCGATTGATGTCCCCAAGGAAAGAAAAACATCGGCAGCCCAAACTTACCTTACACGTTGCTAAAAGATCGTAGAGTTCTCAAATAAAATCAAACGCGCAGCTTAAAACGAATTAGGGTAAAGTCCCAGTCCCAGAGGAGAGAAATCGCTACCCTACTTATTTAGAAGGTATTGTAGAGCTACCTTACCTTAGTTATACGTAAGGCATTAAGGTAATTGGGACGCCTCAATTAACTATATGCTTTATACCTTTGACCTACAAACTCAAGGTTTGCTCCCGGATGTAGCCTTGTCTGAAAATTATCTAGGGTTAAGGCAGAACTCCGCATCAAGTTTCTAAAAGTCACACCTTTGATGTTGAAAAGATTAGTAAACCTATCTTTTTACATTGGTTCATCATCATCATCATCATAATATGAGCCGAAAGACGCCTCCCCCAAAGAGTGCCACAATGGCCGTTTACATTTTTTATATTCATAAGAGTCCTTACTCCTACAGACGAGCGTATTTAGTTTTAAAATGCTTCCTTTTTCATTCAAGATTACGACCTAACTATTAGTCTTTATTCAAAACCGAATAACGTACTTAAATAATCATTTCTTAAATAAAAATGTCGGCGGAGACTAAGCGCGCGGCGTCGGTGCACCGTGATTTATACGTCTTTAAAAAAAAATAAGGCCACGTAGGTCGTAGTCATGATTATTTTTTATGGGTTAACAAAGTTTTGCTATAATATAATTGTAAGGGCAAAATAAAAGAACGATTTGCGGTAAAAAAAATGTAATCCTGTTTTCACCAAAAGAATTTCAAAAATCGGAAGGTGTTTTATCATTTTTTTAAAATGAATCATTGATTTTCAATCATGTCAGCCCCTTGTACAAGGTATGGTGAATTGAATTGTAATCATTCATGTACCAAATGATTCTCGTTTACTGCAAAATTGAGAACCCAAACGACACTTCTCACTGCAAAATTTGAAAAAGACTTCCAAGAAATCTCATTAATTTTAGTTATAAAAAGATAAATGTTAATTTGAACTTTCTTAGCCCCTAGTTTAAAAAAAATATTATTTTAATACGTTATCAGTTTTTGAATAAATACTAATAGTTACGTCTTAATCTTGAATAAACAAGGAAGCATTTTGCAAAATACGCTCGTTTGTAGGAGTAAGGACGACGATTTTTAAATCTACCTACTTAATATTTTCTCTTGTTCTTCTAAGGTTCTCCTTTAACGTTTACTTATACTTCAACACAATTCGCAAATGACACCGTTGAAATCTCAGCAATCCTTTCATGCTAATTCTGAGTAATTTCTACGAAGGTACGCATACGTCACTTAGATTAATTATTTTATCCCACCGTACTCTGATCAAATAGAGTACCGTAGTAATCAACGCCCAATCAGAACTGAGTTCATTAGTGTTATCTAGTAATGCTCCACAAACTTAGGGTGTACAATCGACACGTTCTTTTGTTATTGACGTGTCAATTGTCACGTAACAAGTTTTGACAAGTGTGAAGTGACGCGATGCAATGATAACGAGTTAATTACAAGTCTTAATTTCCGTGTTGAACATTTCGTGCCTGTTGAAGCTTTTTGAAATTTATATAATATAATTGTTAAATGTAGCATATGATGTGTCTATTTATTTCACTAGTTTTAAATAACTTTGAATGAATTATTCAATAATGTAAAATCTGTACTAGGAAATGTACCTACATTGCGATGCAGCTTTGTTGTCGGGATGGAAGTGAAATCGTCGACTAGCAATGTAAAATTCAAAGGTTTCTTCACGATGGGTTAAAGACATACAAACGTAATAAATGCTGAACTTGTGAAAATATATTGCAGTATCTAAATTCATTTAGTTACCGCAAATACTGAACAAGAAATTAAAGCATCTTTAATAGTTTTTTTTTTAATTCACTTAATATTCATTCATATCCGAATCTTCTGCCTGAACCTGCAGATTTTTTTGACCTTAGTCGTGATGACAATGCAGGCACGAAATTTACTTTGCATTGAATTTTAGTCCTTGCAAAATATTTTTTTACTAAACTACTAACTTTTAGCATAACCAATTTTAACTTTTTTTTAAAAGTATGAAAAAAGCCTAAATTGTAATATTTCATAGTTAACTATCCTAAAATTCAGGATAGGAAATTGTTAAATATCAAAATTAAGGCTAATTTAATTGGATAAATTTTGATATATAGCAGTTTGCTATCATCCATTAGATAGACGTGAATTCATTCAAACGAAACTGCTAAAGTCGGTGACGGAGTTAACTCGACTGCTGAACGTCGGGATTCATCGCTATCTAAATGAATGAACGGTTCTTGGGCGAACGGTTCCGATTAGCAGCTGTTTCCGGGATCTTTGGTTTAAATATAACGGTTATATATTTAGGAATCTATCTACCAGTGATATTTCTAGTTGATGGTAAAAGACATTGGTGACCGGCTAATTTTATCGTTTTCAAATAGAAATCTTTTATTAACGAAGAATGCATTTTCATTTGTTATTTCGGTAAAATCCCTGAACTGTATCAAAGAAATCATAAACGTTTGTTTTAACACCGTAATAAACTATTTTCAGCAGCGGCGCGTAAATTGTGGTCAATTTTACAACAATATGAAACCTGTTTATTTTAAACTTTGAACTTCGCTATTTCATAAATTCGTTACGTTACTTAAAGTTTGTGTTGCAAGCGCAAAAAAGGGGTGGAATAATAAATTATGGTTTATTTCGTGCCTGCATTTTTCCGGGCTGAATGTTCAGGCTTGCGGGCGACCTTAATGAATGCTTTCGTGTGCCTATGCCTTTCCATTTCGACTGCTATAATTCCACAACCACGTATTTCGTATAGTATTATTAAAAAAACAACCTTGCCTCATAGGAAATAACGTTCACATCAATATGACACAAAGCGTAGATTAGACTTTTGGGAAATGAGCAATAGTTATGTTTTCGCATTTACCTGTGCCACCGAACATTTTTACGCCTTTAAGGTTGGCAGCACTCTTAAAATACAGTTTACTTTTGATTTGTTTGCCTCGTTTTTTTCAAAGACCTTTAAATGCAAAAAATGTTTTGTGTGGGTGTTTTTGTTAATTTATTTAAGTAAGGCAAAACAAAAAGCTTATTTAAAAACTTTGAGTAGGTACTTATGTTTGTTTAACTGCACTTTCGGGAACAAGAACTCTGTAATAATGTTTCCATACCTAACGCAATACTTTGCAATATATTTACTAACTGAACGGATAAAAGTAAATGGTGTTGTTTTGTAATATAAATGCGATTTTTGATAATTTCATGACCACAAAACTCGTTTAATCCTGTTGATAATTTTTTTGCAATTTCATGTTGCATTCTACGATGATCATATTTAAGTAGTACAAGTTTCAACATGGACCCCAAATTACATTATGAAATGTCGTACGATAAGATTACGCTGAATTAATGAAAGATTCTTTCCCAACAGTTATATCTTATTTACCGCACGGCCGAGTATAAGCCGGCTTATTCTAAAGCCCGCTAAGATTTTCCTATTTTCTCGTCTCCAGGTGCACAGCCTTGGAAATAGAAAAGTTTTATTTCATTTTTCTGGAGGCGGCTTGCCGGTCCGGTTAAGTGGTTCAAGTTTCAGAATGGAGCGATGTGCATTTTTAATTTGGAATTAGGACCACGCATACTTAGGAAGCAATGTTACGATATTAAATAACGTATATTATCATCATTATCAGCCTCCTCTGATGAAAGGGAATGGGCAATATTCCCACCACTATAGAAAAAAAACTCATCCTTGGTATTCTTTAACTTTAAAACTTGCCGGCGTAGTGTGATGAACAAGCTTCAAGAATATGTTTACACATTTGCACCTTATTCCTCCATATATGAACGAATGTGACACATCCATTGTTATTTTATGATATTTTCAAATCTATACTAATATTATAAATGCGAAAGTGTGTCTGTCTGTCCGTCTGTCTGTCTGTCTGTTACCTCTTCAAGCTTAAACCGCTGAACCAATTTAGATGAATTTTGGTATATAGATAATTTGATTCCCGGGGAAGGGCAGTGGATAGTTTTTATCCTGGAAATCATCCCCTGAGGGGTGAAATAGGGGATGAATGTTTGTATCGAGATACGATATAAACGAGTTCCACGCGGACGGAGTCGCGGGCAGAAGCTAGTAGGTATTATAAGTGCGAAAGTGTGTCTGTCTGTCTGTCTGTCTGTTACCTCTTCAAGCTTAAACCGCTGAACCGATTTAGATGTTTTTTGGTATATAGATAATTTGAGTCCCGGGGAAGGGCATAGGATAGTTTTTATCCCGGAAAACATCCCCTAAGGGGGTGAAATGGGGGAGGTGAAAGTTTCTATGGAGCTGCGATATAAACGAGTTCCACGCGGACGGAGTCGCGGGCAGAAGCTAGTTTTATATATATAATACTAGCTTCAGCCCGCGACTTCGTCTGCGTGGACACGGGATAGAAACTATCCTATATCTTAATCCAGGCTATAAACTATCTTCGTGCAAAATTTCATCCAAAGTGGTTGAGCTGTTTAAGCGTGATCGAGTAACACACATCCAAACTTATGTAGAAACAGTCACAGGAATCCACGAAAAGGGAACATGTACTTTATTATTATTTCTTCAGCAACAAATTGTACACCTGCTTGGTAAGTTTTGGACTAGGTTCCGCAATTAGCACATTCCTTTTCAATCTTTCCTATATGTTCCTGTGCCTTGAACTCGTCTGAAAGTAGTTTTTATGACACAGCCGTGTCTACCACGGTATGGTTATCATTATCAGTGTTTGCTGGTTCTATGCAATGCAAGATATTGTTCGTTTAAACTTACATCAGATAACATAGTTTTACGCTTTCGCAACAAAGGCGTTTGTTTACTCTACGTATCAGTTAAAGTTATGAATTCTGCTTGTAACTTTTATTGCTCTCATACACATTAGAGGAGGTTTGGGACCAAAGTAACTAGGAATTAGGTAACATTGTTATGCCGTTATTTTCATTATGTATGTGAAGGTTTAATTTCTGTGCAAATATGACATTGCCTTTATTTAAACTTTCACGATTCTGACGTTATTTCTAAGTCGCATGTAGTAAAAGCGTTAATGTTGCACATAACCACACAATTAACGCTAATTTATGTATATATTTTATAAATTCTCTATTGCTATCTACATCAGCAAAGACGACGACAGCTTTAGCCTAGTTGGTACTCTGCCTACGAAGCAAGAGGTCCTGAGTTCGAATCCCGGTAAGGGCATTTTTTTTGTGTGACGAGCACGAATATTTGTTCTTGAGTCATGGATGTTTCCTATGTAGTATTTAAATATTTATTTATCTATATAAGTATGTTAATCGTCGTCTAGTACCCATAGTACAAGCTTTGCTTAGTTTGGGACTAGGTCGATTTGTGTAAGATTGTCCGCAAATTTTAAAATATAAATATAAAGAACTCAAGCAGGTCCCCAAATCCCTTATCTCATATTAACTTTAAAGCCCTGTATAGATACTTCTGATTACTTCATACGTATAAATGAGATAGGTACAATTGTATCTGTGTACTGTATTCAACTAAACCAACATTACCTTAACCGTATTCGAAAAGCATCATACCATGTTTACATGCACTATGCTGCATTCATTTTAATTTAACTGGCCAGTTTGTCCGTTTTGGCACTCCAGCGCCATTTTGTTACGGCCATGACGTGGTGTGAATTCTTTATTGCTTCCACTACCTACAAAAGGAATGAACCTATTCGATGCATCATAAATGTCGTAATATTAACAAATTTCACTTTCATTGTGTCTTTTCAAGCAAAGAAAATTGAGACTTTCTCTAGGTTTGACTATGAACGTATGCGTAATTTGTTAAGTAATATTTAGCGCGGTTCCGTGTCTAATTACTTTTACAATAATTTGTGTATTCTAAGAATATATCAAAGAAAAAAATTGAAAACTAAGTCAGCAGTACGTGGTCAAAGCGAGTTAAAAATACATCGTTCGGTTTCGAGAACGAAAGAAAATCGTCAATAGAAACAAATTACAAATAGAAGCGTTAGAAATTACCTCGCAGACCCTTCGCACCCGTGTTTTGTTTTATGTCATTCGTGTTTCTTTCTCAACCATCCGTAATTACAAAAAAAACCCTAGCTATTTCAAAATATAGTCGAAAATCCAAACAGCGCTAAGAAGAAATAAGAAGTGAATGAAGGCCTACGCAAACCGGCGGAGCGCAGGGTAGATCACCTAGGAGGATTTACTCACCGACGAGGGAAATCCCCCGCGATACCGCGAGCGCCTGCCAGCGCAGCGCCGGCGGCTGGCGCACCTGCTAGCACTTCTGCGCATACCGGGGGATACCGCGGCATGCCGCTGCCTACCGTAGCGGTATCCTCTCCCCGCGGCGTTGAAGAGCGCCGACGATACTGCTGTTATTTTTTCAATATGACCGAAGTCAACGAACAAAAATTCATATTAACGCTAAATCCCAGTCCGCGGCATCACGAAACATTCGACACGAACGACTCGTACAAAAACAAGTTTTCGACTGTTGGTCGCTAGTGGAACGGAATTTATAATCACCGATCATGGCATGCCGTGGGATGCCTTGGGGTGCCGCGACATTGCGGAGGTGCTTGCGGTATCAAAATTCGTGCTGTCCCCCGTCGTCTGCCGAGTTGCGCCAAGCCTTCCCCTCCCGCAGCCCCGCTACCCCGGCGCACTCGGGAGGCCTCGGCGCATAGCGAGGGATGCCGCGGTATCCTCTGACATGCTCCTCGATACCGCAGAGTAGAAATCCCCCGTGATGCTTCGAGGTCGGTCTCAGAGCATTCAAATTTGTACCTTAATGTTATTAAAATAGAAAAGAATTTGCGCTGCGCTCCGCCGGTTTGCGCAGGCCTTTAAGTAGACATCAGAATTGGTAACCCTATACGTGTTCTGTTTGACATAATTGCCAACCCTTAGTCCCCTGTTATCTTAATGGCGGATCCGATTTGCCTTCGGGAGCGTATTCAATGCCAACAATCGATTGTTTAGCGATTACCGAGATAGACTACGATTGGTGCCCGTTTTCTTGTCAGCTTAAGAATATTAAGTCCTGATTCCCACTGTTTAGTGTTAAGTGTTAATTACATATAATCATTATTATCATTATATCAGCCGAAAAAGGTCTGCTGGCTGATCTATCTACAGGTTCTTGAGCGGCCTTCACCCGGAGGGCGCAGCAGCACCAGCAAGGTGGACTGATGACCTGGTAAAGGTCGCGGGAGTCCGCTGGATGCGGGCGGCACAGGACCGGTCACTACACATTATGTCTATGTATAATTATTAATTACATAGACATAATGTGTAGTGACAGGAGCAAGTTTTCCGTATTAAATAATACAGAACGTCTGATTGCTGCAGTCGTATAAACAACACGGAATTCGCTTTTCCGTTTATAATATTGGTAAAGATTTTCCATATTTGCTGGCCGTCAGTCCGACGCCCACCACAAATTAAACCAACTTCGCTAACTACTTTAAATACGTTTGCATTACTATGTTGCAAGCATGATAATAGGAGTTTAGCAAAGTTCAGAATTAAAGCATTCTTCTCCATGATTGCTCAATAACTCAAACGGTATTCTTGACTTAAGGCGGTGCATTGGAATTTATCGCGTGCTTTGAAACGCTGTTCTGACTAGATTAAGAAACAATAAGGTCTGATTTTCAGATAGATTACTATATTAATACTATGGTATTTTATCTCATCTAAAATATCACTTTATCAAATTTATATAAAACTTCTCTAAGTTAGGTATTTATTGAAATTTGTCCAAAAAAGCCATTCCCGAAGAGTGTTCCATCTCTTTTTCTCGTGCGCGGAAGGCATAAGCGTGTCTAGGGGGGGTGTTCGACTCGAATCAAGGCATCCCCTTAATGGTAGGATCCATTTATTCAAAGTATGATTTCTTACTTCCCAAGCGGCGAAGTCTCCATAAAAAGTAAATTTGAAATATAGTTTCCTAATTTTCCACAAAATTGCATCATAAAGCTCTCCTCGGCACCTGTGCTGGACCTTTCCGAATGCGTAAAATCTATTTTCTTGGCGAGGACAGGTTTTTGAACGGATTCCAAATACAGTGCATTGAATTCGATGTTTATTTTTTTTTCCTATTACCCGAATATATAAAAGGAGCTGTTCCTGTTATAAGTTGGAAATATGTAAGGATATAAAATTTTAAATTTATTTTTCATGATAATGAATATTCACATAAAATATCGTAAACCGTAGTTGACGGATCCTGGTTCTGTTTCCTAATTTTCAACATCTTCGAGCATTTTAACTTCGTAACGACTAAGATCAGTTCATAGTTCTAATCAATAAATATCGGTTTTTTGTCAAATATCTTTGATATCTGGAGTCTATGGACTACTATTCCTTTAAATGCCTACTAGTTGTAGATCATATAAAAACAAGATGCGGTTTATTAGTAGTTCTGTTAATGTGCTGTTACACATTGCTTATTACTTGATTGATAAACTCGAAAGATTATTCTTTTTTGCAACTCATGTTTTTTTCTAGATTTAGCCACCGTTCCTAAAAGTATATGTTCTTAAAATGTTAAAACGTCCTCCGTTTTATCACCCTTCTTATATCGCCACGCAATAAAATCAACGTAAAGATTTTTTCACTTATCTTCAAAAAGCAATGCCGCGAACGCTCTTTAGGTGTTTTATAGTATCAATATCTCTCGAGATAAGCTCCCCAACACCTTTATTTTCTTCGATTTATTCATGTCTTGGCATAAATAAGGTAACGATAAAGGGTCTACGAGAAATTACCTTTCCTTTAGATCTGCTACTTGAAGGGGTGTTGAAGTACAGTGTAATTCTTTCTTCTTGTTGGGATACTTGGGATTACGTGGTTCCTCTGGTATATTTATAAAGGCAAATAGTTTTCGTGAGGTATTTGTGTAATGGAACGGTGTAAGGAGAGCTCGCCATACGAGGCACCGCTTTCATTCCCGCAGGTAACTCTTTAAACTGAAAACAAACGCGGGGTTACATTACGCCACCAAAAACTTGAAACGATTTAGGGGCACGATTTTCTGATTGAAGCCCATTTTTTCGACACTAAATCTACGTCGCGGTTATCGTAGCTACTGGAGAGTGCCCGTGGAATAAACGTTACATTAACATTTAAACTGGCTAATTTTAAACCTACTCGAGTTGCAGTCTGCGGTTGCGTATAATCCGGATATTCCGGATAGATTTCCCAGGCTGTCCACGGATTTAAAATGCTTTATTATTATGTCAATCAAAATTATTCTTTGTAGCAGATTTAAAATTAAATATGCGTTGGACTTTTGTGGCTGTTTTATTATCTACGAGTATAATAAAAAGTTTATAAATTGTGTCATGCACAAAGTTCATCGAAATCTGACGAAGATGGATTATAGAAATAAGTATAAAATATTTTTATTTAGAAATAAGCTAAGATTTTAAGTTTGTTTGTAAACCATATAAGATTGAGTTGTTTTATTTGCTAAGAGATATTTTATATTTTAAATAAATTGTATATTTTGTTTGTTTCAGGTATTTTTCGGAAAGTCCCTCGAGATAGATGAAGAGGTAACTTAAAGCGAGAACCAAATTTCTAAATTATCATAAAAGGGTCGTTGAATTTAAAACGACCGTTGAAATTCAAATGGGATTGTGGATTTAACTTGCGCTCCAAGTCGCAGCTTGCACAAGTTAAATGAATTAAACAAATTTTGATACATTGAAACGCCTAAGTTTGACATCTCTTTTTTGCTTGGGCCAATAAGCAATTACAAATTGCAACTGCATCTTTTTCAAGTACAAGAGATACTTTGGTTTCAGATTTCTTTTGAGATAATACCTACCTCTATTGAACATGAAATGCTGAACATATTTAGAACAGTGTAAGTTAGTGATGAAAACTTGTGACACAAATTAAAATGATCATATCATAGTACTTAAATTTAGTAGCCCACCATGCCGAGGTATAGGTACATAAAAATTGTGAATTATACATACATACATACACACATTCACGCCTTTATCTCTAAGAGGGGTAGGCAGAGCACAGTGTTCCAGTACCATATTTAGCATAAATCTGGGCATAAAAGATCGACAAATTGTGATATCGCAGTAACAGGTGGCTAGCCCATCGCCCACAACACACTTCAACCCTGTTCCCTTAGTCGACTCGTATGACACTCACAGGAAGAAAGGGGGTGGTGCTATTCTAACCCGACACCACACGGGGAAATTAATTATAATAATATGATTTTAAACCGTTCAACATTGACATGGACGAAATATACTCGTTCGACGAAAGCACGTTCAGGCTCGGAATTTGTTTCTTCCATAAACGACCCTTTTTTTTTTCGCTGCCGCGCCTGCCGCGGTCTCATTCAGCACCGTGCATTGCATTCTGGAAACTGGCGCGGCGTATTCATGCGACAGTCTATTCGTACGCTTCAAATCGAATGCATTATTCTCGATATTCGAACGCTTTTGATCGTACGCATTATTTTCGAAAATCGACGAATCCATTCTCGTTACCGATTACCTAATTTAAAATTGGAACGCTCCACATCGAACGCATTTTTTTAACGCTATCAAATCGTACCTACTACGTGACGCTTTTTGTTGAAATTCCGTTTCAAAGCCAACGTATTATTTTCAATCCCGAACAGTTAATTTTATTGGCGCCACCTTATTAAATCAATGCCTTAATACATGACTGTCAAAACGCCAATTTTGTGTTGTATCGTCCTTCTTATTTATTGCAAAGTAAGCCTTCTATAATACCGCCAAAGACAAATGGTAGTATGAGCGTGTACTTTCATATATTCCCAAGTCTCTAAGTGGGGCAGTAGGCACCTTATCTTTGATTATATATACGGCGTAGCGGGGGCGGGCGATATTGCGGCAAAAACGACGCCGATTTTTATTCCTGTTTTATTACACTCATTCATTTTATTCGCTTTTTCATTCGTTGGAAAGGCGTTTGTTTTACCAACACGTTTATTGATAAATATTTTACATGGTTAGTTTATACAAATAGAACTGCTCAAGCTTTTGAAGTCATCTAGACTTCTGTTTAGAGAATACTTATATGAATCTACTACTAAACACTTTCACTAAAACTAACTGGATAACCTACTAGTCTCAGACGTTATACAGGCTGTACCAAAAATGGGGTGTGAGCCGATCAAGGGTTTAACAGGTATGTATACTGATAAGAAAAAACAGAAAAAAAAAATTTTTAATGCGTTTTTTTTACATTTGAATGGAGCTCGTCGACCCAGTCGGCCAACGCTCCATACAAAGGTAAAAAAAATCGCGTCATATTTTTTTTTTCTGTTTTTTTCTTATCAGAACACGATACCTGTTAAGCCCTTGATCGGTTCACACCCCATTTTTGGTACACCATGTATGAATGTGCATACTAATAAAGTGCCCTTAACCTCTCGTATCGTATGCCGATGTCAAAAAAAAACCTTGAAATTTAAGCTGTAAGTTGGAACCGTTCTGGACGGATCCGGAACAAGGCATACGAAAGGTTAATATTATGAATGTATACATATCCTTATTGATTTACTAACAAGTTACTTGCTCAAACGGATGTCTTATCTTGGGTATGAATAGTAATATAATCTTACGCAGGAGCTTAAGTAGGTAGGAACTTCAAGCGTAATGCATCACTAATGCCTTAAGTATAATAACCCAAATCGCTTGCGTACTATATAAGTGCACCAGTGACGTCACATCGGCACTCAGGGTGCAGCGTGAAGCGCATTTAGCGAGTTCCACCCGGGAAAAAGCTAGTTATTTATATAGGAGCTTTGGTTAATAAACTATGACAATGCGATGAAAGTCGGTACTCCCGGTACGCATTATACTGCCCCGCTATGCTGTAACTTTTGTTGTTTTAGCCTCACCTAATCGTTCACCCAGAAATATACCTTGACGCCTCGATTCATAATAAGTAAGCGTAGAGGTCCAATTTCGTTAGACGTGGCGGGTGAGGTGAGGCGTACTACTACTATCGTTGTTATTCGAACATAACAGACCAGGCCCCTATTTCACCAACTTGACAATTGTCACCTGACAACGACAATTCTCCGTACATTGCTGGTTCCACAAGTAACCTAGTAACCACCTTAACTTCTAGAACAAGCAATGTATGGCGAATTGTAAGTGTCAGGTGACAATTGTCAAGTTGGTGAAATAGGGGCCTGGTCAATAAGTCTATCAACGTCCTGTTTTAGAACTCATGTAAGGTCAAACGGGGCAAAAGCGTATATGGGGTAAATGCGTCTTTTGATGATATCAGCACGTAGACTCAATATTATGCATCTATCACAATCCTCTAAAAAGTTTGGTACCGTACTTTGCACATCGAGGGCTGTAATAGTTTTAAAATGACGCGTTTCGAAGATATCTCCAAAAGACGCAATTACCCCATTGACGTATTTACATCGGTTGTTAACTGATACTAAACAGATTCTGTGGATTTTCTACAAAAAGCGTCACCATCAATCAAGGTTACCCCATTGTTCCACGGCGTATTGTGACGCACTTCCTTGGCTCGTGCTACTAGCCTCTATATTACCATTTCCCTTCTAAAAGCTATTTTACTAAAGGTCGGGGATAAGAACTTTGTTTGCCGAGCGTACACCGATCGACGAGGGTAGTGAATTCTACGCGAATTGTCACTGGTTTTTTTATGATAGTCTTATAATTGAGGAGATAGACAGCATCGATATCTTATTTATTATGTTAACGCAAAAAGCTACGTCGTTGATATAATCATATTCTATTTTTCAGTCAATTAATGAGACTGCCAATCAGACTAGAAAACAGTCGCAGCTCAAGCTCCCTACTATTACCATGATTTAGTAATCAAATATAATTTTCATATTTTAGCCCAGTCATTATATCCAAAAAACCGACCCTACCCGTGAATAATTAGTTCTTGGATTATTTTCTCGTAGGTCCCTCGGGGGGGGTCATTGGGAGTGTAAAATAAAAAAGTAGACTGAATCAGGCTCCTGCGTATATTCGAAAAACGGTTTTTCTTGAATAACTCGGCCATTTTTGATTTTACAGTAAAACCGTGAGAATAAAAATTGTAGGAAATTTGATTCTCTACAAGTTTGGTCCTCACAATTTTACTTCTAGGATCAATATTTTGGAAATTATACCTGTAAAACGCGACAAATTCAAAATATTATCATTATCTCATATGTTCCACGTTTTACGACATGAATGAAGAGAAACAAATTTTTAGAGAATCTAATTCAGATCAATTTTGGTTCTCACCTTTTTTTAAGGTTTAATTTCCAAAATATTGATCCTAGAAGAAAAATTGTAAACACCAAACTTGTAGAGAATCAAATTTTCTACAATTTTGTTCTCACGGTTTTAATGTAAAGTCAAAAATGGTCGAGTTATTTAAGAAAAACCGTTTTTCGAATATACGCAGGAGCCTGATTCAGTCTACTTTTTTAATTTACACTCCCAATTACCCCTCCGAGGGACCTACGAAAAAATAATTCAAGAACTAATTATTCACGGGTCAAAATCTATAATGACTGTACTATTTCATGTAATTGCTGTGAATCTGAGCTTTAAAACTAAACTGATGTTTTTATTGTCAGCTTTGTTGATTGGGGTATCGGCCAACATTGCTGTTATTATTGGTTACATCACTATTTGACTAGGCTATTACATTCAATCGAATGGTGACAGCATTAGGTTATTAATAGTATTATTATAGTTGATCAAATAAATAAATAAAAGGTTTGAGCATCGAATATCAGAATACACCTAATACTATTCCCAACAAAACTCAGTGTAAGTTCTTTTTAACTTCATTTTAGAAATATTACGTGTACCTATGAATGTCAATGAAATGCTGAAATATAAACCTCTGCCATGCGAAGAACCGACGTAAGAAACTCGATAACCATTATCTTCTTAGGGTATATAGGGTAGGATACATAAATTTCTTAATACAACTACCCGCTAATCCATTAAAAGTACACATGAGAGACATTGCGTACCATTAGGCAACCCGCATCCTTTCAGCTTTCGAGGGCCGAACGGTAAATCGCGCGTTTGCGGCGGACCTAATGAGATCCTAAATAATCTACTTGGCCGAAACATGTAGTTTGACCCCGTTGACCCAAATACGCGGGTAGATGCATAATTGCACTATCGGTAACTTACGTAATTTAGGAAATTAGATAGTTTACCTTCTCTTTGTAATGGAGGATTAAAAATCTAAACTTACCTAAAATGCTCGTCTGCGTTCAGAATAAAAATATTATTTTGATGACTAAATAGAACTAATACCGATTATCGTACAGTCGGCCTCATAAGTTTCTGAACACCTAAGTACCTTGTCGTTTTCACTCGTTTGACAACTTCATATGGCAGTTTAACATGACGTTTAATGCGACACGGTACAAAGGTGTTAGTTAAGCCCCTTGTGAAGCTGACCGTACAAAAAGCTGAGTAAGGCTTTGCGTGTTGCAAAACATGCGAAATAGGTAGAAGTTTCATTTATTTTTTGGAATATACGAGTAGATATTAGATACCTGAGGCTCTAGTATAAGTTTTACCGAAACAAAACGTTACGACCGCGTTCGCGTTTAGCTGTCAAATCCCATACAAATTGAGGGTAAAAAGCAAACGCGATCATAAAGTTTTGTTTCGGTAAAACTTATAATAGAGCCTCTGATGTTACCAATTATTAGTTAACTCTGTACTATAAAGTGATCACACAGACAAACTGTTCCGACAGTTTTGTGGGACCCTGTTAATTATTGTTTTTCTATATTCTGTTTATTAAATACTCGTACATAAATAAAATAAAAAATAGTCGTACCTAATTTGTTTTCTTGGTAACGGTTTCCAAACTTAAAACTTTAAGGAAATTGCAGTGTTCATTAAAAAAGAATTTAAATCTCTTTATTTCCAACAAAATACCAAACAGAATTACAGTAAAATATTTCTAAGGCATACATTATTAACCACAAGCACGATAAAGATATAAATAAAACAATAGTCAAACAGGAAAATACTTAACTAGTAATAGATGATTGTCGTTTATCCATCGCCTTGCTGAACTCTATATGTACATTCGTCAAGTCGTCACATAAAGTCAACCAACTTGCAAAAAGATCACATTCAGGTGCTTATACAAGGAGCGCATTGATGCAGGAGAATTAATATAAAGATCACTAATTCCTCAACATTGCTAGAGCTGCATTCTAAAAAACACTGATGGGTGATTTGATTGCCATTTGTTTCTTGGTTAGCTTCGGGTTCCTACCTCTAATTTCCTGTAACTTACTACTTGATTTAATCTACATGTTGTTATTGATTACTTTAATCAATATAATATATTTAACTTCTCCAATTTACAAAGATTCTAAATTTTTTATAGGCGAAAATTTAAATGTACCTACTACTACTACTTAAAACTTTTGCCAATTTTTACTAATCTGAAAATCTGAATCTTCATTCATGTAATTTTATACGTTTTTTATTTTGTTATGTTACTCTTGATTTCACACATGTGCGAGCTGTGGTCACCTATAAGTGGCTAAGCATCTTACTTAGTTCTTTTTTGTATTTAAGCCAAATGTATTGTTCAGATGTGTTATCCGTTGGTGGTCCTTAAATAAATAAATAAATAAATAAACACAATTTGAATAAACATTCTCGTAGGAAGCTTATATTATGAAACGTTCAACGCCATAGGCGCTTCTAGTTTAAAATTGGAATTTGAAAGCCTAAAGTTCGCTCTAGCTGGAACTTGAGGGCTCGATAACGTCGTCAATTAGTGCGGTGCTCGAGAAAAGCCCGAGTTGGCTCGAGTTCTCACGTGCTCGAGGCAGGCAACTTAATATTTGCTCTGGTAACTCCATGATGACTATGTATTAAGGATTTTGGGGAAGCTCTTATGTTGAATCTAATCTATTTATGTTGCGATGCTGAACTTTTGATGTAGATTTATGTTTATACTAAACCCCTGTCAGCCCCTTTATGCATTTGATATAATTCAGTCGTTTAGCTAAAATAAATTAGGCTAGCTACCTATGTCAATATTGAACGACTATATCTAAGATTTAGGTTTATGTTAAACCCATCACATGTGATGAAAAAGTGCTAGTATACTTATGCAAATTTTATTTTGTAATCAACGATTTGATTAATATGTGCAATACTTAACTATAAAAACTTAAACCTTTTCAGCGCTGGAAGTCAAAAAGCTCTGCAATTTTTAACATTATTACTACATTGAACATATTAATTACATATTTACACTGACACTGTTTAATATATTAGCCAAAAGCGTATAATGGTTAATTGTCAAAAACTTGTGCATATTGTCTAAAAATATGTTTTGCCTAATCCTCCAAGAAAATATCTATCTTAGCTTTTAAGATAAATGCGACTACTAAACTTTTCCTTAACCGTTTATACTCGTATTTTCAAATGAGCGCAATAAATAAAGCGAGTACCAACATTGTTTGGGCGGCGCTAGGCGGGCGGGGTCAACGAACCCACTAATAACTTCCGGTTACCTGCGAACGAGTCGTTAGCCCAGACTATTCAGTCTGTGAAGGCTTTTTTAGATGAGTTATAGACAAAGGTAGTGTAGGTTGATCTAAGCTATACTATGTTTCAAGCCCTTTATTGACGTCACCTGTAACATGTATATGTAGCAATATAATCAAGTTTTTTAAACTAAATATCGATTTTGATACTATAAAGCTATAAACTATCTGTCAATGTCTGTTAACTTTTCACGCTGATACTGCTGAACTGATTGATATGAAAAGTATGGAGATAGTTTTAATCCCGGGATGTGACATAGGATTTTTTAAATCCCGACACCATCCCCTAAGGGGGAGAAATAGGGGGCAAAAAAAAGGTTGTACGGAGGTACAATAAAAACTGGTTCCACGAAGTCGCGGGCACAAACTAGTAATAAATAAATGCGAAAATAACTGCCTGTGTCTGTCTGTTACCTTTTCACGTTTATACTGCTGAACCGGTTGAGTTGAGGTATGGAGATAGTTTTAATCCCGGAAATCATCCCCTATGGGAGTGTCGGAAGACGCAAGTATTATGGAGCTCCACGCGGACAAAGCTGGGACAAAGCGGGCGAAGCCTAGTAAACAATATTTTTGTACAGTGTCACATTATTTGTTTGAATTTGTCTAATATATTCACAAAATACTTCTCACAAAACTAATTCAAAGCAATGTAGACTTATTTACAATGCTATAAGAGCGTTAATCGTTGGTCAAACGCCGCAGACTAGGGTGATTCTCCAGCGTAACCTGATAATCGCTAGACGGCGACATCCTAAGGCCACCTTCCGTCGGTAATTTAAAAACCATCGTAATTTATTGAGTTTAAGGTTACTAACTGAGTAGACATATCTCTGCATACAAAATTAGGATTGTAAAGGAGTGTAGCTAATTTTGATGGTAGGATTATCAGACAACTTTTAAGGTTATGTTTTCTTTTTGGAAGGAATAACCATCTTTGCATAATTTGCCTGTGTCTCGATTTGGGTGTGTTTGTGGACGCAACTTACAAAGAACCATCGTAAATGGTGTCAAAGGAATTGTGGTAATAATTAAGTAATAGTAAAGATAAATTCCAGTTGTATTCAATTAAATAACTTGAGGCAGGTTATAATAACCTAAACTATTTTTATTTAAATTTCTATCGATGAAATCTATAGGTAGACCGTTAAACTTAGTCCTCGGCTGCGCGGCGGCGCGCGGTTGCAGGTGTATGACGATAACGCGGTGCGCGCGGCGTGCAGGCGAGTCCCGAGTTAGGGAGCGATCACACCGGTGCTTATTCTTCAAACATTTCGCTGCGTTTTACGGTGCGTTAGCGTATTTTGAGCAGCGGTGTGGTCGCACCTTTAGTATTATTGTACCTAATTAAAACAAGTCGATACATACGTATGATTAGTAATTTGGCTGATGTTTTTCGCCCATAATCTATTTCCCTACCTACTCTTAACTTACTGTATCTGTTTCCGTCCTATTTTGCGATCGGCTGATCGGTCCCCGATACTCAAAGTCCCGTCACCTGTCAAAACTCTTTGTACCCGTCTGTATTCTTGCATATAGCCTCAGGATAAGCTTTTATACCGTTGTTTAGATTTTTGTCTGCTTTGTTTGTCAATAGTTTTGAAGGCTAAAACATTGACGGCATTCTAAGTCAACCCTTAAATCAAAGAGTTTTGATGTCGACATGTAAACAAAACTTTTAGCTGTCTAGACTACTAGTTCACAATCCTTAGAAAAGAATATTTGTATTAGTTAACTGTAAAAGATTAAGCTTGCATTATACTACCTTACAATAGTAACACTATATTATATCTCAGCGCGGAGCGGTTGGTTGCGGAGAATAGGGCTGTTATTATTTACACACTCATGCATATCACCTCACCCGTCACGCCAAGCGAAACTGGACCTCTACCTACGTTTAGTTACTACGAATCGAGTTGTAAAGATATTGTGTTTGAGCGTTGAGGTGAACTTAAAATAAGTTACATAATAGCGGGGCTGAGGACCGGGTATGGTGGCGCGAATGTCTTCATCATATCAGCCGAAAGAAGTCCACTGCTTATAGCATATACTTACAAACAAAAAAAAACACGAATCGGCTCATCAATGACGGAGATCTGAGGTAACAAAAATTGAAAAAAAAAAAAAACAACGGAATTGAGAACCTCTTCTTTTTTTTGTCTGTTAAAAACAACGTTTTATTTAACCGACTTCAATTCAGTATATTTATATTTAAAACTTTCACGATTTGCAATTCAGTACTCCGCTTAAATTGGACTTATACAATTTGAAGAGTTACTACCATCGGATCCTGGTGAACCAGACCTGATGGCCATGGTACCAACCGGGAACAAATGATTTTCCATACAATTGTTGTTTTTTGCATACTGCCGTCATTTACCAGGACTCCATCGTCGAGATGAATAAATTAGAACTTAATGAAACTGAGCTAAACGTGTTCCTCAAACTCCGAGAACGGTTGCTCTGGGTGCACTTGCATAATGAATCGAGCCTCGGATTGAACCTATTGTCGTTCGGGCTTGAAAACGTACGGAATAGTTTTGAGTGCAGGCTTTTGTTTTTTATACATCTATAAATTACGGGTGTGTCGACCTGCATAACACCGATGGCGTAGTATAGTAGATTATGTGCTTATAAACCATGCCATTTTCGTTGTTTCGATACAATAGAATTTCTTACCGAAAAGTCTTTCAAATCGATTTCCTCTTTCGCTATTGTTACGAAAGATTCTTCATTTAGTATCCGTATAAACCTACATTATGAAATAACACTACAATACACACGGCCTTTTTAAATATCGCAGTTAACCGGACTCGAGAGACGAAGTTTCTTTCGCATGTCTCAATTAAAAATAATGAGTTTAATGCACACGCACCCATTATTAAAGCATGGCGTAAAACTGTGGGGAAAAAACTACATGCATTTGCATGTCGTCGACGTCTCGCGAGGCCGATCCGTGTGTCTTCGAGATCCAACCCACGACCCAGATATACTCGCAATCCGACCGCTGTGGATCAAAACCTCGTAACTGGCATTCAATAGCTATTTATGAATTTTAAGCGTGATATCACAAATTTTGCCGGATTAACTACTATCTTTGATAGTGCATTTCGAATAGCGAAGTTTGACATAAGTATTTAGCTTATTATTATTATTATTATAAAAGAGGCCTTGAGAGCCTTCGCCAGTCAGTAAGCGTATAAATTAACTAAGAAATAACGAATTAAACCATTTATAAAAACAAAATGACAAAGTCATCAAAAAAACAATGTTTAAATATTCAATATGTAACTTCGATTTGCTACAAAAAATTGAGCAGTTAGCAGTGGCGTAGTGTCAAACATCCACAGACATGCGGCGCATGGCGCATGAGCTAATTTGTCATTATTTTTTCAAGAACGGCAGTCTAAGGTTGTCGATTGTCATAAATAAAATAGGCCGGCGAGGTGTTCTCAATGGCGCTTTGCAAGCGCGTTATGTTTTGTATGTAGTTTCTCAACATTCAAATAAGTTTTTTGTTAATGAAAACAAAACACTAGCGTTTCACTGAATAATGCAGGGCCCATTTATTAATTGATGCACCAGTGATTTTTCAGAAGGTTAGATAGTCAAACCAACCTCAACAATGGACGTATTGTTCTTGTGTGTTAACACGGTATGCTTATGGTAATACATATAATGCATATAACGCTTACGAGGTTTTGAATTGGCGCAGTCGGCAATTCGATCCCAATACTTATCTGCCCCGAGCAATGCAGATTATTTCCACTCGACGCACGCAATCTTAGTGATTATGTTGCCTGGCTTAAAGATCAGATCTGCGTGAAGGGTTTAGCCGTATTTCCTACTGCTGGATAGAGTAAAAAAATATGAATAATGCTGTTCCTGATGTTAATGATAATGATGTTAGTAAGTTATTTATCTAAATATATAAACGTAAAAGTCCTGACTGACTGACTGACTCACTCACTCACTTAAATCAACGCCCAGCCCAAACCGTTGAACCTAGGAAGCTGTTTTTTTCACAATAGGTAGTTTATATAACGCAGGTACCCAGTAAGAAGGGATTTTTGAAAATTCCACCCTCAAGGGTGTAAAAAGGGGGTTGAAAGTTTGTATGAGGATGGAGTCAAATTTTAAGTGAGAGACGTGAAACTTTGTATATGGACTCCTTGTCACAACACAAGAAAAGTGATTTTAGGGTTTTGAAAAAACCCACCCCTAAGTGGGTTAAATAGGGGTGCAATGTTTGTATGGGGAAAATATTATCTTTTTATCTAGAGACTTAAATCTTTGTTGAAAGATTACTTATTACAATACAAAAAAAGTATTTTCTGCGTTTTAGAAAATTCCACCCCTAAGGTGGTTAAATAGGGGTGCATTTTTTGTATGGGGGAAAATTGTTTTTTGAACTAGAGACTTGAGACTTTGTGGAAAGATTACTTATGTTATGAGAATACAAAAAGTACTTTCTGCGTTTTAGAAAATTCCACCCTAAGGGGGTTAAATAGTTTGTATGAAGGGAACTTTTTTTGAGCTAGAAACTTGAAACTTTGTAGAATTATTAGTTTATACAATACAAAAAAACACTTTCTGCGTTTTAGAAAATTCCACCCCTAAGGGGGTTGAATAGGGATGCAATCTTTGTATGGGGGAAATACTTTTTGAACTAGAGACTAGAATCATTGTAGAAAGATTACTTATTAGAATACAAAAAAGTATTTTCTGCGTTTTAGAAAATTCCACTTCCACCCCTAAGAGGGTTGAATAGGGATGCAATGTTTCTAAGAGGGAAACATTATTTTTTGAAGTAATGACTTGAAACTTTGTAGAAAGATAACTTATTAAAATACCAAAAAGTACTTTCTGCGTATTAGAAAATTCCACCCCTAAAGGGGTTAAATAGGAGTGCAATGTTTGTATGGGGGAAACATTTTTTGAACTAGAGACTTGAAACTTTGTGTTAGAATACAAATAAAGAAATGTCAGCGTTTTAAAAAAAATACCCCTGAGGGGATTAAATAGGGGTGCGAAGTTTGTATGAGGGAAACTTTTTCTTTTGAGCTAGATACTTGAAACTTTGTAGACAGATTACTTATTTGAATTCAAGAAAAAGATCGGTAAGCGTTTAGGAAAAATCCACTCCCAAGGGGGTTAAAAAAGGGTGAAAAGTTTGTATGGGGGAAACTTTCTTTTTTAGCCAGACTTAAAATTTTGTAGAAAGATTACTTATTAGAATACAAAAAAGTACGTTCAGCTTTTTGGAAAAATTCCACCTCTAAAGGGATTAAAACGGGATTCAAGGTTTAAATGGAGACCAAGAAAATGTTATAGTAAGAGATTTATAACTTCGGTCTGCCTGTATGTTAAAAGACAACAAAACTGATTTCAGAACATTCATCCCCTAAATGTGCTAAGTGCAATTTTAAAGTAAGGGATCTGTAACTTCGGTTAAAGACTAGGAAACGAATTAAAACGTCTCTTAAAATTCATCCCCTAAAGGAACAGGTATTTTTTGAAGTAAGGGAAGTCTTAGATACATATACTTTAGGGTAAGCCATTTATTAGTAAAAATACAGGTTCACTAATGTTAGACCACACAACTTTTGGCCAAATGTTTGATTTGGCCTAATGCATTTTTTTCTTAAATAGAAAGCTTTATAGGATTATTATGAAACAAACCTAACCTGACCCAATGATTTCTATTTGATGATATTCAAAGAATACCCGAAAATACCACTGTTTTGACGAAAAATGCATTAGGTCAAATGATACATTTGGCTAAAAGTTGTTTGGTCAAGAGACAGGACCCCCAAAATACATCATCCGACTGCTAGCAGAAAAATAGGTTAGGTTAAGTTAGAACCACGACCCTTACAGAACCGAACAGCTACCAGAAATGTAGGTTCGGTTAGGTTAGAACTGCGATGCTCCCAGAAACGAAAGGTAATGTGTAATTTAACCTGCGGATTATTTTGTTAATTTAAAGTTTATTTTGGATAATCAAAATAATTTCTTCTCTAATACCTAATTAAATGGGAACGGCGGATAGAGATGGAAAGTTCTTTTAGCATTAGATAAGTTTGCTTTTAAAACTATATAGTTAGCCCGGACTAATGTAAGTAAAACTACTGGACGGATTTAGGCAAACATTACCAGTATTTTGTAGCTTTATCTAATACATTATGAAAAAATATACGATTTAAGCAGACACGTCTGTTGATGATTATTAAGATATTTAAAACTGAGTCTTGAATTTAAATTTAGCAATTTAAACTAATGAATTCATCGCACTGTTACCTTATACGCTTAATCCCTGAACGGATTTAGATGAAATTTTCGTACAGTTCATTTGAGACTCTTGGAATGATATAGGATAGTTTTTATCTCGGAAATCATCCCTTAAGATGGTAGAACTTTGTTTGGGTCGGCGATAATTAGGAACCTTAATTATCGCCGACCCAAACTACTACAATACTACTACAATAATTTACTAGCAATCATTTTTCTAAGACGGTAGCAAGTTCTACGCGGACGAAGTCGCGGGCAACAGCTAGTAGTCGTATATATCAGAACCGTATCTGTGGAACTCTAGACATCAAATCATTTCGACCCATTAGTGCAATTTGACATACTAATATATACAGTATTTACGCAATAGCCTTAAAATCTTGATTCGGATATCTGGTTTTCTCAAAAAACAAACGTTCAACGACGAAATATCCTCAACTGAATACTAGTTTTCATTTGTACATATATGGACATATGCAAGCAAGCACTTTGTTTCGATACTTGAGTGTAAGTTGACATACCGACATATCCATGTGTTCAAACAACTGTTTATAAATGGGGGTTTCGTTCTATCAAATAATGTTAAGTCACATTAGAGATATCAATATCAATCCACAGCAAATATTCTGCAAAAATTCTCAATGAAAGTGGTTGTCTATTTTTTACATAAGTAAACCAAGGTCGTTGGAAGCGATTACGACGGTATATTTTTTTCATCATTTAAGTCGAGATGTCAACTTATTCCCGCCAGGTACGGAAATATAGTTAACTTGAGTAAAAAAAAAATCATATTTGATAACCGTTGGTAAGGAAAAAATCACATGTTATGCAAATATGAATAAAGTTTCATCAAATTAACTCTTACACAGTCGTAATTGCACCAATTAAATAACATATGATAAATTATGGTTGTAAAGGTAACAAAAACCATGGGAACATTTCAACCCATTAGGGTTTAGAAATTTGTAATGTAAATGAGGTGGGCGAATGGAGGCAATTCCACACTACTGTGAAAAGCATTTGTTTCTCACGCAAACGCCTCTGGCTCAGTAAAGCCAATTTGTACGGTCGATTCCGAAGCAGAAGTCTTTACACCAATAGAATAATGTCCAATGTTTGTACCAGAGCCAAAGTCAGATACGCCATTCTTCCGTAGATAGCGCGGAAATGCAACGCGTAAAAGCGTGCGATTGTGGAAAATTTGACAAATCGACAGCATTATGCGCTTAGCAGCACTTTAACGCCGTTTTAGCGCGAAAAAGTAATTTAATAAGTAATGAGGATGTTTTTCCGCTTGCTTATGCTTGATAATTTATTTTAATAGCCAGTTTTATCGTTGTTTATTAATGTATTTATATTGTCAACTTTCAATTACCTATCCAGTGACTTGAAAGTTGGTATTAAGTGCGGTTTTTATGCGAGTTATTGAAAATGACTAGACTAAGCGACGACGATAATTCTTAAAAATTTAAACACCTGTTATGTTTGAGCATAAAATAAGTGAGAGCTACATTTTCTCTGGAAATCCGACATGCTAAGAGAGAAAGCACGCGCAAGTATTTAAAATACTTAACGCTAATGTTGTTTGTTTTCTATTGTCTCTGGAATTTCTCTTTAGTTTTATTTTATTTTGCAATGTATTAGATACAACTACTCGTATTCTCTCTAGTCTATCTACTTCTTACCATCAGACTATCACTCTCATGGAGTGCGCTGTTATGACTACTTAGTGCAAACCAGCGTACAGTATTTTTATTTCAATAACCCGTTGGTTTTAGATTGGGTTTGAATGATTTCAGTGACAGATGTCGTATGTTTGCCCCGCCATTATTCCCAAGCACCGGACCACCAATTTTCCATTTCAATATTGGAAATTGAATCGCTTGATAGTACTCACTTTCAAATATACCCAAAACAGTAACTCAAAATGTGACAAGAATATTCCAGAAAGAAATAACAAGATACGGATGGAAATTAGGTCATGATATGCATTTCCGCTTTCAAGCAGATCCTTATCCTGTTGCGGAATTTTCAAACAGCTATGCGAGATTCTGCAAAGATTCCGTTTCGTAATGACGTAGGTACTTGTTTTGTATTACCCAGTCTAAAGGTTGTATGGGAATGCGCTTCGGAATTGTGACATTCTGGAACGATATAAAAATGTCTCATAAAGGCTAATTCACGTCATTATTCCGCGTGTTTGCTTATAATTAGTTCCGAAATTCCGCGTACATCCACGTCATGTAATAAACCACTTTTAGACGCGTCTACAGACGAATCTGGCTTTATTCAAAAAGTTCACAACCGTGAATGAGGGTGCTCCCCGCACAAAGCGACTCAGCTCTGGGATTGCATCATTGTACTCCACAAAAATGCAGCAGTGCTAATTTCGCATGCACCGCGTTCCTCGTAAATACCATTATGAATGTACGAAAGTCTAGGCAACCTACGATTTACGATGCGAGAGTTAAAGACGATGTACACGCTTCATATTTAAACGTAGATGGGCTTGTTAAACCTAAAGTTATCGAAAAGTTTATCCAAATTATGAAAGGTCCACGAATGTAATGTTATAGACATGTATAAAAAAAGTGTATAACAGAAAGAGGCACGCGGTAAGTTGTCCACGACAGACACAGTTATGTGACACATTGTTGACCGAGTAGATGAGATCTTTAAAATTCTTTTAGTCGTTATTATGTATGTGATTACAACATTTGGTTACAATTTCGTTTATAATGTCCATTAACTTTCTCATGACGTCGTTTATAAATAAATAAATAAATATTAGGGGACAATCTTACACAAATCGAGCTAGCCCCATAGTAAGCTCAATAAGGCTTGTGTTACGGGTACTAGACGACGATATATTTAATAGATATAAATACTTAAATACATAGAAACATCCAAGACTCAGAAACAAATAATCATGCTCATCACACAAATATTTACTTACCGGGATTCGAACCCAGGACCCAGGCAGCGTCACTATCCACTAGGCTAACCGGTCGTCAAATTTATATACTTGTATCGACTGTGTTTCGCTAACATCCCATGATCTTCTTGGGCTTCACGATCTTCAAAAAGGCGTAAGGCGTAGAAAATATAAAACTTGCCTATGCGGCACTGCGAAAATATATTTTGTGGCTGCGACTTTGTTTTTAATAATTTTATACGTCTTACGTTCGCGGCATCTTGTAACTTCAAGCACATTATGCAAACAAAGCACACAAGGCCTACGCAAGGCAGATGCGCTCATGCTTACGTTGATATCGCCTGAATGCAGGGCGCAGTTGCAACACCGTTTTGTTTTGCTCTTATAAGCCTTATGCAACAAATGTGCATATCGTGATAAAGGGGATAATGGGAACATGTGCTGAGAACGTAACCGCGGTAGATTTCAATCTAATTTTTTTTTTTTTTCTTTATACGTACGTTAGCCGATAACATTTTTGATTTTTCTTTGTATGTGTCAACGTTATTATTAGTTAGTTCATCATCGGAAGATAAGAGCTGGCTATTACGCCAGATGCAATCGTTTCTTGACACTAACTAATCTTACTGCTTACTAGTCTTTGAATGCTGATTTCTACCACTATTCTATTATTGTCACGAATAAATGATTATTGCATTATATTCTATCGCGTTGATATGACTCAATTTCTGGACTTTGTTATTTCTAAAATTGAGATTATTAAATGTGGCCGTCCTTTTTATAAAATTGGCATTGGAATTGGAATCTTCTGCCTTGGACGGTAAAGTTGCTATTTGAATGGACTACTTTGATGCAATTCGGCCAATTCAAATAATCTCAACGATAATATCAAGATCGCGAGTAATTTTAAGCTTGCAATAATATATATGTTTCTTATTTCTTTATAAGCGGTCATTACCATTATAATTGAAGTGTGAAGATGTTTGCTAAACAAAATGGACGCGGGAAAGCTACTACGAACGTGTCGGGTATCTTCCTAAGCGAATTGTAATGGTGTTACGAGGAGAAAGTGCTGGTTCGTAAGAAATGATGCGTCTAATTCGGCCACGTCCGCGTACAATGTGGTACAAAGCGTAGTAATTAGGAAATAATAAGCACTGAGAGCAAACATGTGTTGTGGTTAATGAGGTTGATGCCTTTGTTGAGCGCGAGCTAACCAAGCCGTAGCATTTGCTTGAGATTGTTGGGTTACCCGGAATCTTGGTAAAGAAGGGAGTTCGTTTGCAAAAAAATACTTCAAAAAGTGTCCCTAATCGTTTAGTCCTATTTTCAAGGCGTGCCGAATCTAAGACAACCCTGATTTTCTTTTGTTATTTTTACTTTAAAAACTCAATTTTTTGCTCTAGAGTTATTATATTATTTACCCTACTATTGATCCAGTCAGGTGTTTAAGATAAACAACAAAGATTAGGTGATATGCAGAATTTAGGAATCACTAACTCAGCTAAGTGAAGCTCCCAAATCCATATTCAGAGTATATAATGGGAGCTGTACATAGTTGCGCGATTGGAGCTCGTCCTGGTTTCTCGTAGACGTTATGAATTAATAATGCTACCAGAACGATCTCACCAGTATCTTAGTAGCATTAGCGTAATATGAAGTCTAGGAGCCCACTTAAGCATTCCACGTTTAGACTATCTGCATGTCTATATTACTGGCAATATATTTTCGGTGATGAGATATTTAATCGGATGGGTAGTGCTCGTTGGGGACTATACAGTCTTCTGCCAATAATCACTCATCACAATTTAAGATAGGCGGTTTAAAATAGTCGGTAAACGTAAGTCCGATAATATTTATTTTTATCGGAAATTTACCGTTCGCCATAAGATAATACCTAGCTGGCGGCGCCATATTTAACGTTTGTTGAGTTTAAGTATACATGTTTTAAATCACAAAAATATAGTTTTAGAAGAAGTAGTTCTTATGCTTTTCATACTAAGTCGGCGAAATAGTTAATTGTCCAGGAAAAAGACACTCCTCTTCATATGTTCCAGCTCTTTGTGTTGAAAGTTTCGTAAACGGTGGTCTGTACCATTTGTTCCGAAGTTCGTAGAAAACAAACAAACAAAAGAAGATCACACGGTACATTGCGCTAAGGATAAACTCACGCAAGTGCGTAATAAGAACGCGTTTGGTCTGTTGTGCAACTCGTTAAAGACCTTTCATGGGAATATTCATAAGCACTGTTTGACTTTGACACTAACGATTTAGAGTTCAGATACGACTATTGTATTGTAGACGTATTACCATAGCTCTATACCAAGCCATTCATTGCGAGGAGTCTGTTGGTAATTTTTCCACGTGTATTAAAATTTTAATTGTGCTAAAGGCAAAAGTTGATAAAAGGATATAGGTACCAATGTACTGATAGTACTATCGGCCAAAGCCAGTTTCAAAACAGTATCGCTTGCAATCGTTGATTTTGGACTTGACCCGCCCCTAATTTCCTGACCAAAGAGAAACAAAGATCCTTTTTTTTTGTAACGGTTATTGTTTTCACGGTTATAGTTTTTTTTTCACTTTTAGGATATTTGTTCAATTGTGATAAATTGTAGTAACAAAAAGCCTAGTGGGCCGGCCCACACATTTCATTGGTGGATGAAAGACAGCAGATGTTTCTGCACTGCAAGCATAATGCGCCGTTTAGGTTACCACCTTAAAGGCACATTACATTACACCTTGAACTCATACAATAAATACCATTACAATGTTGTTATTGTATAAGTTCATTTTATTAGAAATAACAATCATTATTATGAAGATTTTCACGATCCCAAAGGCAAAGTCAAAATCTCATAATCCTCTAAGTTCATTAGAACAATTAGTGCACTCAGAACACTTGTTCTGCTTAGAATGAATTTATTATAGCAGTTATGGGTACATTACTGCATTCCTGAGCAGTCGTAAATTAGGTGGCGCCTAGCGAGCGGGAAGTGTGGGCGTAAGCTAAGTGACACTAGAGATTATCAGATTTCTTTGGCAATACCGTTTTGGTTCTTTCTAATCCTGGTGGTAATAAAAGTGCATTTATGTTTTGCTCCAATTCCACAATTATCGAGATTAGTCTCAGCGTCACTGTTCTGTTGCTTGCTTGTTTTGTGAGCAGCTTAGACAGTTTTATATGTTTTTTGCTCGATTTAATATATAGAAATTAAAAAATATATATTTCTACAGGTCACAGATTCACTAGTAGTAGTAGATAATGTCCTTAGAACGTTGGGTTTATTGTGAATATCGTATGTACTCTTGTTTGTATGGTCCCAAAAAATGTGTTTATAGCTTTGAACAGTTTGAACATTATCACTGAAATATGTAGCTCTACATATAATTCTAACAAGTAACATAAATAGTTATCAACTAAATTATATGTAAATGTAATCGTTAATTAAACCACTAGTCCGTAAATAGTCGATAGGTATTTCATACATCCGCTCGCGTGCTCACCACAATTCCAGTGACGTTTTTCACTTCAACTTAGCCTTGTTAGTGCACTTAGTTTTATTAAACAGTACTGTACCAACGACTAGTACCCGTATGTGAGTGTATGAGGGAAAAGTGGATGGCAATTAGATACAGTTGGAATAAGGGTTCGACCTCGACGAACTTTTTCCTACCAAATAGGAGAAATCCTAAAAATAGGCCAGGTGAAGTACCCTAAGCGACGAGCATGTATGAAGAATGTCATGAAAGTGAACGATGCAAGAAAGGGAAATCACGTGATCCCTACCTACCTCTCGGCAGGCCTCGCCGGCGATGGCTGATTCAAAGATTTGATCAGGATCGAAAACTCTGGGAACGGATGGGGGAGGCCTCTACCCAAAAGTGGAACACTACAGACTCCCAATAATAAAAATAATAATGTATATAGTATCCATCCGTTCGGTTTTGTCGATCTTTTATACCCACATTTATGCTGAAAGTGGTATCTTTTAGGGATAAAGGCGTGAATGTATGTATGTAGTACCCGTATACCGCCAACACGAGTATCAACATTAAATATTTCGATACCATCTCAAGCAGGAGTGGCTGCTTCATAGAGAATAGAACATATTTTCACGTCGGCAACTAAACAATAGCCAATTTCCATCTAACTGGTAATTAGCCTGGTTTGTAAACAATTACTTTTGTTAATAATAACATACCGTGATAAAACTCATTACAATATTTGTACAGATCAAGTATTGGGAAACTTGATAGATGATCTAGTGTGAGGCAACAATACCGTCGTTTGTGAATCGGAATAATTTTAGTCTAATGAGGATTGAACATATTACTTTATACGAAGTAGATTTGTTCGATAAGCAATATACTGACGTGACAAATAAATGATAATTTAAATAACCTATTTTCTACTAACTTTTAATTAGCCTGGTTTGTAAAGAATTATTGTTGAAGGCTTTTATTTAGTTTGAGATGTCCCGGTGTTAGCCTGTAATATATCATATACATGTACATATATATATATATATATATATTATCCAAATAGAATTTGAGCCTCTGCTTGAAGTCCAATCTAGTAAATTTAATGTAATCTTGTGCTCCTCCTAATTAACTCCTAAATTACACATGACAAAACCGTTGTGTTAGGTTAAGTACATACATTATCTTGTGAGTAGCTGACGAGTGTGCAACAAAATCGAATTGGCAATAAAAACTTAAAAAGTATTCGGTATTGACAGAAATTTGAAAATAATAACACATCGAAATAAATAATGTAATGTAATGTTTTGACCTTTATGTTGTCTTTAAATAAATAAAGAATAATAATAATAATAAAACTCAATGTAATATTTGTAGACGTACTGGATCAAGAATTTTGTGAATCAATAGAATTACGGTAACTAAGTTCTACTGTAAACAAATTAGATTTATGTGATAAGCAAGTAAATACTGATGTGGAATTAAAAAAGAGAGCAAAACTGATTAAAGGTTGCACCGCTCATTTACCGCTTCGATACACGCAATCACGGCGGGATCTAGGAAAGGCTCTGGGGACCGATTTTTGACTTTCGAGCGCTCGACTCTTTCACTCGAAAACTGACAAAAATTATGAAATGCTATTCTGAAATGACGATAGAAAATTTAAAAACGTGCGGTATCGATCTTTCGTATTCAATTCTATCGGTAGAAAGTAAGTGCCTGTGATTATGACACTACAATAGCATTTACTATTATTTAATTTTCGAGCGCTCGAAAGTCAAAAATCGGGCCCCTGGTTCTCCTATTTACCACGTCTTTGGAAATTGTGCTTCAATCGCGTTTGAGGCTGAACGCGATAAGCATTTAACAGTCAAAAGATTAAGGAATTTTTGTTAAGAAATTAGTAATTGTAATTAAAATGTGCATTTATTTGTTGAACTTCTTAACAAACACGATTAAGTAAAAGATAATATTATTTACGCAAATACACATTGGGAGCAAATATAACAGTTTCCCGTAAAAACGTTAAGATAATCCTAATTTCAAGACACAAACGAGGTGAGATAAATCCTGTACGTTCACTTGAAGGGCTCCCTCCAGTCAGCGGCATTGTTACACTGAAATAAATGTAACTAGAGATAGGGGGACAATGAGCACACAGAGTAAATATTGAAACTTGCAAACTTTACGCATGCATAGATATACTTATTTATTTTATGAAGATTCTGACCACTAATGATTTTGGTAATACAATTGTCCTTGCAATGACGAGATGGATGAAGTAAATATTATAGATATATAAATATTTAGCGGACAATCTTACACAAATCAACCTACTCCCAAACTTAGCAAAGCTTGTACTATGGGTACTACGCGACGATAAACATACTTACATAGATAAATACATAGCATGACTCAGGAAAGAATATTCCTGCTCATCACACAAATAAATGTCCTTACCGGCATTCGAATCCAGGACCTCTAGCTTCGTAGCTTTCGTCACAAACTAGGCTAAACTGGTCGTCAAGTTAGACAAAAACTAAAACTGAAAATGTGTTACTTCATAATGCAAACCTATGTTGTACCTAATGCCTTTCATTCAACAAGTAAGGTTGAAAAAAGAATTGACTTACAAACCCGGTAGACCTTGATCTAAACTTGCTATTAATCGTAACAAACAATGCTACTAAACTACGAACCCCACTCCGACGCCACCTTTATCTCAGAAACGAGCAAACGGCTCAACAATCGTTACAACCGACGAACAAAGATACCCTGACACGGAAAGGTGCACTTTAGTAGTAAATGTCGGTCGTTTACGACATTTTAAAAATAAATGCAATATAAGAACGTTTAATGAACATGAGGAAACCGTTAGAGGATCTTGTTGTTTATGGCACCTTCGTTATACCTACGAATTTGAAAACACACATAAGGAATGTTATAGAAACTCCGTATGTTATATTTTCAGACTGAAACCTCTAAATCGAGTTACAAGAAACTTATCATGAAATTAATGTGTCCTAGAGTTTATGGCGAAAACCGTTCCATGGTGGAGCAAAATGGGAAGTTTGTCTGGAGCATTATCTACGCGGATCTTTGGCAAAAGCTATATAATATATTTAACACAAATACATGGTTGTAGTTGGCGCCTCGCGCGGATGCTTGTGACACAATCAGCAATCAACAGTAAACGTTTTCACGCGTACCTTATGCAAATAATGCCTTAGCGCCGTCAACAACGTCACCTAGTTTCAGGACATTCAAAACGAAAAGGGTTATATGCATGCCAACCGATGACAGATGAAAGCTACCTTTGTTTTACTTCGTTGCTGCTTCACAACTTCATTTGCATGTCTTTTGTAAGCTTGACGAGTTTATTAAATGCTATTCTCTATATTGGTTTCGGCTCAGTCCCTCAAAATATTTTAAACGGTTCCAAACTTTCTGAATTAGTCGCGACCTTTTCGGGATTGTTGCGATCTGTCTTTTGTCAGTGTTTTGGCTTCATTATTTATGTTTATTTATGTCTAACATTTGCTTGTCGTCCTTCGCGTCGCTTATGAATATAGCACGTTTTCATATTCAAAAATGTTTCTACATCTGTTCCGGGTTACCCTTATTCTCTAAACTAATTCGTGAAATCCTCAATGTTCATCCACACATTCTACAATAAAGTATTGTTAACTCGTGAAACCGAATTTGTAAATGTAGAGGAATCATGTTGCGTATTCCTCGGCGGCTTTGTAAATGTAGCGACATACACATCTTTGCGATTGTAGTTATAGATAAAGCTTATCTCTTATCCCATATTGTTTGTAAGCAGATAATGCTGTTAGGATACAGTTTTCAGGGCTAAAGTGTGTTTATATGTGTGACGCCGTTACGCGAAGCAAGCCAAGTACCTATCGCACCTTGTATTCACATAATTTATAAAACTATATAAGCTGTCCACAGTAGTTCATGTCTACTGAATGCTAGCATTAAATAATTAGCCCTGTTCATTGAAAGTGTCTGGTTTAGGCTAAATATATAGAAATGGTATCCGTTCGGTAATTATACTTAGTCGCGTGCCAAGTCTATCGATTTAAACTGATTCCAATTTAATTCGTATAGTCAAATATACCCCTAGGGTATAGTAAACACTTGCAGTAGTGCAATATGACCGCCATGGAGCATATTCGATGCAATTTACTTTCCCATCACAAACTAATCACCGGTGGCGACGTCGACTCCCCTCCACATGGGCGCCGATTGCGTGGCAAATATTTGTTCAAATCAAAAACTGATTGCCCTAAGATTCCTACGATTTCTAAGGCGGAATCATAAAGTGTACGCATTCAATACTAACGACCTTCATAAAGATCATTCACGAATTAGAAATGAAATTTTGTTTATCCATGCTAAAAATAAATCTTTTTGAATGCTCTCAATAAATTTGAAATCTATTCATCCGCTACAAACGTAATTTCGCTTTGATGTGACCATTCATTTTCCAATATTTATTTGGAAACGGCCCGATGCTTTGTGTAAATGTTACAATGTAATAATAAACTCGGAATAGATATCCGTCCGTCTTAATTTACCCATTTCCTGAAAGCTCGAGTTGTGTGCAACCATTTGGATTTGAAGACAATATAGACCATTGTCGTAGGATGATAGGACTAAGACTTTGGTAAATGCAAACGTAGCAAATAGATAGGTACTAGCAATAACATTGTAGATACATAACATAACATATGTATATAAACCATACGCTTTGCGTACAGACTCACACAGTAGGATTAAAGTTGTGATTAAAACGACGATTGGTTAACCAACGTTATTTACCGAGAACGTTCGTTTTTAATTTAATTGTGGTTTTGCCTTGCGTATCTAGAGAAAACGCATCGTAGTACCATATGTACCGTAGTAAAATATGTTATTCATTTCCGCTAAATCGTACTATGTTATTCTTTTATTATTACTATCAAATTGTAAAAGACAAACAGAGATCGTAATCATCTAATTGCGAATTGCAAATTAAAAGTTTCCTCCTTTTTATCAATTAGCCTGCAGACTGACACTAATTTCACCAAATTGCAAAAAGAAGTGTTTACACGATTTATTTTTGCTGAAAACACATGAATCCGCAGTGAAAACGCTCGAAAAGTTATTTTAACTTTAACGTCTATAGTTTTTCACGCGCGTTATGAACCATTACGTGACATTTTCTGTTTGCTTCCATGGTACTATTGATCCGGTCATTTGTCTTACAATTATAATGAGGCCGCAAAGAAATAATTTCGTGTCACTTACTGCGACCATTAAAAGTTGTGGTGTCCTGATGAGCCGTTAATGCGAGAGGCGTGTTTTCAGGGGTGTATTTATAGAACTATGGTTTGACGGATCGATTGGATTGCTTGTTTTCTGTTACAAAAATATGGGTTTAGGCGATGAAAACACAATCATGCTTTAATTAGAATTTCTAGGAGAAGGTAACTTGAATGAGGTAACTTTCAATGAGCAGGTTTAATTATTTGTTTCCGGTTAGGTATCTAAATATCCAGATGATATCGTATCGTAATTCCGTTCTTTAAAGTTTCTGAACAGGTTATCTTAGTATTCTGACATACTTATTATATACACACATAGGTTCACACCTTCATTCCCAATAGGCAGAGCACATGAAACTTATATTCCAGTGCCAGTTTTAGCATAATAGTGGTTATAAAATATAGACTAAACTCGATATCGCAGTTATATGTTGCTAGCCCATCGCCCACAATACACTTTAACCCTATTCCTTTAGTACGACTCTTATGACACCCACCCACAGGAAGAAAGGGGGTGGTGCTATTCTAACCCGACACCACACGGGACGGGGACACACACAGTATTCCTTATAGCTCTTATTTATCGAAATATACCGCGTATACGCTGATAGGCATTTTTCCATTCTTTTGTGTAACGGTAACTAAGTAGTGGAATCAGATTAACATTGTACAGTCAACAGCAAATATAGATGATCATTTTAGTACTTTGTCGCACGTCACGTAGTAGCATTTTTCCATTATTTTGTGTAACGTCAACTAAATAGTGGAATCAGATTAACATTGTATAGTCAACAGCAATGTCGCACGTAACGTAACAATGCTGCGACAGTTGGAATGCGTCAAAGTAGTGAAAGTGACAATGTACTAAAATGATCATCTACTTTTGCTGTTGACTATACATACAACTACCTTTTACTGAAGCCGCACAAACAACTGACATTCGATAGGTGTTTAAAATCCTACTTTACAGGATGTGTGTAGTTTGTAATGATTTACGCAATCAGTTTTGCGTAACCTCATTTATTTTATCGTTGGTTTCAGAATGCTGACGTTGCATACTTGAATATTTTATAGACCGTTTTTGGTAACTGAATCTAGACTTGTTTATAAATATGACTTACTACTAGTATTGCTAAACATGAAGGTAGCGTTTGTTCAAACAGCATGCAAATTCAGAATTAGATGTTTCACATCGTATCGTAAACGGTATCTATTTATATTTATTTTATGTCATTTACTTCAAATTTATTCAACACGCTCTTTGGATGTGAGGCATGCCAATTTGGAACTTAACTTCTTTGTCTCTTAAGTTTGATGTAGATTACATAATTTATAACAAACCGTGCAAGTTTTATAGCCACGAATCACTAGCGTAACATCACTCAAACAGATCCAGGAAGTATAAATATCATCAAAGCTGGCATATATGAAATAATGGACTGTTGACATGTTTTTGCGTTTATAAAAAAACAGTTTTATGTCATTATAATGCATAGCAGTGATAAAACAGTTCTGGTGTTAATTCGAATATATTTTTGCTTTCTACAGTTTATCGTTGCAGAGCTGAATAGTTCTTGCCAGATATTAGTTTTTATGTTGGTGTGATATTTCCGTTCAGAGTGACATCGCGCTCGACAACTATCACGAGCTTCTTTTCATCGTCCGTTCAATGCTTCTCTACTGGTAATTGGACGTAAATCATACATTTATGACGGGCTGTTACACCTTTCTTGACATCATTAAAATACACCTTGGTACTAAGAATCGATCAACGTCCTAGTTGATTCTTTGAACTCTCGGCAACTTTCCGTAAAATATCGATTGTCGTATGAACCGTTGAAAAGTTCTTTCAACTCTATCGGCTCGGAATCAATCGATCCATTTCCGTCGTAATTAAAATGTATTGCTTTTAAAACTTTTTTAGATTTACTTCCAGTTTTATCTTTGCCGGCGTATATTTACGTGAGATATTTGATTTCAGCGGTTCCGTGGGAGGGGTAAACATGTTCCTAACATCGGATTAATTTGATCAAAGTTAAAACGGCTTGAGCGTTTTCGACGGCACTTGTTTCGGTGCGCTGTCAACAGCTCGACTAATGCTTCCGTCGGCTTCCAATTTTGAACTTTGATGGTGTTTATGGGCACAGTGAATTTATACCGACGCTACGCGACCATCGAATCGAGTTCATTTACGGCACCTGTTTTCTTGCCAACTCGAGCGGCAAATGACTCGAAAATTTGAAACAATTTCGTAGGCCGAGTGATAAAAAATGTTTTGTTTTCAAATTACGTGAATGAAACTGCGACGAATTTCAATTTACTTGCGGCTTCGCGATCGTTTTGGATGCTATCGAATGGTTTGTATCCAATTCTCGCTCAAATTGAAGTATGGCGGCAGTTTCGCGGTAGTTTTCAATGGCCCGCTACAGTTAGAGTGAAAAGCAACAATGATGGGATCCCACGGTTTGGGGTCAACGGACGATGCGCCGTCACGGTTACTTGCGTCGCCGACTGTACTTTGAGATTAGAATTATTGCTTCCTTTCTTGCACGAGACTGTGGAACAATGTGAGAAATTCAAGTTACGATTTATTCACTCGATAGCTACGTGCGATTAACACTGGCGGCTTAGACAAAACAACACGACTTTGTACAAAATACGCGTTTCGAAATGAAAATGTAGGAAGAATAATATTGCAAGCCAGTGTTAATTTTGTGTATCAGTCTTGAATTAAGTTTGTGATTTATAATCTACTAGAAATATGTGAAGAACATGGGTGAATTCTTAATAGGCTTGTTTGACTTTCGAAATGTTTGTCTCATTCGTTTCCTCCTTATTACCATTTTCCTTCCACACTTGTGGACAGTTACTCTAATTATGTTTTCAGCTGTCTTGCATTTAGATTGAAAACAAACGAACAAACGATTTTTTTTCAGTGAATAGATGCATCAGTAAGTGCAAGAAGTCTGCTACTAGTCAAAGTATGTCATTGTGTAAGGTAAACGAAACTGAAACTTGCACCTTTACTTTGAAAAGGAGTGAAAGTTATCCCTGTTTCAATTTTCTTAACTACGTGGTTGTCATAGCGTGTTCTAAACTGTGTATTCTTTTGTTTCAGGTGTCCCGTGTCGAGAACCGGCGGACGGTGTCCCTCGGGGACCGACTGCCGTACGCAGACCCGCGTGTGCCGCCTACGCACGGCACGGTTGCGCCCGCGTCGCCGGGGGCTGCGGCTGCGCAGCGCAAGGTCGCCCTCGCCTGCCAGGCCAGTAGGAAACTTCTGGAGGATACTCTTGCTAAACCTGGTGAGGACACGTTGGATTTACTGAAAGTTTGCGCTTTATACAGGATTCATATGCAACGGCAGTGCGGACTGCGGTATACCACACGTAATATAAACGTTCAGTAGAAATATATCTAAAAAAAGACAATTGATTTTGTGATAATTTATTCGCGGAGCCAAATTCGCTATTAGGGAATTATGCGAGTTTTTTTTTGTCTGCATTTAGTTTAAACATCTTCCCTAGTCTCTATTATATCTTAGTCCACTGTTGTCGATTTATACAGTCTTTACCATTTAAAATAAATTTAAGAATATTCGCTATCAACAAAATTGTACCGGAGTGTAAAATGTTGTCCTTTATGACAAATCGCGAAATTGCTTATCGACATAATTAAAAAAAAAACATAATTAGCATCCACTTAGCTAACTCATAATAACAACAAGAAATGTCTTATTAAAATTCTTTAAAACTTATTACACATAAAGGGAGCCTTGACCCAGCCGAGTCAGTCCCAAAGGGGTTCAAGTCTCATACTAATTCTTAAGGACTTTATACTTTTATCATTTAGAATACCACATTTGGCTACTAATGGAATTCCAAGTAAAACGGGGTAAAACGCTTGTTGTGAGATATTGCACTCATTTCGTAATTCTCTCGTGAGCCATTTCATCCGAATAAATTAAGAAATATGTGAAGGTTTAATAAGAATGAATTCGTCCGTTAAACAGTTCTGACTATATTTTTTTGATGCAGTCTATTCACATTTTATTAAGATAGGTTCTTAATAATTAATATAAATAACAAGTTATCTGTGACACTGAGAACGAGAATGCTTGATTAGTAATCAAAAACTATCTGACAGGATTTTATTAATATAAATGCTAGTGTCCTTAGTAAAATGCAATTTTAGCTGAGAGTTGAATCAACCTTGTTCAAATATATCTAAGTATCATTACAGCAAGGAACAGGTAGATGACTAAATCTTAGAGTCAAGGCCAAACTAATGCCAAGTCCAAAGTTTTTTACGACTACTGTTAGACACGTCCGCCAAGTCTTTGTTTGCCATGTTTTCTAAAAAAATAAGTGGCTATAAAAACGGTAATTTTATATATATTTTTATCTACGCACATATCATTAGTGCTCTAAAATGCGTTCAGAAATCGTAGGAAATGACCAGCATTATTACAACCGATTTTACTATGAACACTTTCTTGTCTGTGGTAGTAGGTAAAATCTGTACTTTCATGTTATAACAATATGGATTTTTGTAACGTTATGAGTTTAAATTTGGAACAGCTGTCAGGCTCAAGTGGGTCTCTATTCTCGTATCCATAGATATTAAAAACAGTTATCGATACGAAACGTCAAACAGTATGTTTTTTTAAATATATTTACGCACGACATTTGATCTCGTGTGGCATGAGTATACAGGGACTTCATTCGTTTGTCTATGATTTAAAAAAAACCATTCGTCTTGACGTATGATAGAATTGCCGCCATTGCTGTTGTTAATTTTTTGTTGGTTTTTTGCTGTTACGAAAGTAGAATTGTGAACCCATCTTAGAGTACTTATGATATATACTACTCAAAAGAAAATAGGGGGACAAGTATGGTGATCGTTACGTGAAAATTATATTAAACAGTATTATATATTTTTTCTAGCTTTTAGACTTGAACTCCAGCATGAAAGAGGTTAGATTCTGCCTTTAGAATACATTCGTATCCTTATACGGGAGTTCATTAATTAGCCACTTATCAATTAGTTTATGTCCAATAATTACAATGGCCCTTATTTTGTTTTGAGCAGTATATGTGTAGATAGAGTAGTTTATGCAACTGGACACATCATTAGGCCTTAAAACACTCGTGTGATCCTATTACGCTAAAACTACGCTCTTATTTTGAGGACTCTCATTATGGATCAGTTGCATTAACTACTATAAGGCCCCTCGAGTAAAATTCTTAGTTAGACCAATGAGTAACTAAGTATAAAAACGCCTTTATATCAAATGCTTTATTAGGTAAGTCACAAATTAGCATAATTATCTCTCGACTGATCTATGTATCAAACTAATTAAGGCGTGATTGGAATGATTTTACGTTTTATCATACAGATTCCTAGGTGTGGCGTTCACTACTTGAATAAAGATGAGTTCTAATTAAAATTCATGAAATAAACGTCCAATGTAAAGTGCCGAAATAATGAAATAACTAAACCTGCCGCCGTCTACCTTTCTACCAAAATGATAATTAATATGAAAGTACAATATGTTGCTGCTTTCTTTCTTCTATATTTAGTTTAACGTTGATTCAAGACCATTCACTTTAAAATATCGCGCATCCGATAATTTACGCCAAGAATTATTGATATTGAACACATAAGTTACCTATATTATGCAGATATTGACAAATCGGAATCGTAACTCGTTCACAGTTCAAATGTCACCAATTATGTTGTTTGATGTAGCATCCCGGAGTTGAACAAACTTGGTAAATGTCTAAGTATAGAATGCTTGGAGTTATTTTCACTCGCAAAAAAAATACCAACGTCGAAGCTCAAAACAAATCTCCAGTGGCTGTGCCACTGTCAGAGACAAAGTAGACGCTAATTTAGTAGATATTTAAAAAGATCTAGCCGCTTGCGACGCTAGTCAGTTGATTAAAACCTTAATTTAATTAATAGTCTGCATATCTTGGGAAATCATTGCGGTTTTGCTCTCGAATTCTAGCTAGCCCGACCACTGAGAGTCTCGGGCAACTTTTAACCGTGGCTTTGGTTTACATTTGGAAGCGTATTTGATACAGTAGAAATTCTGTATTTTAGAGTAAACTTAGGTGTACTAAAGAGCGCTGCGGCAGAATTCAATTTAAAAATGGACCTCTTAGGAACGTGCTCGCGATACAATGCTTTTGAGACGTCTAAGCATTTAAGAATACGCGGAACAAACGCAAACATTTGTCTTGTTTTGTTTGTTTGTGTTAGTTAGTTAGTTATACTTATACTGGGCTCTTTTTCGCAAGTCGACATCCAGTGTGCCTATTTTGCGTGAAATGGTGGGGTAGCGTAGCTCTAACCACCCCAGCTCCTCTAGAAAGTTGGTGATGAGTCTGAGCCTTTGTGTTCCTGACTGCGTTCCGTAGTGTGTCTGGAGACCCTGTTATTATTCCTACTATCTTGCGTAGTTGGTTTCTGTGTGTCCTCAGTAGTGCGGTTGTGAGTTTGTTGTCGCGTTTTGACAGAATCTCTTTGGTCTGTCTGCATGTTTCTATCTCCTCTGTTATCTCTTCTGTTTGTTTGTGCTCATCATAGTGTTTTACCGTAGTAGACCAAGGCAGGTCTTGTTAATATTTATTTTGAAAAAAAAAGTGCTTCTATGATTTAAGTTATCGAAACAATATATCAAATTATATTAGCAGATATCTGGTTATAATAGATCTACATATTATAATCCGTAATTGGTAATATTTCTCTTTTCGCGGAAATTCTTAGCATAGTTCGATCTCGAAATGGGTAAAACGCGAGCGCCCTATTACATCTCCATACTCGTCTAACCGAACAATACGAAGCTTCATCATACAAAATAACAAACGTTTAGCTTTAGAAGCTCCTGCAAGGGGTATGCATCCCCTTTATGAGAGTGGACAGCGAACAATAGACAGGACGCTCCATGGAAAGCCCTATAAAAATATCCTGTGGACAAGTACTGTTTGAGCCTTCATTCTGATTTAGCATGCCAGGCTTATACGTATGCGTTTTATTTAACAATATTCAATTTCAAGGTGCTGATTCTGTGACAATATTTGCCTAGTTTTGGCGAGAGATAGATGATGTCAGCATCATTAAAAACACTTGTAATCGAGTCGAATCGGAGACCGAGAAGAACTTAGTAGTAAGTTCAAGTTGCTGCGATTGCGTTTTTAATTTATTTAATGAAGCGAGAAAAATCTTGCTTAGTCAAAACCAAATAATAATTTGCTGCCAAAAGACTTGATCCAATAAAGCAATGGATGCATGACAGTTATCATTGAGGATGCGATCTTCAGTCACTACACTATTTTACGATAGACACCCCAAAGTTAATAATACATATTAATTTGCTTCATTATAAAAAAATACAGTAACAATATTAATAATTTGTTCTCGAAGACGCATGTACATGCGTGGAAATGCAAAAAACATTATGGCCATCGTGACTTCCTCGATTAGGAGGATTTTGTTTACTCAAACGAAGCTAATACGAGCGAGCGAGCTGTGGTCACCTATAAGTGGCTAAGCATCTTACTTAGTTTTTTTTGTATTTAAGCCAAATGTATTGTTCAGATGTGTTATCCGTTGGTGGTCCTTAAATAAATAAATAAATACGCACTTTGTAGGTACATCGTTTTGTATTATGTAGTTAAGTGAAAAGAAATACACGAATTTAACATTGTTTACGTCTTCTGTTCTCGCTAAATAATCCTAATTTAAAATTTAGATTTCGTGGTTTTGATAAGAAGTCTATAATTGGCAAAAACCCGGTAGATGCGAGTACCTTCGCAACGACATGACTTCTAACTCATGAAGATAATGTTAATTGCTTACGATGTCACGGTTGTTTGTGGATAAGTGGAATTTTATAAGTCATGGTCTTTTTAAAGGCTAAAATACGTCTTTTAAAGTCGTTTTAATAATGACAATAAAACACAAATCACGTCTCTCATTTTTAAAACCTTACCGACAAATAAACCTCACGCGTTGACCAACCCTCCTTTTCTAATTCGTATTACCTCACTAAAAGACCCCGAACTCTGAAACACCAAAGATGCAACACAAATTATCGTTCAGCGGGGCTAGCATAACTAACATCGCGACACGACGCGAGACGAGAAAATGTATCTTATCTTATCTAGATGTTGGCCCTTTTGGATTCGAGAAAATGTACCGGTCTTATTCTAATCTATGCAGTGCGAGTGAGACAGAATTCGCTTTATCACGCGATACTCGTTTTTGCATTAAGTTATGCTACCCCACCTGGTATGAAAGAGCGTCACCAAAAGAAAGTCTTTGACCAGCTTTTGTTGTTCCAGGAACCCCACCGACGATAGTCCAGCCCCCAAATGGCGGGTACTGGGTGGACGGCGTGGACGAGACTCTGGACGAGGAGCAGGAGCCGCGAGCGCAGCCCGGCACGCCGCGGCAGGCCGGCCGCCGACACAACATCGACACCGACGACATAGCCAAGTACTACAGGCGGTTCTTCTTAGGCAAGGTAAGCTGACCGCCCTAGACATGGGGTAACCTTAAAGTTTTTTCTCATAGTGATGAACCACTAAGTAAGGGTTACGTCGCCAAGTACTAAGGCGGTCCGTGTTAAGCAAGGTAAGCTGACCGCCTAGTGATCAGAAGGTCACTAGAAGGAAACCCAGGATCTAGGAGGAAGGGAGGATGGGAAGGGAATCTTGAAAGATTCTTCTTAAAGTAATGAACCTCTAAGAGCTGATCGCGTCGGCAAGTACCACAGGCAGTTCTTAGATATAACCGATACCTACATACCTTTACAAATTAAGTCTGAAGTGTCGTACGTTCTGATTCCCTTCATTCATTTCGATTTCCGGCATTATTTATATTAGCACAAACATATCAGTATCAGCAAATTTTGATAACGTCAGAGGCTCTATAGAATGATAATAATGAAAAAAAAGCATTGAAGTCGTGCGTTAAATCACGTTCCAGAAAAAGTTCAATCGCCTGACAAAACACCGCAATTGCATCGGATAAAGAATACAGAAAATCACGATTTAATTGCTTTCGTGACTAACAACGCGCACTTTCTTCGAGTGGTCAGCCAGGAATAAAAAGGTGCATTACGAAACGGGTAACCATCCAAGTTATGATGGAACCTCTTATATTTGTAAAACCCTAATGTTTAACGTTCAACATAATTTGGTGGTGTTTTACGCAGACCATCTGCCTTGACATTTGCGCGCCAAGCTGTCTGCGGGGACACAATAAAACAGTGTTGCCAACTGTTCGCTATGCCAAGTCCGTGGAAGCTTTTTTGGCATGTTATGTGGCATTTCATAATCAGGGATAAAACATGACATAAGTAAATGTTATCGTTATACTCGGAAGGAAGAACGCAACACTTACGCGAAAGGAAATAAACTCTCACGTAAATATCAGTATATTCTTAGTTGTTTTTGTGACCCATAAAATAATGAAACCGTAAATCTATGTTAGGTATTTCATTAGAATGATACGTTAATGATTGGGATTGTTAGGTAATCATTGAAAAATAGTACATCACTTACCAATGGCTGTAAAAGAAAGAAAGCCCGAAATAGCAGGTATTTGTGTTTGTGACCCGAGCCGCAAGCGAGGGTTGTAAATATGCGATAGAGGGCTTTCGTTTTTACTGCCCTTGGTGAGTACACAATTTTACGCCTTCACCTGGCCACAATGCTGGCACATTATGGCCAGGTGTGACGTAAAGGACTATAAAAGTATTCTTTGCAGCTCCGTAATCAAGAAGTTAACAATATTATTTTTAATACGGAAAAATACTTGATTAAAAATAAAATATCACCTCTTAATCCAGTTTCCCTTGACATTAAGTATGTCAGTGTCAAGACTCATAACCATAATCCATAATACAGAAAAAATAGACAGTGGAATTGAAATCAGGGGTAGTAGCATGCTACCATGGTTGTCATTTCATCACTTATCGCTGTCGATAAGCCGCGTATGCGAGTGCGAGAGTGACGAATCTCTTATCCACAACGATACGTGATAAAATTGCAACCATCGTAGGCCCGCAGGTTATAAAGTTTTGAAATTTCCTAAAACCCTTTTGAAAAGTCTGAAATTTTAATATAATTCTAGTATATACTTACAAGTACCAGTTTAAGTGACTTCAAGAGTAACTGGCGGTCGGTATTGGTTATAATGTTGCATCGTCAATGCTGTTTAATTTTGATAGATTCTCTTATTTAATTGCCAACGGATCAAGTCATATAAAATTCAGTTTTCAATTTCGCCTGCTTACTAGAGACTTGGTGTTCCTAAGTAACGTTCGCTTTTCCAAGTTTATGTTGTCCAATGCAATTTATTTACTGCGAAAACAGTTTCTATATCAAAGTAAAAATTATTCCACTGACGCACATTGATACAATTGTATGAAGATTCATTATTTATCTAAGCTACTCATTAAAATAAGTTTCTACACATATAACTTCACACAAATAAGTAATAAAAAAATAAGTATTAGCCCGGGACACCGCAAAACAGTTCGGCGTGTGAACAAAATAAACATTTTTGTAATACATGTCGGTACTTTTTCACCAACCAGTATTACACACTTGAATCATAATACAGGTATAGTGAAAAACCATAGAGCGGGTGTGATTTACTCTTATGTCAACGCCTTTGAGATGCAACAACTTTTTTGACTTTACTTATACCTGTACGGCTTTTGCTCTCAATCTTCTTTCTTCTGCTCTCATCTTTCCATGGCACATATATATGAACTAGTTTCCGCCCGCGACTTCGTCCGCATGGACCCGGGATAAAAACTATCCTATATTTTAATCCAGGCTATAAACTATCTTCGTGCAAAATTTCATTCAAATCTGTTCAGCCGTTTAAGCGTGATGGAGTAACAAACATCCAAACGTTCGCATTTATAATATTAGTAGGATTGATTTAATTACTACGCGTATTCTTTATAAGGTCAAGTGACCTGTCACGTCGATACAGTTTCCTTATAAGCACCGAGCCCTTGTGTCAAAGGTCTGTAAGTACTGGTACCATATATCTCTGGTCTAGATTTATTGCTACTGTGATTGTAACATCGTCAAATTAATTGAATTAGTCGAGATAGTGCTATACTGTATTTTTATGAACTGCAATGTATTTGTGTAGAACTGTCCTCTAATATAATAGTCCTAATATTGTGATTAAAATATCCCCACTGCACTGTCTGAAAAATTAGCATAGGGTAATCATGTCGTAAATTCTTGTCCTGATATGAGATTTTGTTGTGTCATAACACAACGAGTATTATGCATGCGTATTATATTGACTGATGACCTGGTAAAGGTCGCGGGAGTCCGCTGAATATGGGTGGCGCAGGACCGATCACTTAGGCACTCTTTGGGGGAGTTTTTTGGCTGATATGATGATGATGATGATTATATTTAGCGAGTAGCGACTAATCGATGATAACAGCTCGATCTGAACGTTCTAGGAACTCTCACAGTACGAGATAAATTTTCTTGCACCGACATTAACGTACTCGTAAAACGGTTTCGTATATACAAATCGACAGTACATACATACTCATATAATATACGGTTAGTTTGCACTTTATTGGCGCTGTTAACAGAACGGGTGGCGTCTCGCTTGCGGTAACAACTTCCTCGGTCAAACATTATGCACCAGCACGAAGTTAACACACGGTAAAATGCAATGCATGCATATACGTAAAGTACACAAGCGTAATTGAACATTTTGTGCACGCATTATGTTCGAGTTTATTCCAATAGAATAGTTATTTACGATACAAGTGGCAAAAATAGGAAATCCGCAACGAGTGGTGATAAATTAAAAAATCACAAAATCACCTATTCGCACGTGTATCGTACAACGTTTTACTGTACATATGGCTCTTTAAAGTTTCGACATATGCACGAAAAGTGCTCTTTTCCGCACTAGTGCGGGAAAGTAGCACCATATGTACTGTAAATATAATTATGTACTTAGTCAGTTTTCGCTGTCTCAATGACTACTGCATATATTTAATTCTTTAGAACGCTGAGTAACCTGGTGTTTTTTCCTTCTTATTTACGTGCTTTATATATATTGAGTGTATTTTTAATAGTACCTCAAATCTATATGTTAGGTCTATGAACCGATATTAAAATACACGCTGAATCAGCTGAATGGTGGTGATAAAATCGTTTTTGTTTTTGTTGTATACTGTACATATTTTTGAATGTGAATGAATTGTTTTTATGTATATGCATTTGGGTCCGGATGCTACCCTAGTTGCACTAATGTTTCGCAAATTCTGATAATACTGACGCCAACAAAAATTTCGAAAATAAATATATTATTAATTGCTTGAATTTGAAAGCGGACCCCAGGCGCTTTTAGGGGTACAACCGGGAATAACTCTAGGAGGATGATGATTCATTACTTCAATTGAAAAAATCGGCATATTTTCCGAGTTATTTAGACTGAGTTTAACTTTTCAAACAAATAATGAAGGTTACAACTCCGTGCACCTACGCGGGTGAATGTGCTGCTTGACATTCGAAATGTTAGCATTTTAATTTTTTTCAAGAATTATAAGAAGTTAAAGTTGAGTCTCGCAGTAAGTTTTAAATTTAGCTCGTTAAGCCTTAGTTAATATGAATAATAGAGAAAATCTTTTATAATAACATTGTCCAGACCTGCTCATTAAAACAAATCGTACAAGTTATCAACATCGTAATGAATGATAAAAAGGTCCCATATTTACTCGCTATTATAGATTAGATTAGATTCATTTATTTCATTTTGAAAATTGACATGTCATTTTTTGAAAATTAAATAGCATGAATTCACAAAAAGATCGTCAGAGTGTATAAGAATAACAATAATATAAATGAAAGTCTAAAATCTAAATATGTACATTGCAAAAATGAAAAAACAAGAATAATAATAAGGAACAATTGAAATAATATTAAAATGGTACAAATGTCATAGGAGTAAAATGTGTTTAAATGTCAAATTATTAATAAAAGCTAGGGCATATAAGCACTATCTATTTGGAATGACACGAAAAAAGCAGAAAAAGTAAGACATTGGTCGTGGGTATGGGAAAGTTCACACGTGTTGGTTGGGTACCGATGTCGTTATAAAGCTTAGATTACATTCACGATGCCTTATTGCGTATACTTACTTGCACAAAACGCTTGAACCGCCATGTGTTTTCTATAAAATAACATCCCTTTACGCAATTCCGTGTTGTATATTTCATTCCGTAATACCGACTTAATGGTTTCGCATAGGCGGCGCCTATAGCCTTTCCTTATTAGGTAATGGGTTTATTTAGAGTTTTATACGGTTTGCTTTATTGCAATAGGCAAGGTTAATGTACGTCTAATGTGTAATAAAATTGCACTGAACAAGGCCTAACGTGAACCCATCAAATTGGCACTGTCATAGAACCATAAAACGAATGGCTGTTAGTTAGACCTCGCCAATCAGTCTATAAAAAAATATATTTAAAAAACTTTCCAAAAGCCGAGTCGACAAAAAAAAACACATCGAGCCAGCGGGCGTAGCATGCTTGACATTTTATCACTTATTGCGGTCGATAACAGATGTCTTATGCTCAACGATAAGTGATAAAATGGCATGGTCAAATAACTAGCCCGCAATTTACAAAATTTCACGAGAATCGACTGAGAAACGTGACCTGTAGAGGAGAACAGCTGGACAGACCTACGACATAATTTTTACCCAAGCTGAAATGGAGAACTTAGTTCGCTTCGCTCGCTCTTTCACTAATGGACGATTCTACGCTTATGTCAAACTAGTTAAGGATATTTTCTGCGTGATCATTCAATTGCAATAAATTATTACAATAAATGGAATATTATTGAGATGATATTGAAATTGATTTACGGGGTGCATATTAATAATGCAAGTGCGACTGAATCTGCTGCGAATCACGAAGTCTATTTCCCCCGAGGCCCGACCGTGTGTCCGCCGCCTCGTGACATGAGTCTAGCTGACATTGCGCCGAGCTGAGAAATACAATGTAGTCTGCATTGAAGCCGTTATTAGTGTGAATATATTAAAAGCTTTCATTTTATACGACTTCAGACGAAATTAAAGTGAGAGATGTGCTTGCAAGTTGAAACTTGGAGATTGCGTTTTTGTTTTATGAAGTCTCAGTGCTTTCTAAAATACGTGTTCTAGTCATATCACGTCTAGTATATTCGTTAAATTTATGAAAAATATCTCGAGCGTACCTATTTAAGTACATCATATATATCGCGACCTTAATTGTAACGACCGATAAATATAACTAAAACTCACCAATTAAAACGTACGCAGCCAAGCACCAGGTAAGGGCTCGAATACACTCATAAAATAAAATAAAATGCACAGTGGGAAAAATTGTGCCCACCTACGCGGAACGGGCTCCACGCAGCCTGAAACTTCTCTTCGTGTAGATTGACCCGATTACGACAACACCTTCACAACTAAAGTGCACTAACTCGAGAAACAGATGCATTCTAAAGTTAATCATAATGCACGGGCATTGTGTTTAAAATTGTGTTAGCGTTTGCTTCGGAGTTGGTCCTCTTTAGCGCTATAAGTAAAGCATTATCGAGTAATTCGAAACCTCGCGTGGGTACTACGCTATATCGCGTATATGCATCTTTTAAGTATGATACGGATCTTTAATATACATATATGTCACCCTAACAATATCTGTTACGCAGGTTGAAAATGGACAAAAAACATGGAAAAAATGCTTCTAAAATAGACTGTTCCCAGTCGATGAACTTTTTATTTTGGATACGTAAGTAATGATAATGTGTCTGCTTGGTTGCTTCAGAATTACACAATACAAACAATATATATTAATTTTAGTTATTCGACCATAAGGTGATGGTTGTACAATTTATACATTCTCTTTTTGGCTGTGAAAAAGAAAGATTTATGTTGACTCAAAAGTTAGATTTACGAGTACTTTACATCAAAACCTCACATAGGTCTCTGTGCCCGATGAGATATGAGATCCAAAATGGTTAATGTCATCACCGAAAATGAACGAAGCGTATTTACATAAAATATTACGAGCTTTCCGGTGCCAACCCTGGAGGTCGATGGGCCATTGTGGTGACAAGAGTAGGCTAGATGAATGCAGCTGATCGCTAAGCCGAGATAGCTCTAGGGTTGACGTGTAAATACATTAGGGTTGCCGCGTAAGGGATTTCGGACGTTGTCAATTTGTTACCTTAAATAGAGGATTTTCATTATAGCGCTCTAGAGCTGGATTAACGTTAAATTGCATTCTGTAGTGAAATTATTACAATATCTAAGTGAAACGTAATTTTAGAGCTCAAGAGATTTAAAAGACCAAAGACTGACCTTACGGTCGTTGGCAGCGGCGTCTAAACTTGCGAAATTATTTCATAACCTGTATTAGATTAATTTCAGTCGACACAGCGACTTCATCTCACAATTAATTTCGAAAGTGAAATTATAATAACATTAATCGCTGCACGAAATACATTCATTTTTCAATTCGCTCAGATTAAATCTATGGAGCACACCCGCGACTGACAAAAGAGAAATGGGAGCAATAAGCAAATGCCTTCTTTCATAACGCGAAATTGGTTCGAGGACAATTCGCTGCAGAGAAATGATGGGCCCTCAGAAATGATTGCCCCTTTAGGTGCCGCTGCCCGTACCGACTAAATAAATCGAACACTGGAACAAATAAATCGAACAGATTTTATGGCCGGTATGGAGATTCCTATTCAGGAGATTCGCCGGAATGTATTTGTACAAAACATTTCTGAACAAAGAAGCATACCATAAAAAGTCAAACAAAGGGATTGTTTTACGTCGTTTTCATGAAATTAGAAATGAAGAATTAGGATGTTTTAAGTAATTTAATTACATTTTCTCAAACATGCAATGAAATATTGACGTTGTGTTCTTCATAATGGGCTTCGAAGTGTCACCACCGGGCGCAGCGAGACGAGAGATCCGTAATGGAATTTCATATAAAATTGGAGGCCTAGGCCTGCAAGATGATCTTTCTTAATTTCCATTCCACAATTTGTGGCACAGCATCACGGCGTTCAGCCATGAAAATTAAAGTTCTTGGAGTTTTTTTTAATTGATTTCATTGTTTGAGAAAAGCACTATACGTACCTGCTGCGTGAAAAAAAAGTTGCCTCGCAACGCTCGGCCGGCAATCCCTTACCTCCCGGCCCCTGTAGTGATGTACTATTCTATAAGTAGTTTTTAAAATAAATTAAGTATTTTTTCCCATAACAACTCAGCAAGGGACAGGGTGTTTCGCTTAAATTATCACTTTTATCATCCCACGGGGCCCTGGAGTATAATTTGATAGTCTGTAAATAATAACATAACATTAATTAATGACATGGATTATCCCATGCCAGGGGCCGTACTCGTAAGTAATAACGATTATTTGAAGTTAGGTCGGGACGGGCCAAATGACTCAAGTTGTCGTAACTTCGCTACTAATCTGCAAAATTATGGGTTTTACGGATCATCTTACATTATGTCCAAATAGGAATATCAGCTTATATTTTCATATTGATATTTTTATAAACACCTAACAATATTTTCTTACGAGTCAGTAGCGGAATTTAATGGCAAAGTGAAATTGATAATCTAAACAGACGGCGAATATTTGCGCTTAAAGGGTGTATAAATGTGTCGTGAAATGGCAAGTGTCAGATACCAACTGGATAAATGTTGCTAGCATCATGTCACTTATCGGTTGACACATATTTCCAAGCAATAGACCCATTTATCATCATTAAGATAGATGTTCCGTAAATACAATCTTTGCCGCCAAAGCCGAACCGTTGAATAGAGAAATTTTCACTCAACCGACTTGCAAAAAATCGCTCAAAGATTCCATCACAGATGACGTGATCCATCAGTGAGTGAGTTCGGAAAGGGGCATTAACCCCTCGTCCCTTCAATTACCATCTTTAGCTTTCAATTTGCCGTTTTGTGGCAAAGATGAAAAAGGGCAGCAAGGGAAAATTCTAAAATGAAAATGGGTAAATAGACTGAAGTGGTAATGGGAGGCAATTTCTGTGTCGTCACCCCACTTAATGAGCTAAAACGGTTTAGAAGTCTACTTATCTTCTAGAACGCTTTACGCATCATAGTTAGATTATTGAAATACGTAGACAGCTTCGCTGGCATTCTCCGCATGCTTATGAATTTTATTGTAATGTTTTATAATTATTTAAATGAAGCATACTATTACAAAGTGTATTTTGCACCTCATAATACCACTGACAATAGGCATTTCCTAAGTGCAATAATGGTTTCCTGGCAGCACACCCAACTGTTAGAGGAAGTGGACTGCAATTATTGGAGATTGCGACATATTGCGTATACCGATCACGTACGCTTCTTAAGGATCTGGCTTTGCTTTGGTTTCGGCTTGCAGTGTCTCAATACTTGAGACTGGCTTGCTTTTGGGGAAATAAAATTCAGCTTTAACGTGAACACTATTTGGTGCCGTGACCAGGATTTTTTAAATTATGTGATAGTCGAAATCAAATCATTCACCTTATTTCAAAGGCATAAGGCCCAAAAGTGTAAACATATCTTTGACGTCAACCGTACATAAACACGCTTATTGAAGGAGTGAGCGATGCGAAGTTCTCTCTTTCAGGTTGGACCAATATTCTTTCGGATTTCTGACTTTCCAGCTGATGACCTCTACAGGTCGCATTTCTCAAGTGATTTTCGTGAAATTTTGTGGGCAGGTTTAATAATTATAGCGACATTTTTGTCGATTCTGTGTTTGGAATTAAAAATAAATACATATTTTTGACAAACACACCTTCGCGAGTTCAACAGCTCAAGCTACTAGTTTTTAGGTGGTCCTAACTTTTGTTGATTTTCGTGAATATCGTTCAGTGACCATTGTGATCATCTAGCGAAGTTACCGCATTATTGTTTAACAAGTAAACAAACCTGCGTTACTTTATTTCGTAACGAACCCGTAACGCGTTCTTGATTGGCGTTACCCGTTATTACCATAAACCTTCACGATTTAAGCGGTTAACAGAGCAAAGCGCGCAGTTATTTTGCAGTCGTTGAACTTTTTATTTGGCTTGTATATCGTCGTCTAGTACCCATAGTACAAGCTTTGCTTAGTTTGGGACTAGGTCGATTTGTGTGAGATTGTCCCCAAATATTTATTAAAGTATATTTATTTATTTTTGGTAAATTCTAGTTTACTGTCTCAACAAAGCTCACATATAAGTATTATTTATCTAAGAATCTGAGTGGTAAAAATAATACGAGTATATATGACGTCGTAATCAGCAGTCATGTTTGTTTATTTCATATACCAGTGTCCTGAAACCTGGAGAAACATGTCAAATATCATTTCGAATGCATTACGAGTGTGCTGAAATGCAGTTTATCTAAAAATATACCCATTTATTAATTTCCGTTCAATGCATGAATATCCTTAGACAAACAAGTCGTTTGCAGTTGACGTCAGAATACACTCTTCTAGCTACAACCAGTGAATGATCTCATTGTCTCTATAAAACGGTCTGATTCATGCTGTAACAACAACATCGCGTTTAATCAACTTAAGTGTTATTAGAGCTATCACGATCTTACATTTTTGCTGTAACGAAGCCTTAGTAGGCCAACTTTATGTCATTTCACCTATACCTATAATTTTTAAAGTGACCTTCACTTATTAGAATAGACGTCGTCATGGGACTGACCTATAAAGTGAATAATTCCATTAGTGAATCGAATTACGTCCAGACACTTTTGCCGCTATAAATATGGTCTAACTTTAATATTCCGTGGGTTTATAGGCATTGGGCGTGCCTGATGGACATTTTACTGTTGTTTGACAGTAAATATTAGTTTAGTTATTTACATTAGTAATTAGATCGATGTTTTCTGTTGTGTTAACAAATGTTCTGTGTTGTGACCTTCATTTTAGCACCCCGGCCATGCGTTTGGTTAATATTAAGCAATGTGTTATTACAATGGAATTGTTACTTCAGATATGTTATGTTATTAGTTCAACGTAATTATATCAGTGTACTAATTTGATCTTTATGTCATATTTTGTGAGATTACACTTGTTCGAGAACTTGATCTAGTTGATCGAAATAACCAAGGCCAAGACTCGCATATATCTTAGTTTAAAAAATATTGCGGTCTCTGCGGTAAAAAGTATGTATTTTATGGTTTTATTGATATGCAAAATAAGTGTTTAATAGGTTTGTAGGGTGTAGTGTTTGACTACAATGCCAAAGGTCTTGGATCTGTTTCCCACTAGGTACCTATAAGTTGTAAAACATTATGGGGTAGAGCATTTGGTCTTAATGTATTGTCCGTAGAAACTTACGTTATTGAGAGTGACAAACAAATTCCCGAAAGAAATAAAAGTTTTTCTCTCGTAAAATTCGTTCACTCCCTCGCTCCTAAACCTCACTCATAAAAAGCTTCTTTGACACTCAAAATATTCTATAATAGTATATTGTGATACAAGTGAGGTATGTTGATAATTACATCAGAGGCGGAATTATCACGCGAGCCGCAGGTGAGCGTGATAAGAGAGCCGAGGATGTAATTATCAAAGCTCACGCGTTTCATACGACGATTTTCAACACATTTTGCGAGGAAAAAATCCTTTTCTTAAAATGAAAATTTTATAGGCCTGCCAAGTATTTTCTTTACTTTTTAATATGGCAACAGCTTTTTACTCACATTTTGTATACGTCGCCAGGAATTTCCAGTGGCGTCCATTCTTTTTATCACTTTTCTAGTCGCTACGAGTTTTGTTAATAACCAAACACGCATTAGCAATGTTTACAAATATCTGTGAAACGTGCTGTGAAATAACCTATAATGGCGCGCAACAGTTTTTTTTCGTGAAATTTGCGCAGTGCGCGCGCATGTGTTCAGCCAGACTTAGATGAAATCTCTAAACAGCCAATACAAAATAAAATAAATATTTTTGTTTTAAAATGTTATCTTTATTAATTCGTGTAAAATGTTATCAACAGTGAATAGTTTTACTAAATTAACCGTTTCTATGTCATATCCAAAAAGAAATTGTCAATTAATTAACAAAAAGGATTTAATTTGTTTAGTCGGGTAAGAATCCATTTGCCGAGAATTAAAAAAAAGCTGTACATTCTGCACAATCCGGTTAGTTTAAGAATGCACCGTGTGCATGCATACATCTTGCTGCAAGGTGCCAACGTGACTTAATCGGGATATAACTATAACACACAAGTGTCGTAATGTTATAAAACACGCGTCTTTAATATCCAGGATTATGAGCCTAAAAGCGACACAATAAGAGGTACGTTACGAGCAATTGTGTTGAAAAGATCTTTACGTCACACCTGGTCATAATGTGAGTTTTACCGCACGCTACACTTACGTTAAAATGCGCATTACGGCCAGTTAAAGACGTAAACTTGTGTACTCACCACGGGCAGTAATAAAGAAAGCCCTCTATCCTCGCTCGTGCTCGGGTTACAAATACCTGCGATTTCGGGCTTTCTTTCTTTTACAGCCCTTGGTAAGTAATGTACTATTATGATTTGTATTGATCATAACAACAAAGTATCTATACTTTTTATTGGCACCTTATCCATGTTTTTCTATTATTGTTACAGGAGCATATAAACTTAGTCGGTACGGATGAGAACCTGGGGCCAGTTGTGATGTCCCTCAAGAACGAGCATATGGCGGGACACGACCACACCAGGATACTACTCCGATTGCGCACCGAAACCATGCATGGACTCATACCCACCACTAGTAAGTACCTACTTTTTGGTACCACTTTATCAATGGCTACCTATTATCAGGAATCCTATAATGATGTTATAAATGTACGCCGCGAACGTATAGAACTCTGAATGAGTCAGTAAAATTCCAGAAAATGTGTTGTTTAGAAGTTTAATTGTCTTGAGGAAGTTGATCCGAATAACGGAATATCGAGTGAAGCTAAGGAAAATTCCCGTAGGAAAATTTTACAAGCAAGTTTAAGAACTTGGTAACTAAATGGTTCTTCATGTTTCCAGGAACAGCCGTGATGCCATCGCCCTTGAAAATGGCGAAGATGCTGAACGACCAAGTGAACGTCGATAACTTTATGGCGGTGATGTGCCTCAATACATCATCGCTGATCTCAACCTACGACGAACACGTACTGGTCGCCACGTTCAAGTTCGGAGTGCTGTACCAGAAATACGGACAGACGACGGAGGAGGAACTGTTCGGAAACAACGAAACGTCACCCGCATTCGACGAGTTTCTGGAAATGCTCGGCCAGAGAATCAAGTTAAAGGATCACAAAGGTACGACTACGTTTAATTTAGATGGTCGATAAGGAAGTTCAAGTGTTTTCCTGACTACTGCGAACTCACAAATGGAGGTGCTTGTAAAAGTTTGTGAACAACTTTAATTACGAGCATTTCTTTAAAGGCGCGGTCTTGGTCACTTTTATCGCTTGTGGTTTTTATCACATTATGTCTGAATATTCTTGAATTGAATAGCATTACAGACAATTAATATCTTTTAAACCAGATAGTTGAGAGTGCTAGCGAACTGAAATTTAATTAATGCAAGCGTTAGGTTATAGGTATAACAAGTAAAGAGTAAAATTTAATTAATTTCGGTTTTAGCCTTTTTCTATCGGGGCGTGCAATAAATTATTTAGGTAACTATGTACCATAGCTTCTATCGTAGGAACTATCCGAACGAGCTTATAACCTTGTTACTAGTCTATATAAACAGGCCATTCCCACGTTGTGGGATTATTATGTACGTATTTTATGTACATGGGATACTTAAAGCCGTGTTTTCCAGGCTACCGTGGAGGACTGGACATAATGAACGGGCATACCGGCACCGAGGCAGTGTACGAGCGGTTCTTCGATCGCGAGATCATGTTCCACGTCGCGCCGCTCCTGCCCCACACGGCTGGCGACGCGCAGCAGTTGCAGAGGAAACGACACGTCGGGAACGATATCGTGGCAATTGTGTTTCAGGTGAGTCGATAGACCTGGTTGGTCATAGCGCCGGAATCCGCCGTAAGGTTGTGGTAAGTCTTTAAACACTGATCAGCAATCGCTGGCTCGAGGCGGTCTATGACCGGATTTTCGACCGCGAGAACATATTCCAGCAGTTGCAGAGAATATGACACGTCGGGAACGATATCGTGGTGTTTCAGGTTAGTTCCATATTTAATATTCTAACTTGGTTATAGTTTCTGCTATTGTTACCGATTGAATAAAACGTTTTAAAAGGTTTTAATCGCGTATAATTTGTATACTTCATGACATTCAAGGAAAGGATTCGAAACATCAGAATGTACCTACTCACTATACACGCGGAAGCATCCGTTTAAAAGGTTAAAAAAAAACACCTTGCAATGTGTGTCCTGGACATCGTACCTACTTAAAAGGGATTACATTACAGTAGGTTCATCTAAAACATGAAATAAGCAAAATATATTGCAGAAAAATAAAGATTGATTACCTTACTTGATTTTTTAAATCTTTCTCATAACATATCAAGGGTCGGCAACGCCCATGTGACTCCTTTGGAGTTGCATGCGTCTATAGGCTGCGGTGTCCGCTTACCATCAGGCGGGCCGTAGGCCACCGTAGCCACCGTTGTTGTATAAAAAAAAATCGTATCAGATCGTCCATTTTGTTGCGTATGTGGAACATAAATTAACAGTAGCTTAATAATTTTCCAGGAAAAGGCAACGCCGTTCACACCAGACATGATTGCGTCTCATTTCCTGCACGCCTTCATCGTTGTCACGCCCGTGGAGACAACCGGCGGGGAGACCAGGTAAAAACACACGAAATATTATACGTCAATCTCACATTACTTTATTACAGACATAAAGATGCTTAAATAAAAATAAAGGCGAATAAAAGCGGAATAAAAGCGTGTATGTATGTATGTAAATAAAAATTACCTTATTTGTGAACTGCGCACTAACGGCCTTATTCATAAACGTACTACAAGCCTGTTTTAACTAAAATGGCGTTAAAAAAAATTTGTCCTTATCTGTCACTTTGACGTTTGTGTTCGTAAGAAAGGGACAAAGCACATTTTATTTAGGCTGAGGCATTTTAAGTTTTATGAATAAGGGGGTATATGCGCATCTTTTTCGAAGCCATCGAATGCCACTTACGTAGTTTTAATATTAATACTGAATTATTCGAATACTAATGAACACAATTTGCTTTATTAGCTGCAGTTTGTCAATATTGAATACACTGGAAGAATTCAGCGTGCCAAAAAAAAACGAATAATAACCAACACAGTGGATACCAAAGTTTGCCTCAGTTATTTTATACATCAAATATTTGTAATTTTTCTGTAGTGTATTCACCTTTAAATATGCTAAGCGTTTTCCTGATCCTCGCATCATCCGTAGACTTTTCTTTTTCTACGAAATTCAATTACCAACATTTTACTAACAGTCTCTTGATCTCCGTTGTTATTATTTTCTAATAGCCTCGCATTAAGTATTCCCAGAGTTAGACGCAATCTCTTTTCCATTTCACTCCGGCGAAGTTTCTCTTATTCTTGTTACGATACATTTGTCGCTTTTCAAGTGACTTGTTTAACATAAAGTTTGTGTTGCTCGGAACAACGCACAGAGACATTATTTGCATGAAGAAGTCTTGAAAATGGCTCGGAAAAGGGGAATGGAAATTTCTCTTGTAATTTATATGCAAACGAATGCCTTGTCGTAATTAGAAAGCTTTTTACTAAGAGTTTATTCTGTAAGGTGTGTTGGTAACGTTTCCAGGTTTTATGATGCTACGGAACGGATTTGAGAGAACGCAATTTCACGAGAAATGCGAAAAGGCCTTTCAGATGTTGCGAGGAGGGCAACTCGTTACCGGGGCTCAAGTGTTGTTTTAAAAGTTTCTCGTATTTACGCAAAAATGTAAGCGGAAGGATGGCGTCTAAAGGTTTTCAAGTGAAAATATAATCCGCGAATGAAAATGTAATTCCAAGCCACGTTTTATCATCAAATTACTTATAAATTGATGCTTGCAAACATCGCAAATAGGTAGTGTTAGATATGTACGTGTCTAAGCTTACTTATATTTCAAATCGTAGTATGTCCAAACAGTGTAGGTAATAGGTGTAGGCGTGACGAACATTGAAGATGAGTTAAATCATAGTATATAGTCGGTCGTTACGATCGTGACAAATTAACAAAGATTAATCGTTCAACATTGAAATTGAGTTGTACCTAAGTATTTGAGTACACTACATGTTTTTACTTACCTTTGATTTCAATTTCCTCGCATTTATTAAAAAAAAGTTTTGAATATCATGATCGAAACAGAGATCGCCTGTCTCGTATTTTTAATGATATAAAGTACTCCTCAATCAATTACTTATATTCCGGCGTTGGGAGAACCAATACTTATTTTTGGGGCTCTCACTGAAAACCAGCGTCACGGCCCCCGTGACAACATGCTGAGTGAGGCTCCCGTTTAGCACTGTATATATAAGGTTATCTTTTTGATTGTATTTCTTTTTTCCGTGTTTTGTGTGCTAAATAAATAAATTCTTATTCTTATTCAATACTAACTTGCAGAGCCACTCTCAATCCTGACTTACCTTTCTTTTATTCGCAGGTACAAGGTGGCCGTCACCGCGCGTGGGGACGTACCATTTTTCGGGCCGACTCTCCCTCAGCCAGCGTACTTCCGCAAGGGGCGCGAGTTCAAAGAATTCCTCCTTACCAAGCTAATAAACGCCGAAAACGCTTGCTATAAAGCCGAGAAGTTCGCCCAACTTGAGCTCCGAACGCGAGCGTCGTTGCTGCAGAACTTAGCTGATGAACTGAAGTGCAAAACTGTCGAGTTTCTTGGTACGGGGGCGAGGATAGACCCGGGCGCGGTGTCGCCGCAGCCTGAGGGCACGCCGAAGCAGGAGGGGCCGAGTACGAGGTTTATTGACACTGTAAAGAAGGCGTTCATATCTAAAGTCAGGTATGTATCAAGGATATACATATGACTATATACCTTTTTTGTTGGTCAGTACGTAAACATGCAAACACTAGCGGTCTGGAAAATGAATTTTTAAGTGATATCGAATCGTGCTTTCTCGGTCTAAGACCCATTCCGTCTTAAACCTTTTTTTAATAAACTAACGTTACTGGTTTACTTTGCCTTCAGCCTTTGCTTTGTCTATCTAAGCCTGGCTTTTCCAGACAGTTAATGCTATAATTGAATGAGATTACTCAGTAGTAAAAATACATTGTCTGTTACAGATCACCGAGTGTAGACACTAATCTCTCTGGCGACAGTAGCAAGAATATTCTCAATAAGAAAGTGAGCAGTATGCAGGATACACCTACCCCTAATGTAAGGCCGCTTTTAATATTATTGTTTACTCAGTTTCTAGTTAGAGAATAAGGTTCAATTGAAGTAATTTAAAATTTCGATTTTATTAAAAAAAACCTTTGGAAAGTATGATAACTGACTAGAAGATATGGCGCTCACCACCGCGGTTTCTTAACTACTTACTTTTGCTTACGTTTTTATAAAATACGGAGTGCTATCGAGCGTATAAAAGTCTCCACGACGCTGGAGCCCATTTCTCCCCACTTCACCAGTGAATTTTATTTCTATATACAGATTACTGGCGAGAGACGGCAAACCAGGGACAAATAGGAATATATTGACGTTGAAACCGACATTTCTAGACACGCGGAGACGCAGTGCCTATGCGCTTTAGCCTTAAATTTTAGAAAGAAAGAAGGAAAGATACATTTATTCACAAACACACACATATTAAATAATAAAATAAACAAGAAAAACACATAAAACATGAAACAAGTGTGTCTCTGCGGTCGTGAACCGGGCACTGGCTCAGCATTATGCTGAGGTGTCGGACACCTGCAGCGCTGATTTTCGGCCTGCTCCGTTGGTGACTCACGGAAACGTCATACTATTTAATATATAAACTACAATACTAATATACTCTTGGGATAGGCGAGAGAGAATAGTAGATTGTATCACAAGGGTCTAAAATAAGCCATATTACCACGAGATGGTTATTTTCCGGAACGAAGTGAGGGGAAATAGTTCGAGGGGTAATATGGCTTTTAGACCAGAGTTAAGTATACACTCTACTTTTCAATTCGACAGCGAGAAAATAGTAAAAACAAAGAATATTCATTCACAATCGATAATACTTAAATACCACGGCGAAAAGATTGCTGAATTTGGCGCCATATTTTTTTTAATAAACTGCTGTAACACAGATACAAAATATTGACACCACGAATAAGCGCCTCTGACCGTCTAATAGCCGCGTCCAAACGGCCGAGCGGACAGCATACGGTGCATATGATAAAGCGAGATAGACAGCGTCTATCCCGCTCTATCTCATAATTTATATCATGTATGCAGCCAATCACGCTTGAACGTTTGGACGCGGCTATAGACGGCCGGTGTTTATTTTTTTTAATGATTGTGAATTCAAGAATTTAAAACGCCTAATAGTATTTGAAATTTATTCTGTTTCCTGATTGGTTGATTTTAACATATAGCTGTATTCTGATTAGTTGATAGCTGATACAAATGGTTTTTTAAATAGTTGTGATTGGTGGATTCAGTACGTTGGAGTGTTTTGATTGGTAAAATTAAATGTTTTAAAATCATAAATATGTATACATATTTTTCCTGCTATCTAAGCCTAATATGACACACTTTTCGAGCATGAGAAGTGAAAATAAATATAAATACCAGCACGGCTATCACAAGACGACGCGCGAGCTCTCGATTTGTCTCGCACTATCCGTCTCTCTCTTATTAGAACACTTAGAACAAGAGGTATAGTGTGAGAAAAATCGAGAGTGTGTCACGGCCGTCTCATGATAGACGTGCAGGTGAGTTGTATTATCTTATATGCATTTGTTAACCTGCTTCTAATCCTTCCAGAGCGGTCGTTCCAAAACGTCAGTGGCGTCGTCATCCGCGAGCGCGGTGTCGGTGCGCTCGGCCGCCGGCTCGGCCGCGTCCAGCCCCGACGTCACCTCCCGCGCCGCCGGCCCGCGCCCGCCGCCGCACGACCACAGCGACGACTCCAGCCTCAACTCGGTGGACTTGGATCCTCTTGGTGAGTTATCAACGCCTGGTACCTTTTTAGCCGCTCGCTACAATACTATCATATCGTCGCTACTACGAATACGACTGTGAAAATACTGGTGCATAAGTTAAACTACTTGACACTCCAACGTATGTAACTTAGGGTGAGTTACACCAACTTACAATTACAGACAGATCAACTTAAATATGGCGCCGGCAGCTGTCAATCTATAGAAACTTGTCAAACTTTCCATACATTCAAATTTTAACGAACATCGCTTACGATTCATGATGATTTGGTGGTGCAACCCACCCTAATGATGGGTTTACACGGGCTTAGTAGCTAATGCTTAGTACTTTTCACGTACACTTGTCACATGTGTGTATACATATTGTATAAGCGTGCTTAGTATTAGTGCAAGTACAAGTGATTAGAAGCCGGTCCTGTTTACTAAGCGAAAAGTACCTATCCTCACCTAAAAATCTGCTAATACTTGCCACTTGTCGAGTGGTGTGAACATTCATGACAAGTGAAGTTTGATTAAGTACTCAAAGCTGTCGAAGTGTTTTGTTTAGTTTGTTTTCCCAGTTTAATATCCAGAAAAACATCATTATGACGTAAGAAAGATGGAATTCAGAAACGACAATAAAGTTTATTCAAGAGTTTAGAAGCGTTTATGGACAAGAAGACTGTCTGCTTGCAGATCTTGTATCATTGTCATAATATAATATTAGAGTTGCCTAAAAACATTTCTTAAAACGAGTCGGAGGCGGTAATCCATGGCGAGAACTTGTACTAATACCATTCTCTAACACCTACGTGTAGACGGCTACTTGCCACTTGTCACTCTGCAGATATGTCCCTGATCACTTACACTTACCAAATACTATGCTCATGTAAACCCAGCATTAGAAGCTTGCGCCACCGCTTTATACGTGTGAAAAGTGGGACAATTTTTGGAATACGATCCATGTTTTCGTCTACATGAGTAGAATTAATGAATGACATATTTGCGTGTAACAACAGAAGAAAAAATGTCTACTAGGTACTTAAATACCCAGGATTAGCGGCAGGTGTTCGAGTGATTGAAATGGAACGGTTTATTTTAGCTAGATTATTTTAATGAAAATAGTAAATGAGAAAAGGTAAAGATCATTCGAGGTGTTCTTTGAACTTGAGTGATACCTACACCTTGTCCAACGGGTAAGTAAAAATATCACCGCTTAAAATTGATCTCAAATCTTCGAGCCTCATGAATTCGTCACTACATTTTTTATAGATACCTAGTATTTATTTGAGATGCGTGTTTTTTTGAATTGAATTGGATTTTTTCTTCAATTAGACGACAAGGACTGGCTGAGTTGTGGTAAAAGTGCAACAGGTTAGTCCTGTAGAACATGTGTAGACATCGTAGATTAGTCACTGTTGTCACAAGCATGTTTGTAGTACACTGTATGTATACAATGTTTAGAAAAAGTAATTAACGTCTCTGCAAAAAGTTAACATTTTAATAAGCAACATATTAATGACATGTCTAATGTTTGCTTAAATATTAGTAATCACTTACGGTATGTTATGCATGTAAATAGTGTTCTATCGATAATTAGTACATTGTTTAACGAGGGGCGTAATTGGAATATTGCGAACAAGAGTCTATACTCGAGTTTGCAATATTCTTACGCCCGTGTTATACACGTTGTTTTTCATCACATTTGCGAGGAAACAAATACATTTTAGATGAAATTAATACAAATCGTAATAAAAACTGCAACGTGTCAGTTGTCCATTTTGTTGAATTTGACGTGAGGCGCGTATGGCAAAGACCCTTCGGTATACAGCCAAGATTTGAAAACACTTAAAAACATTTTACATAGAGACACTAAATAACTACATAATAAATCGGTAAATAATTCTGTTAAACATGTTTTAGTAGAGTTTTTAAGTTTAAATTTATTTATAAATACGTTTTCAGACATCGTATTTGATATAAAACCTCTTTGCTTTGTAACTGCCGCATGAGTGACAGATACAATTTAAGAAAAAACCATAACGCCCGTGGGCGTAACATGGGCTATTGTAGCTCTGTAGGTATGTCTGCGCATTATGAAGCCCCTTTCGAGGAAGTGTGATGAAATAGTACATTACTTACCAAGGGCTGTGAAAGAAAGAAAGCCCGAAATCGCAGGTAATTGTGACCCGAGCCGCAGGCGAGGGTTGTAAATATGCGATAGAGGGCTTTCTTTTTTACTGCCCGTGGTGGTCTGCACCTGGCCATAATGCGCATGAAACGGGTGGTCGCTCTAATCCACGGAATGCTCTTACGTTTTAAGGCAAACTAAAGACATAGAATTACTTCAAACACATTCAATGATTTTGACTTATTTGAGTTAACGAATTTAGGTAGGGATAAAACTTGGGTCTGTGTAGCGCTTCTATTGGTGCTTTCAAAAGCCCCTCTCATGCTAACCGTGCCGGACGGGCGCGTTTTGCTACTGCATATGAAGCATTATTTAAGTATACAATACTAAAAACGGTTGCGTTTGCAACATAGTGCAATCCGCGATTCAAAAAAGATTCCCACCGCGATTCAAAAAAGATGCCCACTGCGACAAAAATATCGTGGTACAATTCCATGTGGCTCACATTTACGATGTAAATTCTGTAATCAGTTTCCTTCTTCCGAAGCGAATAAAACCCCACAATGTTGCAAAATGTATGATGGGTTTGGAACAGTTCAAGTTCAAACTCACGTCGACGAGATAATTAATCAGTTAATGACACGATTATGTTACTGTTCTATCTGTCAAAGGTTCACAGACATACGACCCGTCATAAATTAGGTTTTTTTTTTATCACAGGCAAAAATAACACACGTGGCTAATCGAAATACACATACGTAAGTCAAAATGGCTGTTGCTCAGGTCACAGTAAAAAACTTCTACATAACTGCACAAATAATTGGTTTCATCATATGTCCAATTGTCCATGTCCATACCTGAAATTTCACCAGTCTTACAACATACACAGGCGGCGTGTACTATCGACAACACAGCTAACTGACCTTAAGTGCATTGTAATAAGGTTCTATATAAACACAGGATGGTCAGTTAACAGCGTTGTCGTTTGTACGTAGACAGTAACACGGGTCTAGAGTTATATTTTAGTCGTGCGTAGCTAATGATTCCTATAATTCTGTGACTTTGAGAATGAGATATTTTCAGTCTTACAACTTCCACTTTATTTACAGGCGGCGTAGTAGTGACGTACGTAGATAGTGACACGGGACCAGTTATATTATGACATGTATTGTGTCCTTATTTGTTTTATTTGAGCTGTCGTAAAACATCCACACAGTACGTACGTAGACAGTGACACGGGACCAGAGTTGTATTATGTCATGTATTGTCCTTATTTGTTTTATTTGAGGTGTCGTAAAACGTCCACACTACCCACAGGCGGCGTGTACGTGGACAGCGACACGGGGCTGGAGTCCATGTCGTCGGCGGAGGCGGGCGCGCGCGCCGAGCCGCCGGCCGCGCCGCGCGCCGACGCCGAGCTGCTGCGGCTCGAGGTCTGCAAGCTCAAGAACGATAAGCTGGATCTGTTGAAGCAGAATATTGTGAGTTTTCGTTGCTACAACCTTTGTTTATTTGACTAGAGGCGCTAGAAGAGTGGTTCAAGCGGCTCTTGAGGTTGCGAGCTAAAATCCTGGCTGGTAGGCTGGTACAGTCAACAGCAAATATAGATTATAAATAATAATAATAAATAAATAAATATTAGGGGCAAATCTTACACAAATCGACCTAGTCCCAAACTAAGCAAAGTTTGTACTATGGGTACTAGACGACGATAAACATATAAATACTTTAAATACATAGAAAACATCCATGACTCAGGAACAAATATTCGTGCTCATCACACAAATAAATGCCCTTACCGGGATTCGAACCCGGGACCTCTTGCTTCGTAGGCAGGGTCACTACCAACTAGGCTAAAGCGGTCGTCATAGATGATCATTTTAGTACTTTGTCACACTCAACGTAAGTCAAATAGATTTCTGCACCTGTGTAGGTACGCACATATTAGGCAGGTTTTATTCCGGGTAGGTACACACGATTCAAACGGGCAACTGTTGCGCTACACTAGTCACAAATCACTTCTCACTGTATACTTACAGCAGATTTTGACAAGTGATTTGTGGCCTAGTGTCGCGCGACATCGCGTTTGTAAGGCTGGCATGTCACGCTGAGGAACACACAAACATTCAAAACTCATTTGCCCGAAAGCATTATAATTCTGAAATTTTGAAATTCCAATCGCCAATTTCTGATAAACGGAAATTTGGTGGCGGATTATTTAATATAATATTTTAGTATAGGTTAGTTTAGGTTCGTATTCTGTTAATATCATATTCTAAAAAACCGGCCAAGTGCGTGTCGGGCCACGCGCAGTGTAGGGTAGGGATCCGTAGTTGCCTGTCTGTCTTAGTTACATCGACGTGCGGTGCGGTTGCGTCGGCCGAATTTGTAAGAAAATTGGCCTTTTCAATTACACATTAAGTTGGTCGACTATTACCCGGTAACTACTTATGCCGGTAATTACTGCTGGATGCGGGTGGCGCAGGACCGGTCATTGTGGAACTCTTTGGGGGAGGCCTATGTCCAGCAGTGGACGTCTTTCGGCTGATATGATGATGATGATGACTTATGCCTACTTGTTCGTGATAGTTTTCCTTTTAAATTCAGTATATGTACTACTACCACGATTTTTTTTCACATCTCCAGTAGTAGCCATTTAGCCGGCGGGGGGGGACACATGACTCGAACTAAAATTAGGGCTTTAAAGCCCAATATCTCGCAAAAGAATTACTGATTTGAAAAATGGTTTTGAAACCCCATAATATTTTTGAACGAGCTATCCAACGATACCCCACACCATGGGTTTGACGAGGAAAAAAAATTACATCCCCGCTTTAGGAGTAGGGGAGGGACCCTAAAAAAAATCTTTTTCCAAATTGTATTGTACTGTTTTGTCGGCGTGATTGATTCATATATCCATGCCGAATCTCAGTTTTCTAGTAGTAATGGTTACTGAACTAAGCCGAAGACGGACAGACAGACGGACGGACATGGCGAAACTATAAGGGTTCCTTGTTGACTACGGAACCCTAAAAATTATAAATTCATCTATGTCGGTATTTTTACAAACGCGCCTTTGGAATTATGTACATACCTTGCCAATAATTCAGAATACACTTTATAATACCAAATACAAATTGTTGTACATTGAATACGGTAGAATAGTTTGTTTCCGATACAGATCTGTTCAGTCACGAAGTCGCGCCCCTCCGCAGCTAATTTCCAATGTGCAGTGTGCAATGTGCTGTGGAGGGGCGCGACTTCGTGAGTGAACATATCTGTATATTGTTGTTCAATGATTTTTGTGCAATTTTTACTAATGGATTGTATTATTTTCTTCTAGAGTTGGCAGAACGAGATAAAATGCCTGCGCGAGAAAGAGATGACGCTACAAGCCAAGTTGGATGCCGCGGCCCGAGAACTGAGGCGGCTCCGAGACCAGCAGGGCACCATCATTCCCAACCCCTCGACGCACGACTCCACCGCCTAGTTACTTCAAATCAACGAAAATGCACCCTAACACTTTTTGCACGTTCTCGAAAACTTATTTTTACGGTTGATGAAAAATTAATCAGATACAAGAGTTGAAGTAGATTCCAGTTTATTATCCGCAATGGTAAGTTGGTGAACATGGCAAGGATAGCATTAGTTTAAAGCGGTTTTAAATGTTTTGATGGGCTTCATTAAACTCAATGTGTAGTTGATGTATGTTCATACAGGAATATAGATTCTATACCTACGTGCTCTCTAGGACGAATTATATCTCAAAAATAGGTATAAAATACGTCTGTCGTAAATGGATCTTATTGTGAACGTAGGTAGGTATAAATTTACCTAATTTCTTACTTGTGCAATATAATTTCTGCTGCAATATAGTATTTACCATAAACACCACGCTCTTGCTATCCAGGTGTCGGCGTCAAAGATATGTATACATTGTTCCTCTTATTACAAAGGAATATGGTGTAATAGTGTAGACTTATCAATGAAGCCGATCGTACAAATAGCGGAAGGGATTATAAGCGTTTGTGAGAAAGTAATACATTCAAACATGGACCTTATTGTTTAAGCAACAAGGTTCAAATTGTAATAATGATTTCAGCATTTTCACCAAAAGCTTATAGTCCGTGCCGATAATTGTACAATTCTAGATATACGTATATAAAACATGGCTATATGTCGTTTGATACATAATATACAGCACGTATCTAATAAGGTTTCTATGACTAATTTAGAGAGAATATGATTCTTATCTTTTATATGTTGTTATACCAGAACTGTCTATGTAAAGCATGCAGCCGGGCTGGTCGCGCCGGGGTTCAGCCATACCTGAGCGTTTCTCAAAAAAAATGCCACTACATTTTTTCGGAGATTTTCTGCAACTTTTATGTTATTTCTAGTCAAAATCACGATGTCTTTCCATCCCAATAGGAGAAAAAAAGTGTCCCAAAATGTTCATACATTTTTGAACTTTCCTATTGTGTTACCACCATACAAAGTGTATGGTAAATGGTAACACAATAGGAAAAATATCTTTGGGACAGTTTTTTGTCCTACCAGGGTCGAAAGAGCTCCTGATTCTGAGTGGAAATAGTTAACATAAAATTCCTAGAAGTACAATTAATAATAGTGGCATTTTTTTTTAGAAACGCTCACCTATATTTTGTATGAACGTTTGAACCCTGGCCAATCAGCCCACATGATAGACTTCGCTTTTGTAAATGTTGTGATAAACGTAGTTTATTTGAGACGTTTAATCTAATGTAAATCGTCTGGTTGCCGAGTAATTTGTATGCACACACAAAAGAATCTCAAAATCAAGCTGGGTATATCCCACCAACCAAAATGTGTATTAAGTTACGTAATGCATAATAAAATAACAAACGTATTTGTAAAAACAGTATTGTCTGCATTACATGTTAATGCTTTGTACCTATTACTTTCGAATATTAGAACAATCCTTGCATTAGATGTAAGTTGACCTAAAGCCCCGTTTATGGACAAGCGACAAATGGCGCGGCGCGGTGCACGCGACAGAACGTGCACAACTGTGTATAGAGAGCGTTTTCATACATTCTACTCGCGCCGTGCAACGGGACGCGCTTCCATAAAAGAGGCTTGACTGTATGGTATGTTAAGTACTATGGTGCCCTTACCCTTTTTCAAACGTGTATATATTTTATACATAGGTATATAGAATACAACTCGTATTCCCTTTACGAATTATTTTACGCGCAAAAGTATATTTACATGTTTTAGCGAAATATTCTTTAGATAAATTGAATATTCGTGTATACAGGAAGGTGTTAAATATGCCTTCCAACGACTTTCGTTATTAGGTGACGAAATTGATCATTTTGTGACGTAAATTTTGCGTCAGATTTCGTTCAAAGTTTAACTAACTTTTGACTATACTGATTTCGCCAAAATTGACCCTAAATAGAGGGTCTTCTAATGGCTTTACTATTAGAGAAACTATTCATAAAGGTGCGTTAGGAACGTTTGATTGAATAATATTTAATAGATACAAATTACTTGTTAGAGTTTCATCGTCATAGAGCCCAGTTCATTCGTATTTGCATACATATTCAGAGTAGTGCAATGTTAATTTAATTTTAAACTTATTTCTATAGATTTATAGTTCTTTGTACGTTAAGTTAACCAGTTACTGTACATATTTAGAGAACTGGACCACTATTGATACAGTATTTTCTTAATTTATGCTTGATAGACATAAGTTTCGACTTGTCTATGAGTTATGTTTTGTTGATTATAATTAATATTTTATACCAAAGTTAACATTCCCCACTAAATAGTATAGATTATTATTTTGTATAATTATTGCTTTTATAAATGATACACCAGTATTCTTTATGTTATAAATAAATCAGACGGAGCACACTAACATTAATTTTCTGAGTTTACATTAAACTAGTTTAACTATACTATGGTGGCACTCCGAAATGCACAATTTGCGTTTTTATATTGAGAATAATTTGTATCACAACAAATGTCGCCATATACTTAATGTAATCTTTTGATATTTTTGTTTGATTGTTGATTATAAAAGTAATTGACATGTTGATTCGTCTTCTGACTACTGTCGTTAATAAACCAAATATCGCGAGTGTGGAGAATTAGAAGAAATAGTTTAATATAAGAGATACTATTGAATTATATGAATAGTTAATACTAAATATTAATATTGTTGTTTTATTCCCCAATATCCGTAAAACGAAAACTAAAATTATATAGTTTTTTTTATATTTTTACACTATTTTACCAGGTGTCTATTTACGCCATTTTTATTTTTATTTTCAAGATTTAATCCTTTTCTAGGCAGAGGCGATGTATCAACCGTATACTGCCTGTCAAACATGTATCTTAATGTCAATAAATAGGACTGACAGTGTATTGTCATTTTTCAGCTTCCGGCCTGGAAAAGGGTTGCACAATTAACAAAGGCAAGATAGATCAAGTGATTAGAAAGAGACTGATAATCTATCTCGCCGCGATACAGCTCGCGCCGTCTTGTGCTGAGTGTATTTTGTCTGACATAATAACTAGCAAGTCTGGATACCGGAGTCGCGTTTAATTGACAATCTAAACTAATAATGTATACGAAGCCAACCCAAATAACTTTTAGTGTGGCGCTCAGCATCAGCGCCATCTATGGATATTTAGTGGAATGATCATCATGTCAACTATAGTACTGCGACGAACGCTTACCGGTTGTCTTTTTAGTTACACACTAAACTAATAGATGGCGCTAGCAGTCTACTCATGAACCAAATAGTACGTAATTTTATCCCTAGGTGGCGCTGATATAACGAGCATTTTATGCATTTTATTTTATAACATTTTAAACTGAATAAAAAATGATTGGTAAAATATTCTAGTACACCATTTTAAAAGGAGAGTTAAACTACGATTGTATGGGGAGCCGAGTTGTGTCAAGCATCCAGGGGACTCTTGAAAACAAATACCCGACTCCATCGCAAATTTCGCATATTTTATCTTAGATACCGCAACTTTTTCTGGCTAACCGTACCGCAAGTAGGTATCACGACCTCTCACGAATGACTGATTTACCTAATTTGCTTAGGATCCAACGGAACCTCCGTAAGTGCTTCCCTTTAGTATGCACGAGGTTTCAGGATTTGGGCAATGAATTATGCATGGTGAACTTCGGGTGTTGTTTAATGCTAATGTAAACGTTGTGTAATTTGCCAGATTTGGACATCCGTCCGTTGGAATATTTGCGTGATTATCAAGCTTTTGACTATAATACTAAAGTGGCTCTGTGAGCTGTAGACCTTGCAAACCTGAGTATTTTTACAAGCTTTTATTTAGTTTCACCTGTCCCGTTGTCTGTCTGTCTGTCTGTCTGTCTGTCTGTAATCAAGTCTTGCAAGTTAAATTTAATCCTTCCCGGTTTCCGATTGAGTTGAAATTTTGCACGAATCTGCAAATCACGTGACAATGCAATAAATATTATGATGACATGGAGCTGATCTGCTGATGGAGCTGGAAGGTGGCCATAGGAACTCCGTAATAAAACCACATTACGCCATCGAGTTTGGGCTCGTTAGAATCGTCTCAATAAGTAGTTGATGACAGTATACAGAAAAGTACAGCTTGTACCAAAAATGAAATTTTTGACAGAAACATTATGTAATGAAAACAATGAAATTCAATTCTATAATCTTCGTCGTTTCAATTTTGATAGTGGTCGTGGTCATCATTTCAGGTGTTGGTAGCAAGCTTCACAACACACAATTCTATATATTACTAATTATAAAAATTTTACCTGCTCAAATTTTTTACGCGAATCTGTTGAGAAATGCGACATGTGGAGAACAGTCGGACAAACGCACAATTTTTTTTTTGGCCGAAGCTGTTACGGAGATTTTCTTTCGATCCGCGTGCTCGTTAAATAAAGACGTTAAATTTGTATGTAGGTAACCCCTTACTATCTCCGGAACTATTTAACCGGTTTCAAACATTCTTTCTGTAGTAGAATTTAATAGACTTTCTAGATGGGCTTAGACTTAATAGTAGGTACACTGAGATAATATTTTAAAGTGTCGACAATAAAAGTTGTATACACGGTGTTTCCGGGAATTTCCGTTAACTTCGGCATATTGCAGAGTACATTCACAGGAACAAACAAGCATAATTATTTCTTAAAAAAATATATATTTACGAAATAATTTAATGTAGCATTAACAGTGGTTAAAGCTGAAAATCTGATTAAATTAAAATATTGAATACCTTGATAACAGTAATAGTTAAGATACTACTGTCTTGAGAAATTAACTTTATTTGATCTAACCTATGCCCCATTGCAATTAACGGAAATTGTCAAAATAGAACTTCGCTTCGCTCTCTTATCTACCGCAATCCTTCAATTATCTAAACACACCCACAACACAACACGGGCCCGACTCGCTCGTACAGTCACTGCGATGGCGGCGCCCGGCCGGGACCGCTCTGTCATTAGGAGGGTAGTTTTGAATTATATCGCTGTCGATATACCCCCGAGTCACACTAGGAAGGTTGGTCGGGGTAGGGGTTCTCGCGCGGAGCGCATGTTCGGTGGCACCGGGCCCATTCAATGTAAGTAAGTAAAAATAATCATAATTAGGAGCAGCCGAGGTGAAAGTTATCTTTACATGGACGCCCAAGACCACGTAGAAGACCAGTAAAGCATTAAAAGTTTCACACTTCGAATGCTATCTACAAAAAGGGAAGGTGAAAATTTTCGATGGGCAACCCGGAACAAAAGAGTTATGTAAGAGTTAAGAGTATATAACTAATAACTATAGCCGGTGGATATCGGCTTGTATGGGCGCTCCACCACTGGTAGGTACCTATACCTTATACCTATCTTGTACCTATATATATATATATATATATATATATATATATATATACAAGGTACAAGATAGGTATGAGTATAGGTATAGGTAGGTATATATATACGTGTGTCCTGACTGACTCACTTAAATCAACGCCCAGCCCAAACAGTTGAACCTAGAAAGCTGATTTTTTCACAATAGGTAGTTTATATATAAGAGGGATTTTTGAAAATTCCACCCTCAAGGGGGTAAAAAGGGGACTGAAAGTTTGAATGGGGGTGGAGTAAAATTTCAAGTGAGAGACTTGAATCTGTGTATGGACTCCTTATTACAATACAAGTAAAGTAATTTTAGGGTTTAGGAAAAACCCACCCCTTAAGCGGGTTCAATAGGGGTGCAAAGTTTGTATGAACCAATTTAGATGAAATTTGGTATAGAGATAGTTTGAGTGCCGGGGAAGGACGTAGGATAGTTATTATCCCAGAAAACATCACCTGAGGGGGTGTAATGGGGGATGAAAGTTTGTATGGAGCTACAATATAAGCGAATTCCACGCGGACGGAGTCGCGGGTAAAAGCTAGTCGTATATATATCCTCTTCTTCATACCTCTGTGTAATACATAGATAGAAACATTTCAAAATGCTGGACCACTCGTCAAAGCCGCCGCGGCCAGCAGCTAGTAATGATTTAACTAATCGTTAAAATTCTTTTGTCTTTCATTTTGACCTTTTAAGAGTCCGCAGTAAGCTCGGCCGAATTTCACCTTCCCATACAAACGTAGTTACGCTCTCATTTTAAAACTACGTGATGGATTGTGGCGAAACTTTGCATATACATTGAGATGAAGTATTTCTATATCTGTAATTAGTTTATATGGTTCCAGTGTATAAAACAAACGAAATACAGCAAAAACAAGTTTTGTATGAAAAACTTAAATTCGCTGTATTTTTTTACTATAGCATCTGAAGCTACATAAACTAATTACAGACATAGATATACATCGTGTATATCGTCGTATACTTATGCAAAGTTTCGTTACAATCCTACACGTAGTTTTAAAATGAGAGCGTAACTACGTTTGTATGGAGAATCGAGCTTACTGCGGACTCTTAATAGTTGTTTTAGATTCGTAAAGAGAAAGGTAAGGCGATGCAATTTTTTTAATACTGGGGATGAAAATTAAAACTGTCGTATAACCTTCAATATGACATTTTTCGTATCGTATATAAAAGCAAGTTAATATTTATCGATTCGAGTAATCGAACTTCCTATAGATAATCTCCGTGGGGACTGAATGCATCGGTTGAAACTATTAAGTACGAATCGACCCTTGGCACATAATAAATCCATGCACGTGAAAGTCCTGTAAGTCAGCCATGATACACTTAGTAGGTACTTGTACCCTGAAAACAAAGAGCGCTTTTTAGGGTTCCGTAGTCAACAAGGAACCCTTATACCCCCGTCTGCCTGTCTGTGGCTTAGCTCACTAACCCTAACTACTAGAAAACTGTAATTTGGCATAAACACATTGCACGTAGAACCGATGGCCTTTCGGGCGGAAAGGTTCTCGAGTGGCGGGCACGTGCCGGAAGGCGCAGCGTGGGTAGACAATTGATTAATATCATCATCATCATAAAGCTAAAAGGCGTCCATTGTTGGACATAGGCCTTCCCCAAAGAGTGCCGCAATGACCGGTCCTGCGCCACCCGAATCTCGCATATGAAAGAAAGAAAGAAAGAAAGATACATCTATTCACAAACACACATGATTTCTTCAAACATATATGAATTCAGAGGTCCAATTTTACAGTTAAAATATTTGAATTGTCTCGATGTAAGTATTCGTATACGCTTCCCCTTCCTTGGGTTAGCGTATAACCAAGTCTATGTGAGATCGACACGTTAATCGCAAATCCAAAAATTGGCACTATATAGGGTAAGTCCGGGGTAGTTGGCCATTATTTCTTTGGAACACACTTAACATCACTAATACTTTTTTTATTTCTGATTAAACTTTGGTTAATTAATTTTAGATTATTAAACAAAAAAGTATAATATCTACTAGCTTCTGCCCGCGACTCCGTCCGCGTGGAAGTCGTTTATATCGTAGCTCCATACAAACTTTCACCCCCATTTTAGGGAAGTGGGGGGTTAGAAAGAGACAAACTTCAACTATCTCCACTTAAAAAAACACGTCAATTCGTCGCTCCGTTTTGCCGTGAAAGACAGACAAACAAACACATACATAACCCATTTATAATATTAGTATGGATATAAATCACCTCGAAAAAAACTGTTGAAAAAAAAACATGATCGGCCATCTCTCCCAAGGTGTCCGGGTGTGATGACCATATCTTTACAGGAAAGCTGGCCGTAACTTAAATCTCTCTGTTAGTATTTTTTTTCGTTTTATTTTTGATTCTTAAGCATATTATACATAGAATACTACCATACAATGGCAATTATAAGAGGAAAAGGAGGATTATCGACGTGGCAATGTTTACAAAAAACAGGACTACATTTGCCAACAGGCATTTTGCTACAAGATCAGCTCGCCTTTATAATAGAATAAATAAAACTATAGACATTCACTCAAAAACATATTATGAATGCAAAAAAGTGGCTAAAAATAAAAAGTTACGATGAGATAGAGAATTTACTGCTTTAGAACATTCACTCACAAACACACACACACACACACACACACACACACACACACACACACACACACACACACACACACACACACCTTTACATTACATTTTAATAATACCTAGATAATAAGTTTTGCATTTCAATTATGTAAGTTGGTTAGTTAGTTTTTGTAACAAATTAGTTAACCAGTACCTATGTGTCTCATGTTACTGGAAGAGCAGTGTCTTCCAACACAGGCAATACTGCTTACTGGGCGGCCCCATCCCTTGCTAAAAATATGTACTTTAAACAAATAAAGAATCTTGAATTTTGAATTTTGAATATAATGTCCTCGAATTCGGTGCAATTCTAAAGTAGCCCAAACCACGCTGAAACCAGTTTTCGAAGAAGGTAACTCATAATAATTTTCCTCACAGCCGCTTTAGTTTCTTTCGTTTACACACCGAGTTAGCCCAGTTTTGGATATTTTTTCATTATTAGCTTTCCTGGTTTGTTATATGCTCTCCTTTTTTATACTCTTCTCTGACACGCATTCAGCATCATATGGCATGCCGACTTAAACTAGCCAGAGGCCATCTCTACTTTTCTTCCGGGAGAGATGACCACACCTAACATAAAAACAAGTCATGACACGACTTTCCAAAATCTGACCTTAGAACAATGAGACACTCATATACATTGCAACTAATACAAAAAACAGCATTATTTGAAGAAAATAACATCAAAACCAGGTAAAACATGAACCCTCCAAAAAATATTGACACTAACTAGTCCAAACAATCAAAGACGATTTTACTTACTTTGTACTTTTTTTCGCCTGATTGTTAATTGCACCCGTGCTCCCACTCACGAGACGAAGCGAAATAAACAAAAACTCGCGAAATCAAGTGCCTGTTTCCATGAAATATTTCGATGGGACATCTCCCCCTTATGGCCATCTACCCCGGAATTACCTATACCCTACTATAAACCAAATGTAGGTAGGTACTAACATCTTATAGGTCGTTTATTTTATATTTAGGCACTTATTTACCGACTGTAAAACCTTAAACTGTTCCCCGAGGATCGGTGAATTATTATCCAGGCTTGGTCGCCGCGAAACAAATTAAATGGAGCCCTTAAGGTAATTTAAGTTAATTAATGGTTTTTCTCTTCTAGCTCGACAAAGCTAAAAAAATAAACACAGCCAGATGAGCCCGAGCTCGAGCCATTGGAGAATTTCTTAAATAAAACATATTTTTATATAAATGTGTTGACTGAGTGAGCTACGGTAACAGTAAGCTTACGGTAGACCAGTGGTTCCGGCATGCGGCTGTCAAGCGACGGTCATGGGTTCGAATCCCGGCTCGCAGCAATGAGTTATCCGGAACTTATGTACGGAATATTTACCGTCAGGTTTTCGGTAAAGGCAAACATCGCGAGGAAACCGGTCTAATCCCAATAAGGTCTAGTTTTCCCTCTGGATTGAAAGGTCAGTAGCTATATAATCTGATTCTTACTTCCTAAGTATGCTAAGGCAATTGCAAAATGACGATTGTACAGGAGAGCCGTGCAAAGGTAAAATTTACATCGAAGTTACTGTTAACTTCAGATACACAGAAGTTTCAAATGACCTACCCCTAGTTTACGTGTATCTACACGTTTTTGTAAACTGAGACAATATTTGTATTAATAAGTAAGTACATGGGTACATATAGTATCTGAAACTTAAATAAGACAAGTCTTATTTTGTGCACAATGACCGGGACCGCGGTAAAACGCCGAAACGCTTTTCTTGAGAATATCACTATATCTATCACTCCTCTCCCGGGCAAATTTTTTTTTAGTATGGAATCCCATAGTAAATGCTTACCCGGATCGGGGTCAGCGGGAGAGGAGGGGTATCACTCAGATAGGCGAAAATAACTAACCAAAGGCCACGAGGCTCGAAATAGGTTAGGTTTAATGAATAATATATATATTTTCAAATGGAATGAAATTAATCAGCTTTTCAGTAACAAAGCGAGATAGTGTTTTAATCCAAATTGGAATAGGTATTAATTAAAGAATTAGTGAAGACTAGGTAGAACTACTAATTTAAGCGGGCAATAGATGGGTACCTAGTACTAGTCATTACGAAATCTCCTCACGTATTCACCTTTAGTCCGAATAATATCAAATTGAGATATATTTAAGTAATACAATTTACATCCACTTTTAGATGTAAAAGGGTTTTGAAGGTAAGTAACTATATACCTTAGCATTTTAAGTATGGCTTACCTATCCAAAATATACGCTGAACTTGTAAATGGATACCTATTTTTACTCTTTACTCGACTTAATTAAAAGAAGAAGACTCAATTCGACTTCAAGTTTTTATGTATGTTGTGCCATACAAAAGTCTTGTGACTGTCCGTAATAATAATAAATGTTAAGTAGTAAGTAGTAGTAGTAGTAGTAGTATTATTATTCCATAAATAAACCTCTTTAAAAATGACGAAATTAGGCTCAGATTTATCTTCCGCCCGCGACTTCGTTTGCGTGGATCCGGGATAAAAACTGTCCTATATTTTAATCCAGGCTATAAACTATCTTCGTGCAATATTTAATCCAAATCGGTTGAGCCGTTTCAGCGTGAGTGAGTAACAAACCTCCAAACATTTAAAAATACAAACATCCAAACTTTTGCGTATTTATAACTAGCTTCCGCCCGCGACTTCGTCCGCATGGATCCGGGATAAAAACTGTCCTATATTTTAATCCAGGCTATAAACTATCTTCGTGCAAAATTTCATTCAAATCGGTTCAGCCGTTTAAGCGTGATTGAGTAACAAACATCCAAACATCTAAACTTTCGCATTTATAATATTAGTAGGATTATAATACCTATTCGTAGGATGAAAACGACCCTTGTTTTTACTCGGAAATTACTTTGGTCACACCCCTCTGGTCATTTTTACTAAACTCGGCTCATGCCGTTTTATTCTCCTACTTAGTGCAGGTTTTTTACCAAAGGCTGTCTCTTTTTTAGGGTTCCGTACACAAAGGGTAAAGACTCCGCTGTCCGTCAGTCTGTCTGTCTGTCCGTCTGTCACCAGGCTATATCTCATGAACCGTGATAGTTAGACAGTTGACATTTTCACCGATGATGTATTTCTGTTGCCGCTAATAACAACAAATACTAAAAAACAGAATAAAATAAATATTTAAGGGGGCTTCCATAGAGCAGACGTGATTTTTTTTGCCATTTTTATTGATAATAGTACGGAGTCCGACTCGCACTTGGCCGATTTTTTTCTATTGAGTAATCCAGATACTGAATTCAGTACACGCCTTAGAGCGGGATGGCATGATTTGCTATCTAAGTTTCAAACATTGGTTTTGTTACATAAAGTAGTAAATAATATATTTTTCAACACAATTGCTCGTAACGTGCCTCTTATTGTGTTGCTTTTAGGCTCATAATCCTGGATATTAAACACGCGTGTCACGACACTTGTGTGTTATGGTTATATCCCGATTAAGTCACGTTGGCACCTTGCAGCAAGATGTATGCATGCACACGGTGCATTCTTAAATTAACCGGTTGTACAGTTTTTTTTAATTCTCGGCAAATGGATTCTTACTCAACTAAACAAATTAAATTCTTTTTGTTAATTAATTGACTGTTTATTTTTGGATAGAAACGTTTGATTTAGTAAAATTTTACATGAATTAATAAACATAACATATTTAAACGAAAATATTTATTTTATTTTGTATTATTGGCTGTTTAGAGATTTCATCTAATGCGCGCGCACTGCGCAAACTTCGCGAAAAAAAGTTGTTAGGCGCCATTTTAGGTTATTTCACAGATAATTGTAAATTGTTAATGCGTGTTTGGTTATTAACAAAAATGTTGACTCGTGGTGACTAGAAAAGTGATAAAAAGAATGGACGCCAATGGGAATTCTTGGCGATGTCTACAACATGTGACGAAAAACCTGTTGCCATCAATAAGTAAAGAAAATAACTTGGCAAGCCTATAAAATTTTCATCTTATGAAAAGGATTTTTTGTGTTGAAAAACGTCGTATGAAACGCGTGAGCTTTGATAATTGCATCCACGGCTCTCTTATCACGCGAGCCGCAGGTGAATTCTGCCTCTGATGTAATTATCAACATACCTCACTTGTACCACAATGTACTATTTTTCTATGCTTTGATAAAGTGGAAGTGGTGATCTCTGAAGCTATACCTATTGGTATTCTCTCTTTAATCATCATCATAAACATCAATGTCCCACTGTTGGGCCCAAGGCACCTCTCATGAATGAGAGAGAGTGGGCTATACCCCTCTTCCCGCTCTTTAATGAATAAATAACAACTCAAAGCATGTGACCTTTTCGTTCGTTAGAAGTGACCACATGGGTCCAGAAAATAAAAAAATATACTGCCAATTGCACTCATACCGATATTAATTTTATCACAGGCTGTAAACGTGTCCAAAGGTGATATTTTAGAGCACTGAGTGAAGATTTACAATTTATAGGCTTTTTTACGACTGGCAGGTAGACCGACCATAAAACGCCTTTAGGAATAAAAGCTGAAACACTTCAATGTCGCTGATAACTGCTGTGTAACCTTTAAAAATGTGCTGAACTTTTTACTGAAATTAAAGATGTAAAGAAACAGTTGCTGAGTATTGAATAGGGAAGATACAATATTTTTATTTTTACTTTCATTTGAAAGAATCACATGTAGAAAAAAAAAGACCACGTAAGTATGAAAAAAATAGAATACTATAATTTATAGTCAAAAATTCCTGTTACAATCTTACAATTTAAACTTTCGCGCCTAAACGGCAGCGCGGGTAAATTTACTGCTCCTGTGACGTCAATCATGTGTGTCACTCGCTATATTTGTTTTTCCGTGGTTCGTCCCTAGATGTCATAGGGTTGCGAGACAGTTGCCCAAGTTTTGACTCTTAACAGAAGTGACGTCACCAGCACGTCTATCATGAGACAGCCGCGACATACTCTCGATTTTTCTCGCACTATACTTCTGGTTCTAAGTGTTCTAATAAGAGACGGATATTGCGAGAAAAATCGAGAGAGCTCGCGCGCCGTCGCGTGATACTCGTAGCCGTGCTAACGCTCATTGTTGGATTGAAACACGTTCCGTTTTACATTACTTCAAATAGTAATTATTATTTGAAATTAGTATTAAACTAAAGTAAAAAGTTTGTGTAGCTCTTATTTTATGTATTTTCAAGAGTTTGGTCATAAAATAATGGTAAATAATTTAGCTGCATCTTCCCTATTTGGGGCAATATTTTACCTTTGGGTGCTTTTTGATATGTAATGAAAATCGTAAATATCATCCTGCCTTTCGTACGCTTGGTCAGAAAATAACATATTTATTTTTAAGAAATTTTTATATCAATAATCTTCTTCGTCCTATGTTTAATTTATTTTATTTTGTTTTACATAGGTATGTCATTTGTAGATTAGACTTTTGTTGGCGATGGCAAATGCTGTGTTCAATATACTTACGGGTGACGAAAGCTGGATTAGCTGTTATGATCCCGAAACCAAAAGACAGTCTACTCAGTGGGTGTTTCCTTCCGAGCAGTTGCCAACTAAAGTGAAGAGAGGTCGAAGCGTGGGAAAAAAGATGGTGGCCTCATTCTTCGCGACAATTGTTTTAGAGGATCGTAAAACAGTTAGTGCAGAGTGGTACAATAACAATTGTTTGCCACTTGTCTTGGAAAAAGTTCGGGAGAAACGGTCTCGCAGTAGGATCCTCCTTCACCACGACAACGCATCGTCGCACACCGCCAGGCGTACGATTGACTATTTGGCAACGTCAGACGTGGAATTACTAGGTCACCCGCCATATAGCCCCGACCTCGCACCTTGCGATTTTTATTTATTCCCGAAAATAAAAGAAAAACTTCGAGGAAAACATTTTATGGACGCCGAGCAAGCAGTGGCTGCGTTTCAAAAGGCCGTCGGCGAGACCCCTAAGGACGAGCAGGCAAAGTGCTTTTCTCAGTCGGTCCATCGGATGCAGAGATGAATTGACGTTAATGGACACTATAATAGAACTGAATAATTGTAAAAGTAAACACAAATTATAAACAAACAAAAAGATCTTTCAGTTTGACGTCGTGTCACGGGTTGGGGGGCGCAAGTTTCTTCTTTTTCGATGTGTTTCCAGCTACTCGAAGTATCGGTTAAAGTAGATAATTAGGTTTCCATGTGAGTGAACACGTCAGACAATAATTAATAATTATAGTTCCGTACACAAATCTTGTATCGTATCCTCGAGAAAGACTGTATAGTGGCCATTGATTCCTTGTGGATATCTTATTTTGTCATAATATGGTAAAAGGTCGGAATTCAAGGAATTTGTTATTTGTGCACGTGTTCCGCAATAATTTAGCAAGATTTTCCTTGTTGTTGATCAGTTATTTTCAAGATAACAAATATTACGAGATTTAGGAAAAATATTGACAAGTCAAAATATTGGCTCTCAGTCCCCGTTTATTATATTTCCGTAACACCCGTAATTGGAACAGTGTAGTCTGACAAATGCCAGGCATTGTGTCCACGTCTATATAAACTCCTAAACCTGTTCTTAGGCAATAAGGTTCAAAGTGGCGTAAACATTCTTTAACATCTGACCTGACTGGACACACACTGGACAATTATATTGGCGGTAGGTCCTTGCGACATTTTATTTTAGAAAAAAATGCTATGACGTCACCGGGTCTTTTCAGTTTTAATTTCATGGAAATGGAAAACTGCTTTATATAAAAGCGGGCATGTAATTTGTTTTGAAATGGATACTTCTTTGCTCGCGTTCTTGTATAGGGGTACAGTTCAAAATATATCACGTGACTTCCGGAATAACTTTTTGTAGAGAAGACTAATCTGATTTCAAATAATTGTTTGTTACATGTTTTAATCCCTCTTTATTTGCCATTAGTTGTTAATCACAAAATGTTATTTAGTTTGTGGCGGAAATGAAAATAATGCTGAAATGACCGCCATTTTCAATGTATCGCGAGTCAAATGAGCTACGTCAGTCAATAGGTCGTCGTCAGTCAGTAGTACTTACACAGATTTTAGTGAATTAATTCAGATATACTCACCGGCAATAAATTTGGCTCAAATTAGAAAAATGCATTTAATTATTTAAAACATTATTTAATCTATTCAATTTATAGTTTTAAATCACGAAAAGTTTTTGGGACAAATTTTCTGCCGGTCAGTGTACCTACATATTTTACGGGTACACCATAATAGCAGGCTTGGCCGATTTTTTTTATTAGGGTCCCATAGCCATCAAAGAAGATCACTTAAACTTAATTAGCGGGTTGTGTCGGACACAACCCGCTTTCCTTTTTTTTCGTTGAACCCATGGTTTGTGGTATCGTTGGATAGCTCGTTCAAAAATATTATGGGTTTCCTAAAACCATTTTACAAATCAGTAATTCTTTTGCGCGATATTGGACTTTAAAGCCCTAATTTTTGTTCGAGTCATGTGTCTGGCTAAATGGCTACTACTGGGGATGTGAAAAAATTCTTGTTATAGGCCCACAAAACCAAGTGGCGAGTCGGGCAATAAAAGTCAGTACTATTGTTGCACGGCCCCCTCCATAAGGCAGTGCAGGTGCGAAAGAGATAGCATGATCCAATGATTTATCACCTGACTCGCCACTTAGTTTTGCGGATACTATAGTTCGGTTCACACCCCATTTTTGCTACACCCTGTATAATGAATTTAAAAGGAAAACTGTCAACGTCGTAAGTGGTTACCGAGTAATAGTCGACCAATGTAATGTGTACTTGGAAAGGCCAATTTTCGTACAAATTCGGCCGACGCAACCGCACCGCACGTCGATGTAACTAAGACAGACAGGCAACTACGGATCCCTACACTTGGCTGGTTTTTTTTATATTAAGCTTTTGTATCTACGTATATTTTTAAGCTTTTGATACAGATTGTTTCACGTATCTTTGCGCGCCCCGTATGTGGGCATGCGCTGTAACTATGCAGGTTCAATTAGTGTGGCAGTGAGTGACAGGGCCTCATCACAACCGCGCGCACCTACACAGTTAAACCGACGCACACGTACGTAGGTACATTCAGCAGCAGAAGTAGCTAGCTACGCAAAATAACACGCTCAAAATTATCTAGACAATCCTTATTCTCTTGACATTAGATTTGTGTGTAGGTCACTTTGAGCACTTACCCGCGTAGCTACTTTTGCTGCTGACTGTACGTACTTATATATAAAAAGAGATGTCGTAATTAGGTTGATCTGTTGGATATAGCTTTCATCTGCGACCCGCCAATAGCTTAAGCACACGGGCGTGTCCTCGGGAAAAAACTAATCTTCAATTCTAACGTTTAACGTGCCATGAGGTCTACAGAATAAATGAAACTAGTGGCTCTACGAGTATGATCTAGAACTCGTCTTTATTCAAATTCAAAAAATAACTAGTTAAGTTTTTTATACGTAATTAACGAACCTGGCCAAAAAAAGAGAGAATCGCTTGAGAAATGCGAACTTTAGAGGAGAACAGCGGGCCAGACGCCGCCGGCCGGACAGACAAACGATTTTCCGGCCAAGCTGAAGCATATAACTTCGTTCGCTTCGCTTCCTCGTTCGAAAAGGTTGAAGAACCCGGATATCCAAAAATCTGTGCTTATCTGATCAGTCTCCCCCACGATTTTTGTCGTTATATTTCATTAATCTATTAGGTCTGTAGCTGAGGAACTATCGTGGAATATGATATTTATCATTATAAGCAACTACACAACTCAGAAGTTTTTTTCTAACACAATCTTAAGCTAGGTAAATTGGGTGTCGGTTATTAAATATTCAAATAAGCTTGCAAAGGGATTTTTGAAGCAAATCAACCTCGTTACTATGTAGGTCATGTACCCACAGAATTACGTTCTAATCTGTCTTTTCTGCTCTGCCAAGAATATCAGAGGGGCCACAGTCTAATAATTATCACAATTTGGCTCCAAGCCCTTCATATTTCGCTTTCAGAAATCTCTGTTTAGTTTTCACTACAAGACGGAAACACCACGGTATTTGCTACAAGTCTTTTTTTCGCGTCGTAGCCAGAAATGAGTAGGAACAGAGATTCGGCCGAGCGGATTCTTTGCAACGAAATGTTTAAAATTTTAGGAACATATTTGATTTACAGTGTAACTCAACGACTGCAGCTATTAAACCCGAACGTAACGTATTTCATTAAACAGACGACTCAATACGACACATACATAATTAAGTTAACCCGGACCCGATTGAATTGATGGAATTAGTCCAGTTGATCGGATTGGGACTGCGCAATCAAATTACGGTTGCAATAAGATACTAATTATGTGGAAAGATCAGCGGTTCTACGTTTGGCCAGTAATTGATTTAATAATTACCTATCACATTCCGGGTCTTACCTATTCGTTTCGTTTGTAAAAGACCTTGGTGCACATTCTAAATTCCGACATATTGCGACTTCGTTGCGTAGATTCTTAGTTTGTTGTATTGTGTTTGTTATCCGCCTTGAAATGAAATCACTCGACGGTTCCATCTGGGAGGTACTTACCCTAAAAAAAAATTGTCATTCTACTGTTTTGTCGGCGTGATTAATTTATATTTCCAAGTACAATTCGTTTTCTAGTAGTATAGTCCAGTAAATGAACTGACAACTCGTATGGAAAAAATGACAATTTTGGAAATAATTTATAATAGCTTATTGTTTATGTGTAACGGATATATTATCAATTAAATAGTTACCCAGCGACAAAATCCGACAAAATTTCAGACATCAAAGAAATGATAAGTTAACTAACTTCTGAAAAGTCAGAAAAAATATTAATAAATATTTTTGTCTTTATTTTGTTTCATTTACATTTGCTCTATAATATTCAAGATAAATCGTATAAAAAAAGACAATGCATGCTTCATTGAAATCTACATAATTACTTCCGGGTGGAAAGTTTGTCGGATTCTTGAATAAATTATCTTAGAATAACATTCTCAAATGTAATCGACAAAAAAAACGCTATTATAAATTAATGTTTTTCAAAACCGTATTTTGCCTGGAGTAGTAGGTAAGCGTTACTGAGCTAAGCCGCAGACAGACATGGCGAAACTATAAGGGTTCCTTGTACTACGGAACCCTAATAAACCAGTAGCATTTGAAAGTCAATCATTGTATAACTAATATTAAATAGAAGGTAGTGCAACACACAGTCACGGACTATGTTAAGAAAACTTACTAACAAAAATAATGTTTTTAAACTATGGCGCGGGTATAATTTAAGCCATAATAATCATACAAAGTATACCGACAAAGTTAACGAAATGTGCAGAAACAACAAGCTTCTCTGCGATTGCCTGGCGGGAAACCGGCCTTCAATGGCGTCAAAGCGACAACTTCACTGCAATAGTAAAGATACTTGGCGACATATTACTTAGGATGCACCTGGTCCATATTTGGGGATTTTCCTCTACACTTAAGTCTATCTTCTTGGTCATTCATTTATTCAAAGCTTTAGCTTGGTTTGGTGGTGATAGTTTACAATCCAAAAAGTTAAATATCCACAGCGCAGGTTTCGTCAAAAATGAGTATAGAGCGAGTATCCGCAACAAATTTCGTAAAGTCCTGACTGACCCACTCACTTAAATCAAGGCGCAGACCAAACCATTGAACCTAAAAAGCAGTTTTTTTCACAATAGGTAGTTTATATAAGCTAAGTACCCACTAAGAAGGGATTTTTGAAATTTCCACCCTCAAGGGGGTAAAAAGGGGGTTAAAAAATTGTATGGGGGTGGAGTAAAATTTTTAGTGCGAGACTTGAAACTTTGTGTATAGACTCCTTATTACAATACGTGAAAAGTAATTTTAGGATTTTGAAAAAACCCACCCCAAAGCGGGTTAACTAGGGGTGCAAAGTTTGTATGGGGAAACTCTTTTTTTAGGTTTAAAATTAAAACTTTATTTTAGGAATAGATTCCTCCGTTGAAACTAGAAAGCTGATTTTTTCACAATAGGTAGTTTATATAATGCAAGTACCCACTAAGAAAGGATTTTTGAAAATTCCATCCTCAAGGGGGTAAAAAGTAGGTTGAAAGTTTGTATGGGGATGGAGTAAAATTTTAAGAGAGAGACTTGAAATTTTGTGTATGGGATTCTTATTACAATACAAGAAAAGTAATTTTAGGGTTTTGGAAAAACCTACCCCTAAGCGGGTTAAATAGGGGTGCAAAATTTGTACGGGTAAAATTTGGTATAGAGATAGTTTGAGTCCCGGGGAAGGCCATATAATAGTTTTTATCCCGGAAATCAGTCCCTAAGGGGGTGAAAGTTTATATGGAGCTACGATATAAACGAGTCCCACGCGGAGGGAGTCGCGGGCAGAAGCTAGTATTATATTTTACAACCAGTCAATTCCACAAGTCTGAGAGACATTGGACTTAGGTAACTCTCGCTGTCACTGCTCTCGAGGTCCCTACTTTATTTGGCAACATTGTCACTTGACTATGACAATACATCGTTTTTTGGCTGGCGACGATAATAGTCAAGTTAGTGAAATGGCCTTGCAAGTTCTGAAACTTGTGATTTATATGAAAACGTCGCAAAGCACTCTACTTCACGGTGCTTACGTATAATGTGTCATACCTTATGAGGACTTATTCGCTTTGATATGCATTTACTTTTACATTTCTTTATTATACTTTTGTAGGTCAACCGATGTTATATTTAGGTGTTTAGTGCAGGAATAAATCAAGAAAAGCTAACACAAACATCACATTATATGACAACTACACACTTAAATACCAACTTTCACAAATAAGTATAGTATAAATACATAAATACATACATACAAACTATAATACAATTTTACAAATATATTACAGGACAACAAGGCAACTTAAGGCAGCGACAAGTAATATTTTTTCAACAGATTTTTGAAAATTTGAAGAGATTTTGCACATCTTATATGCAACGCATTCCACAGCCGAACAGCCTGAAAGGTGAATGAATCTCTTTTCTCACCTCTATTAATGAAACCCTGTGTAAATGAGACAGATTTTTATTAACACATAAGCGTTACAAATTTGCCGGTACCATGAAGTCCCAGTTATCCAGGTTTCACTGTATTTACGAAAGATTACGATTTTATATACGAGAGAAGCAACCGTACCCGAAATCCGTTGGGAATCGGGTTCGAGATCTCGCCAGAACGTCATATTATTGTCTATACTAATACAGCCAAGCTGAGGTCAAGATTGTTCTGATACGATAGAAACGAAACGAGCAAGCGAAACATATTATTGAAATTAGAATTTCAAAAATACGTGCCTGGTCAGGTCAGATCCATTCACTGCAAGCGCATATACACGGTGCCTCGGGAGGATACAAAATTCTTAAAACTTTCATGTTTGAATTATTTTCGTGACTAGTTGGTATATATGCAAATAAAAAAGTGAGCCTAATTCAGCTTACTTTATATAAAATAGCTTCTGCCCGGGACTTCGTTCGCGTGGAACTCGTTTATATCGTAGCAACGTAACTTTCACCCCCCATTTAATTTTCTTAGGATATGATTTCTAGGAAGAAAACTTTCCTATGTCCTTTCCTGTCACTTTACTATCTCCATATCAAATTCCATTTTTGCCACTTTAGCATTTATTAATATCAGTATGGATTATTGCTCCCTGTCGCCTCAGCAACACGCTATTACAATTACCTATTTGGAATCATCCCGGGCCACCGTGTTGCAACATTCTTTTTCTTATATCAAAAAGTTGTTACTTCAAGTAGCAATTTGTTATATAAAAGTTGAGTGCGTGTAACGGCTCCTTAAGCCGCTCCCTAACGTCCGCTTCGCCCTAATAGCCTAGTACAAGTAAGAACATCTTGACAAATTCCAAGATTTTGTATGACACTTAAACGTGATAGGATTTACGACTTCCATGGGAAAAGGAGAATCTCCAAATAATTACGGCGCTTAACTGTTTACGAATGACGCAACATCGAAATTACTTTAATAAACTTTTACGGAGCGTGAAGTTGTAATTGGTAGTTAAACCCCCTGTTTAGTCAAAGAGTGATCTCACTTAAATGTCGCCCATAAACCTTGTTTTTAAATAGGGTCAGTTTTTGGCGTGTAACCCAAGTCATAAGGCCGTATGTCACCAGAAGACTTAAAAACGCTCGACTTTTTTCGTACGGCGCCTAACGGCATGTTGTACCCTCATTTACATAGCGATAACGATGTGTTCGTAAATGCAAAATGACAGCTCGTTTAATATAATATTTCCTGACACGCAGTTTAATCATCGCGGTACTAGCATCCGACCTTTCTGCAAAAGTTCTTTGAAAGGTTATCTGTATAAACTAAGCAAGAAGGAGCGTGTTGGATTAAAGCTTGGTCATTTATCATCCTGCTCTGTTATGAGAACCTTTAATGGTGTTCCTGGAAGCAATGCTTTGTAAGTGGGAAGTTTAAAATATACTTATGTAGTTACATGTACATTTTGCTTTTGCGGAAATCTATCACTTGATTTATTATTATTATTATTCTTTATTTCAGGCTTTGCCCATATCACAATACAAAAACATATAACATAATACAATATAACTCAACTAATAAGATAAAATAAAAACATGTCAAATAAGAATAAAATTGGAATTACTAATAAATAAAACATTAAAATTTAATTAATTAATTGAAAAATATTTTGTCTAGACTCCATGTGGAGTTCCAGTGTCTCCATAGTGGGCTGTTTACATTATCAGCAATGACTCCAAGGAGGCTGATGGGACTGTCACAAAGGTGGCGCATCCGGGAGGCCATGCGCATGCGTATTATTGCACAGAAACCGTCCATGCGCTCCTCACAGAACATACCGAACGCGCTGCAATATAAAAATAATAACATAAATAATAAAGAGCGTCGTCTTAACCGCTTTCTCACACCTTGCAAACCTACGGACCAGCATATTGCACCTCACCGCAAACGCCCTGCGCTCCCTCTCCATATCTGCATCATCTGTGAGAGCCTCGCTGAGCCAATGCCCCAGGTACTTAAATTTCGCCACACGGAGGAGACATCGGAGGGACTATTTGTGGCGTTTTATTTGCCGCTTTAAATACCAGAAGCTCGCTCTTTGACGCATGCATTTATGTCGATTTCTCAAAGATTCATTAATCTAGCTTCCGCCCGCTACTTCGTCTGCGTGGACTTAACTCGGGATAAAAACTGTCCTATATTTTGATCCAGGCTATAAACTATCTTCGTGCAAAATTTCATCCAAATCAGTTGATTGAGTAACAAACATCCAAACATCTAATCATCCAAACATCTAACCATCCAAACACTAACCATTCACATTTTTAATATTAGTCGGATTTGTAATGGCTGTTTATTTTAGTATTCTATTTTTATTTATGCACTGTCATAATTTGCTAACATTTTTCTCTTTTTGGGCAGGACGCGCGGACGCGAAGCTACTGCATGCGTTTGCGTACCTCGCGGCGTCCGCGCAATAGAATTACTTCTTTCGTTCGCGCGTTAGCAAACAATCTAGGCAAAATATTATAGGACTTACGAGTATAAGCTCTCGGTAAAGTCCAAATTACCGCATTCCTATAACGATTCCACCTATAGCCAAATGCGGAGTGCAAGTGGTCTAAGTTAAGTAAAGGCATTACACTTACTAAACGGGACTTAATTGGGAATAATTAACTTATTTATTTATTTCTGAATCCATTCTTCGAGGCTTCCCGACGTTTCGAATGTGTCACAACATCCTTGGTCGTGGCACGAACTGGCGAAGCGTTGATACCCACTTGCTATTGCTTATATCTTCTTGCTGCGCATGCGCGGGTTTTCCGAACTACCCGCACTTGGTCTTTATTAACGACTTGTACATTAGGGTTGATGCGTAAAGTTGGGTTAGAGTTGATGTTAGGTCTTTTCGAGATGTCAAAGAGGTTGCCTGGCTTAGCTTAGCTCTTAAATAAGAAGAAGAGAGACACTAGGGTTGTACCCGGGCGACACACAACACTAAAAAAATACGTTAATGATACGCGATTAAGTTCCGTTTAGTAAATATAATGTGTGAGAATCGTGAAAGTTTCAATACATATAAGCCTTTATTAATTATTTAATATTAATATGTATTTAAATTTTCAAGGTCTGTTGAAATTTTATATAAGTTCAATATGAAGTGATTGAATATCTAATTACATGAGTTATTTATTTATTGTATATTTGCGATATATATAGTGTATATAAAACTTTATTTACTAAAGTATACATATACAAAATGATATTAAACTAATTATAATAAATTACAATTAGAAAAATGTGTCAAAATTTTGCCCTTTAGGCAGGGTGCCCATCACACAGGCAGCATTCCCGCGCTGAATAGCTATCGCTATTCTTTGGGCGAGAAAGCTGCCTGCCCGAGGGTCACCCGTAGCCTCCCTTAACCGCTTACTGATCTCCTTGTGGAGCTTACGCGCGTTTCTTCCCCAAGGTCCGAGTGTCTCGACGCCAAATGCGACAAAATCGTATTGGGCGCCGAGACAGCTATACTTCCCGACCTTGGATCTCTCTCGGGCATCCGCCGCTGCCCCGGCTTGCCTGGACGTGCCCGGCAAGTAGGACGCTGCCAGCGTATCAGCACAGGTAGCGTCCCACACCAGTGCACGGCCCATCCGCCAGGGGATTAAAGACATCCCGTCCGGACGCTTGCCATCATCTCGTACAATGCGAGGCTCAAGAGCGCAGGGGACGCAGGCGCTGGCAAGCGCCCTTCTCAGGATGTCATTGAGCGCAGCGTGACGGGACAAGCGGCCGGCGCCCGAGGAGCAGGCGAGTCCATGGTGACCGAAGCGATCTACCGCGGCTCCACAGGAGATGCAGTTGTGGTCCACGCACACATCAACTCCGACGCGGAGAGCAACTGCAATTCGGAGTGTGCCTGGGTCAATGAAGCTACCTAAGTTAGGTGAGGGGTAGGCGTGAAGCCATTGCCCCGACTCTGGTCTGGCTGCTGCTTACATGAGTGTTGTTCATTTTAGTTTATTTATTTATTTATTTAAGTCAGGCAACAAGGCCCATATTTACAAATACCTTACAGACTAACATATATAACAATATACAAAACTTATAACATAACACAAAAACACGTTAAGACGGCGACGCGCGGCGCAAGTTCTGGGTGTCAAATAGCCGGCCTCGAAATCGCCGGGTCTGGGAACCGATGGGTTGCCATAAGGAGATCTGAGATCGTTGATATCCACGATTTATGAAGCGTCATTGCATCTGTCTCACTTTAATAACTATGTTATGTATATGTAACTAAATTAGCCCCTCCTTCAGTGGCGTGCCTAGGTTTCAGAATAGGGCAAGCCTTTGTAATTTCCTCGGATAATTGGCGCGATAAATCTTTATTAAGATCTGTCTCAAATAGCTGTTTACCAAAATTAATAAAAGAAATCACCGCGTTCATAGTTATGTTTTAATAAATTAAGCTGAGAAGTAGGTACACAAACCAGGCGTAGGTTTTGGCGAAGAAATTAGTTGTTTCTTCTGAGCAAAGTTAAAGTGTTTACCTTTCCTTCGCCAAGCAATACTTGTACACACTTTAAATAATCACAATCCGAAGGCACTACTTCAATCCGATTAAACCACAACACACCAAACAAAATACTTAATGACCGCACTGACCGGTCTAACAAACAACAAACAAAAGTAATTGCAAACGCAGATTACTAATATGTAGCTATTGCAAATTAAAATTGCAACTAATAGCAATGAAGTGCAGCTTGCAAGCTAACGCGTGCGATCGAGATGACTAGCTGTGTCTCCAGCGAGGTCGGCTCGTCATCGCAGCGACAGTGCTGCCAGCCAGCCGCGCCGTGGCGGTGCGTGGTCGAATTTTGTACTACGATGTTGTTAATTTTAAAAATGTAATGAGAGCGCGAAGCGCGACTTGAAATAGTTCGTGCTCTCGTTACCTTTGATTTTTGATCGAGAATTAGTTTGGAAGGCAAGCCCGGCTTTTCGGCTTGTATGGCAGTACCGCCACTGCCCTCCTTCAGAATGACCAAATTGACCAAATCCGGAACTTGACACATAGGCAAACAGCGGAATTCTAAAATCAAATAAATTAACCGCTATTGGCACTTGAAAGTTTCTTTTTAAAACAAGTAAAACTTTTAGGCGGCAAGGGCACTTGTGCCTCATATAATAAAAAAATGGGGTCCCGGAAGTCTCACTATAAGGGACAGCCTGAGGGCCTTTCACAGGGCCAGCGTAACATTCACGTGTATCGGTGCCTAGGGACACATACAGGGTAATGTATTCCATGATATTCGTTTTAGGAAAAAAGGAAACGGGGAAACAGGTGCGTGTGCTTTTACATTTCTTCAGTAAATCAGATCTAATTTCAGTCGACTATTGAAGGTGTTTCGGATACTACACCGTTGCCAGAGATGTTTAGGGCATCTTTGTGTTGCCGCTAGAGGCAAATACAGATTCCTCTCTCAAGACAGTGCCTCCTCTGGAGCTCTGGACACCTTACTCTCCACCAAGAACGCAATTTCAGATACCTACAGAGCAAGTAGTAGTAGTCTAATTATGGCTGCCTTCTATCCTTATAGCCATAATTAGACTACTCTAGAATATTCGGATCAACCCAACTATGTAAGTATACCTTTACTTACATAGTTGGGTTGATCCGAATATAAGCGATATGATTTTTAAATTTATTAACTCTTCTTCCTAATTGTCAACTACTATTATTTTTGAATGTAAGGATCTTGTTATCACATGTGAAACTAATTTTGAATATTTATCTCAAAACTTAAATGTCAGAATTCATCGTTCTTATAGCGTTCGTCGTATATATTCTAGACGATAATTCGGTATATTGATTTCAAAGATAATTTGTGTCTCTTCACGCAAAAATGTATTAGAAATTATTTACCATGTCTCCGTGTACCTACTCCCATCGACATTATGTCGAGTAGTTTACGCATGTTTACCTTACCCACATTCGTTTCCACATTTCCGCGAATACCACGCTGGAACGGCAGTCACCCGCGAAAACGTGGAATCATCGTAAATTAAAGTAATAAAATATTAAATATAACTATCCCAACCCCACCAAGTCTGCGAGGAATAAAAGGCAGACAAAGACAGTTGCGTTTAGATCCGTTAAAGCTAGGTTTTTTATATTTTTTTTGCTATACGAACTATTGTTTACTTACTCAAAAAGTTGACGAAGAAGGCCATGTTCTTCGACTTTTTTATCTTAATTTTATTATTTTTATTTACCTCGTAAGCTTGCTACTACTAGGACAGATGGAATAACGGCCCAGTGTCCTGAAAATAGTTCATAAATAATCTCTAGGTGCCCTGAAAACCAGCGCCTTTAGCATGTATTGCTGGTGGCATATGCTGAGTGGCATCCATTTTGGTGTATTTCAATTGTAAAAACACATGTCATGTTGTTACACCAAATAAATATATTTCTTTCTTTCTTTAAATACTATATTGAAAATGTAAATCTCTAAATTGAGTTTAAATTCTATTAGAAAAAGCTAGTGTTGGGCTGTTAAGCCTGAAACCTTTTGTTCTAAAATAGGCATTACGAGATTAATTATATTTATTGTTCCGTTACTATAAATGTTATTTCACTTGATCCTCTCTAATGGATTCTTATTATATTTAAATTCTAATATAAATCAAAACAGAAAAACGGACGGCAAATGGACTGTGGTTATAACGGAAGGACGGACGATACTGGTAATTGATTATATTTCTCTCGTTCAAATAATATAGTGAACTAAATGTAAGGAATCGTTCAATAGGAAAAGTCATCACCATAACTGATTAATTTCCCCCAAGTTAATATTTAGTTTAATTAAATTCTATGTCGCCCCAAAGCGTTCACATAATTTTATAATAGTTTGCGTTGTTATTTCAGTAGGCATTTTCTAGAAAACAAATGCTCTGTTTTCGATTCGGAAATGTTATTTCATCGTATTATTTTTGTCGGTTAAGCTACAATGAGAACGTTAAAGTAAACGTAATCAGTAAGTAGGTTAGCAGAGGCTCTAGTATAAGTTTTACCGAAACAGAACGTTACGACCGCGTTTGCGTTTAGCTGTCAAATCCCATACAAATTGAGGGTAAAACGCATACGCGATCGTAACGTTTTGTTTCGGTAAAACTTATACTAGAGCCTCAGATGAGTTTTACTTAGAAAATAAGTATTAAAAGTATGTTATTTTTTTAATAGAAACTGAGTAAGAGAAATCTTACACAATATTTTTACATTTGAGTTTTATTAGGTCGGTACGGTCTAAAATAATGAAAGGTATATTTGCACTTTTTACACAATCAAGTCTTAAACGCAAACTATAGCCTGGCGTGCTTAATATGAATAATAATAGATTGCAATACTTAAACAAAGTAGATTGTAGTGCCAAATCCTTACAGAAATTACTTGTCTAACTTATAAACGTATTCGTACCTCAATTTTTTTTAACGTTTTGCGCATGTTATTCCCCGTATAAACATTAATAATTATAAAAAAATAAACGTTATTAACATTCATACTGTATCGCCAATCGTCACTGCGTTGTCTTTTTCATTGAACTGTCAATTTGGCCAAATCATCATAGAAATAATTCCATTAGTGCTTGCAATTTAGACGTTAGTCTCAGCATAAGTTCTTATTCCAGTCTACCTCGACCTAAATTATTTATGAACACTAATATTGCTCCTAGGATTCAATATTATTTCAGACTAATGTAATATGAAATGTCATATTTCATTGCTATTTGACCTGAAGATTCACTCAGAGGGGTCACGTAACGATTTGAACCCGCGTTAGGACAGTTTAACTGTCAATTTTCCATATAAAATTTGACCCTTAGATCTACCTAACGTTACGTACAGTGCGTTACGTGATCGACCTGCTGAACTACATTGCCATAACCTATTTCTGCAACCCTCGGCGGCTTCCTCAGGAGACAGTCCGTGTCAGATATCATAGAACTCAAACCACGCTGTACTTAGAGGTTGTGTTATTGGATATTTTAAGGTAAATTTACGTCACCACGTTGGTAGCAGCTGTTGTCAGAAATCGCCTATAAGGCTCAACATGGACACGACTCTTCAGAAATGCAGACACCACTGTTTAATTGATTGATTTGCTCTTTGTATTGTATCAATCAACTTTTCTTTTAGTTTTTCTGTTCTCAAAAAAGGGGCCAACGCGGCACGTTCCGCGCGCGGTTTTTTAGTGTTCTCGTCATTAGTCAATAAGAATCTTCATTTCGTTTGTGTAATCTAACGATTCCCGCATTCGCTCGGCTCGTCGATCACGTTTTTTTTCCCTACCTATCTTTCCAATTCTTAATTACCTATAGGCGTCGATCACTTTAGGCGTTGTATATGCGTCAGGTACATCTAAAAGTCACTTATTGTATGGTAAAATTACAGTTTAGTTGACGTAACGTGCGTTCGAAACGTTACGTGATTAACCATTTGGTGATAAATTAGGTTTGCAACGATTGTAAATCAGTCGCAACGTTTTTGTGTATTGCGTGACCATATGGACATTGTTAATTTATGTTTAACCCCAAAATTCGCATCCACATCCGCGGACGTGAGCCTCCAAACATCCGCATCCGCGGATGACAAAAAAATCGTATCCCTGGTCTCTTGGCTAACTAACGGGTTAGTTAGCCAAGAGACAAAGGTAATAAATTGTAATACAAACATGCTTGGGACAGCCTATAATGAAGTACCGTAAAATGGGGTGAGTAGGGTGAAAACTGACATTCAAACCTCGATAACATTTTATTTTTACTTATACAAACTGAATTGTGTATATAATATATTTTAGTTTTTATTTTATTTTGGGTAGTTCCATTTCATAACTTTGACGATAAACAGGAAAACCCACCTCACCCCGTAGTCCCTCGTAATTGGGGTGAGATGGGTTTTCATACAAAGGTTATTTTGGAAGATTGTTGGATCGATTTTTTTTTATTATGAGTATTACTATAGCTCCATTTTAAATTGGAATACATTATTTTTGTAGCAGTAGCCTTAAAAAACCATCCCACCCCCTTTCATACCTTCTCTCCCCATTCATAACCCAACTCTCCCCGCGAACCCTACTCACCTCATTTTACGGTACTTGAAAATATATTATGCACTTATTATTTACTAGCTTCCGCCCGCGACTTCGTCGACTTCATCTAAATCGGTTGAGCCGTTTAAGCGTGATTGAGTAACAAACATCCAAACATGTAAACATCCAAACTTTCGCATTTATAATATTAGTAGGATACTCGTACCGTTTGATAGAGCTTGTGAAGCACTTTCAGGATCAGTGACCAGTTTTTCGATATCTTTTATAGTTTAGAATAAACGAGTGAGATCACTTATCGTTTCCACCCTGTATAATTATCACATGTAGGCCGGATACGATCAAACCAGAATAAGAACTAAAGTTAAACTTTAGTCAAAATTACATTACAAACCAGTCTAGTCCCATACTGAGCTGACCTTGTACCCGTTAGGTTTAATACATATACTTGTACTGTCTTGCAAAAATAAGTATCCTCTCATTGTACTGAAACCTTATTCCGCTGACATAAAGAGCGATGGAGATAACGATCTATGCGTAAGTTGTATAAACACATTTTTTTAAACTTGATTGTAATGTAATGGCTATGTGAATATGAATCCGGACTCGCAACAATTCCTCGACAACTGAGAAGTATCATTAAATTGTAGAGACAATTTATTTCGAATAAGGAAGTAATAATTTGTCTTAAATAATGCACAAAACTCATCAACTCGGTAAGAAGAATAAGACGCCGTCTGTGTTCGTACGCCTACAGTTGATTTATAATTCCTTTACAAAATTCCAAATGAAATCCAAACGAAATTGGGATTTCACAAAGTCGTGAGCAAATATTACGGTCACGTTCTTTTATAAAGCTCCGTGTTCTAATAATATCCTAACATTATAAAGAACCCGCTGCAGGTTTTCGCAATATGTAAGGAAGAGCAATGCGAAGTCGGCAACAAAGTTTTAATTAGTTTACTACGATGATACCTGCTTCATCGGGCTTGAGGCACCGCAGGCATACTTTCGTCTTCCCAGAATGGTTAAAGTTAATTATAGTAATTGTGCAACTCCATTAAGTTACATTTGGCTCACATCATGTACTGCTTTGTGTACTGTAGGCGTTTTGCAGCGTCTTTATACGGTAGTTGACTAAACTTTAGTTGAAAAACTATATGTGTAAACAAAGACCGGGTTGCACTCCGGGAGTGCCGGCAGCAAGAAGACTCAATGACAGTTTTTCGAACAGGTCACGTGTCCGTCTTACGGTCACGTGACCTGTATCGAATCTCACGTCTTACGAATCTTACGGTTACGTGACCTGTGGCGAGTGTAACAATTTTTTCATATCACAAAAAGTGCACAGCGCTGCTAAAGAAGTTTTCACTTCAAAAAAGTAATAGTGAAAATATGATCCTAACCTAACCGAACCCAACGTCAATTCAAGCCGAAAACGGGTGATAGATTAAAAGGTGTTCAATTTCCATCAAGTAAGTAAGGAAAAAATGTTTTTCTAACTTGACCTGGTTTTTTTTGATAAGTGTCACCAAACGGGCTCGGCTTGACGTTGACGTTTGGGACACGTGGTATATAAAAAAAACTAAACTACAACACAATCTTTATTATTGCAAATTAGAGTCGATATGGTCGGTAGGCTTTGCAGAAAAGGAAAAGTACACGCACTATCTTAAAAAAATCCACATTCATCTCAGTCAGTATTTAGCTTACAATAAATAAGTTCTTTTCCATTCTATATAATTTTTAGTCCGTTATCGAGAACTTTAAAAAATATAGTTTTTTTTGTCAATATTACTTTGATACAACATTGTCACCGTACCATTGGAGAAAGTATACTTAGGTGCCTATAAATTTTGTTTGTGTGTGTGTGTGTGTGTGTGTGTGTGTATTTTGTTTTGTTGTGTGTGTGTATACATTTTTAAATAATTTTACTTTTCGAAATGTTATATAAATTCGAATGTAATTTGTAACTAATACCAACTTTTCGACGTTAAATATATCTGTGCATTATAAATAGTTGAGTATATTGAAGAGTAAACCGGGTGTAGCTCCCTCTTATACCCACACTAAAATCAAAGTGTGCAGGTGGAACCATGATATTAAATTCGATGCATTTGCCTTTGCAAGAGCTGATGTCGCTTTTACCGAGAACGACACCCTTGAGTGCATATGCACTATCGACAAAATGACAGAAGGAGAAAAAAATATAGCTGAGAGAGAATTTAGTTGTTGGGGGCTATGATTCAGATAGGTATTCATTTAATAAGTGGCGTTTCGCCTAGAAGCAAAACTCCTTGCTTATTATTTAATTTCTAGCAGCTACTTACGAGCTGCAATTGTTTCATATACAGTTTGACAAGTTGTTACGGAAAAGGTGGTCCGGAATTATATTGAATGTATTATGTTAAGTTAACCGTGATAGTAAATACAATCCTGATTAGTGACACCGGCGTTTGATTCCACCCCTCCGACGAGAACGCGAAAAACACGGGAGCCTCCCAAAAATACATGATACAAAATTTATTTTGATTAAACCTTGTTTTAGCGACAAAGGTTCGTCGAATGTTTGTTCACGGATTTTTCATTTCGTAGAATGTTTTTTCAGAAGCAGTTAAGTTGAGGATAAACTCAAACTTAAAATAATCTTTATTCAAGTAGGCCTAGTAACAAGCACTTTAAAATCGTCAGTTAGAAAATTTCCTAGAGCAATTTTTAAACCATAAAAAATAAAAAGATTATAAAGTAAAAATTATATAAAAATACTAGTCTAGAATGTTTCTAGAAAAACAATCTAATGACAAAAAAAATATTTAACGAGAATAATAAATGGCATATGTTTAACGGACCACCAGCTATAGTAAAATATAACGCCAAAAAATACTTTTTATTGCCAAAAATAGTAAATGATCACCAAAGTTTTATCTCCATTTTAATGTGAAATAGTAACCCAAATTATAACATCTTACTATCCTATTAAAGAAAATGCTATCCTAATAAAATCATTGTTAATCCCAAAATAGTTAAATGATCACCAAAATTTTATCTCGTATTAATGTGAAATAATAACCCAAATTATAACATCTTACTATCCTGTAAAAGAAAATGCTATCCTAATAAATCATTGCTAACCCAAAAATTGTAAATGATCACCAAAATTTTATCTCCTATTAATGTGAAATAATAACCCAAATTATAACATCCTACTATCCTATTAAAGAAAATGCTATCCTAATAAATCATTGCTAACCCAAAAATAGTAAAATAATTTCCTAAATTTGACGGAGCCCCGCTTTCGTTTCTGGGACTCGGTCTCCCGCCCTCCGCCCGGGCTCCCGCCAGAAACTCGCTTCGTCTGCCCTTCGTTTCACGTGCGCATTCGACCTACGCTCCGCTCGGGAGGTCGCCGGCTCGCTGCGCTCGCCACCTCCCACCTCCCTCCGCCCGTTTAACTCAGGACCTCCTTCGCGAGCTTCTGTCTCCGCGGGCTTTCATATACACTAGGGGTAGGACAGACGAGACCACGTGGAAGTGGGGTGCGCTGATTTGGGTTTTGGTAGCTATTTTTACCTTTCGATCGCTATAAATAAGGAATCATTTAAGTTACTAGAAAATGTTTACTAACCTGAAATTCAATTTCTCTAATATAATTAACTTCTACCAAAAAACAGAAGCGTTTATTCAATCATTTGATGCAAACGGGCAAATGTGCCGGTACATCGTTGTAACTTATATTTGCGGTACTACTGTAAGCACTTGTAAATTTGGTATCACTATACTTTATTTGGTAACATGCATACACTTTATGGCAATCATAGTGGGTTATTTAGGTTTTAATATTGTTCGCTAAGATTTGCTCGCTAATATTTGGTGATCATTTACTAAATTTGGTCTTCGAATACAATTTAATGTGCATTCGTTACTAAAACAGCTAGTACTATTGTAATAGTAGATTTATTATATTTGGTGTTCAGTATATTTTTTTGGTAAAAGAGCTTAGGGTATCAAAGCATTTTTTGGTGGTCATTATATTTGATGCCATAATATGATGCCACCCACCCACTCACTTAAAGGCTTCGACGGAAGACCAGCGCTGGCCAACAGGCCTGCACCATGCTGAGTCGGGGCCTTTTCGTGGCATACCTGTTGTTTTTGTTTCTGTGTTCACTTTTGTTATTGTTTTGTATGTGTCACGAATAAACGTTTTCTATTCTATTCTATTCTATCCTAATAAATTGAGAACACAATGTCATAAACTTCCAAACGTAATAAATAAAATAAAAGTAAATTAGTCCCATGGAGTTTTATCATTCATGTAGTCTTTTGTGCTACAATACGCTTTCGGAATATTAATAGATAACTCAGTTTCGTTTCCTGGAAGTTTTTTATAAAACCTTACAGAATTACCTATCAAAAAATAAGAATTGCACTATATTCGTTAAAGATATATAAAAAATAATAAAATGGACACACTTAATGTCTCCTGATTAGAAGCGTAATAACAATAACACAATTTTAACATTAAGTTTATATTTGTAATAAAATAACATTAGTGAACTGAACAAAATTATAACTTGAATTTAATCACATGAGTTACTTTTACAACTTACAAGTAATTTAAGTAAGTTAGTAAGCAATTTCGAAAATTAGTTTCAAATTACACAGTAATTAAGAAACTTTCGTTGACACTTTCGTAAACTTATTTTTGTAAACTGATAGTCTAATATGATTTCATTTTAAAGTTTTCTTAAACTGAGAAACATAATCATTTTTTTTTTGTTACAACTGTAATATTAAAAAAATATTCATCTACAACTAATACCTATTATAAAGTGGAAAAGTCTGTGAGATTGTAGATTTGTATGTTTGTATGTAATGATACTACCCGGAACTATTCATTCGACTTCAAAAATATACTTTCACCTGCGTACCTCAAGTTACCTATGTAAGGAAGAGCGGTGTCTCCTAACACAAGCATTTTCTTGCTTACAGGGAGTGTTGGTTGTGGGCACTGACGCGAGGAATTAAAAGCGGTGAAAACTGGTATGAGGTTATTTATTTTCTCAAAATTACAGCAGAGCCGTGCGGGGTGGCTCGCGATTGGTAGCGGACTGCCCCGGTCGGCGATAACAAAAACAATATAGGGTAAACTTACATATTTCGGTCTTAATTGCGAAGTACCTTATTTTCTAAATCTTAAAACTATTTAAATACTATTGTTGCCAACACAAACCAATATATGAGAAATAGAACGCGTCGCTAACATTCCCCACCCTAGTGCTGATTCAGCACTCATCTCCCAGAGAGATAGGTGCGACGCGTGCCGCAGACCGTCGCCACGTCCCGGTGGCGGTCCTCACCTCGACCAGACGCGTGCGCCCGTCCTTGCCGGGAAACACCTGTGTGACCAAGCCTTTAGGCCACGAGTTGCGAGGGGAGTTCGGGTCTACCACAAGAACGAGGTCGCCCACTTGCAGCTGCTTCTGTTCCTCATGCCACTTTCTTCTTGGTAGAAGGTTGGGCAAAATTTCCTTCATCCACCTCTGCCAGAACATATCGGTCAGCCTCTGAGCCGTACGCCAATGTTTCCGCAGGTACAGGTGAGAACCGTCAAATGAACCAATGGTAGGCAGATTTGACGAGGTACCGAGAAGAAAGTGGTTTGGAGTTAGAGATTCTACACCTCCTGTCTCGACGGAGACGTGCATCAGGGGACGGCTGTTAACTATATTTTCTACTTCCGCCAAAAGCGTGCTTAATACCTCGTCCCGTGGTGCACGCTCGTTCAAGACTACTTTAAGTGACGTCTTTACACTACGTATGAGCCTTTCCCACGCCCCACCCCAATGGGGGGTAGATGGAGGGATAAAGGTCCACTGCATACCTCTGTTAACACCTTGGCGTTCTAGCTCTTCGGTGTCTAGTTCGCGCATCGACCGCTGCAGCTCAGTATGGGCACCCCTCAAGTTAGTACCGTTATCAGAGAACAGGTGTGACGGCCAGCCACGTCTTGCCGCCATCCGCCGCAGCGCCATTATGAGCGAGTCTGAAGTCAGCGAGGAGACCAGCTCAATGTGGACCGCACGCACCGTCAAGCAAGTGAACAAAACTCCGTACCTCTTCTCACGACGACGACCCACAACAACCTCCATCGGGCCGAACAGGTCTAAACCGCAGTACGAAAAGGGGCGCTGATGGTGCGCCATCCGACCCTTGGGTAAGTCGCCCATTCGCGGTACTCGAGGCTGACACTTACGAATCCTGCATAGCATACACCTGGATGCCACGAATTTCACGGTAGGTCTGAGGCGTAATATCCAGTACCGCTGTTTTACCTCGTTGACCACGGTCTCCTGATTTCCATGGGCCACCTGTATGTGGTAATGTCGGACAATCAGCTTAGCCACGGGATGCCGACCGTCAAGTATTACCGGCCGCTTCACGTCCATGGCTACATCTGTGGCAGCGTCGATGCGGCCACCCACGCGCAGCAGACCATGTTCGTCAAGTAGTGGTGACAAAGAGATTAATTTGCTATTGCGGTGTAATGGCTTACCACTCTTCAGCATAGCGATATCTTCGCCGAAGGATACCGCCTGCGCATGCCTTAGCAACAGTTTCTCGGCACGCTCCATTGTGCTGCAATCTACTTGACCTGAAATGCCCTTACACTTGTCTATAAATGTTAGTACATTGGCCGTGGTCCGCTTTAAGCGAAGCCAAGAAGAAAATCGTAGGGGGTCTGGCACTGCCAGCCCAGTTGAAGCTTCCTGTACTATAGCTACACAATCAGGCATTGTAGGGGTCAACTGTGATGCTATAATGTCCCTCGGCCACGAAGATTCGCTTTCATATAAAAACTTTGGACCCGCAAACCATTCACTGAGCTGAGTATGATTAAAAGTTTCCCGCGTGGATAAATCAGCGACGTTCAATTTAGTAGGTATGTACCTCCACTCGTCCACGCGTGATAACTCGTCGATCTCACCCAGCCGGTTTGCTTCGAACGTTTTATAAGTGCGCGTATTGTTGCGAATCCAGTGCAGTACTGTAGTGGAGTCGCACCAAAAAAATCGACTGCCCGGAACTAATCTATGTTCCTTCCCTATAGTATTAGCTAGCCTTGCTGCTTGCAGCTTGCAGCTTGTAACTCGGCCCTGGGCACTGTTAAAGACTTTACAGGCATTACTTTACACTTGCTAGCAATAAATGCAACTTTAATATGCTTATTCATATCCCACCGCCAATAAGCCACAGCACACATAGCTCGAGTACTGCTGTCACAAAACAAATGCAATTGAAGATTGTTATAACCTGCGGCGATCGTAGCACTGGTAGCTGCCGCTACGGATTCGTAGGCGATCGTAGCGCTCGGCGTAGGCACGCTGTTGCCATGCGCGAGACCCGTGCTACGTGGCAGCGTCGTGCTCAAGGTTTTCGCATAGTGACTGCGATCAGCTGATTTATAAAATCTAGGTATGCGTATATCGTTAATTACCTTAAGTAAGTCGACCCATTTCCGCCACTTTTCATATAAATCGTCCGGAATGTAGTCATCCCAATCCATATGTGATCGCCACGCGTCTTGTAGCATGATTCGCCCTTGAATCGTGAAAGGTGCTAAGAACCCTAGTACATCAAAAATAGACATTATAACTCTTAGCATAAGACGTTTTGTAGGCCTATTTTCACCTGTTAGCACGTCGTCCGGTATGCGTTTAAACGACATATCGAAACCTAGCATGTCCTCAGCAGGATACCAGATGAGACCTAAGGTACGCTCGCTTTCGTGTTGTTGGCCGACTTGCCGCTGCTGCTTGCTGCTGCTGTAAGGTTCAAACCTTACAGCAGCAGTACCTAAGGTCTCCTTTGGCACGCTGTCCAAAACTGCGACGCTGTTACTCGTCCAATTTCTTATCTCAAAGCCGCCCGCCTTGTGGATATCACTGACATTCCTTACCATTTCGATGGCCGTCTCCACGTCGGGGAGGCTGTGGATGTAGTCGTCCATGTAGTGCGAGTTCACGATGGCATCAACGGCGGCGGGATGTGATGACTCAAACCGCCGCGCATTCTTATTTTTGATGAACTGAGCGACAAACGGAGAACAGCAGGCACCAAAGATGAGTGACGTCATCACATACGTCTTTATGTCCTCGGTGGGGCTGTTTCTCCACAGAAACCTCAGTGCGTGCTGGTCTTCTGCTCGGATCTTGACCCTTAAGAACATGTCCCTGATGTCACCGGTCACTGCTATTTTGTGTTCCCTAAAGCGCAGCATTATACCTAAAAGTGATGACAAAAGGTCAGGCCCTGTGAGCAAGTAATCGTTTAAACAACGACCGCTTACCTGACTAGCTGAGTCAAAGACCAAACGAAGGTTCTTCTTATTTTTGTTGTCCACGCCAAAGTGAGGAAGGTAGAAGGTCCTCGGCGTGGCCGTGATGTGCGTTAGTTCCCTGGCGTAATCATTTTTTAACAAATGACCGATTCGTTCACGGTACCTTTCGGCGAATCCTTGATCCTTGCTCATTTTGCGCTCGATACCTGTCATCCTGATGAGCGCGCTTGGGCGGGAGTCAGGCATGGCGGACGCGTCCCGCCACGGCAGGCCGACATGCCAGCGGCCGTCGCGCAGCTCCGCCGACTGCTCCAGCAGCGCAACGGCGCGCGCGTCCTCGGCGTTCTCCCGCGGCGCACACGTCACGCCCGTCGACTCGAGCATGAACGATCGGCGTACCTCGTCGTGGATCTGCTGTAACAGGTGTCCACCCTCTGCACTGGCCGTTCCCTCTTCGCTTTCTGCAATAAAAAAGTTAGACTCGGCCTCGGTGGGCGGGCGGACGCCCTGCGGTACGTATACCTTTCCGTGGACGCACCAACCTAGGGGGGTAAGGCTAGCACACGGTTCGTTAGATTTACCTACTTTAATCAGTGAAGGCAACAACAAATGATAATTATCTTGGCCTATCAGCAATTCAGGCTTTGAATCTGAAGTACATAATTTATCTTTTATGTCATTTAAGTGAGAAGACTTAATACAATTCAAAATAGATAGGCCTTGCAGCGGTAAATTTAATTCATCAACACAGCGCATTCTTATATTATGTACCTTATCGTCTATACCCGTAAGGTTCACATTCACGACGGTCGATTCGTATACCAGTTCATTATCGGTGAATGCGCCACGCACTCGCAGCGTGCCTGCGCTGCCGCGCAAACCGGCGCGCCGCGCCAATGCCGCACTCAGTAAACTGACTGATGAACCGTCATCAAGAAGAGCGGTACTCGAAAACACACCATTAGGTCCATGAACGCGGATAGGTACCACTTTCAACAACACCTTACTGTCACTCGCGTTAATGTGCGTTAATGTTTCTGGCACCGGTTTGAAGGCGGGTTCTCGCGGTACGAGTCCATTCATCGCGGGGCTACTATTCGGTGCACTTGCACTTATTAACGGCGCGGACGACGTGACGTCACACGCGCTGTTGTTGTTTACCGGATAATGTAGCAGGCGGTGATGCGGAGCTCCACAGCTGTCCCTGTCGCACGCAGGGGCTTTACACGTGTCGCGCTCATGCTTGGAGATAATGCATTTGTAACATAAGCCGTTTCTCTTAACGTGTTGCCATCGCACCTTACGAAGGGCCTTCTTAAATTGTTTACATTCCGTTAGCTTATGCACAAATGTACGACAAAATAGGCATTTAGTATCGCCTTCTTCGGTTTGTAGTAAAACAGTCTGTGTGCGTGAAGATGACTGGTCGCTATGTTTGTTTTTATAGCTATCGCTGCGTGTAGTTGTAAAAAAACTAGCCGTCGTAGATATCTTCATTGCTTCGTCATTAAGAAAGTCCGATAGAATGACTAACCTTGATTTCCGTGCATCCTTAATTAGTTTAAAACTGTAGTCTGACCATTTAGATATGAGTACAGTGGGCAGCTTGGACAGGACGATGGAGACGATATTCATGCCCTGTAGGTACTCCTCACGTCCTACTGCTCGAACGGCTTCCACGAAGTTTTGAACTTTCACCGCGAACATAATTATTTCCTTATGATATTCGAGTGGCAGGGGCTGCAGCCTTTTGAGGTCTTGTAAAATGCGGGAAATGATGCTGTCGGGATTTCCAAAACGTAGCTCCAACGTTGACATTACTCGATCAGGTGACGTGGCGCTGATAAACAATGCTGCGACAGCATCTCTTGCGGCTCCGCGCAGACATTTTCGCAACCTCCATAAATTCTCCTTATCGGTGAACTTACAGACCTCAGTAGACTCGTCGTAGGCTTGTTTGAACTGTAGCCATTCTAACTGATCCCCTGAAAAATCAGGTAAGTCCTTAGGCGTGCTAATGCGGCTGAGAAAACTAGCGTTTGGCACTTGATTGCTGCCGGTGGAGAGGTCCTTAAGTGCACCGGCCAATAGTTGTACCGTGTGGTTGAGCGCGCTGACGGTGCCGTCGGCCGCCAATGGCGCGAGCGGCGCGGGGCCAGCGGCGTGCGGGGCCGAGCTGGGCCCAGCGCCGTGCTGAGCAGGCTCGGTGGATGCATGTGGCACGGCAGTCACTGGCTTCCATACTGAAACCGGAATGTGCAGCGCGCCCGTTATTTCTCCATTGTTGAGGGGTTGCTGCTCCTCTAGTGGTTCCTTATGGTTACTTTGGTGCTCGATCCACTCCGCTATTTCACTGCGGGGCCGAGGAGGTAGGTTGCCATCGATTTGTGAACTGTATTCCTCTGGGTCCTCCTCGTCACTAAGTGCTGCAAGTTGCGCGTCTAAAGTCTTATCAATCAGGTCCATTTTTATCGCAGCCTTCTCTTTTGCGGCTTCTAGAAGCAACTGTTTCCGCTTGGCTTCTTTAGATGCCGACGATTTCCGTGAGCCCTTACTGCTTGCAGGTGCGCCGACGTACGATGTGGCAGGCTTGGTCTCAGGAACGTGTTTATTATGTAACATCGGTTCCGATTTTATGCTACTTGTAGCAGTTTTATTCATTAAAAACCTCCTCACCATGGGATCTAACGGTTTTTCGGGCGCGGTTTGGTCGCTTATCGGCTTAACCTCACTTTCGTGCCTTTGTCCTCGCTCGAGCGCCATCTGTTCGGCTTGTTCCCGACGCGCTTTTGCACTGCGTGTTTCCATTCTAGCTGGCGTACGGAACATGATCCGGCTCGAAGACCACTTTGTTGGTTGTGGGCACTGACGCGAGGAATTAAAAGCGGTGAAAACTGGTATGAGGTTATTTATTGTTCGAAAATTACAGCAGAGCCGTGCGGGGTGGCTCGCGATTGGTAGCGGACTGCCCCGGTCGGCGATAACAAAAACAATATAGGGTAAACTTAGATATTTCGGTCTTAATTGCGAAGTACCTTATTTTCTAAATCTTAAAACTATTTAAATACTATTGTTGCCAACACAAACCAATATATGAGAAATAGAACGCGTCGCTAACAGGGAGGCTCCATCCTTTTGTTCATTATTTACGTGTTCTTGTTGAATAAAGAATTTTGAATTTGAATTTGTATATAATGGACGTTCCGTATGTACAAAGGCTATATTTTATCCAGCGGGTTGCGAAGCCGCGCGTGCTGCTCGTAACATGTATAACTTTGAAATCTCTAAACAGACATGCTAAGAAATATAGGTATATATTTTTAGAGAGATAGGGCACAAGTTTAACCATAGTAGAAAGAGTGCAAAGTACGTTATCTTCTACATACGCACCGCGCGCGGCTTGTATGTGTGCGCCATAGTATCTATGCGTCGTCGCCGCACGCACACTCAAACCAAATCTCGACCCGTTGCTCAGTGCGCCAGTCGAGATTTTGTTTGAGTGTACGTGCGGCGACGCATCTAGATACTATGGCGCACACATACAAGCCGCGCGCCGTACGTTTGTATGAAGATAACCTACTTTCCACTGTTTCTACTATGGTTTAACTGGGGGAGTAACTTTACAGGCGGCACCACTACTTGCCAGAGCAAGCAAACAAATCAGGAATACAATGCCAATACAGATATTGGCATTGTATTCCTGATTTGTTAGATGGGTGCCCGAACGTATTTTGCCTCGGAGGTTTATTATCCCCATTTTGCCACGATCGTGTTTTGTCACATATGCTTTATGCTTTGGTCGTGTTTTCTCCTTTGAGTAATTTGCCATAAAGTATGTTGCCTAACTTGAATTTCGTCCCATCAATAATTTACTTAACAGTATAGTGTCATGCTTACTTTTTGTCGTGTTGAGGGACCTGGGGGCCTAGACAAGGTTACAATCGACAAGCGCTAACGCCAATAGAAAACTAATAAAATGTATGGGAATGACAGATGTTAACGAAAAGTGTTTCGTCGGCATCTGTCATTCTCCTACATTTTATTATTTTCTATTGGCGTTAGCGCTTGTCGATTGTAACCTTATCTACGGCCCCAGACCTGTTAGCATAGCCGCTAAATAATAAACGGTCGTCAACCGGATTGTGATTTTTGTACCAGTCCATAGGCAACGATGTCTTCTTACCACCAGGCTGTAAGCTTATTGGTCACCATCGTAGTATTGCAAAAATATGCAATCAAAATCCATGTTCGTACCATCGTCCCAGCCTTATCCCCGGTTGTGCGCTAAAGGAGGCCGGAGTCGTCCGTTTCGACACCTAATCAAAAGATTTGGCATAGGCACTAGTTTTACAAAAACGACTGCCATCTGATCTTCCAACCCAATAGGGAAAACGAGACCTTATTAGGATTTTGGTTTCCTCATGATGTTTTCATTCACCGAAAAGCTAACGGTAAATAAAGTTACAATCCAAGTTAGTATAAAGACAAAAATATAACTCCGTAATATGTGTCACGAAAATGGAAAAGCAACTAATGGATAGAATAAGGCTTGGATATTGTTTCTTTCCAACTTGTAATAGAAGAGGACACGGCTGCTTTGTTATCACAATTTATCTCGACATCTCCCGTTTCGTGCGTTCTATACCTTGACCCCGATATTCCTAACAAGTATGCATAATCGAAGACCAGACGTATATTGGATCGTTTTGGTGAGTCGTCGGTACTGTTGTGAATATCGCTCAGGTAACAAGAAAGAAAATGATGATAAGTGGGAAGTTTTACTTTAGCGTCAGGGCGTTGGTAGTACATAGTTACTTATGTTTATGTCAGTTTACGGGGTAGTTAAAGTCGGACAGGTAACCAATAAAAAAAAGAAGTGACGGAATTATTTGCGTGATTGTACCTCTTACTTTGTAGTATAGGTAATCGAGAAGATAAGTAAAGACGACGAAAACAGACATTAAATGAATAAATAGTAGGGGACAATCTTACACAAATCGAACTAGCCCCATAGTAAGCTCAATACGGCTTGTGTTATGCGTACTAGAAGATGAGGGATATATTTAATAGATATACCTAGAAAACATCCAAGACTCAGAAATAAATATTTGCCTTTACCGGGATTTGAACCCAGGACATACAACTTCGTAGGCAGCGTCACTATCCACTACGCTAACTGGTAGGTTAATTAAATACAAAACAAAAATGGGTCACCTTTGAGTGGTTTTCGACTGAGCACTTCTATCCTTATGCCGTTGATCACAGTTATTGTCTACGACTTCAGTCTTTAAGGCGAATATGACGCCTTCGAATGGCTTGAAAACGTCAATAATAGGGGTGTAGACACTAAATAAAATAATCAATAATGTCATATTTTTTCGAAAAAGGATTAAAAATGTTGTCAAATGGAGAAAAAATCAACGCAAGAGGTAATAATCACAATTATAAGTGTACAAAGTTTTAAGATGGGTTATGTTCTGTCCGTTTTTTTTAAAACGATGACGTTTGTAGATTGTGACGTCACTAATAGACGGCAACGCGCCGTGCCCCATCGTGTTCGGCGCCGCCATCGACGCGGCGTGCCGCGCGCGCGACACGTGACGCGGCAGGCTCGCGTATTTTGACGTCACACACTGTTTGCGTTTTCTCTCTCTACTACAAGCAATATTAAAACGGTTGTAGCTTCGTAATTCTTTGAGATCTGAATGGGATTTTCGTCACGGCATATTTTTTGCCTTCTTTCTTTTGGAGTAATAATAATTTTCGAGTCTTCACCCCTATTGCCCACTCGTATGGCAAAACACTAATCCCAAAGGGGTTTAAGTAGTTCCCCTCAGTCGCTCTTTCTCCCTTTACTCTTACAGCGCGTACATGTCATAGTCTCTCTCCAGATCCGCAAAACAAAAAATATTTTTACGTTTTTCCCGGAGCCTACGAGTCAGCATTAATAAAATATTAAACTCCAATGTTTGCCTTAAAACTTTTTGCCATAAAACGAAACTCATTATTTCGCGCGATTGTATTCAAACAAAGTGTCAGCCGCAAGGATGACATTGAACTCCCTAATAAAAAGAAACTTTTAAACGGTTTTATTTAGCTTGCGTTTGTTTCAGTTAAGAGGAAACACTAAGGTCAAGATAATTGAGAAATAGGTATTTGTAAAATAGATTGCTGTCGCGCCAACCTCAAGCCTCCCGCCGCAGAGCGCGATAGAGACAACTGCAGCTTGAACCGAAAATACCCATTAAAATTACATAAAATCAACGTTTCGTAGTCCCCTGATTTCTTCTCCAAAGCTTGACCTATTTAACTATTTTTTTTATGAAATATCAAAAAAAAGTCTGGCCGTGTTCCTATGTTTTCCTTTTTTTTAATAATCTAGTCAAAATTGTTTTCTGGATGTTTGAACACAGCGAAAAATCTGGCAGTTTTTTTTAGGTTTTTGAAGGTTAATACCGTAAAATGGGGTGAGTAGGGTGAAAACTGGCATTCAAACCTCGATAAAATTTTATTTTTACTTATTCAAACTGAATGTTGTATATAATAAGTGTTTCGGTAGTTCCATTTCATAACTTTGACGATAAACAGGAAAACCCACCTCACCCCGTAGTCCCTCGTAATTGGGGTGAGATGGGGTTTCATACAAAGGTGATTTTGGAAGATTGTTGGATCGTTTTTTTATTATTATGAGTATTACTATAGCTCCATTTTAAATTGGAATACATTCTTTTTGTAGCAGTAGCCTTAAAAAACCATCTCCCCCCCAACTCTCCCCGCAAACCCTACTCACCCCATTTTACGGTAACTCTTTTAAGAATAAATTTATGAAAAAAAGGATAACATAGGAACATGTCAATAGTAGCCATCCAGGGAGAAAACAGGGGACTACGTTTCTATGGAAAAACGACCGTTGTGTTTCCTCTTAAGTAAAAAAGAAGATACATAGGCCACACTAAGAGTGGCCTCATCAAACCGTCTGTAATCATAACCAGTGTTCGTTAAAATCTGAATGTAGCTATGGAAAGTTTGACAAGTTTCTATGGGATGACAGCTGCCGGGGCCATAATTAACGTTGATCGTTCTGAGGCTCTAAGGGTGTGTAGGTATTTATTATATCAAATTTGTTAAAGCTGTCATAATTATTTTAATTAACTAATTTGAAAGAAACATGTATATATGTGTTTCATCATCCTTTGAGCGTTATTCCCGGTTGTGCCCCTAAAGAAACCCGGGGTCCGCTTTGACACTTAATCCCAAGATTTGGCATAGGCACTAGTTTTACGAAAGCGACTGCCATCTTACCTTCCAACCCAGAGGGAAAACTAGACCTTATTGGAATAAGAACGGTTTCCTCACGATGTTTTCGTTCATCGAAAAGCTAACGGTAAATATTCCGTAAATAAGTTCCGAAAAACTCATTGGTACGAGCCGGGATTCGAACTCATGACCGCCGCTTGACAGCCGCATGCCTGCATATACGCATGTGTATATGTGTGTATTAAATTAAATAACCTGCAACAAAATATAAGTATTTTATAAACATGTAGTATTCGTACAATGAACCTACGCATTTAAATGAAAACCGCTAGAACACATACTTTGTAAATACAATTAGATTTCTCTTTAGTTCCAAAGTTTCGCTGTTGTGGCTTCACAACTTAAATTTCATGCCCAGCGCAAAGTTTAACTTCGAGTACTATTTTTTGATTTAAAGTACAACAAAAGGGGAATAAATCACAGTAAACTACGCTTCTCCTTTCTCATTTGTTGCCTTTAGATACAGTTTTTTCAGAAACAGTAACTAATCAGAATCATTTTAAAATGAACTTAACCTAATGGGTTCTTAACAATAAGTACCTAAAAAATTAACGGTCCCTGGAAAAATTAATCGATGAAATTGAAATTCGACCGCACAATGCATTCGGTGAAACGTTTGTCCGTAAAATAAGGGACTCCCCATTTTATAAGATACTCTAGATCTTTTGTTACCTCCCTTTTGTTCGGAGAATAAATATCACTGAATTCACGGGTATTAATCTCGGAATCCCAAACCTTCACCTGCCTTCATTTCGCGTCGCCCACGCTATTTCGCCTTGAATTGGGCAGATAGAACGTCAAAACAAATCCCGTTGCGGTGTTTACCCATTGACCCATTCACTGCTGCCATGAATCAATCGAAATTAAACGTTTTGCTGTAGACTTAAAGACTTTGATAGATTGGTCAAAGTATTTACCCGCCTCGGACGACCGGGGTTGGACCTCAATTTGAAATTCTACCGCAAAAATGAAAGGACACATTACACATCGATTTGAGATCAATATTTGCTGTTTCATGTTTTATTTAAAAGGTTTCGGAGGGGATATATTGATCTTTTGTGAGCCTAAATATAGTACAAACAAAATGAGTTTTAAAGGATAATTAATCACATTGAGATTTATCACGTCAAATTAACTTCAGCCTGGCAGAAATTCAATTTGCACCGGAACAAAACCTTCAATTAATTTATTAATAAGTTACAAACCCCTTTATGGCGGCATGTTCATTGATTAAAATTAATGTTGTATTTATGATTGGAAATGATATTATTTACCGAGATAATGTTTGATGTGTTTTTGTTATATGCTTCCTAGAAAAAATAAACTAAATCTGGCAAGCTTTACCTACTCTACCTTTACTTACATACTGCCCTATTCTACTGTACTGGGTCAGCCAAATAAAAGCGGTGGCTCAATCTAGAGTTAAGTAGATATAAGTACGTGTCTATGCATATACTAACCAACTTAGATTAAGACTTACTAACATTATATGGATATCGCAATAATCTGAAAAAAAAAAAAAACGTTTAATTTTAATTTAATTTTTACGTACCGGTACGTACGTACTACGTAGTGGTGGTACGTTAGATATTTATTTTTGAAATCTTTTGTTCTATTACTTCCCCGGGTACCGTAATTCATTCTCAGTAGGTCACACACACATGGCCGTCCCAAGGACGGTCATTCTGTTGTTAAAGGTTACATTCTAGCTTTCTCATAAGGATTCAGATAGTCGAGATATAATTACAATGAAATAAGAAGGTAAATCATAAACCTAATCCACTTAGCTTTATAGATCCGGTATCGCGCTCTCGTTGGCACCTCGATGGCAAACACTCATAACTAAAAAGGCGGCGGTAGGAGAGCCTCATCTGCCACAAGAATGCAACCGAAAGTGGCACCAGAGAACGCGATCCGTTTCAGTCAAATCCTGATTATGGGAAAGTATAATGTTGCCAGCTTACCATGGGTTCTGTGGTGTTCTGGCTTCTAGCATTTAGCAGCACTACGTGCGGCGACACTCCCGCCGGAGCGATATAACAAATCGCTCTGGCGTAACGTATTACTTTTGTTTAACATAACTCGTCATTCCACTTGTGCCAGAGCTAATCCACGATGGTATGTATGCTATACCTATATGAAAGCAATTTCTTTATTGTCTCCAATTTGTGCCCAGTCATTTACAAGATTCGTTCTAATCGAGTTCTTATTAAGCAATGCAGTATTACGAAACTAAGTTAGGTAAATTTATCTCCTGTATTTTATAATGTTAGTTTGCGAGATATTTACGAGGATCTCATAGTGTAGGGTAATAATTTCCTTACACTATGAAAACGACTGCTTTTGAAATAGTACATTACTACAGAGGCCGGAAGTAAGGGGTTGCCGGCCGAGTACATATAGACGGCCGAGCGTAGCGAGGACGGATAGTTATGAGGCCGGGAACCCCTTTCACGCCGAGGTATGTATAGTGCTTTTCTCAAACATGCAATGAAATAAATTTAAAAAAATCCAAGAAATCAAACTTTAATTTTCATGGCTGAACGCCGTGATCCTGTGTCACAAATTGAGGAATGGAAATTAAAAAAGATCATCTTGCCGGCCTAGGCCTCCAATTTTGTATGAAATGCCATTACGGGTCTCTCGTCTCGCTGCGCCCGAAACGCGACACTTCGAAGCCCATTATGAAGAACACAACGTCAATATTTCATTGCATGTTTGAGAAAATATAATTTTCACTCGTGCTGAATGGTGATCAAACAACATTTTATATTATATTAATAATAAAATTATGACGTGAATACCTGTCACGCCCAGTTGAGTGTCAAAAAATTGACTTATCGACATAGATATTAGTAAGAGTTGGAAGTCAACCTAAAATATTTAGAAATGTGCCATATACTAGACCGGTTGCAGTACCAAAACAGAATATGGTGGGCTGGCAAGTGGAATTCTATATGAAGTTTCGCTGCTGGTGAAGTAAACATAGGCTTTGGTTTTAGTTATGCGATATTTGCGAACGCGATAATTAGGTATAGCGGTTTACATTCTGGTTTCTAGTGAGATATGAAAGGCTTTTTGACTCAAATGGAATATTAAGGTCTTGTTCAGAGATTGAGCTCATAATTTATTCAAACACTCGAGAGGTAGGATGCGTTTAGATGGGATGTACTGTCATAGCCATCAGAAAGGTGCGACCACACCGCTGCTCAAAATACGCTAACGCCTTGGCCACGACTTTGGTCTTTTTAAGCTTTGGTTTTTCTAATTCATTGCGCGTGACCCCAACTAACCACAGTGCGTTGCGCGTCTCGACCGCGCAATGAACAGATAAAACGCTGCCGCAGGTCGCTTAAGACCAAAGTCGTGGCCAAGGCGTAACGCACCGTAAAACGCAGCAAAATATATGAAGAATACGTGACGCATACGACACGTCAACGCGTATACGCAGCGTTAAGCACCGGTGTGGTCGCTCCCTAATGTTGCTCCCTAGCAGCTCTCGTCACGTTGTGTGTATTTTGATCTGTATAATGTTACCGTCAGATTATGAACGCCGTCAATTTATAATCCTTCACGCGATATTATAAGCTGTCAAACCATTTACAATTTAACGCATTATTCGATAGTTTATAATATCGCAAGTGAGATTATTAAACTGACGGTGTTCACAATCTTACGGTGAAATATACTCACCTACGTATAGATATTTACGTCGTAAGTTCCCTTTAATTGGCTCTCAAAAAAAATAGGCAAGGAATAGTTAAGTAATATATAGTGTTTATTCCGAGATTAGTCTATTAAACTATGGCGTTTAAGCTGAGACTAATGGTAAACTTAAAAGATGCGTTTTCATACATTTGACATCGCGTTTGCTTGACAGCTAGGTGTATAATTTTTGTCATGATTCTAATTTTCTAGTTGTCAAACATCGATTTTGTTAGCCAGAGGATCTTCTCTGTCCGTAATTACTGTTGTTCATTCCGTAGCACACCTTAGCGCATCTCTGGTGCGACCCAAAGTCCTTCATCCAGTCTCTTCGAATTCGGTATTACTCGGCGTCAGATTAGTCTTTCTCCACCAACGGATGTTGTCGATATTAGGTAATTGTATGCATCTGCAGTGATGCAAAAAGGTTTCGCTACATTTCCGTCGACCGCGTCCGTCCTGTTACTACCCCAACATCCCCAAAGCTCACTAACAACGCGCCTGAACAGACCAGTATAATTCAGGCAACCAATTACGCCCAATTGGTGCGAATCTCGGGGTCTAGTTGTGCTGGACGAGTGGTGGAGTGAGATAGGCTGTGAATCGCTGGGCCATGCAAATGACTACCTGTCGAGGCACAGGATAGAGGTGCGTTCACACGTTGCTAGTAAACTGGCAGATACAGTACTATGAAGAATGTCGAATGTATTGCGAGGAGTGAGACCAAAAGATGATGACGATGATATGACGTGACGTGTGAAAAAAATGGCAATTGATTCTAAGTTAATACGTTTGGTGAAATAGATCCCACAGTCCAAGACGACACATACCTACACTTCACAGGTGTACTGACTATTTTTGCTACATTGGATCTACGACGTACGGTTGTAGCACCATGAATGCCAGGAGCTTGGTTGGCGCTCTGCTTGTTTTTCCTCTACGAACCGGCTACGAACGAAGCTCTACGACAATATATGGCACTTAATGTGGACGTTGCGTAGAGGTTTCTGTATTATCCAATATTAACACATTCACTGCTTAAATCGCTACGTGCTACGCTCGTAGCCGATCCCGTGGTTTTCCTCGTATGAAGCGGAAAGCGATTACGGCGTAGGTGCGCCAGGCGGGTTCCCGGCAGTGAAAGTGTGAATAGGAAATTATTCATAAAAATCTGATAGAATAATCCCCCGTTGCGGAATTAATGTTCTAAATAAATTAAATAACAAGTATTACAGCAACTACTCGCTTGACATTCATCGAGCATTATTCGCTGTCTATACCATACCTATGAAACAACCTGTATTGCAAATGACAGCTTAAATGATTCAGGCAATTTTGTGAAGTATTTAATTCATAACAAAATTGAAAAATGCTTTATTACTTAATATCACTCGTAATATACATTCGTAATCTATTTTGTATTTGTGATTTCACGTAGGTTAGTAGCATAAATGTGGTAGTAGTAGTAGTTAAAGATACATACTAGGGCCAAATTTAGGGGACCGCCTTGTTCAGGCAACGTTATTGAGGCCATTTGTGATCGTGACAAAAAACTTTTAATAAACTTTACAGTATATATGGTGCTACTTTCCCGCACGCGTGCGGGAATGAGCACTTTCCGTACATATGTCGAAACTTTAAGGAGCCATATGAACTTACTGTAAAACATTGTACGATACACATGTTTTTAATCAATAAAATATTTTTGTATTTGTATACACGTGCGAATAGGTAATTCGCAACTCGTGTCGATTTAAAACACTCTTCGGCCGTGTCTTAATTTATCACCATTCGTTGCGAATTTCCTATTTGCTGCACTTGTATCGTAAATAACTACTATTTAAAGACAACAGACTATTACACTAACAACTCTCATTGTAAAATGTGGCTTAACGGCAAGCTTACGTTTCTATTTGTGAGGGCGACCTTTTGCCCGGAGTTTTAATTGACATCGTGTTTTTAAGACGTGGCGAGAAAGGTAATATAAGATTAGATTTTTGTCCGGATTCTAGAAGATTAGAGCTAATTGCGTTGCCAGTGTCTCATAACTTTGCCGGTGAAGCAAACTTTAGGCTAGTGAGAACTATTGAATATTATCATGATAATTATATTTCTCTGGACGTAATAAGATTAATAAGTAATATAATTAAACCTAGTGGTTTTTTTTCTTTTTAATGTAGTCATTAAAAAGAAAAAAAAACATGTATTAAGTACATGAAATTGCAAAAGAATTCTCATCTTCTTTTTCATGTAGATAATATTTATTTATGTACTTCAAATGTAGTGTTTCTAGAATAAGTAACTATGAGTACAATACAATACAATACATTATGAGCCAAATATAGTTAGGCTTGTTCGCGCTGATGAATAAATTTAGAAAGTGATACGTCGAACAAACTGTGTCTATGATCAACAAACTAGTTTGTAGTCCAGCGTTCTGTGTTCATGTTAATTTGATTACTTACTTGTTGGAACCCTATTCCTCAATTCATTTATCTGTCATATGTGAATTTCGTTCATGTGCGCCCTCTTACACAAGACCATAGCCAATTACGTGTGAACGAGACGCACTGATATTGGGATAATAAATTGTTATTTTAGAAGCAAAATGATTACCCTTATCTGGTAACTTGCAACAGCTCCCGCGCTGTATCAGGCGAACTGTATTAATACACAAAACAAGTTATCATCATTATCGTCATCATATCAGCCGATTTTTTTTTATTGCTGGACACAGGCCTCTTCTGAGAGAGCCATAATGACCTGTACTAAGACACCCGCATCCAGGGGACTCCCGCGATCTAAAGGTCCAAGGCCAGGTCATTAGTCCATCTTGTGGGGAATCTACCCACGCTGTGCCTGCCGGTACGTGGTCGCCGCTCGAGAACTTTAACACGCTTTATTTAACATTGAATTTGTTTTAAAGTTAATCTGTTTTAATAATGGCCCTTTGTATCTGATTAACGTCCAGTTTAGGGTAAGGTTGTTCATAAAATTAATGAGCTTGCTAACCCTTTTCAAACAACTTTCTCAACTCTGGTCTCAACCCACTCGGCTTTTTGTTAATATTTCGGTGAGTAAACGTATGTTTATCTTACTAATATTATAAATGGGAAAGTTTGGATGTTTGGATTTTTAGATCTGTGGATGTTTGTTATTCAATCACGCTTAAATGGCTCAACCAATTTGGATGAAATTTTACAGGAGGGTAGTTTATAGCGTGGATTAAAATATAGGATTGTTTTTATCCCGGGTCCACGCAGACGAAGTTGCGGGCGGAAGCTAGTAATTCATATATACTTTCAATATACTTGCCAGCTTTTGTGTTTTGTACATACATACAAACATATAATCACGCCTATTTCCCGGAGGGGTAGGCAGAGATCACGGATTTCCACTTGACAATCTTTCATGCTCATTCACTTTCATTACATTCTGCATACATGCTAGTCGGTTTGGTACTCTTGACCTGACTTTCCTCAGGATTTCTCCGATTTGGTCGGAAAAAGTTCGACGAGGTCTTCCCCTTCCAACTGTACCATCAACTTTTCCCTCTTACACTCTTTGTTAATCTTCTTTTATCCATCCTTTTCCTACATGCCCATACCATCTTAGCATGCCCTTCTCAATTTTCGTCACTACATCTTCAGTCACTCCACATCTCTCTTATCACACTATTTCTTATTCTATCCCTCAAACTCACCATCCCGCACATACTTCGCACCGCTCTCATTTCCACTAAGTACATTCCCTTGACTCTGATGTTTCTTCTGCCACACCCAACTTCCACTACCATACATTAGTATGGGGACTAACACTCCCTTAAGCACAGCCAGACGTGCTTTTTGAGATATTTTCTGACTGCTCATAAAGGCGTTGAGTGCTACGTTTACACTATTACCAACTCAACTCTTTCACTTGTTCCAACCTTTCGTCACCAATCATAATTTCGCAATAAGTCATATATTATGTTATTGTGTCATACAAATTCACAAACTTTAGGTATATACTTAATACTCACGGCATAATGTGACGAATTGCTGAAATTTTAGCCTATACACCGACCTACTCTGAATGAAATAATAATCCTATTAGTTGGTAATGTTTTGGCGTAATAAGTTAAAGGTCCGGTCACATTTGTTAAATACAGCCTTTGATTAATTTTGTTAGGTATTGAAAGTATAATTTAATTTCTTCTCAAAAAGTGCTTTTGCTAGTCAGGTGATGCAAAAATATTTCGAGTGCCAGATGTTTTTAAATATAAACAAAATTAAATACAGATTCTCTCATTTAAAGTTCATGAACCAGTTTTATATATCTTTCAGATGGGCCATACGATATAACGTATTGGATTGAAATCGAATCTTGTAGGGTGACGTATAGTTTATAAAGAAAATACAACACTGACACTAGGACACATATGTATTGAAACAAACTACACAAGTCACAACAACATATAAATAATATCTCACGCGTAAGGGTAGAGCGTATCCGTTAGCGAAGGCGTACCGTAACCGACCGACTTCAACTATCGCGCGTATCGCGCGTCATCCTTGCTGCCACTGTAACGAGCCGTGCACTGAACAAAGTTGCCATTTACTGAAGCGAACGTAGCGGTAGCGGCGACGGCGGCAGCGGTGGCGTCGGCCTGCGACGGCGTCGGCCTGCGACGGCGTCGATGACCTCACCTCGCGCAGCAACTGCTGGCAGAACTCATGCTGCGTTTGCTCGAGCGTGGTCAGCATCGCTGTTAGGGCTTCGCTGTTCATGGTAATGTTCCCATCGGAATTATCTTGAGACCCTAACGAGCCACGTCGCGTCCTTCTCGACATTTCGAATAACGGCGAAATAAAACGACTCAGACCCCCAAACGTTGGGCAGCCAAATATGTAGGGTGACGTATAGTTTTTAAAGAAAACACAACACTGAAACTAGGACACATATGTATTGTCAAGAATTGAAACAAACTACACAAGTCACAACAACATATAAATAATATCTCACGGGTAAGGGTAGAGCGTATCCGTTAGCGAAGGCGTACCGTAACCGACTGACTTCAACTATCGCGCGGGCTGCCAACATAGCGCGCGCGCATACCGGCTAACGAATGTAGATCCGCGGCTCAGTCCTTTTGGAAGCGCGCCGGGGGTCTACCTTTATTGGCCCTAGGAGGTAACGTGCGAGAAATAGGGTTGTCCCTGTCACACGCTATAATCTACATTTGTCGTGCCGTCGTATCGACAAGTTAGTATTGGCATAATTTAAGAAAAGAGACATGGTTACTGGAACTAGTGGAAGGCAAGAGATGCATTATAACTCCAAGTGCCATACTTGCACAACCACGACCACTTCCAAGGATGCCCGACTTAGAATGTCAATGTTGGTGTGACAATCACTGTTAAATCATTCAAATTCAGAAGTGCAAGGCTTGATTATGGGTTTATAAATACTTGCTTTAACGGATGTGATGGAATCCCCAATTCTTTATTAAAATGTCATTACAAACTCTTCATACCAATACTTACACATATATTTAATTTATGCCTTCAAAAGGGAGTATTCCCCGTAGCTCTAAAAACAATTAGTTATACCTATTTACAAAAGTGGAAAAAGAAATCTAAACAATTAATTATACCTATTTGCAAAAGTGAAAAACGAAATCTTATGAGCAACTACCGTCCTATTTCAAACTATTGGAGCGTATGTTAAATAAAAGATTGGTATCATATTTAAACAAATATAACTTTTTGTTAGACAGTCAATATGGTTTCCAGTCTGGAAGGTCCACAGAGGATGCTGTCCAGGAACTCATCCAATTTGTATCGAATAACCTTGACAACGGGATGAAATGTATCTCGATTTACTTGGATTTGGCTAAGAAGCATTCGATACTGTATCGGTTTCTGTACTTATGAAAAAAATTGAGTCAAAATGTATAAGATGCACTCCCTTTGATATTTTCAATGAGTATCTTCACAACAGATGTAAAGGTGTTACGGTGGGGAAAATAAGGAGTTGTGACCTACCAATCAACTATGGCGTCCCTCAGGGCAGCGTATTAGGGCCTACTCTCTTTCTCATATACATCGATGACCTTTGTCAACTTAGCATCACCGGAGGCAAAATTATATCTTATGCCGATGACAGTCCTCGTCTTTGCCGACAAAACTTGTGATAACCTCTTCAAATTTTCTCAGAAAGGCTTAGATAAGGTAATGACATAGCTTACACGGAATTTACTGACCTAAAATGTGGATAAGACAAAATTCATGACCCACTCAATCAGAAGCTCTGATCAACCACCGAAAACCTTCACTCTCATCATCATCATTATCAGCCGAAAGACGTCCACTGCTGGACATAGGCCTCCCCCAAAGAGTGCCACAATGACCGGTCCTGCGCCACCCGCATCCAGCGCACTCCCGCGACCTTTACCAGGTCATCAGTCCACCTTGTGGGGGGCCTACCCACGCTGCGCCTTCCGGTACGTGGTCGCCACTCGAGAACCTTTCCGCCCCAACGGCCATCGGTTCTACGTGCAATGTGCCCCGCCCACTGCCACTTAAGTTTAGCGATTCGGAGGGCTATATCGGTTACCTTGGTTCTGCTGCGGATAGCTTCATTTCTGATGCGATCGCGCAGAGAAACTCCCAACATAGCCCTCTCCATTACCTTCACTCTGATTGCGCATAATTGCCTAAATCAAATGAACTGAGATTGCCAACCATTAGTCATAACTGACTATATTAAATATCATGGGGTATATATATATGGACTCTTATTTGAATTTTAAACTTCACATTGACACATAGCAAAAGAGTTCGCATGGGGAGGAGCCCTCAAAACAACAATGTTAACTCTAGAAGTAGACCAACGTGCAGTGTTGAAAGTGGTGTATTTTAAGCCATTTACCTACTCCACTCAACTACTATTCAGTTTAGCCAAAGTCCCAAGTGTCAGACTTTTTATCATAGTAACTGGCCTTCGATACCACTGAAAACATTTTTGTCAAAAAAGACAGATAACTAATACCCGTAGACCTCAATATATAGGGGTTGAACACTGTTCCTTTTGCATCTAACATTGTGAGAGGAGGAGCGCTGCTTATCCTGAAGTACAGTTGTAGGTACCTATTCAGGGAGCACAATTCTAGTTTTCAGGATATTACTGTAAAGTATGTTTGTTTTTATTTCTTTTGGTAAACAATAAATAATATGATTACTTTTCAACACACTTTTCAGCCCTACTTCCCCTCCTTATCTTTCCGAGCGGTTTAATTATATGGCAGACGGCAGTGGACTCCGCTTGCGGTCGAGCGCTAACCTTACTCTTGCTGTACCGTCTACAAAGACGCGAACATACTCCAGATCTCTTACCGCGCGCGCTGTTAAGTTGTGGAATGAGTTGCCTTTGTCGCTAAGACAGTCGCGGTCTTTTGCGTCACTTAAGATTAATTTGAAGAAGTTGTGGCTTTCCAATGACTTGTGAATAGGTTGAATATAGTATTTATTTATTGTATATATGATAGTGTATATTACATATGATAGTGTGTATTATATTGTATATTTATATATGGATTAGCATGTTTTTATTTTCTATGTGTGTTTTTGTACACGGTATAAGTTTGCCTATCTCTTCTACCTACTTTCCTCTCAATTGCTCAAAGGTTAGCTGGAAGAGATCCTATAGAGATAAGTTCGCATTTGTGCTTTGATCTATTGTGTGACTGTATATTCTTGAACCTATTATTGTGTACAATACGGTGCTTGACATAAATACATACAAAATATAAACAATTTAAAGAGTTTAAAATCTACGACCTTCATATTATTGGGTCAGCCGCCTTGTGAGAAGCCACTCCAGTCCAGACATTAAAATGTACTCTTTGAGTAATGATTATAAGAATCTTTAATTCATACAGTAAAAAAACTACGTATCATTAAGTAATTGCGCAAGTTATAAGTTTGACATGCGCATGACAAATATTTTGATTCCGATTCAATACTTTTAATCAGTTAGACCCGCAGTATTTATCTCGATGGAGTTTTCGTCTCGCAAAAGCCAGTTATAATGGAGTTTCAAGTTGCGACTCTTCCATTAATGTCTTTGTCTTTCCAATCTTTGAGAGCACGTGGCAAGACTTTGACGTCGACGTATTGATCTTCAAATCCTTCTCCATTTGTAACAGTGGAACACATTCATCTACGTACCACTGCTAGGGATCAATTCTTTAAGCGCTTTGGTAACTTTGCACTAATCAACTCGTACACTTAGAGAAAATTGGTCCGTAAGGTTTTTTTTTTGTTGAGACGAGAGAACATACCATGCATAATGGAGATATAAATGATGATAGTCTCGTAATCACCTTGAGTTCTAGCGTTGATAGCAGTCAAGAGTTTGAAGTCATAATCCGTATTTCCGAAATCTCTAATAAGTAGGTTTGAGATTTCACACCACGAGAGGTATATTTCCAAATATTTATTGTAAAAAAACTAGTACTGAGGTTATTGATAAATACTGTTTTTTTTTTAGATTTGAAGTGTAACTTTTTATGAACGGAACTACACAGCATCTAGTCAAAACCTAAATGGACGTAAGTTATAATAAATTGCAAAAGTCCATTATAATTTAAATATAAATTATTTTCTTAATTTCGTGGGTGGATAGGACCAAGAAACCATTTTCTTGTTATTGTTATTCCTTTGCACACCGTGGTATTATCAAAAACTAGTCCAAACCACGCAATGCGTTACAAAAAAAGTATGTATTGATGGGATTTGTTTCTTTGCACTCTCTTACCACAAGGGTCGCTATAGCGACCACATTAGCTCATACCATCGCATCGCTTGCCCTCAACGCTTATCACTCCTTGCAACTAGGGTTGCCAACCGAACTATATTATATAGTATTGTACTATATTTTGACTCTTTCTACTATATACTATATATTTTGGGCTTTACGAAGTGCTTCAAATTTACCAGGTTTCAGTTCAATTTTATTAAATAGCGACATTGCCCCGCCATTTACTTTTTTTACATTACTAGATTTTTCTTTTTTTCTGGAAAATACTATCCCCCTCAAAAAAAGTTGGCAACCCTACTCGCAAGTTTAAGTGTCACATCAGTAGGTATAACAAACACCGACTTATTTCTGAGCGCACTATTCGCCAACAAACTGATCTCAGTTTGGCGAAATTTTTTGTATACCTACCACATAAGTACATTTTTGAGATAATAAATAAAAAAATAAATAAACCTAACAAGTTTTTGCCAAAAATGTCATTTTATGTACAAGCTTTTATTGCCGACTGTACTTTTCTGTATACCGTCATCAACGACTCATTGAGACGATTCTAACGAGACCAAACTCTACGTTAGGTACTAAATTCCCATGGCCGCCGGTAGGTGAAAATTTGGAGGAGAAGGTGGAAGTCTCCATCATCAGATCAGTTCGATGGTATCATAATATTGATTGTCATCCAAACTATACTTATACCCAAACTTTCAGCTCAATCGGTGGAGGTAACCTGGTTCTAAATTCTGTTCCAAGATTTGTCCCACACTAACAAACAAACGAACAGGTCAAGTTAAATAAAAGCTGGTAAAAAAATGGCCGCGCACGGTTCCAGAACAATTTCTTCCCACGAAAGCGCCAGCTGGAATTAATTCTCTGCCGCGGATTCCCCGATGGACTACAGCAGGGGTCGGCAAATTTTTTAGACAAAGAACCAGATCCCGGAAAAATTACGATTTTTAGGAAGCTCAAAGAGCCACATTATCAAATTCTAGGGAAATAATAATTTCGGGTGAATCTGCAAAGTAGATATGCTGTGTTTGAGTTCGATAAAAATAATATATTTGCCTCGCGCTATTTACGATTTTTTTTGTCCGATTTTTTATAAAAAAACTTTTTTTTTTGAGGAACCTACAGAGCCGCATGCGGCTCGCGAGCCGCGGTTTGCCGACCCCTGGACTACAGTATGGGGTTCTTCAAGAAAGGAGTGTACAGCTCTTTTTAGGGTCTGTAACGCGCATGCCAGTGCCCTGGAGTTACACGCGTCCCTAGACTACGGTAATCGCTGCCCATCAGACACACCGACTTGATATAGAAAAACAGCGATATTACGCGTTAGTTATTTATGGGCGATTCCAAAAATCGCGGTCAACAACCTCAACCCTTGTTACATGATACTGATTGTGTCATGTTTGCTTTTTTAATGGCTGTTGTAACTGCTTGCGTGGGCGGGTGAAGACAAATTGAACGCCTACTATTCTAGAGCGAATTTATTGCACCTACGTGAACAGATCCGTTTATATGGTTCTTACTACTCTACTTACGAAGTCCACTACATGTGAATACAATGAATATGCACCAAATCGCTGAGATAAGTGACTGAGAGGCTGTTATTGCTTAAGGCTTGTATACCCGCTAAAGTCCTTGAGCGTATGGGCGGAACCTCGACCCTCTCCCCGCGCAAGTCGCACAACCCGCCGTCGTTTATTAAGCGTTACATAGATTAAGTTACAGACGCGTCATCGCGCATCGTTACCAATGCAAGGGCGGACGTGGGTGGGTGACATTCGTCATGCTTAATTGAAACGTGATATTTGTCATACATAAATTACATAATTTATTAAGTTCAAAAATTATGTCCCTACTATTATAATACTATTTACTTACGATTAGTGTAGTTCCGTCAGCACGGCTAGCACGAGACGGCCGCGACATACACTCGATTTTTCTCACACTATCGGTCTCTCTCTTATTAGAACATTAGGAAAGAGAGGTATAGTGTGAGAAAAATCGAGAATATGTCGCGTCCGTCTCGTGCTAGCCGTGCTAGTGAAAACGAAATTCGTTCGAATAACTCTCATTGTCGCTCGAACTAGCAAGCGCGACAGAGAGGGAGATACACGAACGAAGTTCGGTTTCGTTTCGCGGTAGGCCCTCAGCACGCCTAGCACTAGACGGCCGCGATATACTTTCGATTTTTCTCGCACTATACCTCTGTTACTAAATATTCTAATAAGAGAGAGACGGATAGTGCGAAAAAAATATAAAGGTAATAATAATAATCCATACCTACTGTTGCCCTTAGGCCGTCGCTATTAATAAGGGCCCATCTAGCAGTTAGCGAGTCACCGTCTGCCAGAGATAAAATGTGAAACAGTTTTATTGGGCAGGCGTCCGATGTTTCATCCAATAGCCCAGCTACTAGTCAATCATTTTCACCCAATAATCCGTTTTATTTTGGTGCGGCTATTAAGGGCTAAAGAAAACTATGTATAAAGCTTCTACGTTTATGTAGGCAAAAATAAGTATACAAATATTAGACGCGAGCGTTGTTGTCGCCGCCGTCAGAGCTAGTGCCCGGTGGAAGGGATCCCGCGCCCCGCGCGCCCGCACACCGACCGCTGTCGTCTGTCGCGTTGTCGTAGACATGCTGGGGGCCCGTTGGAGGTGGCTGAAGGACTGGCAGTGCTGGCTGGAGCTGAAGCTGCCTGCAACTCTTCATCATCATCATCAGGGAGGGGACACACCTTATTGAGTGCTCGGCGTTCGATCCCTCTGATCGTTTTAAAATCGGCTACCCGGCTAACTCCGTCCTTGCCGGGGTAAAGACGATGGACTCGTGCTAGCTTCCATCGCATGGGAGGAAGATTTTCTTCCTTAAAAACTACTAATGCGCCTTCCTTGATGTCTTTGTAGGGATGTCTCCACTTTGTCCTTTTCTGCAATTCTGAGAGGTACTCTTGATGCCATCTCTTCCAGAAACTGTCTCGAAGCGCTTCAATCAGTTGGTAGCGCGTCTTTATGCCTTTTTCTAAGGTAGTAGGTGGAGCTGCCATAGATGTCAGCGGACGTCCCACGAGAAAGTGCCCTGGTGACAAGGGAGAAAGGTCGCTGGGATTACATGAAAGAGGAGTAAGGGGACGGGAGTTGAGGACTGCTTCGACTTCTGTGCAAAGAGTACTCAACTCCTCGTACGTTAAACTAGAATTACCTATTGTTCGTTTTAAGTGAAACTTTAGGCATTTAACATTGGCCTCCCACAAACCACCGAAAGTGGGGGAATAGGGGGGACTAAATAGGAATTTAATGCGTTCTTCAGCTGTGTACATATATATGGAACTCATGCCTGCCTTTAATGCTCGACCTAATTCATTGTTTGCCCCCACGTAATTGGTACCGTTGTCGCAATAAAGTTGACTAGGTCTACCTCTACGCGAAATGAATCTGCGAAGACAGGAAATGAATGCCTTTGCACTAAGGTCACTGACAGTTTCTAAGTGAACCGCTTTAGTACAAAAACAAACAAATATACAAATGTAGCATTTGCTGATACGATTGCCACGGCCTATTTTACTTGAAATTTGAAAAGGGCCACAAAAATCTGTCCCACTTATACCAAAGGGGTAGTTAGGAGTGACTCGACTTGATGGCAGATGACCCATCAGCGGCTCCATGGTTTTGGCTCTAAAACGGGTACAAGTTACACAATGGCGATACACACTTCGTGCCAACGCTCTCCCCTGTAGAGGCCAAAACTGATCTCTAAAGCTTGCTAAAAGCAGCTGAGGGCCAGCATGCAATAAGCGTAGATGCTCGGCTCGCATTAGTAATTTGGTAAAGTGATGATTTCCGTGTAATAACACTGGATGTTTTTTCCCAAAGCAAAACTCTGTGTTATTGAGCCGACCACCTAGCCGCAGCACGCCGCCATCGTCGAGGAAAGGAGACAATTGCAACATAGGTGATGAGGTAAGTTTATTTTTATTTTTTATTAGGTTAAGTTCTTTGTAAAATGACTCTGTTTGTGCAATTTTAATTAGATAAGTAAGTGATTGGTTAAGTTCATTTTCTTTTAAAGGGCCATATGATCTATTCGCTTTCTCTTTTATTTGACAATTATTTATGAATCTGTATATGAACGCAAATATTCTTTTTAGCTTTAATGAACTAGAATAGTCTTTTATGTTTATTATTTCATTAGCTTTATTTTCTTCATTTATGTTAGTTTGTAAGACTTTTATTTCAGGTAACGTTATATCTGTGTTGGGTGTCTGCGGCCATTGCGATTCATCATTTTTCAGGAAAGCTGGACCTTCCCACCACAAAGAAGATTCAATAAGAAGACTCGGGTCTACACCTCTTGAGGCCATGTCAGCCGGATTCTTGTCAGTAGGTATATGACGCCATGAGTTTCTAGATGTGAGTTCGTGAATTTCATTTACTCTATTGCAAACAAATGTTTTGAGTATTTTAGGACTTGTTTTAATCCAACCTAGGGTGATGGTGGAATCTGACCAGAAAATCTTTTTATGTATAGAACACCGGAGAGCTTCACTGACCTTGCTAACAAGTCGGGCCCCTAATAAAGCGGCTGCCAATTCGAGCCTAGGTATAGTTTGAACCTTAAGAGGTGCGACCTTTGTCTTAGCGCAAAGCAGTCTGACTGTAACAGAATTTGAGCTATCCGTAGTGCGTACGTATACGCACGCTGCGTACGCGTCTTGCGAGGCGTCAACAAAACAATTAATCTCACAAGCCGTTGGTGACAAACATTGCACATGCCTGGGTACCGAAACTGAAAGCAAAATGTGAAGATTGTTAGTCAGCTTGGTCCAAGTTTTCTTAATGTCTAGAGGTACCTGTTCGTCCCAAGATAATTTAAGAACCCACAGTTTTTGAAGTAAAATTTTAAGCGTGATTGTACAAGCACTTAGCAGTCCTAGAGGATCAAATATTTTACAAGTGTTGGATAAAATTGTTCTTTTTGTGACCGAGTCCTCTTTAGGATTTACATCTAATGCAAAGGTTAAATTATCAGTGTCTGGTGCCCACTGCACACCTAGTACACTGGACTGCTTACTCAGGTTCAGAGTGTCTGAAATTGCCGAAGTCTTAAATATTTTAGGACAGTTAGTACGGAATTTGTGTAACGGAAAGCATGCCGATTTAAGTGTCTCCGTAACACCGTGAAGTATATGACATAATTTCTCTTCTGAATCAGCGCCTGTCAATAAATCATCCATATAACAATCTTTTTTTATTGCCTCAGAAATTAAAGGATCCGGACATTCTAATGCTAGTTGTAGAAGACAACGAGTGCTCAAGAATGGAGCGGAAGCCGTGCCGTAAGAAATGGTGTTCAATTGCAGCACTTCAAGAGGCTTAGAACTGTCGTCCCGCCACAAAATCAATTGTAAGTATCGTTGGGACTCATGGATTTGGATTTGACGGTAACATTTTTGTATATCTCCCGTAAAAACATATCTATGTTGACGAAATCTTATCAAAATATTGAAAAGATCGTCTTGAACCACAGGGCCAACGAATTGTATATCATTAAGGGACTTTAGAGACGCTGATTTAGCAGAGCCGTCGAACACAACTCTTAAGCGTGTGCTCTCACTACCTTGGCGAATAACGCAGTGATGCGGCAAAAAGAAACCAAACGTCGGTTTAGGTATTCTTGTTAGATGTCCTAAAGACTCATATTCATGAATAAAATCACTGTACTGTTGTTTCAAGTCAGGATTATTATTTAGTTTTTTCTCTAAGGTAAAAAATCGCTTGAGAGCCATTTTATATGAATCACCCAAAGCAGTTTCAGGCGTCTCTTTCAGAGGCATTAAGACTGAAAATCTGCCATCAGATAAACGATAGGTATGCTTTTTAAAGTGTTCTTCACAAAACTCTTCATCAGCTGACAAGGGCGTTTTAGTTTGTGGAAGTTCTTCCAGATTCCAGAACTGCGTCAACTTGTCACTGATTTCTTTTGTAAAGTTACAATGGACAGTCTGGGAGGATTCCGAACAATGATTTGGACTTAAAGGGCCGGCTACAATCCAGCCAAGTTGAGTGTTTTGAAGGATGGGCATATTTGAACCCAAACGTATTTTATTAGGGCATAATATATCGAAAAATATTTCCGCACCTAACAGCATATCAATTTCAGCAGGGTGATAAAAATGAGGATCCGCGAGCTGTATTGTTTCAGGTAAGTTTAGCTGGTTAATGTTTACAGCCATGTTAGGCAATTGACCTGTAATTTGAGGAATCACCAAACAATTTAATTTAGTCTTGAACGTGTTTGACAAGGAGCTGATAGTTACGTCGCACCTGTCGGAAATGGTAAGTTGAATGTTGTTAATGCCCGATATTTTTAAAGAATCAGGATCACGATTAACTAATCCAAGTTTATTTTTTAGGTTTTCCGTCATGAAAGAAGATTGGCTGCCTGCATCTAGAAGAATACGAGCAACCTGGTAAGTATTTGTTTCAGGGTTGGATACCTTAACTAAAGCGGTACCAAGGAGAACTTGCCCACAAGACTGGACTGACAATGTCCTGCGGGGTGGGTTGACTACTTCAAGGTCAATTGACGTCCCAGCCATCGGTGACGTCACAGGTAAGGTTGTGGTTGTGTTACTGTCTTTATGTAGTAACGTATTATGTTTCTTATGACATAATCTGCAAGCACCTAGTCTGCAATTATTTGCTTCATGACCACGTCGTAAGCAATTGTTGCAAAGTTTTAACTTCAAGGCTTCGCTCCACTTGCTTTCGAGAGGTAAGCATTTAAATGATTCACAATCAATTATTCTATGACCTTGGTTACACATCGGACACAATAAAGACCCTACCGGTTTGGGTGCGTTATTAGAAGTGACGAAACTTTTCGAAAATTTGTTATGTGTAAACGGACCTTTAGGTTCATGTTTGACATGGTTATCTTTATGAAAAGGTGGTACGCTTTTTTCATGTCTATTCGCTAACGTGGTTTCCAAAATGTCTGCTCTGTTACGAAGAAACTCGATGAATTCATCCAAGAGTGGAAGATCGGAGAGGTTATTTCTATGCTCCTCCCATTTTCCACTCGTGACTGAATCCAATTTACTTGACACCATAAATATTACAAGCGTATCCCAGTGGTCCACTGGCTGTCCGAGTGTGGTCAAAGCTCTTAGGTTTTTACTCACAACGTCTATTAGGTAACGCAATGATTTATGAGATTCTCTCGTTATGGGCTCGATTCTAAAGAGAGCCTTTAAGTGATTATTAATTAGGATTTTTTTATTATTATATCTCTGACATAACAAATCCCATGCGACCTTATAATTCTGAGATGAGAATTCAATAGATTTGATGACAAGTGCCGCGCTTCCTTCTAATGAGGATCGTAAATAATGGAATTTGTTTATGTCGGGGATAGTTTCATTTGAGTGTATTAATGACTCGAATGTATCTCGAAATTCTAACCATAAAAAGTAATTCCCGTCAAAAACCGGTAATTTAATAACTGGAAGTTTGACGTTTATGTTTTCCTGACGCGCACAACTACTATATGAACTTTGTTTATCTTCAGGGTTTGAAGGTCGCAACCTTAGTAAGGATTGAGCACTAGAAATGCCGCTGTAAAATCTTGTTTCAGTTACCTCCCTTTCCTGGACCTGATCATCCGGGTCAGGACAGGCTAGTTCTATTTGCATTTGACACTTTTCAAAATCAGAAAATAATGCTTCTATTTTCAAGCTTCGCAAATTCAGTTCATTAAATTGCGCTTCTGAAATGTTGTCAATCTTTGCCCTTTTTAATTCTTTAATAAAGTTTTCAAACGTAGTCAGTCGACCCCTAATCGACGCACGCTGTTTTACCAATTCTTTAAATTTTAATTCATTTTCAAGTGCCTCTATGTCAATTCCGCTTTGCGGTTTAATTGGTGACATGATTTAGAATTAGATGGGGTTGACACTACAATTAAAAGGGACAAGTAAGACACAATAAGTATATGCACTTAGGGTGAAAAGCAATCAACAAATTAGGCTAAGTAAACTGTGCATCAAACCAGGCAGGAGTCCCAAGCGCGCTGATATGCTGCGCAAAGCAAGGTCAAGGCTCGCCCGAACAGCTGATGGCGAGTAGGTAGGTACGGCAGTGCGTTGCTAAGCCAGCCGGCGCGCGCGCAGTCCCTGGAAATGTCGGCCCGGTACGAAATGAGCACTATGTAATAACAAATAGCTTATAATTAGGACCTTTGAGGAATATACACTACTTTAGACTGAAAGATAACACTTATTATGACTTTTATTTAAATAGCTAAGTGAAATAATGTTTAAGGACGCTTATTATCAAGAAAGCGTGAACCAAGGCGTGTTCAATTAACAAAGCACCGTAAATATTAGGTAAATCCACTAGTTCTAAGATTATAATTATGATTTAAAGCGGTGCGAGGTCAAGATGCAAGGGAATTAAGCACTTAATATCTCATGAATTGGGTTGACTAGCTCTGGCAGGCCAATGAAAATATGCGTTTATGCATTAAAATAATGTTTCACTCGTATTTAAGTGATATTAATGCGATATATTTAACAATGCGAATAGCAATATAATTAAGCAACGTATCCCGATCAGCGAGATCATGCACTTTAATGTTTTAAGATTTCGATAAATTACATATAATTTTAAATTACGTATTCGAAATAAAGTACACTAAGCACACAAATCAAAACTAGGAAAGGTAAGAAAGGCAAAGGAACAGAAACGGGCACTCCCCTTGTTAAATCCGCTGCGTAGCCACGTCGTCGCCTGGGGCCAAAGGTTGCTCGCCGTTAGTTTCTTTGTTTGCGCTTCCTTCCAAGTCGGTACGCGATGTAAAATATGAATTTATTGTACGATGTAATGCCACGGTCGCCAATTTGGTGCGGCTATTAAGGGCTAAAGAAAACTATGTATAAAGCTTCTACGTTTATGTAGGCAAAAATAAGTATACAAATATTAGACGCGAGCGTTGTTGTCGCCGCCGTCAGAGCTAGTGCCCGGTGGAAGGGATCCCGCGCCCCGCGCGCCCGCACACCGACCGCTGTCGTCTGTCGCGTTGTCGTAGACAATTTAGATTCCATCAACTAGCAATAGACTCTTACACCCCAGCGGGTGCTGTTTCTGTGTGCGTCCCATGACACGGGCAGAGACACTATCCGCTTGGTATACTCCTTGCATTTCATTAAATTGTCAAAAGGGCCTCTACGTGTTGGCTCAGAGCTCCACGCACGCCTCCCAAAGGTCCGGGACATCATTGTCCCGTGAGCGGGAAAGACATATAATCCATACTATCCATACTTCCATTTCCATACTCCATACTAATATTATAAATGCGAAAGTGTGTCTGTCTGTCCGTTACCTTTTGTGTAAGTGTAAGGTTGTTAAGTTTTAAACTAATTTTCGGTATATTTATTACGTTCTACTTCCTTGATTTGATGATGATGGCGTGTACAGTCAGCATCAGATAGTTAGTAGCATCCAAAGTAGCCAAATATATCGTAACACATTCCTTACTCCTACTTATAGTAACAAAGACTATTTCGATGAATGTACGTTCCGATATATTTGGCTAATTTGGCTGCTACTAACTATATTATGCTGACTGTACAGAAATCGGCCTCGGGTAAATATATACTTATAGATTAGTTGTACGTTAACCATACTTTGTTTCATATCAAATAATAACTCTGTATCGAACTTGGAGTTGGCATGCAACCCATAGGTAGGTACTTACAATATTTGCCAAGCCCACTATTTTTATTAGAACTTATTCTATTAACACTTGACAGTCATTAATACGAGCAGATAAAACAATATTGTTTCTATAATTGTGCATGTTCCTAAGCAATAGATATTGTAAATATATTTACTAATAAAATGTCTGGTTTTAGCGATTTCCCAATTTTGATACTGTTTAGATATTTGATACTTTGATAGAATAGGTATTTATTTGTGTATTCTTTTTCCTCTTCTCTTGTAAAATTTCTTGATATTACGTATTTTCCTCCTGCGCTTATTTAACCCCAAAGACCCAAAATAATTATTGAAAAATTTGTGAGACCTAAGCTAAGGCGTACTGACTCTAGTATCGTAAGTTTGTATGTTACTAACAATCTATGGGCAAACTGACCTGAAATAAAGAATTTATTATTATCTCTTTATTCTTATTTCATCTTAAGTTAGGTTTTTACAATAAATTTATAAAAAGTAAAATATAAAAACTATATACAAAACATAAAATCATTATAAAAACCTAACCTAGGGTACCGCCGGCAGCGAGGTGGGGCCTAAGCTGCCGGTGGTCAGGGCGTCAGAGACAGGAACCTCCTGACTATCCGCGCAGTATCCAGGAGTACCGCCTTCTGTATTTGACCCTTGATCCAGCCATCTAGCGAAAGTCTCTTGAGGTGATGGTCGAGACTCTTCGCTATTAAACCGTTCGCCGAAACGACTATCGGGACGATGATCGTCGAATCAACATCCCACATGGCGGTTACCTCGTGAGCCAGGTCTAGGTACGTGCTGGCTTTGTCCTTCTCGGCCTTCACGAGGTTCTCATCATGGGGGATGGTGATGTCGACGAGCACTGCCTGGCGTTTCGATCGATCTGTCAGCACAATATTAGGCCTATTGGCAAGAATAGTCCTGTCCGTGATGACAGATCGATCCCAATAGAGCGTGGCACGACCATTTTCGAGAACTGGCGCAGGGGTGTACTTATAGTAAGGCACTTCGGAAACCACAAGACCGCATAGCAGAGCAAGTTGCTGGTGAATAATCCTGGCTACAAGGTTATGTCTGTGCAAGTACTCGCCGTTAGCAAGATGACCACAACCGGAGATAATATGCCTGAGTGACTCCCCGGGACGGCGGCATGCCCGACAAATGTCGACCGTACCGTCCGTCCTTCAGGATATACCTCCGGTAATTGTTCGTCATGATAACTTCGTCCGCAATTGCACAGACAAAACCTTCGGTTTCCCCGAAGAGATCCCCGAAACGTAGCCAGTTCACCGACGCGAGCAGATCTACATCGGGCCCTGTGAGGGCCTTGTAGTACCGCCCGTGTAGCTCCTTGCTCCTCCACACCGCTCTGCGGTCCTCGACGCTCATTACTTTAAGTCTGCGCCAGTTCTCGTTTGCCAAGGCGAGCGGGGTGAAGTTTCCGTCTACTGCTACTACGTCACGATGCATCCCACACTCGTTGTTTAGGAAATAATCCCTGAGACTGCACACCTCGCGGTTGTGGAGGTCTTTGGCATTTAAAAAGCCGCGACCTCCACACTTCCGCGAGATGTACAGTCTCATAACAGACGAGCGTGGGTGTAGCATGCGATGCGCAGTAAGCAGTACTCGGACTCTTCGATCCAGGGCATCCAGCTCAGTCTGAGTCCACCTTAGTACGCCAAAGGAGTAAGTAAGCAAGGGCATCACCCAGGCGTTGAAGGCGCGCACCTTGTTGCCGCCCGACAAAAGACTATTAAGTACTTTGGTCAGGCGACAAAAGAAGCGCTCCTTCACCGCCCGCTTTACGCCCTCACCCTCAATACCCAATGACTGTTACATACCAAGATACTTATAGGTTTCTGCTTCGGAGATAGATTTGAGGGACATTGTCTCAGAAAGTTGCAAATTTGTTGAATTTACAACTTTCCCCCGCTGTACATGCATGACCGCACACTTATCGACACCAAACTCCATTTTGATGGCGCTACTGAAGACTTCTGTTGTTTTCAGTAGTTCCAACAGGTTATGTCCATTCGGTGCAAATAGCTTAAGGTCATCTATATAGAGCAGATGAGAAATGACCTCACCCTCCCTCCGAAGCCGGCAACCTAGTCCTGAATCCCTCAGCAGGGTGCTAAGCGGATTCATTGCTAGGCAGAACCACAAAGTGTAACGTTACATGTTACATGTTTTATTATTACCATTAAAACACATCTTTAGTTGATAGACCTAATCTAAAATAAACACATACATTCTCAATTTAACACTATACAACTACTTAATATAAGTATTTACATCCTACACTAACACACATCCTTAATAACATAACAATAAATAATAACAAAATAAAATAATTAAAATAAATAACAAATAAACACCTCATGTTTAACACTTGTGCGCGCGATGTTACCGCCGGGCGATAAGGAATGTTCTAGACGGCTCGCGGCTGCATCGTGGTGGCATTACGAGCTACGCTTTGAAAGACACCGTACATGTGCTGGCTGCGTTCACAAACCTTTTCTTTGTGTCCTCGTGCGCGCTGGCACAAATTACAATTGAATATAATTAAATAAATTAAGTGAATAAGTCCTTACATCGTTAGTGACAAGTGTCATCTCGCACCCCAATAGGGGTGCGACCTTATACTCAAAAAAGTCGGCCGCGTATAATCGCGCTTTTTTTGTGGGAAGGCAGCCACTCAGCTGCCCCGGCGCTCCCGAGCCACTTCACCAGCTCCACTGCCCGCTGCTCCAGTACCCAGTGACCTAGCAGCCGCCGTCGCCGAGGGGAGTACCGAACTACGGCGTAAAACCAGACGGGCCATAGACCCACGACCCAAGTTTTTTTAAATAAATATTTTATTCTTTCTTGTTGACGTTCAGTTTATTTTCCACCATACCACATCCTGGGGACCGAACGTCACACTGGCGCCCTCTAACGTGGTTTCGTAAAGGTCTGGTTTTGCGTGGTAGAGTAGTTGTGTGTTTTGTGTTTTATTTTTTGTGAAACGTTTTTAAGTTTTGTTTTTTTGGTTGCCGTAACTAAAGTGTATACCTCAATTTAATTATTCAATTAAATATTATTGCTATTAAGAAAAAATACCGTTTGTCAAAATATTTTGTTTGCTGCTAAACCATTTATTTTAGAGCACTCTGTATGCGCAAAGTGCATTACTAGCGATTTCTTTGTTCATATTCTAGAGACAGTCGAGCACAAAAGTGTTAACATTTAAACATATTTTTCCTGCTTGTAATTTCGAAGGCATACACATTAGTTGCATTTATTAACGCTTGTTTTCTTTTATTTTAGTGATTGTTTTATTCTTAATTTAGCAGATTCATCTTTCGTAATTTCATCAACCATAACGTTGCTTCACTGATTTTGTAACGGAACGGAGTATTTCATTAAACCTTGTTCAACACCTTCTCAAATTGTTGTGCATTAATTTGGATTCACGCGAATTATTATTATTAGTAATTTTGCAAAATGACTGACCAGGTGACCTATCCGGTGAAATTTTTTTCGCTACAGAAGGCCGAATTAGATTATGAGGTTCAAATTAGGGGTGGTTGCCCTGGTACTGTACAGGATTTAAGAAAGCAGATTGCTAAATTAGGTCCATTGTTTCCGTCAGAGGACATTTTGGAAAGTCCGTTCGATATCGCCGATGACTTGAAGGGCGTGTCCGACGTGCTCAATAAGACCAGGTCACTCCTAGATGGCTCATTAGATAGGAATGCATTGCTGCGCATTCAAAACTACTTGCATCACCTCTATCACCGACTTAATCGGCTGATTATTGATTCCAAAACGCAGAATGCACAGGAGACCTGTATAACAGAGTTCCAGACCTTGTTCGATCGGTACAATTCGGTTAGGGAGTCTGCTGCAATAGACAAACTAATTGGTCCGACTGCAAGTACCAGTTCTGACATGCATTCAGCTGTACCACCATTAAATATAAACGTGTCTTGCGACCGTGGTGCAGTTGGTGAGCTGGGCAAGTTTAAATATGATGGTAAGTCTTGCGTACGCTCATTTATTCAGCGTATTACTGAATTTAGCAAGGCTAGGAATATCACATCGTCCAAGTTACTTTCATTCGCAACTGAGATTTTTACCGGCGACGCCTTACACTGGTACCGTGGACTTCAAGATCAGGACCAGCTGACCGATTGGGATGATCTTGTCACGCGCCTTAAAAGAGATTTTGATCAGGCAGACTACGATTACCGTCTGCTCTCGGAGATACGTGCTAGGACTCAAGGTGAATCAGAGAACGTCACTATTTATTTGTCAGTTATGCCTGGACTATTCTCACGCTTGTCAGATCCTCTATCAAATAAAGACAAACTGGAGATTCTTCTCCACAACATCAGGCCATGTTACGCAAGTACCTTAGCCTCAGCCACAGAAATTATAGATATTGACACCTTGAGATCCTTATGTCGTAATTACGAGAGCATACAAGCACGTCTTGCTGGTTTTCGTGAACCTCCCAAGCGGACATCTGATACCATGGCACCCGAATTTGCCTACAGTGGTCATACATCACATAAAACATTCAACACAGGTCAAAATTACCAACAAAATACTTACACAAACAATTATAATAGAAACAAAGCTTACCCTAACAACATTTACAATGGTAATAAATCTAATAATAGTAATAAATATGTACATGCAATGCAAACGACCACTTCCAAAACACTGTTTTGTCCCCGGTGTCGTAACAATACCCACAATCTACGCCAATGCAAGGCGAACAAGGACAAAATATGTTGTTTCGTTTGTGGACATGAGGGTTTTAAGACTCCACAATGCCCGACTTGTAATAAAAACCACTCAAGTTCGTCAAAAAACTGATTGACCTGCAGAGTTGTGACACGAATAAGAATGATAAGTTTGATAGGGAAGATTGGGCTACATGGCTAAACACGATCAACTTTTACTTTAATTCTTATAAAATCGCCACAATTCTGCAGAATCAACCTGCTAATGACCCTCGGCCTTACGCATCCATTAAGGTTTACAACCAAACCATGTTAGGATTATTAGATTCAGGGTCAGCCGCTACAATTTTAGGCAATAATACTCATCGAAGTCTAGAACAACAGGGCTTAGAACTTCAACAGGGACACATTATTAACGTCACAGCCGCTGGAGGTCAGTCGATGAGTAGTATTGGGTACATGAACCTGCCAATTACTTTTCAGGACACATTTCATATCATTAAGGCGTTTGTTGTGCCAGATATTAACATAGACCTCGTCTTAGGTATCGACTTCTGGCACTCATTTGAAATCTTTCCAAAGCATCTTACAGGCATTACTTTTTCTAATGCCGTGGTTTCAAATGCTACTATTAATGCAGATCAGCCTTCTCTGTTACATGCTTATGACCATTTGAATAATTCGGAAAAGTTGGTAGCTGACAATATAATAGCTCAATTTAGTGATATCTCTGCCGAATCTAAGGGTTTAGGAGAGACCAAGTTGATCACTCACCGAATTGATACGGGTGACGCCCAACCTATTCGACAACGCTATTATCGGATGTCTCCAGAAAAACAGCGCATTCTTGCCGAACAGGTAGACGAGATGCTAAGTCTCGACGTAATCGAGCCCTGCGAGAGCGCCTGGTCGTCCCCGGTATTAATTGTAAACAAAAAAAATGGCCAGCCTCGTTTTTGTCTCGATAGTCGGAAATTAAATTCAGTGACAAAACGCGATGCTTACAATTTGCCGTACGTATCCGAAATCTTGGACAACCTTCGTGACGGTCGCTACCTCTCTAGCATAGACTTGTCCAAGGCGTTTTGGCAAATTCCCATAGCTCCCGAAGATCGAGACAAGACGGGATTCTACGTACCCTCACGTGGTACATTTCGTTTTAAACGTACCGCTTTTGGCTTAACCAATGCGCCTGCTACACAGCAGAGATTGGTTGACCTGCTTTTCAGGGAATTCGACCTTAAAGTCTTCGCGTACCTCGATGACATAATCATAGTATCGAATGATTTTAATTCCCATGTCTCCCTTCTACTTCGCGTGATGGAGAAGTTAAAGCAGGCCAACCTCACTGTAAACCTGGACAAATGTCAGTTTTTTCGAAGCCAGCTTAGGTATTTGGGCTATGTTGTTGACAGTTGTGGACTTCGTACCGATCCGGAGAAGGTGCAAGCTATCCTCAACTACCCGACACCAACGAGCCGGAAGGACATTAAGCGCTTTCTCGGGACCGCTACGTGGTATCGTCGTTTCGTCCCCAACTTCAGCACTATAGCAGGCCCTCTTAATAAGCTGACTTCAAGTAAGAAAGGCGGACCACCGTTTGTCTGGTCTTCGGAAGCCGACGCTGCATTCCAGCAGCTGAAGGAATGTTTGGTTTCCGCTCCTGTTCTTTGCTGCCCTGACTACGACCAGCCATTTGAGGTGCATACCGATGCCAGTAACTATGGTGTTGGTGCCATGCTGACGCAGACCTTAGAAGGTAAGGAGCACCCAATTGCCTATATGAGCAGGTCGTTGTCGGCAGCAGAAAAGAACTACGGCATAACTGAGCGTGAAACACTTGCAGTTGTTATAGCCTTAGAGCATTGGCGGTGTTATTTAGAGAACGGAAAGCCCTTCACGGTCTATACAGACCATAGCGCTCTGAAATGGTTCCTTTCTCTGAACAACCCGACTGGTAGGCTTGCTCGCTGGGGTGTTAGATTGTCCGCGTTTCATTTTGAATTAAAACATCGTCGCGGTGTTGACAATGTCATTCCGGATGCCCTTTCACGAGCCGTTCCCATTAGTGCCATCAGTACATCCGATTTTTATACTAAAACTACTGATGCATGTACTACTATGCAAAAATATTTATAATTCTTGCCTTACCAGACCCCAAAATTTCCCGAACTTTATAATAAAAAAGAATACCCTATATAGGTTGACAAAGGACAAACACGACTTGACTGACTTAACTTCAGAGTTTTCTTGGAAGGAGGTTGTTCCGCGTGAACTGCGTGAGCAGATCATCAAAGAAAATCACGCAGAGCCAACAGCCGGACATTTTGGCGTCTTTAAAACGTACCGTCGTCTCGCGTTGCGCTACTACTGGCAAGGCATGCACCAAGACGTCGTGAATTTTGTTGGTTCGTGTCACAAGTGCCTTCAGTACAAGGCTCAAAATCACCAAGTCTTGGGTGAAATGGGACGCCCAAAGCAATGTAGTCGCCCATTTCAAACTATTTCGATCGACCTTATGGGCCCTCTGCCAATCACACGGAAGCAAAATAGCTACATCCTGGTTGTTACCTGCTGCTTTTCAAAATTTTGCCTAATTACTCCCTTGCGTGCTGCTACTGCCGTTGCCGTGTGTAAATTTATGGAAGAGTCGGTTTTCCTTGTCCACGGGCCGCCTCAAACTATCTATCTCGATAACGGTAGTCAGTTTGTCAGTAAATTTACAGACGCACTTTTCAAGTCATATAAAGTCCCCAACTTATATTTTACCCCTAAATACTCGCCGCATATTAACAGCGTTGAACGGGTTAACCGTACAATTGTCACATCCCTGTCAACGTTCGTAGAGGATGACCATAGGACTTGGGACCTTTTCATCCCGAAAGTTCAGTTCGCCATCAACAATTCGGTGAATGAGGCGACTGGATTCACTCCTTCATTCTTGGTATACGGCAGAGAGATCGCTACATGTGGTTCCCATTATATTGATAACGACTTGGGGGACAAACAGGAGTTCTTGCCTCGTGACATTTATGCTGAGAATCGTGGTTGTCTTGCTGAGGTATTTGACAAAGTGCAGGCAAAACTCTGGCATGCTCATGAGAAAAACACGTCTCATTACAACCTTCGCAGGAAACCGATGGAATTTAGGGTCGGCGACGTTGTCATGAAACGTGCATATGTCCTGAGTAACAAGGACAAATATTTTAGTAAGAAGTTAGCACCTAAGTTCTTAAAGTGTCGAGTTGTACAAAAAAAGTCTCCGCTAGTATATGTACTTGAAGATATGTCCGGAAAAAGTATTGGCACCTGGCACATTAAAGATCTAAAACTGATTGGCTTAAATAAATAAGTACAATTATAGTATATAATAAGACACAATAACGGCATATACCTAGCGTGGTTAAAATCTAATGCATAATTTACTTATTTTATTTTTGTATGGGTAACTATTAAATGAATATATAGTAACCTCTAAAAATGACTGGTCGCGTTAGTAGCCTTTAGTATGGTAACTATAGCATTTTTGATTGCGTGAAGTATGAAATTTTGTAACTGATTGAAGTATGAAAGGATTAAATACGAAAAATTTACTTAAAAGTACGGATTTTATTGTTTTAATATAATAAAATCCTTTTGTAACGCGAGGGGTAATGTAACGTTACATGTTACATGTTTTGTTATTACCATTAAAACACATCTTTAGTTGATAGACCTAATCTAAAATAAACACATACATTCTCAATTTAACACTATACAACTACTTAATATAAGTATTTACATCCTACACTAACACACATCCTTAATAACATAACAATAAATAATAACAAAATAAAATAATTAAAATAAATAACAAATAAACACCTCATGTTTAACACTTGTGCGCGCGATGTTACCGCCGGGCGATAAGGAATGTTCTAGACGGCTCGCGGCTGCATCGTGGTGGCATTACGAGCTACGCTTTGAAAGACACCGTACATGTGCTGGCTGCGTTCACAAACCTTTTCTTTGTGTCCTCGTGCGCGCTGGCACAAATTACAATTGAATATAATTAAATAAACCTGCGCTGTGGATCTTGATGGTATGTACTTAGTGGTTCAGTTTTATTCATTTTGTTTAATAAATTGGCTCCTAAGAAGGGAAATGGCCAACTGAATTAAATAAATTAAGTGAATAAGTCCTTACATCGTTAGTGACAAGTGTCATCTCGCACCCCAATAGGGGTGCGACCTTATACTCAAAAAAGTCGGCCGCGTATAATCGCGCTTTTTTTGTGGGAAGGCAGCCACTCAGCTGCCCCGGCGCTCCCGAGCCACTTCACCAGCTCCACTGCCCGCTGCTCCAGTACCCAGTGAAGGGGAGTACCGAACTACGGCGTAAAACCAGACGGGCCATAGACCCACGACCCAAGTTTTTTTAAATAAATATTTTATTCTTTCTTGTTGACGTTCAGTTTATTTTCCACCATACCACATCCTGGGGACCGAACGTCACAAAAGGACTCAGACTGTCGCCCTGGAAGATCCCACGTTCAATCCTTATAGAGTCCTGCGGGCCAGAAGGGCAATCTCCTCCCCCCGGTTGACGAAGGACTGTGGTCCACTGCCCCATGTAAGCGCCTAAGAAGGATCTTAGAACTGCATCAACTTTATACAACTCTAAGATCCTCCTCAGCCATGAATGAGGCACCGAATCATAGGCCTTCTTGTAGTCAATCCAGGCGGCCGAAAGGGCCCCTCTATTCCGCCGGACTCGTTGGCAAATGGTCATGTCTATGAGGAGGAGCTCTAAAGTACCACGAGACCCAACTCTACATCCATTTTGAGCAGGGGCCAAAACGTTGTTTGCAACGATGTGTGCGTTAATTTTTGCTCTCAGAATGGATGTAAGGAGCTTGTACAGCGTAGGCAAGCATGTGATGGGTCTGTAATTTTTCGCTTCCGTGGTACTACCGGACTTATAGAGCAGGGAGGTGATACCAGTCGTCAAGAAAGATGGCAGGGAACCGAGCTCAAGGGCCTGCTGGAATTGCGTTGTCAAATGCAGGTGTGAGCATCGAAACCATTGTAACGTAAAAGCGTTACGTAACCTAGGTTACACTAAATTACATATAATTATTATTACACAAACACTACAATCTTAATTATTAACACTTACCTAACACTTACAACTACTTAAATACTATAACAACAAGCTACTATAGATTAATATTAATTATGAATCGTAGTTGTTGCATTATTTCCCGCGACGACTGTACTGGAATGCTATCGCCTTTGTTCACGAGCGGCACCCTCCTGCCGCGCGCCCCGCTGCCGCGCTCGTCTTAGCGCGGCCGGCCCTCGCGAGACATAATTTGGTTTCGACGCTGGCGCACGTTCGTTTGCCTAAGCGCAGCGACTTCGCACGTAGCCGGCGAGAATAATAAGTGCAGTTTTCGGGCTCTGCTCGCCCGTGTAATTTAATTTAGTACATACCTAAGTTATGTGCTAGTGATTTAACCCATTGGGATAACGAATTAAGGCCAAGTCCGTCGACCCCGCGCGCTGACGCTGACCCTAGCTGACGTCCCTCAGCTCATCCTCCTGCAGCGGCTACCCGAAGAACCAGGGGAGTACTAGCGTGGTGGCGGCCATACCCCTTCAGTACCGGGAGCTAAAATCAGACGGCTTAATACCCTGACCCTGCGACCTTACTCGTGTGTTCGCGGCGTTAAGCGGAAATAAATGCTAAGTAATTTACCGGAGGTTTCAATTACGACTCATTCCCGCTTACACGTAGCACTGGCGCCCTTACCGTGGTTTTTTTTATAAGGTCTGATTTTGCTCCCGGGTGGGTAGTTGTGTTTGTGTGCTTGTGTTGGGTTTTTGTGTTTTTTTTATTTTTGTGAAACGTTTTTTCCAGTTTTGTTTTGGTTGCCAGCAACTGAAGTGTACGGTGCTCCTTTTTTTGTTGTACCATAGTCAATCAGTAAGCCTGCATTGTATCGTGTACAGTTGGACACATTATATATGTTAAGTACTGTTATTTTAATTTAATTAAAACGAAGTCGTAAGAAGCCTGTGTATTTACCACGCTTACTGGTACAGTTGGCCACATTAAATTGTTTTATTTTGAATTCGTAAAAAATATTTATTTTTGTTGTTTTATTAGTGCTATTCATTTGTTGTGCTTTAAATCCGTACCTTTTAGTTGCATAAAAAAAAACGCTTTTTTTTGTTTTGTTTTTTTTGTGATTGTTTTCTTTTGCTTTGGTTTTAATTTGCGAAGTTTATTTATTTTTGCTATAAGAAAAACAACCAAAAAACGTTCGAAGATTTAATTTACCTTGTAACAGACGGAGTATATATTTTTTTTAATTGTTTTTCTTTGAACGGTTTAACACTTACCCAACTGCTTTGGTATTTATTCGCCATGTCTAGGTCAATAAAATTTATGTCTCTGCAAAAGTCAGAGCTAGAGTATGAAGTAGCTATTCGGGGCGAAACCCCCGCTTCTACAGTTCAGGAACTACGCAAGCAGATTGCGAAGTGCGGTCCTTTATTCCCTTCTGAGGATATTCTCCTTAGTCCTTTCGATGCACAGGACGACATAGACGGCATTGAGGATGTGCTCGAGAAGGTTGACACTTATTTACAATGCAAACCTTTAGATAAAAACACCTTGCTTCGAGCACAAAATCTCATAAACCACATGTACTATCGACTTAATCGCATCAGCTGCGAGGACGACGAGCAGAAGGAGGCTTACGATAAGTGTGTCTGTTCATTTAAGAATTGCTCCGAGCGTGTTGGTTTGCTTGCGGAGGCTAACGTTGTCGACCCGCTAGCATCTACTAGCAATGATCCTCAAGCTTTCCCTAGCACATCTTCAACACCTCTTAACATCACGGTTACGTGCGAGGGCGGCACCGCAAATAGCTTATCTAAGCTGAGGTATGATGGCAAGACCTGCGTGCGAGCGTTCATACAACGCGTTGCAGAGTTTTGTGCGGCAAAAAATATGTCGAGCAGTAAGATACTCCATAATGCCACCGAAATTTTCACGGGCGATGCCATTCATTGGTTCCGAAGCGTCAGGGAAAGAGTAGCAAGTTGGGATGATTTAGTAGTGCTTCTGAGGCAAGATTTCGGACAGGCAGACTTTGACTACAGACTGCTCTCCGAAATCAGGTCTCGCACGCAAGGCGAAACGGAAAATATTGTCATATATATGTCGGTAATGTCAGGTCTATTTTCTCGTCTGTCCAGGCCATTGTCGGAAGATGATAAGCTTGAGATTCTTATGCATAACATTCGACCTTGTTACGCGAGTACTTTATCTTCCGTTTCAGAGGTGAAGAGCATAGATCAATTAAAAACCTTATGCCGGTATTACGAAAATATACAGTCGCGTCTTTCTCAATTCAAAGAGCCTCCACGACCGACTACAGATACATTGGCACCAGAGTTTGCATATGCTGGTGGCTCGTCCAAGCAACGACCCAGTCTACCTAGCTGGAATAATAACACCAATCTCAACAATAATGGTAATAAATTTAATTACAACAAATATACACAACACAATAATTATAGCAAGGCACACTCACATGGCTATAATAACAGTTCTCACAATAATAGTTCTAAGCCTAACTATGTACATGCTATCGATTCTTCGGCATCAAAGACACGTTTTTGTCCAAGATGTCGGGTGGATACACATAACTTGAGACAGTGCACGGCAAACAAAGACGTAATTGTTTGTTTTGTTTGTGGCCGTCAAAATGTAAAGACACCTGACTGTCCCGATTGCAACAAGACCAAGAAACAGGGTTCAAAAAACTGATTACTCAGAATTGTGTCGATAGTGCTAGCGTAGTGAAGTTTGCTAATGAGGAGTGGCAAGATTGGCTACGTACAATAAGTTTATTTTTTAAAACTTATAAAGTTGACACAATTCTGAAGGAAACATCTTATGATCATGATAACAGGCCTTATGTAGCTGTAGAAATATATGGAATTAAGATGTCGGGGTTATTGGACTCGGGATCGGCAGTGACCATTATTGGCAATGGCGCTCATTCAGTACTTGTTGATAGAGGTCTGAAAGTAATTAAGGGGGATTTCATCTCTGTTACTGCAGCTGGAGGTCAAACGCTGCAAAGTGAAGGTTACATTGAGCTTCCATTGCAGTTTGGTAGCAAATTTCACATTTTGAGAGCTTTTGTCGTGCCAGGTATTCAGAATAATTTAATTCTAGGCGTTGACTTCTGGCGCGTATTTCAAATCTGTCCGAAGTACCTTAACAGCATTGTTTTGAGCGACAAAGAGACAGCTGTCAATAACGTCAGTATGTCTGATCAGACACTGTTCATTCAGGGTTACGACAAATTGAACGCGAGCGAAAAACAAGTAGCCGATAACGTGGTTAAACAGTTTGAGGATATATCTTACCAACGTAAAGGCCTAGGTGTAACTGATTTAATTACGCATCGCATCGATACAGGAGATTCGCCTCCAATTCGCCAACGCTACTACCGTTTATCTCCCGAGAAACAGCGCATCTTGGTCGAACAGGTGGACGAGATGCTTGCACTCGACGTGATTGAGCCTTCCGAAAGCGCTTGGTCCTCGCCTGTCCTGCTTGTCACCAAGAAAAATGGACAGCCTCGTTTTTGTTTAGACAGCCGTAAGTTAAACTCTGTAACCAAACGCGACGCTTACAACCTGCCAAATATTTCCGAGATTTTGGACAACCTCAGAGATGCTCGCTATCTCTCCAGCATCGACTTGTCCAAAGCCTTCTGGCAAATCAAGATTGCTCCAGAGGATAGGCAGAAGACGTCGTTTTACGTGGGATCGAGGGGTACCTATCATTTTAAGCGAACTGCGTTCGGCCTGACCAACGCTCCTGCTACTCAGCAAAGATTAGTGGACCAGTTGTTCTCAGAGTTCGATCTTAAAGTGTTTGCGTATCTTGATGACATTATCATCGTCTCGAAGGATTTTAATAGCCACGTATCCTTACTTCTACGCGTTTTGGATAAGCTTAAGCGCGCGAATCTAACGGTAAATTTAGATAAGTGCCGTTTTTTCAGTAACCAACTAAAGTACCTCGGTTATGTAGTCGACGGTTCGGGTTTGCGCACTGATCCCGCGAAGGTCGAGGCAATCCTAAACTACCCCACGCCTACTAGTCGCAAAGACGTGAAAAGATTCCTGGGAACTGCGACCTGGTATAGACGTTTTGTCCCAAATTTCAGTACCATCGCTGGTCCTTTAAACAAATTGACTTCTTCTAAGAAAGGTACACCACCATTTAAGTGGAACCCTGAAGCCGAGTCTGCGTTCCAGGAGCTCAAAGAGCGTTTAGTTTCTGCTCCTGTTCTCTGTTGTCCTGATTACACAAGACCATTCCAGGTACACACCGATGCCAGCAATTATGGGATAGGTGCTATGCTTACACAGATGATTGACCATAAGGAGCATCCTATTGCGTATATGTCGAAGAGCCTGTCACCAGCAGAGAAAAATTACAGCATTACGGAACGCGAGGCCTTAGCTGTTGTTGCCGCTTTAGAATATTGGCGTTGCTACATAGAGAACGGGCAGCCCTTTACAGTATACACAGATCATAGCGCTCTTAAGTGGTTCTTATCTATTAGCAACCCAACCGGTAGACTAGCTCGTTGGGGCGTACGCTTGTCTGGGTTTAACTTCATCATTAAGCACCGCCGAGGCGCTGATAATGTCATCCCGGATGCCTTGTCGCGAATACCAGTTAGTGCCATTAGTACCACAAATGCACACCTTAACTCAAAGGACACATGGTACACCAACATTTATAATGGTTGTCTCCATAACTCAATTAATTTCCCGAACTTCACAATTAAGAATGGTTGCCTGTACCGATTGTCCAAAAATAAGCATGAGCTTACATCAGAATTTTCGTGGAAATTGGTTGTACCCGCCGAGTTACGTAAAAAGGCGCTTTATGAAAATCATGCTGAACCTACTGCAGGACACTTGGGCATTTTTAAAACATACCGTAGACTTACTCTGCGTTTTTACTGGCCAGGCATGTACCAGGACGTCGTTGAGTTCATTGGAACGTGCGATAAGTGTTTATCGTATAAGGCTCAAAACCATCAAACCTTAGGGGAAATGGGGAGACCGAAACAATGCTCACGTCCGTTCCAAATGATCTCTATCGATTTGATGGGTCCTTTGCCAACTACTAGGAAAAGGAACAACTACATTTTTGTCGTCACATGTTGCTTCTCCAAATATTGCTTGATCTTCCCTATTAAAAAGGCTACTGCAGAGGTTTTAGCGCAGATTTTGTCAGAATCGGTTTTCTTGGTACATGGCGTACCACAAACAATCTTGATGGACAACGGTACTCAATTTACAGGCAAGGTATTGAGCAACCTGTTTAAATTTTTCAACGTCCCTAACGTTTATTATACTCCTAAGTACACTCCACAGATAAATTTAGTCGAAAGGTTCAACCGTACCATTGTCTCTTGTATCTCCACCTTCGTAGACGATGATCATAGATCATGGGACGTGTTCATTCCGCGAGTTCAATTCGCAATCAATAGCTCGGTCAGTGAGGCCACAGGTTTTACACCTGCGTTCTTAGTTTACGGTAGGGAACTGGTGCCATGCGGAACGCATTATACGGATACCGAGATCGGGAAGGAAGTGTTATTCCTACCACGTGACATCTACGCTGAGAACTTAGGCTGTTTGTCGGCGATTTTCGATGACGTCCAAAAGAAATTGTTGATTGCTCATGAAAAGAACACGTCTCACTATAACCTTAGACGTAAACCAGCTGAGTTCAATATTGGTGATATAGTTATGAAACGCGCTTACTTTTTAAGCGACAAGGGTAAACAATTCACGAAAAAGCTGGCACCAAAATTCATTAAAGCTAAGATTGTAGACAAGAAGTCTTCTTTAGTTTACGTACTACAGGACTTATCTGGGAAAGACTTAGGTACCTGGCACATTAAGGACCTCAAATTGGTTGGTCTCAATAAGTAAGTTATTTTTTTTTTTTTTCTCGTTGGTCACACCTTTCAGAAAGTCGATAATGTGTACATAGTGCCGATTGGCCGATTGCGCGTCACAACAGATTCGACAAACAGTACTTGTAGGGTATCTAATTCATGTAACGAGTACCTAAACTTATTTTCTGTAAGTTAGCGTCAGTAATCTTTTTTTTTGTAAGATCGTCTTGGCAAATAGTTGCTGATGTATTTACGTAAGCGTGAAGTATGAACGAAGAATTATGACAGTGTATCATCAGGTACTGAACTACGCGGATTTTCATTCAGTCAAGTGAATTAAAATCCTTACACGACGCGCCGGGGTATTGTAACGTAAAAGCGTTACGTAACCTAGGTTACACTAAATTACATATAATTATTATTACACAAACACTACAATCTTAATTATTAACACTTACCTAACACTTACAACTACTTAAATACTATAACAACAAGCTACTATAGATTAATATTAATTATGAATCGTAGTTGTTGCATTATTTCCCGCGACGACTGTACTGGAATGCTATCGCCTTTGTTCACGAGCGGCACCCTCCTGCCGCGCGCCCCGCTGCCGCGCTCGTCTTAGCGCGGCCGGCCCTCGCGAGACATAATTTGGTTTCGACGCTGGCGCACGTTCGTTTGCCTAAGCGCAGCGACTTCGCACGTAGCCGGCGAGAATAATAAGTGCAGTTTTCGGGCTCTGCTCGCCCGTGTAATTTAATTTAGTACATACCTAAGTTATGTGCTAGTGATTTAACCCATTGGGATAACGAATTAAGGCCAAGTCCGTCGACCCCGCGCGCTGACGCTGACCCTAGCTGACGTCCCTCAGCTCATCCTCCTGCAGCGGCTACCCGAAGAACCAGGGGAGTACTAGCGTGGTGGCGGCCATACCCCTTCAGTACCGGGAGCTAAAATCAGACGGCTTAATACCCTGACCCTGCGACCTTACTCGTGTGTTCGCGGCGTTAAGCGGAAATAAATGCTAAGTAATTTACCGGAGGTTTCAATTACGACTCATTCCCGCTTACACGTAGCACCATTTCAGCCAAAAGTTGTGTAATCCATCCGGTCCAGGACATTTCCAGTTCGGGGCCAAACGGATGGCACAACTAACGTCTTCGGGGCTGATGGTAACAGTCCCCATGGGTTCAATAAACTCACACTCACGTTTGACAACACTCATCCACTCACCTTCGGTGTGTTCGACTGGTACCGACCAGATACTATACCTACGTAAATGTTAATTAGGTACAAACGCCAACACAGTTAACTGACCATCCTGTATTTATACAAGAACCTTATTACAATGCACATAAAGTGCACGGATGGTCAGTCTGCTTTCTTGTCTATAGTACCTACTACTTTACAAAGCACGAAATAGATTGTCCACTCTATGCACCAAAATTATCTGTCACTAAAAACTAAACTATACGCAAATGTTTATTAGTTACCTACTATACGAATCACAAAACGGATTGTCCACTCTATGCAACAAATATAGTCCACAATTTCCACAAATATTTAAAAATTTCGGCGCAGCGCAAATTGACACAGGTCCGTCATGCAACGTGTCTTGTCCCGCACTGACCGTATGGACGAAAACAGGGAGGCGTAGGAACTTTGGCGGAATATTTCAGAAAACGAGATAAATTTTTAAGAAAATAAAGAAAGTCAGAAAATGAGGCCCTTGTTTATTATTTTACGAAGAAAGTTATAAAATTTCATATTATTCTGATAAAAATGGAGCAGTAAAATGGTTACAAGTGAAAAAATAGGAGTGACTTTAGATTTCTTTTTCTCTCATTTTTATTGTTAAAATGGATTTCTACGAAAACTATGACCCGTCGCATATCTTGCCGATTATGATATATTTTTTCCGACAGCAAAAATGTTACGTTATAATGTATAAAACGGTTACAAAACAACTCATTTTCACGAAAATTTCGAATGTGGAGCCTTAATCTGCCTGCGATTTCTTGGGTTTTGTTGTACTTGCATATTGCGGGTTGTATAAAGCACCCTCAACTTGTTCGAAACTGTTGTTTTGTAGCTGTTAAAAATGTAATCTAATAAGGAATTGTAACTTAGCGTATTTATACTCGCATATAGCATTATATGCGAGTATAATAAATCTTAATAATGACGGATGACGAAACTTACTTCACCGTGATGCAGTTTTTAACTAGTACGGGAAGTAATGGATATCATTCTGCAAAAAGATGTAAATTACAACTAACATTGCTATGTCACTATACCTAATATACTTTTTTGTACCAATACTTATGTTGTAATGAAATAAAAATTTGTTTGATTGATTGATTGATTGACTACTGATCATAATAATAATGATGAATAATTTAATTTATTTAATTGGGGGAGGCCTATGTCTAGCAGTGGACGTCTTCCGGCTGATATGATGATTATGAATTGGAGAAATCTTATTTAATTGGCATAGATAATTATTATAGTACTTAACATTTATTTTGGCATGTAAAATTTTATGACTATTAATGAGTATCATCGTTCACGTGCGGTGAACATACGTACGCATCATCAGCATCAAGATTTGGGACAAGAAACTGCACAGTAGCACAGAGCGCGGGCAAAGTGCGATAGCTGTTTAGTTGAATTAACAAAATACATATAAGAAAAGGAATATTTGTATTCACGCACACACATGTATAATTTGGTATAAATATGATGTTAACTGTAAATAAAGTCTCTTTGAGTTTGGACATCGCTGTATCATTCATCGACCAGGGTATATTCCTTCACTGTGGCGAAGACACCTTAGCCTTAATCAGCTGCAAGAGTCTGTGCAGTTGGCAGTGAATATCCAACCTATTGCCCTTATCCTTCCGACCTTCCATCTGTAACCCGTAGGTCTCATGGTGCAGACATCCTTCTTATTTATATATGTGAATGTTAAATCTATGATAGGGCTAGGGAATTAGGGTGTTAGGGTTGTGTAGGGCAGTAGGAGGTAGGATTGATAGACCATAGCTCTCCCATAGATTATCTAAGTAACTTCCCCTAAGGATTTTACATTTGGTCCTACGAACAAAAATTGAACCGCGGTCCTCTTGTCCCTGTTTTAATTTGACTGACTGACACTTTGGAAAGCTGCGTGCTGGTGTACCCCAATAAGCATCAGTGTGTAGTGGACTGAAGTACATTGTACGTTAGTGTTCCCTGAGAAAGTACCCATATAGTAGCAAATCGGTCGCTGGCTTCCCACAAGCGGGTTCCACCAGTCGATTGAGAGTTGCATAAGCTATATTGGAGTGCGGGGTCATTAACGTATTGACGTAGTAGGTGAAATAGGAGTAGGGTAGGGACATCAAGAAAGAAGAAAGAAGACCAGAAGACGTCATGGATATCGACGAAATTAACGAACTTATTAGAAGCCAGGAAAACGATTATGAAGAGATCAGGAGGATTTGGGGAAATATTCGAAAAGATACAGCATCCAGGAAGACAGAAATATATAGATGAGCGAAGATCGACATTAGACAGCATATATCAAAGAGCGGTACAAAACCATAGACTATTAAACGAACAAGAGTTATTATCGACACATAAATAATTAACTCTTAATTACTTTGAGACTAACATTAAAAGACCATATGAAGACGCAGTATCTCATTTGTTAATATGTGAGAACGAATTGAAAAGCCCCGAAAACGTTATCAACATAAAAACGACTCCCACGGGCAGTCGGGACAGTCCGTCGGGCAGTTTAACGACAATAGGACCAGATTCAAGTATAACGCCTAAGCTGTTTATCCAAAAATATAGAGTAAATCAACTTAAGAAGAGACTATCGACCGCACAGACAGCTATAACGGAAAATAAACCGGCATGGCATGTACAAAGTTTGACAAGGACTCTTGAAAAACAATTTCAAGAAATAGACGACAATCACGTGCATCAGAAGAAATCAGTAAACATCAGAAAACATCAAAATAAATCAGAAGGAATCAGAAAACATCAGAAGTATCGTTATCGTTCTTTATCGTGAAATCCTGTTTAGAAAATTGTGGTACATTAGTGTAGGCATTTCATTTTAAAAGTTTTGTGAAAATCTTATTACGCTTTAACAATTAGAACATTGTTAAATTAGATGAATTTCATTCTTTTCCTTAAAAACCTTATGTATGACAACCGCACAGACATGAAATTAATGTTTCAGTGTGGTACATGAAGGTAACATCTATTTATAATCAGTATTCCTGACGGCGAACGCCTCGTCCAGTAGGCGTGGACCGTTGCGGACTCGATACCGTGCAGCATCGGCGGTTCTTGGACGCAAACTATTAGCGGACAAGTGCACGTGTTGAACGTGTTTCATTCCACGACGTGGTCAGAAGCCTATCGCTATACTGTCCGGTGCCCAAGAAAACGCCCAGTTATCCGCCCCTACTGAGACCTTTGATGCTACATATATATTATATCCCATTATTTTGGGTCAGTTTTACCTGATACTTTCTTGATTGTCAGGAATTTCAAAATAATTATATTTGTTAGATATGACTAACTAAATGACTTGATCGCTATTTTTTTGTGTAATGCTTATAAAAACATATAAACTATTAATTATTACTAGGAGCTGCTAGTTTATTACCCCTAAGGCCACCCACTAAATTAGTAAAATCACGCAAGTATGTGCCCTCTAGGTTCGGTAGTTATGTATGTACGAGTTAATCACTGCCGTGCGTTTCATACTTCATTCTCACGCCATACTTATTATCAATAATTACCCAACATTAGAATTATGCAAATATTGTTAAATCTTCCCTGTTAATTATGGAGGTAATTAACATCTATAAGGAACGAAGAATACCGAAATCCCCAGGTTCAATTTCGTTTATCCGAATAACTTTCGTACACGTATCCAAATTAGGCCGGAATTCCACTGAGCCGTTCATCAGGCTTTTGGTTTCGGCGGAAGGTGAGCTCTGGAAAAATAGGGATTTAGATCTGGCTAAAACATTCATCATATAAAAGAAAATACATTTTCATTTATGTCGGTTCAAACGTCAGTACATGATAGGAATTGAGGCCGCCGTTGAACAGAATTGATGGACATTGCGTTACTTTTCTGATGAGCAAATCACGATATGATTGAAAGCACTCACCGCTAATGTATTTTCTTTTTACATTTGCACCGGTTTTTCGGCTGCGGAAACTTACGTTAATTGGTTTTGGATAATCTAAATGATTGTTTTATTCATAGTTCATTTATTTTTACCAATCTCTTTCTCATCACACTTCTTTAAGTTGTAGAAGAACAAACGTAACAATACCTACTTTAAAGCGTTGCACAAAATGATTTTTCTTTTGGGTTCACTACAAAGTATCTCACAATACTTTACAAACACTTAATAAATGATACCTCTTGGTTTCAGCTAAAAAGAGATACATAGTATGAAAGTATCTACTTACTTTTAAACACACCCGTAAACATTGCTTAACCAAGTGGTCTTTTATGATGTCGTTGCGGCGCACTTTGCTGAACATCAAGTTGATATTACTTTCCAATCACTATTTACCGTGGAAAGTATGCTATTTTCTTCTAGATGTTTTCAACTAGATTTTGAATTAGAAAAGACCTGCTGATCGATCACGTAACGCATTGTACGCCGGTCCGGGGCCGTAGACAAGGTTACAATCGACAAGCGCTAACGCCAATAGAAAATAATAAAATATAGGGGAATGACAGATGCCGACGAAACACTTTTCGTTAACATCTGTCATTCCCATACATTTCATTAGTTTTCTATTGGCGTTAGCGCTTGTAGATTGTAACCTTGTCTAGGCCCCCTGGTATATCTAAATGTCAATTTTTGTATGAGAAAATGACATTTGAATTATCCTAACGCTCGTTCTCCTTTCTAACAAAAACAAAGACTGTAATGTTAACAAAAACAAAAATATTAATTGAAAGAAAATAAAAAAATAAACAATTGCATATTTGGAATCGCAAGTGCTACCGAATATATCCTTGTTCGGTTCACACCCCATTTTTGATACATCCTGTATAGTGTCGGGCACAAGGACTACTTTAAGTATATGATTATATTCCAATCAAGCGTTTTCTAAACGCGCAGATATTCTAGCTCAATACGAACCTACGTTTTCGTACCTATCGCTCTAATCAAGCACTCAACAAAGCTCGTGCGAACCTGTCAGTTATTTATTCATGGAAGCCTTTTTGTATAACCTGAACACCTCATGTACATGACTTTACAAATAAACATTTTATTCTATTCTATTCTATTTACATTATGCAGTGAAAAAACGGGCAATTTACATTGATGGAGGATTTGCCGTTCTCACGTTGATCACTGGGGCTGAATGTAATATGGCTGCTGAGTAAACATGTCCCTTTCAGACACGGGGCCGAGTTAACGAGCTATGTGCGACGTGGAATAATTATGTGGTCGATGTTGAAGGTCTTACTCGTATATTCATTGGTATTGTACCTCATTAGGCTCATTAGGTGCTCATTAGCAATTATCAGTCCAAATTTCAGCTTTACCATCTACGCAAGAATGTGTAAATAGTAGTACTTACTTAAATACCATTCAGAGTATTGTAATGCTAATGCGGTACGCGAGAAAGCCGCCAGCTCTTCGGTCAACCGTTACATCAACCAAACGTTTCGCAAATTCCGTGAGTAAATGAGTAAGTTCCGTCCGTGGAGTCCCATCAGCGTGCATAAACATGGCCACTGGGACTCCACGGACGCCCGACGGTCTCGACGCCAAAGGGTATAAAGTTGTGGCTACAGAAGAACAGGCACATCAGTCCGACCCAAGTCGGGCCTAGCTGAGTTTCTTGCTGGGCTCTTCTCAGCTAGGCTAGGTTTTAGCGAACCAGCGATAAAACTCCCAGTAGTTCGACACCACTCACACCCCAGATTCGGTTGATACCGTTCAACACTGTACAAACTTACCCGCGTGGTCGTGCCGGAGGCTCCCCCTGGATTTTCCCCAGGCTACCCTCCAACCACGCAATTCGACCGCTATATTGGGTCCGTCCTATTATAGCAACAGTCAGGTTCAAAAAAAATAAAAATTAAATAATTGATGGTAGCTAGAGCCCGGCGGATTATCTGTCTGGTGCCGACCGCCAAAAGTCTTGCGCGATCTGGGCCTGAACTGCGGCTCAGAATCGATTTGTACGTTAAATCGCAATAAATATCGTCCCAGCTCCTTAGTAAGCACGTTTGGTTAAATAAAACAACATATTTTCGCCAATTTGGCGTAACATCATTTATTCCTCTGACATTTTTCTTGAAATTATTTCGACACTACGTAATATAGATAATATAATATAATTATGTGTGTTTAGTATAAATGTATATTTGACGTTAATTAACACACAGTTCTCTATTACTATCGATGGGTCCTACTAATTTAACACATTCAATAAATACAATTCTTCAAAATATGAGCGTTATCTAATATACATTTAAACTTATTATTCAATAAAATACAACAATTAAATACAAAGTTACATTAAATACCTACATAAACACCGTGACCCAAAAATACGTTGACAAAATGATTATATTTTTTTATAAATTGGAATACCGCACGAATTCTTGTGGTTTTCTGTTACATTCTTACACACGTTGGCACAATTTTAAAACGTACAGCTTGCTTTTTTATTTGGTTTTTTAATGGATTTTGCGATGTCTGCAACTCAAAGCAATAATTTCCTTACACGAAGCTTGAAAATGACAGTGCGAGATAGTTAGATCGCTACGGGTTAGTCGTCAATTAGTGTCCACTATGCGATATAATGAACTGGGCATAAAGAAACAGCTTAATCGCAATCCACGGACCAAAGTGAGAAAAATGGCTCGGGATCTGGATATAAGTCGTTCGACGATGCAACGTATTGTCACGAATGATCTCAAATTTAAAGCATACAAGCTAGGTATAGCACAACTCCACGAGGATAAAGATAAAAAAGTTCGCTCGGAGAGATGTCGGTTGATTAAGCAACGTGCCGCTACTGAAAAGTGGGGAAATGTACTTTTTACTGATGAAAAACTTTTTTGTATTGAACAGGCCCATAATCATCAAAATGACAGAATTTACTTTTCTAGTCGCTTTGGTGAAGCCGCAGTCATTCCTCATCGCCAATAGCCGGATTTAGTTAAGGTTTGGGGTGGTATTTGCTTCACAGGTAAAACTCCTCTTGTTTTAATAGAAAAAGGTGTCAAAATAAATCAAGAAATATACAGAAGAGATATTCTGAAAGCCGTATTTCTTCCTTGGACTCAACAACATTTTGGTAACCAGCCATGGATATTCCAGCAGGACTCTGCTCCGTCTCAAAGGGCCCGTAGTGTGCAGCAGTGGTGCAAAGATAATTTTCCCGGATTTATAAGTTCAAAAGAGTGGCCACCCTACTCGCCTGATCTAAATCCAATGGATTATAGTTTGTGATCAGTCTTAGAGACAAGAGCATGTACTATCGACAAAATTGAATCCTGACCCACCATGGAACCTTGTTACAATTAACTGACATATTAACGTCGTATGATCTTACGTATGTTCGTTAATTGTAACAAGGTTCTATGGTGGGTCATGATTCAGTTGGTTCGATAGTACTACTAAACACAAAAGTGTAAGCGCTCTAAAAGCAACACTTACTAAAGAATGGGAAAAAATGTCCTTGGAGGAGCTGCGGCATATTGTTGAAAATTTTAACAAAACGTGACGTTTGTGTATCAAAGCTATGGAGGCTATTTTGAAGACAATGAATTTTTGTTGCATAAAAAACCTGTAATTTTAATTTTAATTTTAAACGTACTAGTTACGTACCTAAGTACCTAATTGTGAACGACAGAACAGCAAAATCACGTTTAGAGTTAACGATACCATTGTATAGTACATAAGCATATAGATTGTATAAGGCAAATAAAGGAAAGTTCCCATTTTACATAGCTGAAAGTATATAACAAGTTGTAAAATCATAATAGGTAAATTATAGCCAAAATAATAAATAAATATTGATACAAATTATATGAATGTGTAAATAAAGGTAATAAATAACACCCCAGAAAATATAATAAGTATATACCTAGGGCATATAAGCCAAAACATGTTTTAAAAATCCTTATCTTTGAGTATATCTGGGTGTCGTACCATAGAGAGACCAGCTACAAATAGCTCCGAAAATATCAGTCCAGCTTGACCGCGGAGAGAGCAGGCGATAGGCACCGCCCGCTCGAGCTCTGATTGGCTATTAAGTTTGATACAAAATTATGATTCAGAATAATATTACGTAATTAAGGCTTATAATGCAAAGTTATCAAAGCGACCATTTTGTAACCTTTTATAGTACAGACGAGATTTATATGTCATTAGATAGGTCATAAAAAGTTCTTACTGTTAAAGAGACTTAATATTGATAAGATAACTGTTTTATATTGTAAAACCTAGGAAAACCTAGCTAAAAAGGGTGTGAAAACAAATATGTCAATCTTTCACATAACGTAATTATGGTTAAAATAACTTCATGAAGCTTGTTATTGTTTAAATACATTTTCTAAAGTCACGAGTTTATATGTAAATAAGAATTGAGTCCAATAAGACTAATCTTGTTAAAAATATTTTGAGATATCAAAATATTATAATTAAAGGGGGCGTGAAATTACGTCACAGCCAATCAATTATGTGATATTTGGATCAATAAAAAACTCAGAAGCTCCCAATTGTCCTCGTCAGTGCCATGACGAAATCGTAGCCTAAATTTGGAATATAAACGAGCTAAATTTTAGTACAAATTGTGTCAGTTGAGTTCTCTTCCAAGAAGCAGCAACTAAGTAGTCAGCGGTGTAAAGAAAATAGGAAATTACATAGGGCAGTGTTAGGAAGTATATTAGGAAGTACATAGGGCAGTGATAGGAAGTATATAAGTAATAGTAAGTCCTCGTCAAGTTTGAAATACATATTCTGTTATTATTATCTCCTCAATTTGTTTCAATTCACGTTCCCAGGTTTACAAAGTATCGGTAGGTATTATAAGCCCTGAAAAAAAAACAACTCAGAGGCAACATCCAAGAGCTGTCGTGGGCTGCAGCAGGCATCGAGTGGGCCGTCAGGACTTCGTTCCGGGTCGTGTCATGCGTCGCTGCTCTAGACGCACTAGCGAATCACTCGGTCGACGCCGTGCAATCACTCAGAGGCGCAGTATTACGCGAAGCGTTCAGCGCGTCAGCGTTACTACTGCTCTACGTGCGTCGTGCACACTAATAAAATAATCAGAAAAAACTTAGTCAACGCATTTTTGCGCCAATTTTATAAAAAGTAAGTACTTAATACATTTTATACAATTACTTCCATGAGTGGATCATTAGTTATCAATAACTTTAAATCGAGAGTCTCCGTAGCAAAACTTTTCATGAGGTACCCAACTAAAATATCATCATTTTACATACTATTTAGTAGGACTAAGCAACACTCAACTGATCAGATAATATTATTTAGTAAGTAGTATAATCAATAAATGCAATTGTTGTGCCCTTTCGCTTGATACCGAATAATTATTTAATAATTATTTTGGTGCTGAAAAAAATACGTTAGTATCTATGTGTTATTAAAATGTAGTTTATTTGTAAAATATGGATTGCACAGTCAGCATGGTTAATACCAGCCGAAGTAGCCAAATATATCGTAATTGATCCATACTCTTAGAGTATTTAGCTACTTTGGCTGCTAATAACTATATGATGCTGACTGTACCACGCATTCTGAAAGTGCGATAACATAATGTTTGACCCATCGGAGTTTTTATTATCACATTGAGTACATAGTAATGGAGTATAATTTATCTCATGAAATAGTTCTTTGGCAAAGTTTATAAATATGTCTTATAATTCCTTGCATATTTATAAAGCTATCAATTCAATTAACTTGTTAGACATACAGATGTGATATAAGTATATAATATGACAGTAGAGTATATTGGTGTTTAGTAAAATAATTAAAGTTTTTTAGTATGTTTACCTTATACGGCATTTAAGAATATTTTTTTGTAATAAGTTACCATTAATTTTAATAAGTATATTTAAATGGCGATTACAAAAATATGACGAGTTTTGCTTAAATTACGTGAAAAAAAAATGAGGAAATATCATGAAAGATTGATTGATTCGTTTTTTTATTAACAAACAAATCTTGTACCAAAAGATATGTAACTTTGAATATGTTCAGAGATAAGTCTTCTAAAATTTTATTTGTGACAAAAGTATTTTTTGGCACCTAAGCGGACCGCGTGCCTCTTTAGGCACAACCGAAAAAAGCTTAGGAGGATTGATGACGTATTTTTTTTAAACCAAAGCCAATCCATTTTAAGTAAAAAAGGTTACGAGAATGGTGCAACCTAAAACCACTCTCGCATATCAAAGTGCCACATCGTCCACTGGAATATTTTCCAATAACCAATTTCAGCGGCGGATGGAACCCTGTGTCAATATTCAAATTTCAGCCGCTATATTCGCGGACCACGGGACTCTAATTGGTGTGACACATCGCTGACCAGTTACGCATTCTATTATGAGTTAGTTATACCTACTTTGTTGTTAATATTTTGCATTGTATCATGACTCTTGATTTTTATAATTAAATGATCAAATTGGTGCCACCTAACTGGGTCATACAAAGATTTAGGTCCGCGTCTCCTCTGTGGACATTGCCAAAGTTAAGGGCTATGAAGCCTATTTTAATTGTTAGATCGCTTTTCAAAACGTAATTATAATTAGTCACATAATTTCCCATTCTTATAATTTACCTTTCTCACTATTTTATGGTAGTGCATTTTTTGCTCGCATTCGTTTGCATACAGGTTTTCTTATTTTATTGTTTAGTATTTATTAGTAGAGGTCATATGGTTCGTAATTGAACAGTTTCGACGGAGTCCTGTGCGGGGCTCCTATTTCTAGGCAGTTTGGCCTTCGGGCATCAGAAGCTACCTAACGAACCTAACCTACCTAGTGTTTCGCGATTGCAACGGGTTTCTTACAGGGAAGAAAACCTGAGACGTAATAAAAACTAAACGTAGACGTAGTAAACAAGAAAATTAGCTACAAAGAAAAAGCGCGTTGCGTTTGACAAAGCGATCTAACAAGTCAATCAGCATTTATTCTTGGACAGAGAAGCTCTTGAAAGGTCGGCTGTAGGTATTACTTTCGTAAGAGAAAAAGGCGGCGGAAGAGTTAAATGCCTATTTTTAAATAATGAAGAATTATGCAAAACTGACACAAATACTTTCCAAAATCAAAACTATAATTAAAATATATTTAAACAAGTGGTTCGACACTTTCTTGTTTTTGTGCAATTTCAATGGCACTAGTGGTGAGTTGAAAAGTACATGTGATCTTACCACTAGTGCCATTGAATTAAATTTGGAAACATTGTATTTTCGTCTACATTTCCGCAGCCTGTAGTTGCAATAAACATAAAATAAAAACGTACGTAATGATACTTGATTGTATTCTCCTGAATTTGGCCGCGTTATTATATATTTAAACTTTCGCCCTTTAGCCTCAATAAAAATGTAAGTTAAAGTAGAAATAGAATACATCATCGTGTAGGTACTTCTTAATTTGGCCGTGTCATTTAATTGGCTAGCGGGTGTCATTGCTCGAGTTTAAACACATATCCTCAATAACAGAAACATAAAATTAATACATTATCGCAATCGTGTATACAATCAAATTGAAAATGTAACTTGAACTGAAAGTACTTATACATGATCGTGTACTCCTTAATTTAGCCGTGTCGTTTAATTGGTGAGCGGGTGCCACTGCTTGACTTGTTCCATGGGCGCGGCGAGGGCAGAGTTCCAGTGCTGCAGGGCGCGGCCCCGGGCGAACATGTACGAGCCGAGCATGAACTTTCCGACCAGGCGGTCTGGAACAAAACGTATTTTATAGTCTAGTCTGCAAGAAGACTGCATTGGGTAACGAAACATCGCTTTTAATGACTAAGTTCAGTCAATGGTCAAAACGCCGGACAAAATATAGTGTACATCATGTAATGTAATGTAATGGAACACAGATAAATTCCGAAACCATCAGTATTCCGAAATTGAAACGGACGGAGATGATATTAAAAATCAAAACTTCCTTCCGCAGAACATGGTTTATGGAATTATGAATTTTGGAAGTAATATCCTTTGGGGAAAATGTCGTGTATTTATTATGCGAAAACACCTAAAATATTTTAACAGTAAAGTTAGTTCATTCGTTTTGGTAACAACACAAATTTAATTGCATAAACTAACCATAGCTAACTATATTAGCTATTAAATATTCGTATAATCTTTATTTGACTTATTATTTTCAATTCAAGCACAAGACATAATTAATCCCCTTTGCAAAGACGCACAACCACCTCGAAACTGGTTATAACGTCGAAGTTTCTAGAAACTTATACATACATGGACTAATGAAACATCTACATAAGGGTATTAAACTACCAGATGAGCACTCAGTCAGTTTAAGTCCAGATATGAGAGTTACTCATATCTGGGCTAAACCAGGCGCGGGACACTACGCGATTTACATTTATCGCTTCAAGTACATGCCGGATCCCCGTTGTCGGGGACTATTCAGTGGCTGCCACGCTGTGCATCGAATCGCATGCGCACGCTTCGCGCGCACACGCTTACGTAAATCGTAAATATATCGCAAGTGAACGTGCCGCATTCGTCTAATGTGTGTTGCATTGTTTCTGTTGAAATGAATAAAATAAGTAAGGGAAGAAAATTAACACACTAGATAATAAGTAGTCACTGAATAATAATAAAAGAGATATTATAGGTATCATCTACTTCCATATACAACACTGTATGAATCAAGTAATACTCAGAACAATTTTTATTTGGTTTAAGTGTGAAGGTATATTTAAATTGATTATTTGCTGATATATGTGAATTTAAATTCTAGTGTCGTAAAGTATACCTACTTACTAAACCAACAACTTCGTATGCCTATAAAGGGTACGTCATAGTCATAGAGGTTCTTATAATATTAGATGTCATCTTTGTAAAATTACCAGTGATGAATTTTTATTCATCACTTCAACAATCATTTAATTTTTTAAATGATTGATTGATAGTTTCATAGGTATATAAAATATATAAATGAATTAATAACCCAAATCAAAATGGTGTAATTTATTAAAGAAATAAAATTGAAGTGAGCAAATACTATAAAATGAACGGCATCGCTGCAAAGCTGCACCGACGCAGTTGTTATAGTTGGGTATTTTATTTTACTATACATATTAAAATGTTTAAAAATAAAGCAACAAGATTTTGCATTACTGTGGGTTGCAGCAAAGCCAATAAAATGTGGCCTGGCGGTCTTGGTGTATTCAAATCGTCCAAATTGTGAGAGTATTATTTTAAAGATAAATAATGAAATAATGTATATAATGTATGAAAAATATACATTTATTGCTCACTATATTGAATGCAAGAAATAAATGGGCAATACATTATTATCATATTTTTAGTCGTTGTCAGCCCTCTCCATCGTCGACGCGGCGAATTCATTTTCACCGTTCGTACACAGCCTTAACGTTCTGTTTGGCTTGTGCTGGAGTCGACGACGTCAGAGGGATAAATCTTAATGTTTAGGCTGAGAAAAAAGCGGCTTTTGTAAAGATCAAAGGAGTGTCCCTTCTGTACTTGTACTATTATCTATTCTGTGCTTAAACGAAGAGAGCAATTTAGCCTAGTTAGCTCATTCACAGCTACGCTCGTAGTGCTACGCCGTAGTCCGTGGCTCTCGTATGTGTCGTGATTGGCATTTAATGGGTTTATAGTACAGTCAGCATCAGAAGTAGCTAAGCAAATTAAAACGCTCAAAATGACCTACACAGATTCTTATTGTTCGTGTGTAGATCATTTTGAGCACTAGAACTGCTTAACAACTTCTCCTGCTGACTGTACCTATTCGCGCAGCAAGAGATCTCTGGCTCGAATCCAGGTAAGGCCAAATATTTATGTGATGAAGACGAGGGTTTGTTCCTGAATATTGGATATTTCCTATATATTTAAGTGTAGGTATATTTAACCGTACGGATAATTACGAATGTATATTGGCATCTAGCACGCATTACACGAGCTTTATTGCGGTTACTGTGGAACTAGATCAATTTGATAAGATTATTGCCTAATATTTATTCATCTCAACGACATTACAACATTTTTTTCTCGCCATTTCACTTTACTTCAATTGTATCGCCGTTTCCAAACGAGTCGCTTCACTGAAACATCACGAAATAAGCCATGCGCAAAAAAGTCAGAATTAATTGGACCTGACACATATTGCCCCTGTATTCTGCCAAAGTTTAATAATATGTGTAAGTTTCATATATTTTTTATCTTCAGTGTTCCATATTCGAACCTTTTTCTTATTTTGCTAGCAGAAAGCCGCGTTGATTATCTTATTTTCTTTACAATTTTAGACCCATAAAAACTAGCTGTAAAATACAATATAATTTGGGATTTTATTCAATGAACCGGTGAAAGTGTTTCCAATTCATAACTATATACAGCGTGGAACGATGGACTTTCCCTCAAGAGGAGGATAGTTTAGAGTCAGTTCTTACAATTTTCTAAATAAACTATGTTAATATTTCTGACCGTTTCCAGGTTAGTTCATCAAAATTTTGTGCATAAATCTGCATATTACAACTCTAACAGAATAAACTCAATGACCTGACCGATGAAGGTCAATGCCATCACTGGTAAACAATCTTTCAAGGAATGACAGGAATTACTGTCACCGAATTTTGCTTGAACCCTGAATAAGTAACAGTGAAATTGACAAATTATCGAGGAGCAAGGCTGTCACATTAACGTTACAAAGATGAATTAGGGTTGGCGCTATCATTAAAATGTATATTTTGTTTGTTTGCAGTATTTGTGTAATCATTACTATTCGATTGTACTGACCTTATAAGTCAATTTTTTTTTCAAGTTCATGGGAATCATCCAGCCTGTATATATATATATATGATTTGTAGGATTAAGGAATATTTTTAGGAATCAATGTTATGGAACTACAAATGATTAAAATAATTTTAAACTCTCCCGTCTTAACAAACAGTAAAAGCATCAGTTTTCCTATTTCATTTACGATAAAGAAAAAAGACGAACAATTTTCACAAAGTTTTTTCTACTTAAAACTGGATAATAAATTTCAAAGTCATTACCGACCTACGCAAAACGTTGAAAACTTCTTTGTGTAAAAATAATAAAACCAAGAGAAGGTAATCTTAAGGCAAGAAAGGCTTCTCTTATAACATAATATATAAGTCTACTTAGTAAGTAAGATTCACAGGCAGACGCAGACATTTTTTATTTTACTTTAGGAAATTTCAGGATTAAATTTTAGAGATCAATCTGTACTTGTACCGCGTAGGAGTATCCTTAAGATATGTGCTAAGATTCACTTCAAGTTTCCGAACATAAACGACGGATTTTCGAAAGAATCACATTTTCGAGTAAATGTTGCGATGAGAAAAGTAATCAGTAATAAATAACAGTGACATTGCGGCTGGTGGGTGGTAATGGATCTTTTTGAAAACATTTTAAGTACTGGAGATTTTTTTCTGAACATAATTGAAGGTTAAATAAGAAAGAACGTCGATGAAATTACTTTTCATTAGTTCCTTTATTATTGTTTGATCAGTGCCCTATTACCAAAGTTACTATTAACATGTTCGTGAACATATAACACCGTTAACATTTTCTTTAGAATCTATCTTGCTATAGAAAATACTAAAAACATTCGTTCCTTCTTTTGTTTCGTCTTAATTATAAAATCCAATCCAAAAAGCAAACCAGTCGCAGAAAAAAATTCACAAATATCAAATTAGAGGTCCTAAAAACCATCAAGGTTACCTTTCAAGTGTGTAATCAAATTACAAAAATTCGGGCATTTTTTTAAGGATTCTTGTTTGTTGGTTAGAATTTACATCATGCTGTGATGAAATTAAATGATAATGGTGTGTATACAACTGTATTTTTTGTAACATTGTATTTGTAGCATTGCCAGGATCCATTAGATAAATAAAGCATTTAATTATTTATCGTTAATCTGTTTAGCGTGCGGCCAGCACCCACGTTTTAAAAACAGTCGTTTAATTTCGCCTCCCGCAATAGTGCAGTGCGAGTACGATGTTCGCAGAGGGCTGCGCATCGTGCTGGCCCGCACTACTACGAGCTAGGACACCTAACGCCAGAAAGGCAATCTATGGCTCCTCCAATACACTGCTTGCGGCGGTGAGAGTGGGATGCCAGCCCGCTGCATCAGCGATGGCGGGAGTTAGTCCAGTAAATGAACTGACAACTCGTATGGAAAAAATGTCAATTTTGGAAATAATTTATAATAGCTTATTTTTTATGTGTAACGGATATATTATCAATTAAATAGTTACTTAGCGACAAAATCCGAAAAAATTTCGGACATCAAAAAAATGATAAGTTAACTAACTTCTGAAAAGTCAGAAAAAATATTAATAAATATTTTTCTCTTTATTTTGTTTCATTTACATTTGCTCTATCATATTCAAGATAAATCGTATAAAAAAAAGACAATGCATGCTTCATTGAAATCTACATAATTACTTCCGGGTGGAAAGTTTGTCGGATTCTTGAATAAATTATCTTAGAATAACATTCTCAAATGTAATCAACAAAAAAAACGCTACTATAAATGAATGTTTTTCAAAACCGTATTTTGCCTGGAGTAAGTACCACAAGCCTTACACTGCGGCCTCGGGGTAGCCATATGTAAGGCAATTACAGTCGATTTACTTATTATCTGGGGGCACGGTAGTGCCCCCGCCAAGTCGAGCATTATTGATTTCTTGACTTTCTTAAACAGTGTAATTCTATTGTTATTTAACTTAATTTGACGTGTATAATGCACCTATGGACTTAGTCTGAAATAAATCGTTTTCATTTTATTTTCATTTAATCGCTATCAAATAAATGTTAATTTACAGCTACAGTTAGGTATTAACAGTGGGTAGGTATAAGTAAAATACAGTATGGATAAAGTTGTAATTATTTTAATTTGTAATTTTTTTTTTTTTTGAAATTAAGAACCCAAATATTTTGGTTCTTATTATGTATCGGAAGTATTGCTTATTGGTTTACAAAGCTCATATTTTAATTGTAAAACTCGCAATGAATTGGTTAAACTCTATTAATGGTTCTTCTAGATAATCTAGATATATTGAATAATTGGTAGGGACGAGCAACAATTCATTACTGAATTCAGGATCATTAGCCAAAAGGCTAATCTGATGCGTTTCATCGGCGGGTCGATTACGTAACGCATTGCACGCCCGTCGGTAGATCTAATTAAATGATATTTTTTTAAGGGAAGATAACAGTTGAATTGTCTCAACGCTCGTTCGAAACTTTACGTGTTTACCCCTCTGTTGTAATGTCAGCTGGTCGATCACGTAACGCATTGTAAGTATGTTAGAATGCGTTACGTGATCGACCAGCTGACATTACAACAGAGGGGTAAACATCTACCGATCTAAATGTCAATTTTTACATGAAAAAATGACAGTTGGACGTCCCAACAGGCGTTCGCGACGTTACGTGTTATGTCTGAATGTAACGTATTTATGCTGTTGTAATGTCTGAACTGGTAAAATCACATACTACGTAATGATCAATTTTATCTATCGCCACCAACATGGCGGCCGTAATCAATCAACAGCAAACACGTGTAAGCATCACCGTATATTTGCAAAAACAAAACATAACTGACCATTATAGTGGTCGGCACTCATAGTTACACGTGTCAACCAGCGTAGGCACCGTAACCATCCCTTTAATTAACGATGAAAAGGTTGGGTTTGATTCTGTTTTGGTTGTACGTTTGTTGAGGCAAATTAAGAGTCCGCAGTAAGCTCGGCCGAATTTCACCTTCCCATACAAACGTAGTTACGCTCTTATTTTAAAACTACGTGTTGTATTGTGACGAAACTTTGCATATACAATGGCATGAGGTATATCTATGTCTGTAATTAGTTTATATGGTTCCAGTTTATAAAACAAACGAAATACAGCAAAAACAAGTTTTGTATGAAAAACTTAAATTCGCTGTTTTTTTTTTACTACGGTTACATTACATTACAGACCTGGATATACCTCATGTCATTGTACATGCAAAGTTTCGTTACAATCCAACACGTAGTTTTAAAATGAGAGCGTAACTACGTTTGTATGGAGAATCGAGCTTACTGGGGACTCTTAAGGCTCTTTAATAAGCTTTTAACCTGAAAGGGAAACGGAAGTTATGCCAAGTTAATTGTAGACGCCGCCGTCAGTGTAGTAATGAGAGTTAGAACAAATTGATGAAGTTATAAATAAATCAATCAAACTATATTAAATAACAAAATGGTAGCTAGTCTAGGGGAGGGATAAGCTAACCTTAGTCAATATTTAACACATTGATGGGTTTACACCAGAATCAATAGAAATAACTAGAAATAGGCCTATACTTAGGCGTTTACAGTTGTATAAATTTATCTTGTTTTGTATGCAATCATTTAATTTCTTTATGATACAAAGTTTACTGCAGATATTACCTAAATATTATAACCGATTTTTGACGCCGAAGGTTGGCGCTGGTTTCCCTAGCTTGAAGTTTAATTCTCGTGGTTATTTTAATAAAATAAGGAATGAAGGAGGAATTCATAGCCTTAAACAGAGCGGAAAATTACACACATGTTAGTACTGACAATATATCCACAGTTGTGACAGTGTGCTCAGAAATTAAAATGGCCCTGTATGTGTTTAATATTCTTGCCTACAAAATTAACAGGATAATCGTTTAGGATACACATTAAAATATGTTAAAATGTTTTGTTTTTATTTTTATTTTTGCCACGTTACACATCGTGAGGAAGCCGGTCTAATGCCAATAAAGTCTAGTTTTCCCTGTGGGTTGGAAGGTCAGATGGCAGTCGCTTTCGTAAAACTAGCGCCTATGTCAAATCTTGAGATTAGGTATCAAAGCGGACCCCGGGCGCATTTAGGACACAGCCGGGAATAACGCTGTACGCTGGGAGGTTGATGGTTTTTGCCACGCCACCTAATTTAACGTTTCCCCTGAAGCTAATTACATCAAGTCAATATCATGAACCTTTCAGCCCTTTGAGTTAACAGTCAATTCATCGCTCCTTGAGGGTTTAATTAAATTATCCAATACATTACCATAGCAAATCGAGTACAGAGTGGCTGCTCATCATTGATCCGACATAATTACAGAACGATCGCACGAGTACATACTTAAAAAAAGGTTTCCGTCAGAATTTTGATGAATGAGACAAACTATTTATCTCTAGATGATTCTAAAGCAGATTCACTGACACGCCGTTTGTCTTTGCGACAAATGGATGTATAGATGGGACGTAGTACTTTGACTAAATTCATGGGTGCACAGTGGTCACGTTAGTAGGTCATAGGTCTCGGATGGCAATGATTGAGCTAAGACATGATATTTTTCTCAGTTACCCACTATTTGTCATACTACCTGAGGGTATAAAAGGTTTTGCAATTTATTGTTTGCAACACAACACAGACACTTACAGTCCCTATTCGTCCCGGTACCGCCGCATACCGGGTAGTCAGTCCGACCCAAGTCGGGCCTAGCTGAGTTTCTTGCTGGACTCTTCTCAGCTAGGCTAGGTTTTAGCGAACCAGCGATAAAACTTCCAGTAGTTCGACACCACTCACACCCCAGATTCGGTTGATACCGTTCAACCAATCTCACTGGAGTGCAAACTCAGAGTATTCCAGTGTATAAACTTCCCCGCGTGGTCGTGCCGGAAGCTTCCCCTGGATTTTCCACAGGCTACAACCACCAACCACGCAATTCGACCGTTATATTAGGTCCGTCCTATTATGAGCGTTTCTCAAAAAAAATGCCACTAAATTTTTTCGGAGATTTTCTGCAACTTTTATGTTATTTCTACTCAAAATCACGATGTCTTTCCATCCCAATAGGAGAAAAAAAGTGTCCCAAAATGGTCATACATTTTTGAACTTTCCTATTGTGTTACCACCATACAAAGTGTATGGTAAATGGTAACACAATAGGAAAAATATCTTTGGGACAGTTTTTTGTCCTACCAGGGTCGAAAGAGCTCCTGATTATGAGTGGAAATTGTTAACATAAAATTCCTAGAAGTACAATTAATAATAGTGGCATTTTTTTTGAGAAACGCTCTTATAGCAAAAGTCAGGTTCAAAAAAAATAATGTTTGAAACATTCCTTTTTCGGCATCGGAAGTGAAAACAACTAATAAGTCTTTAACCGTGTTATTTTACTACCGAGTGCTAATTAGATCAAGACGCAACGCTCTTTCCTGTTATTTGTTTTATTTCTGACCTGTATTTTGCAATGGACATTCAAGTTCAAGGTATTTATATCTTTATTCTTATTTCATCTTAAGTTAGGATTTTATATATATATATATATATATATATATATTTTTTTAATATTATTATTAAGGTTATACGTATTATTAATTTAATTTACTATTTTGCATTTTTAATCTACATTTTTTTTTAAACAGATTGCTACGCCCCAGCATTTTTTTACCTATTTATGTTTGTTTTGTTTTTTATGCTGAAGCTAAGTAGTATCTACTTGTGCCATTGAATTTGGTATAAAATGTAGCTTTAAATAGAGATTTTAAACTACTGTTTTAAATTAGTGATTTGTTTGCGAGATATTGGGCTTTAAAGCCCAAATTTTTGTTCGAGTCAAGTCCCCCCCCTTTAGGCGAGCCGCGACGACTTCCTTTGGCATGTTGAAGAGGTCATGAATGGACAGCTTTGCGAGCCAAGGATGACTGATTTACCACATGGAATTTATGAGTTCCGATAGAGATCAGCAGATCAGCTTGCTGATGCCATAATATTGCCTTGTCGCAAAATTTACTTAAGTATGTCATACAAATGTTATAGTTCACTCGGATAACATTAAGTATACGTAACTTACACGAGTAGGTACATCATCATAAATAAAGAAATAATAAATATGTGGGGATCCTATAGAATGTTGTAGGTAAATAAAAGGTTTTAAAAACATAATAAGTATATAAGGAGTTGGAAATTGTATCATTTTTACGATTCTATGTTATATTCGGGCAACACTGGCAACAAAGATAAAAAAGTAACACCATTTGTGTAGTCTTACTCAATTATCTTGTAAAATAAGAATGTATGTAAATAAAAGGTTTTAAAAACATAATAAGTATATAAGGAGTTGGAAATAGTATAATTATTCGATTCTATTTTATCATCGGGCAACACTGGCAACAATGATAAAAATGTAACACCAAGGAAATTTATCTTCCCGTTCCCTGAAAAAAATATTATTAGGGCAATTTTTTTTTAAGTTGCGTAGGTTTCTATAAATGCCGTTAACTGATAGTCCGTTAACAGTGATTACCAGCAGCGGGTGCAGCATGGGTTGCCATTTTATATTTTATCGCTGTGGATTAGACGTCCGCCACGTTCTGACATGTATACGAGCGTCGAGTGCGAGAGCGACGGTATCTTATCCACAACGATAAGTGATAAAATGGCAACCACGCTACACGGCAGCTGGTACTGTATGTTATTCCTGCATATAGTAGTTTTTGAAGTACTCAATCGGACAAACGAGATCTGGTTACCACGACATTTTTCCAACGAAATACAAAATGCAACGACATATTATTCTAGCAGTCATTAAAATTGTTATGACGTCCATAAATACTAATTAGGTTCGCCTAATGCTTGCACAGTGTGACATTTTAACGGCCGTGTGTTTTCAGTCTAAATGGAATTCAAAGGCGAGAGAGATAAGGTACAATCTCGTGTACACTGTGTTTGTGATTGCATGATGTACGTTGGTGTGGCAGTGTAGAGTCAGGGTAATTATTGCCTGCGGTTGCCATGTTGTAGAGGATTCTACGCCGTAGCATCCGCTACGTTACGCTCCTACGGCTATGGCTAGGTTTACGGACCAAATAATTAACACATTCACTGCTAAGAATCGCTACGCGCTACGCTTGTAGTCGTTCCCGTGGTTTTCCTCGTATGTCGCGGAAAGCGACTACGGCGTATTCGTCCTCGGCGGGTTCCTGGCAATGAAAGTGTTAAACAATCTTTCATAAACGTCCTATTCAGGCTTTGACCAACGTTTGTGATCGTTTTAAAATGGATGGAATAAAATTCGTCATAAGTAATTTAGTCATAAGTTTTAATTTATATGTTGTATTTAATGTAAATTATATTTGGATCACACCTAAGGTAACAATTCATTTGCTGAAACGTTTTATTTTTACAACATCGCGCTAACATTTCTATTCGGAAAATGAAATATATTTTTGTATTCCTGAATTTGTTAGAGTATCTGGGGGCACGGCAGTGCCCCCGCCAAGTCGAGCAAAACAGCGGCACGGCCGTACCATCCTTTTCTCGAAGCAGTTCAGGTCATTTTCAACCCCCCTATAACTTCGTTGTGGATAAAACTAGAATCCTACATATTCATTAACCAATATCTATGGTAACAATTCATTAGCTGAAACGTTTTATTTTACAATATCGCGCTAACATTTCTATTCAGAAAATGAAAAATATATTTGTATTCCTGAATTTGTTAGAGTATCTGGGGGCACGGCAGTGCCCCCGCCAAGTCGTGCAAAACAGCGACCGGCACGGCCGTACCATCCTTTTCTCGAAGCAGTTCAGGCCATTTTCGACCCCCCTATAACTTCGTTGTGGATAAAACTAGAAGCCTGAATTTTCAGTAACCAAGCACGCATTGTAAAACCACGATATATTTAAAATTTCATCCAATTTGAACCAGTGGTTTAAGAATTATAACTAGTCAAAGTTTCTTAATTTTGTCACTCACTGACTCACCGATCATCAAAAGTCTAAGGCACTTCTAGCAGATATAGAAGCTTCAAATTTAGAATACAATTAGTGTTTAGTGTATAAATAAATCGAGACAAAAAAAAATGCAATTTCACTCCAGTTTTCTATATACACCAACGGCATATAACTTTGTAATCCCATATAAACATATAGGATTACAACGTTATATTTGCAGTGAATGACTCAAAACATGAAAAAACAAGAATGGGACTGCATCCATAATTCGTATGTATTGATAACACAATAACGTACAAAAAGAAGTGAGATCCCATAAAAAACATTCCATGTAAAAAATAGGCCAAGTCTCCAAATTATCCACCGTAAAAAGTTGAGCCCTCTTCGCTAATCTAGTTTGCCTGCTTAGATATATGAGAATACCGCCCATCATAAAATGAAATAAATGGAAGAATCATCTCGTCAAATAAATTGATATACTCGATTAATGTCAAAGGCACTCAATCCGCTACAGAAGTTGATGTTATTAAGGAATGTCTTTGGGCTCGGAAGCTTATTTGTCGGGCATTCACCTTATTAATCTCTTTTTAGGGTTCCGTAGTGGACTAGGAACCCTTATAGTTTCGCTTTGTCTGTCCGTCCGTCCGCGGATAATCTCAGTAACCGTTAGCACTAGAAAACTGAAATTTGGTACTAATATGTATATCAATCACGCCGACAAAGTGGTAAAATAAAAAGTGTTTTTTTATTTTATTAGTGTACCCTCCCCTATACGTAACGTGGGGTGTTTTTTTTTTTCATTTCAACCCTAACGTGTGATATATTGTTGGATAGGTATTTAAAAATGAATAGAGGTTTGCTAAAATCATTTTTTGATAATGTTAATATTTCGGAGATAATCGCTCCAGAAGTAAAAACAATGTGTCCCCCTCTGACTTTTGAACCATAAGTTTTAAAAATATGAAAAAATCTCAAAAGTACAACTTTATAAAAACTTTTTAGGAAAATTATTTTGAACTTGATAGGTTGAATAGTTTTTGAAAAAAATACAAAACAATTTCTGAACTAAGTTTGTAATTTAACCGTATAAGCAGGTGTTTATTGTACCTGTAATTTCTACAAAATCACAATTAAATGACGTGCTTTCAAATAAAGTAAAAAAACGGTGAAAATCGGTATTGCTTGTATTGTGTTTGTCTATAATACATGGTCGATTTGATTTGGGAATTTGAACTCTCTTGCTCATACATTCGGTTCACGGAACGGGCTACGGAACCCTACACTGAGCGTGGCCCGACACTTGGCCGGTTTTTTTACTAGAGCAGTTTGCACAAGCTAGGACAAACAATAGTGTAATTTGATGCCTGCCACCTGGTTGATGCCTCTCCTAAGCTGTTTTATATTTATTCATCATCATCCCCTAGCGTTTTTTTCCCGGTAGTGTCCTCTACGAGCCATGGTTCGCTTTGACACCTAATCCCAAGATTTGGCATAGGCACTAGGTTTACGTAAGCGACTACCACCTGACCTTCCAACCCACAGGGAAAACTAGACTTTATTGGAACTTTGTTTCATTTTTATTATGAAAAAATAGTTTGTATTCGTTTCATCTGTTTCACATTTTAATGGGATTTGCACGCTCGTACTAATTGAAAACACAATTAAGCTCACAGTGAATTGAGTTAGATATTATCATTATTTTTTCTTTGGACCTTTTATAAGTTGTATTCTCTGTTTAGCCCAATGGTTGGCTGGTAGAGAATGCCATTTGGCATTAAGCCCACAATTTGTCAATTTTCATCCTATTAATATAATAAATGCGAAAGTTTAGATGTTTTGATGTTTGGATGATTGTATGTTTGTTACTCAATCACGCTTAAACTACTGAATCGATTTGAATGAAATTTTGCACGAAGATAGTTTATAGCCTGGATTAAAATATAGGATAGTTTTTATCCCGATTCCACGCAGACGAAGTCGCGGGCGGAAGCTAGTGTACAATAAAGTTTAACAAATATATTGTGTAATAGATGCCTTAGTAACGACGACATTGACCTCAACGGTTCGTTAGTAACTTGTAGTAAATTGTGTCCATACAGGAAAATTTATGTTACTAAGTTTCCACTAATAATAATAATTAACAGTTGCCTTTAGTGCAATTGTCAACATGAATAAACAAGGCTAAAATTGTTAACACTTATTTTCATTCAACGTAATAACTGTTCGAAACTATAAACAACTAGCTTCTGCCCGCGACTCCGTCCGCGTGGAACTAGTTTATATCGTAGCTTCATACAAATTTTCAACCCCCATTTCAGCCCTTTAGGACATGATTTTCGAGACAAAAACCTGACTATACCAAATTTCATCTAAATGTGATTAAGCGGTTTGAGCGTGGAAAGGTAAACAGACAGACAGACGGACACACTTTCGCATTTATAATATTAGTATTGATTATACGGGTTGGATGTTTTCCATGAACTTTAAAGAAAATATATTGTCACTAGCTGATGCCCGGCGTCTTCGCCCGCGTATAAAGGTAACATTGAATTTTCCCGTGGGAATTAGATGTTTTCCCGCTGGAAAAAGTAGCCTGTCACTCTCCAGCCTCTAAACTATATCTATACAAAAATCACATTAATACGACGCTCCGTTGCGACGTGAAAGAAGGACAAACACACACACACACTTTCGCATTTAAAATATTAGTAAGGATATAAGGGCAGTAGAATCGAATAGTAATGATTGCAAACAAAATAAAAATAATTATACATTTTAATGATAGCGCCAACCTTAATTCATCTTTGTAACTGTTAATGTTTCCCATGACAGACTTCGTTCATGATCACGTTACTTATTTAGTGTGCAGGCAAAATTCGCCGTCCGGTGACAGTAATTCCTATCCCTTAAAAGATTGTTTACCAGTGATGGCATTAACCTTCACCGGTCCGGCCATTGACCTTATTCTCCGTAATGCCTGTTTCACACGAGGGCAGAACAGTGAGGCAGAGCAGTGGGCAGCACAGTACTGCTACTGTTTGAACGCACAGAACAGTAAAAGACAGTACTGTTCTGTGCGTTCTGCCCTCGTGTAAAACAGGCATAAGAGAAACAGAATTATTAACATACTTTATTTGGAAAATTGTAAGCACTAACGCTAAACTATCCTCCTCTTGCGGGAAAGTCCATCGTTCCGATCCTCGATGTATAATAGGTCAATTGTAGACTTGTCAGTAGCTATCAAATTTACTATTGACCGCTACCGCAGGCCGCACCTGTGTGATTCAGGCCTAATGATAAGTCCGTGTTCTTTATACGAGTAAATATAGTCAATCAAGTCCGATTCGCACTACACAATACGGCTAAATTAAGACAAGTGGCAAGTAGAAGTGGCTTTTTGGTTGGCGCTTTCTTTGAAATAGGTTCTGCAGCAGGACAAGGAATTTTGACGAAAGTCTAAAGACTCACTTTAGTTTGTCTATGTTTATAGAAATCTATAGGTATGTGTACTATATAGTGACACAAGTTTGATTTATTGCCACCGACGCCGAAAGGATTAAGTTTATTTTGTGCTTTATTCCTAAAGTTAAGGAGATTTATTAGTAAAAACTGAGTGAGGCTGATTCCAAAAGTGCTTTAAAGATTTCGATGTTTCCATTATTTAAATTTCCATTAATTAGCTTACAACAAGTACGGGTAGGAACTTGTGATGACATAATTCTATGTCAATTAGTATGAGCCGTTTTTGCGGTCGCTAGCTGCGTGATTTGATGTTTAATTTTTGCCTTTTGTTGTTCTCTATTGTAGTTGGAATGGCAGCATGAAAAATAAATGGGAAACTAGCCCATTACCAAATTTGAAGTGGACTTTTAAAGTCGTAACAGTGTTAAACGACATTTAAGACAACACATACGGACTCATACTGTTGTAATGGGAAAATATAGACATTAAGTTTGAAACTTACGTGTACTTGTTGCATTATTATACCTATAGTGTAGGTGCAGTGTGTGCCTTATTATGTTGTTGAAACTTTGGAATGCAGGTATATTCTATTGCCCGCTTAGGGCCTGTTTCATACCTATTTAATATAACATGCGGTATTATCACTTCAAATATTAAAGAGACTAGAGAGACCGCCATTCACTTCGCTCTCAATGTCTATTGTATTCCTACTTCAACATCACAGTAGAGTTACTGCGACGTCGAAGGCAAGTAGGAATACTATCACTTATAAGTCGTATTTGATTTTTAATTGTTGTTAAATTAAATATAGTATGTGCTAATTTAACGGTTTAATTAGACCATTGCGCTTACGTCTATATTTTAGTACTTTAATTTTACATTTAAATTTGACCATTATAATAACGTTAAAGTTTTAAAGCTGCGTTTGTTAAATGCTTTTACTTAACAACTTTTCATGTTGACCTTTTAACGTCAACCACGTTCGACGACGTCATAGGCGAGCTTACCTTTGACATACACATCCCGACAACCTACGTCAGCTTACCTTTGGCATACACAGAGTGCGGTTGCAGCGCCTGCACGGTCACGCTCGTGGTGTGCAACTCGTCAGCTCGCAGCCTGAAGTGGCAGCACTTCGAAACCACCGCACTGCGTCGTCCTCAACCTCAACAACATACGTCAGCTTACCTTTGGCATACACAGAGTGCGGTTGCAGCGCCTGCACGGTCACGTCACGCTTGTGGTGTGCAACTCGTCAGCTCGCAGCCTGAAGTGGCAGCACTTCGAAACCACCGCACTGCGTCGTCCTCAACCTCAACAACATACGTCAGCTTACCTTTGGCATACACAGAGTGCGGTTGCAGCGCCTGCACGGTCACGCTTGTGGTGTGCAACTCGTCAGCTCGCAGCCTGAAGTGGCAGCACTTCGAAACCACCGCACTGCGTCGTCCTCAACCTCAACAACATACGTCAGCTTACCTTTGGCATACACAGAGTGCGGTTGCAGCGCCTGCACGGTCACGCTTGTGGTGTGCAACTCGTCAGCTCGCAGCCTGAAGTGGAAGCACTCGGAGACCATCGCGCTGCCGTCGTCCGCGACCTCAACGGCGGCGGTGCGACGCGCGCGCACGCCGCGGCATGCGCGCTCCTGCGTCACCCGGACCACCATCTCCCGTTTGCTTGTGGAGGGGTCTAGCTAAAAAAGAATATTTATTATTACAGTGTGTTTGAAAACGATTATACTCGTAAATGAAACTATTCTTTAAATATCATTGCCTTTTTTGCTATTTTGCAATAAGCGTAGGCATATAAAAATGTACATTAACTGACTGCCAGCCGATTCTATCACGGCGTAGTGATATGTTCTGCTTTTTCGAGGTAAGTGAAAAATATGTTCATCCATGTAAAAAAAATTAGAACATTTTTTTAACTTTATACGTTTCTGTGAGAAACCCAACACAAGGATAACCGAGTTGTTCATTAGCACAGTCCGTGAACATTTAGAATAGGATTCGGGTCTATATTTCTTTACGGTTGCTCTTACACGTACTTACCCTAGCAGCATTTTCGTTGGCATTTCGTTGGGCCAACTCGGTGATCAATGGCCCAACGTGGGGCCAACTTAAAATGCTACTAGGGTAGGTATACGAGTACCTTGAAATAAACGATTTCACCCGAACCCGAAAACTTTTCTAAGAGCTCACGGACAGTATTACCACTTTCACTGCCGGGAATCCGCGGTTACGCCGTAATCGCTTTTCGCTACATATGAGGGAAACAACGGGACCAGCTTCGAGCGTAGCGTGTAGCGATTCTTGGCAGTGAATATGTAAGTCCAAACTCGTATGCATGTTATAATAAATAATGAATATTAGGGGACTATCTTACACAAATCGACCTAGTCCCAAACTAAGCAAAGCTTGTACTATGGGTACTAGACGACGATAAACATACTTATATAGATAAATAAATACTTAAATACATAGAAAACATCCATGACTCAGGAACAAATATTCGTGCTCATCACACAAATAAATGCCCTTACCGGGATTCGAACCCAGGACCTCTTGCTTCGTAGGCAGGGTCACTACCAACTAGGCTAAAGCGGTCGTCAATTGTTATAAACAGTTAAAGACACACACAGTAAATTGTTACTGATATATAGCTATTATAGTGAATAATTTCGAATTGACTGAGTATTGAGTATTAATTCTGTAATTAAATTAGCTTAGTTATCGTTCGCACAACATGCCTACAACGGTATATTCCCCGAGGCTTGCAATACAAGTACCTAAGTACATTGCTGAATTCATCTTCACAAAGCGAAATGAGATCTAGAATAATGCCGTATTAAATGACAAACGAACATCTCTCCAGGGCATATAAAACAGTATATGCAAAGACATCATATCTACAATGGAAATGAGAGCGTTTCGAAGTATGTGTGGGTTGAGTCTGAGGGACAGAATAAGAAATAGTGTGATAAGAGAGAGATGTGTAGTGATGGAGGATGTACGAAAGAAGATTAACAAAGAGTGAAAGGGAAAAGTTGATGAACAGTTGGAAGGGGAAGATCTCGTCGAACTTTTTCCGACCAAATCGGAGAAATCCTGAAGATACTCGTAGGTCAGGTCAAGAGTATCCTAAACCGACGAGCATGTATGCGGAATGTAAAGAAAGTGAACGAAGCAAGAAAGGTTCGTCGAGATCGAAGCACGTGGAAACCCGTGATCTCTGCCTACCCCTCCGGGACATAGGCGTGGTTATATGTATGTAGTACAATAGAATTGTACTACATACATATAACCACGCATATGCCTATACGTAGATACGTATGAAAGTAAAAGTCGCCAGGACAGATGACTCATGTCGACTCTCCATAAAAATGTAGGTAGTTAGGTTCTCATTTAAAAATACTGGAACGAAACTTATTATACACAATGGGATCCGACATTTCTAGGTCGGGAACTACCTTCTGTTGCTATAAATTACAATAGAAAAAAAGAAGTGATTAGAGACTTTGTATGAAATACGTTGCACTCGCTAAATTTTTTTAGGGTCCCGTACCCAAAGGGTAAAACGGGCCCCTATTATTAAGATTCCGTTGTCCATCCGTCTGTTTGTCGGTCTGTCCGTATGTCACCAGGCTGTATCTCATGAATCGTGATAGTTAGACAGTTGAAATTTTCACAGATGATGTCTTTCTATTGCCGCTATAACAGCACTTACTAAAATACAGAATAAAATAAATATTTATGGGGGCTCACGTACAACAGACGTTTTTATTTTTGTCCGTTTTTATAGATAATGGCACGGAACCCTTCGTGCGCGATTCCGACGCGCACTTGGCCGGTTTTATTTAATTTATTTTTTTAGCATCAGAAACTACTTCCCGAACTACATACATAGATATGGCGGATACAATTGTGTATACAAAGTTTTATGTTTTATAATATGATAATGTTCTGGTTTTTATTTTGACGATCATTACGAGATATCAATATCAATATTTATATTCCCTATTTTGACTTTATCATGAATCATTTTGTAATATATGTCCATATGAATGTTGTATTGTACCTGTGACATTTCATTCAATTAATATTTATTATTTGACGATCATTAAATAAATTCGTGTAAATTAGCTTAAAGTTAACTTATAATGTTTTATTTTATGAAATAAAGAAATCTAAATCTAAATCCAAATCTATGATATTCTAGCATGCCGTTTTCAAATGAGAACCAAATCTAGGTGTCCCGGTGACTTACGTTCTCAAAGCTTCTTAAAAAATACAAAAAAGTCAACCACGGTAAATTTCCTACACGTATTAAATTGACTACTTTATAGTAGTCTACATTTCTCGCCTACGAGAAAAGAGAAATGGAATATTTTAGAAGACTACGCCACAGATGGCGAGGAGAGCTCCTTACTATATCACCAAGGTTTTCAATTGGATGATCAGACATGTACCTATAATAATAATAATAATAATATAAATTCTTTATTCAGATAACTGAGATCCAAGTTGTTAGTATTACATCCTTATATGTCTATTATTAGTAGGTACACAAATTACATATTTTAAATCTAGACTCTAATTAAACTACGCTGTACAGTGTCCCCTTACCATTAATTGACCTATACATTTTGTACTTAATATTAGAGGAATAAGGTCCAAAATTGCATGCATATTTTAAAAGCTGACCGTAACTAGAAAACTCCCCAACTCAAGGAAGTATGTCGCATGGAGTTAAAACCAAAGTTCTGGCTTCACTTTACTACTAAACTAAGATTTAGCGGTGATAAATTTCTCGGCGGTCTTTAGTAAAAGTCCTGTTTAAATTTAACTTTGCTAGGTACAAAGTGGTTTGGTCAGGGTATTATTTTCTAAAGTGATTTGATTTATAATCCTTTGAAAGATAAGTTTTACTAAAAGATTACAATTTATTTATGTTCACTTATTTAAGTTATTTATTTACGTAATAGAGTTAAAAATATTAGTAATGTATTTATTCGCGCTGGATTTGTATTATTGCGAACTACCAAAGGTGGACATGCCCTAGGGCCTAGGAGCTATCGAAGCTGCTGCTGCATCCAAAATTTTTTTCATAAACTCCATCCTTAAGGAGCATTGCAACATCTAACTTGAAGACTAAAACTTCTTAAGAAGACGATTGTCGATGTCGATTTGTCAATGTGAAAAATCTCAGTAAAGAAAAATACAATTCTGAATTATTTGTTATAATTTCGGTCCGTAGGTCAGTACTAGGTAGGTATTACATTAATCTATGAAAATAAGTTGATTATTGTATTACCTTTAATCCTCGGGCTTCTATAACCGTAACTGTTAGCCGATGTAGGTTTTCATTGTACAGCAAAGACACCAATATTTCTCCTAAATTCGATGTCGGCTCTTGAAGTTCCTATATTGCAAACAAAGTTCATTACTACACAAATCTATGAACTACAAGTCAAGGTCAAGATTAAGTTTCAAATAATCCTCAAAACAATTGTGCGAGTTAAAATCTCAGTGCCACTAAGGAGTTGAATCTAAAGTTATCCGTGGCGGCATTGACACACTGTTGAATACCACTCAATGACTGCCAAAATTCGACTTTTCAACTTCAACAATATACAAAGTATACCAATAATTAGTTGACCGAGTTGCATCATAGTAAACCGTTGATAAAGCGGACTCCAAGATATTAAATTAAAATTCTAATGACAGTTTCATAAAATGTCAGTCACCTTGAATGATTTCAACCATACTATGATCAGCGTATTTACTCACGATATTTGGCATGTGCCACTTCAATTTTCCATGACTGAATATATTTCGAATACGAAAATTTGACGAAGCACCATCTATTGAAAATTGATAAATACCATAAAATGGGAAAGTACATTGATGAACTAGGATTTAAATATAAATAAAAAGATAAAAACAAGTCGAATTTTGTCCGACCGTGCCTTCTTCAGCTGCGTGACGCCAGAGCGGTACGCTATGCATAAGAGTGTGCAATGCGTGCGGGGCGAGCGGTCATATAGAACACGCGCGCATCGCGCAGTCTGTGTGGGTGGTCTCGCTAACCGCCGCCGCCGCCTGTTAATGTACGTTTTGGTACGCAGCGGTCGCGTCTAACGCTCGACCCGCTTGCTACGCACACTCTGTATGCCCAAGCCTTCATTATCATAAAAAAAACTTCTTGGTTGTACCTTTTCAATATCCATCTTATAGAGTTGCGGTTCTTCGTCAGGGGCAATCCCTTCGAGTTCTGAGAGGGGCAGGATGACGTGGCCCATCAGCTGTTTTCCCTTGCCCACGCGCCCGGAGTCCAGGACCGACAGCTTGAGGGTGAGCCCGTCCAGTTTCCCAGGTGGGATCTGATGATATTGTTTGAGTTTCAGGAAACAAGTATTATGGAGCTGAAGTTCCTGGGTTCGATTCCAGGAATAATGGATGTTTCTTATGTATTTACGTGTTTATTTATTTAAATGTGTGTGTGTGTGTGTGTGTGTGTGTGTGTGTGTTTTTAAACATTTAAATTAGTTAAGTGTAGTAATATGTCTGTCATATGCGGTGTCTTAGTGAGAGCTGTTAAGTTGGTTCGAGTTTATTCCAGGAAAGGGGGAATGTCGCGCAAATGGAAAGCCAATTTATGTAAGTTTTTTACATAAATTTCTTAAAATATCACGCCGTTAGCCTGCCAATGTCAAAATAAGTTTTGCATGGAATTCGAACTACCTTAACGGATTTAGGGAATGTTCTTATCGCATGTTGACAAACCTTATCACTCATACGTGTTTCCTTTCCAAATAAATAACGGCCGTATTCATAAACGTTCAAGCACAAGCCTATTTTAACTAAAATGACGTTAACATTCGTTTGTCTTTATCTGTCACTTTGACATTTTGTGTTCGTAAGAAAGCGACAATTTTATATAGAAGAGGCCTTTTAAGTTTTATGAATAAGGGGTTAATGTAAGTTTCTAGGTATGTAGGGCTAGGTAATAAGTGTAACTACTGATTGACTTCTGCGGCGCCGCGCCGCGCGATTTTACGGTGACGACGCCGTGCCGTGGAATTGTGGCCGAGCCCTTATAGAGAACCCTGGCGGAACCGCGGGGTAAAATATAGCCTAAGACCATCCTGAAGGTTCCTTCTATGTACTGGTGAACGATTTTTTAAAATCGAATAATTAATTCTGGCGATTACCTCCTACATTCAAACTTTCAAAGCTACAAACTTAAGTTTCACAGGCATACCTCATAATTATTAATACCTAAACATTCTTATAGATATATAGATATATTTTCAATTTATTTATATTTGGAGGACATCTGCTATTATCATAAGACCAATGTGTTCTACAATAAAGATAAGCCGTCGAGTTTATTGAAGGCATAAATTCTGTGATACAGAAACAAAGTATTCTTTGTATGAATTTGGTTGATTTTCGATTGTGCTATATATATGAAGCCTAACTTTACACTCTACTATAGATTTAAAAATAATATTCAATTCAATTTCAGTGGTTGGAAATGGCTGGTCTGTTAGGCAAAAATGAAAACATGTAGGTACAAAGCAATCTAAAATATTTGTACCTATGAGCTTAATCTAGGCTAGCCTAATTTTCGCGAGGGTCAAAGTAGAATGCGAATGCGAGCCCTTTGGTCCTCCTTGGCAGCGACATGGTTGGGCAATCGTTTGGGGTTTAGTGGGTAGTCTGGGCCTTCGGGCCGGGAGTCCCACGCACCCGTCCGGGCCCCCCTCACTGGACGGACGGTGCGTCAATGCATTGCCCCAACGTAAAAAAAGTTTAGCCTAATAATTTAGGGGTGTTAGGAAAGGTAATTTTCTCATTATATCGTAAATACGTACCGTCACACCTTATAACTTTGCGCCTTTGGTAATAAAAAAAATTCGACGGTTTAAAGCATGTGGTTATCAAATCCCAAATTAGTACCGTAAAATTGTATGTTAGGTATGGTACCAAAGTTCGAACACAGAATGGAATAAGGCGTTTATCGGTTGAACATGTTTTGACATTAACGCTAAGTATAATAATTAAGGTACACTTTAAAAGTGAACAGTTAAAATACTGCGAACTAAAGCGATATAACGATCCTATTGAACTCAAATACTATCATCCCCATACAATGGAACAACATGACCTTTGTTTTTCTTTTGAATTGAAAGAACGGCACAAAAAACGCAAAGTTAATTCGTGATTAGATTACCGGATAACGGTGTTCACCTTCAATATGTAAGCAGAACAGCGGAAAATCGGCGCCTAGAGACTAAATCCAATACTTCCACGCGTTTATCGACAAACAAAATTTTTATTCACTCATAAAGAAAGTATTACGCGGGAAATTGTTTTGATTTCTTAAGGGATAAATGTTTTAGTTATGAGCTTGAATGTATGAGCAAATTAGCTGAAATAACATACGCGCTGCGAAGTAAATGTTTGCTAACATTGGTCACAAAAAAATAATGGTTACTATAAAATATTTTCGGTACATTAACTACTTATGTCCACATTACACTCCTTTTCGTAAGACAGTCGTGTAAAAAAGGGCATTTCTACAGGCCACAAATTACCACAAAATCATCAAAACATCGCCCATAATACTCAAAATGAGATGATTATATATCTCTGCTAGAGTCCACTTTATCACACCCATTTTTAATTTTCGCTTTCTGCCCTAGTAGGTCAACCTGGCAGTGACAGTGTTAATTACTGTTTATTTTTGTAACGATTATTAAAAGGAACGGCCAACAAAGTCGCGTGATTACACGGTACATTTTAATTGCTAGTTGCCTTGCTTTAAATATTACGTTCTCAGTTACATTGCTGAAAGGAACAGGTGAAATTAAGCTGTTTCTGGCAAAGGTTCCATTTCATAATGCACACGAATGAATTTATGTTACCTATTACCTTTTTAACTAACCCGCTATCTGAGGTCATACTAATTCATTGGGTGACACGCATCAACGTCCGAGGAAAGAAATATAACCCGTTATGGGGGATGCTATAACTATTATTTAGGTTGTATCTACATGGCTATCAAACGTGGAAATGCCGCTAGCATTATTATGGGCATTTTTACACCGGGAACGGCTAGGGGCACTTTATTTTAATAAGTAAGGTTAGTAAAGTTGTGTTCTAATAATAATGATGTGATGTGCAATTATTTTAAGAAAGTTATGATTTGAGGTATACCAAATGTTTTTATTATCTATCTACCGAAAGTGTTAAACTAAAGGAAACGTAACATTGAAAGAGAAACGCTCAAACTAACCGCCATGCAAACAGGTATCGTTTTTCCAGTTAAAATGACGAAAAATTCTTAAAACAAGCATTACCGTATTAATAATGGATGTTTATTGTTTAATTGTTATCTTCAAGTAGGGTCGTAAAACTATTACGCATTAACAATAGAACAAACAGTAGCAACTCCGTATAAGACGTGCCACACTTCGGTCAGCTGTATGACGTCTCTTTGTTATCTTTTCCTTTCATATTTAGCAACTATAGAAGTTGTAAAACCCCACGTTAAGTGTTTTTTGTCGTTTTAACAAACTATAATTGGAACAAACTATAATTGGAACAAACTATAATTGGAACAAACTATAATTGGAACAAACTATAATTGGAACAAACTATAATTGGAACAAACTATAATTGGAACAAACTATAATTGGAACAAACTATAATTGGAACAAACTATACATATCTTAGAACTTACTTGGTAAACAAACGACTCGTCGAACAGTGGGTTGCAGGATTTCTTCTTTTGCTTGGTTTGAAGTACTCGTCTCTCATCTGGCATCAGTTGAATCCTAATAAAGATAAAAGTTTGAAAATAAATCTTAATTTTCGGTTTCAAAATTGTTTAAGGGCATTTTTTTAAGTATTAAAGTAAATATCGTGTCCAAAAAAATTACCTTAGTCATTTATTTTCAAGTAACGACAGACAGGTTAATTATCTAGCATTAAGATGTTAAATTATAAACTAACAACGTAAAAATATAAATCTTGTGATGAAGATTTCATTTAATTACTCAGCGTTGTGGTAGAATATAAAATGGGCTACTCTTACGCAAGCAGGATTAAAACTTAATAGTGTCGCTGTCAGGCCATGTTTATAAATATGGCACAGGTGGGGCGGCATACGGCACGGACTGTTGGGTTGTGTGTTGGGAAACGCTTAGGCCTGGATGTAAACATTCTTATGCAATAAGCCAAGAGCCATATGATTGTATTTTCGCGTGTTTCAATGCGCTTCCCGAGGGAGCTGTGATCGTATGATATTAGCTAATTAACTTACAAAAAAGATCGATGGATAAACGAGGATTTCGTTGAAACGAAAATACAAACAAACTGTACGTGAAACAATACAACTAGACAAAACCGTTTGAGCGTACAGTACGGCAGTTTTGTTTAGAGACAAAGTTGCATCAATGCTCAAAGAGTGGTCTTTGGTGTTGGTCTGAACAATTGTATTGAACGAATGTGTTTTTGAAATAATATAACCTTTTTTATTTAGTTTAAAAATAATAACATAAACAAGTTTACAATATCAAAACCCCAAATTACCTAATTATAACTAATCGCCCCCAGCCGTTCCTGGTGCAAAAGTCCCCATAATACTGGCGGCATTCCCACGGTGGATAGCCATGGAAAGCCTTTGCACCAGAAACGACTCAGAGCGGGGGTCCTCCCCTTTTTGTCTGAGTCGACGGCCTATGTCGCGAAAAAACTGTTTCGCATCCGCCCCCCAACACCCCGCTGTTTCCACCGCCAAAGGGACAAAAATATAGCCCGGTCCCAAAGGAGCATACTTTTGCCGCTTTACCGCCGCCTGGGTTAGGTTTTGAAATTGTATTTAATTATTTAGAAAACAGAATTTGGGTTGATGTGACATTATTTAACAGTTTATAATTGCATTTTACTACATTTATAAGATTTTAAACGAATGACAAATGAAAGCGAAAAATATGAACAAGTAAAATCGTTCAATATTTAATTTGGCACCATACTGTATTCGATTTTAGTTTTCTTCCTGTATCACAAATGTATTTTTAACTTGTTTTCCGTTTCTGTATTTACGTATATTCACTATCCGAAATAAAAGTTGCGTTTCGGTCTGTCAAGTTGACAGTAACAGTGACACTGACACACAGTTTGGCGACGCGTTCACACGCTGCAATCTGCCGTGCCACTCTGAGCTATAACCACGAACTTCGAATGTCGAAGTTCGGATATCTCTATCTCTATCGCACTTACATACTGCTTATTTTTACTTGAGATACCTATGTATTCTTTAAAATATGTTTTAGCGTAGGTATTTGTTTTGTGTTGCCTTCCAGGAGGTAACTCATGTAAAGGTTCCGACGGAAGACTAGCGCTGGCCTCCTAGGTTAGCACCATGCTGAGTCGGGGCCTTTTCGTGGACCCTGCTACTTTTACTTTACTGTGTTTTGTTTTGTATACCCATTGGTTTGTCCACGAATAAATGTTTTCTTTCTTCTTTCTTTCTTTCTTTCTTAAAATCGGAATGCGTGGTTGGAGACGTAGTCTAAGGAAATTCCAGGGAAATCCAGAACGACCACGCGGGTGGTTTTAACTTAGGCTACGGACATTTGAATAATAGTATGGACAACAGGTACAACTTGGTCGATAGTAAAATCATTTATTGGTACGTCTACACGTCGGTACTTAAGACAATTTCTCAGCAACTAGTCACACTGCTTCTTTTAGTATCAGTAGTTGGACTACAAAATTTAAACTTACTTGACGTATGGATCGCAGGCATTAGCAAGAGCAGGCGTGCGAGAGGGCAAGTGCTTCACCTTCAAAATGTGCACCTGAAGTCTCTCCGTGGTGGATTCGTACTTCAACGTGAACCAAACTCGTCCCTAGGGAAATTAATACGAGTCATTCCGGGACAAGGGACATCACTCAGGTATTAAAATAACATAAAACTCAGCTGTCTAATAATTCTACCAAATTATTGACACGTTTCACCAAAAAATGATGTTAAAAAATACTCAGCTATCATGTGATAAAATACGCTTCGCTTTTTGGTAAATCGCGTCAATAAACCGACATATGCTATTTACGTCAAGCTTATTTCAATCAACCCTGTAAAGCCATTTGCTAAACGAAAGCAGACCATAAACAGGTTTATTCAGCTGGCGGAAAAACACTAAATCAGAATAAAGGACGCTAAGTTTTGGCGTAGGCGTTATGAAATATTTAGAAAACGTTTCGCCTTTGCCCCGGAACAAATTGTTAGAGCCCTTATCAACATGAAAGTCGCGAGGAAAGAATAAAAACCAGCAGCTCGTCTATAAATATTCATAAGGCACGCCACTTTTATAACACATGACTTTGAAAACATTATTTGTGTTTACAAAAATGTGATACGTATACAAGATTCGTTTAAACTGTTGTTTTTTTCCTTAATTACCTATGATTGATGACAGTACAATATGAATGGAATTTATTTTTAAAACGCCCTACAAATCAAAATGCTAACTACGAAATAAATTATTTTTCGAAAAGTACATTACTATGTTCTCTCATTCAATAAAATATCTAGTACCTATCGAAAATGAGCAGATGTTGCTGAAATATACAAAGGTATTTTATAGAGTGGTAATCATAATAATTAATGTTAAAGTAAATTCGGTTATGAAATGATTAACATCATTGCTTGATGAACTAATTAATATTTAACTGAGCACCAGAATTTACACAAGACGATTACTTTAGTCCCAATTTTATTACCAGCAGTTCAATTGTTTAATGGCTCTTCCTACTCAGATAACCTCTTACCGGATCTGCATAAATTAGGCGCTACCTATACAGAGTGACTTCATTCTATCACGTAATACAAAATCCGTTTATCATATATTAACCTTATGAACATTGCGTGAAACCTCAATCCTAATTGATCTGATTAAATTACAATAGCATTTTCTTACAAGCATTTACAGTGCTTACAATATTCTACTGTCAAGAATTTTCTGGCGGACTTACAATAGTTTACGTCGAGACGGGAACGTACCAGTATACGTAGACCGAATTTTATTATCCTAGGTCACCCTGTCCAATAGGAATAATTAAATTACCACATGCCCCTCCGGCCAGAGAAGGTCTTCGTCCAAGCAATCCGATTTGTAGAGGGACGGGTCCAAAACCCCGAGGTCGGCCGTGTTCGCTGCAACAAATTAAACGAAAATACGTATAATTAAACAGATTTTTACATTAAACATCCCATTAAAATGAAAGTAACGCTAGCTAAAGTTTCTTTGTTTTTGTGTAGTACATTAAACACATGAGTATTTAAATATAAAACGGGGATGTTAGGTTTTAATGCGAGGTTGTAACGGTGTTGGTTTTAATCCTACCAATGGCGCTTTTTAATTAGTGTTTTTAGAACACTCAGGTATACCGATAGCTTGCCCGTATCATCTAAAATTCGTATAGGTATGTAGACTGAATACATATACTCCCGACTTTTTGGCGCTTTCGTTTAAAAGTGTTCTAGAACAATTTGAAATAATTAGGTACAACAATAGAGACGTTATTATTAACGAACAGATGAATGTTGCGTCATCACCGTTGTTACGTGTTCTTCCATCTCTTTCACGCATGAATGGTAGTATGGGGGGACAGAATATAAATATGGTGGACGGCTCCGGGCGGCACACTTCCAGGTGCTCAAGACCGGTGCGATCTTTCTCGACGTGGCGAAAGCCTTTGATAAGGTCTGGCATAACGGGCTGGTATACAAGCTATACCAGCTCGGTATACCGGACAGACTCGTACTCACCATACGAGATTTTCTCAGTGATCGAAGCTTTCGATACCGACTGGAGGGAACGTACTCGGACCCACACCCCATCCGGGCCGGAGTCCCGCAAGGCTCCGTGCTCTCTCCCACTCTCTACTCGTTGTTCACGAACGACATTCCCAGGCACCCTACGGTGCAACTGGGGTTGTTTGCGGACGACACTGCGCTCTTTACGACCCATTGTAAGTACGCTACTATACGGCGATACCTCCAAGAGGACGACCTACGTCGTTGGTTTAATCTTTGGCGTATCGAAGTCAACCCGGAAAAAAACACTGCAATAGTCTTCCACCCGTCTGACTGCGTTAGTACAGAAAGACGGGTGGCTCCGATCCAGATGTTTTACCGACCCATCCCCTGGGTCAACGAGGCCAAATATCTTGGAGTGTCCCTCGACAGGAAACTGACTTTCCGTAGCCACATCCGTAGGGTTCGCAACCGCGCGTTGTTCGTACTAGGAATGCTTGGGCCGATGATCAACAAGTTTAGTAAAATGTCACTTAGAAATAAGCTGACACTCTACAAGACTTGTGTTCGTCCAATCATGACATATGCAAGTGTAGCATTTGCTCACGTGCCTATGTCATCGCTCAAGCCGCTTCAGGTCATTCAGAATCGTTTTCTCCGTAGGGCGACTGGTGCCCCGTGGTACCAATCGAACCTCAGCCTGCACCACGACATGGGGATTAGCACCATGTATGGTTTCTTTAAGCAGGCTGCCAGACGTTATTTTGACAACGCTCCCCACCATAGGAATCCGTTAGTTAGGAAGGCTGCTGATTACGTTCCCATCCCTCCCCCCTCTGTCGTTACTCGGCGCTCACTGATTAGGGGCCGCACGGTCCGGCGTCCTAGGCACACACTCACGGACCCGGACGACGAAATCACAGCGTCCATCGAAAGATGGAACGCTGCGCCTTCGGCGTCCAACACATCGCGTACACTTCGGCGTTCACGCCGGCGGGGACGTCCACCGCGAGATCGCGACAACACAGACACATACAGTCCCTATTCGTCCCGGTACCGCCGCATACCGGGTAGTCAGTCCGACCCAAGTCGGGCCTAGCTGAGCTGCTGGACTCTTCTCAGCTAGGCTAGGTTTTAGCGAACCAGCGATAAAACTTCCAGTAGTTCGACACCACTCACACCCCAGATTCGGTTGATACCGTTCAACCAATCTCACTGGAGCGCAAACTCGTAGAGTATTCCAGTGTACAAACTTTCCCGCGTGGTCGTGCCGGAGGCTCCCCCTGGATTTTCCCCAGGCTACCCTCCAACCACGCAATTCGACCGCTTTATTGGGTACGTCCTATTATAGCAACAGTCAGGTTCAAAAAAAAAAGGGCGGCACACAAGCGGCACATTTGCTCAGTGGACGTGGCGCAAGCAACATCTCCTGCCAGCATCTCCTGATGATGCCTAGAGAGGCGAACACGTGTCGAGGATTTGTTATTATTGGTGGTGGTTTGATGTAATTTTTTGCATGTTTATACGCAAATAGTTGCATCTGAAGATAAGATGAAACTATTTGCGTATAAACATGCAAAAATAGTTGCATCTTATCTTCACAGACAGACCAGCACGTTTTTAGGGGAATACCAAAGGAATATTGTTCTCGTAACATGCCACACTAAATGTTATGTTGACGTGACATGTGGTTGACAGCCTCTACTCTTAGACATAGCGTTGAAAAGGTTCAGCAGTCGACCTAAAAGTAGGTATGAGCTTAGAAAAACGTGGAACGTGGGAATAATTGGAGGAATGCCGACAAATCCAACAATGGGTATTAGGCTTACCCTATTATGCGGCCCTGACGTGGTTACATCCTAAAAATAAATCTAGATATTTTAGACTTCCATAGTCATTATTATATAATTCATTCTCCACTCCATATCCTGTCAATTTCTCCACTACCCAAAGGTTGTCTGGAAGAAATCGCTCTTGAGCGATAAGACCGCTTGTTGTTTACCTCTACTTGTTATTTGTTGCTGTTCGGTATTGATTTTATAAATTAAGGTGTGTAATAATAGTACATTGTGATACAAGTGAGGTATGTTGATATTTACATCAGAGGCGGAATTATCACGCGAGCCGCAGGTGAGCGTGATAAGAGAGCCGAGGATGTAATTATCAAAGCTCACGCGTTTCATACGACGTTTTTCAACACATTTTGCGAGAAAAAAATCCGTTTCATAAGATGAAAATTTTATAGGCCTGCCAAGTTATTTTCTTTGCTTATTGATGACAACAGGTTTTTACTCACATGTTGTATACATCGCCAAGAATTTCCAGTGGCGTCCATTCCATTTATCACTTTTCTAGTCACCGCGAGTCAACATTTTTGTTAATAACCAAACACGCATTAACAATGTTTACAAATATCTGTGAAATAACCTATAATGGCGCGCAACAGATTTTTTTTTTGAGGTTTGCGCAGTGCACGCGCATTAGATGAAATATCTAAACAGCCAATACAAAATAAAATAAATGTTTTCGTTTTGAAATGTTATCTTTATTAATTCATGTAAAATGTAATCAAAAGTGAATAGTTTTACTAAATTGAACGTTTCTATATCATATCAAAAAAGAAATAGTCAATTTATTAACCAAAAGGATTTAATTTGTTTAGTCAAGTAAGAATCCATTTGCCGAGAATAAAAAAAAGCTGTACATTCTGTACTATCGACAACACAGCTAACTGACCATCGGTGCACCTTAAGTGCATTGTAATAAGGTTCTATATAAACACAGGATGGTCAATTAACAGTGTTGTCCTTTGTACAACCCGGTTAATTTAAGAATGCACCGTGTGCATGCATACATCTTGCTGCAAGGTGGCAACGTGACTTAATCAGGATATAACCATAACACACAAGTGTCGTAATGTTATAAAACACGCGTATTTAATATCCAGGATTATGAGCCTAAAACCGACACAATAAGAGGTACGTTACGAGCAATTGTGTTGAGTATTGTATTGTATTATAAGGATGATTGGGTAAACGAACAAACGTAACAACGTGTTTCCATTTCCGCGCTGTACTTAATATTTTTTGTAAATATGCTATCTAGTATATCCTTGATTTAATTGTAATAATGGTAGGGCGAAATCACAGTCGGCCTTGACATTTCGACCCTTTAATTTCCGCCGGGTGAAAATTCGGCGAATACTAAACAAAGTATGGTTATGTATATCTGTGAAAGTATGGCTGTGTAGGTGCCTCTATAACTATAAATTATAATAATAGTATGACTAGGATAGGAACTACACAACAAAAGTTCCATCCAGGACTGAATGGGCCGAAGGTCTAGAACCACCGAGGTCTGGTATCGAAGACAGCATATGGTACACGGACGGATCTAAAATGGGATCCGGTACGGGAGCAGGCATTTATGCGAATGACTACAGTAGTAGTGTAAGCATGGGTAGTTTGGCAACCGTCTTCCAGGCGGAGACATACGCCATAATTGCCTGTGCACAGGAGAATATAGACAGGCAAATCAGAGGGCAGACCATCTACATATATACTCAGTGACAGTCAAGCGGCCCTTAAAGCGCTTACGGCGCCGAAAGTGGATTCTAGACTAGTCTATAATGGCGTCCAGGCACTGAAAAAGCTTGGAAAGCACAATAAGGTGCAACTAGTTTGGATACCGGGGCACGAGGGCTACATTGGCAACGAAAGAGCGGATGAGCTTGCAAGAGGGGGGTCTACAAATCACTTAGTAGGTCCAGAACCATTTGTGGGACTCTCGTAGGAAACCATATCTTCGGCCTTTAAAGCCCACGCCAAAGCCAAACACCAACACGAGTGGAGGAATGAAGCGGGTTTAAGGATCTCTAAGCTCTTCATAGAAGGAGTGTACTCGGGCTGGACTAACAAGCTCTGGTAATCCAGTAGGTAGCAACTCAGAATCATATCTGGGGAGTTCACAGGTCACTTCGGGGTCAAGGATCTCTTGGCCAAGATGGGACTGTCGGAGAGTTTAGATTGTAGAATGTGTGGCTAGGAGCATGAGACCATGGAACACTTATTATGTGAATGTCATGCCCTTGCCAGACAAAGAATGAATTACTTTGGTAACGGCTATCCGCAACCAAAGGAATTCGAGGTGCTCCCGCTGAGCTGCATCATCCGCTTTGTGGAAATGATGGAGCGAGCTTGAGAGTAGGCATAAAGGAGAGGGCAAATGCACAAAAGATCCCGCTGGGTCGAAGTGCATCCGAAAGGGCCCTAATCTAGATAAGATAAGATAAGATGACTATAATACAGAAGTTTCTGTCTCAAGAGTGATATCAATTCTTGACCGGTAAAGAATGCCTGAAGGCATTAAGTCCGCCAATTGTTATGCAATAAAGTTTAAATCAATAAAATGAATTAATTAAACTACGCTCTTTCAGGCTAGTTAAAGAAGTCGACTTGTTTTCCACGTCGCACATGTTTTGAATTATATTATAAGATATTGACTCTCAATATGCCAAAATAATTAACAAGACCGCAGAAACCTTTTGAAAATTGTGTTCAAGAAGATGTCTAACAAATATATAGCAGTATACATATAGGTATGTATACTGTATGTACGAGTATAACCACGAACGTAAACAGCACATCAAAGTCTAAATGGCATTGTTCTGCGCTGTGCTTTGTATTAAAATCAGACGGAAATTATTTTACGAATACGCCACTGTCAAATATTCGTAAACAATTAACCTAACGTAGGTATGTACCTACCTCTAGAGATATGTTTTGTAACGATGTATATTTTTTTATGAAAACACAAGCTTCTGCCCGCGACTTTGTCCGCGTGGAGCCCGTTTATATCGTAGCTCCTTACAAACTTTCGCCCCCTGTTTCGCCCCCTTAGACGATGATTCCCGGAATAATAGTACATTGTTGTAAAGGCTAGAAAGTAGGCAATAGATGGACGAGTGGGTTCGAGGACCGAGCCGAAGGTAAGGAAATTGCAAATAATTATAATTATAAGTCAAAATTAAGCACCTAATTAAAGATCATAATTAAAAAATATTACCAAACTATTGGGATCCAATCGATTTGTACATTATGTGTATGATATCGATACCGTAACTGACAATGGAAATGCTTCAAGAAACGAAACAATACATTTCAATGGGCAACGCCTCACCGTCAACTAAAGTTTTTAGTGTTTGTGTCGGGAATATAATACAATGGTTTATCAGTTCGTATTGTAATTAAGTTTGGCCCAGGTTGGGGTCGTGTTGGGCTAAAACCGGCATAAATTAAAAACGATAAGACTCCTATAATATACACAACCGTCGATGTTTTTTTTAATGCTAAAGCTTTGTTTTTACTTGTGACCTAGTTTTTCTCGGCTTTAATACTACGAAAAATAGATTTCTATACAAAATTAGACAAAACCAATGAACTGATCGTTTACCAAAAAAAGAAAACAAAAACCTTTTCATCGCTGGAGTACGAACTCGCAGCCATCAACAAAGAAGATTTACCATTGGTCGTCGTGGAAGAGTAAGCAATATACAGCCAGCTTTTTGTGAGAAAATACGGAGAAAACGAATTTTCTCGAAAATAAGAGCAATCTAGATTGGTTTCTCGGCCCCGTAAACCCCCATACTGCAAATTTCATCAGAACATGATTATAAATATATATAAATATAGGTTTTTATTATATACAAATAATGCTCGTTTAATAGTAGCGGATAAGACCGGTAGCGCCATCTATTGTGGAGTTCTTCACTCTGGATTTTTACATGCAAACTTTCAAGCAAGTTTAAGTCCCTTTAAAAATGAATTTTAAAAAACGCTGAATTTGTTTTTCTTGTGTTTTAATATGGAGCCATTGTACGAAGTTTCAAGTCCCTACCTCGAAAAAAAATTAACTCTCCATACAAAATTTCAACCCATTTTTGACTTCCTTAGGGTATGAATTTTCATAAACGCTGAATTTTGTTTTCTTATGTTCCATTAAAGAACCTTTTTACGAAGTTTCAAGTCTCTATCTTAAAAAAAACATTAACTACCATACATTCAAACCTTATATCACCCTCTGAAGAAATTATATCTAAAAAAACGCCACGCTATGTCCTATTCCGAGGTCGAAACTACAATATTAGAAAGTTTCATCAAAATCAGTTCAGTAGTTTCTGTTAAAATTTGCCACCAAAAATATACTGATTGTCATTGCCGCCACACGCAGCGTCCACTTGACAACAAAAGATGGCGCTGTTACGTATACACGACTTTATCCAATCGGTTATTCTCAAATTTGGTCTGCGGGTCTCTTTTTTATACGTTTCATGTTTAGACGGAGTTTAGACGCCGATAAAAATCTGGAGCCTACTAAGGCTAGAATATGCGTTGAAGGGGAGTTAAAAAAAATGGCAGCTTATTAGCTAAAAGCGATGTTTAAGTCACGTCTAACCAGTCGGTTCTGTTACTAAACGTATGGGATTGACATTGACTATCCGTAACTATCCGTTTAAGGGACATAAATTAATGAATATGCCCTGAAATTGGTGATGTTCTGCATCGCGTTATTGAAGTTTTTAATTTATTTTGTATAAATACAATTTCCTTCAGATTTCAGATTATCCTTATTATGTCTCTCTGACAACATCAACGAACTGACACATTTATAATATCACAGTGTGATTGGAAATAACACGGAAAAAAGGACCAATTCACCTGTTCACGCTTTTTCAACAACAAGTTCGGAAAATCAAATTAAAAACAAAAGACTACATCAAGGAAAACAATGCTGCCCAATTATATGGAGGTAAACCAATTAATTGTGTTACGGAACTGTCCGTTACGTCTGAAGAATTCGTACAGGTTTTTGGACCTTATTGCTGAGACACAAGTTCTAGAGCTTCTCTACTATTTATTCACAGTGATGACTGCCTTGCCCGTGTCAACTGAATGAAAGGACTAGACGCCCGAGCTCTAACAGAGCTTTGTGAGGCATTGTTTCAAGTTTAATAAAACAAGGGCTAAATTCTCGGATCACAGCGCCCTGCTATTTTATAACTTGTTGTTACTTCAACTTATCCACATATAATATGTTGACACCGTGATTCGTAGTAACTAAGCGTATCAGAGAGGTTTAGCTTCGTTAGGCGTGATAAATGGGTTGAGGCGCATTTGCGCGTTCCGAATAACAGTCCACAAGACTCACGGAAATTGAGTACAAGTTTGATTGGTTGCATATGATTACATTTGGTTACCTTCCTTCCTTAGTTTATAGTTCATAGTTATTTATTCAGTAACAATATACATTGCATTTGAAATAAAAATGTCAAAATAATACAAATAACAATTCCAAAAAAAATTAAATAAAAAACGAATACAGTAACAGAACGTCGGTAACAATAAAGAATAAAAAAGAGAATTAATAGAGAATCAAAAATAAGGAGTTTATATAATGTCAACTATGTCTTTGTATCAATCAAATAATTTACTAAATGTCAATCTAATGCATAATTATAATATGTCAGCTATATCACAGTCTATATATTTTTGTTTTGAATGGATCATATCACACATTCCATCCCGAGGCGGTTAAAACCATTCGTCATTTTGCTAGTTCACAACGCCAATTACCAAAACTTAATGGTTATACGAGTATGATTTGGATAAGTTTGCTGTATAGAAAATGGAATCGATGATTTCCACAATTCAACGTTTAAAATTTGAATATCCATTTAAATTATAGCCGAGAATTGAAATAAAACTTGATTGTTTTTACATATACTTAATAGTAGACTTAGGAGAGGATTTATCAAATTGCCTCAATATTGTTTTCCGCGGATTCGGACTGAATGGTCACGCGTAGTATTGAACGCGGGCGACATGACATGACTCACTAATATCATAGCGATGCGTCAACCGAGATAGACCTCCAATACCCTAACCTGATGTAACTCTAATAAAAATAATAAAGTTAATTGGTAGCGAGTGTCGTATTACAAACGCCCGAGAGACTAACAATTATTTTCAGGTACCGGAGGCAAGGCTGGCAACCATTTAAAACATGGAAGGCGAAGGAAAACCTTTGCTGTGCTAGAAATAATTCAATCAATCCAACTTTATTAAATCGCCAAATTGGTTTGAGTTTGGTTTTGAGTGATTCCTTTGTTTTACCTACTTACTCTGATTTTAGTAACGGCGAAACCTTGCCTTGAATCGAGCGGTCTAAATGATTTATATCAAAATATCACAACATCAAACCCACGTAATAAGAACTGAAGTGTCGAAGTTGGAATCGCTGTTACCTAGGGCCCTTATACGAGGGGTCAATCAGACACATACTCTTTGCATTGCGTAATGATACCAATATCTGGATTACCGCGCACGAAATACATAGAAAATAAATTTAGAATGCCAAATGTGCTAAAAACGTTCCATACCGTATCTTCTCATGGCCTATGAGTTCATAGGTATGTGAATAGTCTTAATTTATGTGCAGGAAGCATAATTGTTTGTCTTTGGTCTTCATTTTAACTCACTAATGTCTCCGCTGTGCAAATCATGAAGCTTAAGCCACATTGTCTCTAGATATGAAGACATGACAGGACACCGAAGGATAGACTGCGCGGTATTGTATAACATTTAATAAACTGCCGTGACCTTTAGCGGGTTTGCCTGAGACAGATTGAATACTTATCTGATATCTCGGGTATAAAATTCGTACAAAACGGCATTACGCGGAGAATTGAGTATATGGGTACGTACCAATTTTTTTTATGTAGAATACTCCCGTGACTTTCTGAAATATTATTGAGAGCGCATAAGTAGCGCTCCCTAAAGGGTAATTTTGGGCCTTTCCTCCCCGTTTACCTTCGGGATTTCGGCCCTCAAGTTTCGGTTGCAAGACACCGGAAGATAATGAGTGTCCTTAAGGGTCATTGCTCACATTGAGAACGCTCTCAAAAGGGTTGCTTTGGGCATTTCATTCCAACGAAAAGGCCTTGCTTGCCTCGCCACTCACCTACGGAACTTACTTCGCACTTCGCCTCGCCACTTATCTACGGGATAGTAATTGTCCACAGGTTTCGCTTGCACGGACACCTAGTTAGATAATGAGTGTCCGTCCATGGGGGCGTTTTTAGAGCGCTTTCTGAAGGAATGCTTCGAGTCTTTCATTCCAACGAAAAGCATAGCCTTTGGCCTCGCTCGCCTCGCCACTCATGTACGGTACGGAATAGTAATTATAAGTGAGGGCTCGCTTCCCTCGCTGCTCATCTTCGGTACTTTTGCCACAGGTTTCGCTTGCAAAGACACCTAGGGATTGTAAGTGTCCGTGGGGGCTTGCCTTCGGGTCTCCGGCCCTCAAGTTCGCCTAGGGAGCGATCTCTAAAAGCATGCTATAGGCCTTTAATTCCTACGAAAAGCTCAGCCTTCGGCTTCGGTTGCCTCCCCTTTTACCTTCGGGAATTCGGGCCTCAGGTTTCGCTTGAAAGACACCCGGAGATAATGAGTGTCCGTAGGGGCTCGCATTGAGAGCGCTCTCTAAAGGGATGCTTCGGGCCTTTCATTCCATTGTAAAGCTCGGACTTTGGCCTCGCTGCCACCTGGGGATAGTAAGTGCCCTTCAGCCCCCGAGCGATTTCTTAAGGCTTGATTTGGACCTTTCACTGTTACGAAAAGCTCGGCCTTCGGCCCCGCTTACCTGGCCGCTCGCCTTTGGGACTTTGGTTTCCGGTTGTGCAAATGCAAGACACCTACACCTGGCAATGCACCTGGGGATAGTTAGTGTCTTTAGGGGAAAGTGGTTGGTGGTTGAAGATCGTGTCCACTGCCTGGCAATAATTACGAATTTGATGGGGGAGTCGAGAGGGTGAGTGTGACCCCAGAGGGGTTTATGGCAGTCCACACTCAGAGAGACACTCTAAAGTACTGCCTATACAATCGTTATTTATTCATTAAGTAACACAGTATATATACAAGTAGCTACTACATGCATAACTTTTTTTTTTAGCTTTAGCTTTTCGTAGGAATGAAAGGCCCTAAGCATGCTTTTAGACGGCAGACGCTATGCGAGTTCGGGGGCTGAAGGCCCGTGGGTGAGTCCCCACGGACACTGTGAATGATTATGCATACATCTCGCACGCACTTAGTCTATGGCTAATCTTAGGCACGTATTTAAGAATATCTTATCGCCAACTAAGTATGTGCCTTGTCGGCACAGTGTCCGTGGGGGCTCACCCACGGGCCTTCAGCCCCCGAGCATAGCGACCGCCCTCTAAAAGTATGCTTAGGGCCTTTCATTCCTACGAAAACCTCAGCCTTCGGCTCTGCTTGCCTCCCCGTTTACCTTCAGGACTTCGGCCCTCAGGTTTCGCTTGCAAGTTACTCGGAGATAACGAGTATCCATGAGGGCTCGGCCTCCGGCCTTAGGCCCTCGGGCTCGTGTTAAGACCGCTCTCTAAAGGATTACTTTAGGCCTTTAATTCCAATGAAAAGCTCGGCCTTCGGCCTCGCTTGCCTCGCCGCTCACCTTCGGCGCTTTGCCTCAGGTCTCATTTACAAGACACCTGAGGATAGTGAGTGTCCGTCAGATTCGCCCTAGGGCCTTCGGACCTTGGGCTAGCATAGGGAGCGCTCTCTAAAAGGATACTTTGGGCATCTATATAATATTACTAGCTTCCGCCCGCGACTTCGTCTGCGTGGACCCGGGATAAAAGCTATCCTATATTTTAAGTCAGGGTATAAACTATCTTCGTGCAAAGTTTCATCCGCGTGATTGAGTAACAAACATCCAAACATCTAAACATCCAAACATCCAAACTTTCGCATTTATAATATTAAGTAGGATTGACGACCAAGTTTATGAGGGTGTGTATTTAGATTTGAAGAGAATTTGAACTATTATTATTATTATTTATTTATTTGAAGACAACAAAGGTCCAAAACATTATTAGTATTTACTTAACCTAATGTTAGTTCGTTAATAATTTATAAAAAAAGAGATTTAGTCCTCTGACCCATTTGCCACAACAGAGAACAATCTAGCTTGTTAGCTATCATGCTTAGGATGCTGTTGCTACTCCCGCGCACCCTGTTTAGCAGCGAGGCCGTTTTATTGCGCCAGACGGCGTCAAAGCCGTCTGTGCGCGCCTCGGTGAACATCGACGATGCGCTGCAGAAACGCGGAAGTCTCAACAACACCCTAAAAACATTATTGTATTGAATGCGCACGGCATTGTACGCCCGTTGAGTATATCTAACCCACAAACTTGACGTGTACAGCGATGTACAGAAAGCCCTGAATAGTGTTATTTTCACCTCATCTGTACACCGAGCAAATCTGCGGGCTAGCATGTTCGCTCGGACTGACAATGCCGTGCGCTCTCTCTCCATATCTACATCGTCTCTCTGGTCATCGGTCAGCAAATGCCCTAAGTATTTAAACTGGTTTACCCTTGTGAGGGGAACACCGTTAAGAACTACAGGTAGAACAAAGAACGGACATTTACTTCCCGCCTTGAAGACCATATACTTAATTGGTTTTACCTACATTGTACGTCAAGCCATGAGATGCTGCGTACGCCTCCGGCGCAAACTGAGAAATCTTTTGTTGGAAAACCCTCTGTACTCCGTTAACGAACACATGGAAATAACCTTTTAATTGTGTATCTAGTTTTCTTATATTTACATTTATTTTTGTTAACTTAATATTTATCAATGTTATGAACTATTATTATTTTTCCATTAGGTATGTTATTGTGTGTAATGAATGACGCTCCTTTTCGGGAGATAGAATAATATAAAAGTTTGTATTTACAGTTGACACATTAAGTTTTTATTATTAAAATTGACGAACATGGTAGAAATTCTTGTAATATTGACATTTATGCAAACTTATATTGTAAATTTTATCGTGTAATAAATAAATAAATCTAATCTAATCTAATCTAATTATACAATAATTAATTGACGCAATGCACTGACCGAGGGAGCCAACAGCATCATGTCATCCGCATAACTGAGGTTATTGACAAAGATACCGTCAACAGAACAGCCAACATTCGTGCTGCTGAGCTCCTCAATCAGTGCATTAATGTACAAACTGAAGAGCAAGGGTGAGTTTAACCCCCCTTGCACCGCACTCCAGCCTACATGGCGCCGACAACTCGCCTGCCCATTTCACACGGTTCTCCTGATTTCCGTACCAGTACCTAAACAGTGATACCAACTCCGGCGATAACCCTACATCTTCCAGTTTACGCCAAAGGACCTCATAAGAAACTGTGTCGAAAGCTTTTGAGAGATCCATAAAATAAGCATAGACTGGCGTATCCCGGTCAGTGTAATACCTATCTGACAGTGTGCTTCAAACTAAGAATGGCAGCTTCCGTAGACAGACCAGGCACGAAAGCAAACTGTGCATCGTGGAGCTTAATATGCCTTTTTAAATACGAGTTGAGCACACTGTCAAGTACCTTTGCTACTATCGTGGCCAACGAGATGGGCCTATAGTTAGACTTATCCGACGCATCTCCCGTCTTACACTTCACAATAGCACAATTATACGCAGTCTATGGAAATTAAATCTTTATATTCAAATTTGTCAGTAGTATGGTTAAACATAAGAATATCATGTAAACCATAATCCCATAAAAACATTCCATGTAAAAAAGAGGCCAAGTCTCGAAACTCTTCCACCGCAAAAAGTTGTGAGATATTTGGTAGTACCAAGTCTCAGGCATTCTTATTATTCTTTATTTGGTAGCTAAATAAAATTTTGTGAGTTGGCAATCACACAATAGTTACTACATAGTTTTAGGTATACAAAAATCCATAAATGCAGTAAAGTTGTGTGATTGCCAAGTTGCAGAATTTTATTTAGCTAGCAAATAAAGAATAATAAGAATGCCTGAGACTTGGTACTACCAAATATCTCACAACTTTTTGCGGTGGAAGAGTTTGGAGACTTGGCCTCTTTTTTACATGGAATGTTTTTATGGGACCTCACTTCTTTTTGTAGGTTATTGTGTCAATATCCCATTCTTGATTTTTTGTCCCATTTACTGCTAATATAACTTTGTAATCCTGTATGTTTATATGGGATTACAATTGGCATCCCCATGATTTATACACTAAACACTAATTGTATTCTAAATTAGAAGCTTTTATGTCTGCTAGAAGTGCCTTAGACTTTTGATGATCGGTGAGTCAGTTAGTGAGTGACAAAATTAAGAAACTTTGACTAGTTATAAATCTTAAACCGCTGGTTCAAATATATCGTGTTTATACAATGCGTGCTTGGTTAATGAAAATGCAGGCTTCTAGTTTTATCCACAACGAAGTTCGAAAATGGTCTGAACTGCTTCGAGAAAAGGATGGTACGGCGGTGCCGCTGTTTTGCTCGACTTGGCGGGGGCACTGCCGTGCCCCAGATTAAATTTAAATTAGAAGATGTGTCCCACTACGCTGGATTTTTGCAATATCAATCGATTTTTTTATGTACCAATAGACGAAGGGGGCATTACCATATCTCTAATACAGTTGAGACCAGCTGAGGGTTCTTCATCAGATACTTCAGACCTTCGATTTTTGACATCAAATGAAGCGGCCCACCAAGTTCAATATTTTTTGTAAAGGCGGTATAGATATATCTCTAATAGTTTGGTTGGGCTCTTGTGTTTTCTAATCAGGGTCACCAGGTACTCCAGATCTTCGATTATCCTAGTTTTTATAGTTTTCCCTTTATGTGGCCATTAAACCCTAACTCTGTACCTTTCAGCTCTGAGTTTATGGGAAGTACTAGTTCTATTTTGATGATCATGAGTGAGTGAGTGTCATAAATGCGAAACTTTGCTTTCGCTTAACTTCGGAACTAAATGACCTACAGACTTGAAATTTTGGACTTATGTGATTGTCGCTTACTGGATGACGAAAATTTCTGCGTTCTGGTCTTATCCAGAGGTTCTCAAATAGGGGCCTGAAAATGCGGCGAAATGGTTTCAGTAAAGGATGGTGCGGCAGTGTTTGCTTCGCGCTCGACTTGGCGGGGGCACTGTCGTGCCCCCAGATTTGTACGCGTACGAAGTCGCGGGCTTCTGCAACGACCGCGGGCGGGCGAGCAACAGGTGTCAATTACTAGAATGTGTCAAACACTGCATTTACGTTTGCCTCATTTTGATGGATGGCTAACTGTCAGGAGACGTCTAACTTGTGTAGGTACAGTCGACGTTAAAGATGTTTGGGTAAAGACCAAAGTCTTGGTCAGTAGTTAGCCTGGTTAGCCGGTAGTTAGCCATACAAGCTGAAGAAGTGAAAAAAGTTCCGTTGTGACACAAAAATTAATCAATTGGGCTTTGTTGAAATACACGTGACGGCGCATCAAAAGAATTGGCTTGATGGCGCTAGTATCGCCTATTCGATTGCTGAACGAACTGTCCAATGACGTAACACCGAGCGCTGGGGTGGTGGCCAGAATACGTAGTATCTACTTAGTAGTCTGTGGATAGAACTGACAGAGCTTTCATTGGAGTCGCATGGTGGCCGATGTTGTGCTCGCACCTCACGTGTTGCAGTGGAACGCCATATTGATTGTTTAATTATCATCCACTCCAATTATTGTGATTTAAGTCTGATTTATCTGTGGTCTGATTAAGCCATAACCAAGCTATTCCGGCCAACTTTATTTCTACAAAACCGGGTCTCCTCGCCCGACTTCCAACCGATATGAATTCCACACAGCGATCACAGTTACGCTCTTCACACATACATGAGTATTCTAATTTCGAACAATCATTTTTAGATTTGAAAGTTCCTCTGCTGTATAATATTAAATATTGTTCGTGATATGTATTTGGAAGTTATATTTAGAACACGCAATCTTGTCGAGCTGTCAACAGGGCCAGTTTGAGTGAATTCCACGCTCACTTATTAATGCTGTAATCTTTAATTATGTATGTCACTCTCAGAGAAGATGCTAAGGTACATGTTGTTAATTCTTCTGCCATTATTACGCCGTGAATCGAGGCATTTGCATTAGATCATCGTTAATATTGGCATAAGCGCCAACGACAATAACGTAGGCACCTTATTAGGTACACATCCTGTTATAAAATACTTGACGTAAACATATGATTATATATTTGTAGTTTGTGTCATATCATCTGAGCAACTTAATCCCTTTAACTATAAAGACGTGTTCACGTATTTTTGATCAGCTTGTTCGTGCATATATATTTGAACTCGACTGTACCTATACGGATGTTCGAGTAACGCCACACAGTCATTTATGGCGGAAAAACGCTCTAGCTATATATTAAATATCTGAGAAAAAACATTTTCTCTTTGAAAAACACGATAAACGCCAGTTACTATTTTATTACGTAATTACAATAACTGCACGTTAATCTAATGCGAAAAGCTCAAAATCTTAAATAGGTAGTTAAAATAAGAAACTGCCACGTGTAATTTTCATAATCACGCGTCGTAACAATATTAATATGAGGAAGGCACGTCATTGTCACTAAGGGTATGAAATGCCTCAGGGGGTCTCACATTATTGCGACACGCAAATCGACGCAACGTAAGTCGTGTATCTCTTACTTTTATAATAAATGAAACAAAATATTTTGAGAGGTCGGCTGTGAAATAAATTTAAACTGACCGGTGAAACTGCTTTCACCGATATTATTATGTAGGTGCATATGTTGAGATTATTGAGGGAACTATTTGGGTTTCATGGAATTTGTATCAAAGCATTGCGAGTCAACACACCACATAGGTAATTTCGCTTCCAGAATTAACATTTTTCATCACACTTGCTCGTAAAGGGCTTCAGAGCCTCCTGGAGTTTGAACTTCAAAAATTACAAATATAATTAACAATAAATTGTTTTTTTTATGTAGTTCTTGGAAGTTAACATAAATATAGGTCAAGTCGACTAAAACTGATACTGCCAAAGTTACAAAAATTAAGGCAATAAAGTCGTGTATATATATTTTTATAAGTTTGACGGTATCGATATGGTAATACGCATATACTCGATACTTGAAGTCGAGAGACTTCTTTTTCAAGAATTAGATATAGGTATGCTCTTTCGTCTTTATTTCAACAACAATGTATATTACGTCAGCCTACTAATTTAGTTCCAAGCAAGATGGAAAAAGTTAATAGGAACTTGTCGGGCAAAACGTCTTCAATGGTCCTCGCTTGAGTGTTCGCAACATTCAATGATAATACGTTTTTATGTTGTGTCTGTGGGAGTCCCAAAGGGTCTGTGAGTCATGTACGACCCGAGTTTAAGGACTGGCCGCATGAGAAAGGATCTCCGACGTGTGTAGAACGTTTAGCAAGTTGGTCAGATATTGACGGCGGTTTATTTTGAATGTGGCAATTTAAAGATTGCAAACAGCCTTAAAATGGCGGGACACGTAAAAAGTTGGAATGTGCAATCGAGTCTTTCGTGAAAATGAAATCTCATAAACATCCTTCATAAATATTTATCACAACTTAAAAAAATATTCAATTAATATGCTAGAATCCAAATAGACTATCCAAAGATTTAAAGTAGCAAAGTTTTTGAGTGTGTTAACACACAAACGCTTAACTAAACGTTACTTATCGTGGTGACCAAATCAAACAACAGAACTTATTTAAAGAAGTTAACTATTATTGTATAATAGATCTCTATGCACTAGGCCTCTTGGGTGACTGGTAGGGAATGCCTAACTTTGTATCTACTTATAAAATAGAATAAAACTATGCATTTTTTTAAATAAATATAATCTTAAACCACGTATTAGATTTTAATCTAGTTTATATCTGCCACGCAAGGTTTTCTCATACTTATACCACACATTTCACTCGTCAACGATCCATACTTACGTAATTTACGCAGTTCAACCGTAACACTACGCAGCGTAATTCGAGAGGGAAAGTAAACCGAGGCATACCTCTAAGTAAATTTTCGTAGACACATTTAAAAGCAAATACGAAAATCTTGAATGTTCTCGGTTAGAGAAGTCCTGTGCCAACACGGCCTGAAATTATTTACTTTGGTGAATTTACATGTACAAATTTGATTAGATTTCTAATATCGTTCTATTATCTATATATATAAAAGAAGACTTCCTGACTGATTCATCACCGCACAGCCGAAAGTACTGGGACTAGAAACTTGAAATTTACACCAGAACTTCCTTTTATGACGTAGGCAAGGGATAAGACGTGATTTTTGGAAATTCCATCCCTGAGGGGGTTCAATAGGGGTGCAATATTTGTATGGGGGAAACATAATTTTTTTAACTAGAGACTTGAAACTTGGTAGAAATATTACTTATTAGAATACAAAAAAGTACTTTCTACGTTTTAGAAAATTCCACCTCTAAGGGGGTTAAATAGGGTGCAAAGTGTGTATGGAGGGAACTTTATTTTTTGATCTAGAAATTTGAAACGTTATAGAATGATTATTTATTAGAAAACAAAAAAGAACTGTCAGCGTTGAGTAAATTCCACTCCTAAGGGGGTTAAAAAGGGGTGAAAAGTTTGTATGGGGGAAACTTTTCCTTTTAGCTAGAAACTTGAAACTTTGTAGACAGATTACGTATTTAAATACAAAAAAGAACTTTAAGCATTTTGGAAAAATTAACACCTAAAATTAGGGGTGCAAAGTTTGAATGGAGGGAACTTTGTTTTTTAGCTAGAGACTTAAAATTTTGTATAAAGATTAACTTATTAAAATACAAAAAACTACGTTCAGCGTTTTGGAAAATTCTACCCCTCAGGGGGTTAAAAGGTGATTCAAGATTTATATAGAGGCTAAGAAAATGTTATAGTAAGTGATTTGTAACTTCGATCTTAGCCTCTATGTTAAAAGACTGATTTCAGAGTTTTTTGAAATTCATCCCCTATAAGTGTTAAAGGGGGTTCAAAGTGTGTATGAAGAGCAACACATTTTTAAAGTAAGTAACTTATGTTTTAGACTGTTTGAAATTGATTCCATAAGGGGGTTAAAAACATTCAGCTCCTGAATGGGCTAAAAGGAATTGGATGATTCTACGGGAAACAAGGCAATTTTAAAGTAAGGGATCTGCAACTTCGGTTAAAGACTAGGAAACTGATTACAGCGTTTCTTAAAATTTATCCTCTAAGGAGGTTAAATAAGGGTTGGAAGTATGTTCTTAAGTCATACATATACTATATGGTAAGCCATTTATTAATCAAAATACATAATCCGAATGCTAGCAGAAAAGAAGGTTAGGTTAAGTTAGAACCACAACCCATACAGCAGCTACCAGAAATCTAGCTTAGGTTAGGTTAGAACTGCGATGCTCCCAGAACCGAAAAGAAGGTAATGTTTCATTTAACCTGCTGATTATTTAGTTAATTTAAAAAGTTTTTTTGGATAATCAAAATAATTTATCCTTTAACACTGTTCAATGGGGACGGCGGATGGAGATGGAAAAAAGTTCTACGTTTTTTAACATTAGACAAGTTTGCTTTCAAAACTATGCAGGTAGCCCGGAATAGCGTGAGTAAAACTACTGGACGGATTTAGGCAAACAATTCCAGTATTGTAGCTCTCTTTAATACATTATGAAAAAATATAAAGTATAAGCAAAAACGTCTGTTGATGATTCTTAAGATATTTATATTTGTAATAACGAAGTTTTCAATTTAGCAATTTAAACTAATAAACTCATCTCACTGTTACCTTTTACGCTTAATCCCTGAACGCATAAAGATAATTTGAGACCCTTGGAAGGATATAGGATAGTTTTTGTGTCGGAAATCATCCCTTAAGATGGTAGAACTTTGTTTGGGTCGGCGATAATTAAGGTTCCACCCACAATAATTTAATAGCAATCATTTTTCTAAGACGGTAACAAGTTCTACGCGGACAAAGTCGCGAGCAACAGCTAGTGCTAATATACATATATACATACATTCACGTCTTTATGCCTAAAGGGGGTAGGCAGAGCACATGAAACTTGTGTTCCAGTACCACTTTTAGCATAAACTTGGGTATAAAGGATCGACAAAAATGTGATATCGCAGTGACAAGTTGCTAGCCCATAGCCCACAACACACTTCAACCCGGTTCCCTTAGTCGACTCTTACGACACCCACAGGAAGAAAGGAGGTGGTGCTATTCTAACCCGACACCACACGGGCACGGGCGGGGGGGCACTGATGCTAATATAGTTTTTATTATTTAGCAAAACTTTATTAATAATACGATAATCTTTGACGTATCTTGTCAACATGATTAAATTCTTAAATAGGCTGTGGTTTAGTAAACTCGTCTACATGAACAGGTCAGTCACGTAACGCATTGTACAGTCAGCATCAAAAGTAACTGCGCAAACAAAGACGTCAAAAGTCTTTATTAAAAGGGAATAAGAGCTTCTGACGTCTTCGATTGCGCAGTTACTTTTGAAGCTGACTGTACGAACGTTAGGTAGATCTAAATGTCACTTTTTATATGGAAAAATGACAGTTAAATTGTTCTAAGGCGCACATTTAGATCTACCTATCGTGCGTACAATGCGTTACGTGATCAACCAGCAGGTAATGAATATTCTTTCCATCACACTTGCTCGTAAATGGTGTTATTCCATGCCTGTACATATACAGAAAGAAATTGGCCTAAATTGTTTCCACGGGAGTTATGGATTTTCATAACTCTCTAGGGAGTTCAGCAGATGGTAAGTCGTCAGGCATTTTAAGACGAGTTCTTAATTTAGCAGCATAGGGGCCTTTCCGTTCCTTATGGTGGCAGTTGGCACGCATATATAGCTACTATGTAGTTATGTATACTCTTAGATATTCACCCCTACACGCTCGCTGAAATGTATGTACCTCGTGTATACACGAAAGCCAGTAGACACTTCTATGAATAAAGGCTAGCACTGAAACCTGAATATTACTTAAACTAGGTACTCTAGGTTTAGTTTCTAATGGCGTGTAGGAGTAATTGCTATGTGGTAACATGAAATAACACACACGCGTCATAAAAGGTGTGGTTAGCCCATTCTCAAGGGAATTGTGGTGCTCTGTTTCACGGCTACTACTGCACGCTAGGTTTAGGGTGTACTTCAGCCTTTGAATATTACATTTCCAACCAAGCAATAAAGAAAATATTATTACACTTACCTACATAAAATAGGCTCCCCAAAAGAATATTTGCTCTAGAGCTCTTGTCCTAATAATTAATGATTTATCATGATCTATTGTCCTAAATAAAAATAAAAATCTTTTATTTCAGACTTTACTTGATCCATAGGTGCATTTTTGTTAGTTTAATCTTACGAACTAAGTTAGATAGAATATAAGAAAAAGAAATAAGTATTAAATTAAATGAAAATAGAGTAAAAATGTATTGAGAAAGCGAAGAAAGTTAATCCTTTCTATTTCGCTAACCCAATAGCCACCTCAACCCTTTGTAATAGGGAAGTCCAACCTCTAGGCCACCACCCTGAGAAGACCGTTGGTACTGCCGCGCACTCGCCTCAGCATGGACGCGACTCTTTTTCGCCTTATGGCAAAAAAGTCATCCAGCCGCGCTTCCGCGAACATGCTAGAAGCACTGCAGTACTTCGGCAGCTAAAACGTGACTCTGTGACAAATTTTCTGAAGCACGGTCTAATTTGATTGAGCGAAAAAACCCTAAATTCAATAACAGTTCTAAGACACAGCGTGAAATGACATGCATTATAAATATATGCACTGAAAATTAAGTTTCAAAATATTTTTATTGTCTAGATTTCTAGATAAAGCCCCTGCATAGATGATTGCCAAGTTGCAGAATTTGATTTATCAAGCAAAGGAAGATTTATAAGAATGCCAGACTTGGCTCTACGAAATATCACAACTTTTTACGGCTCTTCCACCCTCTTTTCTTTTCGCTCTCTTTACTCCACCTTTAAGTCAAAACTACAGAGTCTCGAGTACCGACGGCGAGTAGCCTGCCTATCGGTGTTATATCGGATAGGTACATTTTGGAGATGCGCAGGAACTGCACAACTTACTTCCACCTTCCCCGTTCCGTCACCGAACGACCAGGCGTGGGGAGCGAATGCATCCTTATGTTGTTTTTGTTTATTTTGTTATCAAAAAATAAACTCCACACTTACAACGTTAAAATGTTAGTTGCATATTGACGTGTTTTTGATCTGTCACTCAATCCGATTGTATTTTTTGTAATTCAGCGTAGGGAACTATTTGATATCAAGTTTTCTGCTATGATTTGTAAATAATATGTGCTTTATGGAGCCAGTGTTACTTAATTAATGTTTGGTATACAAATGCATTGTATTATTTAATTTTATTATCCAATAGGGGCGTAGACACTAAATAAAATAATCAATATGTTATATTTTCTCGAAAAAGGATTAAAAATATAGTCAAATGGAGAAAAAATCAACGAAAAACGTTAAATAATCACGAAGTTATGTGTCCAAAGTTTTAAGAACGGGTATGTTCTGTCCCTTTTTCGCTAAACGCAACTTCATATTAAACGATGACGCTGGACGAAAGTGACGTCACAGAAGACGGCAACGTGCCGCGCCGCATCGTGGTCGCCGCCGCCGTCACACACTGTTTGCGTTTTCTCTCTCTAACAAGCAATATTAAAACGGTTGTAGCTTCGTTATTCTTTGAGATATCTGAATGGGATTTTCGTCACTAGGCATATTTTTTTGCCTTCTTTCATTTTAGGTAATAATCATTTTCGACTCGACACCCTATTGCTGCTAACGTGTTCTGCCTATCCTTTCTGGGTGTACGGGCATGAATGTAAGTATGTTTGTTTGTAATGCTATCACACGCAGTGTATCTAACCAAAATACGCACTGACTGTGGTATTTCAGTATCAAAAGCGAGCCAACTAACTCACTAATTGTAGTCGACCCTTATCACTGTATTAGCTACTATTAATCCTAAAACGCCCTCTATGTATAAGGTTTACTCTTATTAGAATTAGAGCAGTGGGACAGATTCGTTTTTTGTGGAAGTAAGTTATTAGTACCTACTTAAAACGTTCACTGCCAAGAATGGCCGATCCCCTGGTTCTCCCGCTAAGAAGCAGAAAGCGCGTACGCCGTAGGCGCCCGTTAGGCGGGTTCCTGGCAGTGAATGTGTTAAGTGAAGATTGGTGAATAATCTTCAATGGATTTAGTCCCAAAGCAATCCTACTAATATTATAAATGCGAAATTGTGGATGTTTAGATGTTTGGATGTTTGTTACTCAATCACGCTTAAATGGCTCAACTGATCTGGATGAAATTTTGCACGACGATACTTTATAGCCTGAATTAAAATATAAAATAGTTCTTATCCCGGGTCCACGCAGACAAAGTCGCGGGCGGAAGCTAGTTCTCAATAAAAATTATGTACCTGATTTACATTGGTGCGTTCAACACACGATTGTTTTTCTTTATCGAGATTAGAAACTAACACCAACTTGGCTAAGCTGGTGATTAAATCATTTACTTTAAAACAAAGTTTTAACCGACATCTATTTAGTACTCCGCTTCAAGTGTGCCTATATCATTTGAAGAGTTCCGTCTATTTCTCCAGGACTCCATCATCAGATCCTGATCTGCTGACCATAAGACCAGCTGGGAAATTTACCCTTTTCAATCCAATTTTTTTTTCCAAGCCGGTCTAGGCGTCTTCGAATAATCGGAGAACATACATAAAAAATAAAAGATTCCGACGAATTGAGCACCAAACTTATGTTATTTTAAGTGCCTCGATTATACATAGGTAATGAAAATTCCGAGCTTCCCCTTTTCAACTTTTTTACCGAAATCGTAATAAGAGTAAAACAATATTCAAACTAAGTATGCAAATTAGAAAAAAACATCCTTAATAGCCAGTGCACTGCAATTTTAAACGAACCTACGAGGCCATGCGTTTATGTATTCGGTTTTAAAATAGTGAGTTGGAACTAAAAATAAAAAAGGCAGGGTAATGAAGTAGTTTGGAACTTGATTTTCATTTTTTACAATTACTTATTTTGCTTCATATTAAAACTGTTTTTCATTTTAATACTTACTTATTTTTACAAAACTAAGTGAAATAATTCCAGAATTGCTATTGCAATGGCAAAATTTACTTTCCAAAGCAAAAAGCATGTATTAATTTCAAAAATATTAAAAGAAACGAAGATAAAATTCATTAAATCATACAAATATGGAGCACAGCATTGTACGGAAGTGAAACATGAACCTTGACCCAGAAATATACAGAGATATTAGAAGTGTTTGAGATGTGGTGTTGGGGGCGAATGGAGAAAATTAGCTAGAGAGGGTAACCAATGAAGAAGTGCTGAATAGAGTGAGACAAACCAGGCTGTTAATGAGAAACTTAGAAAATAGAAGAGGGAAGATGATAGGGCACCACATACGATATAACCAGTTCATACTCAATATAATTGAAGGAAAGATAGAGGGAAGCGAGGAAGAGGAAGACCTAGAATAAACTAAATAGAGCAGCTCAAAAAAAGAGTTGATGTTAGGTCGTGTTGAGATGTCAAAGAGGTTGCCTGGGATCGGCTACACCGACAAGAGCTAAGCTCTTCAATAAGCAGAAGAAGTGAATTAAAATAAGTTTCTGTCAACAAGCTTTTATCGGCAACTGTACTTTTCTGTATACCATCATCCACTACTCATTGAGACGATTCAAACGAGCCCAAACTCAACGGGGGTTACTTAGGTTAAATAGTGAATTCCCTTGGCCACCTTCTGTCTCTATCAGCAGATCACCTCGATGGTACCATAATATTGAATTGTCATCCAAAATATACTAATACTCAAAATTTCAGCTCAATCGGATAACGGCAAGTGATTGAAAAATGGATTGCAAATTTTGACGGACAACTTACATATTTACTTGCACACGAACAGGTCAAGTAAATAAATAGCTTGTAAAAATGTTGAAATCTTTTTGTTATGTTAATACAAGCTTTTATTAACTTTTAGGTGTCCCGATGTTTGTAATTAATTCTTGCAAGCCTAATTCGTCGCACTCAAATGGTAATGAAATTAAAAGGCAGGATAGATTCTTAAACTACTGTGAGGAAATTGAAAAAAAAAAACAGTTGAATACCTAATAGAAAACTTCTATACCTACTTAGTAAATCAGCCGTATGCTATAACAGATATTTTCAACGGTTTCATTGTTAATTTCGTGGTGATTCCATTAAATAACCTTCGTTATGACCGGCTCGCCGTGTATTTATTGATTTCCGATAATTAAGACATCGTAACGCTGAAATCATCTGAAATTAAGAAATACAAATCTACCTACAGGTTGTACACAAAAAATATTAAAAGTATCTGTTTGTGTACAACCTGTATATTTTCAGGCATATGTTTTCACTGTTTCGTTCCAATGCTTTTACAAAAGAGATATTTGCTAGCGAAGTTATTATTCAATATATCCTACAGATTGAAATTACTCAGGGAAATATATTAATACCTAAATCTCCTCATATGCTCAAAAATTCAGGCGCAGTGTTTGGTATTCACAGAATAAGGTATTATTTATTTTATGAGCACAGGACCTTTATTCCTATACCATTTTTTCGGCTTCTGTCGGCACTATAGGTAGTTTACTTGTACCGTTCATTATTTATTCTCGATTCTACTATTCGATACTATTGGACTCCTAGATAGGTACCTGTTTTTTTTTTTAAACGTCAGGTACGGTGACAGTCTTGATGCAAAATAGGCCCGGGCTAATTTGTGAAATTTTCGATTCCTTTTTCTATCGAGCAAACTTTTTGTAATCCTGGAACTAACAATTTACAAAGTTTCACTAGTTCGGTTTATCAAAATAGCTTCTATGGTAGCTAGCTATAACATAACTAGTGTTATTCGGCATAAATATAGGGATATCAAACAGAATTATACATTTATACATGGTATATATAGTACTTGTGTATAGATGTTTAGTATTTGGAAGATATTCGGATTTTTACAAGCCGATAAAAATGATAACAAAACATGTACATACATTCAAACGCATATAGACGTGGTCACCGGCAATAGCCTTTACCAGATTTTATCTAGTATAGATACATGAGGTATACATATTATTTCCCCGCCCTCATCCAACCATCCCGTCTCACATTACAGTTATTGGCTCACCAGAGCTCACCGCTTTCATCCAAGTTATTCAGTATTCATCGAATACAAGCCTCCCAAAGCCGGAATAAAGTACCAAAATGTGAAGCAGGAAATCTTTAAAAAAATACTGGTTTAATGCACAAATCATACCAACTCTTTTGTAATCAATCTTTTATGAAATCGTAGCTCCGTGGCTCCCGCATAAAACTAGCATATTTTAAGAACCAACTTAAGAACTTTAATGGAAATTCTGCATTTAAATTCATGGGGCGCCAGGAATGTCTTTATTTTACACAGGTTGTTGTCTAGATAGTTTGTGAATCGATTTAGAAATTAAAAGTTTATCTACTACGTTGCAATTTAATGGAGGACCCAGGTTAATGACCGTAGTCCTGACGACGTGACAACGTTACGAATACGAGCAAAACCTTTAGTGCGTCTAAAAATCTTTTCTATTATCTTCTCATAAGACTTGTAGGCTGTTTAGAAAATCACGTGGCTATTTAATACGCTTTGCATTTTGAAAGCGTTCGTTGTATAGTTTCTTAATTAAATTAGGAAAAGGTACGATTCTCAATGAATGTTACTATGTAGATTGGCGTCGTACCTAATTATGGGAGGTTGCCCCGCCAGCCGTGTTGAACGACCTCCGGTGAGTTTACCTACGCAATTTATTACCGATGCGAGATTCCTTATTAAAAGTCACAGTCAAAAGGAACTATTTCACTTAGAATTGTTTATGGGAGTTTGGGGATTCGTATTTTATACTTACGCTAATAAGATAAACAGCGCCCATGAGGTGTTCTGTTCATTGAGTTCCCGGTAATTGCATTTTGAGACAATTATACACGGTGTAAGCAACGGTGAAACAAAAACTGAAACTATGTTTTTATTTAGTAGGTAAACATTATCGTTTGTTGAAATCAAGTGAAATAAGTACAATAGATTTGCAATACGTTATTTTTAGTAACGTCTATGTACTTATAGAGAATGAGAAAAATGTTTTTTTTTGGGTTACGTTTTCAATGTTAGTCAATTCAGTATATGTGAAATTTCTTTTTTGGTGGAGATTTATTAATTTTTGGTAAGATGTAAGTAGCTTATACTATGACAGGTCTGTCCCCATTGCCGCCTCGGCTAAACCCTGGCTTTGGCGCACCGCCGAGGTGCAATTGACCCCAACGCAGTTGTCAGTGTTGGCAGTGACAGTTATCGTACCACGTTGTACCACGACGATGACATGCAAAGGTGGCGACCCTAACTTGACGAATGAGCACGTGTTATGCGGTTGAGTACTAATATTTATAATGTAACTGTATGAAAACTAAACCAAGTTTTACTGGTGTATGTTGAAGTTGTTACGTGTAAGCGTAGATAATAAATAGGAGAACATCGCGCTAGCTGATTTATTATTTCCGGGTGGACGTTATTCTGGCAATTTATTTCAGTGTCCATTAGTTTGTTTAGTACACATTTCATTTAATAATGTTACAAAAACGAGCGGTTAAAATATTTTTTTGTGGGCGACGCTAGCAGATGTTGGTACAAAACTGACACTGGTTTCACATATCCTATCTCTGTTAGTTTATACGCACATAAATTCTAATCTAACACCTAGAAAATATATTTACTAGTCATAATTAATCTTACCGTTCACTCCAACGCGTAAGTAGGTAGAATACCCTTCATCAACTATCTAGTTAACTGGATAGTAGGTAATTCAAGTATATACAAAGAAAAAGACAAGGTAAACATGTTTAAACTAAAAAATAAATTTTGATGATTGATGATTTTTATAAATTACCTCGAATAATGAGAAAACAATATATATTGATGGTCATAACAATATACATAACTTGAACTTGGCTTGACAAGCTACCGCGTGTCTAGATCATAATCATTTATTGTCAAATATTACAAAATAACTAAATATATTATAACATTAGAGAACCAAATAAATATACTTAATTCTACGCTTTAAAAAGGATTGAAGATTTCTGTATCATTTAAGATAATAACGATCTTCCTAATGCATCTCTTGCTTCAAGTTTTACAATTTATTAATTGTAACCAACACCAATAGCATAATTTTATGCTGATGTCAAAATTAATTTCTTATTTTACAGCCAAATAATGCTCAGTAACACTTTTTACGTCATGATGATTCTACCAGTTCTGTTCGGCCGTTCCTTCCCGTCCCCGTAGCTCGGCGAACAGTGGCAGGTAAATAAACTAGGCAGCTGACCTACTACTCAAAGTGAACGGATAGTACGTAGTCACATACAGTCATTGTTTACCGTCTTATAAACAAATCGTCGAGTAGTTATATAATATTGACTATCGACTGAACTCCAGAAGTACTTACTGAATGAATTAGATCGTATTTGCGACGGCATAGGCGGGCACAGCACCTCGCTCCCCAAGCTGCCCACCGACACGACGTCGCGTAGCTCGCCGAGCGACGAGGAGCGGAGCGCGGGCAGCGAGAAGTTCACTTCTTTAGTCCTGATGGAAAAATATATTTATTGGAATGGTAGGTATAGTTTAAATTATTTGAACTGAGCTCATGAATGGCCATTGTTCCGAGCTCATGAATAGCCTTTGTCTGCCTTTTTTCCTTTGTAAAAAATATTACCGCCACGTAAAATGTTCATTGAATAATGAACTCTATCTTCTTATACAATAGATTCCAAATTAGCTACGAGATAAAATACCACACACAGCGCCTTGTACCTGGCTCGCTTGGAGCGGTTGTTTTATATTTTAGTTCATTTTGAATCTATTGAATAAGACGATAGAGTTCATTATACAATGAACATTTTGTGTGGCGCTTTCTTGCAAAAAATGTCACGCGTCCGACCACACAGTCGTATTGTTAGACTTGAATGCTATTGTTCTGAAGATATGAAGATCAGTCCAGTTCAGAAAATCTCAACTATATTGAAAGTTTTTCGGAACATCGCATCATCATCCTCCTAATAGCGTTATTCCCGGTCGTGGCCCTAAAAGAGCCCGGGACTTTGACACCTAATCCCAAGAATTGGCATAGACACTAGTTTTACGAAAGCGACTGCCGTCTGACCTTCCAACCCAGAGGGAAAACTAGACCTTACTGGGATTAGACCGGTTTCCTCACGATGTTTTCCTTACCCGAAAAGCTAACGGTAAATATACCTACCGCATATAAGTTCCGAAAAATTCATTGGTACGAGCCGGGATCGAGCCCACGACCGCCGCTTGACAGTCGCATGCCTGAACCACTAGGCTAGCTTTGCATTGGATCCTCCATTTAAATGAACATCTTTTAGATCTGTAGGTCGATTACGTAAAGCATTGTACGTATGTCAGATAGATCTAAATGTCACTTTATGTGTGGGAAAATGCCAGTTCAGTGGTTGTCGATCGAAAAGTTAGGTGATCACTCCTCTGCTGTTGGACAAAACTTTGAATGGAATGGTACTTGACGTTTTTTATTGTCATTTCATTATAGCATCTGCGATTTTAATGAAAATAAAACAGATCTGGACAGAAATTACAACGTAGACAGAAGAAGTTCACTTATTTAGTCTTGTCGAACAAAACTTTTATTGGAATGGTATACTGAACCCGTATCATGGTCGGCCTTATCACACGATAAGTGAGAAGATAGAGTGTCCGTCACTGGCTGACACCGTTCGATAGAACGAGACGACGCTCTTATCTTGTCACTTATCGCGTGATAAGGCCGACCATGATACGGGCCTGAACGTTTTTGTGCCGTGATAGCATCCATTAAAATGAAAATATTATAGATCTGGATAGCTTTTTTTTTGATTTGCAAAAATATACATATCACTATATTCGTCTTACTTGAGAACACAATACGGCGCGCGTTAAAGCGCATAAAGCAGTTCCTCGAGAGTCCATTATTGCTTAACCCGCTAGCCTTATTACTGCATATTACTTGGGTCTCGCTATAACTGACAAAATGAGCTCGTCTCTGGTTTCTGATTTTGAAAGAGAAATAGATGAAGATGGAGATATCGCTCTGACATCACATGTTGTTATCTCGAATCATGCCCCTGATGTTTTATTTTGGAATAACGGATTGAACATACATAACTGTGTATGTAATTATGTTCGGAAGCAACTAGTGTCAAGCACAGACATTTCGCATTGTTTTTTTTCTCAAACCAGTACATATGATCAAACGGCTTTCCTGCGACAACAAGTATTTAGGTATGCGTATAAGTACTTTATTGTTCACAAGACATAGGTAAAAATACATACAAATTAGGTAATAGCGGTACAAAGGCGAACTTACCTATACTTGTAAAGGATATCCCCCAACTACCTAACTTTTGAGCAATACAGCATAAATATAGGTTCTATTGATTATTGTTTATTTAACTTGTATCGACAACTTGATTGGGATTAACATACTATTCAATTTTTATTCAAGAAGAAGAATCAAACATTTATTCGTGACACAACACAGTAAAATACGACCGACAAAATAAAAAGTATATCTGTCACGAAATGGGCCCAACTCAGGATAATACTGGCCTTGAAGCCAGAGCCCCAGATTCCCGATTAAAGTAATACCCACTTTTTCAGGATTGCGGGTATTGCAGCACCTTCATATTCAACTGCACGTCTATCATGGGACGGCTGCGACATACTCGATTTTTCTCGCACTATACCTTTTGTTCTAAGTGTTCTAATAATAGAGAGACGGATAGTGCGAGAAAAATCGAGAGAGCTCGCGCGCCGTCGCGTAATAGCCGTGCAGCATGTCAACGGTGTCATCAATAAAGTACGTTTACCCTCTGAAAGAAAATTGTGTTCACCTAGCATAAGGGCAAACGAATAATTTGAATTAACTGGCAACCAAACTCTTAATGTAATCACGTAAACTAATCAAAGGTAATCGTACAGATTGTCTCGAAGCCATCCGTACAAAGCGATCTAAATCTCCACAAAATCAGGCTTAACTGAGACTGGGCCTTCGTTTGCCTTTTATTGTAAGCTGACCCCGCAGACGTTCTTAGATCCTTTATTTGTAGTTTATAATGTTCTTTGTTCTTAGCCTTCAAAGTGCTAACACGGTTGTTTTATATCCCACATACTTAATGCTTTCGTTCCTTGCTAAGAAGTATGTGCTAGAAAGACCAATGCTTTATGCGGGGTACTCGTTTAAATCCAGTACATAGGTATCTACGTCTCTGATTTCTTGTCCTGTTTGTAGCAAGAAATGCCAAACGACGTCTAAACCTTGTACACATTTAAAGATACACATCCAAGTACAGGAATAATACAACTTACAACGACGGAAACTAATCAAAAGCAATTCCAGGAATGAAAAGAAAACGTCGCAACCAACACTTAACGAAGTACATTCAAGTGGCGGGAAACAATATCGAGTTGTGAGAGTTCTCAATTATTACGTATCTGTGTATAGCTGTAGCTCAATGGGTGGAGGTTATTAGGAAGATCGCGGGTCACTACTGGATAGGATTATCAGGATAAGGACGGGTGGCGTTTTCGGAAGAGAGGCTTATGCGCAACAGTGGGCGATTACGGGCTGAAAATTATGATGATTATGATCTGTGTATAAATAAGAAGGAAAGTATAGGACAGGAAATAAGTTTTTGCATTTTTTTTTTTCACGCCACTGTTCGGAAATGTGACAATAGATGGTCTAAAACCAAGCTGGAAAGTAGGCAATAGCTGTAGCACCTGAACCATCACTACTACAATGTTTCATTGTAGTAGTGGTTGTTATTGTTGGACAGTTTGAACAGCGATTCCCCAATCACACCTAGCGGCTCGGACCTCGAACCCACTCGTCCATCTATTGCCTACTTTCTAGCCTTTACAACAATGTACTATAGTTCAATTGACGTTTTTATTGAGGGGTTTACTACTTATTAGATATTGAGGAGTTCCTGGTTCCTGGCTCCACCATCAGATCAATTTAAAAGAACCGGAGGGGCAAACGTAACTTTTCGAACAAGCGTCAGGATGACTCAACTGTCCCACACAAAAAATATATACATCTAACTAACTTACACGTATTTAATGCTACACAATCGACCAGTGGGTCAGAAAGATTATGTATTTAATTTTAAAATAAATGCGAATAACTCACTATAAAGTCGGAATCTAAATTATTCTCGTCAACTTCAATGTAATTAATTAATAAAATCGCGTGTTCATTTAACTGAGTCAATGTAAAAAACATAATCTTATGCATTTTGCCACGCAAAGTATAAAAACAATATTTAAAGTAGTACTAAGAAAATGTTGACTGCAAAATTATTTATCGGTTTGAAACGAATCCAACTACGTGTCTTCATTCATATGTATATATTTGTAGTAAACTAATTTGAATATATTTAACACAAGAAATATCACAAGTTAACTATATCAAAGTTGCGGCACGTCTTTGAGACATCATTGTCACAATGCCTATAGACCTAGGTGTTCGTTCGATAAATGCGTCTTGGCAGTCATGACTTACGGAACTGAGACGTGGCACCTGACAGTGACTCAGAGACCTATGGAAATGGTCTATGCTCGGAATCTCGCTGAGGGACAAAGTCCGGAACGAGATTATCCAGTTGAAGACCAAAGTGACTGACATAGTTCAGAAGTGTAGCAAAGTGGCAGTGAGCTGGTCACATCTGTCGCAGAACCGATGGTCAGTGAAGGTAAGTGTTCTCGAGTCTCCGTTCGGCTGCCATGGCTTGGCAAACGTAGTGTTAAACGCCCTCCGGCCAGATGGACCGATAACTTAAGGAAGCTGATAGTGACTGGATGGCGAAAAGATGAGATGTCTATGTCCAGCAGTGGACTGCAATAGACTAATATATGTATTAGTAAAATAACAAAATAAATAAAAGGTTTTTAAAAAAAATTGTGTTTTGTTAATACTATTCTATAGATGCGTTATTCGATGAAACGATATGTATACAGCAGATCTTTACACAACCCTATTTATTTGAATAAAAAAAGGAAGCCGAATGCAAGTCCAAATTTTCTATTTTTGTTGACTTTACATGTTGAATCATTCATATTTCAATAAATTTTCTGTTGTTGAGTGATGGACGGATGGTACACGTTAGTAAATGCACAGTCGGTTTCTGATTTGGATAAACAGAACTAACGCTATATAAATATCACGCAACGCATTGTACGTACGTCAGGTAGATATAAATGTCATTTAGTGTATGGAAAATTGACAGTTAAGTTGTCCTAACGTGCGTTCCAAAAGTTAAGTGACCACCTCTTTGCAGGTCGATCACGTAACGCATTCACTATTTCATATGTGCACTTTATGGAGGCTCACATTGTATATTATTATTATTATCCTGTTTTAGACAGGCAGCTGACGCTGATACGTCTAAATCATAGTTCACTTAGAACAGGTTCACTGCTATAGATACTAGTTTAGATATTAGTTTAGACAAAACAGAAACCAGTGCGCAATGAAAATTAGTGGTTCCTCGTGGGTTAAAGTTTAACAGTGGTCGGCAACCTTTTAGCAACCAAGGACCACATAGTAACGCAATTGACGTGGGCCGTACTTTTTAGGGTTCCGTAGTCAACAAGGAACCCTTATAGTTTCGCCATGTGCTTCTGTCTGTCTGTCTGTCTTCGGCTTAGCTCAGTAACCATTACTACTAGAAAACTGTGATTCGGCATGGGTATATGAATCAATCACGCCGACAAAACAGTACAATACAATTTGGAAAAAGATTTTTTTTAAGGTACACACCTAAAGCGGGAATGTAATTTTTTTTATCTCGTCACACCCATGGTGTGGGGTATAGTTGGATAGCTCGTTCAAAAATATTATGGGTTTTCGAAAACCATTTTCAAATCAGTATTTTTTTGCGAGATAAGTATTGGGCTTTAAAGCCCTACTTTTAGTTCGAGTCCTGTCCCCCCTCCCCCCCTGCCGGCTAAATGGCTACTACAGGGGATGTGAAAAAAATCGTGGTAGTAGTACATATAATGAATTTAAAAGAAAAACTATCACGAACAAGTAGGCATAAGTAGTTACCGAGTAATAGTCGACCAACTTAATCAATTTTCGTACAAATTCGGCCGACGCAACTGCACCGCACGTCGATGTAACTAAGACAGACAGGCAACTACGGAACCCTACACTGCGCGTGGCCCGACACGCAGTTGGCCGGTTTTTTTTATAATTAGTGAGTTTATCGGGAAAATTAAAAACTCTGAATTTAACAACCTTAATAGCCCCACATCAAGCCGCTATTTGACCTTGAGATAAGCTGTAGGGTGGGGAAAACTATCACGGCTAAGTAGGCATAACTAGTTACCGAGTAATAGTCCACCAACTTAAAATGTACTTAGAAAGGCCAACTTTCGTAACAAATTCGGCTGACGCAACCATTTAGTTAGCGCGCGCGTGTCGATGTAACTAAGAAAGACAGGCAACTATGGGACCCTACACTGCGCTTGGCCCGACACGCACTTGTCCGATGTTTAGATTTAAATGCACAAACTCGAATGTCTTTGGCGTAGGGGGACTACGGATTCGTACTGAATCCTACTAATATTATAAATGTAACAGTGTGTGCAATGCAATTGTTACAAATAATCACGCTAAAACGGCTCACCCGATTTAGATGAAATTTTTCACGAAGATAGTTTATAGCCTAGATTAAAATATAGGATATAATTAAGCTATAAGATATGCTTTTATAGTATATGTACGTACATGTAGCAGGGTCCAGCGATGTCGTGCGGCGGGTACACGAGGATCGGCGGCGACTGCGCCGGCGAGGGGCTGTTCTTGCGCCTGCGCGCCACGAACACTCCCGCCATTATGAGGAGCAGCACTATTGCTGCGCTCGCGCCGCCTAACGCTACAAGCGCCGCTTCTAAGAGAATAAAATACAGATTTAGTTATTTTTAATTTACATAACCAGATTGAGATAACGTGATAAATGACGGTGAAATTTTAAAGAATATCCTAATATTTAGTTAGACCAGAGCGCTATCGACGGCACAACTGGTGGCGCAACATGAAGCGAGCCAAGAAAGTCTACCCACCTCTTTCTGTTTAGCAAAGTAAGAGTGAAATGGGAGTCGCTGAATCGCGCGCGACGCGACTTAGCAGCATGTTGTGCTAGCCCATCAGAAAATTAGAGGAGAATGGTTTTTTTTCAAGAAAGCCTTACTTAATATTAACTTACATACCAAGAACAAGACTTTACAAGGCTAATATGTTCCTGTTTTCCTGAAACGTATTATAAGTTTTCTTACTCGTTTCTCAACTAAGCAATTATTGTGGGTTACACTGAATGACCTTTGTAGTTAGATGAAAACCTCGAAATGAGTGCAAGACACACTTACGCAAAAGTAGTTTTGCAAATTAGTGTAAGTATCCAACGCAACTATGCTTTCAGCGAGATTGTTACTACGCGCCCGCGGCGAAACAGTTTTAAGGCTGTATTTAGTGGTAGAACGATGGCACGTGCTGACCAACTTTTCGCTGCTCCCATAGATTACTAATGGCTATATGACTTCTGAAGTTTATGCGCGTTTTTAGCTAATGCACCGCTAATCCGCTACGCCTCGTAGCTGGGAAAACTCTATATATATGTAGCAATAAGCGCCCGTAGCACTCTGACGTATATATATATATATTTCATGATCGGTGCTGTATACGGTAGTCTGTAGTCTTAGGTGGCGAAAATCTCACGACCTTTGTTTTTCTACACCCATTTGTCTCCACCACGATGCCAATACAAAACATAATTGATTACAAAATGTAATTAGTTGACCAATTAATATCTTAAGTATTATAGCTGCTGTGTACAACGAGTTGCGATCCATTGAAGAATGTTGGATATGGATCCTCGATGTTATACCAAGAAATTCAATTAAGGCGATGCCTTGATTTGAGTCGAACACGCCCCCTAGACAGAGACACGCTGATGCCTTCCACGCACGAGGAAAAGAGATGTAACACTCTTCGGGAATGGCTTTTTTGGACAAATTTGGATAAACACCTAACTTAGTGCCGTTTTCTTTAAATTTCATAAAGTGAGATTTTAGATGAGATAAAATACTATTGTATTAACTTGATTGTGTCGTAAAATAATGTATCGTTTGAATAGGCTGAGTAAAAATAGGAAAATACAGACCCAACTTTGAATTTTTTTTCTATCGAGGAAATTTTAAGCAATCATGTATCGATAAAATCAGATAAACAATCATATAGTCAAGAACCATATATCTGAAAATCAGACCTTATTGTTTCTTAATCTAGTCAGAACGGCGTTTCAAAGTACATACAAATTGCTAAAGGCAAGTTACCCCAAGTAAATACTTCGGATTATTGGCTAAGAATGCGAATTTTATCTTCAAATTCTGATTCGTTGAGAACAATATTATACCAGTGGAGTAATAACTTCTCAACCTCGAAATACTTAGGCTGGGCTGTTTAAGAATAGTCAATATGTGTAGCACAGAAACTCCCCCACTTACATTCGCACACAGAACCCTTAAATTCAATGATGTCATCATACGTCTCATAAAAGCCTCTTAACGATTGTTTTTCGACCTAAAATCATATTCTGCGGGACAAGTTGTTTTTGTCACTTTCCACCCCCATAATAACCAAAGTTATCCGCCTTAGCCGAGCGGTACTCAAAGTTTCGCCTTTTATCTCGCCGTATTCAAGGACTTGTCGCAGATACAACCCAAGTGTCAGAGCTCAGTGGGTCCCTTGGCCGCAACTTTTGTGACGCGAGCAAAGCAAATTGCAGTAATGATTGTTCCCGGTTGTGATATTTCTCTTTGTCCGGGAATAAACACGTTGCGTTGGGTTTCAGAAAATATCATTCTATAGAAACAAAATAAGTAGACCGACAGACAGACACACTTTCGTATTTATAATATAAGTATGGATACTAATATTAAAAAATGAAGTAAATATAAACGAGTTCCACTTGGACGGAGGCGTGGGCAGAAGCTAGTAAATAAATATTAGGGGATAAACAGAAACAACTCGTCCCATAGCAGGCACGACAAGTATTGTTTTTGGATACTGGACGTGGAATTTTATATAATATATATTAATACAAAAATCCAAGTTCCAGAAACAAATATTCATGCTCATGACACAAATACCTGCCCTTACCAGAATTCGAACCTAGGGCTGTCAGCATTGCAGGCAGGGTTACTAGGTACCCTTTACTAACTAAACCAGTCGTCAAAATATTACGAAGCTAATATTGGTAACTAGCTTCCGCCCGCGACTTCGTCTGCGTGGACCCGAGATAAAAACTATCCTATATTTAAATCCAGGTTATAAACTATCTTCTTGCAAAATTTCATCTAAATCGGTTCAGCCGTTTAAGCGTGATTGAGTAACAAACATCCAAACATCCAAACATCTAAACTTTCGCATTTATAATATTATATAGGAGGATAACAATAAGACCTTTCTTATCAGTAACATTTTAAATGCGCATAGGTACGAGTGAGTCCGAAACGACCTAGAGCATTTCAGGCAAACATTAATAGCTCGTCGTTACGGCGTTAGAAATATGATATGACGCCATGAACATTTTTATGAACATCATTAAATACGGAGCTTTTTATAGGTTTGTAATAATTTAACGAGGGCAAACGCAAATTTGCTCCTACAACGTATTACAGCCTTATATCATTTGGTTTCCATGTAAACGAGGTCCTTAATAATGTGATAAATATTCAAGATGTTCCGTAAATTTGTATACCTAACGTTAAATATGTACTTTGGCAATATGCAATAGGTTAATTAGTTTTGATAACGTGAATAAATAAACGTTGGACTACCTATTGTAAATATAAAATAAAAGAACAACAGAATTATTATAACAAACCCACAATTGTTTTCAGTATAAAGTTTTTTTCGACAATACTTTACCGACTGAATTTTGCAAAGTTGTGTATCGTTTACCAGAATTCCATTTGCCATAATATTACATAGTACATTCTTCATTTCACCCATAATCCATTACAACCATACTCATCATTCATACACAGAATCACTTATTCCATTAGAAATCATTTACCATACAGTAATCGCGGATTGAGTCGCTCGTATCCTTCGCGGGGACTGCTTTCTGGTAAAATTAAAGAGACAAAAAATGATTTCGACTTCCTTATCTTCTTACGCAACATTTGAGCTCAATCCAACACAGGGAAGCATCTCGGCTTTAACTTGTTGAGATTTGATTACATTTCCATATGTTTGAGCACGTAACTCGTACACACGGATTAAGGGTGTATTTATATACCTTGAGCCGATAGGCGAATTCTACAGTCAACAGCGTTATTCGAGAGGCTCGTTTTGTCTTTATTTATATATAGTGAGATAAACAAGCTAGGCAGTATTTAAATGTGAGGTTTTGTATGTTTAGATGTTTGTTATTCAATGACGTAAAACGGCTGAACGAATTTAAATAAAATTAGCACGAGATAGGATTACGTCTATTTTTTGCATAATTATAATAATGGACCAAAAAGTAGCAGAGGATAGAGTTAGGATCGGCAACGTGTATGAGACACCCCTGGAGTTGCAAGCGGTCATAGGCTACGTTAGAGTGCTTAACATCGGGAGAGCCATGAGCATCTTTGCCAACGACGTGATTTCAAAAAAAAATATCTTGAAACTGTGCACGGATTTTGATCGTTACGAGGACGTAAAATGTAGTTTTGTACTAAAGTCAGGAGGGAAGCTAAGTATATTTATTCTGCTTAGTTTTGATATACAAAAATGCTCACGTCTACATGCCTGAAATAGTTTGCGTAGATACGTGTTGATACCATGTGGGTGGTCGAAACACATCAATGCACAACTAGCAGAGCTTTAGACTGGACGTACACATCCACATCCATACTTACTTAAAAATGTTGGACAATGCATATAGCGCGCTGCGCAAACTTGTAACACGGTAAAACCTGCGCCGCGCGGCCGCTAGCGTACTGGCCGGCGATAAAGAAAAATATAGTTTTTTCACGGCCGTGTTTTGTTTTCTCCTGTCAAAGTTTTCACTAGCTTACGCATTCGTTTGGAGAAAACCTATTTTATAACATAAAACTTAATGATTTATATAATGTATAGTTCTCGAGATTACCTCTACTCGTAAATAGTGTATATAGTTCATGCATACAAGGACTGCTACTTATGCAGGTGTTTTCTATTCTATAAGTTCTGTGTTCTGTATATATTTTTGTTAAACCCAATCCAAGCCTCATTTAGCCGTCACTGGTCTAAACCTATGAGGCTCGGATGGGTTTGAACCTTAAGTAACTAAAAGGATTGCTTCCAGCCCTTTATGCCTGGTTAAACCGCAACAACTGACCGCTGCTCGGCTGCTGCATATACCAGCCGCTGCCTTCAAGCTACCTGAAGGTGTGCGCTAGACCTGCCCAGCCCAGCGGAACCTCCGAGGTTATCTTAAACCTGCGGCTATCACCTTCCAGACTACGAACGTCTCTACTAATCAGGCCAGTGACTTTTAGCTAGTAGGTACATGCTCCGTACTGACTGACTAATTTACCCATTCTGTACATACTTCTTCTTCATTTTGTTATTATATTTTATTGTATATAAACTATTAGTTTTATTTCTTACCCGCCGGCTAGCCGGGCTACAAACTTAAGTCGCTACTTCCCTCTGATCAATATTTAACTTACCTCTCAGATTGACAGCATTAGCGATAGAGAATCCAGTGACAGAGCTAGCGGTGGGCGACGCTTCTGACACCGGGTTTGGCGCGGACGGCACTAGACCCTGGGCCTCGATGAACCGTGACGTCACTGGGTCGTCGTATTCTCGCAGGCTCGGGTCATAATACACCTCGGGTTCGGCGGGCTCTCCCGGATCTGAGTCGTATTCTAGGATGAAATTATTAGATTAATAAATAAGGAATCATATAAAATAATAGGTGATGATTTATTCAATAAAACTAACAAGCAATATTAAAACGGTTGTAACATCGTAATTCTTTGAGATATCTGGATGCGATTTCGTTTCTAGGCATATTTCTTAGCCTTCTTTCTTTTAGAGTAATAATAATTGTCTAGTCTACACCCGTATTATACGATTTATACGTTACTATAATAGTGTATTTTACTTATGATGTTCCGATTATTTATTATTTACTAAGGATTACCCAAATATACAAATGCCGTGTATCTTGCCTTTAGGCTATGACATCAAAACTGACTATTGTAAGACGGAGACACACAACCTACCTACCTGGGGTACATACGAGTATATATGTGTTAGGGAATTATTAAAAAGCTTGCTTTGGATTAGTATTTTATGATTGGGTAGTCTCCTATTGGAAGTTTATATACCCACCTTAATTTGTAAAGTCCCAGTACTTAAGAATATTTTTGAGAAAAAATAAATTTAGTTAATGCTTGTAAATAAAAAATAAATAACAACTATTACGGGCGGGACATTTTTACATATATGATTTCGTTCCACATCACTGTCATATATAGGGGTTGTTTAGGGGTTGTGTAGGGTTTGTGTTATATAGGTACTAGATATTGGTATGAAATTTACTGTTTTAGATACTAGTATTAAAATAACAAAAAAAGTTAATCATACAAATATGAGACAAAAAGCATCGGCTCTTAAATTTTGGCAGGGTTCTTTCTACAATTCTCAACGCCTTTAAAATTACGCTTCCAATCCATCATAATACTTGTAAAATAATTTAATTTAGAATGAATGGGTACTCATTGCAGTTAGATAAAACTTACACCCCACGCCAGCCGACACCAACCAACCCCGCATTTCCCAAGCAAATTACAGCTCAAAAGGAAACGACTGTGTTCACATTTCCGTGAATATTAAAGGAAGGCTTTTTTAGAGAATCTGATTATTTATATGGTCTAGTGACTTCAAGTGAGAAACGGACATCCGTAAGGTTCTATACAGTTATATATTTGTAAAGGTAGACCCTAACTACTGTAGGTAGACCTAGAATTTATGACTAATGACGTGGGAAAGCTGGTAATATATTATCCACTCACTTGCTTGTGGCAACCACAGTTGCCAATTTCGCGCACCTCTAAACTGATGGTGGCAACTGTGGTTGCCAAGTGAAGTATGGACTTCTTTGATAAAGAAAAATTTAAAGCAATTTAGGCTACCTTTTTTAAATCCGAAAGCAAGTGAGTGGTTATGAACACGGCTAGTGTTATCGCTCTAGTAGGCAGTTAATGTTCACCATAAGAATTATAAGTTTTAAGTAATAATAATTACAAAACCCGACTCGTTCATGGCATGTTTTTTTCTCAATAAAACAAGACAATTCTGATAGTTTCATTTCACAAATTTCCTTTTAACATGTTTCGATACAGGGTGTGAACTAGCAGAACATTGTATAGATGTCCGTATTTCACTAAAATCTTGATTATAAATATTACAATAAAAGATTTATTGTCAATTGTATTTCCGTCAAAGGCGCGTGACAATGAACACTATTATTGCATTTCTCACGACAAACATAATTGTCAATTTTATTCATGTGCTCCATTCTCGTGGGCCGAATTAAATTCGTACATGTCTTAATTCATTGTGATAACCTAATCAAGTGTTTTCCTGTTTATATCGGATTGCATCATTTATTTTTATAAACATGGTTTTTAATGTCATATAATACTGATAGGTCAGCCGTAGGATATCACCCGTTGATACATAAATAATATCTAATCGTGAATTACATACGATTTTTTTAATTATTATAAGTCGTGAATTTTTTTTTTATGTCTATTTTTTTTTTCTCAAAAAAAGGATGGTAAATTTTAGCCTTAAATTAGGTTCGCCAAACTTACGTGTAACGGCGAAATGAGGCACTCATTTTCAACGTTAGTACCTTGAACTAAATTACATGATTAACTTATATTAATTACTAAGGTTAATACATAATTATAATTATATCATATTAACACAATACAAGCTTTATTTATTGAGTTGCTTTCGTAAGTTACACACTTTATAGTATACCTAAAAATGTGAACTCTCGTGCTTTGAAAGATTACTGTACACGGTATGCCGCGATATTTATTTACTTTTATTTCTACCTATCCTACCCTACAAAGGGTCGTGTCTACCCTCCACATTTTTATAAACTTTTGTAGGGTAGTTAATGTGTACCGATATTTACTTTGGCAACTTCCTGAAACGTCAGTCATCCGAGACCACGGTTGTGCAACCTGAGTTGTAACGTAATGTTGTAACAGAAATAAAGGTAAAAAAGTATCGCTTTAGATCCGTCTAAGGAAACACTTTATTGTGTTTTCAAACTGATTGAGTCCGGGGACAGCTGCCACCCCAGTCCAATTTACGTCATCTTTGCCGTTTTAAGGTTAGAAAATTGTGCGGGGGTGGCAGTCACCGTACTCTAGTAATCCGGCGGAGGCCTATTTTTGTTCGTTGCTCCAGATCACAATGGAATTTCAATTGGTTTTGCGCGCTCGCTTGTAGAAGCGAGCGCGCAAAACCAATTGATATGTGTAGACATATACATAAGTATGAATGTATGTATTTAGGGTACGTATGTATTTATGCTTCAATGTACGCCAAGCTGCATGGCTATCACGCGACGGCGCGCGAGCTCTCTCAATTTTTCTCCCACTATCCGTCTCTCTCTTATTAGAACACTTAGAACAAGAGGTGTATAGTGCAAGAAAAATCTTGAGTATGTCGCGGCCGGCCCATGATAGACGCGCTGGTCACACTTAACGAAACTAGACCCCTACCTGCGCTTAGTTACTAAGAATCGCGGTGTCAAGATATATTTGTGAGTGGGCGTTAAGGAGAGCTAAAAACAAGTCACAGAATAGGGGGGCTGACTTTTTTTTTATACAACGACGGTGGCAAACAAGCGTACGGCCCGCCTGATGGTAAGCGGATACGGCAGCCTATAGACGCATGCAAATCCAAAGGAGTAACATGGGCGTTGCCGACCCTTGATATGTTTGAGGGTTCGCCGTGTTGACAGCTGAAGGAACAGATTCCCTCGCTCTAAACACAACGCATCCTCGTGTCAGAACGAGCGCGTGAAGCATATGGAAATGCGATTGGAACGGGAAAGAGATTGAGGCCTAAGGCCGGTAATCCATCCGCGATATTTGTATTATCCCTTAACATGACTGGCATGACATGACAAATATCACAAATGAGATACTCAGGTGTTACACACATCTAATATTGATTCACCTCATAATTTATTTGACCGTGTTCAGTTACAGTGGCGTCAGGATAACTCATTGTTCACCAGAGGCTCAATTAATAATAAATAGACAATCAATTATGGCTTGTCATAGGGATATTCCCACTTTCATCTTTATATCAATCAAAATCGGAATGACGTTAGACGTGGAATAAAAGCGATATCATAGGGTTTCCCCCGTCATCAATTAAGGCTGGGTTGCACTAAACCGTCTGTAATTGTGTTCGTTAAAACCTGAATGTATGGAAAGATTGACAAGTTTCTATGGAATGATAGCTGCCGGCGTCATATTTTAAGTTGATCTGTCTGTAGCCGTAACGTGGTGTTCTTAGGGCGTAAAAAAAATGTCCGTGCCTCCTTATCTAAAAGCTCTTCAATAAATATATCTATAGTGTTGTGGCTGACGTTGAATTAGGAACGATTGGACGTGGCTTAAATTATTATGGAATGGCAAATGATGTAATGTGAAACGGGAGTCGAAATAGTAAAATGGATTTTAACCCTTATTAAGGCAGAGGCGATTCGATTTCGGTAGACCACATACATTTTATTAGAAGTTAAACCTTAATAGCTTTTTTTGACGACCGGTTAGCCTAGTGGGTAGTGACGCTGCCTACGAAGCTGAAGGTCCTGGGTTCGAATCCCGGTAAGGGCAAATATTTGTATGATGAGCATGATTATTTGTTTCTGAGTCTTGTAAGTATTTATATCTATTAAATATATCGTCATCTAGTACCCGTAACACAAGCCTTATTGAGCTTACTATAGGGCTCGCTCGATTTGTGTAAGATTGTCCCCTAATATTTATTTATTATTTATTTATTTTCAATAAGGTTCAAATTAAATTGCGTTTATTCAAAACTTAACTGAATGATTAAGAGTTAATATATTTTGTAAATATAAAAGACATTATTTACAAAGTATTTCAATGATCACGAGTGCACTCACTGCTACAGTATGGCGCTGAGCTCTGCCCCCCTATTCTGTAACTTGTTTTAAGCTCACCTCTACGCTCGCCCACAAATTTATCTTGACACCGCGATGCGTAGTAATTAAGCGTAGGTAGAGGTCTAGTTTCGTGACGGGTGACCGGCGGGGTGAGCCGCATTAGCGCGTAAAGAATAACAGCCCTGGGGTCGCTGTGTAGAGCGGGAGCGGGTGTTCCGCCTCCAAAAACGCGCACTGAGAATTATCGCTCGTGTACCCCACGATACCCACGCGAAGCCTCTTTTCATCAAGCTGGGCATACACTGCCGGCAATAGTCATTCTGCATGTGGCTGTATATGTGAGAGTGAATCTGTCTTCATTTAAAACATTTAGAATGGTTAAGCTCGCACGAAACGCGCAACGCAGATAAAATTGTTGCCGGACGTTGACCAAGTTATCTAAACTCACTTACGTCTTGGGCCCCACTGTCTACAATAAGTTGCCTAAAAACATAATTGATAGTCTAAGAAAATTAAGCCGAATATGGGCAATCAGGGGAAATAATTCGTGTAGTTTTGTAAATTGGTACAATTATACCTTGTGGTGTCCAGATAAACATACTAAAAGTCCTCGAGGGTGTGGGCTGTGCTGAGGGTGTTGAAGGTACCTTTTTTCAGATTTTCGTACATATCTCGAATATCTGTAAAAATTGCGTTATAATAACTTCAGACAAAAGATTCTACATAAAATTTCCTACAAAATTGGTCATAATTATTTTTACTCTACGATCAATACTTTGGGAGCTACAGGGTGTTAAAGTTAACAAAGAGTTAAAATATAGTCGATTTAAGAAAACCTCGTTTTTGCGTAGTTGTTCATCGTAACTATTATAATTACTTCGGATAAATGTTTCTCCATAAATTTTTCTACAAAATTGGTCATAGGGTAATTCCGGGGTGCATGGCCATAAGGGGGAGATGGCCCATCAAAATATTTCATGGACCCAGTGACTTGATTTCGCGAGTTTTTGTTTATTTCGCTTCGCTTCGTGCGTGGGAGCACGGGTGCAATTAACAATTAGGCGAAAAAAAGCACAAAGTAAGTAAAATCGTCTTTGATTGTTTGGACTAGTGTCAATATTTTTTGGAGGGTTCATGTTTTACCTGGTTTTGATGTTATTTTCTTCAAATAATGCTGTTTTTTGTATTGGTTGCAAAGTATATGAGTGTCTCATTGTCCCAAGGTCAGATTTTGGCAAGTCGTGTCATGACTTGTTTTTATGTTAGGTGTGGTCATCTCTCCCGGAAGAAAAGTAGAGATGGCCACTGGCTAGTTTAAGTCGGTATGCCATATGATGCTGAATGCGTGTCAGAGAAGAGTATAAAAAAGGAGAGCATATAACAAACCAGGAAAGCTAACAATGAAAAAATATCCAAAACTGGGCTAACTCGGTGTGTAAACGAAAGAAACTACCGCGGCTGTGAGGAAAATTATTATGAGTTATCTTCTTCGAAGACTGGTTTCAGCGTGGTTTGGCCTACTTAAGAATTGCACCGAATTCGTGGACATATGCTTAAGATCAAAATTAAAACGAAAAAATACTAACTGAGAGATTAAAGTTATGGCCGTCTTTCCTGTAAAGGTATGGTCATCACACCCGAACGCCTTGGGAGAGATGGCCAATCAAGTTTTTTTTTTCAACAGTTTTTTTCGAGGTGATTGATATAGATATTATACTTTTTTTGTTTAATAATCTAAAGTGAATTAACCAAAGTTTAATAAGAAATAGAAAAAGTATTCGTAAAGCTTTTATTTTAACTGTGTTCCAAAAAACTATGGCCAACTACCCAAGACTTACCCTATTTATTTTTACTCAACGATCGATACTTTAGGAGCTACAGGATGTTTAAGTTAAAAAAATAGTCGATTTAAGATTTGCCTTAGGGTAAACAGTTGGAGTACAGCCTGGCTAAACGGTCAGACCTAGGTCAGGTGTGCTCGACCAAATGTCATAGAGAACCGTGTGCAGTTTTTGATGACCAAAAAAAATCAATTATTTTCAATTATTTAATTAAAAAGAACGTAAAAGCAAAAAGTATATTTTTTTGGTTTTCGGAATCTCGAGGCCCATAGAAATGTTGAGGCCAAATCTCAGCTCGCTAGGAGCGTTTTGAAATAATAAAAAAACTTTGTTTTGATCATCAAAAACTGCACGCGGTTCCCTATGCCATTCGGTCGAGCACCCCTGACCCAGGTCTGACCGTTTAGCCAGGCTGTACTCCAACTTTTAACCCCGAGGCAAATCTTGAAATGTCAGATTTTTCTGGGGGTCACACGGAGAGACCCTACACTTGTTCCATACATCACCAAGTCGTAATTGCACTCTTTCCCGGAGAACATCTATGTCAGTGAGAAATCAGTAGTTTTGCAGCTTTATTTGATTGTTTTGTTAAAAAAATCTCAATGGATCGACATGGGAATTGTATGTTCGATAAGCAGGTGACAGCTTGTTTATCCTAAAACAAAAATGAAATTTTGATGAACAACTACGAAAAAACGACGTTTTCTTAAATCGACATTTTTTTTAACTTAAACATCCTGTAGCTCCTAAAGTATCAATCGTAGAGTAAAAATAAGTATGACCAATTTTGTAGCAAATTTAATGGAGAAACTTTTGTCTGAAGTAATTATAATAGTTATGATGAACAACTACGAAAAAAGACGTTTTCTTAAATCGACTTTTTTATCTCTTTGTTGACTTTAACACCCTGTAGCTCTCAAAGTATTGATCATAGAGTAAAAATAATTATGACCAATTTTGTAGGAAATTTTATGTTGAATCTTTTGTCTGAAGTTATTATAACGCTATTCGTACAGATATTCGAGATATGTACGAAAATCCGAAAAAAGGTACCTTCAACCCCCCCCTACACCCTTAGCACAGCCTCCACCCTCGAGGACTTTTAGTATGTTTATCTGGACACCACAAGGTATAATTGTACCAATTTACAAAACTGCACGAATGATTTCCCCTGATTTTATTAATTTTCTTATGCTATGATGCTCCAAGCTTGGGCAGCTTTAAGTTCCGCTTAAAGCAGTGGCTTATCGAGCAATCGTTTTATAGCGACGACGAATTCAGTGCGTATAAGCCATAATACTTATATACTGTTATTATATGTTAATGTTCCACCAGGTACTATAAACATACTATGTACATTTTAATATTGACTATTATTGTATTTTACGTTATTATACTCTTTAACATTAAGCAGTTAATCTGAACTGTCTGTAATAACTATCATACACATACACTGTAGTAAATTACTACTACTAATTTTATTATTTATGTTATTATTGACGTGTAATTTAGTTTAATAAATTAATTATTATGATTATGGTTATGACCTCTTGCGCCGCATCTACATGTCCGTTCGTTCATACGCCTTAGTCCACACTACCGTCTACCTACTGTGATTTTGTTCCCCGAAATTCTGCACTCTATCTGAATGCGGGCTAGTGAAAATTTTCCGTTCCATATGTTCACAGTACGTACGTACTACTGGGAAAAAACTCAGTATTTAGCAGTGCGTTCGAACAGTCAAGTCTAAAAGTATGCATACATGTGTGAACTTGAGTTAAGTTAAGATAAGATTAAAAATCGTATACATATTTGTACACGTGACCGTCGCTGCTGCGACTGCCGCTGACGCTCGAAGTCACAGCCGATCCGTAAGTTGGGTAAAATATGGAGAGCATTGACGAACTTTACTTTCACTGCCTGGAATCCGCCTAGATGGCGCCTACGCCGTAGAAAAACCACAGGAATGGCTACGAGCGTAGCGCGTAGCGATTCTTAGCAATTAGTGTGTTAACTCAGACGGGTAGCGTACGGGTACCTCTGTTGTTGTACTCCTCCTGTTCGGTCAGCACTTCCTGAGGCTCGACAGGTGGCGCATACCACGGCCTCCTGGAGTATATCTTCTTGGTGTTCACCGCCCGCACCTCACCAGCATTCCAGCTCGACGGCGGCCGGCCAAGCATCTCTTATCATCTGATGATACCTGCCAACAAGATACGAATATTTCAAGCATATTGATGCAAGTACGTAATATGGATTAATTCATTTTTAAACTACTAGCATCCGCCCGCGACTTTGGTTCGGTTGCGTGTACCCGGGATAAAACTATCCTATTTTAATCCAGACTATAAACTACATTTGTGCAAAATTTTGTCCAAATCGGTTAAGCCGTTTAAGCCTGATTGAGTAACAAACATACAAACTTTCGCATTTATAATATTACTTTAGGATAGTACGAGCAGCTATGATCTGATTGATGGTGATCGGCAATTCGGCACATCATTTTTTGACCCGGCTTAGTTTTTTCCGGTTTTTGAAGTGAAAACTTCTTTAGCGGCGCTGTGCACTTTTTGATGGGGAAAAATTGTTAAACTCGCCACAGGTACACGTGACCTTAAGATGTCACGTGACCGTAAGGTTCGAGAGAAGGAAATTCGTAAGACGGACACGTGACCTGATCGAAAAACTGTTACAATGTCATTGAGTTTTCACTTCTGCCGGCACTCCCGGAGTGCATCCCGGTCTTTTTTTTGTTGATTCATGTTTTTGTTTTATTAAGGTCAGTGTGGGCAAGTCCGTCAATAAGGCAAGCCCGTTTACACGCCATAACTCTTGTATTTGTATACGCGCGCCACTTATAACTCTGTCGGTAAAGCGGTGTTTCGTCCTAGTTCTTTTTCTCTAACATAGGTGTCGCTATGACGAAAACTAAGGTAGACTCAACTGTCAACTTCATTCGTGTTTCGAACTACATAAGTGAGTGCAACGTGGTCCAGAAAATAAATCGTAAAAAATTGAAAAAATCGCAGTATTTGTTAATGAGGTGAGTAATTTAGCAGTTTAATAACCGCTTTTAATGTAGCCAAAACGCTTTAATTTTGTACTTCTAGGTTTTGAAATGTAAAACCTTAAATTTTATCTAGTTGGAAAGTCCGTCTGAAATGTTCAAGGGAAGCCCGTCATGTGCCGGTATTGCCTTTAACCAGATCTTGCCAACCTTTTGCGTTGAAATATTCTCATTTCAAATATTGTCACGATAAATGAGATTGAGATACTTACACGAAAAACTTTTTTTTTTACTTAAATCATAAACACTATTGCTTTTTGTGTATTACGCTATTTACGTGCTGTCGACAACACAGCTAACTGACCATCCGTGCACTTTATATGCATTGTAATAAGGTTCAATATAAATACAGGATGGTCAGTTAACTGTGTTGGCGTTTGTACAGTACCGGCCTATAATATATCACCTTCATGTTTACGGCGTAACTTATTTTAGAATTTTCTAAGTGATTTCCGGTCAGAGTATAGGAAAGGGGGCCCGGTTTTTGGACTTAAAAAAATTAGATGAATTTTTTTGACAGTATTTTAGCGATCTCTTTAATAGTTTACATTTAATTGATAAGTATTTAAGATGAATACTTCCATAGTATTTTTGGGATCTTATACGATTTTAAACCACCAATTGTATTTTTTGTTAAAATTTTGCGTTTATCATGTTGTTTTATTTTAGACTTGAAAAGGTTTACAATCTCTTCTTCAACGGATATGCCGATCTTGCCTTTATAACAGAAAAATATGTATATTTTTAAATTGCAACTCTATCTCCCTGATCTCAAAACATAATTTGGAATGGCATAAAATTACAATACCAACAATGTAATCTACATGCCCATTGACTATCAAATAGCGCGGCAATGAGTACTAGACGGCCTTACCTTATACATCACGGGAAGAACGTCTACTCGCCGAGTTTAAAAAAAACCTCTTTATTTGCAAACGTTTTGCTAATTTTGTTAATTTGTTAAACTGACTGTAAAATATAATATTTATCATCCTATAAGTCTAGGCCGTTTATCCTGGAATAAATAATAACCTTGTAAAATCCGATCAAACTTAACTTTAAAGAAATTTATTTCTCACGAGATTCATTACAATTCACTTACCTGAGAATTAAAGTAGGATACTTATTAAGTTAACATTGTTATGGTGAGCATATTTATGCGCGTATTTACATCATAAAGTAACCCCTATTCTATATAAATATAAGATAAGACATTTTGCCTTAACCATCATGCGATTTCAAGGAAAACTGTTTAAAAAATATATAAATATTTGCATTGTTATATTGGAAAAGCCCATTATAATTGAAAGAAGTAAAACTAGTATAATATTATTCTTTGATATCCTTGATAGATGAAGAATTTGTCCGGTAAAAAATATAATGTGATATGAAACGAGGAACGTATATAAATACATTTTCTATTACTAAATTTTACCTAGGCTTTTACTCAATACTCAATACTTTATTGCATATTGTAAAGTAAGTATTCGGTGAATAAATTTAAATTAACGGCTAAAGATGTGTTGACGCTTGTTGAATAGATGTGGCTTAGATCGCACTCAGTGAGTTACAAAAAGGAAAGAAGTATTTACTTAAATTTAACTATTTGATGATACATTTGAATTCAAGTTTACCCCTTCAACTATGCTCCTAAGGATGACTTATAGGCATTTCAAGTTCTTCTTCTTGTCTTCACAGATTCGCAATATCCACCACTTGATAAAAATGACATGTTATCTTGAGTGTCGCAACCGGGGGACTCTGCGTTACCTACATATTTTTTTTAAGAATCTTCGATGATTTTTAGGAACACCTTTAACGTATTTTATTAACCGACTTCAAAAAAGGAGGAGGTTTCTCAATTCGACCGTAAGCTCTGTAAGTTGAATTTAATGGTTTAAAGTACTTTTAAGATATAAAGTGGTGTTGGATCTGAGTATTTTTATACTGATTCATTATTTACATTACTTTTATTACGTAGGATGGTAAAGGCATGTTCCATGAGAATGTCACTTTAATGGGAATCGTATATTTCCTTATTTTATTCCCCTTTTACCAGTTTCCTCTCCCTTGTCTCAAGTAAATTACTTTGATAAACAAGGCTGTAGGAAGGCTGTCAAGTGAAATTATAATTAATTTTTCAAGGTGGCTAATCAAAATAAATGTCCATATTTTCTGTCTTTTTGTCGGTTACGATGTTACTTTTTGTTACAATTTGTGGTGAGAAAATTATGTCATTTGCTGTTGTTCGCGTTCAAGACTGCACATACAAACGCAGAACTAAATATGAAAGTTCTGCTGCGTTACTATTATATAAAATACCATTTGATATAACGATTGTATAAATACCATTATACCAAACTTCTTACGGGCTTCGCTGATGACACATATGTTATTACTGGCAGAAAAGAAACCAATCTGGATAAAGTGAATGCAGCACTAGACTCAGTTGCAGGGTGGTTCACCGCTAACAATTTACTTTTAAATAGTAAGAAAACAAAATGTATTAAATTCAGTCTCTCTAAAGTCAATACGAGTAAGAACGAACAGGTTAAACTGGAGATGAGTTCGTTGAATTTGCTCATAGCACGGTTTTTCTCGGTATGACATTGGATCATAAACTGCAATGGGGATCACATATTTCTTCGTTGGGTAATAGGCTTAGTTCGGCAGCGTGTGCATTCAAAAGAATAAGGCAGCTCACCGATGTTGAGATAGCTAGGCTTAGTTCGGCAGCGTATGCAGTCAAAAGAATAAGGCAGCTCACCGATGTTGAGATAGCTAGGCTTAGTTCGGCAGCGTATGCAGTCAAAAGAATAAGGCAGCTCACCGATGTTGAGATAGCTAGGCTTGTTTATTTTTCTTACTTTCACAGCATAATGACCTATGGTATTCTTTATGTGCCTCGTTACCGTCTGCAAAAAGTGAGTTTGTCTTTTATGGGCAATTGTGTGCGTTTTTATAACAAAATTCCCAAAACTGTACAAGGTTTGTCATTCAATTAGTTTCAGTCGTTTATAAAAAGCCATTTAGTTCGCAAGGCCTACTTACTACACGATAAACGATTTTATAAATGACAAAGACGGCTTTAAATGATTTTAAATGATATTTTCCCTCTCTTCGTACTGACATACTCTGGTTTTAAATTAGTTTTATATGTATAATCCTGAAATATATTTTTCTCCTAGCTCTAATAATATTTACCTTTTGACATTGTGAAAACAGCATTTATATGTGTAAGTTAACATGTGCTTAATTGTAAATTTTAAATGAACTTTGACCTTTAATAAGTGTTCTGTATGAATATATTGCATAAAAATATTTTGATTTTGATTGATTTTGGCTTTCCATTTAAATGCGACTATTTCACCGAGATCTGTGATGTGCAAATAACAGACACAGCCCACTGAAGCCCATGAAATCGTATTTGTAAAGAAAAAACTGGGTATTTATTTCCCATCCTTTCTACTCGACGGGTCGGTAAATACGCATTAGTGTTAGTGGTACCCATTCGTTCAGAAGTTTTATTGTTATGCGCCTCTCACGTTTAATACCTTACGTAAGTAATTCTTAATACTTTTTTAGTTAATATTGTCTGTTTGAAATGAATTGTACATTACTACAGAGGCCGGGAAGTAAGGGGTTGCCGGACGAGTAGGTACATATAGACGGATAGTTATGAGGCTGGCTACCCCTTTTCACGCCGAGGTATGTACCTATACTTTTCTCAAACATGCGATTAAATAAATAAAAACACTACAAGAAATCAAACTTTGATTTCTAGAGAAACTAAAAGTAAAGTAAACGAAATATATAACTAACACATATGTATATTACTATTTATTCGTCGGTGTTTTCGTCGAAACTCGTATTAAATAACAAAATCAACAACGCACAATTAAATCCAATAAAATAGAATCACAGAATGAAAAATATATCAATTTATTTTGCCTTCAATATGATGAAAAAAATACCTACACGGAAATTTTTACCGCTAATATTTTAGATGAAATCATTTAAATGTGTATTTTTTCATAATGTGTTATTGTTGTGTTTATGTTAAACATCGTTAGTTGTTGATTTTTAATAATGGCAGTGGCAGAATGTTATAACGAACCAAAAAGCAAATATTGCTTATAGATTTTTTCATGGCTGAACGCCTTGATGCTATGCCACAAATAAATGTGGAATGGAAATTAAAAAATACCATTTTGTAGGCCTAGGTCTAATTTTGTATGAAATGCCATTACAGATCTCTCGTCTCGCTGCGCCCGAAACGTGACACTTCGAAGCCATTCGGAAACGTCAATATTTCATTGCATGTTTGAGAAAAAGTTATCATTTTAATATTTAACGTGAATGCTAGATAGTAGTAAATATTGAGAGAATAGAATACACATGGAAAATACATTAGCCGAAAACGTATGTTATATTCCAACATTAGGTATACCATTATGATATCTAAAGTCTTAGTCTCTTTCAAATTCGATTCCATATAGCCATGCTAAGAATTAGCACATTATGTTCATAATAATGTTATTATGAAAAAATATTGTTTCATTAGGAAGAAATACCGGGAGGTCGTTTTTCTGTAAATACTGCGACCGTGTACATAACTTTTCTTAATTATAATAATACTGGCTGTTTATTTAAAGCTTGGCACAGTGACCTATTTAATACGCAATGCCAACCCTCCGTCAATTACAAATCATATCCCAGTTGGATTATAAAGTGGATTATTCGCCTAAATACACAAACTCGTTATGTGTTGCGCGGGTTACTGTTTCTTGAGAAAGTACTTTCACATCCTCGCATCATGTTCTGAAAATCATGAAAATTAAACTCTAAATATAGGCCAGAAGATCGCATTGTAAATTCCATGCGTGTTGAAAATACAATCTTGTCAATGAGAGCCCTTATTTCCCTTGGCGGGTTGACACGTGAGTATGGACGTAATGGTGAAATGGATGGGGATGTATCTTTTGGTTAAATAAGTTGCAAACGTGATATGGCAGATAGTTATGAAGACATGTTCGTCTAAAAGAAGAGGTGAGGTGACTATGGCAACAGCGGGGCGAAAAGTTTCTCCCTGTCAATTTTTATATTGTTCACATAAGATTGAATGTCACCTGTAGGTTGACCACGTAACGCATTATTAATAGGTTCAAGATGCCAATTACGATCGTTTAGTCAATAAACCTGTTCTATATTAGTTTAGGTTCCCTTCGGTTTTGTTGGAATTCAGAAACCTTACAAGCCCGTTCGCAAGCAAGTCTTAAAAGTTTACCTAAACTCGTAAAAAGATCTTTTTCTGGAAGATCCTATCCGTAAGAGGTTGGGAGATTTAATTCAGACAGTTAGGCAACGTTACCCCCCCCCCCCCCCCCCCCCTTAGTTCAATTGGCTGTTTGTGGATCTGGAAAAAGTTTGGGAAACCATATTTGCACTGAAACCTCTAAATCAAAAAGTGGCCGTACAAATCAATTCGGGAGAATAAAAAAAAAATAAGGCTTCTTTTTAGGATGTTGTACGTACAGCCGATTGTTCCAAGAATATTGCACGTTTGCAAAGGTCTTATGTACTTACAATAGATGTCCACCACAAATCAATAAATGCTGTAAATTATACAATGTGTGATGGGTTGTGAGTTGGGGATACTCTGCAAGATTTCATCATCATATCAGCCGGAAGACGTCCACTGCTGGACATAGGCCTCCCCAAGGAGTGCCAAAGTGACCGGTTCTGAGCCACCCTCCCGCAACCTTTACCAGGTCATCAGTCTACCTTGGGGGCCTACCCACGCTGCGCCTTCCGGTACATGGTCGCCACTCGAGAACTTTTCCGCCCAACGGCCATCGGTTCTACGTGCTATATGCCCTGCGCACTGCCACTAAAGTTTGCAAGATTTAACTGCGATTTGGCCTTGTCATGGCGTGGCTCTCATATTGATTTGACATGATAACTGATTTATGTCACGTTAACCAGTGAATACAGCCGCGTTATTAAGTTATAACAAGGTGTCTTGATAGTTTTCCGACTCGAGGACCATCACAGATTGTGCTAGTTATAGGGTTGGATTCAAATACGGTTCAAAATGGGTGTTTTTTCTTTTCAGTTTTCAACAGACATTAAAATTCCAACGAATTCCATCAATAGAACAGATATTCAAATTAGTTTTTGTTTCGCAGTTTAAACTAGGTATTTTAATCTTATAAATATCTAAGTATGACGACGTATCACTCAAGATTTTAGCAAGATTAAAAATATATATATATATAAATGGCCTCTTTCTAACAATGAAAACGGGCTGTGAAAGCCAACAATGTCTCCGATTCAGTCAGGAGATTGTTGCAGTAATCGCCCTTGTCTTAGTCAAGCTTGAAAAGGAAAATCGTCGTTGGCCGACGCTGATAAGGTATTGGGGAGAGTTAAAAATGAAATTGGCGAGAGTGAACAATTGTTTGCGGAGAAAATTAAAACACAACAAAAGACGTTTAACTTTATGAATTACCTTAGAATCAAGTTGCACAGTGTGAATTTGTACGATTGTTTTTGGTGTAAAACTTAACAAGAATAAAACATCCACTCTTAGCTAGAAAACTTCAACTAATTGCTTTTTGTAGCGTAGCTTCAACATAACTAAAGGAATAAATTGAATTCCCACTTGGACTTCCAAAATTACGGTGGCTTATAAAATTACCATAATTTACAGGATTCTAAAATAGCTTTAGTCACAAATTTTGCTAATTACTTTCGGTACGTTTTTGTTGCAGCGTAAACGGCGAAATGCTAACGTTAAATATTTCGTACATAAGTCCCGAAAAGGAAACTATTACAATACGAGTATTATAAATATAAGCAAAAAGTAATAACCTTAATGAATAGTTGCTAAGCATCTGGGAGAGTGAGCTTTTGTCTGTGAAAAATGGAGATGACCAATTTTTCCGGAAATGTGATAATTTCGATATTATTCAAAGAAATAAATACACTAAAGAAAAAAAAACTTATTTATTAGTTTATGAATAATTTACTTTAAAAACAAAGTTTAAACCGACTTCAATTTAGTACTCCGCTAAGCCACGAGGACATTTCCACATTTCTTTTCCAATTTACCACATGAACTGATTTCCGAGAGCAAATGCGTTGATTATTAGAGAAAAAAACCCAATCGCTGTATGTGGGCCGATAATATTTGAGGACTTCCGTCGATTCCACACGGATCACCTTTGGCACTTCATTAGTTGTTATTTCAACGGAATCTTATCAGAATCTGTGATATACTTTTGTACTTTTAAGTACATAATTGAGGAATTCCATAAGTCATCTGTGGTCTTCATCATCAATTCCACTCCACCAAATTTATGATTTCCGGGTGTAAATACACGAATTATAATAGAAAATACCAAAATAACTGCACGCGTGCGTAATATAATTGAGGAGTTCCCTCAATTCCTCACGGATCCCCTCATCCAATTGGATTTTTGAAAAGCTGGATGCATATACTTACAAACAAAAAAAAATATTTACGAATCGGCTCATCAATGACGGAGTTCTAAGGTAACAAACATTGAAAAGAAAAATGATAAAAAAGAAATACAACCGAATTGAGAACCTCCTCCTTTTTTTGAAGTCGGTTAAAAATAGATCTCCAACCGCGTGCATGCAATAAATACTAGCACTCGATCTGACATGTCAGCTCGACGCACAAAACATTAAATTGTAATACAATTGACATCAGGAGCTACCATTTAGGCGTGAAATTAGACAAACTTCTGCAAAATTATATCTATTTGCAAAGCATGAATAATGTGGCGTGACCAACTAATAATCCTGAGTGAGCTTTAAAGGCCATGTGTGCGATCAGTGACAGAGATAAAAGGTTGTTTGGTGTAATGTTAAGCATCGATTTACTCGAAACAGAGATATTGGTGCTTTTTTAAACGACTTCAAAAATAAGGAGGAGGTTCTCAATTCGGTTGTATTTTTTTTATCATTTTTTTTTCAATGTTTGTTACCTCAGAACTCCGTCATTGATGAGCCGATTCGTAAATTTTTTTTTTTGTTTGTAAGTATATGCTTCCAGCTTTCCAATTGGATGATGGGATCCATGAGGAATTGAGGGAACTCCTCAATTATATTAGGCACGCGTGTAGTGATTTTGGTATTTTCTATTATAACTCGTGTATTTACACCCGGAAATCATAAATTTGGTGGAGTGGAATTGATGATGAAGACCACAGATGACATATGGAATTCCTCAATTATGTACTTAAAAGTACAAAAGTATATCACAGATTCTGATAAGATTCCGTTGAAATAACAACTAATGAAGTGCCAAAGGTGATCCTTGTGGAATCAACGGAAGTCCTCAAATATTATTGGCCCACATACCTACAGCGATTGGGTTTTTTCTCTAATAATCAACGCATTTGCTCTCGGAAATCAGTTCATGTGGTAAATTGGAAAAGGAATGTGGAAATGTTCTTGTGGCTTGGCGGAGTACTAAATTGAAGTCGGTTAAAACTTTGTTTTTAAAGTAAATTATTCATAAACTAATAAATAAGTTTTTTTTTTTTTTAGTATATTTATTTCTTTGAATAATATCGAAATTATCACATTTCCGGAAAAATTGGGCATCTCCATTTTTCACAGAGAAAAGCTCACTCTCCGAGATGCTTAGCAACTATTCATTAAGGTTATTACTTTTTGCTTATATTTATAATACTCGTATTCTAATAATTTCCTTTTCGGGACTTATGTACGAAACATTTAACGTTAGCATTTCGCTGAGGGAAAACCTCGTGATCGTTTTCCTTCTGAGTTGGAAGTTCAGATGGCAGTCGCTGTCATAAAACTAGTGCCTATGCCTAATCTTCCAACCGGAAATTGAGCTAGGGAGATGATGATGACTTGTTTCCTAAAAACCCAAAGCTTAAAAAGTGACATGACCGTCCGTGTTTGTACGTTACTGAAACTGTACCTCTTTCTTTATTTCGTTTCGGCTACGTTCATTAGGCCGGGCAATTAGGCAGGGCCAGTTAACGTGTTTAGACAGCATACTACTTTATGCATACGCTGACCTATAGACCTGTTAGGACCATAGAATACCTATGATGTTTATTATCTTACTTAGTTAAAGCGTAGTACGCGTAGTTTCAGTGTGCGGAGAGGCAACCGGATGGCGCGAGCTCCCGAAGTATTGTGGATGTTGCTTATCCTAAATCAATGTCTAAAATACATACCTAGAACAAAACAATACCCTCAATACACAACGCGTACCTACATATCTAACATCCGCGTACTTATTACAAGTATTTGGTTTCCGTTCTTATGTACATAACGAAAGCGATGTTGTATTTACATAGGTACCGTAAATATGCATTTAGGCCAGCGCGCAACTGACGCCGTGCACCGACGTGGGTCAAGAAAGATCTACGATCATTTTTCTAATTTGCACGGCGCGAGTGAGACATGAGTCGCTCAGTCACGCACGAAGCGACTGAGCAGCAAGTTGACGTACTGATGCGGTGTCAGGCAGGTTTACTGCGCGCCTAAATTGCAAATACGTACTTTCCTGATGGGCGCGGTTTGCGAGGAAGCGAGGCGATTAAAAATCAGTACTGCATGCGTACCGCAATATAAAGCGGCAATTTTTCATTGAGTCGGTCGCTGCATGCCGTTGCACGTGCAGCGACAGCAAAATCAATCAGTGCAAAGACGACGACAATCGGCCGCATTTGGTGACCGACGGCTGCAATCGCCTATTTATGTGACCGGTCGTGAGGCGAACAGACTATAATGTGAAGACGACGTTCGTTGCCCGAAGTAGTTTGAAACAAGTTCGGCGACCGAAGCAGCGTAATAATTGCTGATTAATAGTACTGAATATGTACCGTCAGGTAAGGTAACCAGTTGAACAAATCTCTCGGTAAAGTAACTATTACCACTTTTTGTACTAAAAGAGCGGTGTCTCCTGGCACACGCATAACGTAATATTTGCTTAAAAGAAGCAAACCAAAATAAAATATGTACTTTTTTGTTCAGTACAAAATACCGGATATATAAATTCCGCATTCCGCCGGTACGCTTGAAATGGCTTCCTATTTTGTGTAGCGCTTGACATTCACTCATGGCTTTAAGGACCTATTCAGTTTTAAGTATGCCACATATTAACTTTCACTCGGTGAATAGATGTGAAAAAGTAATGCATTACCACATCAGCCCCTAGCAGTAAGAAGTATTTGCGACCACATAATAATGTTGCATGGTTATTTAGAAATTTTACCTTAACAATGTTTAACATACAGCAAAACCAATTTTATATTTGAATTAGTTTAGTTTGAACATTTGTTTTTTTATTTATGTGAAGGTTTATCTATGTATGTGACATACAAAAGCTACTACGCTTTTCAATTGTTTATATATTATCAGGCAAAGCGGTTGGCTTTACCGACGCTAAAAGTGAAAACAGTTTTTTTTCGCTGTAATTTTATTGTGTCTTAAAATGTAACTTGTATTTGGTTCCCCACGATACAGGCGAAGCCTAGTGCGGAGACCTCTGGTAATTATTGATATCGAAATTGTGCCAAATAAACCTTTATTACTTACTTACTTACATGACGAATGTTTCCTTTGATAAAATTAATGGTGATAATAATCTCAACAATAAAGCGTAATGAAGTCTTTAACTGCCCTTTTGTTTAATTTGTGTACCTACTCTTACGTTCTTATACAATGTGATGCAATTATATTCTTTATTCAATTAAAATTTCATGACTTTTACAGATTTTTCGAAGCGAGGCTTGAACGCACCTTTTCAAATCGTTTGGTTTCTTTGAATCGATATTACAAAGTTTGTTTACACAAAAGTTATTCTACCTATTCGCAATAATTTACAATAACTTTAAACTTCATTCCCCATTCTTCGCAGTCTTCTTTTTTACTCAAAAGCGGTTCATCGTATTTATTTATTTATCGTATGGCAAATCAGTGTATTCGCAATTGTATATACACAAAGAGATTTTTCACAAAATCTTGCCTATCCCTAATTTGCGGTGCCCAAACTTGGTCGCTGGCAGAGTTATAAAAATCCAAACTGATGGTTTGCCAGGGGGGCACGGAGTGCAACATACTTGGAGTGAAGAGGATAGATTGGATCCGAATCAGTACTCTGCACTCGAAAACGGGCATTGTCGACGTTGGAGTGAAGACTGCTTGGCTCACATGTGGCTGGGCTGGTCACGTACTTATTGTGCCGTATGCACGCACAGAGGCAGGTTAAAACAGCTACAGAGTGAGAGGAGATAGCGGGAGGAGCTGGACTTATTTCAAAGCGACTGGCCAGAATTGCCAATTAATCGGGATACTTGGAAATCTAGGGGGAAGGCCTTTGCCCAGCAGTGAGACACTACATAGCTCCGAGAAGACAACTATTCAACACATTACATTGGGGATTCAGCAGAGAAGTAAAAACGAGAACTGTGAAGAATAACGAAGCTAAAATGTTATAATATCATAGAATCCCGTTTGTGAAATATTACGAATATGAAGACGCGTTGTTGTGTCACAATGAAGACCGTTGAAAAATAACCTATGCCTAGCATATTTAACAATCACGGGTGGTCAGGGCATTATGACACACAACAAATACATAGACGGACGGACGGCTTAGACCCAGACATAATAGGTATACATACATACATACATACATTCACGCCTTTAATCCCAAAAGGGGTAGGCAGAGCACATGAAACTTATGTTCCAGCGCCACTTTTAGCATAAATGTGGGTATAAAAAAGATCGACAAAATGTGATATAATAGTTATAACTAATTAGGCCTACAAACGTTAAGCCCCTTATTCATAAAACTTAATTAGCATCATTAAGTTCTTAGATGTTGTTTCTCTCGTACAAACACAAATGTCTGATAAAGTTACAGTGGTAGGCAAACGAATTTGAACGGCTTATTAACGAAAATTCGGCTCGCAGACGTTTATGAATAATGACTATACCCATGGATGTATGTGTTCGCAATTGAGTTCGACACGACGTCAGTTAAATAATGTTCAAATCTGTATTTACTTTTTAGTGCGTAGAAATTAAATCCAACATCCAGAACTCAACAAATGCCTGTTAATTGAACAAATAAAAATGTATCTAAGAGCCATTACAGTGATACCAATTTTAGAAGCAATTTCAAGCTTAACAAGGATTCTTGAGTACTGTTCGAGCATAAATCACTTATGCAGATGCGTACCTATTTACCGGCAATAATTCAACGCAAACGTGATTGTCAGGGGTTAGGAATCTGGGGAATATCTCGGCTTATTCATCCATGATTTCAGCTAGTTGGTTACACCTGGCCAAAAGGAAAATTCTTAGATAGGTATTTTGAAGATACCTTCCAGCCGTGTTATCTTAGAAGTTGTACCTTCAAACAAATGCGAAAAATGAATCCTGAAAAACAGGTTTTTATAATGTAGTCATAAATTCCGGAATATTCTAAATTCTAAGTACCTAATCAGTTTTGCAACTTTTTCAAATAGATACTTTCGAATTAAATCACTCATTGCATGTTTCTCGTGGGATATTTTTCGTTAAACTGTAACTTTACTTTATTGCTTGTGGCAATGAGACATAAATCCTTTTCCGAATGTTATTTGCCATCTATTTGGAAATCTGCTTATATTACCCCGGTTCATAAAAAAGGACCCAAAACAGATATAGTTAATTACCGTCCTATTTCCAAATTATGCATTCTATCAAAAGTTCTTGAAAAAGTCGTTTATAGCCAAGTGTATGCCGCCCTTAAAAATTGTTTTAGCCATAACCAGCATGGCTTCCTCCAGCGCCGATCTACAGTGTCAAACCTTGTTCTTTTAAATGACTATGTCACTGACGCCATGGACAGGGGACATCAAGTAGACGTAATATATACGGACTACAGTAAATGTTTCGACAGAATTAATCATGCGACGTTGCTATCAAAATTATATGAAATAGGTATTCATGGTGACTTGCTCAGGTGGTTTTCCTCATACATAGATAACAGGTGTCAGGCTGTTGTCGTTAACAATTATATATCAAGTTGGGTTAACGTCCCCAGTGGCGTCCCTCAGGGGTCGCTGCTTGGCCCACTGCTTAACAGTCTAGACCTTAATCCATCTAAGTGTACTTCAATGACATTCTCGCGCCAACGAAATACCATCCCCTTTACGTATACACTTAAAGGACAACCCCTGAGCACGGTTAGTCACGTGAGAGACCTGGGTGTGGTTCATGATTCCACACTATTGTTTGATAAGCATATTGATAGCATAGTGAGCAACGCACTGAGAGCTCTAGGATTCTTAATGCGAAATTCCGCTCACTTTATCCAAGCTAAGACTCTTAAAGTTTTATATTGTGCCTTAGTTAGAATTAAACTTGAATATGCTTCCCAAATTTGGAATCCTTGTTATAGTACGTATGTAGACAGGATTGAACGCATTCAAAAAAAGTTCCTCAGACACTTATGTTTTAAGCTTAAAAGTCCGTATCACTCTAAGGATTATTTAAGCACTTGCAAAAAACATCATTTAATTCCATTACAAAAACGTCGTCAAATCGCGGATATAACTTACATACTCAATATCACCACTGGCAATATTGACTGTCCTGAACTCCTTTCTAAACTTTCGTTCAATACGCCCACTCGGCTTTATCCTCCCCTTTCAGATAATCGCACTTTTTCTAATTATAGGCAAAACAGCTTCCTATGTCGCGCAGCTCGTAACTTAAATAACTTGTCGAAGGATCTAGATATTGATGTTTTTAACTGCTCAATTCCTTCTATAAGGCGTAATCTAGTCAATCGGTGCTTCTAAATAACCTGTTGCAGGCAGTAGTATGCTATAGCGTCTGATCTGTAACTCCAATTAATCTGTGTCCGGTCCATGTTGTTCATCAAATTATTAAATATTAAGTTGTTTCACTTCGTATAGGTGATTTGTACATCTAGAGATGTTCTCACTCGTTGCTTATATAGGATTTGTTTCTTCTATTGCTTTTTATATTGTTCTTTTGATACTTATATTCCATACTGTAACATTTTGTATCACATACTGTGCAAATGTTATCATATAGCGTGTACTGTGTAACATATTATTATATTCAGTTTCTATTTGCGAGTTCCTATAATTGGCTCTGTATTGCTATTTATAAAGTTTTGCGAATATTTCATAGCTGTTGGAATTCCTTGTATAAATAAATAAATAAATAAATAAATAAAATAAATAAATAAATAAATAAACTATATTTCCAAAAAATAGTGTGTGTTTCTTTCGAGTATTAGATTTGTTAAATGTACTTTCATGTATAGCGGACGAATAAAAAGTTCGTATTTTAGCTAACGTAAGGCTTTTTCAAAAGCCATATTTTCGTTCAAATGATTACATTGTTAAAGTAAACTACTGTTTTGTATAGATGAACTCTTATTCTAGACCATAAAATTCCTGTAATTCTATTTCTACAAACGGTTATTAAAAACAACCAGGTTTTCGTCTGTGTTTTCTAAAAATAAGCGTCAGAGCTATCATTTAGGTAGAATAATTCCATTTTGAACTTTCAAAAATGTATTGATGTTTGCCTTTTACAGTAGTATATATAGTCTTTTAGTACATAGCAGTCGCACTATTTCTAAAATATTGGTTTTTGCTATTCAAAAATAATACTACAAAATGTCTATTTCGGTTAGTTTAAACATCTTTTTATTCAAGTATTTGATGATCTTTTGGAAATAAAACATTTTATTATAAAACTGCAGGACTTTTTTAATATTACGTGATTGTTTTACGCTTATGGGTGACCCAGTTAATTAAGCCCATTTTTTTTAAACCTCTATATAGCCGCGCGCGAAAACATTTTTCAAGTCATTACGCGCCAGGCCTTCCCAAAGAACGGACGTATCGCTCTCTTCGCTGCCTAAAGGTCGGTGACCGAGCGTACCCGACACGCGCCTGCCCTACTTTAGCTGTAGTGCGTCCGCTACAGATTGATACTTGGTAAGTAGTTTTATATCTTAATTAAGTTTATTTATTTTACGTCACACCTGGCCATAATGCGAGTTTTACTGCACGCTGCGCGTACGGTAAAACTCGCATTGTGGCCAGATGGAGACGTAAAATTGTGTACTTAGCACGGGCGGTAATTCGTAAAGCCCCAGATCGCATATTTATGGCCCTCACCTTCGGTTCAGGCCACAAACACCTGCGATCTGGACCATTCACGAATTCACCGCCCTAGGTACGTAATGTACTATTATTGTTTCCCAAAGCACTAAAGTGATATAACTTTTTATAGAAATGGGTAATAAACGAAAATTATTTGGGATGAAAAAATCCAATACTACGGCCAGACAAGTTAAAAGGTTACCATTTTATATTATTCATATTATTTGTGTTTATATTACTGCACTGGGTTATGTAATGATTGTATGAAATATTTTCGAGTTAGTAATCGTTTTATAAATTCGTCATCATCATTTAATTTTTTTTTATAGAAAGTTGAAATTTGACATAGAGGTTTCTTTTACGATGTTTACTAGGGGTAAGGCTAAATTCATAGTGGATAAAAATGGGGGTGGAATTTTGAATGAAAAACCTTTATGTTTTTAAACTTACCATCATAATACTGGGAATTTACTCTTCAAAAGACATAAAAGAACATATCATGTTTCACTATTTTAGAAAATACCACCCCTAAAATGCTGAAAAGGGGGTTGGAAGTTTGAGTGGGAAAACGTTATATAAAACTTGGAAAATGTACTTTTCAAGGGAAATCAATGTTTTTGGTTAAATTACTTTTGGTGGTAAAGATGAACTTTATTTTCAGACAGAAAAATAAAGAAAAATAGTCGAATATGGGTGAGGACCAAATTCTTGGCCAGTAATTAGCCTGGTTAGTCGGTAGTTAGCCATACAAACTGAAGAAGTGGACAAAGTTCCGTTGAGACCCAAAAATAAAGCATGGTTAATTTACATGTCACAACGGAAAACTTTCATGGAAAAATTTATTGAGTGAGTTAAGCTGGCCAAGATTTTGGTCCTTACCCATATAATGGAGGATGGATCAATTTATTATGATGATAATGAGATGGTCAGCGTATGTATATCAGAAAATGTTTCAAATCGTAAAAACCACAACTACCAAAATCTCTGTATCCTAAGAATTATGTTTTTTTTCGGGTGATTGTCATTCAAAATCAATCATTTATTTCGAGTAACATAAACCTCATAATACATTTTTTCCATTAAATCCATGCAAATACAAATAATAAAATTAAAAAATTAAAATGTTAAATGAAATAAAATAAAAAATAAAATAAAATGTCACATAAATAAAATCGGTACCTACTCGTCCGATTTATCTTGCTGGGACATGTCTGTCACAACAACGTTGGATGTATGGGCAATCTACTTTGTCGGCTATGCTATCATAGATACAACGGCGTTTTGGCTGGCACGCACTCAGAGACAGGTATGGCATTGACAGGTATTGAAATTCAAGATGACACTCCGCGGTCTCTGCTACCGCCACTTGAAGTCGTCGGCCGAGCCTTGGTCTCTATAAATATTTTTTTCTGATTCATTACAACGCAAATCGTCTAAGTATTACACCTAGCTTGGGCGAAACTATAACCGCAGTATTTTTTTTACAAAAAATGGGAATAATATTTTTGTCAATTAAATGAAAATCATTAAAAACAATAGCGTCAAAAAACATTCTGCTTTTCATCCATTCATGAAACCGTGTGAATTTGGGTGGGTAATATACACCCATATGTCATCACTACGGGCTATGGAGAGGGCCATGTTGGGAGTTTCTCTGCGTGATCGCATCAGAAATGAGGCTATCCGCAGCAGAACCAAGGTAACCGATATAGCCTTCCGAATCGTTAAACTTAAGTGACAGTGGGCGGGGCACATAGCACGTAGAACCGATGGCCGTTGGGGCGGAAAAGTTCTCGAGTGGCGACCACGTACCGGAAGGCGCAGTGTGGGTAGATCCCCACAAGGTGGACTGATGACCAGGTAAAGGTCGCGGGAGTCCGCTGGATGTGGGTGAGGCAGGACCGGTTATTGTGGCACTCTTTGGGGGAGGCCTATGTCCAGCAGTGGACGTCTTTCGGCTGATATGATGATGTTGATGATGAGCCGGATTCGAACCCACGACCGTCAGCTTCGTAGGCAGGGTCACTATACCCACTAGCTAGGCTTAATCGTCAAAAAAGCAAAGTAAGTATTGTAATCTATGAGTCCTTACTCCTACAGACGAGCGTATTTCGCAAAATGCTTCCTTTTTTATTCTAGATTACGACGTAACTATTAGTATTTATTCTAAAACTGTTGAACGTACTTAAATAATCATTTCTTAAACTAGGGGCTAAAAATCTTGAACGAGGGGCTGACTGTCAAAAATCGAAGACTCATTTAACAAAATATATATGTATAACATACCTTCAGGTTTCTTTTTTTTTGTTGCAAACAGGATTACATTATATTTTTTTGCCGAAAATTGTACTTATATTTTACCCTAGAAATAATATTATAGCAAACTGTAACGTTATGTTAAACGATAAAAAAATAATCATAACTATAAGACCAACGTTGGCGTAACTTTTTTTTTTAAAAGACCTGTAAATCAACGCCGGGAGCTTAGTTTCCGCCGAAATTTAAGAAATTATTAGAGTTTAAGAAATGATTCTTTTAGTACGTTATAAATTTTTGAATAAATACTAATAGCTACGTCGTAATCTTGAATGAAAAAGGAAGCATTTTGCAAAATACGCTCGTCTGTCGGAATCACTCTTAAGCTCAGGCTTAAGAGTCCTTATTCTAAGTAAATGGTTTAATAGGTATTATAAAAAGAAAAAGTCTGTGAGATTGTAGTTTTGTAACTTTATATGTTTTCGGTGGTTTCCGGAATCGCTTACCTGATTTGAAAAATTATTTCCCCTGCGAGTAAAATAGACTTTCTGGATGTTTATAGGCTATATTCTATCCCACGGGTTTTCCTGTGTTCTTTGCAATATGCGAGCGAAACCGCGCGAGCAGCTTGTAATAATTTAAGTAGCTTTATACCTACCTTATCGATTATTCTCATATCTGCTGTATAAACGATTCCGTGAACTCTCTTACTGAACTCAAACGTTTGCTTAGCAATTTTATAAGTGTTATCTTTGGGTTTGGCCCTCGAAAGCACGATCGTATTTCCTATTCCCGCCGTCAGCTGAAATTGGTTCCCGATACGTCAGCACAATGCGCGATTCGACCATTCAAATGTGATATGTCTGCAGCACATCAGAGCGATATCTTCATGTCACTGATTAAATTGTACAATATGAGAATGGCGTAGACATCAGGGGACATGAAGGGGACAGGTCACAGGTTATAAGTCGAATATAATCTCTCAAGATTCTTTGTGTGATCTTTTCTCTTCTGTTTGAGCCCTCTACTCCGTTCTCTCTCTTTTCTTCTTATTTAAGAGCTATCTTGTCGGTGTAGCTCGAATAAGACCCTCCGTCTACTCCAATCCCACGCAACCTCTTTGACATCTTGTAGCTTATTCTGCTCTACGTAGTTTATTCTAGGTCTTCCTCTTCCTCGCTTCCCTCTAAGTCCGTGTCTACACATGGAAATAGAGAGCTACTATCCGCGTCGGTGTACTCAATCAAGCACATCAATGTGTGTGTGTTGGACTGGAGGACCCCCTGCCTAGCCCAGCTATGCTGGACGATAGGAATAATCCCCCGTACTCCTATCTTAAATGTAAATATCACCTCGCAACCTTGACCTTGGTCAGGCTGTGAACTGTGTTCGGTTCGATTCCTTAGTTCTCCTGTTTCGAGAATAAGCTGTCGCTGACGATAAGGTATTCGGAAATCATCAACATCAACATGCATATTATTGCAGTAGGTAGATACATTGGTTTGAACGACAAAAATCTGGCACCATTATGCGTACCAATAATTTTGACGCCATTGCGAATATCCGAAACAATTAACAATAGGTAAAAAAAATGTGAGAAAGTTGCAGCTACCTAATATTGAAAGTAGAACAGGAAGATATTCAGCTAGTTTACTGGTAGGTATTTTGTTCGACCCAAGGAATTTTAAGTTTAGGTCCACTTTTCTCATTCCATAATAGGCACTAAAAGTTTAATCACTTATTAAGCTTCTGTGTTTTGATTATTTTAGCTTAGACCAACGCTGCGAAAATTCTTAGCAACTCTTGATATTTTAAGAAGTACGTTTTAATGTAATTTCCAACATAGGTACATAGGTAGGGCATAACTTCAGATTAACGTAATATTGTAAGATACCCAAGTTGAGAGATACTCGAGAAGCTTGATAAAGATACTTTATTTATTACCTATGCCGCATATTTTCGTATAATACGCAGGCAAAGATTATTGAGAGAAAAGGAAGATGGCTCTCTCCATACATTGCTACAAGGCACGCGTAAATCTTTTTATCGTCGCCGGTACCTCGTAGTTCATCTTTTTATATCAGATGGCGCTGTTTCAATCTACACTTGTGCCATCTATCGAGTTAGCGGTGAAGCAGGTTGTTAAGTAGTCACCTTTAACATAAGATTCATAATTTCGGGCCGTGCGGCCATTTGATTTTGGTCGAGTGGTTCGGGTGTTTGATTCACAAGTCTGAGTACTCCGGTTCGCGTCCCAACTCCTGTAACCTGTTTTTGTATTTTTTCTTGTCACGATACACGTCGCGGCGTCAGTTGTGCTGGCCCCGCTGCCCGTGATGCGTTTAAATTATAGCGTAAATTAAGTACCTACTTTTCCGCGAGGCTATCACAACTGATGCTGCGACCGTTTGAATTTTTTGTCCCATTCACTGCAAATATAACTTTGTACTCCTATATGTTTATATGGGATGACAAATTATTTATGCAGTTGGTGTATCTAGAAAACTGGACAAATTGATTTGAGTGAGTGACAAAATTAAGAAACTTTGACTAGTTATAAATCTTAAACCGCTGGTTCAAATTGAATGAAATTTGAAATATATCGTGTTTATACAATGCGTGCTTGGTTAATGAAAATGCAGGCTTCTAGTTTTATCCGCAACGAAGTTATAGGGGGTCGAAAATGGCCTGAACTGCTTCGAGGAAAGGATGGTACCGAATAGCAGAATAGCAGAATAGGTAACTATTAAAACATGGAATCAATTTTCTCATACATTTTGTATGGCGATACGAAGTTCCCGGGGTCAGTTAGTAGCCTAGTAGGTATTAAAAATTAATGTTTTTTGCGCACCCTTTCTGACACGTCACATTTTAATAGCGTAGGTATTCACATTATTCAATACGATATCGGTGTATGGTTCGGCAACGTTAACGTTAGGGCCTGCAACGATATCGTAGGTAGGTATCGTGCAATGTGAATGGAGAGCATGCTTACCTACCTTCTTGCTTGCCTTTACTTTTTACAAGCTTTATATTAACTTGACTTGTTCGTATGTACGTATAAAAGTATGTAAGTTGTCCGTCAAATCTTGCAAGTTAAATTTGACCCACTTCCCGGTGACCGATTGAGCTGAAATTTTGGGTATAAGTATAATTTGGATGACAATTCAATATTATGGTACCATCGAGCTGATCTGATGATGGAGACAGAAGGTGGCCATAGGAACTCCGTAATAAAACCACTTAACCCCATCGAGTTTGGGCTCGCAATGAGCAGTTGATGATGGTATACAGAAAAGTACAGTCGGCAATAAAAGCTTGTACCAAAAATTAAATTTTTGACAGAAACATATTACATACATACATACATTCAAGCCTTTATTCCCAAAAGGGGTAGGCAGAGCACATACAATAATTTGGAGCGCTTTTGGCCTTGACCTCCCTTGACCGCCATGTTGAATGCCGTATTAGCTTTCTGTGATTTGATTATCGAACGAGCGAGTGAAGCGAACGAAGTTCTATGCATCAGCTCGCATGCAGCTTGGGTCGAAAATCATTCGTATGTCCGGTGTCTGTCACGAAGTCCGGTGTTCCGCTATCCGGCTGTTTGTGAGCATTTTTTGTCGTCACTTTTCCGAAATTAAAAAAGTTTTTTTTTATAAGAAAACACGCTAGCCTGTTTATTTACTAGTTAGAGAAAGACGGATAGTCTTATCTCACCGCGACACAGCTCGGCCGTCCTGTGAGAGCCGCGCTCACAGCACGTCTAGCACACGACGACGGCCGCGACATACTCTCGACTTTTATCGCACTATACCTCTTCTTCTAAGTGTTCTAATAAGAGAGAGACGGATAGTGCGAGAAAAATCGAGAGAGCTCGCGCGCCGTCGCGTGCTAGCCGTGCAGGTTTGTTAATTATATCGTGTACCTAGTGAGATTGTACGTTCCGGAGGTTTCTCGCATGAGCTTGAGACCGCGGGCGCGCCCGCTGTTGGCCGGCCGTGCCGACGGCGCGCACGGTATCACACAAGCCCCCCTACTCTGTATCCTATTTTATTATATATGTAGTATATGATGGACTGGTTCAAGACTAGAGGAAGATGCTTGCTTTGTTTACATTAATTAATTTTTCAGTTCATTTTTTTTTATTTATTTAATCTTTATTGAACTTAAGAACAACTTATCGTACAAAAGGCGGACTTAATGCCGTAAGCATTCTCTACCAGTCAACCTTTGCGCAAAGTAGACAGATTGTGGGCGTGTTGTAATTAAATTGTAATAGACCAAAATCCGTTAAAATTGCAAAATAGAGAGATTTATACCCTTACCTGTTTTTGATTTTTATTATGCCCAATATTACATGTTAGATAATATACAGGGTGAAAAAATCTATGGACCCTGAAGGGAAACCCTTGACAGCTCATTCTCTCGCTCTCATTTTCAAGAAATAATCACCATGTAAAATTTTACTAATCGATAGGATCAATATTAAGGATAACGATTCGTCCAGTTCAGGTAAGCTTTACCTTAGACTTAATTCTATTTTAAAGGCTAACGGCCGTATTCATAAACGTACTACAAGCCCGTTTTAACTAAAATGGCGCTAAAATTCGTTTCTCCTTATCTGTCACTTTGACATTTGTGTTCGTAAGAAAGGGACAAAGCACATTTTATTTAGCAGAGGCATTTTAAGTTTTATGAATAAGGGGGTAAATGTTTATTGGATAGATGTTATCCTTAATATTGATTTTATGTTTTAGTAGAATTAAATAGTGCAGTGAATATTTCAGTTCAGTCAGTTCGGGTAAGCTTTTCACAAAATCAGTGAATGCAGTTTTATTCATTATAATTTAGCCTTAGGCTACATGCGATCACCGTTAATTTTTTCTTTGTATATGTTATGTGTACCAAATGATTTTGCAGGTTACTCTATCAGTTAGAGAAATTACAAGTATATTTCCTCTGTGTAAATTGAGCTAATCTTAATCAGTGGCGCAGCTTTTAGATAGGGTAGACAGAAATTTTGAGATAGGTATTATTTATTATCTTACCTAAACTTTCCTTTTGTCAGTTTGACCTTGCTTTTATCACCGAACTAAGGAAACATTCAACATGGCTACGTTCTATATTCTGCTTATATTGTAATCCATAACGTTTTTTATCCTATTTTTGTATTCCATCCATACCGCTGTCTGCCATAACGATCATTTGTCTTAACGTTTTTAGGAGGCAAGGACCCTATTTATGATTCGCTTCATTTATTTTGGATGAAATTTGATTGCCCTACTGTGTTATCCCTAATATTATTTGTCATAATAAGTATGTATCCTCATGGCCATTGGTCCTAAACCTAAGTATCCTACGTATGGATACTACGGATGTAAGTATTTGTAAAAAAATCGCTTCTGGCGGTTCTCGCTCGGCTCGCGCGCTGTAAGGTCGCAGTTAAACATACGCTTCTCCTGGTTTGCCTGAATAATGTTTGACAGCTCTACGAAATATCTCACAACTTTTTACTGTGGACGAGTTATGAAACTTGGCCTATTTTTAACCCCCGACGCAAAAAGAGGGGTGTTATAAGTTTAACGTGTATGTGTGTCTGTGTATCTGTGTATCTGTCTGTGGTATAGTAGCTCCCAAACGGATGGACCGATTTGAATGCGGTTTTTCTTATTCGAAAGCTGTTGTGAGCTTTCTAAGTTGTAATTATTACATGGAGTTTTTTTTGGGATGTCACTTCTTTTTGTAGGTTATTGTATTATCAATAAATACAAATTTATGAATGTAACTGGAAATAATATTTTTTCATAGACTTTGTATCACCGCTCCACCGTTCGTATAGTTTTCTAGTGTATTGTACACCTAACACTAACCGCATGCAAATACATCGTATAGTGCATTGTACCTACCTTGTTATTACTATTTGCAGAAACTACAAAAGTAACTTTGCAATCGCATGTATTTGTAAACTAACTTATTAAATTTGTAAATCTGAAACGTGAATCTGAAATTGCAGTATTTTTAAGTTTTTATGAATTATCCACTCATAAAAACCTTTAAACTATATTATGCCCTATATGTAACTGAACATTCAGGGTTCTGGCTTTAGCCTGTGGCTTTAGGCTGTGCTTGGTATTCCACGTACGAGCGAGCTGGTATGCTAGCATACAAATCTCGATAATTGTGACAGAAAGGGAAATATCACTAATTGTCAGTGTCATAGTTCCCCGTGTTAATTACCCGTCCAAATTGAGTAGGTTGTTTATGGCAAGTCATCAGCCATTTTAAGACCGGTTCTTAATTTAGCTGCATAGGAGGCTTTCCGTCCCTCGCTATGGCAAACCGTATAGCCTGTCCTGAGTATTATAGGTCCATGATTAGATTAGATTAGATTAGATGACGTAGCGTGAGATGGCTTAAATTAAAACCATTTTTTTTTTTATTGACTAATACAAATATGATGAATACACGTGATCTGGAAAGGGGGGTCAAAAGTAGGCAAAATATGATCACATGATTTCTGGACAAGCCCATACGTGTTATTTTGAATAAAAAAATGAATATTTTAAAATTACAAAAGTTGTTAATAAGGCTTTTAAGATATCATGAAAAAAAAAAACAGCTCCAAAATGTAACTTTTTGAAAAAGTCCAATCGAAATAGCCCACATTCTGACTTTCTTTATGTAGAGCACGCCACTAATGTTAAGGATTTAAGTTGATTTTCTTTCAGGGCCATAGATTTTTCCACCCTGTATAGTATAGTGTTAGCTTAGCAGTATTTTAGCAGCGTTTTCTTTCTTAACCATACCAATAATAAAGTACAAACGACAACACTGTTAACTGACCATCCTGTGTTTATTTAGAACCTTATTACAATGCACTTAAGGTGCACCGATATGGTCAGTTAGCTGTGTTGTCGATAGTACCTACCTACTTCCGTTACTACAATGATTTGCAGATGGATCTCGAATTACAAACTAGGTACTTAGTCTGCTAAACTGACACTAAACTACTTTAAGTAGGAAATCACCTGTTAAATTGGTCGTCTGTGTTTTATAATGATGACATTTATCATTAAATAATTATGAAGCATTGAGGCATCAAACATAGAAATGTACTAAATTCTTGGCATGTTTTTACTAAAATATGTTTATTTTATTAATTGTTAGCGCTTTTTTCCGCTTACGCCATTATTACACCGTGAATAGTCGCATTTTCCTACTAGTACATCGTCGGAGACTATATAAATATTACAAATAATCTGCGTAGGTAGGTAATGTGTGCGACCTTGAATGCGAACTGCAAACCACTCGAGGCGTGCCTTTGCAGTTCTTTATTTGAGCGAATGTGATCGTTAATACACGCGGAAAGAGTTCAAGTTCAACTGCAGAATTAAACAGGATTATTTTGTAAATGTGTATTATGCTTTACATAAACCTTTTTTCTGTAGGATTCATGTACTACTTTAATAATATATGTATAGTTGAATTAAATTCAGACACAATTTGGTTCTATAATAGTACATTACGTACCTAGGGCGGTGAATTCGTGAATGACCCAGATCGCACGTGTTTGTGGCCCGAACCGAAGGTGAGAGCCATAAATATGCGATCTGGGGCTTTACGAATTACCGCCCGTGGTAAGTACACAATTTTACGTCTTCATCTGGCCACAATGCGAGTTTTACCGTACGCGCAGCGTACAAGCCTCACCTTCGGTTTGGGCCACAAACACCAGCGATCTGGGCCATTCACGAATTCACCGCCCTAGGTACGTAATGTACTATTACGTCACACCTGGCCATAAGCATAATGTGAGTCTCGCGCGTCGTGAGGGCGTAAAATTGTGTACTCAACTCACCATGGGCAGTAAAAAAGAAAGCCCGAAAAAAATCGCATATTTACAACCCTCGCCTGTTTACAGCCCTTAGTAATGTACTTTACGTCACTCCGGGCGGTAAGTGAGATTTACCGCCCACGGGTGCAGCGGCAAATCTCACTTCACACTTTTACACCCAGGACTCCCACGAGAAGACGTAAAATTGTGTACGCACCACGCCCGGTAATAAAGAAGGCCTCAGATCGCTTGTTTATGGCCCTTACTTTCGGTTCGGGCCACAAAAGCCCGTGATCTGAGCCGTACTTAATTTTACCGCCCTAGGTACATATAATGTACCTACTTTACGTCACTCCGGGCGGTAAGTGAGATTTACCGCCCACGGGTGCAGCGGCAAATCTCACTTCACACTTTCGCACCAAGGAGAAGAAGTAAAATTGTGTACGCACCAAGGGCGGTAATAAAAAGCCTCGGATCGCTTTTTTTATGGCCGTTACCTTCGGTTTGGGCTACAAAAGCCCTCGATCTGAGCCGTTCTTAATTTTACCGCCCTAGGTACGTATAATGTACTTTACGTCACCCCAGGTGGTAAGTGAGATTTACCGCCCACGGGTGCAGTGGCAATCTCACTTCACACTTTCGCACCAAGGGGAAGACGTAAAATTGTGTATGTACGCACCAAGGGCGGTAGTAAAAAAAGCCTCGGATCGCTTTTTTATAGCCGTTACCTTCGGTTTGGGCCACAGATATCCGCCATCTTAGCTGTTCTTAATTTTACCGCCCTAGGTACGTATTTACGTCACTCCGGGTGGTAAGTGAGATTTACCGCCCACGGGTGCAGCGGCAAACCTCACTTCACACTTTCGCACCAAGGAGAAGACGTAAAATTGTGTACGCACCAAGGCCGGTATTAAAAAAAGCCTCGGATCGCTTTTTTTTTATGGCCCTTACCGAAGTTCAGGACACAGATGTCCGCGATATGAGCTGTTCTTAATTTTACCGCCCTAGGTACGTAATGTACTTACGTCACACCTGGCCATAATGCGAGGTTTACCGCACGCTACCCGTACGGTAAAACTAGCATTATGGCCAGGTGAAAACGTAAAATTGTGTAATCAGCACGGCAGTGAACAAGAAAGCCCGAAATCGCATATTAATACCTGCACGCCTAGCACTAGACGGCTGCGACATACTCTCGATTTTTCTCGCACTATCCGTCTCTCTCTTATTAGAACATTTAGTAAGAGAGGTATAGTGCAAGAAAAATCGACAGTATGTCGCAGCCGTCTCGTGCTAGCCGTGCTGCGATTTCGGCCTTTCTCTCTTTTACAGCCCTTGGTAAGTATTAGTAATGTAATATACTAATATTCAATTATTAATCGGTAATGCTACGTTGCCACACCGCGCTACCGATAGACGCGCGCGCGCTCACCGCGCGGCGCTGGTTGATTGGCGTTGTTGCCATTTCGTACACTGGACGTGAACTGGCTATCGAATCGACTATGAGCGTGAAGAGAGAGCGTATACCTATTACCTACAATACCTACCCTACAAATCCTAACCTGTAGTAATACATTTCATTTCAATTCGCTTCACTATCTAGTTGTATGCGGGCGGATTTGCGTTGTGCCGGTTGTGCGATTATTGTGAGGTAACACACAGTTTGTGACTCGTGTCTTGTCTTGTGCCTTGTGCTTGTGATAGTTGTGAACTTGTGATTTATTTAACATGGGCCGTAAAAAAATGCGGTGTACAGGGTTTACGACCTTCACAACGATCGTACGGCAACTTGCATCATAGGCGAATGTAAAAAGCTTTTGAAGGTTAGTAATCATTGTTTATTTTGTCAAAAATAGGGACCTTGTTCCGAGTAGTGCTGGTGGTTGCATTGTATTATTGTGACTATATTAACTACGACTAAAGGTGGTTGCCCACCGGAGGGGCGAGACGAGACGAGGCGAGGCGAGATTTGAAATCGTATGGGAGTTACTACCTATTTCCACCGCGCGCGCGCGAGTAAGTCCCATATAAGTTTCAATTCTCGTCTCGCCTCGTCTCGTCTCGCCCCTCCGATGGAAAACCACCTTGATAGGTATCTATTATTAATACTGTATCGATAACAATAAGAAAACGGTCAAGTGGTTGTCGGAACAAGCACAAATTTAGGGTTCCGTACCGTACTCTTAAAGGGTTTTTCCACATGCATCTATGTTGCGAATTTTTGACTTACCGTATACCTAGGTTTTTTAAGAACAGTAGGTATGGATATACGGAATGCAATCTCGATATATATATCGAATATACCGCTAATCATTCGGTTTTGTACATCAAAATCCAACCTAGGGTTCGTATTAAGAGGCCCCTCGGACGCTCAGATATCGATTTTGAACGAAATCGGTCCGTATTTAACGAATTTAAAGATGGCGGTCACTTTTCGAAAATCCAACCTCGAATTCGTTTTAAGAGGCCCCTCGGACCCCCAGGTATCGATTTTAAGCAAAATCGGCCCGTATTACATTAATTTCAAGATGGCGGCCACTTTTCGAAAATCCAACCTCGGATTCGTATTAAGAGGCCCCTCGGACGCTCTGATATCGATTTTAAGCGAAATCGGACCGTATTAAAATAATTTAGAGATGGTGGCCACTTTTCGAAAATCCAACCTAGGATTCGTATTAAGAGGCCCCTCGGGCCCTCAGATATCGAATTTAAGCGAAATCGGACTGTATTAAAATAATTTCAAGATGGCGGCCACTTTTCAAAACCCAATCTAGGATTCGTATTAAGAGGCCCCAAGGACCCTCAGATATCGATTTTGAGCGAAAACGGACCGTATATAAAGAGTTTCAAGATGGTGGCCTTTTTTCGAAAATCGAACCTCGGATTCGTATTAAGAGGCCCCTCGGACCCTCAGATATCGATTTTGAACGAAATCAAGCCGTATTTAAAGAATTTCAAGTTGGCCGACTTTTTTAAAAATCCAAGCTCGGTTTCGTGTTAAGAGGTCCCTCGGACCCCCCGGTATCGATTTTGAACGAATTTGGACCGTATTTAAAGAATTTCAAAATGGCGGTCACTGAAAATCCAACCTCGGATTCGTAATTCGTATTAAATGATTTAAGAATAATAAAAATGGCCGCCAAGTAAAGTAGCTTGTTACATACTAAGTCCCTGGGCGACCGCGCTCAGCTCGGGTGAAAATAGGGAAAATACGGAGAAAACTAATTTTCCCGGACGTGAGACCTAGCTAGATCGATTTTTCGCCTCCGTAAACCCGTATATTCCAAATTTCATCGAAATCGTTAGAGCCGTTTCCGAGAACCTGATTGAAATATATATATATATATACAAATATTGCTCGTTTAATAGCATAGGATAGGATAGGAATAGGTACTGCACTTACCCATTTCTGGCAATCCATTCATGTTGAAAAATAAACTCCTGGTACTAATATAAATTCCGCACTCGGCGACGCATGCACGTGAATGAACACTGGCACTGGCTCTATTACTAACGATGGAATCAAAAGTTAAATAAGCTGCTATTAACGTTACCTACTAACGTTAAAAACAGTTAAAGATACCTTTGACTTAACGTTAGCTCAATGCAGGTAGGTGTTAGGTAACGTTACCATTTCTTTACCGGTAAAAAGTAGTATAGGTAACGATACTTGGTTTAACGTTAGTTACCAGTTAACGTTAAATCTGTCTGACAGTGGTAACGATTCCAACTTTTTAACGTTATTTGAAGCCCTGAGAGCAACGTCGATATTTTAATCAACTGACAATTTATTTATAGGAAGATTCGCAATAATATGTATACCAAAAAATAATAATTACAATTTCGTATTCATTAACACTATATGGTATTTTTTATATTATCTTATCTTAATAAATCCGTATTAACAAATATTGTTCCATTTACTCCCCAAATCACCCTATTGTGACATCAGTGCCACAACAATCCGGGGTCTAGTAATAACAATACCGATCCTACGCCTCAACCTCTAAATTTTAGCAGGTTAGTATTATTATTATTATTTTTACCCAACAAATCCATACAGAATAACCACGCACAGACATACCTCACCCCACCCCCGGGCTCCGCACGTGCCCGACCGAAACATCGTTGCGCACACAGTGTACGGTACAGGCCCCTATACCACAAAACTTTACAAGTCTACAATTCGACGAAATTGTACAATTTTCCATAGAAAAAGTTGTCAATTTTGTCAAATTGTACGCTTGTAAAGTTTTGTGGTACCTATAGGGACCAGGTGTAGTCGAGCGCAAATATGCGCACCGAAAATCGAAACCTATTTTTTGCATAGCGTCGCCGCCGTTAGTTGTCTGTAGTAGTGTACGCCTCATAACATAATGCAGTATCAAATATCTTTATTTCACCGTTTACCTTTGCGTGATGGATGTAAATATAATCTAACTTTTTTCCTTTCAGAAATTCGAGTCCGAGTACTCCGTCCTCGACACCATCATTACAAGTAGAATTTGATGATGGTAACAATGAGGAAGTCATACCTGAACTTACTGGTCGACGAATCTTCAATGTTGAATACTTATTTGAACAAATGAAGGCTGTGGATCATAGTCCTTTTAATTGCAGTTTTTAAGATATGGATTTTGTGAAGGAGTTGAGATCCGGATTCCAGTCAACTTTTCTGTTCATATGCGAAATGTGTGGCAAAAAAGAAGCATTTAAAAATGAAAAACTAGAGTCAAAAATTAATACAAATGTTGTTCAAGCAGTCGTATGTTCAGGTAGTGGCTTTTCCCAATTAGATGAGCTTTGCGCTCATTTAGATATACCATGTATGGCGGAGAAATCATTTGGGAAAGAGAATATGTTGCTAGGAGATGTTTTAAAAGATCTCTTTAAACAGCATGTATGAGGCAGGACTCGAAGAAAAACAGATGGCAATTAAAAAAGGAAACGTAGATGCTGATGGCGTTCCTAGCATCACTGTTGTAGCGGACGCATCATGGGGCAAGAGATCGTATCGTACCAGCAATTATAATTCTTTATCCGGGGTAGCGTGCATTATTGGGTATGAAACTAAAAAGGTTTTCTTTTTGGGAATACGGAACTCCTATTGTTCTGTATGCGCTGCTGCTAGTAACAAAAACGTAGAGGTCAAGAAACATAGAAATAGTGGCCAGCCCTCTAGTCGCCCGAGGCTTCTATTAAGCGCGTCGCCAAATCTTTATAAAGCCGACGCGCACTTGGCCCCATGGCCCCAAGGTAACGCCAAACGCCGCAAACATGTAGCTGTTTCCTAGGACGGCATATTTGCGGCGCTTGAGGCTTTCGGCCGAGGATGCCGCAGCGCCAGCGGCGGCACTGGTGCTTGGAACATGGGACGGTGCCAGGGTATCAACGCAAGTAGAATCCCAAACTAGCAGCTGACCCATGCTCCAAGGCACCAGCGTCATTCCGTCAGGTCTCTTGCCGTCGTCCCTGGCCAGCCCGCTGGGTTCGAGGACTGCCGGCACTAAATAAATAATACGAAATACGGCAATGAGAATGAGCCCATCGCTCTAAAAGAGACTGAAGCTGCACTCGGAGTGCAAGTATCACCTTGTGGGTTATACATCCTCGAGGAACACCAGTATTTAGGCGCGAGTCCCGACGGAGTCATAGACAATGAAACAATTGTGGAAATCAAATGCCCAGCTTCGGCAGCTAATATGACGCCAACAGAAGCAATTTTAAAGAAAAAAAATACTTTCTGTGTGATGGACGAAAGTGATCTTCAGAAGATAAAATTGAAGCGAAACCATAACTACTTTTATCAAGTCCAAGGTCAATTAAATATTTCAAAAAAAAGATACTGTATCTTCGTGGTGTGGACTCCAAAGGGAATATTATTCGAAAAAATTGAAAAGGATACAGGATTCTGGGACAGCATATTTAAAAAAATGAGAAATTTTTATTGGAATGCATATTACCTGAAATTATAGATCCACGTCTACCTAGAAAGTTACCGATACGTGAGAGTTTTTCAAAATAAGCGCATTTTTATACTTTCATTAAAAATAAAAACACAACATTGTATGATTCAGTTTTATTTTATCCAATACACCCAATTTTCAACCTATCAAGTCTATGTTTATATGATCATCATTTTGATATCTGGTGGAACATACCCTTATTTGTCACCGAAGTAGTATATAAAATAAAACAACGGGATATCGATTTTAAAAGTAATCGGACCACGCCAAATTAAAATTACCGCCATTTTGGCCACCTATGACCGCTTGTCAGTATGGCCAAGTGACAGTTGATGCTATAACATTGATTTGACAGAGGTGACATAAAAAGTATCAATTTAAAAATGTTCGGTTGTATCTTTACACAAAACCGACTTATTTATTTTCACGAAAAAATTGGTCGCTGACTGACTGGCTTATTAAAAGCACAAAAGATGCCGCTGGGTCGAAGTGCATCCGAAAGGGCACTCATCTAGATAAGATAAGATAAGATAAGACTGGCTTATTCGCTGATTAAAGGTATCTAAGCCTAAATTAGGGTTTTTTTCAATAACCATAGCCTTATGGAACAATAATTAAAGGAACCGAAAATTCATCAGTAATAGTAGGTATCAGAAACACGGTCGACGTAACTAGGTCGTTAAAAGTTACAAAATTGTTGTAACTACTCATTTTGTTGGCAAATCAAAACTTATAGCCTATACATATTATACTTTACGCCACACCTGCCAAAATGTGAGTTGTACCGCCCTCTACGCGTACGGTAATATGGTAATAATGTTTATATAATCTTGGTACGGAGATGTTCTACTGTTATATTTTACTTACCGCAAAAATTTAGCCGTTGTATGAAGATATTTTACTGCGATATTTTTACTGTGACGTCTCTAGCTAGCTCCGCCTCCCCGCTAGCGCGCTCTTGCTTTATTTATAGCGCCCTGTCTCATTTTAGGTGAAACAACAACATTTTAAACCGTTCGTTAGCGCGTGGTCTCAACTCGGAGTTGAGCGCTGCTTACTGCGGACTCTTGAGCGTTATTTTTAAATATGCGCCATCTAGCGGACGGCAATACACGTGCGTAGCCATTCAGCTTAGATAAACTTGCAATGAATGGAACTAGTGACTGACTTAAAATTGCTTTGTTTGATTTTGCTATTTTCGTGTTATGTTGTTGCAACGATGTATTTTATGCCTTCAAATTGATTAATATGATGATTTAGCACACTAAAATGCAACATTTTGACGAATTCAACGATACTTTTTTCATTGCGAGCCTAGTAGCGCCATCGCGAAATGCTTTCTAAACTACTACGATGTTTCCAAAGAGATATCGATCTATATTGGTCTATGATCTTTGACGCAGGTAACTCACAATACTAAAAAAATGTTAACAAAAGCTAATAAACAAATGAAATACAAAAGGTTTTTTCTGTCTATTGTTTCACAAGGAAGTTAAGGCTCCCAAAATTCGAGGCTTTGATATTTTAAATGAAAGGGTTTTGTGCGAAACAAGTCTGCGCCGAAAATTTAATGTTTAGCATAAATGTTAAAAATGTCTTTCCATTTTCATCGCCCCTACTATCTTACTGAGTACATCTTTCTGTACAGGAGACATTAACCTACTAAATTCTACAATCCATCAAGATCTGTCATAGAAGGTTGTAAACATTTATGACTAATGTCATGTTTTCTAGATCATTCATGAGATTTTGTTCCCATCAAATTACTTCCTGACGCTTAGGAACATTAAAGGGCAAGCTCTTTCAACACACTGAAACTAAAACAAATACACACATTTCCCATCGAAGAAAACACTTCAGGAAACGCACACATACACAACGGAAGTATATATTCCATGCAAGGAACTTCCAGCGATAAATAGAGCCGTTACAAGAATCTACAGGTAGGACAGGAACTTACCTCCACACGATAGAATCACAGGTACACACCTAGCTTTGAAGGGAAATTGAGTTTCAGCTCTCTAAACACACATATACATGCTTTGCTACTTTTCCATATATGCTTACATATAGCACTCGGCGGGTTTACTTGGGAAAAAAGACTTTCGGACTTTTCCCGATAGTCGGCGATCGCGCTCGGCACCTCTCGGTACCGCGAAGCAACTAAATGAAACGAGCGGCCAAACTTGCTGAAGATACTTATTGCGCATGTTCCGTACGCCAAAAGTTGGTGCACGTACAGATATGCTAATGTTGAGACAATACCAACCGTACAGCATGCAAAGGCGGTTGAACCATTTTCCCATTGGGAAGCGATGTGTAAAAAAAGTGTGGTTTGCGCTTACGAAGGGACGTTAACCAGATAATGCGTATGCGATCGGAATGCTACCTTCACGTAGGTGGAATCTACGTCAATTGACCTTTGTTGGGTGAACGCGGTTCTGGGTATACTACGTTTGCGTATGACGTCACAAAAGACTTGTATTTCGATATACTGAACGGTTGAACATTTCAGTATAATTTATAGTAAAGTGGGAGTGGTTTTATTACGTCATGGGACAAGAAACTAATTAACTGCTTTTTATACATATAGCAAATACGCGTCACTCATATTACAAATATTGTAGGCAAATCGTAAACCTTATATTATAACTATTATAAGGCAACGAAAAGGCGAAATATTCATAATAAGAAAGTGGAAAATGACATATGTTGCGAAAGAGAAAAGTGGCACTCAGGAAAAAGGAGCAATATCTTGTAAAATTGTTTGATGAATGTGCTTTGACTTTTAATATACTTACATAAATTGGATTCCAACATTCCATTTTATTTAACTTCACGTTTTTGATGATGGTACTCGTAATTTTCACGGTGAAGTAACCCTTAGACTCATTTTTTTATTGATTCATGACACTATAAATATTCTGTAAAAATATAATAGGCAGGTTTGGACAATGAACCCGACCCCAACAAGATAAAGGGCATTGGGTAAAAGTATTGTAATTTTTTTAGTTCACCGGCCAATTTTAAGAGGAAACACTAAGGTCGAGATAGGTATTTGTAAAATGTATTGCTGTTGCGCCAAACTCAAGCCCCCCCCGCAGAGCGGGATAGAGGCAACTGCAGCTTGGACCGAAAATACCTATTAAAAGTACATAAAATCAACGTTTCGTAGTCCCCTGATTTCTTTTCTAAAACTTGACCTATTTAACTATACTTTTTATTAAAAATTTAAGAAAGGCTTTGGCCGTGTTCCTTTTTTTTAATAATGTAGTCAAAATTGTTTTCTGGATGTTTGAACACAGCGGAAAATCTCTCATTCTTTTAGGTTTTTGAAGGTTAATATCTCTTTTAAGAATAAATTTCTGAAAAAAACGAAAACATAGAAACATGTCAATAGTAGCCATAGATTTATGGATAAAAATATATAGCCCTACTGCCATTAACCAGGAAGAAAACAGGGGACTACGTTTCTATGGAAAAACGGCCGTTGTGTTTCCTCTTAAAAATGGTGGATCATGACATTTATGATAGATTTATTCAAAACAAACATGTTTTTTATAAAACGTAATACTCTTAAATGCATCGGAGCCGAGATATTTGCAATATATATTTCCAATGGTCATATTTTAAAGTTATAAACAAAACATAAAACTGAAAATTCTCGGCTCCTTATTGTCAAGCGCGTTTAATTATATATATATATATATATATATGAGGATTAAGAGGTCCTCTAAACGAATATAAAAAAAATCGGCCAAGTGCGAGTCGGACTCGCGCACGAAAGGTCCCGTACCATTATCTATAAAAAACGGCAAAAATATTAAGCCAAGCCTTAAATATTTATTTTCTTGTTTTTTAGTATTCGTTGTTATGAAACAAATCATTTGTAAAAATGTCAACTGTCTAACTATCACGGTTCATGAGATAAAGCCTGGTGACAGACGGCCAGACAGACAGACAGACTGACAGACAGACAGACAGACAGACGGACGGACAGCGGAGTCTTGGTAATAGGGTCTGTTTTACCCTTTGGGTACGGAACCCTAGTCATTTTTTTTTCATACAAGGTTGCCCAACGCCGTTTAAATAATGTCAAAAAACCCGATAAAATAATTTTACCCATTAGAGACTTTCAGCCAAATAGGTTGCTGAATTAAATTAGAACACACGGGCGACGCCAGTATTCGAAATATAGGTAGGTAGGTACAGAGTGGCTACCGCGAAACGAAAACGAACTTCGTTCGTGTATCTCCGTCTTTGTCGCTCGAACTAGCAAGTGCGACAGAGAGCACGAACGAAGTTCGTTTTCGTTTCTCGGTAGGCCCAGAGGGAATATATCGAATAACATTATATTTTTCTCAAACATGCCCAGAAATGTAGACCTTGTTCGTGAAAATACACTGCGACACATAGCGTTACGGGTGTCACGAATTTACAGGTCGTTATTGGGATGTGCATGGGATATTACCGGCGTGTTACATTGCCGGCGCCGTCGCCGCCCGCCCGTCGGGCCCCCGCGCCGTCGCTCCCCAGCGCCGGGCGTAGTGACGCCCGGATCACCAGCAGTTTTGTTACTGATTTTGAGAATTTAACTTATATTTTCTTATAATTTTCAAATTTCTGAGCATTTTTTTTGAGAAAAGCGCTATGCTATACATAGCTCGGTCGGAACTAGGGGTTACCTGCCTCGTATTACTAACCAGCCTCGCTACGCTCGACCGTCTATATCACACTTGGCAGGAAATTCCTTCCTTCCCGGCCATTGTAGTAATGTACTATTTTGTGTCATGCTTGTCATGAAATGAAACAAGGATAAGTGCGTCGTTCTGTCCCGAGCAACACGCTAATACTTTCGGAGATTTTCTGGAACATTGATAAATCACTGCCTCAGTAATGATGCCTAGACTTTGATTATGTGTCATAATGTTACTAAGACAAAAGAAAATGCTTTATATGGTTTATTCGGCGAAGGAATATATACTAGTCATAAAAGTGCAATGAAAGCGGTCTTCTGCCTCAAGTAACATATTATGTTACTTGAGGCAGAAGCCACAATGTTGCAGACATAAACAAATAGTATTATTACTATTATGTCTGCAACATTGTGGAACCTCAATTTACTGCTTCTGTAATAATGTCTGATGTCTTAGACTTGGATTAAGTTTAACATGTGACTTGGATAGAAGACTATCAAACAATTTTCTTTATCATTTTTTTTGAGCACATCGTAATGAACAAGCATAAACTTTTTTTAGTGTGGAATACTATTTTAAATAACTGCATTTATGTTAAAGGCTTAAAAAAACGAATTTTCATTGATGTCACCCAGCATTTCTATTAGAGCAGACCTTTCTTCATGAATGTCCAAAGAAAGTGTCTCAAAATATTATTTCGGACCATTTTTATTGAGGCGAGACCTTTCAGAATTCGAGCTCTCCTCGTTTATCAGGTGATCAATCTTTCAAACATAACCTTGTTGCAGTCATTGGGGGTCGTTTTCATCCTCTAGAGCATATTTGACAATGGAAACCAGATACGTTTGGATGGCTCGTCTGATTCAAAATCGTGAGAGGTAAAGCGGAATATATGCATATACCTATATATAGTTTATTTCCCATTCATTGTTAATTCCATGCTTTGTAGTAATAACCATTTGGTCCCCAAGCAACGATGTTAATTTATGTCACACTAAGCACTTTGTACTAAAGTCTTTTTGGTTTTGGTGTAGGTACTTTAGGTGCAACAATCTAAACATTAGATAACAATATGGCCGATGTCGTCGTAATACTTTCGATGCCAAGGGTTCACTTGGTGAATTCTCTGCTCGTAGCCAGTTTTCGCTCCAAGGCGGAAACATCACATCATAAACACAGAATAAGGTTATTTTCTGTGGCTGATAGTTATGTTGGTAGCAGGTCGATCACGTAAAATCTCTTACGAGCGTTAGGTAGCTCTAAATTCCACTTTTTGTATGGGAAAATGTCAGTTGGATTGCCTTAACGTGCGTTCGAAAAGTTACGCGATCACCCCTCTGGGTTACACTTCGGTCGGAAACCTCGTCGAAATTGCTGTAGGTATACGTACGTAATGTAAACACCGCATCTATTTTTTATGAAAAATCCAATCTAAACGTAAAATTAATATTAATTGAAGGAAAATGTTCAGTTAAATTGACTTAAACCACATCATCTAGCCCCATCGAAACGGCAATATGCCCAAGGTTAGGGCCGTACTCGCTGTAATTAAGTGGGAGCCGCACCTTTCATGTTGTAATGGATATCAATGGTCTCGATAAATTACACGTGCCTGAACCGCAAAGCAAAGAGTTTTGAACCTATCGCGACTGAACTACTAGTGGATGAACCTCCATCAAGTGTGTACGTAAATATAGTTTTTATTTTTATTTTACATGTTCAAATTCCGGCTCGTACCAATGAGTTTTCCAAAACTTATGTACGGAATAGAGCTGGAATGGACCAACCCCGCATAAGAAAATGGTCATCCAATGGTCAACCAATTTCGAAATGACGTAATATATGGACAGTTCCATATCATTTGATCTTTACATACCGGAAGGCGTATCGTGGGTAGCTCAGGCCCCCACAAGGTGGACTGATGACCAGGTAAAGGTCGCGGGAGTCTGCTGGATGCGGGTGGCGCAGGACCGGTCACTTTGGCACTCTTTGGGAGAGCCCTATGTCCAGCAGTTGACGTCTTTCGGCTGATATGATTATGTTGATGTTGATTTTTTTTAGCTTTTCGCTGAAGGAAAAAGATGGTGAGGTAACATGCATACATCTGAGAAGAAATTTAAAGACGCACTAGGCCAGCGTGGGGACTACTAAGTACTCGTTCCGTCTCATCCATGGAGGCCTGTGGCCAGCAGAGGGACGTATAAGTATATAGGCTGATGTTGATATACTAAGTGTCTATTACTATCCTGAAATAGTTAGTGCTTATTAGTCTTCTATAGTTGAAGAGGTTCCATAGCATAATATTCTTCGTATGACAACATTAAACATAGCTCTACTTTGCTAAATTAGAAATTCTTAAACACGGGTGTCGTATCGTAATAAATACAAGTATATATGTATACCATCAGGCAACTTGATTTTCGAAGTGGTTTATTTAGGAACTTCGTACATAGGAATTTTGTTTCTAGAAATTGTGCCACGGACACTTTAAAGAAGATAAACTCATTAACGAATACATGAAGTAATTCTCAGGGTGCCCAGCACCACGTCTGTAGGTACTGTCCGTATACATATAGTTTACGCGTGCCACGTTCGAGAGTAGAATAATAAAATTATATAGTCAGTACAGATACTATAACCTGACACATTTATATTCTACGCCAATCATAATTAATTATTTTTTATTTGAATAATCAGTTTCGCGAGCATATGTAGGTACATACATATATAACTTTACAGAAAATTACAAAATGTTTGGCAAATCATAAATGGGCAATACTCCCCAAAGGTCTCTTTAAAGTAGAATCCATCTTCCTTAAAAGAAACCGGATATTATATCTACAAAGTGAAAAAAGCATAGTTTACTTGTTCCATCCATCTCAACGAGACCCCAAGGGACCTCCAAGGCTGTCGAGAGCCATTATCTATCTACTTTCCTTCTTCAACATCATATAACGTTGACACGATGCTTTACATCCAACTTTGTGCGGTACAATAATAGGTTACTTTTCCAATGAACCAATTTGGTCACTACGAGCCTTAGAAAGTAAGCGGCTGATATTTTGGGCACTACTGCTCCTCAGATCTGTTCCAGAGTTGGCGGGCTCTTAAGTTTTAGCGCACTTCTTGTTTACAATATATTATTTATATAGACACTGGCTTCGCCAATTTTCAAAGCATGCAGGCAAACCCTCTGGAAAAAATATAGCCTATCCATCCAGGAAGTCAATTATCTACAGTCTCTACACAAGTGAAATTAAAGTTGTAGGTACCAGAGATTTCCACTTCATACCTACACAAATCCCACAGACTGTTCCTCTTTAAAATATCAGTACAACCCCATCAGTGGATTTTGATTGGTTTTTTCACTTTGATATATTTTTATGAATTTGATGATCCTGTATATTGTTATACAATTTTTATGCTAACTAATCACATGTTGTTACTACATGGATAACCATCCATGTAGTAACAACATTTTTTTATATATTTTTTATTTATTATTACTAAACAATGGGATACAAAACTTAATCTAATACATTTTCCTGCAAAACTGTTCTAACAGTTTGTCTGCAGGTGCGAGTCTCTATAAAAACTATCTATCACAATATTTAACTTTTACACTATGATTTTAACTATGTGTCTATAGATATATAATGCATAATGTACGCACATATAGCGTCGCGCTAAAACATTTGTTACGAGGAATTTACTTGTTAGCATTTATGACTCAAGTGTTTGGAGTAAGTACTTTTTCAAAGATTTTTTGAATTTAAGCTTATTTGGCTCGTGTCGAATGTCTTCGGGCAAGGTGTTTAGTAGGTACGGAAGTCGTTTAGCTAACATTCTATCTCCAAAATAGTTATTTACACGAGGTACTTCATACTTACCCGCAGACACCGATCTAGTGCCATGCTTATGCTCTATAAGTATTGGACTATGCACCTGACTGCCATGGTTGTTTACTGGTAGTAGATATTTATGTTATAAACTAATTGGAAGGATTTTACAAATTTTAAATAATTTTGAATAATCTCCCTTGCAACTTTTTTTTGTTTTCCTATTGACTAATATTTTTAAAAATCTTGTTTGCAATGCCTCCAGTTTATCAATGTAAGATTTAAATGTAAGTCCATAACAGTCAAGGGCATAGCTCAATATAGAATCTACTATTGCAAAGTAAAGACATTTCAGTATGTTACTAGGAACTTTAAAACTTAAATGGTAAATTTTTCCTAAAAGAATTCTTAATTTACTGGAAATATAACTAATATGTTGGAGCCAGGAAAATGAAGCATCAACCTTGACACCAAGATATTACACAGTCTACATTTTCAATTGGTTTGCATTGACAATTATTTAGACTTATGAAAACATTTAAAGCTATGGGTATACATTAGTGGCGGAGTTTCTGCTATGAATAAATATGGTGATTGTATGATGAGAAGTTTTGTTTTATCTCTGTTTAATATGATGCGATTATCGTGGGACCATTTCACAACCGCATCTATATCCTGCTGAACCAAGCGACATGTCTCAGTAACATCGGTTCCGGCTAGTAGGGTGCATAGATCGTCAGCAAACATGTGGGCGGAACAGTGACGCAGTATTCCACACAGACTATTTACGTGCATGAGGTAGCACACGGGTCCACACACGGAGCCCTGGGGGACCCCGCAGTGCACACGCGTCTCGTCACTTAAGTCGTCACCTATTTTGACACGGTATGAACGTGATGTGAGGTAGTCCCGGAACCGGCAGTTCAGCGGCTGCCCCACACCACATTCGTCCATTCCATTTAAAAGCGTGTTGGTTTCCAAGGTGTCGAATGCTTTTTTAAAATCATAGAATATGGCTACAACAAACTTCTTGTCTCCTAGGTATGAATTTATTTCATCAGTGAATCTGGGCAAAAGAGTAGCGGTGCTTTTATTTTTCTGGAAACTATGCTGACTTTCGCTAAGGACGTTATTTTTATGAAGAAAAGAATTTATTTGGTTGATTACACTTTTTTCGATCACTTTGTCAATGCTAGAGAGAATGGATATAGGTCTATAATTAGATAATACTTTGCGGTCACCTTTTTTATGGATTGGACGGACTAAGGATTCCTTTAACTTGTCAGGATATTTATGTTGGGATACTGATAAATTGATTAACCGGGCTATAACTGGACTAACCTTATCTATGACTAGCTTCAGGTCGGACATGCGTACAAGATCGCTCCCCGGTGCTTTATTTTTATTCATTTGGCGAATGACGCGTTCAACATCCTTGCTACGCACGGGTTACCATCTTATATACACGTCCGTCCTATTCACATAACTATTTCGATCTAACCATTTTTCGTTACATGTATGTTTGATCTGTTTAATCTCATCATAGAAGATAAATGCAAACTTATCACAAATATCTTAAAATACTACCTTGTTTTTCTATGTTACTAAGGACAGAACTATCCAAGGATAGTTTTTTATTACCTAATAGTCTATTAATTTTATCCCAGACTCTTTTTATATTATTATTACAATTTAATATACTTTGCTTATCATAATCATTCCTACATTTAAAGGTAGCTTTATTACACCTATTTCTATACTTAGTATAATTAAGCCTCTTTAACATATTTTTTGTTTCATTACTCCATACTAAAAACAACCTATCACGTTCTGAGATTTTTTTTTTTCAGATTATCACTTATCCAATTCTTATTGTTTCTATTACAGGAATTATCGCTTAAAACTCTATACTTATAACAATCCTTATAAATATTTTTGAACAAAAGAGTGAAAGCTTCGTAAGTTTGATTGGACATTGTATATTTAAAAGCTCGTCGAAATCTGTCTCTAACAATTTTTCCCTTACTAAACTATTATCGAGTACGCGCCTAGTAGCAGGTTGCGCGGGCGCGGGCTCGCCCGCCGGACCCGCAGCGCGCGCGCACGCGCTCTCCCCACCGCTACTACCGCTAGGCTCTGTTTCCATTGTATTGCAACTGAAGTTAAGTAGTGATCTGAAATCTTGTGAGTAATTACTGCTGCATCTATAACGGACGATGGTGCTCTGACATAAATGTAATCTAAACACGACTCTACAAGATTTCCCGTAACAATCTCTCTCCGAGTGACATCTTTAATACATCTTGAAAAGCCATATTCCATTTTAACATTGAGCAAACTACTCAATTGTATGCGATAACTAGATGAAGCTACACTTTATCGTAATATCCCTGCTATGAAATATGATGGTTCCTTAAAAGTGTTAAGAGGTTTCCTTGTGTTTTATATTCGCTTGTTTTCCCGGAGACAATGTTCTGAATTGGCTCTTCAAAGCACTAAAGGAAATAATGCGTATTCTTCATCTCCGAGTCAGTTTATGTCGTTAAATGTTGCTGAATGTGGGTCTAGAACACAGCTATTCCATCTGGCACTGGCATAATTCTCCAGTGTTGTGAGAAAAAATAAAAATTGCTCAAACTTAATCGACCGAGTAATGTTGACAATGTACTGGATACCTGTAGTTTGTAGGCAATTTTAATAAAGTGCATGTGAAACAGGCATAATTCTCCATCAGTGTAGTGAGAAAAAATAAATTGCTCTACTTCAGTAACTAGGCGTCAAATAATTAGATTATTGTTGCTAAGATTTTTTTATAAACATTCTTTAATCAATTCCGATACAAATTAATTAATAAAGTGCATTTGGATCTCCGTTGCCTTTATTTAACTTGCACTGTTCTTATGTAAGTGGGTATGTAAATATGTAAGATGTAGTATTTCAAAATTTGCCAACCATTTTTAACCACAACAAAATATTAGCTGAGCTGTTCTGGTGGACACAGATACATAGTAACTCCTGCTAGTCGATTACGTAACGCATTGTACGTGCGTCAGGTATAAATAAACATCACTTTTTGTACGTTTGAAATTTTACGTGATCACTGATCACAGGGGTAAACACGTAACGTTTCGAACGAGCGTTAGAACAATTCAACTGTCATTTTCCCATACAAAAAAAATACCTGCCGCGCGTACAATGTGTTCGGTAATCGACTAGCACCCGTCTGAACTATATAATAAACCCGTTATGATGGGATAATACAGGTGTAGAGTCGAAAATTATTATTAGGTACTCCAAAAGAAAAAAGGCAAAAAATATGCCGTGACGAAAATCCCATTCAGATATCTTAAAGAATTACGAAGCTACTTACAACCGTTTTAATATTGCTAGTTAGAGAGAGAAAACGCAAAAGTTTGTGTGACGTCACAATATGCGAGGCGGGCCGCGTCGATGGCGGCGCCGAATACGATGGGGCACGGCACGTTGCCCTCTATTAGTGACGTCAGAAACTACAAGCGACATCGTTTCATATGAAGTTGCGTTTTGTGAAAAAGGGACAGAACATACCCCTTCTTAAAACTTTGGACACTTATCATTTCGTGATTATTTGGGTAAATCAACTTTTTTCTGTCACTAGTTGCCATGGTTATGTCTTCTGGGTCACTTTTTGAAACTGCAATTTTATGGGTTTTGTGGATTTAAACTTTTTCTTGTCACGTTCAACCCCTTTTTGTATGGCCCATCTCTTAAGCACGTTCGAACTAAATATGGTAACATTTTTTCTAAGAAACTCTGTCACGTTGTCTCCTGGCTAACGGGGCAAAATAACAACAAGAAATAGTTGATTGGCCTATTTAACCTGTTGCGTTGATTTTTTCTCCATTTGACTACATTTTTAATATTTTTTCGAGAAAGTATGACATTATTGATTATATTATTTAGTGTCTACACCCCTACCTTGAATGACTAGTTGATAACGGTGCAAAAAAGTAAAGTCCGCAATAAAACCTTGTACAAAAACAATGCGCAGGACGCAACCGCACAGGCAGTTAGTACTTAAAAATAAATTGTAAACAAAACAGTCACGAAACAAACGAGATATCCAACTCCTACCGTACCTGCCCGAAGTTTCCCATAGTAAATTGACGTGGGAAAACGGACGCACATAGGATTCCAATAGATACGTCGTCGAGATAAAATCAACCGTGCACATACGGCTTCAATAGACACCGCTCCGAGCGACACTCAACTTTTTCGATTTCCTTGGAGTCTAGCACTTAGATTTAGTATTTCATTTTAATATTGATGCACGTAGAGATAACGTGGCAAAACAAGCGCACGAAACATTGATTTCAAATTAGAAAGCGATAAGTGACTGAAGGGAGTGTCTAATTGACTTCTTTTATTCGCTTTTGCAACCGTAGAGCTATGAATATGAGACCAGAGGCTCTAGTATAAGTTTTATCGAAACAAAACGTTACGACCGCGTTTGCGTTTAGCTGTCAAATCCCATACAAATTGAGGGTAAAACGCAAACGCGATCGTAACGTTTTGTTTCGGTAAAACTTATACTAGAGCATCTGTAAGGTACAATAGTCGACTACGGTCGCATTACATACTTTTTAAGGCGAAAAATGGATACATCCTCCATTTTACACATTAAAAAAAATTAATGTATTGGTTAGGATAAATAATCACTCGAACTTTTGTACAGTAATTTAACTATGTATATTTATTTAAACTTGATTGAACAATACAAGAAAATCTTAAGAGTCCGCAGTAAGCTCGGCCGAATTTCACCTTCCCATACAAACTTAGTTACGCTCTCATTTTAAAACTACGTGTTTGATTGTAATGAAACTTTGCATATACAATGATGAGGTATATCTATGTCTATAATTAGTTTATATGGTTCCAGTTTATAAAACAAACGAAATACAGCAAAAACAAGTTTTGTATGAAAAACTTAAATTCGCTTTATTTTTTACTATGGTATCTGAAGCTACATAAACTAATTACAGACTTAGATATACCTCATGTCATTGTATATGCAAAGTTTCGTTGGAATCCAACACGTAGTTTTAAAATGAGAGCGTAACTACTTTTGTATGGAGAATCGAGCTTACTGCGGACTCTTAAGTCAATCATTGGGTTAAACAGAAACATTTGGTGCAGGGATTTAAATACGAGTATGGCAGACAATTAGGTGATTTGTTTTTTCAGTTCCGAACTAGCACCACCCCTCCCTGGGACATCCTTTTATGTTTGCATGTTTGTATTAGGTTCTTTGTGTTAATGTTTGCCCAACTTGAGAAGACATGTTAGAAAAAAAAAACCTCATTGGGACACTTTACGCTCGAAGTTGTTTGTAGACAATTATGTATGTTCCAAACTATACCTAACCACTAGGTAAGTTGTACAACCATAACGCGAGTCCGAGTCCCTTTCTTTTTTAATTTTTTTATTTATTAATTAAGAAAAACAAAGAATATCATTATAAAGCCCATCTAGGCAAAACCTTGGAGAGGTTTGTGTGCCGATGGGGAGTTCTTAGTATTCTATTGATCTAATTTATAGTTAAATTAAAAGCTAAGTATTTTAAGTAGGTTAGTTAGTACAACTTAGTTTACAGAATATAGGTTACATTATTGCATTTTAAAAAGTGCATCTTTAATATTTTTCTTATTTTACAACCTTTCACATATATTCTAATAAAGTTAATTATTAAAAATATGAAAGTCATATGTATTTTTATTCATATTGCAGTGTTTCAGATCGCACTATCCCAGTCTGCCAAATCTTGTGTATGTTTCCGCCATCGCCAACTTAATGAAATTTTTAGCCTAATTGTTAGTCATAATTACGCTGTATTTTTTTCATTTATTGGACATTAAAGAGTATAGACGTAAACGTACTTTATTGGATACACATAACAAGTCAAACGTAAATACAGTGGCATTATTAAGCTTCTCACAGACTGGCGCGGCCTGGCCGCGGCAGTGTGTGTTGCAGGCTTTATGATAATGGCCAATTTCTATGTGTCTCGATTTTTCTCGCAATATCCGTCTCTCTCTTATTAGAAAACTTAGAAAGAGAAGTATGGTGCACGAAAAATCGAGAGAGCCAGCGCGCCGTCTTGTGATACCCGTGCTGAATTTCAACTTGAAGGCGCGAAGTACAAAGTTATAATACCGCCTTAATACTGACGCGATTGATAATTAATGTTTATAAAAGGCCTGTGCTATACTGATTTAATACATACTGTGTATTGCTGATAAACATAAATACTGACAAGCCAATACGTGTAATCTTGCAGAAACTCAAATTGACTTTTTGGCTGAACGCGTGAAAAGCGCTATGCAATGTCATTAAAAAAAAAACCGCGAGTGCGACCAAGTGCGAGTCGGACTCGCGCACAAAGGGTTTCGTACCATTATCTGTTGAATGAAAGGTAAATTGCGGTTTACGATTTATGACGTATTAAAAAAAAACTATTTACTAGATCTCGTTCAAACCTATTTTCGGTGGTAGTTTGCATAGTAATGTATATCATATATTTTTTAGTTCTATCATTCTCTTATTTTAGAAGTTACAGGGGGGGGGACACATTTTACCACTTAAAAAAAAATTATTAGGGGACAATCTTACACAAATCGACCTAGTCCCAAACTAAGCAAAGCTTGTACTATGGGTACTAGACGACGATAAACATACTTATATAGATAAATAAATACTTAAATACATAGAAAACATCCATGACTCAGAACAAATATTCGTGTTCATCACACAAATAAATGCCCTTACCGGGATTCGAACCCGAGACCTCTTGCTTCGTAGGCAGGGTCACTACCAACTAGGCTAAAGCGGTCGTCACTTTGGAAGTGTCTCTCGCGCAAACTATTCAGTTTAGAAAAAAAATATATTATAACCTCAATATCATTTTTGAAGACCTATCCATAAATACTGTGGGCATACATAATGTGGGTTTGATGAAAAAAAAAAATTGAGTTCCAGTTCTAAGTACAGGGCGATCCTCCAAAATGTATTGTTTTCTTTTTCTATTTTTGTGTGAAAATCTTAATGCGGTGTATTGTGAAGGTCTATAACACACCGGATCAAAATTATTAATGTTGGATAGTAATAGTAAGCCCGCCAGTTTGACGTCACTGACAGTTGACAGACATGGCAGCTAGAATTTCAAGAAGAAGAAATGAAAGATGCATGAGGTCAAATGTTTCGGAAAATTAATTAATCGTCGCAGTCGGATAAAAACTATCTTAATCGGAAGCTAGAATAATAATGCACTTATAAAAAAAGTTTCATCATTTTCCGTTCATGGGAAGCTGAGATCATTCGTGACAGAACAATGCTTAGTTTGATACTGGCTGATTCTTTTTTTAATTTAGAGATTTATTATAAGTGAGAGATTATACAGTGCGTGGTAACGCACCGTGTTACCGGTAGGTAAGCGGGCTATTTTTTAAGCAGGGTACATTTTTAACTTAATCATGACCTGCATTCAAGTAAATAACTTTAATTCCGACTTCATAAATTTTGTAACAAAATTTAAGTTGCTAGCAATGTACGGCAAAGTAAATTGACAGTTTACTTAATTAAATAGCTATGTAATTTAATTGAGTAACCCGATATTATGTGTTATCCGAGTTTTTCAGTAAACTATTAAGTAAAGAGCTAAGTAAATAACCCTTTATTTACGAAACAAATATGATTAGGTAGGTACATAAAAATATCCGCAACGCAGGCTTCGTCAATTGCGTACAAACAAACATCCCCCTAGGTAGATACTTAAGGCTTGTATACCCGCTAAAGTCCTTGAACGTATGGGCGGAGCCTCGACCCTCTCCCCGCGCAAGTCGCACAACCCGCCGTCGTTTATTAATCGTTACATAGATTAAGTTACAGACGCGTCATCGCGCATCGTTACCAATGCAAGGGTGGACGTGGGTGGGTGACATTCGTCATGCTTAATTGAAACGTGATATTTGTCATACATAAATTACATAATTGATTAAGTTCAAAAATGATGTCCCTACTATTATAATACTATTTACTTACGATTAGTGTAGTTCCGTCAGCACGGCTAGCACGAGACGGCCGCGACATACACTCGATTTTTCTCGCACTATCGGTCTCTCTCTTATTAGAACATTAGGAAAGAGAGTTATAGTGTGAGAAAAATCGAGAGTATGTCGCGGCCGTCTCGTGCTAGCCGTGCTAGTGAAAACGAAATTCATTCGAATAACTCTCATTGTCGCTCGAACTAGCAAGCGCGACAGAGAGGGAGATACAAGAACGAAGTTCGGTTTCGTTTCGCGGTAAGCCCTCAGCACGCCTAGCACTAGACGGCCGCGACATACTTTTTCTCGCACTATACCTCTGTTACTAAATATTCTAATAAGAGAGAGACGGATAATGTGAACAAAAAGGTAATAATAATAATCCATACCTACTGTTTCCCTTAGGCCATTTTTTTATGTCGCTATTAATAGGGGCCCATCTAGCAGTTAGCGAGTCACCGTCTGCCAGAGATAAAATGTGAAACAGTTTTATTGGGCAGGCGTCCGATGTTTTATCCAATAGCCCAGCTACTAGTCCATCATTTTCACCCAATAACCCGTTTTATTTAGATTCCATCAACTAGCAATAGACTCTTACACCCCAGCGGGTGCTGTTTCTGTGTGCGTCCCATGTCACGGGCAGAGACAGCATCCGCTCGGTGTACTCCTTGCATTTCATTAAATTGTCAAAAGGGCCTCTACGTGTTGGGTCAGAGCTCCACGCACGCCTCCCAAAGGTCCGGGACATCATTGTCCCGTGAGCGGGAAAGACATATAATCCATACTATCCATACTTCCATATCCATACTCCATACTAATATTATAAATGCGAAAGTGTGTCTGTCTGTCCGTTACCTTTTGTGTAAGTGTAAGGTTGTTAAGTTTTAAACTAATTTTCGGTATATTTATTACGTTCTACTTCCTTGATTTGATGATGATGGCGTGTACAGTCAGCATCAGATAGTTAGTAGCATCCAAAGTAGCCAAATATATCGTAACACATTCCTTACTCCTACTTATAGTAACAAAGACTATTTCGATGAATGTACGTTCCTATATATTTGGCTAACTTGGCTGCTACTAACTATATTATGCTGACTGTACAGAAATCGGCCTCGGGTAAATATATACTTATAGATTAGTTGTACGTTAACCATACTTTGTTTCATATCAAATAATAACTCTGTATCGAACTTGGAGTTGGCATGCAACCCATAGGTAGGTACTTACAATATTTACCAAGCCCACTATTTTTATTAGAACTTATTCTATTAACACTTGTCAGTCATTAATACGAGCAGATAAAACAATATTGTTTCTATAATTGTTCATGCTCCTAAGCAATATATATTGTAAATATATTTACTAATAAAATGTCTGGTTTTAGCGATTTCCCAATTTTGATACTGTTTAGATATTTGATACTTTGATAGAATAGGTATTTACTTGTGTCTTCTTTTTCCTTGATATTACGTATTTTCCTCCTGCGCTTATTTAATCCCAAAGACCCAAAATAATTATTGAAAAATGTGTGAGACGTACTAACTCTAGTATCGTAAGTTTGTATGTTACTAACAATGAATGGGCAAACTGGCCTGAAATAAAGAATGTATTATTATTATTTCCCATCTTGAACTAAAAACAAAATCTAAACTATACCTACATAAATATTAATTTGGTACAAATGCCAACAAAGTTAACTGATCATCCTGTATTTATTCAAGAACCTTATTACAATGCACATAAAGTGCACGGATGGACAGTCAGCTGTCTTGTCTATAGTACCTACTACTTTACAAACCACGAAATAGATTGTCCACTCTATGCAACAAAATTATCTGTCACTAAAAACTAAACTATACGCAAATGTTTATTAGTTACCTTCTATACGAATCACAAAACGGATTGTTCCCTCTATGCAACAAATATAGTCCACAATTTCCACAAATATTTAAAAATTTCGGCGCAGCGCAAATTAACACAGGTCCGTCATGCAACGTGTCTCGTCCCGCACTGACCGTATGGACGAAAACGGGGAGGCGTAGGAACTTTGGCGGAATATTTCAGAAAACGAGATAATTTTTTAAGAAAATTAAGAAAGTAAGAAAATGATGCCCTTGTTCATTATTGTATGAAGAAAGTTATAAAATTTCATATTATTCTGATAAAAAATGGAGCAGTAAAATGGTTACAAGTGAAGAAATAGGGGTGACTTTAGATTTCTTTTCCTCTAATTTTTATTGTTAAAATGGATTTCTACGAAAACTATGACCTGTCGCATATCTTGCAGATTATGATATATTTTTTCCGACAGCAAAAATGTTACGTTATAATGTATAAAACGGTTACAAAACAACTCATTTTCACGAAAATTTCGAATGTGCAGCCTTAACTAACAATGATAGAATCCGCAACAGGCTTCGTCAACACGTTATAACCACTAACAAAAAGGACCGAACGTTCCCATGACACTGGCGGCGTTGCCACGCTGAATGGCCAAAGAAATCTGTTGAGCCAGGAACGATCCGGAACGAGGATCACATACGTAAACTGTATTGTATTATCTAAGTAAATTGATAAATAATAAGGAAAATGTCTCACATTCAGTTTTCATGCAAAAAAGAAGGTAAACTCATTTTTTAAGTTTTTGCTGAGCGACAGCACCACTGACTTCGCTATGTATTGTAGTGACAGATAGTCAATGTAATTCGGATGAAATCTAGAAACAAACATAATTATTTATGTAGATAAAATTGTACTCAAACTTCTAATAAGAAAGATTGAGCCCTTCTTTGATTTTTTTACACTTGAGTAAGATTTTAAGTCAAATCGTAACCCTCAAAACAAATACTTTTTTCGCGTTATAAAAAACTAGTTCCACAGTTTTAAAATTATTACACTTACGTCAATTGAAGGTCAAAATCTTTTAAAATTTGTACAATACGTCATTTAGTCATTAATACAAATGGAGTCGTTAAGGTACGGCTAAATAAAGTAAAAGAGTATGCTTCTCCTTAACTAAGCATTGTGTAATCCAGTTACACGATCTTAAATATCTCAGCCACCTGATAATTAATCACTAACTTTCATCGTTTAATATAAATTAACACCAAAAAGTAACGATTTTTATTTCGGTTCGAATCGGTTTTTTAGGTATCCTGAAAGATAGATAGATAAGATAGATAGATAAATAATTTATTTGGCATTTTGCAACAAAATAAAAATAATAAAAAAAACAGAAAAAAAACAACAATAAAAGAACAAGTAAAACAATTGTGGTACGGAAATAGAATTATAAATTAAAATTAAGGCATACTTGTGCGTTGCAATAATGCCAAAAAGGTATTTTCTTTGCTCGTGTAAGCTAGCACTGATACGAGTATTTTGCCAGTACCTCGGGTCACGATGCAGGTGAAATATTACAAGAAAAATAATAATAAATAAATAAAGCTTGCAAATAATATCGAATAAATAAAATAGATCTGTGTGATAGGTGAGTAATAAAAATGACAAAATATAAGGTGTAACTATGTGTCGACACGGAGTGTATATATTATGAAAAAACCGTGTGGTGAGATGTGTGATGTCCCTTAGAAGCACGCCTATATTACAAAATCTGCAACCAAATAGCCATGAGGAATTCCTGCCACTTGCTTGTCCAAGAGAAATCTTTTAAATTTTAATTTTAAAAGGTTTCTTGGATGGTGATTGTCGAAGTGGCGGAGGAATGTTATTCCAGCATTTGGTTGCAAGATAACGAAAACTGCCAGTAAATGCAACCGTCCTGTAGGGGTGTACTTCTAAGATACATCGCCGTGTTGACCTAGTGCCATAATGTCAGTGAAAAGACGAGACCCTTATTTTTCTGAACAGATAGTCAGATTTTTGGTATTTAAGAACATCAAACAACAGGCAGGCGAGGTGTAAGTGTCGACGTGATGACATATTTAAAATGGAACTTTTATTAAGGTATGGTGTTGTAACGATCCCGGTCATCAAAATGTGACAATCCTGCCTAATTTCTATGAACTATATTACCTATTCTGAACTTTACCTAAAGCCTAGCTGAAATGGTAGCCTACCTGTAGGTGTAGCTAAAGGTAAATAACAAGTAATGAGGGGAAACAAATCATTATTTATTAGTCATTAAACATTGAAAGTAGTATTTTATGTTGAAGCTAAAGAAACTGATGAATTAATCCAATGAAATCAAGCTAGGTTTCATAGGATATTCGCTTTGGTTCCTAGACAATACTAACCCAATAACAAAGCGAATAAAACAATAAGGTTAGTCCCGGCCGAATATATTAATAACTGTTAATTTAAGACTCTACTCTAGACCGAACTATCCTAATGCTAGAGAAACTTTTGTTATTTATCCCAACCAATTCAAGCTAGAATTCATTAAGGAATCCACTTTGTCTCCTAGGAATGCTAGTCCAAAAGCAAAGCGGATCAAACGAAAATGGCTAGCTCCGTACCTACTAATAATGAACACACTTTAATTAGAACCGTAAATTAGACTTGAAGATATTATCCTTGGAACCTAGTCTAAAGTATCCTAACTGAACCTGCCGATAGAATAAAGTCGTGGCTTGCTCTGAAGTGGTGGCCAAAACGCGATCGTGTATCTAGTGGAAGGACCCGTCGCTGTGTGAGAGTAGAGACCCAGGTGCTTTTCGAAAGGTGAGAAGAGGTGACGTACTATGGAAGGAAAAATTACACGTTAATAAAATCATACAATAAATTCGCTTACATACCTACAACTTTAACTTACATTACTACTTCGGAACAATAAGTTCATAAACTTATTGTCAAAATTACCAAATAAATATATATATATGACGCTAGACTAGTTTTGTACAACGGTGGGCGTCCTAAACCACTACGAATCTGATGATGATGAAGATTTTGAATGATGATGTTGAAATACAGAAATAAATAATAGTTGACTTCCGGTTCGTCCTAGATATTGCTAAGGCGGTAGTGTGATAGGTCTAACGAACGATCCCAGCCTTAATTGCAGGACCCAAAGGCACCTTTATAATATAATCGAAAGATTGATAGATATACGACAATGCACAATGGAACCTTACAACTGGCAATTAACCACCATCTCGCTCACACCGTTATTATTGAAGATTCCATACCATAATTCCTCGGTAAAAACGTAAAACTAGAAACGTTTCTATTCAACTTTCATAAAATGTAGTATTCAGATATTAACGGGACGCTGTCTACCTACAATAACTAATATACTCCCGGGCAGAAACATGTTAACCCATCTTAAACAATTACCTAACAAAAGGAGTATTGTATAAGGTAGACCAATCATAATAATATAATAATATTCCACACTCATGGCTGCTAAGTAATAACACATCAGTGATACTGGACCGAGATACTCAATCACGAATATTTACTAACCAAATTTACACCGATTTACTGAAGCATTACCTTAAAATGCTAAATCTAGAACCTAAACGCACTAGGATAACTAAATCCTAATATATTAAGATATTACGGCACCAATCGTACACAATACACTAGATTATCTAAATAAAAGTTCTCCTAATTGTAAGAAAACTGAATACTAATGCCGCACTCTTGAATGTCGGTAGATACAAAGTTACAACACCGATCCACACTTGAAATACACACGTAGCAATCCGTAAATTATGCAATCAAACAACAATCATTGCTAATGATTAGATATGATAATGTTGGAAATAGACACAGGCTAACCACACACTCTGATAGATTAAAGTAAAGTTAAATTAAAATCCTACCAGGGATTGGGCTCGCTGGATCCACCCAATTTACCAAATCAGCCGAAGATGTTGCTCGAAGGGACCCCTCGAAGCTCCGCAACCCGCAGGAAGACTGCCTGAAGATCTGCCTGGCCGCGTCGCTGCCTTGAAGGAAGATGAAGTCTCGCCCCGCGTCCCGTGTGAAGAAATGTTGTTGCCCCGTCCGTGTCCCGTAAAAAGTGAACGCTTCCCCGTCGCACAGCCTTAAAAAACCTCGCCGACACCAGAACCACTGTAACATGGACTCCCAACCGATAAAAGTTCTTATGATCATTGCTATAGCGTATCTAAACGCATGCGCCCCCCCTACGACGTCGTCGCCATCATACATATTTCTCGCTATTCTGCGGGTACTGTTGGCGCCACTATGTCTGCCCCACGCCACGCTTGTCGAAACCTGTCTAAACACAATTTCTAGTTCCCGCTGTATGATGATATTCAATGCCTAGGTTACCATCTACTACCAATTCAAACTACACGTTACTTTACATAAAACAAATATGTAATAAATATTCAATGGAAACAATAGACCTCGACCTATTCAATCCCAAAATATGTGGATCCTACAGATGTTTGTTTTAACGTATTATCTTAAATTATTATTAATGACAACTCTAAGAATATTTCTATAATATAACAACATTCACTAAAAAGCCTTTTTAAAGCATCGTAATTAAATATCAAAGTCCCAACGAAAACGCCTACCATTTAAATCGAGCAATTCCTACTCTAAAATCGACGCAGGTGTTCAGAACTGTCTCATTGTAATATGACTTCTGGGTGGGATAGTATAGCAAAAACGACAACATGCGTTTTGTACACGCTGAACGAGACGACGCGTTTTAGCCAGTAAACGTGGTCCATAGATGATGTCTCCGTAATTTTATCTGGCTAGAATCAGAGATTCACACAAATTATTTTACCATTTGGTCATTACGCCCTTTGAGCCTACATTAATCGATATGATTTGGGTATCACATATGTAGCGTACTCGTTCTGACAGTAAGGCCTTGTTAATGTACAGACGACGATGGAAGCAAAGCAGCCTCATGTCTTAGGCCTAAGGATCGGTGTGCGTGGAAACGAACGCCGGCGCCAAACATCATACCAATACCAGTATATCGAATCGGTTAGGTTTTAATCTTTATGTTTGAGAGCGCTCGATATTTAATAATAATCAAAGAAAGCCTTTTCTTTTCATTAACTTAATCTTTTCTCAGTGTTTTAGCGACAATCAACCATACGGCCATGGTGAACAAACATGGTGAATAGATGCTTCGTTGATTTTTTGTTGCGCCGACAGCTAACGACAAATGCAACTCAACCCAGAGCATTTTCGATAACTTTGGCGACCTTATTTACCACCAGGAACATCATTCCACATCATACCTACAGAGCAGTGATGTTATTATGGCTGTGGTCTTCTTTGAGGTAGAATGTAATTTCGATAATTAATTTAAATTAGTTTTAATTCAAAATAACGACAATTAATATTTACGCATGAGCCTATTGATATACCTCTTTTTATACCTTTTTATACCTAAACATACACACTCTCAAACACAGACGCACACACACACACACACACACACACACACACATACTTGAACCACTTTTAGGTACATCGCATACAACACACAAAATTACAAGTAAATACATCTGATACCATGACACCTTCAAGTTAGTTTAAAAAATCTACCTGCCTTCAACCAATCAAATTATTTTTGCATGTTTTACCCGATTTAACGCATTAATTGTATTTTAGTTTAGTTTTCTACCAACGTCAAATTAGCACAGCGCATACGCACTCATGAATTATCATTACAACCCTTATAAGGGGCCAAACTGAAAACCAGCGCTGGGCTTAAGCCCAGCATACGCTGAGGTTGGTACCCATGGCCAACATGATATAACAGTAATGTGTCTCATATAACTGTACAGTCTCTAGTTAGTAGTGAAATTAGTTTTAATTAGTTTTAATATCTACCTATCCTTTGTTCTGTATTGCTGTTTTGTATCGTGTTTGGGCAATAAAGTTATTTGTATTTGTTTGTATTTGTATTTGTAATAAAAACAAACATAAAACTTAAACTATAGGTAAAAAATTTGGCATAAATCGCCGTCAACGGGCAAGGTGCCCAGAAGGCTGGCCGTATTTCCTCGCTGTATAGCGATACTAACACGCTGTGCGAAATAGTGGCCAGCCCTCTGTGGGCGTAGTATGGTTGCCATCTTATCACTTATCGTTGTGGTAAAGACGCCTATCACGCTCTGACAAGTATGCGAGTGCGAGAGTGACGGATGCCTTATCCACAACGATGCACGAACGAACGAAGTGATAAAATGGCAACCGTGCTACGCCCGCTGGTCGCCCGATAGCCGACGCGCACTTGGCCCCCATGGCCCCAAGGTTTCAACGCCAAACGCCGCAAACATGAAGCTGTTTCCTAGGACGGCATATTTGCGGCGCTTGAGGCTTTCAGCCGAGGATGCCGCAGCGCCAGCGGCGGCGCTGGTGCTTGGAACATGGGACGGTGCCAGGGTATCAACGCAAGTAGAATCCCAAACTAGCGGCTGACCCATGTTCCAAGGCGCCAGCGTCATTCCGTCAGGCCTCTTGCCGTCGTCCCTGGCCAGCCCGCTGAGCTCGAGGACTGCCGGCACTCTCGCACTGAGGGAGGGGCTGAAGAGCCCGACGGATGACATCGTTAATTCTGGCGTGGCGGGAGATCCTACCAGCGCTCCGGACACAAGAGAGGCCATGGTGGCCCGGTTTGTCCACCATGGCGTGGCATTGACAGCGATGTGGTCGCCTGGCAGCTAGCTTGCGTTTGGGGGCATCAACAAATCAGTTTGTTGATGCCCCCAAACGCAAGCTAGCTGCCAGGCGGAAGGTGGTGTTATCTAGAAAAGTGCCTATGTTTGGAGACGATAGAGATTGCAGCCACAGACTCCCACTCAGCAGTCGCAAGGAGACGAGCACGGTCTGCCGAACTAGTTGACGTATCTAAAAGGTTTTTCCGTACTAGCTCACAGAGCGGCTCGTCCCATTGCCTCTGTGAGCAGGGGTTGGCAGGCGGGTCCGCGTCGGGACAGGTTATGGACCAAACGTTCTTGGCCTCGGAGCAGTGCACGGCCTCCATAGCTCCAATAGAAGGATCTAATTTTTTCTCTATAAGGCTTTGAGCACCATGCACCGAGGACAAGAAAGCAGGTAGAGCAACACCAGAAATTTTGCGGATACTCAGGCCGCCGAACCTAATGGGTAGGCTAGCCTGGGTCCAAGATCTATCGTCCAGTATCCAGTACTCGTACATATATCAGAGAGACACCCCTATGTGGCCTATTTCTCTCAAAATCCTTATTTTATATATTATTGTGTTATTGTGGGCCTTTATATGCCGCTTCGACCAGCAGGTGATCTATTGTGGCAGCCCTTTGTTTATATTTCACCGTTTAGTCCCGTTGCCTCTAAGAAGTTCCAGATTCTTTGGGCGGTGATATGTTGTACCTCTTCTGGGTGCACTACGTGCCGCCCTAGGTAGATACTTCTTTTGTGTATGAGTGGTCCGCAGGAGCAGAGAATATGCATTGCTATTTCTGCTCAAAATCCTTATTGTACGTCGCTATATTCTAGATTTATTTATTTATTTAAACTTGATTGCACAAAATACGGAAATTTACAAATTGCGAGCTTAATGCCAAATGACATTATCTACCAGCTATTCATTTTCCTCGGCTTATTCTTCAAATAAATAACACGGTACCGACAAGTATTCAGTAAGCTATGCTAGCGTTAAATTGGGGGCAAATATTTACTAAGTAAGAGATCAGCAGGTCGATCACGTAACGCATTGTACGTACGTTGGGTAGCTCGGTAGGTCTAAACGTAAATTTTTATATGGAAAATGATAGTAGCATTGCCACAACGCGCGTTCGAACCGTTACGTGATCACCCCTCTGGGGTGGGGTAAGGGGAACACGGGCAAGTAGAACGCTTAAGGGATATTCTACCCACACACAGTGTGTCTGTGTGTGTCTGTCTGTCTGTTACTGCTTTACGCTTAATTTAGTGTGTCATGGTCATTGTAAAGCATGGTGGGACGTCAGTTGCGTCCCACTTTTCAAAAGGCAAGAAATTCTTCCTCTGCTTTATATCAGAGAAATATGTATGTTTCTAAGAGCTCACCAATCATATTTCAAACGCCAGGCGAGGTCATAGATAGACAGACTAGAGCAAATGTCATTAAGCTTTTGTACCATCCTCGATGTCGGAAAATGATGTGTAGGAAGAATGTGTTTAATATGAGCATTGTGGTTTATAACAAACTCCCTGTAAACCTGAAAGTGCTCCAGGGGAACGTTTTTAAACATAGCCTCACAAGTTGGCTCTTAGACCGTTGTTTTTATAGTGTCAAAACTTACCTCGAGCATAATTAAATAAATCTATGTTAATTGTATGAGCCTCCCAATTAAATTTATTATTATTATTCATAAGATCATAACATTATGACATTTGATTTTTTATAATGTGTGTAGTTGTGACATTAAATATATATATAGGCTAGATACAGAACCCTCTGACTGTATCTGAAGCAAATAATTTTTCTGATTTCTGATTAAACCGCTGAACCGATTTGGATGAAATTTGGCATGGACATATTTTGGTTAATTTTTATCCCGGAAAATTTCCCCCATGGGGGTGAAATGGGGGTTAAATTTTGTAAAGAGCTACGATATAAAAGAGTTCCTTGCGGACGGAGTCGCGGGCAGAAGCTATTATCAAATTTATGAAAACACATTTTTGCACATCTCTGATGGACATTTACCTGACGTTACTAACCTCTTTCAAAATAATAAGTATCTATATTTGTGCTTTTCGATATTGTTATTTATTACCACTACGTAATAAAATAACGCGAGCACATTAATAAGTCCATTCAGTTCTGAGATAAAAACGAAGTAAATAAAGTAAACGCGCCAGCAATAATAATAATGATAAATCATTTTATTTCGGACGGAATCCATAGGTAGGAGGCAATGAATGTAAATAACCGTACCAAGATGTGGGCGGTTCACACATGAATCATTACCTCCTGATACGACTATTACCCTCGATATCTTGTGCTTAGAGAGCCCTCTGTTTACCTATTTACTCGTATGTCTTGTGAAGAAGGTTTACGACTGTTCTTAATATATGCGAAAGTATTATCGTGTTAGGTATAATTTGTTGTCGCGGGGCAGGCCGTAAATAATCCTGCTTTTTGACAAAGCGCCTTAAAATGAGACACTGACGAGCTTTTTAACACCCGACGCAGAAAGAGAGGTGTTATAAGTTTGACGCGCTTGTGTACCTGCGTGTCTGTCTGTCGTAGCTCCTAAACGAATGGCCCGATTTTAATGCGTTTTTTTTGTCCGAAAGCTGACGTGATCGAGATGGCTCTTAGGTACGTTTAAACAAAATCAGTTCAGCCGGTTTTGAGATATTCAACTTTAAAATGAAAATGTCTGGGGGTTTTCAACTTTTCTGTTATTCAATTATTGATCCGTTTTAATACAAAAGTTAAGAGTCCGCAGTAAGCTCGATTCTCCATACAAACGTAGTTACCCTCTCATTTTAAAACTACGTTTTAGATTCTAACGGAACTTTGCATATACAATGACATGAGGTATATCTATGTCTGTAATTAGTTGATGTAGCTTCAGATATCATAGTAAAAAATAAAGCAAATTTAAGTTTTTCATACAAAACTTGTTTTTGCTGTATTTCGTTTGTTTTATAAACTGGAACCATATAAACTAATTATAGACATAGATATACCTCATGTCATTGTATATGCAAAGTGTCGTTACAATCAAACACGTAGTTTTAAAATGAGAGCGTAACTACATTTGTATGGGACGGTGAAATTCGGCCGAGCTTACTGCGGACCCTTAGGGGGTGAAAGGTTAGATTATGTTAGCATTGTATGCTGAAATTTTTTCCTTCAACCGAATGTGGTTTTCGCAATTATGAATTTTGTAAAAGCTACCTATGCATTCGGACAAATGACTTTTCAGAATGATGTAGTGTACCTACTTACTCCTTTTCCATACTTATAGTATAATAGTTAGATCCTAGAACGCATTAATTATATTGACGTATATAATCATCATGTCCAGAGTTTAGATTCACTATGGTATAAGTAAAGAGCTATCTAATAAATTTCATTACAATACGAGTATAACCTTTTCATTATCAAACGTTGTGGTAGGTTATTTATAAGTTTTTAAAACATTGCATACAGTTATTATCTTGTGAACTATGTCAGTATTTTGGTCATAATTATTAAACATGCCCTGTGATAAGATGCCCTGGCTTGCACTTGACCTCCCTAAGACATACAAAGTTTGATATTATTAATTGTTACTACACTGTTATCATTCCTATTGTGACTAAGAAAAGATAATCTGCTTTTCTATTATCTTTGATGCAAGAGTGAAGTTATATTATTATTAACCCAGACATTCGTTTAATTTGCGGATACTATGTAGAGATAAATTAAATTAATTAACGTTTATTTCAGACCATTTTGATCCATACGTTGTTAGCACAGAGAACCTTAAGAACTATGTTAGAGATATAAGCTAAGGCATACATACAAAAATAAATTAAAATAAATAAAAAATAACAAAGGCCCTTTACAGTGCCAAGTAGGGCGTCCTAAAGTTCTCTACTTGGCCCTGGGAATAGCCATCACCACACAGTACTTTGCGAGCGGACAGTCGAGGCCCTTAGAAGGCGCTAAACGATAAACATAAATATATTCAATGTTAAACCTAATCCCAGTAACGGAAACATATGAACAAAATATCCATACTAATATTATATGTGCGAAACTGTGTCTGTCTGTCTCTCGGAATAAGGATAAGCATGGAAGCCGCGCTAAAATAGGTAGCAGAGACGTATACCTGTGCTGTACTTCCTTACGACATACTAACGCGGCAGAAAGAGATGTATATGCATTTGTTATTCCTCAATTGTGTAGGTTGTCACAAGTTTTATGCAAGTTTGGTCTTTGCTAGGGATGTTACTGTGTCGACTTGTTTATCGGTAAATTATACAAACTAAATTGTAATTATATATTTATAGTTTAATAAATAATGCACTGTGTGAAAACGGTTTCCTTCAGTCGTCATAAAAACAAAATGCATAATTTTAAGTAGCATACTTCCAGAAATCATACCAAACTATTATCATAAGGAGACGCTACACGAGCGAAATCGGCAGGCCAGCATGCAGTCCTAGCTGAAGCATGATTTGGCACGTGTCGATACATGTCGGAAGCACGGCTTCCAACCAAATCAAGGTGGTTTCTATGGAGTACCATACTACCATGCTAGGATCACTTCGTTATCTATCAGCCCGTCTGTCAATAATCTTTTTTCTGAGGAACGCGTGGAGGTGTAAAGTTGAAATCTAAATCATATACTTAAATACAATCTGTTTGAGCTCAGCTAAAACGACCTTCTAAGTAAAGATGCTAAAAAAATACGGCCGTAGGTATATATACATAGGGCCATACTTTGCCGCATATTGCCAAAGAGTAAGATTGAAATTCATCTGGTCTATGTAAAAACATTACTCACAGCCTAAGCTATTACACTAAGCCATTTTGTTGTCATTCTTCAGCAAACTTGTAATTTCGAATGTTCCAACACAGATTTTTCTATATACTGATAAATACATCCATGTCAATGTCGATAAGTTATTGTTCCGAGTTCGATAAAAAATACACATCACTATGTAAATAAACATAACCTCTTTAATCCACAAAAAATGTCTTATTTACATGCCGATTTTGCACGAATAATTGAACATGATGATATTTACATAAACTTCTAATAGTGATTATTAATTTTAGCTTAAATCGTTACATTAATAACATCAAAATCTATTGAAACTTACTGGTGAAAGCTGAATGGTCCCTGAACATTTACTTTTCTTCCCGTATGGGACGTACAGCCTTCAATCGCACAAGACATTTGCTTATATTCTACAGTAAACTATAAAGAAAGTAAATTTTACTGTGTTCTAAAGATTTACCGCGGGACAATACGCAAATTAATTAATTTTCCCTGAGACGGTCCGCTTGTTTATAGAAAATATGACAGCTGCTATAATGCGAGCAAGTTAAGGAGTGACGTTATGTTATGACACTTACTACCAAACAATGATATTTAATTTTGCTGGACTAAAAGAGATACAAAAGAGATCCATTTGACATTTCCCGAGTTCATTTTAGTGACAACCTACGAAAATGTGAAACCGAGTACGGATTGTGGTCTCATTCACTCTCACGCCAACTATAGATATACACAAGTGAATAAGGTAGCTGTTGCCAAGCTCTTATTTTAGCCCTACCGGGTTGGTCTGTCTGTCTTTTTATCAGTCAGTGTCTGAATGTCTGTCTGTCTGTCTGTCTGTCTGTAGGTCTGTATGTGTGTATGTTACCTCTTCACGCTTAAACCGCTGAACCTATTTGGATGAAATTTGGTACAGAGATAGTTTGAGTCCCTGGTAGTTTGAGAATAGTACGACTAAATCAACAGAAATACAACTCTGTAACGATGGAAAACGATTGAGATTCCTTTAAGGGAATAAGTCCTTTTATAGTAGGCTCATGGACCTCAATTTTATCAACCCTCTCACTCATTTACCTCACGCTTCTATGGAAGTCACATAAAATGTACGACGTCTGATTATGTCCATCTACTTTTTTGCATAATCTCTTTTACGATGTTTACGATCTCGCATAAGTAGATTGAAGTACATCCACTTTGTTACTTTACAGCATCTTGCAATTAATCTTAAGTAAGTATAGTATCTTGCTTTACTTGTCCGCTGGATGCGGATGGCGCAGGACCGGTCATTGTAGCACTCTTTGGGGAAGGCCTATCCCCAGCAGTGGGCGTCTATAATGATGATGATGACATTAATTAACTTGTACAAAAAATCTGGTAGTTGATTCTGGTTGTTGGTAACTGATTTTCGTATGTTAATGAAACATATAATATCTCGTTCTAGCTAAATATATTGGCTAATATGTTAGTTTCAAGACTGATGAGTAAGCTTGTCACTGAAAGTAGTTATTTATTAATAGTTATATAAACATAATTAAATCTTTTGTTTCTGTGGAACAAGGTATTGTGTTGAGCTTTCTTGTTTCTTGACATTTGGTATCATTAAACTTAATAAATTATTTCAAGTTTTCAAGCCTGATGTTATTTTTATAGGTAAATTAAAATTAAAATGTAAATATTTATGTATGTTTATTAGCGCTAACTTCGCCAATCAAGAAGCAGTTTATTAAAATGTAAGCGCGCAGTTAAGAATCTGTACTGACTCGGTAAAGCGCATGCGGTGATAACGCATAGAGCACTGCCATGGCCTTGAAAGTAATTTCACTCTTTAAATGGCCGACTGCAGTTTTCTTTATACCGTCACCTTACTCATTGAGACGATTCTAACGAGCCCAAACTCAACGGGGTTACGTCGGTTAAGTACTGAATTCCCATGGCCGCTTCCTGTCTCCATCGTCAAATCAGGTCGATGGTATTATAATAATATATATAATATTGAATTGTCATCCAAACTATACCTTTTTTCAGCTCAATTCCACCCGGACAAACATACATTGCAAGTAAAATAAAAGCTTATTATATGTATACCCCACCGAAAAACGATGTATTCACTACTCTAAATTCCCCAATTACTACTTATTCATCCATACAAAAAGAAAAAATGTTTTTCTACTTCTAAATATTTTCCAATCTCAATGTTATTATAGTACGTTATTGAATCTTAAGACACCTCAAAAACTTTATTTTTGTAGCGAAACCTATAAACATAGAATATATTATGCTGAAACGATCGACACCAAAATCAACGTGATTTCTTAAGATTTAGTTAGTGGAAAACGTTTTCTCCCGAAATGGAAAATTCATCAAAAAAGTACCTATTGCCAGTCGCGAGCTCCTATTAGCTATTCTTCCCTCAAAGAGGTGCGTAATGGAAAACACGGTAAATTGATTAAAATTTCACAAAAATCGACGTAGAACGATGGCATTAAAATGTAGCATAGCACAGTAAGTGCCCTCGGAATACACAAATGATTCAATTTGCAGATTTGCCCGAGGGCGTGGGAGTTACTGTTATTCCGGTACTCTTTGGAGTGTCGCTTACATTCACGAATTTATGGGTTAGGCACAAGGTTTCTCGTTTGGTTGAAATTAAAAACAACAAAGAAAGCGGTTCTGCCGGCGTATTGCTAGGAAAGCAATCAAAGCCGCGGAATCAAATATATCCTACTAGCGTCTGCGCGCGACTCCGTCCGCGTGGAACTTGTCTAGGTATATCGTAGCTCCATAAAAACTTTTACTCCCGATTTCACCCCCTTAGACGATGATTTGCGGGGTAAAAACTATGTCTATTTCTGGGACATAATCGGTATATCGGACATAATTCATCATAATCGGTCCAGCGGTTTAAGCGTGAAGAGGTAACAGACAGGCAGACACACCTTCGCATTTATAATATTAGTATGGATGTCCATTCAGAAAGTATATACAGCTGAAGGATTACTTGAAATCAGATGAGTTCCGGAGACTACCCCTTATAAACAAACTTTCAAAGCTACAACCGTTACCACTTTATAATATTAGTATAGATATAGATTATAAAGGTATGTAGGTGTACTTAACTTAACACTATGAGCACAGAAAAAAATTGAAAAGTTAAAAGTTTTTACGATATTCACGTAATATTGAATTCCACCAGAGGGGTAGAAAATTAAAAGCAAAAAAGTTAAAAAAAAGCTTTTATTTCAACGCTCTAAAGAAGGAAATAAAATTTTCCTTTTTAAATTTTAACTATGAACTTACAACCTCATTATACACAATTATATTGCGCTTGTCGCGCGATTTTCTTGTGTAAATAAACTAGAACCTACTTATTGATTTATGTAAAATCTGCTAAGTTGAAATTAATAAAATTTCAAATAATTAAATATTGATCATCGCGCGAAAAATCTTTTTAGAGCGTTTAAATAAAAGCTTTTTTAAAAGCTTTTTTGCTATCTATTTATTTTTTACATTTTAATTATCGCTGGCTAGGTTTCTTAGTCTGTTCAAACTTTTTAAACTTGCATTTTTATTCTCAGCGAACCCTTTCATTATAGGAAAGCACAAAAAACTTCAATAGTGCGCCATATTGGATTTAAGGTGATGTCTGATGTCACATTATTTTTTTCTAAATATTTTCGGCAAGCCCTTTCATTTGATACCCATATTGTAGAAGTGCATTAAAAATAACTATTCCGCCATCTTGACTGGTCCGCCATATTGGATTTAGAAGGACGTCACATTATTTTTCGAGTTGCTCTCAACGAGCCCTTTCATTTGATACCCATAATTATTGTAGAAGTGCATTAAAAATTACTATTCCGCCATCTTGGATGGTCCGCCATATTGGATTTAGAATGACGTAACGTACCTTATCGTGCATTGTCATCCAAACTAAACGTGTATACAAAATTTCAGCTCAATCAGTTGAAGATATCTACTTCAAAATTGAGTTCAAAGATTCCACCCGAACAAATTACATACATACATTGCAAGTTAAATAAAAGCTTTTAATAAAAACACGTAACGTTTCGAGAGTGATACAGTCAGCGTCATATAGTTGGTAGCAACAGCAACCAAAGTAGCCAAATATATCGCAAGAAGTCTTTATTATTGTTGAAGTAAGGATGTGTTACGATAAATTTGGCTACTTTGGTTGCTATTAACTATATGATGCCGACTGTACACAGTAGGTACAGTCAGCGTCATATAGTTAGTAGCAGCCAAGGTAGCCAAATATTTCGGTATACGTCTTTATTACTGTAAGAATAAGGGTGTGTTACGAAATATTTGGCTACTCTGGCTGACTGTACACGAGACTAAAGTACAGTGAACTCGGCAATGTGCTTTTAAATAGCTGTAATTTTTCAATGGACGGTGTCTGATAGAAAAGGGCTGCGACTTAAGTACCTATATACGGAAAAATAAATGAACGGATGGACGATATGAGAAAAATATGAGGTTTCCATATTGCCTGCAGGATACCGGCCCTGACTGTTACATATTTACCGAGCCGGTTTGATTTTTTAATCGACATATTTCCATGCTTCAGACTTACGTTCAAATATTTACAACACAATCCATTATGATTCCAGAACAACCACAGGAAAATACCCATAAAAATGACGTCAATTGGCTATTTCAGTACACGGCAATCGAAGACTGTTCGTGACAGGATTGCTGTATACACAGTCCTGTCAATGAAGCCTTATTCCTCCCTATTTCGGTTCTTATCTGTGGTAATGAAAACTATGGATTTGTCTTTGCTATTATTGTGTAAATATCTTTCGTTTGCTTAACTATCAAATAAGATGTCATGTCCATAAATATGTGTAAATATAAAAATACGTGTTGCTACTAGCAAATGTAGAGATAAAACATTAACCTTTAGGATCTGGGGGCACGGCAGTGCCCCCGCCAAGTCGAGCAAAACAGCGGCACGGCCGTACCATCCTTTTCTCGAAGCAATTCAAGCCATTTTCGACCCCTCTATAACTTCGTTGTGGAATGTGGATAAAACTAGAAGCCTGCATTTTCATTAACCAAGCACGCATTGTATAAACACGATATATTTCAAATTTCATTCAATTTGCACCAGTGTTTTAAGATTTATAACTAGTCAGTTTCTTAATTTTGTCACTCACTGACTGACTCACCGATCATCAAAAGTCTAAGGTACTTCTAACAGACATAGAAGCTTCAAATTTAGAATACAATTAGTGTTTAGTGTATAAATCAAGGGAACACTAAAAAAAATTGCAATTTAAATCCAGTTTTCTAGATACACCAACTGCATAAATAACTTTGTAATCCCATATAAACATATATTTGCAGTGAATGGTACAGAAAATTAGAAATCAAAAATGGGACATACTGATAACACAATAACCTACAAAAAGAAGTGAGATCCCATAAAAAACATTCCATGTAAAAAAGAGGCCAAGTCTTGAAACTCTTCCACCGTAAAATGTTGTGAGATATTTCGTAGTACCAAGTCTGACAAGTCTCAGGCATTCTTATTATCCTTTATTTGCTAGCTAAATAAAATGTTGTGACTTGGCAATCACACAATAGTTATTACATAGTTTTAGGTATGCAAAGATCCATAAATGCAGTAAAGTTGTGTGATTGCCAAGAGTTTCGAGACTTGGCCTCTTTTTTACATGGAATACTATTTAGTAATAAACAATGTAGATCCCTGTTTATTTGACTTTAGCCGCCATACACATATACGAATTGAGATCACTCGTATTATTGACTTCAAAAAGTAGGTAATTATCTAAGGCCGCATTTACGCACACTCACACCCCACACGACACGCCTTTGTCTGGCGCTATAGAATAAAAACTTAAGTTAAAGTCCTCTATTTTTTAAGGGTTCTGTAGTCAACAAGGAACCTTTATAGTTTCACCGTGTCCGTCTGTCCGTCCGCCTGTTTGCGGCTTAGCTCAGTGAGTTCAGTGACCTTTGCTACTAGAAAGCTGTATTTCGGCATGGCATTATGAATCACACCGACAAAATATTGTTTTTATTTTTTTATGGTAAGTGTGTCGTATCGTTAGATAGCTTGTTCAAAAATAAGATTGGTCTTTAATAATACATTATTGCAGAGGCCAGAAAATAGCAATTCGTGGATGAGTTGATTTGACAATAAACACGAATCCACGAATTGCCATTCCCGTCGAGGCAGATATAGTGCTTTTCTGAAAAAATGCGAGGAAATCAAATAATATTTAAAAAAAGTTTATGATATACTGACAGGTGAAGAAATATGGTTATATAATTACGATCCTGAAACAAAGCGACAGTCCACAGCCACAGTATGGTGCTTTGAAGGTGAGCCGACTCCAACAAAATGTCGCCGAGCACGAAGTACACAGAAACAAATGGTTGCCTCATTTTTCTGCAAGACGGGACATATTGCTAAGATTGTGCTAGAAGCTCAAAGGACAATTAATTCAGAATGGTATGTGACAGTTTGTGCCCCAACACTATTGTCAGCTTGGTGTGACAAGCGGCCGAAGTCAGGAACCCAGCACCTGCTCTGGCACCACGACAACGCTGCCCCGCACACTTCGGCTAGAACACTTGACTATTTCAGTTCAAAAAACGTTACTATTCTGCCCCACCTGCCATATTCCCCTGATTTAGCACCCTGTGATTTTTACCTTTTTCCAAAAATTAAAGAAAAATTAAAAAGAAAGCGATTTGAGAACAAAGAAGATGCCCTGGCTGCGTGAAATTTTTGAGGTGTCTAAAGAAGAGTGGTAATCAGTATTTTCCAAGTGGTTTAGACGGATGGAAAAGTGTATACGTATTCACGGTGAATACTTCGAAAAAAATAGATATTTGTAATAAAGAATAAACTCTGTAACTTTTGAGTATCTAATTTATTTTGGCATGACCCTCGTATTGGAGAAATAGTACATTATTGCTGAGGCCGAGAAATAGCAATTCGTGGATGTGTTGATTATAGTGCTTTTCTCCAAAAATGCGAGGAATATAATAAATAATAATATTTTGAATAATCTTAAAACAGCGAGTATGTCAATAACCTATCAAGTTCCCGCCCAACTTATTGTAATATGTTAAGTACCATATCTAAACGGCGCGGCCCAGATTTGCAGGCTTGCGCGGTTTAGAGAATCCCAGCATGATATATTTTTTTATACCAATCAACCATATAACTAGACGGCCGTCTGACGGATCTAAGCGTTACCGTAACCAATGGCCGCTTGCATCTCCACGGGATGAGCAACATTAACACGTGAATTTATATATATTTGTATTCTGTATTTTCATCCTGGAAATTGGCAAATTCGTCCGGCAAGACCTGGAATCATTCACGAAGAAAAAATGGAAAAGCGGTCGATATCATGACAGCAGGCAACACGACCTGGATGTGCCGAGGCACCGTCTCGCGAAAGCGGCTAATAGTTTGCACGTTTTGGGTCCGCAATTATATAATAAAATACCTGCTACCATTAAAAGTAGCAAGACACGCTTAGGTTTTATCCTAAAACTAAAATCACTCCTATTACAAAAGGCCTATATTATTCCTATCTGAATTAAGTTAAAAAATAACGTTAATATGTATAATTGTGTGTTGTGTCCATTAGTGCCGATCTTTTATTTTTTAAATTATAATGTTTTGTATTTGTATGTTGTTAATATTAATTTTATTGACCTAAATTAATTTATATGAATTTTTATGATTTTTTGTATGATTTGATTTAATATGACTATCTGTACCTACATATTGGCATTCTACAGTTTACGTATCCCAATTGAATGTGTTGCAATCTATGAAACAATGTTGGTACCAGGGTCGACGAGCAACCATCAATACAAGTAAGCAGCAATATTTAAAAGATAGCGAAAGCGATGACATGACAATAAAACAAATGAAATATCTGATAAAGACAATGTAGTGACTTGAGGTGTTGAAAGGTCAATTTATACCTACATATTTTATACTTTCATTAAATTGAAATTTATACTTAGTATTAATAACGACAAATGAGAATATAATAAGAATGAGAATATAGTTTAGGCTAATATAACAATATAGACATTGAATTCTAGACTAAGTCCTTATCTTGTTTGGCTAAAATCGAGCCTTAAAATGAGAAAAAAATATTTACTTACTCTTCTGGTGGCCGGACACCTCCAATATTGCACACCGAATCGACGGTAAGTAAGTTAAGTATTATTTACAAATTATACATACTTCATTGGCGTTGGATTCAGAATTAGCAGATATAATGTGTCTGTAATATAAGACTCTATTGTAGTATAGTGTCAGTACCTACCTAAGATAAATAAAATAAAAATATAATGCGTATCCCTTCTGGACAACATTGAAGATCAATAAACAGAGTGCCATTGATCGTCATGGTGAATATAAGAATAATTCGCAAGTTTTGTAATATAAAAAGAGGATTCTCTTTTTATATTACATCATTGGCTGTACAATGTACATATTATACAGTACAGTCAGTATTAATATACACGTACATAGTCCCCGTAATAAGAACATACATATTTTAAATATCTGTACAAGATTCTATTGTCAATGTCATAAAGGTGTTTACAGATATTTATGTCCTTATTTATGTACGTATATAAATACTCCTGACTGTAACTACATGACTAAATTTTAACGAACGCACACTGTAATTGTACTCGTTTTATTCCGCTGGAGAGATCAAATACCTAAGATGTTTTTGTTATTGATCTGTGTTTAACGAACTTTCCTAGGAGTTTATCTGACTCGGTGCATTGGTACGATATCATAATTATATTTATCACCGCGCTCGCTTCCACGTAGTCTAGCCTAATTTGACAGAACGAGAAAGTAGTCCTGATATCATACCAAAGGACCGTAATATATGTATGTATGTATGTATGTAAGCACTTTATTGTACACAATAACCTCCATTACCTCCATTGACTGCATTTCTTAACAAAAGAATTCATTCCAGACCTATTTGAATATAACTTTGTCTCGTTCACGCACAATTATACGTGCGCTTACGCAAAAGGGAGAGCAAGGCGATCTACACATCATTTCAAGACGTCACAATGCGTTCTGAATAGAGCTGCTCAAGCTTATCTAGTTGTATTAAAGTCACATAAAGGTGAAATGCAGTAATGAAGCAGTATAAAAAAGCCTCTGTGCGATGAAGGAGCACAGTTGATCAGGTGCTCGCTTGGTCGCTGCACGATGAAGGCAACCGCATTATTGCTACTCGGCCTGGCCGTTCTGGCCACGGCTCGCCCCGAGGATGACCGCACCATTGGTAAACTACTCTTATTATTTGTCAATATAATTTTTCTACATTATAATATGTACTAATTCTAGTTTTTATTGCCTACTGTACTTGTCTTCGCACTGTCAATGCGAGGAGAAGAATAACTAACATAGCATTATATACTCCTCAGGCATCAGGTTAATTCACAGCAATGTAAAAGTCACAGCTCTATTAAGTAATTTCCCCAGCAAAGTTAAGTGATCTAATCAAATCTTTCGACTTGTTTAACGAACATTTTATTTAAATGCTATTTTAAATAAACCAGTGTGTTAGATTCTATGTTACCCACTGACACAGAATTTATTAAGTTGCTTAGGCTGCAGAGCATTGAAGTTACATAGATAATCCTATACATAGTTAAAAAAGCACCTAACGTCTGCGGCAGTCGGGTACAACAAAACATAGTTATAGTAATATTAAAGTATTCATAATTTGTTAACAGTCCAAACTGATATCAAGGAGAAGCAGATTTTCATCCTTAAGCTTCTGAACCATATCACGGAACCCTGCATGTACAAGGAAATCATAGACATCGGAAAGAACTTCAATATTGAAGAAAACGTTGACTTATTCACTGTAAGTAGATATAAAAAAAAATAGTTAATATAATGCAGCAGGCATTTTAGTAAAAATTTAATTTACTTCCAGAAAACAGATGTTGTGAAGCGTTTCGTCCATATGGTCAAGTTTGGCGTACTCCCTCGTGGTGAAGTGTTCACTCTCCACATCGACCGCCAGCTCGATGAAGTAGTGACCATGTTCCATATGCTCTACTACGCCAAGGACTTCGAGACCTTCATCAAGACCGCCTGCTGGATGCGCCTGTACATGAACGAGGGCATGTTTGTCTACGCTCTCACCGTCGCGTGCAGACACCGCGAGGACTGCAAGGGCGTCATCCTGCCTCCGCCTTATGAGATCTACCCCTACTACTTCGTGCGTGCCGATGTCATCCAAAAGGCTTACATGCTGAAGATGAAGAAGGGGCTCCTTGACCACAAACTGTGCGACTTCTATGGCATCAAGAAGACCGATAAGGACGTGTACATTATCGATGAGAACGTCTACGACAAGCGTACGGTCCTTAATGATGAAGACAGGCTGAGGTACTTCACCGAAGACATTGACCTGAACACCTACTACTACTACTTCCACATCGACCATCCGTTCTGGATGAAGGACACCGTTTTTGACAAATTTAAGGTCAGGCGTAGTGAGCTGACTCTGTATATCTACCAACAAATCTTGGCCAGGTACTATCTAGAAAGATTATCCAACGGGTTGGGAGATATCAAAACTCTGTCATGGGATAAGCCTGTCAGGAAAGGATACTGGCCTTGGTTGAAACTGCATAATGGTGTTGAACTTGCCAGCAGGATGAACAACTACGTCCTTGTTCGTGACGAGAATGTTGATGTCTTGACTGTAGTTAAGACCTACGAGAGGATCATCAGAGAGGCGATCGTCAAAGGATACATCGAAGTAAGTATGAAATCGTTAAATCGCTTAATTCTGTAAGTACGGACACAGAAGAAAATATACAAAATAATTTTATTTTTGTCAACAGATCAACGGTGTGAGACTGGACTTGATAAAACCTGAAGATATCGAAAATCTTGGAAAACTCATCTACGGAAAAATCAACAAGAACATAAACAACGACATGACCAAGGACCATGTTGAGGCCTACCGCTACCTGCTTATCCTTATGAAAGCCTGTCTTGGACTAAACGTCATTACATCTGACAAGTAAGTATACAGAGATTCGAAATGTAAAAAAATGTTAATGCCACACGCCCAAATAACGCATATAACAATAATTTAGGTATCGTTATGGCATAAAATATGTGATTATTCCGTTTTATTCCCCCAAGCAATCTTGAACTCAAAAGATTATATTTTGGAATAAGTGACGTATTTTATTTATAATGTATAAAACGTTTTCCGTATATTTTAGTATATGCCTACTTAAATATAAGTTTAATTTATGTTTGGTTTTGTCAAGAGTCATATAATAATAAATCACCCTCCTAGCGTTATTCCCGGTTGTGCCCTAAAGGAGACCGGGGTCCGCTTTGACTCCTAATCCCAAGATTTGGCGTAGGTCCCAGTTTTAAGAAAGCGTCTACCATATGACCTTCCAACCCAGAGGGAAAACTAAATCTTTTGGTATTAGACATTTTTTTCCTTCACCGAAAAGCTAACGGTAAATATTCCGTACGTAACTTCCGAAAAACTTATTAGTACGAGCCGGGATTCGAACCCACGACCGCCGCTTGACAGCTGCACGCCTGAACCACCAGGCTTCCAAAGATAATGACCATAATAAAAAGTAGAAGTTTTTATGAAGTTTTCGATTGTAAATACAGAATTGACGAGTTGTTTTGTTTATAGGTACTTCGTTATGCCCTCTGTCTTGGATAGTTACCAGACAGCCCTACGTGACCCTGTCTTCTACATGCTCCAGAAGCGACTGGTAGATATGGTGATCTTGTTCAAGAGGCGCCTGCCCTGCTACACTAAGGAAGAACTTTTGTTCCCCGGTGTTACCATTGACAATATTGTAGTAGACAAGCTTGTGACTTACTTCGACGAATACCTCATGGACATGACCAACGCCGTTACCCTGACCGAGGAAGAAATTAAGAAGACTAGGTCCGACATGGTATTTATGGTTCGTAAACGCCGTCTGAATCACCAACCCTTCAAAGTAACCATTGATGTCTTGTCTGATAAGGCCGTCGACTGTGTTGTGAGGATCTTCTTGGGACCCAAGGAGGACCACTTACACAGACTAATTGACATCAACAAGAACCGACTCAACTTTGTCGAGCTTGACTCTTTCTTGTACAAACTAACCAATGGCAAGAACACTATTGTAAGGGACTCCATGGAAATGCACAATCTCGTCCGCGACCGACTCATGACCCGCGACTTATGGAAGAAGCTCGAGGGCATGACTGACATGCGCGATTTGCTGATGAAGGATCTGAGGAACTACGTGACTGGATTCCCAACTAGGCTGCTATTGCCCAAGGGTCATGTTGGTGGCATGAAGATGATGTTATACTGCATCGTAACTCCCTTGAAACTGGTTGAAAATATTGACCTGACTCTCCTGGACACCAACCGCAAGGACCTAGTCATGGACTTCAGATCAACTGTCCTGCTCGACAAGATGCCTCTTGGCTTCCCCCTCGATCGTCATATTGATGTGACTACTTTCCACACTCCCAACATGAAGTTTGTTGACGTCATGATCTTCCACAAGAGAATGACGTGTGATATGAAGACCCGCTGGAACAGATGGGTTTTGAAGCACTATGACATGGTTAAATTCACGCCCATGGAGAGCGACACATATTTTGTGGACACTGACATCAACGCCCACGTCCAACGTGACCTGAACCTCGTGGACCTCGATTTGTAAATTACTTTTTGTCATACTAACGACACGAGTTAATGATGAATGTAAGAATAATTGCAGCAAATGATAAACATAACAAAATATACGGAGTTTATATTTTTTTATTCTTATTTTTCATATTTACCCACGTATAAATTTACTTCAAGGTCGCGTCACACGTTTATCTCGTGAATATATCAAGATCGGTCGATCATGTAACGCATTGTACGCGCGTCAGGTAAACCTAAATCTCAAATTTTATGTGGAAAATTGACAGTTGGACTGTCTGTACTAACGCGCGTTCAAAACATGACGTGGTTACCCCTTAGAAGATCATACTTATTTAAGACATTTGACACATTTGACAATTATTTATTGCCGTATAAAAAGTTGCCATATAAATCTCAGGCTCATCTTTCCCTGGCCAGACGATTATTCCAGAATTATTGTTATATCTGTGTGAAAGTTTATACGGAACCCTCGGTGCACACTTGCACTTGACCGTTTTTTATTTGTGCGGGGAAATGCCAGTTGATTTTTCATAATGCTCGTTCGACTAACTTATACTCATACGGCGAATAGCTAATAAGTGTAATAACTATAATATTGTAATAACTATTGGATTCGACATTTTTGTAATAGGTAGACCGTAGCCATAACTTGGAACTAGCTTACAACTAGGATTTTAAAGGCGGCTTGTCCGAAATTTATGTTTCTAAATCGAGTTATTTTCAGAGAAATCATCATATTTTAATTCGTCAAAAAATATGTAGTACAGAATACACGTTTGATGTTGTGACTTTTTTGTTGGATACAATTTTTATAACTACTCGATAATAAAAAAACAAAAGTAACGTCGATTTTGAAACTATTTGAAGTTGTATGAGCCTTGAGAGAACGCAATTTTTATGAAAATGTAACATTATATTTACTAAACAAGTTTACAGCGATATTATTGGATAGATTTATATGAAACTTATTTTTTTTATATAAAATATATACGTGAAAAACAGCTCGCGCGCACCGCGGCAGTGCCGCCAGTAGCCAGTCGGACGTCATCGAGGGAGGACCTATGCTATTTTTGCTCGCGACCACATTTTCGTCACAGTATAATGTTAAGTAGCAGTAACGAATCTCTGGGCTTCTAGGAGCGCGCGATGCCTAATATCCCTGAGTGCACAGGGTTGTCGAATGGACTAATTTCTTGTTCGTTAGTCCTTGAAGGATTAACAAGATGGAGTTCCGTCCCCGGCAGTGGAATGAAGCCATACCTCATCTATTTGCCATCATTCAAATCCGTTCATCCGTTTAGGCGTGTAAGTTATGGTTATCTGAAACATCTTTTCTGTCCTTTTTAGGGTTCCGTAGTCAACAAGGAACCCTTATAGTTTCACCATGTCCGTCTGTCCGTCCGTCCGTCTGTCCGTCCTCGGCTTAGCTCAGTAACCATTACTACTAGAAAACTGTAATTAGGTATAGGTATGTAAATCAATCACGCCGACAAAACAGTATAATAAAATCTTTTTTTTATGGTACCTCCCCTACACCTAAAGCCGGGATTTAATTTTTTTTCTCGTTAAACCGTCGTAAAAACCACGTTCAATACTATTATGAGTTTCCTAAAACCATTTTTCAAATCGATGATTAGTTTGCTGCCCTAAATTTTGTTCGAGTCGAGTACAAATTCGGCCGACGCAACCGCTCCGCACGTCGATGTTACTAAGACAGACAGGCAACTACGGAACCCTACACGACAACGTGGTCCGACACGCACTTTGCCGGTTTTTTTCATTTTGGCATTCTACAGGACAAACTTAGTTTCACTTTTTTTTAGTTTGTCCGTCACTTGACTTCGAACGTTTACAGCTGGACCTTTTATGGCATTGATTTTTTTATGGTCTCGTTTTGTAATTGTTTGACATTTTTGACAAATCAATGCTTCCCAATGATTGGTATACCCGTTATATCATTATTCCGACGTAGGGATTCCGTGGATAATCTGTTCGTATTTTATCAAATCGGCTTTATTATATTTGACATATTATTGTTATATAGAGAGCAAATATTATGTTATTAATAATCTCTAATGCTGTTTTTTCATCTCTATTGATATGAATAAGTCATCATGCTTTGCAAGTTATACTTATTTAATAAATATTATGTAAGTATTAGGTAGTAAAAGGTTTAGGTTCTGGCGCTTCGCCGGCCGCTGCCGGGGCACGCTCACTTCACTCGCTCGGCTCACGCGCTGTAGGGTCGTGGTTAAACCTAACACACCGTCCCGACCTGCCTTCAGAGTCTCTATGAAACTACTTTAAACTTCACTCAAAATGAAAGTTTGGCTAAACGTATGGAATGCGGAAAGTAATGATGCATGAGTAAAAAATTGGCTGTGAAACAAAAGATTTACAAAAGACTTTTGATCCTCCAATAATGTTGGGTGTGGCTACAAGATGACCTCTCCTCACCGGAGAGGTGGTGGTAGGTCCGGTAAGAAATGAGTTGTATATTCGGAAAAATTATAAAATACGAAAAGTTTTCGGACAAACAATATTCGGTAAATAAAATTTAGTGATTGCTATAGGTTACCAACAAACATCCATCCAAAAATTCCAACATTCATATTTTCAGATATAAAATATTACCTATTCGAACTACTTATGTTGTGATGTGATATGATACTAGTTTACAAATATAATGTAGTACAAATTTGTTATTGTAATTATTATAGGTTATTTATTATGTTTGTCTAACATTATAATACTGACCAAACCTCCCACCACCATTTTCTAAATTTTAGAATTATGAATCATCGCCTGCCTTAGTTCATTCATAACAATATAAGTGTATAGGTGTTTACAGTCAATAGTGCAGTGGACAGCACATCAAGCTATACGTTTATGTTGCAAACTAGCTCTTATTACCAGCACGCAAGATACATCGGTGTATAGTTTGGTGTGCTGTCCATTCTAAATCGATCCATGAAATTATCTAGGATTTTGATATGATTTTTTTCAAGACTGATTCGCAGTCAGCCATTCACAAATATATTACTTAATCCATTTCCTTAAAAGTGCCAGAAATTAAATAAACAAGTAGGTAAATAATTTATTTTTCATATCTAACAACATTCCTCCAAGGATAGGTAGCCAATAAAATCGGACTACTGATTTATTTATACTGTGCGCGGTCACTGGAGTTCATTCATATACGACGGCTCCGGTGAAACGCGGGCGCAAGCCGTATCTAGGCGTAAAATGCCTAAACCTGTAGACCGGCAATCCTACCGTGTTTTCAAGAAACGAGAGAAAGTTTTCTTTGAGGTACTTTAAGTAAGTGACTTGATTGGTGCACTTAGCCTCGAGAAGCCTGCACATTTTGTCAAGTCAGTTAACCTTATGGCCTTCAATAAGTTCGCAACTGTATAGCAAGCACAAGCGTCTACTAAAGAAATTAAATTCTCACATTTATTCAAACAAAACCAGAAGTAGGTACATTAGCAATTAACATACATGGATAAAGGGCTTAAAAGAAGACATAATTAGGGCTCCGTACGAAAAATGTAATAAAGGCACCCTTATGGTGTCTTCGTCTGTGTGTCACAACGTTAAATATCTTAAGACCTACATATGCTATCAATTTGGAATTTGGAACAATTGTAAAGAATAAATAATTAATATATATATTTTACACACGTAAAAAAAACTATACTTTTTTTTACATTTTAATTTTCCGTGGGGGGTTAAAAATTCAGTCGAGTTAATAGATCAAGTGGGGTATTGTTACGTCTACGGGGTGGGTAACGTGATAAAAAATACACTAATTGATCACTAATTAAAAGGAATGCAAACTTTATTACAAAATTACTAATTAACAAGGCTTACTTCATAAATCAATTAACTATGACGCACTTTTCACTCGCTTCGCTTTGAGATTCGCACTGTTCGCAGTTTAATTCCAAACTCTCCTCCGCTGCGTTGGCCGAGGCTTATACTTATATCCGGCCCTTCGCACTAGAACATTCCGGAGAAATCTTGAATAATCGGTCCAAGATCCAATTCTAGGAACGGCGACCCCTCGGTTCATGAATGTTCCAGAGTGTCTAGATTGTTCGATGCTCGTTCGACCCGATGACTGGAACATTCCCGAATATGCTGTCCCTTTCTAGTTCTTTCTTTCTTTCACACACTTCTCGAACCTTCTCAATCTAGATGTCTCTCTCTAATAGTGCTGTCTCCTTCATTCCTTCGAGAAATTTCGCCATATACTGAAGTGTACTTCAAAGGCCTAAACGGGTTTTCAGGTTATTGCGCCATCTGATAGAGGCTGTCCTGAAACGGACTGAAAACATGTTTCAGGCGCCTGAAAACAACGGCAACTAGGGTGAATTTTCAATCTTCTAGTATGTGGAAGAGCCACCTCTGAAACGGCCTGAAATCACATTTCAGCCTGCTGAAAACGCTTCTAAAGCATGAAAAATCAAGTTTGAAGTTTATACCACCGGCGCAACAGTATCATATATAGGGCTTCAGTTGCAATTTCTAAGACTTTTTTTCTACAGTGGTAAAATTTGAATTTATGAAGGAAAATGTTGAAAAAATACCATCCCCCTTACCACCGAAGTTTACCAAGCGAAAATTTTAAAATTATTACTTTGATTAAGTGAAATATAAATACTACAGGAAAATTAAAACAATACCTCTATCTAGCGTATTTTTTTATTTATCAACATTTCAAACTAAATTCTTAATTTAATTGATTTTGTATTAAATTGTATATTCCTATGAGATTATTGTTAAATACCCTTCTTTCAAATATTTTTGTTTTATCGGAATCGGTAAACGTGATAAAAAATATCCCAGAGAAACAAACATACTTATTAGGTTGCAAGTTATTAGCAAAGCCCGGAAAACTCATTGTAATTGGCATGATGATCAGGTTGGGTAAGATAAAATAATGTACCTACCTAAACACATCGGAATGTTTTTTTTTTGACAAAACTTACTCGATATCGATAAAAAAAAATCTAACACTAGTTTGATTGCGACAGTCTTTTGTTGACTATGGATTTTCCGGGCAATGGTTATTAGTACCAAAATGCAGACGGCGCTGTAAAACGGTAACTTCTACTATGAGCTGTTTAGATTGTTCAAGAATGAATGGGGTCGTGACGTGACGTATGTTGTATGAACGTTTGTACGGAACCCTCGGTGCGCGAGTTAGACTCGCACTTGACCGGTTTTATTTTAAAATACAAATGCTAATACTAAACTAAGTAACTAAAACCTACCTAAAACAAGAAACTCCATGACCTGTAGAAGAACAGAATCTGTGTTTGTAGAAAACAGAAATTGACGAACATGCTTACAAAATTCCACGAGAATCGGTTGAGAAATGTGACCTGTAGAGGAGAACAGCCAAACAGCGTGACAGTCGGAGTCCGGACATACGAACGAATTTCGCTCACTCGTACAGTAAATAAATAAAATAACAAAAAACGTGCACCTCATTCAGCGATATGCCTGATCCAAGGTCCAAGATCCAAGGCCTGATCAAAGGTCTCATAAATGATCACAATTCGAGCACTTAGAAAGACAAAAGTAGGAATCAAAGAGGCTTCGCTGGCGATGGCCGAAACAGCACGTTCTAATTGTCATTATACAGAACAAAGTGCATTCTGACACATTATTAAAGATCAAGCAATTTTTATTTAATTCGTTATTGGCACGGATTCATTACTTTAAAGTAAGTAATTATGCCTCCTGCATATTCAGTTACTAATATTCAGCTAGTAGTGATGGTAGAACTTTACATTGCGGAGTACAGTGAGGACGCAAGCATTGTTTCACGAGCGATACCCGGAGAGTCCAATCTCAACACGTCAATTGATCAACTCGGGCGTACAAAATTTGAGAGACTATGGACAGTTCTCAGTCCCAGATCATGCCCAAGGTAGAAGTCGACGTCCAAGGCACTCCGAGGTGTTTAAAACACGACTACTCGGGTATTTTATCTGGCACCCAGAAGCCAGCACCAGAGAAGCCGCGGCACGTTTTGGTACAACCCAAATTTTCATTTGGAGACTGTTGAATGCCGACGGATTACACCCGTTTCACTTTCAATGGGTGCAAGACATTGTCTTAGCATATTATCCCAGGAGAGTGCGGTTTTATCGCTGGCTATTACAATACCTATACCTTAACATTTTATGATCAGATGAAGATACTTATCTTTACCAGAGTAGGATTGTTTAACATACACAACGAGCAGTGGTGGAAATCATCATCATATCAATCCAAATGTGACACGGCGAGAATCGTTTCAAACACGCTTCTCAGTTAATGTTTGGGCGGGTATCCTCAATAATTATGTCATAGGACATAGAACTTATATCTTCCGAAATGTATAGCATTGATGAATAATGTCAACTAAGTCATTATAATAATAAAATAATAAAAATAAACCATTTATTTCAGGCATCTAGGGCTCACAGTTACAAATACCTTAAGGGCTAACATACATACAATTATAAAATTAATAAATATTATTTAGGCGACGAAACAGTGTGGCTCCGTTACGTCGTCACGTCCGGTTTAGAGTTCGGTAGGTTGCCCAGGAACCGCCAAAACAAGACACCCTTCGGCCAGAAGTCAGCACACGCGATGGTCTCCTGCAGCGGCCTCGGTACGCGCACCATAAACGAGCTGAAGTGCACGTAGTGGCGCGAACGCAGCTGGAAAACCCTCAGCGAGTAACCAGTCTTCACCAGTGCGCTTCTTCGATTGGCTGCGACAGGCTGACCGACTATGATTATGATAAACACGTTTTATACCAAGTCATAAATATAGTAAATGTCTTTTATACTAATTGTAATTATAGCCTTAAATCAGTCTATCACTTTTTACATTGGATCATTAGAAAATTACACTAACTTATCCTAATTAATCCGTTACATTAATCCGTTACATTATAATAAGCAATGGTATAACAAAACAAAATAGATAAAGTGAAATTATAGAAAGCGTCGTGCCCACTTTTAATAAATGACCGATATTTACAGAGGAAGTGACAGTGAAATGTGCTCTTTTACTATGTTAAATTTTCACTTTGACGTTTGATGCCGTTTCGTATTTGCCTTTCAGTCATTAACAGAGCGGAGATCGGCAATGGTCGAGCAGCCGAGTTTACCCGATATCTCCCTGTATGTCACTACTACGCCTACGATATGGTTCAGTGGTGGCCTAGGGATCAAATTGGTTGACTTTCCGCTAAGAAATACATAATAAATACTAAGGTTGGGAAAATCTTACACAAATCGAACTAGTCCCATTGTAAGTTCAATAAATTCAATAAGCTTGTGTTATGGGTACTAGACGACGATATATATGTGGGGAGTGGCGATAATTGGAAACAAATTGTAATTCAACAAAACTGTGTAAGCATCTATAACATCATAACATCTAAAATAATGTAACAGACACGTCTTTTTTTAGTAGCTCCGCTCTGGATCTCCATCCCTCCCGTCATTCATTCTTTCTCTTTCACGCTTGTACATACTATGCTCATTCACAATACTTCATTCATACGTATTTCACTCAAATCCTACATATACACCGTGGGCACGAGTAACCCGAAAGATTTTAACCACGTATTCCTGAGGTCATTAGGAGTGCAAAAAATTATATGAACCCAACTCAAATTCAGCAAAAAAAAACTTTTTTTTCTTGATTTTTCGGTTTTTGTAAATAAAACTTGGATAACTGTCGCTTCTCTATGGAAGTTATCCCTTTTAATAAAACGGTAACGATTTTTTTTTTCAAAAAAGGATCAATTTTGTGAGTGGTAGCTGGCACTTTGATATCTGTCAATAGGTACGCGGAACTGGCCAACATCGGTAGCAACGTCGTAATCAAAAGAGCTAAATTCACTTTAGTAATCACAACAAATATTTTACATGAAAATTGGTAATATCTTCAAAACTAAGCCGGATTGGGTTCCAACCCATGGGTTCATAAAACATTTTTTGCTTCTAATGACTTGAGGAATGCATGGTTAAAATCTTTTGGGTTACTCGGGCCTGCGGTGTATAATACTAGTAGATATAAATACTTAAATACATAGAAAACATCCAAGACAATATTCACCCTTACCGAGAATCGAACCCAGGACCTTCAGCTTCGTAGGCAGCGTCACTACTAGGCAAACCGGTCGTCGAGCAAAGTTAATTACGACGTATTTTCATAATTGAATTAGTACAGTTTGTTCTATTTCGTTAACTGAGCCGAAATTGCTTACTTTGTAGTACGTTCAATGTGTCACCCTGTATTATTATACCCTGTATTATGCTATTATGCTATACGTGTACCGTCACAATATTATTATGCTATTTGTACTAACAATTAGGCGAGTGCGAGTGACGCATATCTTATGCAGGGTGCAGTCGATCAACGTGCGACTCTCAGAGAAACGAGATCATGGGCTCAAAATATAAACAACATATCATAAAAAGTAGATCATTGTATTTTTTGCATTTTATCATTGCTTCATAAGTACATACATAATTTAATTCCTCAAACACTTTGGACTAGCAAGTGAACTTATTACAAGTCGAGGTTAATGTCACGGTCGATGTGAGTGTTGATATCAGTGTGCACGAAATTGCTGTAGCTGTCGATCGGGCTCATGTTAACCATATCGTAGTGCTTCAGAACCCACCTGTTCCAGCGGGTCTTCATATCACACGTCATTCGCTTGTGGAAGATCATGACGTCAACGAACTTCATGTTGGGCGTGAAGAACCTCGTCACATCAATATGACGATCGAAGGGGTAACCAAGAGGCATCTTATCGAGCAAGACAGTTGATCTGAAGTCCATAACAAGGTCTTTGCGGTTGGTGTCTAGGAGAGTTAGGTCGATGTTGTCGACCATTTTCAATGGAGTCACGATGCAGTACAGCATCATCTTCATGCCACCAACATGACCCTTGGGCAATAGCAGCCTAGTCGGGAATCCAGTCATGTAGTTCCTTAGGTCCTTCATCATCATATCGCGCATGTCTGTCACCCCATCGACCTTCTTCCATAAATCACGAGTCATGATACGGTCGCGGACGAGGTTGTGCATATCCTTGGAATCCCTGACAATCATGTTCTTCCCAGAGTTCAGTTTATATAAGAAAGAGTCTAGCTCTACAAAGTTGAGACGGTTCTTGTTGATGTCAATTAGTCTGTGTAAGTGGTCTTCTTTGGGCCCCAAGAAGATCCTCACAACACAGTCAACAGTTTTATCAGACAAGACATCGATAGTCACTTTGAAGGGTTGGTGATTCAGGCGGCGTTTGCGAACCATGAATACCATGTCGGACTTAGTCTTCTTAATTTCTTCCTCGGTCAAAGTAACGGCGTTGGTCATGTCCATGAGGTAGTCGTCGAAGTAAGTGACTAGCTTGTCTACTACAATGTTGTCGATCTTTACACCGGGGAACAGAAGTTCTTCCTTCGTGTAGCAAGGCAGGCGTCTCTTGAATAAGATCATCATGTTCACCAGACGCTTCTGGAGCATGTAGAAGACAGGGTCACGCAGTGCCGTCTGGTATTGGTCCAAGATTGAAGGCATAACGAAGTATCTAAAACAAAACAGCATTTGCAACATTAAAAACGTTTTAAATATTTTTATAATACACATTTTCAGCAACACCAATTTACAAGAACCTAAAATTTTGTTATTATTAGTAGTAGTAGTCGTAGAGTAGAGTAATGCTCTTTGCCAATAGAATGGAATAGAACTGTTCGATGTCATAATAACTTTACCCTAATAACCTAAGCATAAACACATCTTAAAGTATAGAATCAGCATTAATAACTAATATTACTAATGTGTAACAATTTTTTTACGATCTTTTTTGCTTGTAACTTCAATACATGGCTTAAGCCCATTACAAAATAATAGCATCTTTCATATAAGAAAAGTGTTCCATATTTGGAACATTTCTCATTTATAACCATTTCATACTGAAAAGTTCAACGTAGGTACACTTATTACAAGTATTTGTGATTAACATCATACTTACTTGTCAGATGTAATGACGTTTAGTCCAAGACAGGCTTTCATAAGGATAAGCAGGTAGCGGTAGGCCTCAACATGGTCCTTGGTCATGTCGTTGTTTATGTTCTTGTCGATTTTTCCGTAGATGAGTTTTCCAAGATTTTCGATATCTTCAGGTTTTATCAAGTCCAGTCTCACACCGTTGATCTGTCGACATAAACAAAAATATTATGTTAATATTTTTTTCTGTGTCCGTACTTACAAAAATAAGCGATTCGACGATTTCATACTTACTTCGATGTATCCTTTGACGATTGCTTCTCTGATGATCCTCTCGTAGGTCTTAACTGCAGTCAACACATCAACATTTTCGTCACGAACAATGACGTAGTTGTTCATCCTGCTGGTAAGCTCAACACCATTGTGCAGTTTCAACCAAGGCCAGTATCCTTTCCTGACAGGCTTATCCCATGACAGAGTTTTGATATCTCCCAATCCGTTGGATAACCTTTCTAGATAGTACCTGGCCAAGATTTGTTGGTAGATATATAGAGTCAGCTCACAACGCCTGACCTTGAATTTGTCAAAAACGGTGTCCTTCATCCAGAATGGATGGTCAATGTGGAAGTAGTAGTAGTAGGTGTTCAGGTCAATGTCTTCGGTGAAGTACCTCAGCCTGTCTTCATCATTAAGAACCGTACGCTTGTCGTAGACGTTCTCATCAATAATGTACACGTCCTTATCGGTCTTCTTGATGCCATAGAAGTCGCACAGTTTGTGGTCAAGGAGCCCCTTCTTCATCTTCAGCATGTAAGCCTTTTGGATGACATCGGCACGCACGAAGTAGTAGGGGTAGATCTCATAAGGCGGAGGCAGGATGACGCCCTTGCAGTCCTCGCGGTGTCTGCACGCGACGGTGAGAGCGTAGACAAACATGCCCTCGTTCATGTACAGGCGCATCCAGCAGGCGGTCTTGATGAAGGTCTCGAAGTCCTTGGCGTAGTAGAGCATATGGAACATGGTCACTACTTCATCGAGCTGGCGGTCGATGTGGAGAGTGAAAACTTCACCACGAGGGAGTACACCAACATTGATCATCTTAACGAAACGCTTGTGAACATCAGTTTTCTGAAAATACAAGAAAAACAAAAACAGGTCAGGTAGTGAATTATGGAGCACAGTGTACCTATCTAAGTTACATAGGTAGATACAGTTTTTACGTGTTCATATAGGTTAGAACTTACGGTGAATAAGTCAACTCGTTCCTCAATCTTTAAGTCCTTGCCCATGTCCACAATGTCCTTGTACATGCAGGGTTCCGTCACATGATTCAGCAGTTTGAGGATTATCGTTTGCTTTTCTTTGACGTCAACCTTGACTGTGCCTATAAAATAAAATTAAATACTTCATTCACTGAATGATCATGCTTCAGGATTGCTTCTCATTTCTACCTCCTGTCCACTTCTACGATTCAACTGGACATATGTAAAAATTCTGAATTCCTATGTAAAATAGAAATCGTATAAACCGACCTCAATAAACTTTAATGTTGTTTATAAATCCGATGGAGTCTTTTAGTCATATAGGCATATGATTTAATCCATTCACAGCCATGTACAATTTAGGAATTTATATGACTAATATCAAAAACAGGTCACAAATCCCACAGCTGTAGATATTATTGAAATGATTATTTAGTCCTTTAATGATAAGTGCTTACCAACAATATGGTCGTCTACCTCTCTAGCCATGGCCACAGCGGCCAGGCCGAGTACTAATAGTGCGGCCTTCATCGTACAGCCTACCCTGTGAGAACTCAACTGTGCCTTGCCTTACTACTTACCCCCCTTTTATAGCGCCAATGATAAGGGTTTCATTGATCTCATGTTTTTTCTCGCATATTGCTTTCTTTAGAGATATGCAACAAAGTTCCACATAGATAAGATTTCTTTATAAACTTCTACGCTTTCAAGCACCAGATTCAAAACCGTAAAGGAACAAGTCTTGCGATATGTTATCAATTCGCAGTATGTTACGTCAATAGAATACTCTCCCCTTTGAAATTAATGTTATAGGATAATTATAGTAGGTATCAAATACTGTCAGTCTAGTTAAAATCTGACTCAAACTATAAATCGTTTTTATAAGTGCTTAAGTGGAAATGTTTTTCAATGTTTTGAGCAGAAAGGTCATAGAGTTTATGCTTTCAAGCAAGGAAATGACTTCCTGGAGTCAAAAAAGAGAAAGGGAGCCCGTTGTTAATTTATTCGGTACGGGTTTTTGTACGGGTTACGTCACTCACACTGTTAATTTTAACAACAGTAATACAATTATAGCGTATTACTGTTGTTTACTTTTTACCCGACTGCCGAAGGAGAGGAGGGTTATGTTTTTCGAGCGTATGTATGTACTTATGTATGTATGTGACCTTATTGTTTGGCACGCCCTGCAGCCGTTAGGCCTCACCTTTACCTTTCTTATTAACCGACATCAAAAAAAAGGAGGAGGTTCTCAATTCGGTTGTTTTTTTTTTTCAATGTTTGTTACCTCAGAACTCCGTCATTGATGAGCCGATTCATTTTTTTTTTGTTTGTAATTATATGCTTCCAGGATGGTCCCATTTTTTTCAAAAATTCTAATGGATGATGGGATCCATGAGGAATTGAGGGAACTCCTCAATTATATTAGGCACGCGTGTAGTGATTTTGGTATCTTCTATTATAACTCGTGTATTTACATCCGGAAATCATAAATTGGTGGAGTGGAATTGATGATGAAGACCACAGATGACTTATGGAATTCCTCAATTATGTACTTAAAAGTACAAAAGTTATGTACTTAAAACTAATGAAGTGCCAAGGGTGATCCTTGTGGAATTGACGGAAGTCCTCAAATATTATCGGGTCACATACAGCGATTGGGTTTTGTTCCATAATAATCAACGCATTTGCTCTCGGAATTCAGTTCATGAGGTAAATTGGAAAAGAAATGTTCTCGTGGCTTGGCGGAGTACTAAATTGAAGTCGGTTAAAACTTTGTTTTTAAACTAAATTATCTCATCTTTTTGCACCTCATATTTGTTTACCGTTTGACGGATTTCGAAATATGAGGTGTCGTTGGATTCCTCTTGATCGTGGGAGTGACATAGGCTGTAAAATATGAAAAAAGCAGTTGGATTTTTTGAAAAATCTTTTATATATAAATTAACAAGTGAAGTTATTTTATACTAAGTATAAATGTAATCATCTTTCTAGCGTTATTCCCGGTTGCGCCTTAAAGGAGCCCGGGTCCGTTTTGACACCTATTCTAAGGCTTTGAAGCCTAAGATTCGCCATAGGCACTAGTTTTACGAAAGCGACTGCCATCTGACCTTCCAACCGAAAGGGAAAGGGGCCTTATTGAGATTAGATCAGTTTCCTCACGATGTTTTTCTTCAGTGAAAAGCTAACGGTAGGTAAATATTCCATACATAAGTTCCGAAAAGCTCATTATATGCGAGCCGGGATTCGAACCCACAACCGCCGCTTGACAACCGCATGCCTGACACTAGGCTACCGTAGCTGTATGTATTCTATCTAATAATCTTGGAAAACAGATATGAAGCTCTCGGGAACTAATTCGTTTTCGTTGAAACATAAATGCAAATTTTATTACACAAGATCAAAAACATCAAAATCAATCATATCAATAAATAAAGATAAATAATGACTAACGACCGGCTCAGCATTAGGTACCCCGCTAAACGGCGATGGAGACGTTGAACCAAATGCGACCTGCTGTAACTTGTTTTGAGCTCGCCTCAACGCTCACCCACAAATATATCTTGACACCGCGGTGCGTAGTAACTAAGCGTCGGTAGAGGTCTAGTTTCGTGACGGGTCGCCGGTGAGCCGCATTAGCGCTTAGCGAATAACAGCCCTGGGCGGGGGAGGGGGTCGCAGCGCCTCTCGCGTAAGCCTTATGTACGATTCCCACCGAACGAGCCGGGCCGGGTAATTAGCCGACCGCGTTTTAATAGAGTGCAGTAGGCAAAACCCTGACGGAGCCTAGCCGGTCAGATGCGACGACAGCCGAGTGTAGCCGTCCACGTCTGCGAGGAGCCGTAAATAAAATCAAATATAAAATGTCCTTACATTCAATCATTGTTAAAGCTTCAAATTCCTTAGGCAACTTGTTAAATGCGCTCACACGCGCTCCAGCCCGGCGGTGAGAACGAACTCTTTAAAAAGACCAGGGGCCTCCAAGTCCCAGTTTTCAAAGGCTACTGCTGGCACAAACAAAGTCGTAAGGGGCCAAGGCGGGATAAGTGAGCTTCAACTTGGCAACAGATTCTGCAAGCGGACTGGCGCGCCGTGAGGTCTGCGGGGTCTGCCTCAAATGGGAGTTTTATTAATTAATTTAGCGTAGATAATGTTACATTATACCTACGCACATAACTTAGTCACGTCCGATATTGCCCTCCGAATCGCTATTCTGAAGTGGCAGTAGGCGAGGCTGCCCGTAGAACCGATGGCCGTTGGGGCGGAAAGGTTTACGAGTAGCGACCACGTGCCGGAAGGCGCAGCGGGGCGGGGGTAGACCCCTCCACAAGCCCGGTCATTGTCATAACTACTCTTTGGAGAGTCCTATGTACGGCAGTTGTCGTCTTTCCGCTGATATGGTCTACCCCATATTATGGTGGGCCTTATCACACGATAAGTGACAGGATAGGGCGTCCGTCACTGGCTGACACCGTTCGATAGAACGAGACGACGCTCTTATCTTGTCACGTATCGCGTGATAAGGCCGACCATTATACGGTGTCAGAACTAGTGCGCGCCAAACACATACGGCCGTATTCATAAACGTCCTATAAGCCGGTTTTAACTAAAATGGCGTTAAAATTCTTTTGTCCTTATCTGTCACATTGACATTTGTGTTCGTAAGAAAGGGACAAAGCACATTTTATTTAGCAAAGGCATTTTAAGTTTTATGAATAAGGGGGATAGAATTCACATTGCGATAATACGAAATCGAGCACTTTACCTCTTGGTAGCGTTTATGCTACCAATAACAGCGTTTTTCAGAGCCCACTTAGGTGGCACGGGCGAGCGTTTGAGATATAATATTTTATTCAGTTGTCTAAATTGGACTTTGTTTGAAATAAACGTTTTAATGGATTTTACCAATTTCAGAATTTCCTCTCTACATTTCGTTACTGAAATCTAAGTAACGAGATGAGCCCTAATGCAAAATAAATCTGCTGCTGCTTTATACGGTAAATGGGAAAAGCGAAGCAATTACTGTAACACTGACTGACAAACTTTACCCCTCTATTTTATTATAGTACCTACATACCAAATTATAGGTAGGTACCTAGGTAGGTGGAGGTACGTACAGACTAGATTACCATGAGGCCGTAAATGTCTTACATCCCTAAAAAATTGAGTTTTCCGTATCAAAATTATGCAAGTACAATGTAACTACCAAATATGTCAGTACACGAGTAACGAATGCTTCATGTCCATGAATGTTGCTGGTGAGTAAGATCGTCAGAGCTCCAAATACAAGGATGCAATGCGTTTAAACAGAAAGAGGGACTTGTTCGTCCTTTGCTGTCTTCGCAGTGAAACCTCACAATAAAGGGTTGGCAACGCGCATGTGGCTCCTCTGTAGTAACATGTTCATGGGATACAGTCTCCGTTTATCATCAGCACGGCTATCACGCGACGGCGCGCGAGCTCTCTCGATTTTTCTCGCACTATCCGTCTCTCTCTTATTATAGAACATTTACAATCGTCCCATGATAGACGTGCAGGAGAGCCCTTGGCTTGTTTCCCCACCATCGCGGTATGAAATATTTTTAAATGCAAGCAATCCTTATGATCAACTTTGTCGTGAACACCAAGACATCTATCACACTAAATACACATAACACACGAGTTAGCATAAAAAATATAAGTTAACACCAATATTTATTTCGTGTTACTATTGTCCCATATGGCGCCATCTGACGTACAGTAGAAGTACTACGTCAAGCAAATTTGGCCGAACTTGACTAAGCTCCGTTCTTGCTTTACATTTACTAATAATAATATCCATTTATTTCAGGCCCATAGTTACAAATACTTTAAAGACACCATACATACAATGCAATCATAAAATTAAAACTCATTTTTTTATTTAGGCGACGAAACAGTCTGGCGCCGTTGCGTCGACAACAACTCCGGTGTTCGGTGGTGTCCGTCCGGTGGTGTGACTTTTGCTACTCCTCACTAGATGGCGCTGATACCGGTACAAGGGATTGCGAACGAAGCACTATTTTTGCTGTCGAACATATATATTTACAAACTGTTTACCTTCGCGGTATCCTTCCAACATAGGTAAAACTAGTGGCTCTGTGAGCTGTAGATGTAGATCACGCGAGGCTTTTTTTTAAATGTCGAATTATTGAACCTGCTCACAAAATTTCAAGAGAATTGGTTGAGAAATGCGACCCGTAGAGAACAGCCGGGCATACGAAAGAATTTGGGCCCAAACTGAAACGGAGACCTACGTTATTTTCGCTCCCTCTTTGAATCAAATAGAATCCGAAGATAGCAAGGTACCTAAGTAGATACTAGTCTCTGAAATAAAACAACGCGACCCGTCGAGTATGGGCTCGTTGGTATCGTCCAGATGGCGGTGAGTTTGATCGCTGTGTTAATATTAGTCGGCAATTAAGTAGGTAGGTACATTAATATTCAATTCAATTCAAATAATTTATTTCAGGCTTGCACCCATAGGTACAATAAAATCTTAATCTAGGTATAGTTAACGACCAAAAAAAAGTTGACTTACTTAACTAAGCTTTGCGAGGGCATGGAGCTGTGTTCATCGACGCATGAGCGCGGAGTCCCAGCGGTCCGCGAACGAGCTCAGGGTCCTGTTGGTGCTGCACTGGAGCCGGGCTAATATTAGGGTACAAAACTGTTTCCAGTTCAAGAAACCTAATCATTTGAAAACAGGGTTTTTGTTATGCTGCCGCTTAAACTGTGATAATAACATTAGGTATGTATGTAGGTGCTTGTTGTGCTGTGATACATCCTATCTCACTAAGTTGTCAATTTTCACCTGAAGATGACAATCCGACGTACATCGCTAAATCGATAACAATGGTATCCAGTCACTACCTTTACTTGTATTTAGCAATGTCTGTTGAACTGTCGTTGTTAGGTGACAATTGTCACGTTGATAAAATAGGGGCCCGTTATTCAGTTGTCGTCCTCATACAATGTATAACCATGAAACGTACCTAGTGTGTCTTTATGACTTTGTCATAAGATTAAATTTCACCTATAGGCTATAATTTTTTTTTCTTTACCTAAAAAAGACGCTATAACCTAAGCAAGAAAAACACGATTTTTTTGTTAGCCTGTTGGAGTATCCCACAGCTGGGCAATGGCCTATCCATACATTTTTTGCTGCATAAACGGCCGTTTTTTTACGATAACTAAAGTTTGATTTTTTTACAGCTTCAAGGAACTGTAGACCTGAATATATGTTGTTTTAATATCTACTCGATACCTCTACGTGTTCTCGAGAGGTCTTGAAAGATGGCAGACAGACGGACAACAAAGTGATCCTATATGAGCTCCGTTTTTTCCTTTTAATGTGGGTACATTAAAAGGAAAAAACGCGGAACGGAACCCTAAAAATAGAAATTTGGGTCAGAAGGTCCAGTAAAAAATATTTTATTAGGAAGCGTCGTTGAAGTTGATGACACATTAGCACAAAACAAGAATTTTGATCGGAAAATTGGTGGCATTGTTGTGTTGTGTCTACCTAATGTTGATGGATTGTCCATTTTTCAGAATTCACAGTACAGTAAATCGAAAATGAGGCAACTATGACATCTAGGGACGAACGACGGACAAACTATGGCGAGTGACATGAGTGACGTCACCGGAGCTGTGGACCCGTTTATTAGGCGCGAAAGTTTTAATTGTCAGTTTATAACAGCAATTTTTACTATAACTTATACTATTTTTTTTATATACCTACTCGTGGTCTATTCTACATGGAATTCTTTCAAATGAAAGCAAAAGTCAAAATATTGCATATTATGTAGTGTAACAATACTCATATTAAATCCAGCGATATACTTATCCAAATGGCTAAAGCAAAGAGCAAAACATCTTCATTATTTTAGTCGACAATAAGATAAACATGTTTATATGATTGAAATTGTTTTGCATACCGATTTTTATCTATCAAAACATTCGCATTGACATTGACGGTGAATGTCATGTCATGCCCGAAAGTTGGCCGGAGCGTTGCCACGCCGCCTTATCGCCGAGACGACGAATATCGGAATAATGTACCTATACACTGTGAGTTGTTCATAATAACAATTAGATCATCAATTCAAAAGCTCAATTAAATTAATCTGTGACCAGTATTTTTAATGGGTGTAGCATTAAGGTTTGGGTCATTGTCAGTCATTAAAACACAAATCGACTTTTCAGTGGTCAATAATTAAGGGCTTATATAATATGTTTTTACAGTACATATGGTGCTACTTTCCCGCACTAGTGCGGAAAAGAGCACTTTTCGTGCATATGTCGAAACTTTAAAGAGCCATATGTACAGTAAAACGTTGTACGATACACGTGCAAATAGGTAATTCGCAACTCGTGTCGATTTAAAACACTCCCTTCGGTCGTGTTTGACTTTATCACCACTCGTTGCGAATTTCCTATTTTTGGCACTTGTATCGTAAATAACTATTATCGCATTGAATTATAGAAGACGCGACGCCATTCATGCGGATTCAGAGTTCATCCAAAAATTAGGTATTTTAGCCCGTAACTATGGCAATGTACACAGAAGAGACGCACACCTAAATCTGACAATGCCCCGTTTACATTTTTAGGTATATATTAGGCATATCAAAATAATTGAATCACCAATTACTAGCTTTTCAGCTAGGTAGTCAATCCTACTATTTATATATTTGGAAACAGGGTTCAGCTCCGAGCATTATTATTAAATCTTTCCTTTAACTTGAAATTTAAACACTTCGTTAGCAGCGTCACTGCTAAATACAAAATTAATTTAACAATAGGTACCTTTTATAAGTGTTTTATTTGTTGACGCGTGGTCCGGGTTGCAACTTGCAACTGTTATACCACTTTTTACAATTTTTATTTAACTTTACGTAGGTACTATTTTCGGCCAGTAAGTAGTCGGCATTCGATTAAGCTGTTTGTCATACTCTTGTAAGTTCTGTGAGAATATTATGGCACCGCCGAGATAATCTGATATTGAGACGGATTGTGGCCATAGCAACTCCTAACTACTAAAGATAGACCCGTCACGTTTGGGCTCATTGAGACCATCTCAACGAGTAGTTGATGACTGTTCAAACACGCACAGTCAACAGTAAAATCTTATCAAAGGCAATCTTGTAAGTAAGATGACAATTATACTCACGAAGCACTAACAAGCAAATTTTTTACCAAACGGCCCGTTGATATTAAAGAAGAACCCGTGCTATTAAAATAAAATTAAAAATATTACTAATGACCAATGTTTCTACTCGATTACCTACAGATTTCTTGACATGTGACACATGTTAATTTTAAGTTTCTAGATCATATATTACATACATTCAATTTAAAAAAAATAATTTCACATGTTAATATTGAATTATTTTAAATTGTAATAACCGAATTGTGTTATTTATTTTTAATTTAACGCTAGGTACTTAATTGAATCAATATATAATGCTTGTTTTTAAACGCCAAAAGGCAAATAATAGTGATACTAGCATCTTTATCTTAACACCACTGTAACCAGAGGGGTAGTCACGTAACGTTTCGAACGCGCGTTAGGGAAAATCCAACTGTCATTTTACATATAAAAATTCCAGTTAGATCTATCTAGCGTTCGTGTACAAGGTGTTACGTGATCGACCAGGGTAAACACGTAGGCTGGAAACAGTGCTCGACCGACGGTACGTCCTGACCGTACGTCCTGAACGTCAGCGCTGAGCGTCGGTTGCGAAAATGCATTCAGTGCAACGCTGACGGCGAACTGCGACGCGTGTGTGCAGTATGTACGGTCAGTCGCTCCGTCAGCGAAGCACTGAACGCATCCATACAATCTCATAGCTCGTCGGTCGACCGACTACGCGCGACCGACGAGCTCGACCGACGGTCGCGGTACGCGCGACGTAGCTGTACGCGCGTAGCAGTTTATCAGCGCTGCACTGTATTTCGTCATACATTTCCATTGATATAGCTACGTCCAACCGATGTCAGCGCTCACCGTCGGTCGAGCACTGTTTCCAGCCGTAACGTTTCCAACGCGCGTTGGACAGTCCAACTGTCATTTTTCTATATAAAAATTGACGTTTATCTACCTGACGCGTGTACAATGCGTTACGTGATCGACCTGATGATACACCTATCTTTAACAAATAAAGACTTTTGACTTTGACTTTTGATGCTTTGATGGAACATGTGTAATTGTAACCCGTTTCCAAGTACAATCCCCACGTGTTCAATTTGGCAGGTTTGAGACCCCGCACCGGTGATTTAAAGTATCGTTTAAGTCAACGCTTTCATTTGGCACCTCATTTATAAGTCGGCCATTGTGCCAAAACTGAGCGAAGCCACTAAATAACAAAAGTTACGTACAGCACGTCTCTCATGCGACGGCCGCGAGATACTCTCGATTTTTCTCGCACTATATCTCTTGTTCTAAGTGTTCTAATAAGAAAGAGAAGGATAGTGCGAGAAAAATCGAGAGAGCTCGCACAACGTCGCATGATAGACTCAATTCTGAGATATGGTACTTGCGAATTAAGATGAGAATTGGTTCGTATTTTAAACGCATAGTATGTGAACGATAAATGCACCGAATATTGCAATTCCAATCAAATCTACAAGGCTCGGACATTGTATCACAACATAAAACATTAGCTACACATAGAGTCGATATTGCACCCCATACTTGTACTCAATCATATAATGAACTCCGAAGTTAATATAGGTATTTTAAACCATTTGCTGTTAGACGAGCATACGGTCAGACTGATTGTAAGCAGACACTGTAGTTTATGGACGCTTGACAAGTGCTGTCAGTCAGTGTTGACCGCTAGAGTCAGTTTCAGGTTCCTCACTCACGCCCTCAGAGGCTCTGGCGACCTTACTAACCTCCAGGAGCACAACACCACATGTATATATGTAGATATTTATGTGCTATTTTTGTTGTTATGGCCGCAGTCTTTTGTAAGGTGGAGATACATCTTCAGTTGGGCTGCTCCAAATATGAGCGTGATGGCATACCGCTGTCTTGCCTCTCTTCAAATCCAGCTTCCATTGATAGGTACTGCTGAATAATTTATTATCAGGGTATCACTCTGTTACATAACTTCTTAATTATATCAATATAATTAAGAAGTTATGTAGTCTCAGTCAACTGAGACTGTTATTTTCCTGCCTACGAAATTTATCAGCTACTTAACAAGCCGTCTATATATTATGGATAAAGTTTATTTAAGTATTTTATTTTGTTTATTTGGGACATCAACAGCCATACATACAAAAACTCAAAGATTCAAATACTAAAAAAAGTAGCCAATAACAGATGTCCACAAAAGTACAATAGACAAGCTAACTTTAGTGGTAATGGAAATACGATTTTATAAATATTTATATTTATATACACTAGTGTGTCTAAGCTTAGACACACTAGTGCGTGCACATACTTAGTGCGTGTGTGTTTATGTTGCTAAAGTCGTATCGTCTTAGACGCGACTGTGTAGCGAACTGCAGCCGTCCCAAATGCTATAATATCGAGCGTGACAGGAATATGAATGCCAGGGTCATTCATATCCTTATCTCGTTCTTTCTCGTAGCTTGCAGTCCGTAACGCAGGATGTGGATGCGCTTCTATTAAATGGTTAATACGTAGATATGTATGCAGGTAAAGAACTTGTGAAAACCCCCTAGTTTACGTAGGTGTGACCATGTTCGAAATTTGAACAGTCCACAACATGCAAAAGGGACTTTACTTACGTTTTTCGCCTACAAAGTTTTATTTAGCGTGCAGTGTTTAGTCAGTTTCTTTAGCCACTCACTTGCTTTCGAATTTTAAAAAAGGTAGCCTAAATTGCTTTCAATTTTTCTTTCTTAAAGAAGTCCATACTTCACTTGGCAACCACAGATGCCACCATCAGTTTAGGGGTGCGCGAAATTGGCAACTGTGGTTGCCACAAGCCAGTGAGTGGTTAGCAAGTCCTGCAAGGCAAAGACTATCTTCGCGTAATCCAATCGAGATGAAGAAATAATCTCAAAACATGCAACCGCGTTTCATTCTCCACCTTGAAACCCAATATTCCGATCCACACATGCCGACGGACCTTGCTATGGTTTTGCAGATTTTGTCCTTTTAAGCATTCCCTAAAAAATACTTACCTTTTCAATTGTAGTGAGTAGTGACTTAAACACTGGGCATGGCGCAGATTCTACATGAAAACAAACAACATGACATTGAGCGTTGACCGTGTAAATTCCCCTTTGGCATGCATCTGAATAATTATAAGCGGGATTTAATCCCAATTGGCGAGGTGACGCATAACTACATCCCACAACTCAAATAGATTTCTGCTTTAGTATAGGTAGATGAAATAGGCAGCTATACAATAATCTTCTAACTATAATCGGAATTTAGGAAGACACACACTTTAAAATCGAGACCATGGGTTTCTATGTTTCCTTTTACTTACCATTATTGCCTGCTTTTAGCACTGAGCACGCGAGCAAAAAAATTGCGTTCTTTTGTTTATTTTCAATTTGAGGTACAAAACCAAGAAAAGTAAAAAGCTCGAATTACTTAGTTCCTTACTTTTTTTCTCGACCCGTACATGAGGTACCTACAGAATCTAGAAAAGTAAAATTGACCGTAAAATTAAGTTTAGTACCTAGGTACGCAGTCACTAAAACTAAACCTTATTGGGATTAGACCGATTTCCTCACGACAATGTTACTTTACATATATATACTCAATGTAGAACAAACCTGCTTTCTCAATTTTGTAATGTTTTCCGTTTCTTCCTTTCTAAAATACCTACAATAAATAATTTCCTTTAAATCAAAGTTTTAACCGACTTCAATTTGGTACTCCGCCATGCCACGAGAACATTTCTTTTCCAATTTACCTCATGGACTGATTTCCGAGAGCAAATGCGTTGATTATTATAGAAAAAAACCCAATCGCTGTATGTGACCCGATAATATTTGAGGACTTCCGTCAATTCCACAAGGATCACCCTTGGCACTTCATAAGTTGCTATTTCAACGGAATCTTATCAGAATCTGTGATATACTTTTGTACTTTTAAGTACATAATTGAGGAATTTCATTAGTCATCTGAGCGTTTCTCAAAAAAAATGCCACTATTATTAATTGTACTTCTAGGATTTTTTTTAAAACTATTTCCACTCAGAATCAGGAGCTCTTTCGACCCTGGTAGGACAAAAAACTGTCCCAAAGATATTTTTCCTATTGTGTTACCATTTACCATACACTTTGTATGGTGGTAACACAATAGGAAAGTTCAAAAATGTATGAAAATTTTGGGACACTTTTTTTCTCCTATCGGGATGGAAAGACATCGTGATTTTGAGTAGAAATAACATAAAAGTTGCAGAAAATCTCCGAAAAAATGTAGTGGCATTTTTTTTGAGAAACGCTCATCTGTGGTTTTCATCATCAATTCCACTCCACCAATTTATGATTTCCGGATGTAAATACACGAGTTATAATAGAAGATACCAAAATCACTACACGCGTGCCTAATATAATTGAGGAGTTCCCTCAATTCCTCATGGATCCCATCATCCATTAGAATTTTTGAAAAAAATGGGACCATCCTGGAAGCATATAATTACAAACCAAAAAAAAATGAATCGGCTCATCAATGACGGAGTTCTGAGGTAACAAACATTGAAAAAAAAAATACAACCGAATTGAGAACCTCCTCCTTTTTTGATATCGGTTAAAAAGGGAGGGACCATTTGCCATGTCTAAAAATAGTCAGGTTGATCACGTAACGTATCGTACGTGCTTCAGGTAGCTAAATGTAATTTTTTGTGTAGGAAAATGACAGTTGAGTTGTCCTAACGTGCGTTCGAAAGGTTACGTGATCACGTGAGCAGTGATCACCCCTGATTTATATTTATTGTTATTTAAACTTAAAATGTATATTTTAGTGTCAACGTCCGTTAGAATTATCAGACGAAATTATGTGGATAATATCCGCATTTGTTTTGACTAAACGGTGGATGATAAAGGAATCCTTGACCATTGAATTTAACTTGTTATTAATAAAGTTTAGTGTTGATGGTCATTGACGTTTGACGTGTTTGCTAGTATTCCATTCGCGATATTTGGCAGAAAAAGATATGGCTCACTTTTATATATCTGCTATTCTGATTTTTAAGTACCTATAGAGACATGAAAGTGGGGATGTGTCCCTCTGTCAAATTAGAGTTAATATTAAATAAATAAATAAAATAAATTTCTTGTTTATTAAAGTACCTACTAACCCATTCACAAAAAATTACAATAATAAAGTACAATACAATTAAAAGTTAAAATTAAAAGTCGTAAGATAGCACGCCGTGAACACTATCTTAACAATACTGTTTGTCGATTCGCTCACTCTCCTGAAAAAGGACCATTGCCTTTTACGCATAATTGCGTAAAAGTCGTCCACTCTGTCACAGTGAACATCACAGACGCGCTTCACGCGCTACACCGCCACGGCAGCCGTAACATCGCACGAAACGGGTTGTTGTACTGTAGGTACTCTGAGTCTGTTGAACGACCGCTTCGTGTAATGGCACCACATGTGACTGGTGTAGAAAGCCTAGCAATAAGCCCCAAACAGAGTCATTTTGACTTGGTCAGTTTTGGTATTGGGCGCTCCGCCACTGCTAACTTGTGAGTAACATCTAGAAATAGTGCTTAGAGGTCATGTCAAAGATATTGATAATGTTGAATGCTTAAATTATCTGACAAGATCTGATTCCTTATGACTTTTAGCACTGACTAACTATGTAGTATCTAGCGTATGATGGGCTCGTAGTTCGATTAGATTATTTATTTCATTATAAAAAAATACGTTACCATTTTGCATACATGTTTTAAATATAGATATTTTATCACAATTGTCAAAAATTTAGACAATGTCAACAAATATAAGTACACAATATCAAGGAAATAGAAAAAGAATTAAAATTGGAATGATATACTTTATTATAATTGTTAATATCCGTTGTAATAAACTTCGAACTCCTATTTAAAACGTCTGGGTTACAATTGTGTATCCGAGGCCCCGATGGAAAGAAATACGAAATTCTTTCAGCGTGGGCCACGGGGTCGTAGTCTAACCCAGAAGCCCATCCAGCGCGTTTACCCGCTGCGGCTGCGTAAGTCCGTCTCGATCTTGGCCAGTTTTACTCCTTATTTAATAACTAGCTTCCGCCCGCGACTTCGTTTCCGTGGACCCGAGAGAATATAAACTATCTTCGTGCCAAATTTAATTGGCCTTTTTGCGAATCCTACTAATATGCGAAAGTTTGGACTTCAATCACGCAAAAACGGCTAAATGGTTTAAAATGAATTATGGTATACATATAGTGTATGACCTGGATTAACCGAATCGCTAAACTTAAGTGGCAGTGGGCGGGCACATAGCACGTAGAACCGATGGCCGTTGAGGCGGAAAGGTTCTCGAATGGCGACCACGAACCGGAAGGCGCGGCGTGGGTAGGCCCCCCGCAAGGTGGACTGATGACCTCGTAAAGGTTGCTGGAGTCCGCTGGATGCGGGTGGCGCAGGACCGGTCACTTTGGCACTTTTTGGGGGAGGCCTATGTCCAGCAGTGGACGTCTTTCGGCTGATATGATGATGATGATGATGATGACCTGGATTAACATATATAATACTTTTTATTCCGGGAACCATCGTCTAAGGGGCCGTTTGCAAGGAGCAACGATATAAACGTGTTCCACGCAGACAAAGTCGCGGGCAGAAGCTAGTATATATATATATATATATATATCTGCCGTCATTCTTAAAAAGGCAGTCATCTACAAGTAAATTGTATGAAGAAAACTGCCTTTTAAAAAAGTACGGCAGATATATATACTAGCTTGGAAGGTTTCTCCAAGAACGATATCCGATGTATCCACCCCTTAATCAATTAAGTCAATAGGTGATCGTAATTACGTGACTAAACAGGTTTAATAACCAATTATTATTGCAATGTTGCAATGGTGACTTCTTCATAACAATTTCTCGTCCATTCAACTGTTATATTATCTTCAAATTGAGTCTACGAACTCTTAGAAATAATACTATAAATATTGGAGTAAATCTTTAGAAATTAACAGTGTTTGAGTGACAATGAAGGAGTTAACAGTGATATTAGTGACGGCTTTAGCCGCAGGAAGCTTCGGGTTCCTTATAAAGGTTCCGGATATCCAACAACCAACGATAAGGACAAGTAAGCATTTTTTTAAGCCCAAAGTTGCAGAGAAGTGTGATCCCAATATTGGATACATTCCTTGTGCGAATATGATGGGGTCCAATGTTAACGTAGATAAACGTCTGACCTAATACTGCAAATGTATGGACATTTGCATCTGCACCAACTTTAAGTGTGTCAGGTCTCTACTGTCTCTCTAGTCCTCGGGTTGACTGATAGAGAATGTCATTTGTCATTGCCAATTGTAAATTATTGTAAGATTATCTTAGAATTTTTTTTTATAATTTGGGGTCCCAATGTTTAACGTTTAAACGCCTAATAGTTGACACCAGTTGATGTGACCTACCATTGAAATTGTAAACTAGGTATTGAGCCAGTGTCACTGGGACGTTCATATCATAGAATAATACCTCTGTAGTGACTCGGAGACTTGTCTATAACCTATCCGACCTATCCGTCATGGACCTTTATTATTAAATGCTTACATATTTTATATTCATACCATTGGAAAACGTTATAATTTGCCTTTTTAATAAATATTTTCATTTTTGTTTTCAGGTTCTTTGGGATGGATCCATATGCAAAAGTTGTTACTTCCATTATTTGACAATGTGTGTGAAGAAAGCACTGATCCTACAGTCGTCCGTTTGTCTAAGGAGTTCACCATGGATTCCGTAGTAGATAATTATGCGGTAAGAATCAATATTGTTTTTACAATCACCATTATCTTTAACGATTCTGGCTTCTGCTGGTCGACTGCGTAACTCTTTGTACGTATGTAAGGTAGATCTAAATGTAATTTTGTTGTATGGGGAAAATGACAGTAGAGTTGTCCTACTCCTGATGTACGTCCGAAAAGTTACGTAATCACCCCTCTAGTATTCAATATTTATTGTAATATCACCACCTCTAGTAGTCTTAGTGTGGACTAAAGGCCGGTTTTATGAGAATCCGTTAGATCTTATAACCTATGGGTTAGGGGTGGGGTTAACCTATGGGCTTTTTGGTAATGCCAAAAAGTGTAATTAGGCATTCAATTTTTTTTTTGTATTGAACATGAAGATCCTTCCAATAATATGTAAGGTCAGTCGGGGCAAGTGCGCCACCGGGGTAAGTGCGAATAGTGCGATTTCATCAAACATATTGAAAATCTACTGATATCTACAACAACACGACATCTACGACAACTATAGACATCTTAGATGATCATCATTATCATCATATCAGCCAGAGGACGTCCAGTGCCAGACATAGGCCTCCCCCAAAGAGTGCCACAATGACCGGTTCTGTATGATAGGCGCATTTACCCCATTGGCGCACTTGCCCCGACTGACCTTATATCACTTTCGTGATAAATAGCATTTTCAACTTTCTGACATTTCTTTCCAGGATCCTGAAATGATGATAAATTTGAAAAAACTCTATAGTGCTAACGGGCAGCTGACGAAAGGCGTGATATTTACAGAACTGTACCAAGACCATATGTATGAATTTCAATTACTTTACGATGTTCTTTACAATGCTCAGAGCTTTGACACGTTTTACAAGACGGCGGCCTGGGCTCGTCAAAACGCCAACTGCGGCCTTTTTGTCAATGCTATATATTTAGCTATATTGAAAAGACGTGATACTGAAAAAATAACAGTGCCTGCTCCATACGAACTGCTACCACATTACTTTATTCGCCAGGATGTCATTATTAAAGCGTCGTTGTTATTAGCTGGAGGGGACGTGGCTGCTACTGAGAGCATAGTTAATGAGGGTAACGCATACGTATTAGACGCTAATTACACATGCAACGTTGATGCTAACGGTGAATCTAAATTAGCGTACTTCCACGAAGACGTTGGATTGAATACATATTATTTCTTGAAAAGGCTACAATACGCGCCTTGGTTCAATACTGAAGATGTGGATAGCAACCATGCGGAGTTTATATACCATTTCATGAAACAGCTAAGTGCTCGTTATAATTTGGAGAGATATTCAAATGGCCTGACGCTACTAGAGAGATTTGATTGGGCAACATGCAAGATCGATTCGTATGATCCAATGCTTGTGTTTTCTAATGGAGAAGAATTTACGCCAAGACAGAGTAATCCGGATTTTACGAGCCTGCAATACACGCTGCAAGACGTTGAAGACAACATATTGAAAATTATTCCGACTTTGGTAAGCAGGCAGTATCAAAATCATGTTTTTTCATTATTTTTCTTAACGGGACTTACTTATATCAACATCAACTAGTTGTACGGGTTTGTCCGACTACCATGTAACGCAAATATCGAGCTTAATATAATTATACTACGCAATGAAGTCCCGTTCAGTAAATTTAATGTGTAAAAACATTAGACTACACTTTACACTTTTTTTCTAGGTTCAAAATGGATATACCAAAGCACAGATAATCACCAACTTGATGAAACTTTTGGTGTCCAATTTGGAAAACTACGAGTCAGATGCTCGCAGGTTCTTCGGAAATGTTACACCTGAGAAGAGGTAGCTATGTAGTAATTGAAAATGTAATTAAATAACATAAAGCCCATAACTGGATAAACTGTTTCGTATATTAATCGCTTGTTTGTTTTAAGGTGTCAATCGGTGTTGGGTCACTACATGACATCACTGCGGGACCCAGTATTTTGGAAAATAAACAAAAAAATTGTGAATATCATAGATGATGCTCTTAAAATGCTCCCTGGTTACACGAGGAATGAGTTGTACTTCCCAGGAGTCCAAGTTATGAACGTTGAAGTTAAGAAAATAATGACAATGTTTGAACCATTCAAGTTCGAGGTAACAGATGCTTTAAAAACATCAACAGATCATCCCATATTTGACGTCAACATAATCGAAAATAGGTTAAATCATAAGCCTTTTACTATGAAACTCAATGTTTCCTCGCTAGTGAGCCAGAAAGGACTAGTTAAAATTTATTTGGGTCCAAAAATTTTACCTGGTGAATTCACTCTGAAGAAAGATCAGTTCATGTTACTGGACAACTTTGAATGTAATTTGAAAATCGGAAGCAACGTGATATCTCGAACATCTAACGCAATTGAAAGAACTTCCGAAGACTTCGTTTCTCTGAAAGTTCTGCGCAAATTAGTAGAAGACGCAGAATTTGGATTAGATGTTCAACCGATGACATCTCTTGAGAATTTAACGGGGTTCCCGTCACGGCTTATTCTTCCTAAAGGCACTCCAGAAGGTCTTCCAATGCAATTACTTGTATTTGTAGCACCCTTTACTAAAGTTACAGCGGGTGGAATAAATATTATGTCAAAAACAGAATTTAATTCTGCAACATTATCTCCTGGGTATCCGTTTGACTTAAACTTCGATGACAAACAATTCTTTACACTACCTAATGTATTGGTAAAAAATATTATTATAACACATAAAGAGAGCAGTGGAGCAAACAAAGGCGAATATGACGGATCAAAAAAATGGGGAGGAAGTGACTCATCTTACGGTCCAAAGAGAGAACCATATGATTATAATTTAAAGAAGACGCAATATGAAAAACCTCATGATAATGCGGAAAAAGATGACAGCATACTACCGAAACCGGAAAATTACGTGGTAACTGATAAGGTCCCAGAAGGAGACGATTATAAATTTGCTGAGAATGATAACATTGACAAGGATGAAGGTGATGTTCCTCATTATCCGGATAAGGGACCTTATGCACTAAAGTTAACAAAAAGTCAATATGACAACTATGACTATGAAGCAAGGAAAAGCAAGTACTTAAATAAAAATAACAAGAATGTATACCGCAACAGAATTCTAAGCCCAGAAAATGATAAACTGGACAAAAAAGAAAACATGAATAGGAACGTCAATAAGGATTTGGACATGAATACAAGTGATATGAAAGAGTTGTTAAAACATATTGAGGATATCGAATCGACCATGGGAGTTAAACCAAAAAGGGTCTACAGTAGTAATATAGAAGACATGTATAACCGGGTTATACCTAAAAATGAGGCGGCATATACTTATGACTTCCTAGCCCCCGCCATTATGAACGATGATTATATCTATGAGTAAATTTTATGTTAAACATTAGTTTTGTTTTTGTTGTATTGTCATATTTTTAAATTAAAATCATTATAAGTTTGTTGAAATGATTCGATTGTTTTGTTCATGAACGATTTTCCTATCCAACTACTACTCTCTATTTATCCCAAAGAAACAAAAGAACCTGTAACGAACACAACATAACATCTAGGCCAAATATTATAAATTCAGTTACACACACACACACACACACACACACACACGGACACACACACACCATTGCTTGTATTAATATTGAGACGCCGAATTCGCCAAGAGATGTTCTTGTTCTACAAATGTTTTTACCTAACGCTGTTAATTTAAAACGATCAACGGTAATCACCATATAGAATTTCATTCAACCGCTTAAAAAAGCACACATCGACAATAATGCACATTATTGCTATTTTACGCAGTTTTCTGTCATTATAGTTGGAGCGTTTCCAAGTTTTCTTCAACGCCGTTTCGCTTTCCCTATTTTCATCTCGAAAAATTTAAAAACCATCGCTCACTAGAGTGACACGAGCTCAAATACAAATAGAAATACATTTACAGTCGATTACAAGGTTTCTGTAAAGAAGTATTTATTTTTGACATGTTATTATGATAAGTTATAGAGAACTCTCTGTGAAGTTGTCTTAAATTACATTACAACACAATTATTTTTATTTCAGCTCTTATTGAAATAGAAAGAAAAAAGGAAAAAAAAATGTAACCCGGAAAACTTTATATTTATGTAGTAAATAGTATCAAAATGTTTTTTATAGCGAGTGATGGCTAATGTCGCTTTGAGTGTTTATAGCTCAAGAATAATAACATCACTTTGTAAAGACTATACTAATCATGTTATATTATTTGGTACCTATCTGTAAACTCATTCTGAAATTCACGTTTTAGTACAATTAGAAGTAGCCTAACTCTTCAAAGTACCTACTCGCAAAAGTGACATAACCCTAAAACTTTTGATACAAATAGCGTAAAAATAATAAAAATCATAATTTTAGTTGTTGGAATACGAAAGTACGTACTAAGGTAGATGACTAATCATAAAACAATAATAAATCATTCCACACCATGTGCGTGAAACGTTCCGTAATAAAATGTACGACAAGTTATTATTATAATAAAACTGGTTTTATTTACACATGTCAAATTTCCTTTAAATCAAAGTTCTCTTTGTGGATTGTAGTTTATTTCTTGCTCCATAAATCATCTTTCAATTTACGGAGCATCTGCCAAAAGCCATGCAACAATCTCTGAGCAATGCAAATCAGGTGAGAATTCTGGAACCTCTAGCTACGCCTTTAGGTTGCAATTATGGCATATTTGTTTTCAGATTTGGACGTTAATTTTAGCTCGATGATTAGCATATCTCCGCCGCAGTTGTATTACATCTGGCGTCTGGATATCACCATTGAATGCAAGGAAAATAGTCAGTTCTGTGCCAAAATGAAGTTATATTTCCACTCCATTGACACCGATGATTCAGGGTCCAGTACCAATGTTGCGGGCATCTAACGTTGCTTTTGGCTATGATAGCCAATTATTTTTGGTCAGGGAATGCTAAATCACAGTAAATTGCTCACACGTCAGTAACGGATCGACTAGTAAATTAATGAGAACCTGTTAGTCTAGGATTGCGGAATTACTAACAGGTTATAAAGTAGACGAGTATATGCGAGTGAATTTCATTTCCTTTGTGGTGAGAGTTTCAACAGACTATCTATCGACCGTCACTAAGGAACATTTTTGGCTGAAGGGAGTCAACGGAGTTCCGGTGTTATCGTGGTTGTTACCTGAGGCTCTAGTATAAGTTTTACCGAAACAAAACTTTACGATCGCGTTTGCGTTTTACCCTAAATTTGTATGGGATTTGACAGCTAAACGCGAACGCGGTCGTAACGTTTTGTTTCGGTAAAACTTATACTAGAGCCTCTGATACCACGAAATTGCGCAACACACATCGCAGTAATAGTTTTTTTTTGTAGTTTTTGATGAAGGTATTATGGGCCTTTGTTGCCTAATGTAAATAAATAAATAAGCCAAAAAGGTGGCATAATAATGCTCGAAAGGATATTTTAAACCAGTACTATTGAACCACTTCATAAGTTACCTACATAATGTCATCAATAACAAACGAGATATATAGCTGGTATTACTTTAATTATGTAAGCTTGACCTAATTACTCTACCAAATCCATGTCATCAATAAAATTGTGCGAGCGAGTTGAGAATCAGCAACAGGAATGTCGAAGAGCCGACAAGCGGAAACAGGTAATACTAAACAGATCTCACTAAAGCCGAATAACTTCCTGAATAAACTCGCATAGTTGCGGGATCATTCAATCTCTACAATTGTCTATATTCATTGGGCATGTATCTCAAATATAGACAATTGTAGAGATTGAATGATCCCGCAACTATGCGAGTTTATTCAGGAAGTGATTCGGCTTTAGTGAGATTCACGAGTATTTTTATGAGACAATTAACAATCAAATATCTATTATTAATCTGTATATAATTATCCACATGCCAACTCAATCATCACTGTCATGATTAAATTTAAATATGCAAGAAAATAGGTTGAATTTTACATAAAATAGTAAATAATTAAACATAAATAAAATCTCATACCCCGTAATTACCATCCGGTTATTAAATCAAACGCTGACCCATTTTCTATTTCCGCATCACACTGACGAATTCAGACTGATATAGTTTTTCTCGTTGTGGCATTCGCGGGAGAATACAAAAATTATAGTCGATCACCGACATTCTATATCGGCGCGAGCGCCGCCGTATAACCCGTTTCACGCACCAGTAGCAAATCGATGACGCATTCACTCACCATTGTGTGTTTCCAACGTTGACTGAAGAACGTTTTAAATGCGTTTTGACATAATAAAATATCTATAATCAACTAATCAGCCAATGTAAACGATACTGATATTTACGTAAAAGCCTTTCTCTTTACGATATGAATATAATTATACAACGCGAAATCTATATCAAGGTCTGTCCGTCTCAACAAAAGCGATCCATTTTCAGCACTTTCCGCCCCTAGCAATTCCCCACAAACCGTCTGTATAAATCATCTGAAGTTTTAACAGTTCGACAATTATTTATATTGCACACAGTTCTAAAACAGCACACCGAAACCCCTTACAACACTGATTCAATCATGCCAGTAAAAGGCGTAAAGATTTTGTTTGTCCTAAATATACGCAAAAACGACACGCTTTCTCTTCTAGATTTTTTCTTTTCCTAGGTTCACTTCTTTATGCGCGGCTAGGTTTATATCCCCTAAACTACATGAAATGTAAATCAACGCTACGAGAAGCCCTACAAAATATGGCATATGACGATACAGAGAAGTTAATTATCGTTTTAAAATAAATTTAGTATATCTTTTTATAGGTACCGCCTAGGTTATAACTTCCTATTTATTTGTAAAAGTCAATAAGAATGATATCTTATTATATTTTGCATATGAATAACATTTTCAATTATTAGTTCTTTTTTGCCTGAAACACAGGGTATCCTAGCTCAGGCACGTGTTATTTGCCTCTAATAGTAAGCTCCTAGTCTATAGTAAAACTGATGTAATTACGTTATGTTTAATCAATAAATTATTATATTATTATATTATAATTATTTTAAGAGCATCATTAGAAAAATGCAAACTTCTTCTGCACTAAGGTTCCTTTTCCCTAAGAAGGGCACATGCAGTATTAAGCATAGTTGATATGGTACTTGTATTAATCTTAGTATAAATTCACTGTAATAATACTAAGTATATCCGATCACACACAACAACAGCCACGGTTTCAAATATCTGGGAAGTCGTCCCTTTCAGCGTTCCGTGGCGCCGGCGCAATATTTTCACTTGGCTTGTTTTGTATCGCTGCCGCATCAAAGGAATTTCCTAACTAAGGAAACGAAACGTTGGAATATATTAGTGCCACGCATCGCCTCTGGAATGCTTTACACTTGGCATGAAGTACGTATCTGTTACGATCAAGGACTGGAGGGTTTACGGGTGGCACGATTGTGTGTTGATTCGGTAAACACTCACACACACACATACATACTAAACTTCAGTTTATTTGTTAGAGGATTTAAATACATAGGTATTTTACTTTACATTAGTAAAGTAAAGTGTATTCCATAAAGTCTATCGCTAAACTTAAGTGGCAGTGGGCGGGGCACATAGCACGTAGAACCGATGGCCGTTGGGGCGGAAAGGTTCTCGAGTGGCGACCACGAACCGGAAGGCGCGGCGTGGGTAGGCCCCCCGCAAGGTGGACTGATGACCTGGTTGCTGGAGTCCGCTGGATGCGGGTGGCGCAGGACCGATCGCTTTGGCACTCTTTGGGGGAGGCCTATGTCCAGCAGTGGACGTCTTTCGGCTGATATGATGATGATGATGAAAGTCTTAAGGGATAGTTTACAAGTCTGATTTTTAAGCTCGAAACCAGAGGGGTGTAAACGTTTCGGGATTACCTCTCTGCAGAGGGGTTGTCTCGTAACGTTTCAAACGCGCGTTAGGATGATCTGACATTTTTCCATCTAAAAAGTGACATTTAGATCTACCTGCGCGTACAATGCGTTACGTGATCGACCTGCAGGGAATTTGATCGGGTTAGCCTGCTGCGTTTATTTGTTATAAGGATAACAGTTGCCAATACGATTGCCATACTTTGAGTTTTTTAGATGTAACCATCTATTTTGTTAAAAAGGACATTCTGTACGTTAGTACTATTATTTATTCTGTGCCCATGCTTATATGCTTACGCATTGCCGAAAAAAAAAACTTGTAGAAAAACGCATAATGTAATTTTTCTTTGTATTCATACTCAGGTTTACTTATCTTAAGAAGGTAAGTATAACTATCATTGTAATGATCAAACAGGCAGTTTAATTTTGTGTCGGCGTTTCCTCTTGACGAGGTCTTACTTCCTACTCGCAGAGTAAAATACATTTATTTTATTTATTAAAGCATAAGAAAGAGACGATATCGATTGTAAAATAATGTATTATCAAAGACAGGTAAACGATACAAACACTGATGTAATATTTATTATTTATATTAATCTTGTCTGTTTAAATAACCTTGACATAATATTTTCATGAGATAAACTTAATGCAATTTCACTCAGTATTGAGCGCGGTGTCTTTCAAACTGCATACACCGGAAAAAGGCCTAGAGAACTCCGACATTTTTCTACAATTAAGGTGAAAGTTCAAGACATACTTAGTTGACTATGAAAACAACGGGTATGCTTTTATGTGTAAAGGAGCCAAGCGCAAAATTGGCGTGGGCACTAGTCGACTTACGAAGGTAATGAATCTCAACTGCGCTTGTTAAATTAATTTGCTTTGCCGTATAGTTGCAAATTTTTGGAATGTTGAATGTTGTGAAAATCCAATCTAACGACTTAAAACTACGTCAAACTTACGAATACCAATGTTTCCTTAGACAGTTGGCTATAAATATGAAGTTGTTTCCTTACATCTCAGCGTAAATTTACACAGCAACGAGTCAATAAACACGTCATAATCCCGCGTTCGATAGAGACAGAAGCAGACGAGTTTTTCACTTATTTTCGTATTCCAGAGTTTCTACGTTTGGGGATTTTCTATAAATAGGGGTGGCACACGGACGGGAAATCAGTGTAACAACACTCGCACTCGGATTCGGTTCTTGTTACATAAAGCTACCAACCCTACTGTCATGGTGAGGACGAAATTTATTAAGCCTTTAGTGATGTGAAGTTTAGTGATGTGATTCAAAGTTTGACGTGTCAAGTGCATAAACTGCAGCAGGAGCTGCTACTGCTCTTATAAAACGCCGTCAAGAAGGCTTTTTTTCTAAACAAATAACACTATTCTTGTTTTTTTAAAGTGCCTATTAATTCCTTTTTCTTCTACTCTTCTTACCTTTACCTTTTCCGATAGGACACTGACGACGACCAGAAGATGGCGATGCTTCGCAAAGCCTTCCAGATGTTCGACACCACCAAGTCAGGCTACATTGAAGTCCTGAAGATCTCCACCATCCTGAACACCATGGGACAGCTGTTCGATGACGCTGAACTGCAGGCTCTTATCGACGAAAATGACCCAGATAGTAAGAACATTTGAAACTTAATGATTTCTTTTACCTAAAAACCAGTGAACTCGTGCATCATCAACACTCATATTTTAAAGCCATTTTATTATGCCGTGTGCCATAGAAGACCAAAACGAGTACGTTCTGGTCTTCTGTAGTAACTTTACTGGGAGTTATGCTTAATGAGTAAGGTGAGTCACGGAGAGTTTTAGGTCGTAATCGTTGTTTATTCAATTCAATCCAATCATTTATTCGTGACACAATACACACTAAAACATTGGAAAAGACAAAAGATATAAGTACGGCCAAAGCCGTGTCAAGAAATAGGTAGACCCGGCTCAACATGATGCTGGCTTTAACAGCCAGCGCTGGTCTTCCGCCTAGTCCATAGATTCCTTTTGTTGTCACACGGGTTTAATACAAATTTTCCATAAGTAACGCGGAAGACATAAAAGATAAGGTATATTGTTGACTAGCATACAGAATAGTCATACAGAGATTTAGGTTCTAGTATTTCCTGTAGACATAGCCAAAGTGAAGAGGTATAAAGAGTAAAATTTGGATACTCTTAATCGGCATAAACGGAGGAGACGCCGTTTATGCCAATACGTAAGCCCTTCATTGATCACCTCTTTTGTTTTTCTCTCTCTCTCTGAGCCGCCAAATATTGTACTTTAAGAATTTTGATCACCTTTATGGTGTACTGGGACGTGATTATAGGACATCGTATTGGTAACATTATTCCTAAGTAGAGGATAGTTTATCGAAGGGCTACTTTTGCTATTTGAGATCTCTATCAAGGTGTCATATACGTAATGCCATTATTCCATTAGCATAGCATATAGGTATTAAAAAAATTGCGACTTCAATTTACGTAAATATTTACTCTCCTACTACCTCCTACTACTAATGACTCAGGTATTGTACCTCTGCAGGTACAATACCTGAGTCATTCAGCAAAAGGATTTCTGTGTGTTATGTTAGTTTAAAGTTTGTCAAGAAATACATCCACGTGTTATCATCAAAACTTCATTAGAGATCATCTTAAAATGCAATGCAATGTTAATTTTGTATCATGATATCTTATTTTTTATCATTGATATATTTTTGACTCCTTTTTGACTGTCAAACCATTAAATATAGTCGCTTTTCAAATTCCGAATTCGGAGACTTTGGAATTTAAGTATAACGGCCAGTATTTTTAGAACGATCGCAACATCGTAAGCACGTGTGGCGTGTGACGGTCGCACCTCTTCGTTACGAAATATTTTTACACGTCGCCTCGACTCTTGACGATGCTATTTCCGTATCACTCCTCAAGATCTCCGTTAAAACTCGCCACGGTTTACTTTTTACGCTGGAATCGTTAAGTGATGAAAGGATGTTATAATTGGCATTAGTAATTAGTGTCGTACTTTTAATAAACCAGGCTTGTTTGAGTTTTCAAATTATAGTTAGAAGATGCAAACTCGTATCGTGTTTCAAATAGCCTTTCTTAGTGAAGATATTATGTTGAAGGCAACCATTACTAAAGAAAATATTATTTATTTTACAGAGGCTGGCAAAATCAACTTTGATGGCTTCTGTAACATCGCGTCTCACTTCTTGGAGGAGGAAGACGCCGAAGCTATGCAACAGGAACTGAAGGAAGCCTTCAGGTATGTATCAATAAATATATGTATAAACATCCGAGAACATAATTATAAAGCAGTTGCGCATTCTATGAGCTCTTGCAAGAGTATTTGCGTTCGGGTGAAAACGCTTATTAGTATAAGAGCGTCAAATTCTATTCTAAATGGTCACTGGCCCGTACTATATAACCGGACATTTTAGTCTCTTTTAAGCATGGTAACGACACTAGCGTCGCATAACCATGTCAAAATAATAAGTAGTCGAGTAATAAAATTTACACTACTAAGGGAAAAACAAATATTTTTGTATTTATCTGTGTAACGGATAAATATCATCAATTAAATAATTACTTGCATAGAACCAACATCTTACAAAATATCAGACATCAAAAAATATAATATAAATAAAGTTAATAAATAGGAAAGTATGAAAGAAATATTTGAATTTTTATTTTGGTCAAAATTGACCATACGTATAAAATTACTTTGGAAATTGGGTGAAAAGTTTGCAGGAATCTTGAAAAAAACATCTTAGAATACCTAACGTTTTAAAATAACATAAACAAAAAACACGCTGGCTAATATAAATTTTAATGGTTTACAAGTTTGAATTTCTACTGTAGTATAAAGCATTCGTTACATTCTGATACTAAACTGGATAGTATGCTGGCTCCAAAGGTTACCCTATCTAAATCACTGAAAATTGTTTCCCAACTTTATCGTTTGTCCCAATTATCAGTTGTCTCTATCTAACCTTAAAGGTTCTATATACACAAGAAGTGTTAAGAAAAAATCAAAAGCTTTGGGGTCTTCGAGAAAATTTACTTCTTGCCGAAATAAAAATCCGGCAAACCATCATCATCATCACAAATTTAAGAGGTGTCGTCTTGTCGGGGGACTATTTTTCAACTATCTCTGTCGTACGCCAGTCAAAGGTGATGTGCTGATACGACACGACACCAGCTTCAAGGAGAGGAGGCAGGGGAAAACCACGGCGCAGTGATATGGACCAAATAAAGGAAAAAGCCGCGGAAAACGATACAGTTGGGAAATTAAATTTAGTGATTGCCTGGCTCCAATTGGGCTTTATAACCGTTAACTTTAGCAACATCTACAGGAAAACCGCAAACCTAACCCATATGCCCAAATTCATTATTTTCTTGATACATTCCAGATTGTACGATCGAGAAGGCAACGGCTACATCACCACTTCGACGCTGAAGGAGATCTTGGCCGCTCTTGACGACAAGCTGAGCAACTCCGACCTCGACGGCATCATCGCTGAGATCGACACTGACGGCTCCGGAACCGTCGATTTCGATGGTATGTGTTTGTATGGTAGATTATCGCGAACACAGAAAAAATCCGAAGAGCTATTTGCCCGAAACGATCATTATTTCGAAATTTAAAAAATCCGAACGTCATTTTCCGCTAGGCGAAAATTTGGACGCAGGTGATATAATGGAATTCATAAAAAGGTTAGTTTAGTATCCTGAAAAATCAAAAAACCTTCAGTTTCAACTAGTTTACCGTTCGTTGGAACCTTCGAACAGCCGAGCCGTTTTAAACCAAAACCTAGAAAAAACCTTTTTTTATTGGCTTTAATACTTATGTTACGGGTCCCTAATGAAAACCATACCTAATTTAATTTGTCATAAATGTAACGTTTGCCATAATCATCGTCTGCCCTCAGTAGTATTCGCAGAAACTGTAAACTATTTAGGATTATAATAAAAAAAAACCTGACCTAACCTACAGGGCTCTATACAAAGTTTATTAAGTTGTCTGGAAAATCAAATGACGATTATGGCAAACACTAGTGTTATGGCAAATGAAATTATGGATATCGAAGGTACAAATATAAATATTATACCCAAATATTTGCTTAGCGTATGTAAGTATATAAAGAAGTCTTCGCCAAACTACATCTGCTGTTATCTTTATATTTACCTTGCCTGTCCGTAATAGACTTATGTCACGAAAGCAGGATCACATTGTGTACAAGCTTGGAAATGCTCCGCCGGTTACATAGAAAGTGTGCGTATATAGATTTTCCAAAACAAAAAATCAGTGTACCGTGGTACCTGTACGCTTTTAGATTTGTGACCATAAGTTCTCACTAGGTGGCACTATATGACAATAAATCTAAAGGATAAATCAATAGACACATTCATTACCCAGAATAGCCGATCCCGTGATTTTCCTCGTATGTAGCGGAAAGCGACTACGGCGGTCTGACGCATATGTGTCGTCATGGGCCCTGAATGGGTTAATAATCAGTATTTCGATATTATTTTTTGCGGATAATCTTACACAAATCAACCTAGTCCCAAAGTAAGCAAAGCTTGTACTATGGGTAACACGCGACGATAAAAATACTAAAATAGATAAATAAATACTTAAATACATGAAAAAACATCCATGACTCAGGAACAAAATATTCGTGCTCATCACAAAAATAGCAGGACCTCTAGTTTCGTAGGCAGGGTCACTACCGACTAGGTTAAACCGGTCGTCAAACATATTATATGTACTTGGGTTCCTTGTATTTTGTCCTTTTCTCATACTATGAAAGTTTGTACATCTCCTGTAGTTTCGAGCCGTTACGGAACCCTGCGGAACAGCGCTGGCTCTAAACCTAACATCATGCTGGCTACATTTTGTGACACGGCCAAAATCATATTTTTATCATCCATGTGGAACTTTTAATTATTTGTCTCGTATTAATTTAGGTACTTACTAAAATTTTAAATTCAGGTGATTACTAAAATTCAAACGAATACAGTTTGAATTTTAGTAAACACCTGAAAACGTTTCGCATATTTTAAAATTCTTGAAAGCACGTAGAAAACAAAAAAGAAATAGATTACCAGTTCGGAACTAAATAACTACACTCGCGAAACTACTAAACGGTTTCCCGATTCTTAATCGGAGGCCTATCTATGGCACTTCAGTTTTATGGTCCTATATTATGTTTTTAACTGTTGGCATATTCACATTGTTTTATCTCTTTTATTGCAGAATTCATGGAGATGATGACTGGCGACTAGGCGTATCTGCAATATTCCCATAGTATTATTATATTTAGTTATTATTTATACATTTAAATGGAAGTTATATAGACTTCTATATTTAGTACAAAACCAAATAATGCGGTATTAGCATGGTTCGTGACATAAACAAGTGAACATCATCTATCTTATAGATAGTTTTTAATATATCAGCCTAAAAAGAGGCCAAGGTCCAGAAGCGTTCTGAAGGATTATTTCCGGAATAATTCATACGAACGTTTTTCTTTTTAAATTAACAAGGTACATTGTATATTTATGGTTATATTTTTACACCTTGATTACAAGAGGAAACTATTTAAGTTATTGACGTTTAAATAAATACCTTTGTTAATAAATTAGTTTCTGAAAAATTGCATTTTTATTTAAGTATTATAAAATTATATCACTTTTGTAGCATAAAGGAACATCTCGGCGTTAACCACAAAGTACCTAGACATAGCCACGGGATACAGCCTATGTCCATTTAGGGTATTTATTAGCGTGAGTCGTCAAACAAAAAAACGAAGTGTCAGGTTTGTGACACCAATTAAGTATTCAGTTCGTATAATAGACAACTTAGAAAAGTTGAAAACCCCCCGACATTTTCATTTCAAAGTCCAATATCTCAAAAACGGCTTAACAGATTTTCATAAAACATGGCTAAGAACACTCGGGCTCACAACAGCTTTCGAATAAAAAAAACCGTATTCAAATCGGTCTATCCGTTTGGGAGCTACGATACCACAGACAGATACACAGATACACAGCCACACAGACTCGTTAAACTTATAACCCCTCTCTTTGCGTCGGGGGTTAAAAATTCTTAATTGTGAAACTAGTTTTTTTTCCCATAATTTGTATGGTTTTAATTTTCGTCACAAAACTGACACTGAGTAAATTTTTATTGGGTAGGTGCACAATTTTTTGAAAATGCCCTTCTTCAAAAATCGGATGAGGGGTTCCGGACGCTACCTGCTATAATAAATCTGTACATAGTGCCTAATTACGAACTTACATACAACCTTACAGACTTTTCCTCTTACATTACATCAAAAGTTGTTTTATAGAATACTACACAACCCCTTACAAGTCTACAACCGGCTGTATAAACGTAAAAATGAATCACTGCAAGATGATTTCTGTATACATCGAATTATCTCTTTCCTGTTAGGGGACACGACAGCTACACATTGTGCATGACCCCTTGCAATTCATGTGTAAAGATAATCTGCAATTGCCAGGTGTTATACTCGTTATATAAGTGGTTTAACATGTCCATTCCCCACGTGAGTGGTTCTTGAACGTGAGGAATTGTCCCTTGTTTGACTAAAATTAGACATCTTCCACTGCTACAATTGGTCAATTTTCCAATTGCACTTAGTTTCCTGAGATGCGTGTACAGTCAGCTACATTAATGAATTGCAATTGTGAATGTCACTTGTCAAACAAGATATCCTTATTACATCATCTGATAGAGGCACATGATTTTGTATATGTTTTCTAAAATACTTAACTGATGATAAGTTCCGCTAAACTTAAAAAAACGCTTCCTCACTTTGAATCAAATCTTCATGCAAGTGGAACTCGTTTATATCCTACCTCCATACAAACTTGCACTCCCAATTTCTCCTCCTTAGATTACTTCCGGGATAAAAAAGTATCTTACGTCCTTCCCTGGGATTAAAACTAACGTACAGCGGTTTAAGGCTTGTATACCCGCTAAAGTCCTTGAGCGTATGGGCGGAGCCTCGACCCTCTCCCCGCGCAAGACGCACAACCCGCTGTCGTTTATTAAGCGTTACATAGATTAAGTTACAGACGCGTCATCGCGCATCGGATCCAATGCAAAGGTGGACGTGGGTGGGTGACATTCGTAATGCTTAATTGAAACGTGATATTTGTCATACATAAATTACATAATTGATTAAGTTCAAAAATTATGTATATATATATATATATATATTAGGGTACAATCTTACACAAATCGACCTAGTCCCAAACTAAGCAAAGCTTGTACTATGGGTACTGGACGACGATAAACATACTTATATAGATAAATAAATACTTAAATACATAGAAAACATCCATGACTCAGGAACAAATATTCGTGCTCATCACACAAATAAACGCCCTTACCGGGATTCGAACCCAGGACCTCTTGCATCGTAGGCAGGGCCACTACCAACTAGGCTAAAGCGGTCGTCATGTCCCTACTATTATAATACTATTTACTTACGATTAGTGTAGTTCCGTCCGCACGGCTAGCACGAGACGGCCGCGACATACACTCGATTTTTCTCGCACTATCGGTATCTCTCTTATTAGAACATTAGGAAAGAGAGGTATAGTGTGAGAAAAATCGAGAGTATGTCGCGGCCGTCTCGTGCTAGCCGTGCTAGTGAAAACGAAATTCGTTCGAATAACTCTCATTGTCGCTCGAACTAGCAAGCGCGACAGAGAGGGAGATACACGAACAAAGTTCGATTTCGTTTCGCGGTAGGCCCTCAGCACGCCTAGCACTAGACGGCCGCGACATACTTTCGATTTTTCTCGCACTATACCTCTGTTACTAAATATTCTAATAAGAGAGAGACGGATAGTGCGAAAAAAATATAAAGGTAATAATAATAATCCATACCTGCTGTTGCCTTTAGGCCATTTTTTAATGTCGCTATTAATAATGGCCCACCTAGCAGTTAGCGAGTCACCGTCTGCCAGAGATAAAATTTGAAACAGTTTTATTGGGCAGGTGTCCGATGTTTCATCCAATAGCCTAGCTACTAGTCCATCATTTTCACCCAATAACCCGTTTTATTTAGATTCCATCAACTAGCAATAGACTCTTACACCCCAGCGGGTGCTGTTTCTGTGTGCGTCCCATGACACGGGCAGAGACAGCATCCGCTTGGTGTACTCCTTGCGTCTCATTAAATTGTCAAAAGGGCCTCTACGTGTTGGCTCAGAGCTCCACGCACGCCTCCCAAAGGTCCGGGACATCATTGTCCCGTGAGCGGGAAAGACATATAATCCATACTATCCATACTTCCATATCCATACTCCATACTAATATTATAAATGTGAAAGTGTGTCTGTCTGTCCGTTACCTTTTGTGTAAGTGTAAGGATGTTAAGTTTTAAACTAATTTTCGGTATATTTATTACGTTCTACTTCCTTGATTTGATGATGATGGCGTGTACAGTCATCCAAAGTAGCCAAATATATCGTAACACATTCCTTACTCCTTACTTATAGTAACAAAGACTATTTCGATGAATGTACATTCCGATATATTTGGCTAACTTGGCTGCTACTAACTATATTATGCTGACTGTACAGAAATCGGCCTCGGGTAAATATATACTTATAGATTAGTTGTACGTTAACCATACTTTGTTTCATATCAAATAATAACTCTGTATCGAACTTGGAGTTGGCATGCAACCCATAGGTAGGTACTTACAATATTTGGCCAAGCCCACTATTTTTATTAGAACTTATTCTATTAACACTTGACAGTCATTAATACGAGCAGATAAAACAATATTGTTTCTATAATTGTTCATGCTCCTAAGCAATAGATATTGTAAATATATTTACTAATGAAATGTCTGGTTTTAGCGATTTCCCAATTTTGATACTGTTTAGATATTTGATAGAAAAGGTATTTACTTGTGTATTATTTTTCCTCTTCTCTTGTAAAATTTCTTGATATTACGTATTTTTTCTCCTGCGCTTATTTAACCCCAAAGACCCAAAATAATTATTGAAAAAATTGTGAGACCTAAGCTAAGACGTACTAACTCTAGTATCGTAAGTTTGTATGTAAGTAACAATCTATGGGCAAACTGGCCTGAAATAAAGAATTTATTATTATTATTATTATTATTATTATTTCCCATCTTGAACTAAAATCAAAATCTAAACTATACCTACGTAAATGTTAATTAGGTACAAACGCCAACTCAGTTAATTGACCATCCTGTATTTATACAAGAACCTTATTACAATGCACATAAAGTGCACGGATGGTCAGTCAGCTGTCTTGTCTATAGTACCTACTACTTTACAAACCACGAAATAGATTGTGCACTCTATGCAACAAAATTATCTGTCACTAAAAACTAGACTATACGCAAATGTTTATTAGTTACCTACTATACGAATCACAAAACGGATTGTCCACTCTATGCAACAAATATAGTCCACAATTTCCACAAATATTTAAAAATTTCGGCGCAGCGCAAATTGACACAGGTCCGTCATGCAACGTGTCTCGTCCCGCACTGACCGTATGGACGAAAACGGGGAGGCGTAGGAACTTTGGCGGAATATTTCAGAAAACGAGATATTTTTTTAAGAAAATAAAGAAAGTAAGAAAATGATGCCCTTGTTCATTATTGTATAAAGAAAGTTATACAATTTCATATTATTCTGATAAAAAATGGAGCAGTAAAATGGTTACAAGTGAAAAAATAGAGGTGACTTTAGATTTCTTTTTCTCTAATTTTTATTGTTAAAATGGATTTCTACGAAATCTATGACCCGTCGCATATCTTGCAGATTATGATATATTTTTTCCTACACCAAAAATGTTACGTTATAATGTATAAAACGGTTACAAAACAACTCATTTTCACGAAAACTTCGAATGTGCAGCCTTAAGCGTGAAAAGACAACAGACAGAGAGAGTTATATTCCTTCGCATTTATAATAATAGTATGGATTTACCAAAAGCTTACCGATGTCCTCTAGATTTTTTATTTGTATGCTGTCGGAATTGTTTTGGTGGGCTGGAACGGGTAGTTGCATATGCAGTACTGCATTCTTACCGTCCCGCTTCCGAGCATCCCACGCCAATAACGAAGCACTCACCGAGATGATACTGCACTTCATCTGCACCACCCTAACTGCCCTAAAAGTTGATGATTAAATGAAATTAAATAAAAACATTTATTTCAGAACAAGTTCCATATCGGTTAGTAACATTTTAACTTAACCTATTGTTAATATACAACTTTTTCTAAATTATAATTTTATTAAAAATCTAAAAAAAAACTAAGGAAAATATAGGACCAAATCATGAGATGGCAAAATGGCAAATTGTTTAAATGGTTTTAATACCTATTTAAAAGTCACTAAATAAAGCAGTTAGTATAACTGCAGTATTTTTATATTATTTACACACCTTCTTACTTTCATAATACAATGTGCTTATTAATACAAATATCTAGACGGTTACGCAACAAGCATTTTAGATCGACTGTACATCATTATGCCTATTAAAATGACCGCAAGGATCTCAATTGGATCAGCAGAAAGAGTTCGTGGTTCCAGCTACATATAGTCCATGACTCTATCGGAGTGCTTAGTTGTAATGGTGCGCCGAGAATTACTGTAACAAACCAGAAAAATGTTCCTCTGGATTCTATTCCTGGTGACAACCACTGCCTCTGCTCCAGCGGAAGAGTACCAAGCTATAGTCAACGAAGGAGGTTTGTGAAGCATTTAATTTGCATTTGTTTCAAGTGACTAAAATGCCATACGATAAATAATACATGTGCAGTTAAATGCAGAAGCAAATACGCAACCCCTGGCTAGAGTAACAGATATGCGACGTTTGCTATGGATACCCTGGAAACTACAGGGATCACAAGCGATTAAGCTGTAAATAACTCAACTGAGTTGCTAGTGCAACACTTGTTTATCCGTACTCGTCCTTTGGCAATCATAGAGTTGACTTGTTCCTGCATCAACGCGTTTTGTTAAGGTCGGTAAATCAGCTAGCCATGGCCTGATGGCCTTAATATGGTTACCGAGTAGCAGCGACCTTTTCCACATTCATACATACAAAACAATGCAACATATAATTTTTAAATAAAAAAACCTGCTTTAGTCTATTTTACTCCTATGGACGACCAACTATAAAATAAGTAAACATACTTGTAAAATTAAAGAAACCTACCGATTCTTTACTACCTACTTAGTGGTAACGCTCGTCCTAATTTAAATGTTTGGTTTTCAGAATTTTTGAATGATGCTCCTGTTATGCAGATTGTACCTTCGGGCTACTCACCTCTGAGAAATGATTATTTTATCTTACCATCATTAGCGGAAGTCGTTGATAAAGTAAGTTATATCTATCTTTTTAGTATCAGACCTTGTCAAATGTTTCAAAATATACATAATTATCGTGATATAATTTAATTTAATAATTAATTTGCAGGACAAACCAAGCTACAAACATATGATCGAGATATTAAAAAAAGGTCATACACAACTTGGATTAACTTTTAATATTTATGATGACAATATGAGAGAAGCCACTATTGCGTTGTACCGCCTGTTGCTGGATGTAGACGATGACAAATTTGACGACATTGAACGTTGGTCCAGAGTTAACATAAATAAGGATATGTTTGACTACGCGTGGCGATTAGCATCTCTCTACGGCAACAAATTTAAGAAAGAAGAAATATTACCTCCATTCATTAAGAAACCTAACCATTTTGTCAACGGTGAGGCAATGTGGAAAGCGATGCATATTAAAATAGGTAATGGCGACATTAACGCGGAAGATGCTCGACTAAATCAATATTTCCGCACTGATGACGTAATTACAATTAATACAAACTATTCTGGATGGAATTTGCCGCAAAATGGATGTGATCGAGAAATTAATTACTTCAAAGAAGACATTGCGCTAAACAGCTACTATTACGGAGTACATTTACTGCATCCGTTTTGGATGACCAATGACGAATTAGATTTACTAAACCCGCGGCACGCAGAGCACTACTATTTTACACACAAACAACTGATGGCACGTTATCAACTTGAAAAGGAGCATCTCAATAAGAATTCTAACGAAACATGTGATATTAATCTAAACAGCTACAATTCCTACCTCATGCATGACTACGGCCTCCCATTTCCCGTTAAATCATCTATTAAAGAGTGGAATGATGGAAGAGCTCACCTGAAGTCGATTGATATTGCCATAAGAGAATGTATTTCTCGAGGAATTCTAGTGGTGAGTTTTTTTTAGAAACCTATTAATGTAAATTTCACATTATTTTTGACTATAAAGAAAACCATATCAGCAGTTCAGCACGAATAACACAAGAGGGCGCGCAAACTCTTTCTAATTAGAACACTTCTATCTCGCCTCGAGACAGGTTACGCGCCGTTTTGTGTTAACCATGTAGTGTATAAGTTGTATAACACACGAATTTATATTTTACAGGATAGTAATGGAACCTCAATTCCGATGGCGGGAGAATACAACATTGATCTTCTATCAAAATTGATACGCGCTAACTTAGATGGCCTAAAATCTGTCAAGATCATCAGATCAGTGTATGGTTACGGTGGCAATGGATATCCCATAGACCAGTGAGTTCTACTAGTATTAAATATGCATATATCTATTATTAAATCCCAATAGATTATCCGATACTTACTAACATGGCGCTGTGAACTCGCTTGCAAATATGCATATTATGCAGTAAAATTGTTAACATGGGCATTTACTTTTATTCACTAGCATCTGGTCATATTAAAAGGCCGTGGCAGAACAAGGGACCATCTTGTGCCTTAATAGCTTTGCGGCGAGATTTTTTTTCTGATTATGGGTCACGTTACTCGTATTAGTGTTTTACTTTTCAGCATTCGCCTCATCTTATTTTTGAACAAAAATAATACATTTGACACATGTATTTTTATTTTTATATGGAGTGTTATCCGGTTTGCAGGGACAAATTGCGTATCTTAACTAAGTGTACTATATGCAAAGCACAAAGTGATTCGTTCCATTTAAACGGAACTATTCATGAAAAATCATTTTTGTTATTTCAAATATTTATTAATGTCCCTCCTCCTTAATCTTTGTTGAAGACGAATATTCTGTCAGGTGCAAGAGCAAGTGATTTGCCTAATTTAGAGCTTTTTATTCGAAGTTCCGTACCTACCTCACAAAAGATCTTTCTATTTCAGATATAACCCAGCTCCGTCAGCGTTACACTTCCCGCAGACATCATTGAGAGACCACACATATTGGCACCTGCTTAAAAGTCTGTTGGATTATTTTACGGAATACAGAAAAATGTTAGACAGCTACAGTCTGGCTGAGTACCAGAACAAACATTTAGCTATAGTCGACAATCATTTCACCAACATCACTACATACTTCGAATATTTCAGATTTAGTTTAAATAAAGGATTAGGAGGGGGTAATTTAAGATCACCTCTAGTCTTCGCAGCGAGACAAAAGAGACTGAATCATTTACCATTCATGCTAAACTTCACGCTAGACTCATCAGTCGAATCTGACGTTGTTGTTCGGCTTTTCCTAAGTCCTCTGTGTAATGTTCAAAATTGCTGGCAAAACTATCATAAGTTTTTCCAGCTAGATGCATACAAAACACAAGTAAAACAAGGACTTAACATTATAAGTTGGTCTTCTGACATGTCCGAAAGATTTTCTTCTGATGAATATTATAATTTGGAAGCATCAAAGAAAAATCATACATTTAATTTGTTTAAATTCCCTAAAAATCTAGTAATACCAAAAGGGTCAGAGCAAGGACTTAATATGACTATATTTATCATGGTTACTCAAGCAGATAATTCACCATTAGATGAAGTCACACCTATTAGCAACTATTATAATAAAGTGTTGAGTGAAGTTGATAAAAAACCTCTAGGATTTCCTTTCCATAGACAAGCAATAATCGCAGATGGTTCGAATTATAAGTTCTATAATGTAACAATTTATCATGAGAACCGTAAAATTGACAAAAGTGGTTACTTTTCGCCGCATTTGTATTAGCTTTTAGATTTTTCTACACATTGAGTGCATAGTGGATGGGAGCGGAGCTAATGTGTGGGCGTCTGGGGGAACTTCGTTCAGCGGCGCCTTCTCCGCCTCGTCCGCCATTTGGATGGCAACTGGGTTGTTCTCGGGCTATTCATTTATTTATTGACAAATACATTTACGTGACATTACAGTAATAACCAATGCGTCACGAAACTAAAAACAACAAATAATACTATTTAGGCGACGAAACGGCGTGGCCCCGTTGCATCGTCATCTCCGGTGTAGGATTCGGCAGATTGCCCCGGAACCGTCGAAACACGACATCCTTCGGCCAGAAGTCAGCACATGCGATGGTCTCCTGCAGCGGTCGCGGCACGCGCACCACAAACGAGCTGAAGTGCACATAGTGGCGCGAACGCAGCTGGAACACCCTCAGCGAGAAGCCGGTCTTCTGACGAACGTCCTCCACCACATCATCAGCCGTGGCGGTGTAATGCAGGCGCGATACATATAGCGCCTTGCTCGGTGTGGCAACCCGCAGACCGGAACCAACCGGTTCTGCAGTACCACACTGACTCTTGCGCGGCTTGCGCTTCCTCGAAACCGTTGTAAAACCCTCCTTATCCACATCGGTGCGCGGGGGCTTCTCCTTTGGAGGAACCCGAACTTCACGCGCTCTTGAGGGCGCGTCTCTCCGAATGAAACTCGTTTGAGGCACACAGTCATTCTATGGGATAAATAGGAATTACACAAACTAAGGTGAACCGACAGTTTCGGCAGGGCGATCGTCTCTTCCCTCCTGTCAAGAACGTCTCCCTCTTTTTAGCGTTCCACCGATTTTTTACATTCCAAAATATTTGACAGATCTGCTTCACGACCCACCGACTGTCCAGGCACCATCCTATCTGGTGTCCTAGTTCACAATAAGATGGCATTAATGTAGTTTATAGTGCATTACATTAGATATAGTGAATGATATTTTTTCTTTTATATTCAGAGCTTTGTCGGGAGAGAAGAGTTGCCATAATGCAACCAGTAATTAAAAACTTCATGTATGTAACACAATTAGGATATTGATGCATTTTATAAGGATTAGTTATTAATACTGTATTTCGTTTTTGTAATTAGCAAATAGCAAAATAAAATTATTTTTATACATTATGTTATTGATACTTCACTATACGTCTGCAAACCTTAACATTTTGTTTGCAATACACACTTTATGAAAAAAAGAAAACCAAATATGCACCGTCAGCTGCAGTAAAAACAGGCTATTTTAAATCTCACATTTAATATTAAAGTTAATCTCCAATACATGCTAACTACTATCTGCACAGAAGTTACTTGGACGAGAATTACTTTTCTTTGCAGGTAACTGACAAAGGCCGCGTCTATATTCTGTTAGTGATGTAAACAACTAAACTCCCCTCTCACCCTCCCTCCATTCTCAAAGATTTCATGTAAACGAAGAGAACGAGGGGAATCGGATTGATAGAGGCATCTGATGATATTTTGTCCAGAACTGAGTCTTTGAACGAACACAGCTAATTCAACAAATTCTTTCCTGTAGCATTGTTGAATTCAAATATGGAAGCAATGTCGTCGACTGTAATGTCGTTATCTCGACTCCCTTAGCACCCACTGAAAATAAACAGTTTATGATTTTAGACTATAGTCTGTTTATGAAAGATTTAAGAAATCGGTATACAACTGTTGAGTATTATTAGTGTCTCTTGGGCTTCAAATGATACGGTTAAACATATTTTATGACTAAGTAGGTACATTTTCTAATACAGCATACATGATTAAACTTGCCTAAGTTCAAAACTTCAAAATAACAAAAATCTATCAACAGTACGTGTCATAATTTACTTTAAAAACAAAGTTTTAACCGACTTCAATTCACGCCAAGCCACGAGAACATTTCCATATTTATTTTCCAATTTACCACATGAACTGATTTCCGAGAGCAAATGCGTTGATTATTAGAGAAAAAAACCTAATCGCTGTATGTGACCCGATAATATTTGAGGACTTCCGTCGATTCCACAAGGATCACCTATGGCACTTCATTAGTTGCTATTTCAACGGAATCTTATCAGAATCTGTGATATACTTTTCTACTTTTAAGTACATAATTGAGGAATTCCATAAGTCATCTGTGGTCTTCATCATCAATTCCACTCCACCAAATTTATGATTTCCGGGTGTTACCGGGATACACAAGTTATAATAGAAAATACCAAAATCACTACACGCATGCCTAATATAATTGAGGAGTTCCCTCAATTCCTCATGGATCCCATCATCCATTAGAATTTTTGAAAAAAATGGGACCCTCCTGGAAGCATCTACGTACAAACGAAAAAAAAATTTTACGAATCGGCTTATCAATGACGGAGTTCTGAGGTAACAAACATTGAAAAAAAAAAAATACAACCGAATTGAGAACCTCCTCCTTTTTTTGAAGTCGGTTAAAAAACTTAACAACCATCACACGCTAACAACATGTATTATACTGTGTGCCCAAGCTGCCAGCGCGGAAGGCTTTTTGAGTTGAGGTGTCAATTAGTTTAAGTATCACTTAAATTAAACAAAAATGAATGAGTGGTATAAATCATTAATTTAAGAAATTAAATTTAAGAAAAAGAACTTTCCAATATTCATAAAAGAAGTGAAAAGGATAGCATATCAAGGGACATACCCGTTTTCACCGACACATAAGAAATAGATGACGGGGTCTTCGCCGAAGCCAACGCTATAAAAACGGCTAGGATTGCAACAGTCTTCATCGCTCTTCTACAGGACACTACGATTATTAATACAAACTGTATAAAATAGAGTCGAGTTTGTTGAGAAATAGTGTAATGGCTCTCGTATCTCATGTCGAGGAAGCGCAAGCCGCGCAAGAGTCAGTGTGGTACTGCAAAACCGGTTGGTTCCGGTCTGCGGGTTGCCACACCGAGCAAGGCGCTATATGTATCGCGCCTGCATTACACCGCCACGGCTGATGATGTGGTGGAGTACGTTCGTCAGAAGACCGGCTTCTCGCTGAGGGTGTTCCAGCTGCGTTCGCGCCACTATGTGCACTTCAGCTCGTTTGTGGTGCGCGTGCCGAGACCGCTGCAAGAGACCATCGCATGTGCTGACTTCTGGCCGAAGGGTGTCGTGTTTCGACGGTTCCAGGGCAATCTGCCGAGTCCTACACCGGAGATGACAATGCAACGGGGCCACGCCGTTTCGTCGCCTGAATAGTATTATTTGTTGTTTTTAGTTTCGTGACGCATTGGTTATTACTGTAATGTCCTGTAAATCTATTTGTCAATAAATAAATAAATCATATTTTGGTGTCCTATAAATACAAATGCCTACAATTTCATGTTCTGTTAACTCTATAGCAGAACACTCAATCGCATTTGAGATTGAACAGCAAACAGTACGTTAGTGGTAGAGTTACGCCGTGTAGAGTAGGAAGCTTGGCGCTAATTGCGATCTGATATCTTTTTCACGCTGAAAGATGTATGAGCTACGGAGTCTTGGCATCACTTTACATGTAATGTTTTAAATGTGGGATCTCATTCCTTTTTGTAAGGTAATTTCTAAAGAAGTAAATGAGAAAACCCATACAAACTTCCAGTCCCTAATTTAAAGGGTGGGGGGTGATTTACTAAAAATCCTGAAAAAAGTATTTAATTATTTATAACAAGGAGTCCCTATATCAATTTTCAGACCCCCTAGCATCAACATTTGAGGAAGTCCCATACAAAATTCCATCCCCCAGCGTAAGGGGTAAAAATTCTAATTTTTAGTTTTTTTTTGTTGATTGTGTACTACTAGCTTACATACCAAATTTCAGCTGTCTAAGGACTTCAGGCCCTAAAGGTTTTGACGATCAACGTGAGTGAGTCAGTGACGAAATCGGCGTTTTTTAGATATCAATAAAATCGAAAGTCTAAGAGCTATGCAATTGAAACTTTATGTTTAATAAGTCCACTATTAACATCATATCCTGAGAATTTTGTTTATCCTGTTATAATCCAAACCCAAGTTACAAGGGTTCAAAAAAACGACGAAGCGCTTCTAGAAAAGATAGTGCCCTTGCGCTTCGCTTGGCTCGTCTTTCGCCAGATTATTCAATTGACGAATATAGTAAAGACGATTGTTAAACTAACTAATTGCGTTATTATACGTATTAGGAAAAGCACGATGCATGAAAATTGTGATATAACATTAATTTAAGCCTACTCGTTCTATATTTTGTTACACCTACGGGCAAGACATAGTGATACCAAGCTGCATTTTATAACATCTGTATAACCTATGTTTATCAAATAAATACTTTGACTTTGACTTTGTACTTTTCAAACTACGCATTCGAAAAATTCAAAAATGCTTGATAAATTATAAGTATTATTATTTTGTAACGAAAATTGGTTTGGTATAACAAATTGAAATTTCATAGAATATAGGTAATTTAATTCATCATGTTATTTTGCTACAGAACCTATTTGTTCGATTACTTAGAAGGTACGTACTCGCTTCTGTAGTCACATGGCACTCATATGCCATATGTGTATACCTAGGTACTCTTAACGATATCTGGCCAAGTCGAGCAATACAGCGGTACGGCCGTACCATCCTTTGCTCGAAGAAGTTCAGGCCATTTTCGACCCCCGTATAACTTCGTTGTGAATAAAACTAGAAGCCTGAATTTTCGGTAACCAAGCACGCATTATATAAACATGATATATTTCAAATTTCATTCAATTTGAACTACGGAGCTACGGTAGCCTAGTGGTTCAGGCATGCGGCTGTCAAGCGGCGGTCGTGGGTTCGTATCCCGGCTCGTACCAATGACTTTTTCGGAACTTGTGTACGGAATATTTACCGTTAGCTTTTCGGTGAAAGAAAACATCGTGCGGAGACCGGTCTAACCCCAATAAGGTCTAGTTTTCCCTCTGGGTTGGAAGGTCAGATGGCAGTTTCTTTCGTAAAACTAGTGCCTATGCCAAATTTTGGGATTAGGTGTCAAAGCGGACCCCGGGCTCCTTTAGGGGCATTACCGGGAATAACGCTAGGAGGATGATGATGATTCAATTTGAACCAGTAGTTTAAGAATTATAACTAGTCAACATTTCTTAACTTTGTCACTCACGGACTAACTCACTAATCATCAAAAGTCTAAGGCACTTCTAACAGACAAAGAAGCTTCAATTTTAGAATACAATTAGTGTTAAGTTTTTTGTAAGAAACTTACAAAAAAATGCAATTTCAGTCCAGATTTCTAGATACACTAACTGCATAAATAAAATTTTGTGACTTGGTAATCACACAATTGACAATACCTACTAAATAGTTTTAGGTAAGTATGCAAAAATCCATAAATGCAGTAAAGTTGTGTGATTGCCAAGTTGCAGAATTTTATTTAGCTAGCAAATAAAAATTAATAAGAATGCCTGAGACTTGGCTCTACGAAATATCTCACAACTTTTTACAAGAGAAGAGTGAAGAGTTTCGAGACTTGGCGTCTTTTTACATGGAATGTTTTTATGGGATACTTTTGCTACAGATTGAGATCGCGATAAATTAAAAAAAGGAGTTGTAATTTATTTTTTATTTTGTACTATTTATACTTACATATTTTAAATATCTTATAATTTTTTGGACGGCATCTCTCTTTCCTTTTAGTGCTTGCTCACTTGGTTCTTGTTGTAAGGATAGTATTCCTTAACATTGTAGACGTTAGCGTACTCCTTTCCCTCGTGGTAGATGAAGACGTCTTCGTGGTAGATGTTGGGCTGCTTGAAGTACGTCTCAAACACGGGGCGGTCAAACGGATAAGACATCGGCTTCATGTCGGGTAAGTACGCCTTGTGCTCTTCCATCTCCTTAGGCAAAGGAGTGTGTGGGTACACAACGACGTAGATTTGGTAGGGGAAACCGCCCTCAACACCCTTAGGCAGCATCATTCTCTCGGGCTGGTAGAAGAAGTTCTCAGACATATCAACAGGAACCTTTCCTTGGGTGAGCATCTTGATGAGCTCTTCCGTAGGAACGGAGTCCTCCTTGTACAGGGTGAAATCGTGAGATTTGCGTTCGATCTTGTTCTGTCCAGGGGTGAGCTTCTGTACGAACCAGTCCAGTTCAACGAAGTTCATCCAGTTGTCTTCAATGCTAAGAGGATAGCCGTTGCTGTCGTATTTGGGACCCAAGAAGAACTTGAACACAGCGTCAGTAGCGACATCAGACTTGACATCGACGGTGACGGTGAAAGGCTTGTGGTTAAGACGAGGTTGGCGGACTACGAATTGGGTAGGGTCATCAGCCTTGAACTCCTCCACGCTGTGGAAGATGTCGTTGGTGATGTCAAAGTCGAAGGACTCGAAGAAGGTGACCAGTTTGTCAACCTTGACGTCGCTAATCTTGACTCCTTCGAAGTGAAGCTGGCTGTAGCTGTAGGGTTCCAAGTACTCTTTCCATTGTAGGAAGTAGTTCAGGATGCGCGCGTAGAACTGGTAGAAGACAGGGTCACGCAGAGAGGTCTGGTACAGCTCCAAAGCACTGGGCAGCACAGTGTATCTGCAAGGAAAATTCCTTGATTATAATACCTATCACAAACTGGGTCCTTTTTACACATATGAATTTCTTATAATCCTCAATATTTGGAATTATTAAAAAGTATTGTCAACTTACTGGTCCATGGGCTCTGGAGTACCAGAGAGAAGATGAAGACCGACGATCTCGTAGAAACGTTCGTAGTTCTTGGGGTATTTCTCATACAGATCAACGTTGGTGAACCAGTAGTTGGTCACGAAGTCGATGGCCTTAGAGTTGCGCAGGTCAATCTCATGGTTATACTGGAATAGAATTTGGTTTTATAATAATCGTCATTATTATGAAAGTAACTCATCATCATAATAAGGTACACAATAATAAATTACACTTACAGCCTCGAAGTGGCCTTGCTCCAAGTAGTACAGGAAAGATTTCTCGTAGTTGGTAAGGTACTGGATGTATTTTTCATTTTCAACCTTGTTGATCTGGTAATAGTCGTTCCTCTGGAAGAAGGGATAGTAGGTGGACAGGTCGCAGTAGTAACCGGTCTCGATAGGTTTGGACCACGAAAGTTCAGGGATCTCACCCAGTCCGCTGGAGAGACGGTTCAGGTAGTACTTGGCAATGAGCTGTTGGTAGGTGAAGTAGAACATATCACCACGGACTTCGTCAATGTTTTCGAAAAGTCCCTTGTTCCACCAGAAAGGATAAAGCGTCTGGAAGTAGTAGTAGTATGCGTTCATGCCAACGTCCTCGGTGAAATACGCAAGTCTGTCCTCTTCGCTGCCGGTCACCCAGGGGCTGGAGTAGTTGGCGTAGAAGATGTATTTATCCTGCTCCTGGAAAATGCCGTGCTGGGAGGCGTAGGCGGGGTCAACATCGCCCTTCTGCATTTTCATGCGGTAGGCCTTCAGGAAAGTCTTAGTATCGACGAAGTACTGAGGGAACATCTCGTACGGAGCAGGGAGCACCATAGTGTTGGTGTCGGGGCGCTGGTAGATGGCGATGTAGAAGGCGTAAAGGAATTGGCCATCGTTAAAGTGCACGCGGGCGAAGGCAGCGGTCTTATAGAAGGTCTCGAAGTCCTTGGCGTAGTAGAAGAGCTTGAAGAGAACAATAGCCTCCTCCCTCATCTGGTCGTAAAACACGGAGAAGGTCTTGTATTTGGGCATGAAACCACTCTTGAAGTTCAACAAGAACTCTTCAACGGCCTCCTTATCCTGAAAGGAATATTAAAGTTTAGTCAGCGAAATCAACTTTTAGTAAATGTTTGTAACTTGTTTGTATTTATGGCATAAACTTACGGTGTAGTTGTCAATGTTAGCCTCAACATCGTATTCGTTTCCAATCTTCCACCAGTCGGCATCCTTTCTGTATTGTCCTATGCTTTCCAAAAGATGTAGGACCTTTCCTTGGCGCTCAACGTAACCTGCGTCAACTGGAATAAGAAAAACATTAGTACTCGTATACATATTATTTCTTAATATGCCATGACTTTACTTATTTCTTATCTTATTACTTGTGTGTATGTTTTATTTTTCCCAGTGTCCGTGTTGATTATTTAAAGGAGTCAATGCAATTTCACCTTAATATTTATAGTAAAACTAGCTGTTGTCCGCGATTTCGTCCGCGTAGAACTTGATTGCTATTAAATTGTGGGCGGAACCTCAATTATCGCCGACCCAAACAAAGTTCTACCATCTTAAGGGATGATTTCTGATATAAAAACTATCCTATATCCTTCCAAGGGTCTCAACTTATCTGTACGAAAAATTTCATCTAAATCCGTTCACGGATTAAGCGTAAAAGGTAACAGTGCGATGAGTTCATTAGTTTAAATTGCAATTTTTTTATTTAAAACTCCGTTTTTACAAATATAATATCTTAAGAATCATCAACAGACGTTTCCGCTTAAATTGTATATTTTTTCATAATTTAGGTACCTATTAAAGAAAGCTAAGTTTGTTTTGAAAGCAAACTTATCTAATGCTAAAAGACGAAGAACTTTCCATCTCCATCCACCGTCCCTATTTAACGGTGTTAGAGAATAAATTATTTTGATTAAGCCCCTTTACCCCCTTTATTTCACCCCTTTAGGGGGCAAATATATCTAAATGTTATGAAAGAAACCTGCTGTCCTGCTTTCATGTTTCTAGCCACAGTTTAATATTAAAAATCACACATTACTTAGGTACTTATGTGAACTTTCAACCCCTTCAAGGGATGAATTAGGAAAATATCCCTTATCAATATTTTTGACTGTACATTAGGAGCTTGTGGCCTAAGTTTTAAACGTCTAAATCTAAAAACGAAATGATTCCCATACAAACTTTCAACTCTTTTTTACCCCCTTAGGGGATGAATGTTTGTAACATTGCTCAATCATTTGCTTTGCTTTTTAGTAAGATACCTTACAAGTAAGATACTATACAAAGATTCAAGTCTATAACTTTCCAAATGAACAATTTCCATACAACGGTTCGACCCCTATTTCACCCCTTAAGGGTTGAATTTCGAAAAATCCTTTCTTAGTACACGTCCACGCACTGTAAAGTATATATATTCCAAATTTCATGCTTATAACTTTAGCGGTTTAGGAAATCACACATTACTTATGTGAACTTTCAACCCCTATCTTAACCCCTTCAAGGGATGAATTAGAAAAAATCTCTTATCATTGTTTTTGACTGAGCTTGTGACCGAAGTTTTAAATAGTTAACTTTAAAAACGACATGTTTCCCATATAAACTTTCAACTCTTTTTTAACCCCTTTAGGGGATGATTATTTATAGCAAAGTTAAATCATTTGTTTGGCTTTTTAGTAAGAAACTTTTATACAAAGATTCAAGTCTATAACTTTCAAAATGAACGATTTCCATACAACGGTTCGACCCGTATTTCACCCCTTTAATGGTTGAATTTCGAAATATCCTTTCTTAGTACACGTCCACGTACTGTAAAAAATATATGTTCCAAATGTCATGCTTATATCGTTAGCGGTTTAGGCTGTGCGCTGTCTGTCAATAGATTAGTAACGAAGAGTTTTATATATATAGATAAATAATTACTAGAATGGGCGTTTAACTATTCAATATGATCCAGGGTCCAGAGTACTCTCAGACATTTAAAATATCAGAGAGAGAAAATTTAGTCACACTATAAAGGGACAGGGTAGAACATATAACAATACACATACAATGATTAAGTTTTTTTTACAGACTGTAAGCTTTTTAAGCACGGATCACTTCCAATCCAACTAAGCTGTCTTGAAACATCAGGGAACTCCATGGAATAATTTTGTTTTCTTTATATAATTTATTGTGTTTTACTTAAATTATTCATTTCTGTAGCAGTATGAGGTTATTAATTCAGCCATCTATACATAAATACGCACCCATATTCCCAAAGAAAATAGGAATATGTATATGCATCAGACTTGAATGTAAATTACAAAAAAGAAGATTATGAAACACGCAAAATTTTCAAATATTGAGAAAAAAGTAAAAGGTACACTTTTGAGTTAAACGCTACATTTTAATCATATTCCCATATTAAGACACCCACGGGAAGCGAGAGGTTATTATGTTCAGTCTAAGTAGTATTTAGGTTCTTACCAGGTTTAATTTCGACTTGGCGAGTGAGCGGGGCGGGCGCAGGCCCGGCGACAGCCAGGGCCACGAGGGCAGCCAGGAACACGACAGTCTTCATTGTTCCTCTACAGGATCTCAACTGTGCTCAACCTACCGCCGAAACGCGAATTTATACCTGTCACTCGCTATCTTCTCGATGACACGTTAACTATTCTTAATAATAAGTAGATGCACTGTATGTCTCAATGTAAGGTTATCGTGGATGCAAGGTTATAATTATAACTGTCCAATTTTTTCATTGTATGACATCGTTTCGCCGTGTAACGTGTGGTAAAAACTTTGTGGTGACTAACTTTCGAGGGAACTGGAAAATTTTGTTGGATTTTGAAGTTCTTTTATGAAATTATTATTGACTATGTACTAGACACATTAACTAAGATTTAGTACCCGGGAGATCAAGCTATGCTCGGGTGAATATAAAGATAGTAGATATTATTAGTAGATTGTATTACTAGGGAGCAAAATGGTATATTGTTACGAGGGTGACCGACTGAATCCAGAACGAAGAGAAGGATTCCAGAATAGAATCCCGAGCGTAACGAGCGTAGGGAGGGATTCAAGCAACGTCAGCCGAGGTATCAATAATTTTGCTACCGAGTGTACTCTTCTTTTCACTCCTTCCATGATAATTAAAAACACGATAATTACAGTAAATACTAAATTGGGTATTTATTATCATTAAGTATACATATTATACAAATATAAATATAAAACCAAGCACTTATGCTGTCTGCTGTACCTACATATTTATGTAAAAATATTAACTAAGTACTTAACACAGACAGAAATTGCCCTCAGTCAGTCTTGTCAGCACGGCTATCACGCGATGGCGCGCGAGCTCTCTCGATTTTTCTCGCACTATCCGTCTCTCTCTTGTTAGAAAACTTAGAACAAAAGGTATAGTGCGAGAAAAATCGAGAGTATGTCGCGGCCTTCCCATGATAGACGTGCAGGTTCGTAAGCTAGTTTTGCACTACCTACTAACTGGTGGTCTGTCATATTATTTGAGGAATTCATCGATTTCTCAAGGATCATTGCAATAGCGCTTCGGAAACGAGCAACATGTAACAGGCGCGTGTAAAACGATTTTACAAACTGACTACAAACACCGCCACGATTAGGTTGTAGCATATTATAAATATACACTATCCACACATAGTACATGAAAATAGACAACAGAAACTGTATTGGGACCGAACATTACTACGCGACAGAACGAACCACTCCAATATACCTGATATTACCTTCTTCGACCAATCGAACAAGACCATTTTCCTTATTGGGATAGCTATCCCAAACAAACATAACATCTAATCAACAATTAATGACAAAATACTAGGATTTGGCCATTAAGCTTAGGCGCCAATGGCAAGCTAGCACAGTACGGTCGCGTTCTTTAATTTATGACCCCTTTTAGTAAAATATTCTTTGTATTCATACAATTTGACAGGATTGTGAACCTTAAGTGGGTCAAATTAAAGTTCGTGACTGTACATCTATTATGTGGTGTAGTTCCAATCCTACTAATATTATAAATGCGAAAGTTTAAATGTTTGGATGTTTGTTACTAAATCACGCTCAAACAGCTGAACCGATTTGAATGAAATTTTGCACGAAGATAGTTTATAGCCTGGATTAAAATATAGGATAGTTTTTATGCCGAGTTCACGCAGACGAAGTCGCGGGCGGAAGCTTAGTTATTTTATAAATCAGATGAGGTCTTCTTTCAGTAAAATTTCCTATCTTCAATATTTAAGGTACCATCCCTACATATAGCATAGTCTTGGGAGGCCCTGTAAAATGATTGATGTTCTTGTTATGTGCAATAAAGTGTATTTGTATTGTATTGTAATTACAATATGTGCTAAGTTTAACTGGTCTTAAAATACACTTCCTAAAGTAAAAAAAGCCGCCCAAGTTTGAGATGGGCTCGCCCACCCTAGGTACTTACAAACTTCTAGACTGTAACTACCTTCACTTTAAAAAAAGTATCCACCATACCTTAGTATGGGGAGATGTTACGTCTGAAACTACGAAATAGGTTTTGTAGTTTTTTTCACCAATCTTCTAAAACTGCAATAAATTTTCGTTAGGTACTGTTTGTACGGAAGATCCATTTCCGTACATAAAACTATGCGATACGGCATTTTACTTGACCGGGTTATATTCCCGTTCTATTAGTCCAGTCAATGAACTGATAACTTGGATGGAAAAAATGACAATTTAGGAAATAATTTATAATAGCCTTTTTTTTGTGTAACGGATATATTATCAATTAAATAGTTACCCAGCTACAGAATCCGACATCAAAAAAAATATAAATTAAGTAGCTTCTGAAACGTCAGAAAAAATATTAATTAATATTTTTGTCTTTATTTTGGTTCATTTACATTTTCTCTATAGTATTCAAGATAAATCATACAAAAAAAGACAATGCGCTTAATTTAAATCTACATCATTACATTACTTCAGGATGAAAAGTCGAATTCTTCAATAAAGCACCTTAGAAAACATTTTAAAATGAAATCAAAAATACCCCGGTTTTTTCCTGGAGTATTAATCAGGGATCGGAAACCGTTATTTTTTGTAAACCGGTTTCGGCCATTGACCCCAAACCGAAATGAATCGCGTTTTTGTTTAAAACCGTTTTAGACCAATTTCGTTTCTGTTGAACTAAATAAACCGGTTTTAGGCCCCTTCAGTTTCTGTTGAACGAAATTAACCGGTTTGATTGAAGTCGTCAAAGATACAATGAGTTATTCTTTCTCACTTACACATTTGGACAGCTAAGTTACCTACTTCACTCGAATCGAATTTGACTGCGCGGCAGTGCGGCACCGCCAGTCGCCAGGGTGATACCAATACCATACCGTCTTTCAGCCCTGCCGCCCTTTCTGCGAGTGGGTTTTTATTTCTTTTACTACTTTACTCATTGTAATAGGCCAATAGGTGTATGCAACTGTGCAAACTGTTTATTTTTCATCATCATCAATATTAAGAGGTCCTGGCCCTCTGTCGTTGCAGCATTCTCCATTCCAGCCTATCTTGGGCTCTCGTCTTTACTTCTTGGTATGTGTGTTTATTTTTTATGGAATAATAAAACTCCTGCACAACAATAATTGCTTTAAATGTTAAAAGTATGACAGCATATATTATAATTTAAACGTTTGTTCAAAATGAATTATAATATAAACTTAAAAACATAATCATAATCTTTCTAGTAAACAAAAACAACATAATTAGATACAGAAACTGATTCACCAGGAAACTTAATAATCATACAACAAAAAATGTCTTAAAATAATCAGTCACATATAAAAAAACTTATATGTATTTTTAAGTTATTCAGTATTTAAATATCAGAAATATTTTTATATTTATAGGTACATAAACATAACCATAAGATCTAAGTACCATTGTTGCAATATGATTCAAAATGTTCATATGGATATTGCCTAGGTCTCATCATTCGAAATATATTTTTTAATTAGAAAAATTGGACACATTAAAACAACACGAAAACAGTTTACATCAAAAAAAAAAAAACATTTTATAATTATTTTATAATTGTTAAATCCTCGTATTGTTTCTGAATATTTTTTTAGTCTTTTTATATTTTTTTGCGCCTCTATTTTTCAAACTCATCATAGGTGAAAATAATTAAGCTAACCTTGAGAAGAAGTATTTGTAATTAGATTGAAAAAATAAAATAAAGTATTTTTATTTTCTTCAAGCGTAAACAATCAAGTAAGTTGACCAAAATCAATATAGCGGAACACTATTTAAAATGAAAATACTGGATAATAGTTATATACACCTAGATCAACTAAATATAAATTATAATATAATAAATAATTATTTGTTTGATGAAGTGAAGCTACATTTTAAATCATTCCGGTGTTATTTTCATTCCAGGGGGTATTAAAGCCATTATACTACACCGGAAACACCGGAATGAAAACGGCGGAATGAGAAACATTGGATTTTTTATTTATTTAAAAACATATTAAACAGCTTATGATTAAACCAATGCGACTCTTGATATCACGAATATCGAATACGTTATATATTAATTGAAATCACAAGAAATAAAAAACAAATAAAGATATAGCAAACTCTGGAATGATATTTTTACTGTCCCCGTACCGGGGCAATGATATACCTACGTGTAGCAGGCCGTCGCATCACCACTTAAACACGTGCTCACTCGCCGAGTGCCACAGCGTAACTGATTCTCGAAGTGCGCATAGGCGGAGGGGGCTTACCGATTCAAACTTAGCAAATAAATCGTTGACAAACCTTGTCCGCGGTAATGAAAAAGTTTCTCCGGACAAACATACATATATAATTTGTACATAATTAAAGGGGCGGGTACAAATGAGATGTATAACGAGTCATATTTTTGGTTCCTTATTTATATGGTGTTAAAATGGAGGCAAAAGATTTTTACAGTCACACATAGTTTTCGTCTTAGGCGGCATTTTCCAAACAAAACTGGGTTCCGGACAACCCACCTTGATGAGAAATTAGGACTTCATTATTATTTTTTTAAATTATTAACTGAATTAATATATGAATTTTAGCTATTGCCCGAGATAGCCAACTGGGAGATGTTTCCAAAAAAATATAGTACTTTATTATTTAAGCTTTCTGCACATGCGTTTTCAGTCTTGCCATCAAAATTTATTGCTTGGGAAATTGACCCATATATGACATTTTTTTTAATTTCAGATCCAAATTCAACGAAAAAAAGAAAGTCGGAAAATAGTTCATCTCCGTCATTGCTCTCGTCAAAGGTGCAACGTCGGGTGAAAAGTGACACAGAATTGGACTTAGAATCAGAAAGGGATAATAAAGCACCAGTTACGAAATGTATCAGCTGTGTATTTGACAAAGAGCTAGATAAAAGAAATCATCATTTTGGTAATTTATTGATCGGTGAACTTCAGTTCGTACCTTCATGTATGCGATCCCATTATGACATTTGGTCTTTTAACAAATACTTTAATAAGGTAAAAAAAACATTAGACAATAAAAAATTTGCCAAGTTAATGATATGGCAAACTATAAATAGACAAAAATTCACATTTAATTGGGTTATGAAATCCCTTAAATTAAAAAATGCATGGATAGGTAGGTCGGTAGGCAAGGGCGTTAACTTAGGTTAGGGCAGCCAAAGAAGGGGGGACGGGGGACGGAGCCCACGAAGGACGGGGCTCGGGGAGCGAAGCCCCCGCACTAAAAAAGCAAACGATCGTAACAATTGTATCATTTGGTAGGTTAGGTTAGGGTTAGCTTGTGTCCCTTAGAGCGGAAATAGGCACCCCGCGAAGCGGGGTGACGTCGACACGCTGGCGGTTAGGTTAGAATTGCGATCTCTACACAGTTCCTCTGGCGATTAACCGACGAAATAGAAATGGTAAATTAAATATTGACGATACAAATCATTTGTCTAATTTTGTTATGGTTAAAACATATTATGCCAACTAACATATTTGACTGAATGAAATTTGATCAAAATACTAGTTGGTAAACCAGATATTGCTTAAACATGAACATGCCAAACATTAGGTTTACCAAAGAATTATTTGTCAAGTGTTATTTTGGCAAACGATTATTTGGCAAATAAAATTCTACAATTTTTTTTTGGGAAATGATAATTTGTCATATTTTTTTTGGTAAAACAAAGGTAACCCCCCATGCATATATAACCATACTGAAATACATGGATTCCTTAAAACATACACATCGTATTGAATGAAAAAATACTGTTTAAAAAAATTTATTATATAATAAACACAACCTTGATTGATTATCTTTAAGTAAAAATATAAGTATTACTTAACTGAACTATTAATTTATTTATTGAATTATTCATTTGTTAATAATCAACCCTAAGAAACTCAACTAAAGTCTCCTTATCCTATATACGACATATATTAATGAAAAGTTAAATGATATAAATTTTACCCAAAACTAGCACAGCACCTCGAAAGTTGTAACGTAACGGTAAAACTTATCAAAACAAACAGAGCTGATCCTCAATCCTCAATATTGCAAGGCGGCATAAACAAGCCGGCTCAGGTTGAGATTCACGCGGCGAACCGAATGAAACAGAAATACAAACTTTTGTTCATGTGAAATAGAGATAGCGCGAGACGGCAGCGATGCGTCGCACACTGGGCTGAAAATCGGCTTTCATAGACATAGGAATCGAAGTTAACATTTTAAAGTTTTTGTGCTTGAAATGGCTTATGCTTGCCATTATTATGCTAAATTATGATCCTGGCGTGATTTAGCACTAAAACGTATGAGTTATAATTTTTTTCCGAAAAAAATGTATGGAGCTATAACGAAAAAACTGGATATCTCGGGAACCGCAAAAAAAACACAAATATCCTTACAGCTGGTTATATTACTAATTATTCCAGATTTTTTGACTTACTACATATTTCAGTCTAAAGTGCGGTTTTTTTTAAAAAAATCTGCGAAATTTTTAATTCTTTTTGTTCGTTCCGGACGTCCTAATTTAAAGATTAAACACAGAAATATGTATGTTTCGCATTTTCAATAAAGGGTGAGTCATATTTAATCAAATTGCTAGTATTTTTTTTACATAGGTTAGTATTATTTACATTAAAAAGAACAAATATTGACAGAACCATAACAACTTTAAAGAAAAACAAATAATAAACAAGTAAAGTATAAAAAAAACACCATAACCTTACAATATGTCTTTATTTTTAATTTATTCTTCTAAATCACTGTCTTCTGAATCTAATTCAGAGTCAGGTTCTGCGTCACACGCACCTAAAACCTCAATTTGGGGTTCCTCTAATTTAAGTAGGTCTATCGTTTCTATAAAAAACGCCTGTTTCTTCTTTGCATCCAGGGTCGGTCTCATTGCAGTAATTAGAGGATCGGAGGATAAAATAAGCATGTTGAGAATATCCTCGTTGGATGCTTGTCTGCTTTTCTTCCTGGAGTTATGTTCCCTGAACATCCTAAAATCTTTATTTCGGGCTTCTGAAGCTTCTTCCGAGAGACTTCCAATAGGTACAATGGCATTGCTGGCGATGATATCAGCTCCGTGAATTAGCAATTTATGCACGGTTGATGGCATGTAGTACCAATCATACAACTCTACGTACTTTTTAGCCGTCTCCAAGGCATACTCTCTAAAATTCGAAACAGCAACATGTTCCCCGGATGTTATTGCTTGCAGTATCACGGCAAATCTGCGTACGAGCTCTTCATTCAATCCGGTTATTGCTGCAGTTTTTTCTGGATTCTGGAAAAATCTTCTTGCTGTATTCCCATCGTTTGTGGTCCCCGAACCTTGCTTCACAATATCAATCAAAAGGTTTAGCTCTTCTTTAAATCGATCTTGAATTGTTTTCTTTGTCTCGTTCATAATTTTTTTATGTTCGTCTCCCTTTGCAGCCCATTTCTTGAAGACGAGTCTGTACGAAATGTGTAGGAGACATTCCATTGAATTGATGCGGGCATGCAGTGGTGACAATCCAAATTCGTACAACTCAGTGGCTATCGTCTTTGATGTAACAGAATTTATGCGATTCATTTCTGTTGGCTTAGCCAAACATAAATAGCATGTAGCATTTGACCTAGCTGCAGAAAGGTATGTACAAATTTTCCCATCAATCATCGTCATTTTCAGGGCATGATGTATCTTACAAGTATTGTATTCCGTAGGGAGTAGAGCTTTAATTTCTTCTTCTATCTTTCCTTTTTGCTCAAGTACGACTGCTTCACTTTCTTTCACAAATCTGAACATCAATGGGCGACAATAGGAGGGTGAGCAAGGTTTTGGATTCGTCCATACAATGTCTTCTCCAGAAACCAACTTAAGTGGTACTAAAGATGTCATGAATATGCTCGAGTCATCTTGTTCGCCTTCCATTTTCTGCTTATATCTGCTTTGACTAGAAGCACCATCAAAACCCCACTTAGATATTAGCGTCAGCTGTTTGTTTTCTACATTGCTTGATAATCCATCCAGTATCCTCTTCGTTGTTAAATCAAGTAAAGCTTGAAGTTTAATTTCAGCTGATGAATCCGTTATAGTTATGGTTGACTTCGGAGGATAGCACTGTAATTTGGCCGATTGTATCTTGTAGTAAGACGGATAAAGCTTCTGGGCACCTTCTCGAATAGCAGTCTCCCTTAAAGTGATGTATTGCCATTTACTTAGTTTTCATGAAATGAAAAGTCCGAGTGCTTTTTCTGGTGTAAATACAGCGGAGCAATTCGGCTTCTTGATCATTCTACATATGTTTGTAGCAATTTCTGGGTTTTTAAGCATGTGTTCAATCACAGATGCGATATCATCACGACCATCCTCTTTCAAAAGTTGTGCCGCTGTAAAAGCCAACTCAGTTGACTTTTCACCTTTATGACTGTCAGACCTTCTCTTCTTTTGCTTGTTTGATAGGTCTTCGAAGGCTTTTCTTGGGTGCTTTGTCATTGTCCCAATTGAAGATGATGATGTTGAACATTCTGGAGAGGTAAGTTCGGTGCTGGTTGATGTCGCAGAATACTCCAAACAAGTAGACTCTTCTTGTAGTTCAGGCATAAGAAGATTGGTTTGTACACAGCTGGGCCAATCAACATCTTTTTGGAGCCAATTTTCGTAGTTTTTTCTGAAGTCCTTGGTGTTTCTCTTACATTTCTTCCATCTCCATTCAGCAGATCGGGTGAATCTTCGACAAAATTCTTTGAGGGTGACACTGTCTTCTTCTGATAGGCTAGAGCCTAACTGGACTCCAACTGCTTCGAATAATAATCCATCATTAAAAGAAGGACTCCCGCTTTGTAAAATAACAAATAAGTCCAAGTTGGTACAAAAACTAAACATATTTTTGTATGGTTACAATTTCGAAAATTAATAAAAATATATAATTAGATGTTAACTGTTGCGTACAAGACTGTAGTGATTTTGTCACAGACGTTCGATGCTTTTATTCTTGTGTACTAATGATGGTGCTTTAATCACCAGTGACCTTTCTATTATGCTATTTGCTTATCAGAAGTCATTGCTAAGACGTATTACAAGTAATTTACTTATTATTGCTATGATCATTATCATTACTAATTGATGCAATCTCGTAAGTATGTCCAATTAGATATCGTTATTCCTCATTACCGCAGAAAATAAAACGAAAAATTATATTTTAAGACGTAACATGAGCTCGGAAATCCTTTTGGTTTTATGTCAATGTATAGTTTTTCATAATTTGAGTAAATTAGATACAAAACATACATATTTCTATCTTTTATGTTTAAAGTAAGACGTCTGGGACGAAAACAAATATTAAAAATTTCGTCGATTTAAAAAAAAAAAACCGCACCTATGACTGAAATATGTAGTAAGTCAAAAAATCTGGAATAATTAGTAATATAACCAGCTGTAAGGATATTTGTGTTTTTTTTGCGGTTCCCGAGATATCCAGTTTTTTCGTTACATTTTTTTCGGAAAAAAATTATAACTCATACGTTTTAGTGCTAAATCACGCCAGGATCATAATTTAGCATAATAATGGCAAGCATAAGCCATTTCAAGCACAAAAACTTTAAAATGTTAACTTCGATTCCTATGTCTATGAAAGCCGATTTTCAGCCCAGTGTGCGTCGGCGCTTTCAAAGGAAAGCGGCACGCAGCTCCGCACCAACCAAGGCGCGCGGCTGAGTTTAACCGGTTTAATAATGTTCAACGGAAACGCTTATGTTTCGTTCTTCTCGAATAATGGTAACCGAAATGATTTCGATGTTTTGTAAAACGTTACTGTGATAAACCGGTATATGAACGAAACATAAATAATAACCGTTTAATACCATAATTATTTTGGTTTTTTGAAACCGGTTCCGATCCCTGGTATTAATTATTCAATGTCACGTTTTCAGTTAGTTTGGCGGGGTTTCGTACGCTAATACGGGGGTTTTATATCCCAAAATATCTAGCTCGTGGTATCTTTTTTATTCAAAATATAGCTATGTTGATCGATCTAAAGTTCTGTTAAAAATGGTGCAATATTGCCTATTATCAAACAGTTAGTTAGTATTCATAACCGTTCTTTTCTGAAAACGTGTCCAAAATATTTAGATCGGAATTAAATCTATATGTAAGTTTTTGTAACCATTCATGTATTGTCTTATTTTTTGCTATTAAAAAGGGTGCGCTTATTGAGGAATAATAAAGGAAGAAATATTATAAATATTATTATAATTTGTTTCTATCTTTTCATTTATACAACTTGATGGTATCGTAGTATATCTGCACGGCTTTTCTCTCTCCTCTTAGTGCTTAGGCACTACGTTCTTGAAGTTAGGGTAGTATTCCTTAACATTGTAGACGTTAGCGTACTCCTCTCCCTCGTGGTAGATGAAGACATCTTCGTGGTAGATGTTGGGCTGCTTGAAGTACGTCTCAAACACGGGGCGGTCTAATGGATAAGACATCGGCTTCGTGTCGGGGAAGTACGCCTTGTAGTGTTCCATCTCCTTAGGCAGAGGAGTGTGCGGGTACACAACAACGTAGATTTGGAAGGGGAAACCGCCCTTAACACCCTTAGGCAGCATCATTCTCTCGGGCTGGTAGAAGAAGTTCTCAGACATATCAACAGGAACCTTTGCTTGGGCGAGCATCTCGATGAGCTCTTCCGTAGGAACGGAGTCCTCCTTGTACAGGGTGAAATCGTGAGATTTGCGCTCGATCTTGTTCTGTCCAGGGGTAAGCTTCTGTACGAACCAGTCCAGTTCAACGAAGTTCATCCAGTTGTCTTCAATGCTAAGAGGATAGCCATTGCTGTCGTATTTGGGACCCAAGAAAAACTTGAACACGGCGTCAGTAGCGACATCAGACTTGACATCGACGGTGACGGTGAAAGGCTTGTGGTTAAGACGAGGTTGGCGGACTACGAATTGAGTAGTTTCATCAGCCTTGAACTCCTCCACGGTGTGGAAGATGTCGTTGGTGATCTCAAAATCGAAGGACTCGAAGAAGGTGACCAGTTTGTCAACCTTGACGTCGCTGATCTTAACTCCTTCGAAGTGAAGCTGGCTGTAGCTGTAGGGTTCCAAGTACTCTTTCCATTGTAGGAAGTAGTTCAGGATGCGCGCGTAGAACTGGTAGAAGACAGGGTCACGCAGAGAGGTCTGGTACAGCTCCAAAGCACTGGGCAGCACAGTGTATCTGCAAGGAAAATTCCTTGATTATAATACCTATCACAAACTGGGTCCTTTTTACACATATGAATTTCTTAATTTTTTTATAATCCTCAATATTTGGAATTATGCAAAAGTATTGTCAACTTACTGGTCCATGGGCTCTGGAGTACCAGAGAGAAGATGAAGACCGACGATCTCGTAGAAACGTTCGTAATTCTTGGGGTATTTCTCATACAGATCAACGTTGGTGAACCAGTAGTTGGTCACGAAGTCGATGGCCTTAGAGTTGCGCAGGTCAATCTCATGGTTGTACTGGAATAAAATTTAGCTTTATAATAATCGTCATTATAATGAAAGTAACTCAACATCATAATAAGGTTCACACTAATAAATTACACTTACAGCCTCGAAGTGGCCTTGCTCCAAGTAGTACAGGAAAGATTGCTCGTAGTTATTAAGGTACTGGATGTATTTTTCATTTTCAACCTTGTTGATTTGGTAATAGTCGTTCCTCTGGAAGAAGGGATAGTAAGTGGACAGGTCACAATAGTATCCGGTCTCGATGGGCTTGAACCACGAGAATTCAGGGATCTCGCCCAGTCCGCTGGTAAGACGGTTAAGGTAGTACTTGGCAATGAGCTGTTGGTAATTGAAGTAGAACAGATCACCACGGACTTCGTCAATGTGTTCGAAAAGTCCCTTGTTCCACCAGAAAGGATAAAGTGTCTGGAAGTAGTAGTAGTACGCGTTCATGCCAACGTCCTCGGTGAAATACGCAAGTCTGTCCTCTTCGCTGCCGGTCACCCAGGGGCTGGAGTAGTTGGCGTAGATGATGTATTTATCCTGCTCCTGGAAAATGCCGTGCTGGGAGGCGTAGGCGGGGTCAACATCGCCCTTCTGCATTTTCATGCGGTAGGCCTTCAGGAAAGTCTTAGTGTCGACGAAGTACTGAGGGAACATCTCGTACGGAGCAGGGAGCACCAGAGTGTTGGTGTCGGGGCGCTGGTAGATGGCGATGTAGTAGGCGTAAAGGAATTGACCATCGTTGAAGTGCACGCGGGCGAAGGCGGCGGTCTTGTAGAAGGTCTCAAAGTCCTTGGCGTAGTAGAAGAGCTTGAAGAGAACAATAGCCTCCTCCCTCATCTGGTCGTAGAACACGGAGAAGGTCTTGTATTTGGGCATGAAACCACTCTTGAAGTACAACAAGAACTCTTCAACAGCCTTCTTGTCCTGAAAGGAATATTAAAGTTTAGTCAGCGAAATGTGGTTTAAGTAAATATTTGAATTTTTGTTGGTTTTTACGCCTTAAACTTACGGTGTAGTTGTCCATGTTAGCCTCAACATCGTATTCGTTTCCAATCTTCCACCAGTCGGCATCCTTTCTGTATTGTTCTATGCTCTCCAAAAGGTAGAGGACCTTTCCTTGGCGCTCAACGTAACCTGCGTCAACTGGAACAATAAATAATGAAATATTATGACTAATTCCACTAACTCATTTTTTGTCGACCAAGGCCGAAAATAGTCTATTCGTATAGGCATATTCGTGTACACCCGTCTACACATAATAGGAATACGGCTACAGACTGACATATTATTGAGCTAAGGTTTGCCATTAGAAATTCAAGATATGGTATAACATATAACTTGCTCTACTAAATATATTAAAATTAGAGTGAAGGTTTAGGGTGGGTAGCCTTGAATATGTGTGTACTAGTTCTTGCAGGAGCATTTGACATCTGTCATCTAAACCCAAACGATCGAGCAGTAGTTATTTACACTATTTTCGCAATAATAAGAAAAATATATTTTAGAAAAAATATATAAATAAGATCTTACCAGGCTTAGTCTGAACATTGTAGGTAGGCGGGGTGGGCCCGGCCACAGCCAGAGCCACGAGAGCGGCCAGGAATACGACAGTCTTCATCTTTCCTCTGCAGGATCCCAACTGTACTGAAACAACCGCTGCTACAGTATTTTATACCCGCCGGCCACCTTATCACATTCCAGCGGTCATGATTAAAAATCGCGGGTCGACTCGAAACATGTCGAGTGACATCTGACCTTGAAACGCTAGTGATCCGTTTTATTATCCATACTATATACTATACACTTTATACTATATACTATTATACTATATACTTTAATACTATCCATACTTCCATACTAATATTATAAATGCGAAAGTGTGTCTGTCTGTCTGTCTGTTTCCTCTTCACGCTTAAACCGCTGAACCGATTGAGGTGAAATTTGGTATGGGGATAGTTTATATCCCGGGGAGGGACAAAGGATAGTTTTTATCCCGGAACTCGTACCCTGAGGGGGTAAAAAGGGGGATGAAAGTTTGTATCGAGCTACGATATAAACGAGTTCCAACCGGACGGAGTCGCGGGCAGAAGCTAGTATAAGATAAAATATACCGATAACTAGTAATTGAATTAATTGGTTAGATTCTCATTAATTCAGTTACAATAGATATTAAAACTTATATAATGTGCACAAAAACAATGAACTAAAACGTTTCCTTGCCCTCATCCGATTGACTTGGGGTTGGTGCAGCATGTATTTGTCTTCCATACCCCGTCCGGTGCCCTTTCTCACATCGCAATCCACTCCACCCACCTATTCCTTGGCCTACCTAGAAGTGGCGGCGCGTGAAAATTTTCGATGGGCAACCCAGAACAAAAAATGTATGAAAGAGGTTAGCGTTATAACAGGCTTGCCTAAAAATTTTTTTTTCTCAAACATGCTCGGAAATGTATGCGTTAATATCACGAAATGAAGACATGAAGTTTCTTGTTTATGGCTCCCTACATTTCTTCTTGGCCTTACGCCAAGAAGTAATGTATGAAACTCCTAAGTAAAACCATTATTGTCCGCTACTCTAACTTTTAAAATGTGCTTACTAATATTAAACTGACAAAGGAAAAATTACATTCTGCCAACCACCACTAGACTAGCATACTTGCGACATAAAAAAAAACAAAATCTATGGTAGGTGCTACACTTTATGTGCGGTTAAATTTGGATCTCGAACGGCTTCTTCAAATGGCATGTTTAAAAAATTAAAAAGGCGGCAAATTACACAATTGTTTTCTGATCTTTCGTTCCGATTGTAATTATTTTTATTTTTATATTGCCTCACGTCGTTTGAGAAAAACACTATACAATCCTCGGCCGGAACCGGGATTGCTGGACTCGTTGTATCCGTCTGTCATTGTATGTCTACCCCAATCTCGTCCAGCAATCCCTTACTTCACGGCCTCTGCAGTAATGTACTATTATGCAAGCCGGTTGTAGTCTGCCTAGTCATAATTCTTTATGTTTAACTAATATTTATAGTATAATTTACTTTAAAAACAAAGTTTTAACCGACTTCAATTTAGTACTCCGCCAAGCCACGAGAACATTTCTTTTCCAATTTACCTCATGAACTGATTTCCGAGAGCAAATGCGTTGATTATTATAGAAAAAAACCCAATCGCTGTATGTGACCCGATAATATTTGAGGACTTCCGTCAATTCCACAAGGATCACCCTTGGCACTTCATTAGTTGCTATTTCAACGGAATCTTATCAGAATCTGTGATATACTTTTGTACTTTTAAGTACATAATTGAGGAATTCCATAAGTCATCTGTGGTCTTCATCATTAATTCCACTCCACCAATTTATGATTTCCGGATGTAAATACACGAGTTATAATAGAAAATACCAAAATCACTACACGCGTGCCTAATATAATTGAGGAGTTTCCTCAATTCCTCATGGATCCCATCATTCAATTGAATTTTCAAAAAAATGGGACCCACCTGGAAGCATATACTTACAAACAAAAAAATATTTTATGAATCGGCTCATCAATGACGGAGTTCTGAGGTAACAAACATTGAAAAAAAAAAAAAAATACAACCGAATTGAGAACCTCCTCCTTTTTTTTGAAGTAGGTTAAAAACTAAAAAAAATGCAACAAATACTTCCCATGATGCTAGCAGCGTAGGTACTTTATTTGATATAAAACTCTTTTCATCCATTAAACAGATGTGTGAAAGTCGTGCCTCTATTCGTATCACTGACTATACAATAATAATATAGTCAGTGATACAAATAGAGATATATGGTTGAAGCGAAATAAAGGTATTACATTGAAAAACCATATCATACATGATCTACTTGATACAGAGGCTCTAGTATAAGTTTTACCGAAACAAAACTTTACGATCGCGTTTGCGTTTTACCCTCAATTTGTATGGGATTTGACAGCTCTACCCGAACGCGGTCGTAACGTTTTGTTTCGGTTAAACTTATACCTACTAGAGCCTCTATTAAACCAGGTAACTTAAGAGTGTGTATTTAGAAGACCCTTTTTAGTACGAAATATGTATTTGGGTAAATGGTGTTCATCTAAATCTAATATGGTGGCGCAAGACCGGTCATTGTGGCACTCTTTGGGGGAGGCCTATGTCCAGCAGTGGACGTCTTTCAGCTAATATGATGATGATGTTTGCTGTTTGATTCTATGGGATCGAAAACACGACTCGATTAATTTGCCTCGAAATAAAGTCACTCCCGCCCACCCCTACTACACCCTGGTTCATTGTTACGGTAAATATCGAATAATTCTATCTTATTTATACGTATCACAGATATTCTAATATCTATCTTATAATATTATTTTTAATGGTTAATACATCGCTTGACTGTAATGTTAAGTACAAACAAATAAGTTCATTAAAAAACTATGTTCAATTTCATTCCACCGATAGCAATAATTTCATATCTAGAGTTGGTAGATTTCTCCTGTCCATCGCACTAAAACTATGCGTATAGTTGAGATCATTTAACGTGGCCGACTTTTTATAAAACTGTCATTGGAATTGGAATCTTCTACGGAATCTCTCCGAGGGTAGAGGTGCTTTTTGATTGGACCACTTTGATGCAATTCGGCCAACAGAAATAATCACAAGTATAAGTTTCATATCAGCGCGGGTGTTTACAATTAACAACCGTATCCGTATGAAAGCCAGGTCAGGCGTCGTTTTTTATCTTCAATCCAGTATCAGTATATTACAGCAAAACCGCTAAGCAAATCTTGTATTAAAAAAATGCCAGTTGAAATTAATATCTATAGTCGAACGAGCGAGCGAAGCGAACGAATTTCTTTGTTTCAGCTTGGGCCGAAATTCGTTTGTATGTCCGGATGTCCCGCTGTCCCGCTGTTCTCCTCTATAGGTCGCATTCCTCACCGATTCTCGTGACATCTTGTGAGCAGGTTCTTTAATTATATACGTAGATTTAAAAATGACATTATTGCGAGTACTGCAGCTCAGAGCCACTACTAGTCAAAAAATTGTCCATTCAATGGAGTTACGCCATTTTAGAATACATACATTTTAATCAATTAAATAAAATCCCAGTAAAGTCTTTTCGAACAGAAAGCAGATAACTAATGAAATAGCCTTAGAAATATGCAATGTTGTCAATTTAGCTCCATATTAAAATGTGTGGAACAAACATATAAGGGTCAGGTTCGAATATAAACACATATTGTTGTAGGTATGTATAAACAACGTTTCCAAAAACATAACCTAAAAAGTTTTTGATTTCCAAGTCATACCTCTATGAAAAAAAAATGCCAAGCTTTCCTGTAGGAAAAAGTGCAATATGTGTATTCTATATGATAACTGAAATGAACTGTAAGTACCTGAAATGAAATGAAATGAATTTATTTGCTGAGTACCTACAGGTTACATAAATATCAGTGTACAGTCAGCGTCATATAGTTAGTAGCAGCCAGAGTAGCCAAATATTTCGGAACACACCCTTATTCTTACAGTAATAAAGACGTGTACCGAAATAATTGGCTACCTTGGCTGCTACTAACTATATGACGCTGACTGTACATCTAAATACAGAGATCAGCCGTACTCTGCTTGGGTTAGCATGCAAAAGTTTCAGTGAGTAGGTAATAATTACATGTGATACTACAGGCACTTAAATTATTTTAGATTAGGTCAAGAAATAAAGATACGATGACTGTTTAGTACTAGATGTCAGGATTGATTTAATTACTTTACATTGTACAAGTCTTATAAATCTTATAAATAATCATTATTAATCACTAGATGTTTTAAATATTCATTCACACAGTAAAAACACTTGTTACAAAGCCATAGAAACAACCTGTCTCAACTGGGCTGTGAACTCCTCCCGTAAACTGGTCAGTGATCACTGTTCAATTCCACGTCGACTTCCTCCACCTTGCAGGCTGTTCGTCGTTCGACTTAAGGCCTCCACCCACCGAACGCGTTTTGTGCACGGCGCGTGTGCTGCGCGGGCCCGCGCAAGTTGTAAAGCATTTAAACTACACTTCAAACACACATCGAACGCGGTGCGAACGCGGGCCCGCGCGGGCTCGCGGCGCTAAAGTTACAACTCGGCAGCGCGGCCGCCGTCGTGCGCGTGCGCGTCGCGTGGCAAGCGCGGGCCCGCGTGGCAAGCGCGGGCCCGCGCGGCAGCTGCGCAGCTGCCGCGCTGCTGAGTGTGATAGAGATAGTGAGATACATATTAGATGTGTTGGTAGTAAGAGAGATATGCCGCGCTGCACACGCGTTGCTAACGCGTCACTGACGCGACGGGCCCGCGCGTGCCCGCGCAGCTGACGCGCTGCTGAGTATGATAGAGATAGTGAAATACATATCAAATGTGTTGGTAGTGAGAGAGACATGACGCGGCGGACCCGCGCGGGCCCGCGCTGCACACGCGCTGCACACGCGTTGCTACACGCACTTGCGGTGTGAATATACCGCTTCAACCGCGCCCGACACGCGCTGCGCACGACACGCGCCGCGCACGACACGCGTTCGATGGGTGGAGGCCTTAACCATACGACAAGCTCATTAAGGCGCTATTTACGCAAACATGGTAAACGTCCTAGCACTGTAAAGTGACATGGCTTAAATTCGAATGAAGAAAAATCCTCTTTTTTCGAATTTCAACCATTTTGCTTTGACATAAAGTGCCATACACTAGTGTAACGTTTAGTGCTAGGAATTTTACCTTACATCCTACTAATATTATAAATGCGAAAGTTTGGATGTTTGTTACTCAATCACGGCTCAACCGATTTGGATGAACTTATGCACGAAGATAGTTTATAGCCTAAAAATATAGGATAGCTTTATCCCGGGTCCACGCAAACGAAGTCGCGGTAGGAAGCCAGTGTTGAAATAAATCTTCAAACAATAACTATGTAATAAAAACATGTGCTAACTTTGACTGTTCTTAAAAATGCACCTCAGAGGCTCTAGTATAAGTTTTACAGAAACAAAACTTTACGATCGCGTTTGCGCTTTACTCTCAATTTGTATGGGATTTGACAGCTAAACGCGAACGCGGTCGTAACGTTTTGTTTCGGTAAAACTTATACTAGAGCCTCGGATAGTAAAAAAATATTGAGTAGCCCTACCTGTACAATGGGGTTCTTCAAGGTGTAAGACCGGTTTTTAAGGCGATGTCTTGATTTGAGTCGGACACGCCCCCTAGACAGAGACACGCTGATGCCTTCCGCGCACGAGGAAAAGAGATGTAACACTCTTCAGGAATGGCTTTTTTGGACAAATTTCGATAAATACCTAACTTAGAGACGTTTTATTTAAATTTCATAAAGTGAGATTTTAGATGAGATAAAATACTATAGTATTAACTTGATTGTGTCGTAAAATAATGTATCGTTTGAGTAGGCTGAGTAAAAGAAGGAAATTACAGACCCAACTTTAGATTTTTTTCTATCGAGAAAATGTTAAGCAATCATGTATCGATAAAATCAGATAAACAATCATATAGTCAAGAATCATATATCTGAAAATCAGACCTTATTGTTCCTTAATCTAGTCAGAACGGCGTTTCAAAGCACGCGATAATTTCCAATGCACAGCCTTAAAGTGTGAGATCACATAATAACTACATACTTAATACATAATTTATTTTAAGGCAAGCCTATGGGTTATATACTCTACTCTTTCATAACTCTTACCTATGATAATGTGTATTATATTTTATATTGTATAGTTATATATGTATTGGCATGTCTTTATTTATCTAGAATTAATACCTATTAGGTATTATTTTTATTTTCTCTATGTTTTTGTACACGGTATAAGTTTGAATATCTCGTTCTACCTACCTTCCTCTCAATTGCTCAAAGGTTAGCTGGAAGATATCCCTTTTAGGGATAAGTTCGCCTTTGTACTTTGATTTATTGTGTGACATGTATAACTTTAACCTGTTATTGCGTACAATAAAGTGCTTACATACATACATACATAGCGTTTTTTTGTTCCGGGTTGCCCATCTAAAATTTTCGCGCGGCGCCACCATACCACTAGATGATTATTTTTCCGAACGAAGTAAGGGAGAATTGTTCGAGGGGATAATTTTAGACAGATACACTCGACTTTTCATTTAGATTGCGAGAAAATTATCCACCCACAATGAACAATAAGTTAAAGGTGGCATGTTTATTTTTATAAACGGCTTTGACACACAAAATATACACAAGGTAATGTAGAGTGAGACGGAAAACATTCATTAATCCATCGCGCTCTTATTATATTTTCAAGCCAGTTTGCAGTCCGCTGCGCTCGGACGTTCGGATGCATCTTTATTTTTTTTATAATTCCGTGTTCCGATTAGTCAATTTTAATATTGTTGTATTTTGGATGGTTGATACCAAATACAAAGCTTTTTAATGAGTTAAATTAGTTAAACAAAGTAGTACCAAAACACAACTCAGCGTTCCGATTCAATGTCGATCTGTATTGTGATTGGTGGAGTGTTTTGATTGGTCAAATTAAAACCCTGTTCGAGCTTGCGAATTGAAAAACATTTTTTATTGTGATTGAAACTGAAACTATCACTTCACAATTTACTAATTGGGTATTCGCATGTAGTTTAAATCAGGATCAATTTATTTCCTTACAATCTTTAGAGAATTAGAATGGCACTCACAACTTATGTTAATTAATTTGAGTATTAAAGTTTAGTTAATATTATTATTTATATTTGGGAGTGTGATTTTGATGTAAAAGTACATAAGCGTCCGAAAACAAATATCGAATTAGGTATCTTAATTTCGACAGCGAGGATCATACATACCTAGACAAATCAATCCCAACTGTGAAATAGAAGTAGATTAGCAGCATTGTAATTATACGAGGGCCACACTGAAAGTTTTGCGTAACTTTTAAATAAAACAATTTAAAACAAAACTAATACATTTACTGCTTCTCAAAATATTCTCCCTTGCATTTTATACATTTATTCATCCGCTCGAACCATTTTTCAAAGCATGATACCCAGTCGCTTGACTGCATGTTTTCGACGTGTTGGTTAAATGTCGCCACTGTATCTTCGGGCGTCTTAAATGTTAAACCTCTCATCAAATCCTTGATTTTCGGGAAAAGGTAAAAGTCACAGGGTGCAAGATTTGGACTATAAGGCGGATGAGCCACGGTCTCCACATTTTCGGAACTCAAAAACGCTTTTGTTTTTTTGCAGTGTGGGGGGACGCATTATCATGATGCAGGAGTATGCGGCTTCGTGGTCGTGTCTCGCGAACTTTTTCAAAGACTGTGGGCAAACAAGTTGTGGTGTACCACTCGGCATTTACAGTTCTTTTATTATTTAGAAGGACTGTGTAGACATGTCCACTTTTTGAAAAAAAAACAAGCGATCATTTGTTTGGCAACGCTTTTGGCTTGTTGAATTTTTGTTGGCCTACTGTCACCTTCAAAGACCCATTCACTAGACTGTTGTTTCTTTTCTGGATCGTAACAATAAATCCATGTTTCATCTCCTGTTACGATGTTATATACACCATTTGAACATCCGTTCTTATATTTCCGCAGCATTTCTTGGCACCAGTCGACACGTGCCCGTTTTTGGCCTGAAGTTAGTTCATGAGGAATCCACCGACAACAAAGTTTCCTGACTTTTAAATTTTCGTGTAAATACTTTTGTATTTGACTCATACCAATCCCTAATTGTCCTCGAATTTCGTCGTAAGTGATTCGTCGGTTTTCTTCTATCAGTCGTCTCACAGCAGCAACGTTTTCTTCAGTGACCGCGGTTGACGGTCGACCTTCACGAAACTCGTCATCGAGACTAACACGGCCCCTATTAAATTCAGCGTACCAACGTCTCACGGTGCTCAGATGTGGTGCTTCAACACCAAATGCATTTTGAAGGCGAGTACTACACTCATGCGGAGAAAGAGAACTTTTAAAATCATAAAAAATCATTGCTCTAAAATCTTTACGCGTCAAATCCATTTTGAATGCAATCGGTTTATTTCAAACTGACAAAAAAAACAAATGACTATCGATTTCCCGCCAATATTTAGTACATTCCATAAACAAAGGTCTATATTTTTTTTAAATAATCAATTCGAAATTGGAATGAGTGCGAATAGCCAGGAGTGCAAAACTTTCAGTGTGGCCTATGTATCAAAATATAGTTATTTTGTTTAAAACTTTTTGGTAGCAGGTAGCACAAGTTATATGTAGTATATACCTAGTACCTACTACCTGCTACCAAAAAGATTTTAACAAATATCCATGCTCATGACATAAATATTTTCCCTCACCGGGATTCAAACCCAGGACTTGCAGGTCCGTAAGCCCTAGGCTTAAATGATCGTTAAAAAGCTGTCTCGGGTAGTTATCCTAAACAATTTCCGGCTAGTAGTTTACTTTTTAATCATAATACATGTAGGTATCGATACCTATGTTAGCTATCGATATAAACTGTTAAATCGTGCATATTGCCTGTTATCAAATGGTTAAAGTTAGAAATACTAATATAAATTGCGGTATACTTCGAACCCTTCAGGAGTTCTTTTCCACCTGGAAAAGAACCCTTCATGAGGACCTCCTCATGAAGGGTTCGAAACCTTTCGCTAATAGTGGCGAGAAAGGAAAACACCAGTATTAACCGTACGTTTCTGAAAATGTGTCCAAAATATGTGGATGAATGTTAGTATTTCTAACCTTTCATTTTACATGTCTTAATTTTTGCTATAAAATAGGGTGCGCTTATTGGACTAACTAGAATAACGAAAAAAATATTGTATAAATTTGTTTTTTATTTGTTTCTATCTTTTCATTTTATACAACTTGATGGTATCGTGGCACATTTGGACGGCCTTTCTCTCTCCTTTTAGTGCTTAGGCACTTCGTTCTTGAAGTTAGGGTAGTATTCCTTAACGTTGTAGACGTTAGCGTACTCCTCTCCCTCGTGGTAGATGAAGACATCTTCGTGGTAGATGTTGGGCTGCTTGAAGTACGTCTCAAACACGGGGCGGTCTAATGGATAAGACATCGGCTTCATGTCGGGTAAGTACGCCTTGTACTGTTCCATCTCCTTAGGCAGAGGAGTGTGCGGGTACACAACAACGTAGATTTGGAAGGGGAAACCGCCCTTAACACCCTTAGGCAGCATCATTCTCTCGGGCTGGTAGAAGAAGTTCTCAGACATATCAACAGGAACCTTTCCTTGGGTGAGCATCTTGATGAGCTCTTCCGTAGGAACGGAGTCCTCCTTGTACAGGGTGAAATCGTGAGATTTGCGCTCGATCTTGTTCTGTCCAGGGGTAAGCTTCTGTACGAACCAGTCCAGTTCAACGAAGTTCATCCAGTTGTCTTCAATGCTAAGAGGATAGCCATTGCTGTCGTATTTGGGACCCAAGAAGAACTTGAACACGGCGTCAGTAGCGACATCAGACTTGACATCGACGGTGACGGTGAAAGGCTTGTGGTTAAGACGAGGTTGGCGGACTACGAATTGAGTAGTTTCATCAGCCTTGAACTCCTCCACGGTGTGGAAGATGTCGTTGGTGATCTCAAAATCGAAGGACTCGAAGAAGGTGACCAGTTTGTCAACCTTGACGTCGCTGATCTTGACTCCTTCGAAGTGAAGCTGGCTGTAGCTGTAGGGTTCCAAGTACTCTTTCCATTGTAGGAAGTAGTTCAGGATGCGCGCGTAGAACTGGTAGAAGACAGGGTCACGCAGAGAGGTCTGGTACAGCTCCAAAGCACTGGGCAGCACAGTGTATCTGCAAGGAAAATTCCTTGATTATAATACCTATCACAAACTGGGTCCTTTTTACACATATGAATTTCTTAATTTTTTTATAATCCTCAATATTTGGAATTATGCAAAAGTATTGTCAACTTACTGGTCCATGGGCTCTGGAGTACCAGAGAGAAGATGAAGACCGACGATCTCGTAGAAACGTTCATAGTTCTTAGGGTATTTCTCATACAGATCAACGTTGGTGAACCAGTAGTTGGTCACGAAGTCGATGGCCTTAGAGTTGCGCAGGTCAATCTCATGGTTGTACTGGAATAAAATTTGTATTTATAATAATCGTCATTATAGTAAAATTAACTCAACATCATAATCAGGTACATACTAAGAAGTTACACTTACAGCCTTGAAGTGGCCTTGCTCCAAGTAGTACAGGAAAGATTGCTCGTAGTTGGTAAGGTACTGGATGTATTTTTCATTTTCGACTTTGTTGATCTGGTAATAGTCGTTCCTCTGGAAGAAGGGATAGTAGGTGGACAGGTCGCAGTAGTATCCGGTCTCGATGGGCTTGAACCAAGAGAATTCAGGGATCTCGCCCAGTCCGCTGGTAAGACGGTTAAGGTAGTACTTGGCAATGAGCTGTTGGTAGGTGAAGTAGAACAGCTCACCACGGATTTCGTCAATGTCTTCGAATTGTCCCTTGTTCCACCAGAAAGGATATAGTGTCTGGAAGTAGGAGTAGTAAGCGTTCATGCCAACGTCCTCAGTGAAATACGCAAGTCTGTCCTCTTCGCTGCCGGTCACCCAGGGGCTGGAGTAGTTGGCGTAGATGATGTATTTGTCCTGCTCCTGGAAAATGCCGTGCTGGGAGGCGTAGGTGGAGTCAACATCGCCCTTCTGCATTTTCATGCGGTAGGCCTTCAGGAAAGTCTTAGTGTCGACGAAGTACTGAGGGAACATCTCGTACGGAGCAGGGAGCACCAGAGTTTTGGTGTCGGGACGCTGATAGATAGCGATGTAGTAGGCGTAAAGGAATTGACCATCGTTTAAGTGCACGCGGGCGAAGGCGGCGGTCTTGTAGAAGGTCTCAAAGTCCTTGGCGTAGTAGAAGAGCTTGAAGAGAACAATAGCCTCCTCCCTCATCTGGTCGTAGAACACGGAGAAGGTCTTGTATTTGGGCATGAAACCACTCTTGAAGTTCAACAAGAATTCTTCAACGACCTTCTTGTCCTGAAAGGAATATTAAAGTTTAGTCAGCGGAATGTGGTGTAAGTAAATATTTGAAGTTTTGTTTTGACAGCATAAACTTACGGTGTAGTTGTCAATGTGAGCCTCAACATCGTATTCGTTTCCAATCTTCCACCAGTCGGCATCCTTTCTGTATTGTCCTATGCTTTCCAAAAGATGGAGGACCTTTCCTTGGCGCTCAACGTAACCTGCGTCAACTGGAACAATATTGAAATATTATGATTACGTTGATCAACTATTTTTCTCTAGAAAATAGATGGTTAATTCATCTTACACTTGACGAGATATAACTAAAATACGGCTACCGACTGGAAATGTTTGGAATAAAAAGAAAATGGTTTTGTAACGCACATTGACATAAACATGAGTTTTTTACTATAAGACCACGATCGATTAAAACATGCAACTTTTCCCACCTCTTTATTTAATAAGGGTAAAGGATTAGCATTGAATTTGTATTGTTCTAGTGCTTGCAGGTAAGACTGATATCTGTAATCTTACCCAAAGGACAACCAGCATTTATTAACATAAAAATTAATAGTCGATTGATTTTAACAATGATAGCTATATCAAAAAAAAATAGAAAAAATGATATAGATCTTACCAGGCTTAGTCTGTACGTTGTGGATGTGCGGGGTGGGCCCGGCAACAGCCAGAGCCACGAGAGCGGCCAGGAATACGACAGTATTCATCTTTCCTCTGCGGGATCTCAACTGTACGGAAACAACCGCTGCTACGGTATTTTATACCCGCCGGCCACCTTATCACATGCCAGACCTGGCAACAAATATTTATAATTTGGACTTAATCAGCTGCGACCTTTCACATAGATAGCGAAATTGACGGCAATGGAAAAATTTTTTGATGCCTTAGGTATCTGATCTTGTTACGTGGTTTGAGAAACAGTAATACTGATGAAAGATTTGAAAAAACTAAAGGGTGTTATGGGTTGGGAAAGATATGGAACAAGTTTGATTAAATAATTTTATATTTAACTAGCTTCTGCCCGCGACTCCGTCCGCGTGGAACTCGTTTATATCGTAGCTCGATACAAACTTTCATCCCCCATTTCACCCCCTCAGGGGGTGATTTGCGGGATAAAAACTATCCTATGTCTTTCCTTGGGATTCAAACTATCTCCATAGCAAATTTCATCTCAATCAGTTAAGCGGTTTAAGCGTGAAGAGGTAACAGACAGACAGACGAGAGTAAAGTAACGGGCACTTTCATTCGTAGGAAGAGGTGACACAGATCGAGATCAAGCTTGTAATAATATACGATGAAGCGAATTGCTGTTTACCGGCCTCTGCAATAGTGTATTATTGCCCGGCGGTTGACATTAGGGCTATGCCTAATTAACTAAAAGGGCCGCTTAAATCGCCTATGTACTTACTAATGTTTTTTTTTATTATATCTTCGCTTATGTACTTACTTGTTGTATTTGTGCAATAACTACCACTGCTACTACTACTACTACTACTACTACTACTACTGCTACTACTACTACTACTACTACTACTACTACTACTACTACTACTACTACTACTACTACTACTGCTACTACTACTGCTACTACTACTACTACTACTACTACTACTACTACTACTACTACTGCTACTATGACCTGAGCGAGGGGGTAACCCCACCACTGTACATAATGAGGATTTGGATCGCCTAGTCATAGGTACTGATAATGCAAAGGCAAACAGCATCGACTAATTAATTTTAGAATAAGAGGTCTAGGTATTATGTCAAATCGGTAGTAATTATTTTTGTTCGAGTCATGTGTGTGCCCCCCCCCCGCCCCTGCTGTAAACTTAAGATGTACTTAGAAAGGCCAACTTTCGTACAAATTCGGCAAAGCGCGCCCGTGTCCGTGTAACTAAGAAAGACAGGCAACTACGGAACCCTACGCCCTACACTACGCGTGGCCCGACACGCACTTGGCCGATTTTTATTAATTTTTTTCATTTCGAAAACCTGATCGACTAAAGAGCACCTCTCGATTATTCTCGCACTATCCGTCTCTCTCTTTTATTATAACAATTAAAACAAGAGGTATGTGCGAGAAAAATCGAGAGTAAGTATGTCGCGGCAGTCTCGTGATAGACGTCCAGGAGGTTTTGTTTCCTAGAATAGAAACAGAGCTTGATTGCAAGAGTTGTATCATTTTCCGAAATCCTGTGTGAGTTGATGGGACATGATAATCTTTAGGCACTTCTATACTAATAATACTAGTGGATCTAGCTGTGAGCTGTAGAACGCGCAAATCTGTATTTAAAAAATGAGTTCGACAAAGTGATTCCACAAAAAAAAAACGAACCTGCTCCCAAAATTTCACGAGAATCGGTTGAGAAATGCGAACTGTAGAGGAGAACAGCTGGACACCGTTCTCTTCGCTCGCTCGTCCGATAAAGAGGTGAAGTTTTTAGCTTGTATTGTAACCTGCGGAACAACTCATACGATTACAACAAATATTTCATCAGTAGAATGTACCGCCGGGGTGGCTATGGGCTATTTCCAGGGCTCCGGGTGAACTGTTACTAAGCGGGCGAAGCCGCGGAGACAAATAGTCTATTATGTAAATAAGGACGTGTGAAAATCGTATACTCAAAAAAAACTATTATTTATTCTGCAAATTGCTCACAAGGGCACTTCTACATGTCAAACGGTAATTTATAACAAAATAATACCATTAAACAATAATCATTTAAAATTTGCAGACTTATGATTATGAGCAATATAAACAGTTAACAAACTAAATGTCACTATACGAAAACTAAACAAATTTGCAAAATATTATCCATTAAATTGGATATACCTAAGGTCCATTAGCATGCAGCAGTATGAGCGTCCATATAGAGTTAATAATTATTCTAATGTTCATAGAGATGTCATACGGTCTGTAAGTGTCCAACAAATAAAAGGAACATTAATGTAATACTTATTGTCAATAACAATAAAACGTGTCAGGAACAGAATGATGCCAATACAGCTGAGCCCACATGAAAATTACTATTATTTTGGTATTTTTAATTAACGCTGGCAACCCCTTCCCACCACCCGATCGATTTAATTTTTTTTTGAGTGCACAGTACAGAGCAACTGTTTGAAAAAAAAAAATAAGTCGCTGAGCCCAAATTTTTTTCTTTTTTTCTCCACCGCACTACACCCGCACCCACCGCCCGCGGCCTGCCAGCACGAAGATTATCGGAAAAGGTTGTTCAGGGAAGTAGCTAACGGAGTTTGCTAACAGCTGAAGCCACATGACCGATTTGGTCGCTAGCTCTTAGACCACTAGTATTTAATTAGTTACTCTGCCCTTGCAAGCATGAACAGTCTGAACTTCGCAAAAAGCAGCCGATCACGAGTATAACGCATGTCTCAGCCATCGCCTCCCTCAACCAAATGTTAGGGAAGGTGGCGACCCGATCAACGACGCCTATTATGCATAAGAACGGACAGGCATGCAAGGCATAGGCGGGTAATACACAGTGTATAAAACAAAATTCGTCTCTCCTGTGGTCAATAATTAAGAGCTCACGTGCATATAAAGCATAGTAATAATAGTAATAATTATCGCATAGTAATATAGAAGAGGAGACGCCGTTTATGCGGATTATATATTCAGGTGTCCCGTTGTGGGTGGTAATTCATTAATAACACTGCACTTTCGCACAACACACTTATTTATTTATTATACTTTTAAATGCACGACTAAATGTTGTACAAACGCTAGACCGGGAGTAAGAGTGAGCAGTCCGAATGAATGAGTGAATTTATGTAGATATGAATGACTGGATATATAACAGAGCCTAACCAAAAATTAGGCTTCGTAGCCCTTAATTTTGATAATGTTCACAGGAAAGACGCGAACCTAAATCTGTGTATGAGCCAGGCCTTGCATGCCTGTCCGTAAGCATAGGCTGAAATCCCATTACTATTTTAGGTAACACATGGTAGAATCTTCAGCCTTACAACTAACTGCAAATTGCACAAAATTTATCACAGTCGAAACACCTATTGTACAAATCTTGCAATATCAACAAAGCCTTATTACAACTACCCTTTGATAACCAAAAGATAATTAATTGAATATGTTTACATTACATACATACATAAGTGAAATGTCGATGTGAAAGCATGTTCACCAATTAGTGATAAAATATGGAGTTCAAGAAAAAAAAGTGACAACCATTCTTGAAAATATTGCATCACTGGCGTTTAAATCACATTTCAATGGGGGCCGAGGGTTAAGTTTACCTAATTGAATTTGTTGTCAATTAATTACTTAGCGTAAACTCAGATATCTGGAAGTGTTGCATCACTTTCTTTTCCCAGACATCTTCGCCACTTGTTTTGGTGGGTGATTTAAGTAAAGTTGCGGTTGCGGGTGGCGCTGGACCGGTCTTTGTGGCACTCTTTAAGGGAGGCCTATGTCCAGCAGTGGACGTCTTTCGGCTGAAATGATGATGATGATAAAGTAAAGTTCTCAAAAAAATAGCACTCCACCTTAGACCTTAGAAATTAGGTATGTATTCGGAAGCAGAATTTGACAGTAAGTACCTAAGGACTATTTACTAATTTGGTGAGGTAGGGCACAGCGAGATGGTGAGGTAGGGCACAGCGAAATATCATCCCGCTAGAACATGGACGCCTTGCAGAAGACCACAGCCATAATAACACTACTACTTGCTCTGTAGTAGTGTTGTGTTCCTGGAGGTGAGCAAGGTCGCCAGAGCTCCCGAGGATGCGTTGTTTTAAGAGCGAGGGAATTTGTTCCTTCAGCTGTCAACACGGCGAATCCTCAAACATGTCAAGGGTCGGCAACGCCCATGTTACTCGTTTGGTTGGAGTTGCATGCGTCTATAGGCTGCGGTGTCCGCTTACCATCAGTCGGGCCGAACGCTTGTTTGCTACCGTCGTTGTATATATAAAAAAAATTATATACATATATATATATATATATATATAAGAAAGAGTCTGTGAGGTTGTCGATTTGTAAGTTTATGTGGAGAGGGTAATCTCCGGAACTAATCATCCGATTTCATAAATATTCTTTCACCCGTACATTGATTGACCTTCAGCATGGACACAGGCTATAGTTTATTCCGTGGCTTTGCCAGGGTTCTCTGTAGCCGTATAGTATAGCAAAGCCGTGCGAGCGGCTAATAACAAGCTTAATAACGACACAGGTTATCACAAAAATATGGCCAAAGCAGATACGTAAGTACGCACAATGTTGCTTTTTAAAGAGAATAAGAGAGAGCAGTGGCGTGAAAAGTATATATTTTTCACGCCACTGCTCGGAAATGTGGCAAAAGATGGTTAGAATTCAGGCTTCAAAGCGGGGGTTAAGTTGGACGTCGCACGAACAGGCCATCTATGAGTTCAAACTGTCCAACAATGTTTTTGTAATCCAGTTTGAACAGAGATTCGAACAATCACAGTTCCCTATCGAACGGTGTCAGCCAGTGACGGACGCTCTATCTTGTCAATTATTTTATACGGGGTCTGATGTTAAATCTATTGAATCAGCACAATCTAACTACTAATCTAATCACTACTCTTATGAAGCAATTTTCAGTTCATCATCATCATCATATCAGCCGAAAGACGTCCACTGCTGGACAAAGGCCTCCCCCAAAGAGTGCCACAATGACCGGTCCTGCGTTACCCGCATCTAGGGGACTCCCGCGACCTTTACCTGGGCCACGTTGGGCCTTCCGGTGCGAGGTCGCCACTCGAGAACCTTTCCGTCCCAACGGCCATCAGTTCTACGTGCAATGTGCCGCGCACTGACCTTAAGTTTAGCGATTCCGAGAGCTATGTCGGTTACCTTGGTTCTGTGTCATATTGGGTCGTCAATATTTTGTGTTTTGACTCTCATTTTACCGTTTATCGTGCCCTAATTGTAGTCGGTCCCTAATTATGGTAGCTTATCTACAATTGCAGGAGGCTATAATCATTATATTTAAGGCTATCATCCGAGCACCTTTGATAAAACACTACTTACAACCTATTTTTCGTGTTGACTTTCGATGTAGGTACTTACCTACTATTTAGCTATCAGTTAATTCGTAATGCATTTACGCCACATCGATGCAATGTAATATCTATGCCTAAATTTGAAGTATAATAAATAAGTATAACTTTGACTTTGGCTTGTGACATAAATTAATAACAGCTTTTGTCGTGGGTTCCGTATAGTATCGCCTATTTGGGTTCCTTTCATATTGGCACATGTATCTGCATCAATTTCGAACAAAATCAGTTAACATTCATAAATACTAATCGCTTCTGCGGATGGTTATTTTCTGTTATTGAAATGAATTATAACTTTACTAATGCTGTTTTAATTTTTCACAATGATTACAATTTAGAATGTCTTTGGCAGTCGTTTCTGCTTAGTAAACATTAACTGTTAGTAATGTAGTATTTGTTTTTTACTTAATACTGGATACCCAATGAAACTATCGTTTAACTATCTGAAAGTAAGTCCAAGGCCGTTTTGTTTGTTCTCACTTAATTGGACACATCTTTCGAGGTTTTATCTACTTTCTGATAACTTTTAGCTGAAGATTGTGTGTATTTTGTTATTGAAATGTTAATTTATTTTGTTTTTGTATAATAATTGGTTGTGCCAGCATATTAATAATGCTTCCCTAATATATAATTATGTAATTGAGATTTCATTAATAGTTTTAAGAATATAAAACTCATCTCGCCCACATGTAAAATACGAGTACAACCCGGGACTCCTTGATAAGAAATCGACCTAATAGAAGTAGGTAGTAAATAATACAAGGTGTAACAAAAATGGGGTATGAACCGATCAAAGGCTTAACAGGTATCGTGTTCTGATAAGAAAAAAAAAAAAAAAACTTTTTTGACGCGATTTTTTTTTACTTTTTTATGGAGCTTGTCGCCCCAGTCGGCCAACGCTCCATACTAAGGTAAAAAAAAATCGCGTCAAATATTTTTTTTCTGTTTTTTTCTTATCAGAACACGATACCTGTTAAGCCCTGATCGGTTCATACCCCATTTTTGTTACACCCTGTATACCGATAATAATAGTTTAAGCTACATTTTGATTTTAAAAAAAGAATTGGTTGTTGATATTTAACTTACCACATTACCTACTCAAATTTTCGTCGCATTTCACTTTTTGTTTAATAATGCGGAATTTAAACCGTAGAATGACCCTTATCTTATTGTTATAAAATTACAATCTGTAAATCTATTTCAGATTAGTATTATCACTTAGTTTTCCCAGTTTCAATTTAGTATATGTACTGGAAAGTGATTCAACAAGAATGGAGAAAGATGAATTGTTCCATTTATGTAATAATATTTGAGTTTGAATTAAAAGCCATGTCCATTCCCAAGTCATCCATATTTACAAGTTTTATAACTTTCCAGAGTTGGGAATCGGTCATGCAGCCGATTGTTCTATTTTGAGCAGCATAATTTTTTTGGTTTGTAGAGCCTTTTTAGGGTTCCGTAGTCGACTAGGAACCCTTATAGTTTCGCTTTGTCCGTCCGTCCGTCCGCGGATAATCTCAGTAACCGTTAGCACTAGAAAGCTGAAATTTGGTACTAATATGTATATCAATCACGCCGACAGTGGTAAAATAAAAAGTGAAAAAAATATATATTAGGGTAGGGTGGGGAGTTTTTTTTTTCAGTTCAACCCTAACGTGTGATATATTGTTGGATAGGTATTTAAAAATGAATAGGGGTTTGCTAAAATGATTTTTGATAATGTTTATATTTTCAGAGATAATCGCTCCAGAAGTAAAAGAATGTGTCGTCCCCTCCCCCCCTCTAACTTTTGAACCATAAGTTTAAAAAATATGAAAAAATCTCAAAAGTAGAACTTTATAAAAACTTTCTAGGAAAATTATTTTGAACTTGATAGGTTGAATAGTTTTTGAAAAAAAATACGAAATAATTTCTGAACTAAGTTTGTAATTTAACCGTATAAGCAGGTGTTTATTGTACCTGTAATTTCTACAAAATCACAATGAAATGACGTGCTCAATAAAGAATAAAGTTCACGCACTACAGAATTATCCCATAAAAATCATCTTCCATACTTTAAGCTCGCGCGCATTAGTTTACTTAATTTGCCGATAGATGTCGCTGTACGCGGAACGCTCACATTGTACATGGCGCTGTTAAGATTTTTTAACGCTTAAGTGGGGACACTTACTGTGACGGACGAAAAACTACGGAACCCTACACTGAGCGTGGCCCGACACGCTCTTGGCCGGTTTTTTATATGGAACTACAATACAATACAAAATTCTTTATTGCTCACCAGACATGACACCTAATAGAAAAACACAGGTAAATTAAACATAAACTATGGTAGATAACAGGCGGTATTATCGATAAAAAGCGATCTCTTCCAGACAACCTTTGGGTGGTGGAGACGATGCAAAAAATGATATGATTGAGTAGGTGAAAACAGAAAAAGATAATATAAACAACTTAACTATAAAAGTATATATAAACCTGCATACACATACAATAACTAAATGTCATAGAAACAGTATCACTTGCAGTTGTGAACAAGTGCTGTTTGTTAGTAGAACCAAGTAGAAACTTAGCACGTTTCATTTCAATGGGCAAAGAATTCCACAATCGAACAGCTCGGAAAGTAAAAGAATTGTTGTAAAATTTAGAGTTTTATGGGGGAAAACTGAGAAGCAACTTCTGAAATAAATTTAAAGCGTTCCTTGAGGTAGCGAGGAGTTGCAGGGTTAAAAACAATTCCATAAAGGTGGGCGAGAATGTGAGTTAGTTCTGGATCGGATATGGAAAAGTGACAGTTGGATCTACCTATCGCGCGTTCAAAACGTTACGTGATTATTTATTTATTTATTTAAACTTTATTGCACAATACAAGATAAAGCACAAGTGGCGGACTTAATGCCATAAGGCATTCTCTACCAGTCAACCATTGGGCAAAACAGAAACATTTGGTGCAGGCATTTTTTAAATGAAAACTTAATCCAAGATAAACTTCTATCAAATACATACTGAAAAAAAATTGCGAAATCCCTTATTACCCCTTTAAACTGCCCCCTTTATTGGGGTTTACACCTTCTTGACTTTATTTGTGTAACTAGGCCATACATTTATATATCTATACCAAATTTCAGCTTCCTATGTCAAACGGTCTTCGAGACAGACGGACAGCCTCCGAGTGATCGCATAAGTGTTCCGTTGGACCAATTTTGGTACGGAACACTAAAAAAACATACACATAATATACAAAATAATATACACTAATATATATACATCGAAGTAATACCTATCATAACGCATTTGGTAAACCTTAGCTTCAGCCAAGGTATTTTCCCAAAATCTCTTAAGCAGTCCCTAATCACCCCAGTGTGGGGACAAAGAAGACATCAGTAATTATAGGCCGATTTCAGTCCTACCCGCAATTTCTAAGATTATGGAAAAGCTTCTTAATACCCGGCTGTTAGGCTTCTTAAATAAATATGACCTACTATCGGCTGCTCAATTCGGGTTCAGGCGTGGTATGTCCACGTTAGATACAATAACTGCCCTCACATCTCTTGTAATTGAAAATCTGGATAAGCAAAATACGTGTTTACTTAGCTGTCTTTCTGGATCTGAAAAAAGCCTTCGACACCGTCTCCATTCCTGTTCTCTTATGCAAACTTCAGAAAATCGGTGTTAGGGGAACGCCACTCTCCTTGTTTGAAAACTATGTAGCAGAAAGAAAGCAGCGGGTAAAACTCACACAACACACCAGTGAGGAAGAGGAAGTCTCTTACGGTGTACCGCAGGGAAGCGATTACGTTATTCCTGGTTAACATTAACGACCTATGTAACATGACTATCCCTAATGCAAAACTGTTCTCTTATGAGTCCGCAGTAAGGTCGGCCGAATTTCACCTTCCCATACAAACGTAGTAACGCTCTCTGGGGCGTACAGAATTGAGTTTGTAGATGCACGCACAGCAAGGGTGGTTTTGTGCGGTGCGCTTTCTAATTTCCCTTTTCAGAGATTAGCGCGTTGTTAAAGAGTAGTGGACTGTATGTAGGTGTCCAACCGTGGTTTATTGTCGTAGCTACTAGACGCGAAATTGTGTCGGAAAAGTCAGCTGCTTTGGAAATCGGAACAGGTCGATGAATCAGCTAACAGAAGGTAGCAAATAGGAGCCATGCGCACTTACTTGTGATTTGGGTGAATTTGTCCTTCAGGCTAGCTCCTCATGGCACAAGGACGCACGCACCTTCATGGGACGCGCAACGTAATCCCAAAATGTCCAAAAGCACTTTCAATCCACGAACACCTTCTAGCACTAAGCTGATAGCACATATAGTCTTCAACAATATAAGGAGAATGTGTCGGATTTAATTCGATTTAATTTATTAATCAGCGGGGAGCTGGTCTTTAGTATCTAACTAGCACTCGCCAGGTGGCGTGAGCGATGCGCTTACGTCGTGTACGACAAAGATAGCGCGATATGTCAGTGCGCATGGGTGAAAGGGATGATTGTATAGGAAATCGTGGCTGTAGAAACGACTACAGATTAAAGTCCGACAGACAAACATACGAAATCCACCATCTCCCCCGGCTTGAAGGGTTCCTTTCGAAGAAAAAAATATATTTAAATACATATGTACATATGTATAAAGGGAAAGATAAAAAACGCACCATATAACTAAAGATAAGCGAAGTGTAATATAATACTACAAAATAACCCTTTGTGATAACAAAAAAAGAAAAGAAAAAAATATATATATAGGGATATATGTGGTGGCAACCCTACTGCGTAGGCAGCGGGCACAGCCGAACGATCGGTCGCTCCAGCGTACCGTTGCGGGTCCGCACTTCAGCAACGCGGACAACACCGTCTCGCCCAGGGAATACCCGAGTTATTATTCCGAGCGGCCACTGCAAAGGTGGCGCGTTAGCAACGTTTATTAAGACTACTGTTCCCACCGTTATCGGCTTGTCCGGAGTATTCCATTTCTCTCTGCTTTGTAAGTTGTGAAGATACTCAACTCAGAACCGTTTCCTGAATGATTGGACAAGTGAGTCTAGCATTGAAAAACGAGTCAATAGATTCGGTCGCTCCTGGCTTAATTCGGCGGCGGGCAAACGCGGCAACGGCGAGGTTGACATGAAATGAGCTGGCGTTAGTGCGGTGGGTTCTGACGGGTCAGAACTTAATATGTAAAGAGGGCGGCTATTAAGAATCGCTTCGATCTGAGTAAGTACGGTGAGTAACTCTTCGTATGTCAAGATTTGATTGCCTATAACGCGATGAAGATGGGTTTTAAAGCATTTAATGTTGCCTTCCCGTTTGGGGGGCTTATATACGCCAAGTAATTCGACTTTTTGCAAGTTCTTCCTTGAAATGCGTATAATACGGATCAGACTGAAGAAACGTGTGAAGCTCGTTCAGGTAAGCTTTAGAAGCTGTAAAGTTAGTGCCGTGGTCACTATATAAAAATTTGCAATCCCCACGCCGAGAGATAAATCGCTTAAATGCGTCGAGAAACGCCGCGGAGGAAAGAGAAGAAGCGAGCTCGGTGTGGACGGCCTTCGTCACCAGACAAACAAAAATGCAAAGCCACGCCTTTTGGCTTCTCACGCCGCGTTTTCTAACTAACGTAATTGAGAAGGGTCCCGCGTAGTCAACGCCCGTGTGCGTAAAGCATTTACTAGGCTCGACACGACAGTCTGGGAGATCAGCCTTTGCTGGGAAAGTATTAGTCGGTTTAGCGCGGAAGCAATCGTTACATTTATGAAATCGTTGCCGTACAATTCTACGCGCGGAAAGTATCCAATACTTTTGTCGCAAGATTGACAACAAAAGCTGGGGTCCAGGGTGTAAATTTTCTCGATGAAAAAAGTCAATTAACAGCTCCACAATGTGGCCTTTTCTGGGTAGTAGCGCCGGGTGTTTACTAGAAAAATCAAGGGACGAGTTTCCTAAACGCCCTCCTGCTCGTAGGACGTTATCCCGAATAAATGGAAATAATTTGCGTAAGGCGGGTGAGCAAACCCTGCCCTTTTGTATCTTATTTATGTCATCTGAGACTGACGTTTGCTGCATAACCTTCACAACGAGCAGCTCGGCTGCGTCCAGGTCGTTAGCGGTTATTTCTCGGTTGCGAGGAAGCCGTTTAAGAAATTTTAAAACTATAACAACTGTTCTGAGAAATCTATTCCATGAGGAAAATTTCTCGCTTAATTCCAAAAGCCAATGCTCATTGCTATTGGTATTTGCAACTAAAGCGGTTGTTTTTTCCTCTGGCAGCTTTGTAGATGACGCCGAGAAAGCAGTTATTGGCCAGTCACTAACTGGCGAAGATGCCCAAGATGGGCCATGGAACCACAGATTGTGGTCCTTTAAGCGGGAAGGCAGAAGGCCGCGCGAAAGGCAATCTGCGGCATTTTCAGACCCTGATACATGATAAAAATGCTCCGAGGTAAAATTATTTTGACATTGAGCAATGCGATTCGCTACAAAGGTTGTGAATCTATGAGGTGAAGAATGGACCCAACATATGGCAACTTCAGAGTCTGAAAATGCAAACGTATCCGCAATTGGATGACGCTGAGACAAAACATCGTAAACAGTTCGAAGCAGTTTTGACATTAATACAATAGCACAAAGCTCCAATCTAGCAACCGTCACTGTTTTTACTGGTGCGACCTTTGATTTTGAACAAATCAGACGGATGACTGGTTCTTGATTCTCAACAACAACGTGCGCGTAAATCACACAGCCGTAAGCCTTTTCACTGGCATCGGCAAAGGCCAAAAGTGTCAATTTTGAGTTCTTTTCGACACCTAAATGACGCGGAAATTTAAGAGCAGAAATCAGTGGAAGCTCACTGACGAACTGCTCCCATAGAAGCGAGAGGTGTGGCGGTGGTAAATCATCCCAATCCATCTTTAAAAGCCTTCTTTTATAAGAAGCTTGGAATAAAGTATGACAGGACCGACGAGCCCTAGCACGTCATACAAACGAGCAGTAGCTGAAAGAATAGCACGCTTCGTGCCATTGAGTCGCGGAGGCGAAACGTCAAAGACAAATTCATCGAAAGCGGGAAGCCAGCGAAGGCCAAGAATCTTCAAAGTGTCGCCGTCACCGAAAGAGACGTCTTCCGACTGGCGGTGAGAAATGGGAATGTACTCTAGCAACTGCCGAGAGTTGCTAGTCCAATTGACCAAATCAAACCCACCAGCCTTGAAGAGACTGATTAGTTGATTCGCTGTCGCAACTGCTTCCTCGGATGAAGAAGCAGAGGAAGCTAGATCATCCATGTAAACGTCCCTGTCGAGAACGGCGGCAGCTAGCGGGAACCTCTCGTGTTCATCACTAGCGAGCTGGCGGAGCGTGCGAAGCGCGAGGAATGGCGAAGAACGGAGGCCAAAGCAGACGCGGTTGAAATGATACATCTCCAAAGGTACTTCCGGCGAAAAGCGGTACAAAAATCGTTGAAAAGAGCGGTGGTGCGGATGTACTTCTATGCACAAGTACATTTGGCGGACGTCAGCAAAAAAAGAAACGCGGAATAAGCAAACATTCAAAAGAATGTGGAAAATATCTGCTTGCAGATTGCAACCAGTATGAAGGATGTCGTTTAACGACAGCCCGCTGTCAGATTTGGATTTATTACCGTCCAGAACTTGGCGGATTTTTGTCGTGGATTTGTCCATCCGGATGACCGGGTGATGAGGTAGACAAAACCCTGGCGTAGAGTAGTCTTCGGGCGGAACCAAAGAAATAATCCCCTTATCCAAGTAATCCCGAATAACGGCATCATATTTGTCGCGGAGTTGCGGGTTTTTTAAGAATTTATTTTCAAGCATCGAAAATCTTCTTTTAACGGTTGTAAAGGAATTGCCCAGATTATCTGGTGTTTGCTTGAAGGGAAGATCGACTGCGCAAGAACCATTATCGTTACGCGTGGTCGTTGCGGTAAATATTTCTTCACATTCCTTGTCATCGGGACTTAGAAATTTCTTTGAGGGCACTTCCTCCAAGTACCAAAACTTTTCTAGTCTGGTTAAGCGGTTCGTGCGTAAACGCACAGAGAGCACGAGTCGCGCGCGGAGGTGACGTCACAGTGACGTCCCACATTATGACGTAACCCAGGGTCGTTTTCAAAGCCGAAGGCAAGCCGGCACTTCGGACTTTGTCAGAAAGTACGATTTCACAGAATAGATTTGCTCCTATGAGCATATCAATGGGCCCGGGCTCATTAAAACAATCATCCGCCAGAGGTAAGTTCTTGAAACAATCAAACAACGATATGTCGAGAGGCGAGTCAGGCAAGTGTGACGTAATGGTATCCACAACCAGAGGTAGAATAGTATAAGAGTTGTGGCCATTACTGTCGAATCGGGAACTGAATTGCACCATCGATAATCCAAGTATTTTCTGGGTCTTCCCAGAAAATACTATATATATAGAACCCCCAATGCCCTGAACCCTTGCAAAACGATGTTGGTTCGAAATCGGTAGCGACAATCGATTACAACACTCGAGCGTTATATAATCGGACTGGCTTCCAGGATCCACTAGAATCCTTGCATAATAAACCTTACCGCTAGCGTCATAAAGTTTAATTTTCGCGGTCCCTAATAATGTCGTTTTATGCATAAGCGTTTTTAAGTTATCATCATTTGCACTCCGAGACGACAAATGATTCAATGTTGAGTCATGCCTCAAACCATTTTCGACCCTATCGCCTGGGTGATAAGACTGCAAATTGCTTGCCCTCGCGTTATTGCCGCTCGAGGATGGTGAGGAATTTGCGTCGTTGACAAGATTGTTGGTTGCACCTGTTTGATGCGATTTAGGTAAAAAAGATTCTTTATGCGCTGGATTAAAATGTAACATCGTGTGATGTTTAGAATTACATAGATTGCACGTTGTGTGACGTGCAAGCGGAAAATTTGTGTTTAAAACTAAGGCAGTTATTACACACGGCATTACTCTTTACAAAATTAAATCTTTCGTGCGGGGACATTTTTGTAAATGCGGCACACTGATATAAGTGTTCGTGTTTAGTCGTTTGCGTATTAACGAATGTTTTCGTCGAATTGGTTTTTGGTACCGGTAACTTTTTATTGGTACTAGGTTGCGGTTGCGAAAAAGTTTGTTTGGTTGTCGAATGCGCTGCAACCCTGGATTGTTCCTTGAAGAAATCAATAAGATTTTCGTATGTAGGACATGTTTCCTTGCGATAAAACATCTCAAATAATTTTATCGATTCGGGATCTAGTTTTTGTAATACGATATGCAAGAACAAAAAATCCGCTAAATCTTGTAAATTTAGCGCTTTGAACGCCTTAACGGAGGCGTCAAAATTACATAGAAAAAACTCCAAATTAGAAGCGGACCCATTGGCTATGGGTTTAAAGTCCAACAGCTGATTGATATAGCCGGCCGCCATGGCGCGTTTATCCTCATATTTATCGACTAGCGCCTTCCAAATTATGGCATAGTTTTCACCTGTGGTCGGTAGCCCAGCGCATACCGAGTTTACCTACTAGGAACTGAATTCGTTCGCTGTCAGATAAACTTGGGTTGTTATGAATTACACTCTTAAATTGTTCATAGAATAATGGCCAATTCCGAAGGTCGCCATTAAATTCCATTAGTTGTATAGTCGGCAAATTTTGCCTTAAAGCGGATTGCGAAGGCCGCTGAGGGCGCTCCGGCGAACCTTCGACTTCAGACTGAATGCATTTGACTTGACAGTACATCTCCTCAAACGCGATCCAGGCCTGATAATTAACGGTTGCATCAGGCGTTACGTGTATAAGGCATTCATTGTACGAGTCTAAAACCCGCTCAAAATTTTTTAAGAACGTTTATTTTTTCAAAGTTATTTAAGAACGTTTTACGTTGAATTTCATCTTCGTGCGCCTTAACTGACAATATGTATATGGTTTGTAAGCGATTGAAGAATGCATTACGCTTAGCTTCCAAGATAACTAGGTCATTCTGGACGAGGTCCTTAGCCGCCTCGGCTTTAGGGTCATTTTTCGGTGGCATGATGATGTGCGTTGAGTGTGATTATAAAACTTAGCCTAGGTACACAGATAAAATGTATGTTAACAAGATTTGCGGGAATAAAGTGCGGTTAAATAAATGTCCGTAAACAGGACTCACGGGAATAAAGCGGTTAAAATAAACGTGAGTAAACAAAAGTCTCGGAAATAAAGTGCGGTTAAAATAAATGTGTGTAACACAAGTCGCGCGAATAAAAAGTATATAAAAAGAATATGTGTTACAAATCGGAAACAGTTTGTTAGAATAAAATCGGTTTAGATAACTCTCCGTCTACAAAGTAGGTTAAGCGATGACCGTGTAACTATAGGCGGCACGGCGCGCGGCGCGCGGCGCGGTAGTTCGCGAAAGGATTATAAACAAAATAAGCGGGTAGAAAAGAAATGGACGAAACTCGTCAGCGCTCCCGAGCCGGTGAGAACAATAGAATGTATTTGTAACGTGTACATCAATTGTACACTAAGAATATTAAATCGTTAATTGCGTTGCTGAATGTTAGTACCTATAGAATAATGATACGAAGATATGATGCGAAGTATCTATGGGTAAAGTATACGTAATGTTAAGGAGCTACTTTTAATATATATAAATCCTAGGTTGGGAATGAAATAATTTATCCGGGTCGTAGTGACCAAAACTTGGGGCGTACAGAATTGAGTTTGTAGATGCACGCACAGCAAGGGTGGTTTTGTGCGGTGCGCTTTCTAATTACCCTTTTCAGAGATTAGCGCGTTGTTAAAGAGTAGTGGACTGTATGTAGGTGTCCAACCGTGGTCTATTGTTGTAGCTACTAGACGCGAAATTGTGTCGGAAAAGTCAGCTGCTTTGGAAATCGGAACAGGTCGATGAATCAGCTAACAGAAGCAAATAGGAGCCATGCGCACTTACTTGTGATTTGGGTGAATTTGTCCTTCAGGCTAGCTCCTCATGGCACAAGCACGCACACGCCTTCATGGGACGCGCAACGTAATCCCAAAATGTCCAAAAGCACTTTCAATCCACGAACACCTTCTAGCACTAAGCTGATAGCACATATAGTCTTCAACAATATAAGGAGAATGCGTCGGATTTAATTCGATTTAATTTATTCATCAGCGGGGAGCTGGTCTTTACACGCACACGGGAGAGTATCTAACTAGCGCTCGCCAGGTGGCGTGAGCGATGCGCGTACGTCGTGTACGACAAAGATAGCGCGATATATCAGTGCGCATGGGTGAAAGGGATGATTGTATAGGAAATCGTGGCTGTAGAAACGTCAACAGATTAAAGTCCGACAGACAAACATACGAAATCCACGACTCTCATTTTAAAACTACGTGTTGGATTCTGACGAAACTTTGCATATACAATGACATGAGGTATACCTATGTCTGTAATTTATATGGTTCCAGTTTATAAAACAAACGAAATACAGCAAAAACAAGTTTTGTATGAAAAACTTAAATTTGATGTTTTTTTTTACTTTAGTATCTGAAGCTACATAAACTAATTACAGACACAGATATACCTCATGTCATTGTATATGCAGTTTCGTTACAATCCAACATGCAGTTTTAAAATAAGAGCATAACTACGTTTGTATGGAGAATCGAGCTTACTGCGGACTCTTATGCTGATGATACTGCGATTGTTTTCACAGGTAGTTCTTGGGACGATGTCAAAAACAGCGCCGAACTTGGAATGGCTGATATCTCCAAATGGTTAAGAATGAACCTACTGACCCTTAACACCAGCAAACTAAATTTATGTGTTTTAGTATCACAAGTTGTAACCCACTGGGAATATGGACTTAAAAATACACGATTCTCAACCTTGTGATAGGACTCCTTGTGTCTGCCCATCTATTAAAAAAAAAACCAAATATGGTACCTGGGAGTTCAATTAGATGAGCATTTAAATTGGTATTCACATATCGATGGCAAAAAGCGAAACTGCTGTAACCGCCAATTGGTAAAAAAAAAATTTTTGCATATTTGGAATCAGCTAATTTTTCTGCGTCGAATGGTCAGGGTCTCATGGCTCTACGACGCTTTGAAAAAACTGGACTACGTCGCAAAACGAATGTATTTTCTTGACGATGCCTACTTGTAATTGTTGTAAACACCAAAAATGTAGATTTTTTTTGAAACAAGTATACTTACGCCAATTTCGGTTTTAAATAATTCAAAGAATTCGGTGATTACAGCATTTGAGAAATTCAGTTCCGTGGCGGTTACAGCATTTAGGCATATTGCAAAAAAATTACCCTAGACGCTGCATATATGCTCAAATATTATTATTATCTATGACCAACGTTTCAACATTTCATTTCATTCGAAATTGATATAACAAACATACCACAGTTACGCCATTTTTAAAACGTCGTGAAGTATGCACAACTTCACGTTACCGCCATTGAAATATGCGCAGGCGGCGATGTTACCGGTGGGTTAATACACACGAAACAGTCGGTCGGCAGTCGCAGGAGCGTCAGGTTGTGCGTAGTGCGGGTTTTGTGTGTCGAGTTGTGAAATATTACGTTCGGGGCCCTACTAAGACTTCGCTGTCTGTCCGTCCGTCCGTCTGTCTGTCACCAGGCTGTATTTCAAGAACTGCGATAGCTAGACAGTTGAATATTTCACAAATTATGTATTTCTGTTGCCGCTATAACAACAAATCATCATCATCGTCTCAGCCGAAAGACGTCCACTGCTGGACATAGGCCTCCCCCAAAGAGTGCCAAAGTGACCGTGATAACAACAAATACTAAAAACAAAATACAATAAATATTTAGGGGGGCTCCCATACAACAAACGCGCTTATTTTTTTTTGCTGTTTTACCAACAACGGCTTTTGCGATTTAACTAAGCAATTTTAGAGTGACTGTATGTTATATTTCTATGGAGAGATGTTAAGGCTAATAAGTGGTGGAGAATTTAGGGCTCTGATTGCCTTTTTTGAGTTTTGATTGATTGAAAACCTAGAAGTAAACTAGAATTTTTAACATGTGACTAAATAAAAGCCGATTGATACTAGTCGTTTTAATTTTACGGTCCTTTTTGGCGATGGACACTTAAAACATTTCTGCTAATCCTATTACAAATTTAATGGCACATACGTCAAAATATAAGATTACTTAAAATAAATATGCTTCAGGTTACAGCATTTATGCTTTATGGAATTTGTACTGGGCCAACGATTTTAGTTGATTTACCTTTTTCCTTTACAGCATTTAAGCATTATGAAAATATAAGTGCTATTGCTGTAAGCGCCACTAAAATGAAAACGACGCACTTTCATTAAATTTTGAGAATGTCAATTGAAAGCAATCTATGAAGTATGTAGTTGATCTAGTTTTCAAGTATTTCTGTTTAAAAACGATGAAGTTATGATTATTTTTTTTAAACGAAAAGTTTTTAGGCTCTGGTGTAAAGTTTGCATTCTGGCGGTTACAGCAGTTTCGCTTTTTCTCATCGATATTGATCAGGTCGTCAGTAGAATTCGTAAGCTGCTCTGGATATTTAGGATACTGAGACACGTTGTACCAAGGACAATAACAACAACACAAACAAAGTCTCGTAATATACTCAATGAAATATATACATCTCTGGCGCAGTCTGTCTTGGTGTACTGCATATTCGTTTGGGGAGGTGCAGCTAAAAGCCATTTTATAGACTTGGAACGAGCACAAAGGGCATTAGTTGTAAGTAATGTATTTTAAAAAGATTACATTTCCTACAGATCTACTTTACCAAATCAGTGGACTTTTGTCGATTCGGCAACTATATATTCTACAAACAACCTTAACAAAACACAAGATTCTGCCATATAACCCGAACTATAAAATAATAATTTACTTTAAAAACAAAGTTTTAACCGACTTTAATTTAGTACTCCGCCAAGCCACGAGAACATTTATTTTCCAATTTACCTCATGAACTGATTTCCGAGAGCAAATGCGTTGATTATTATAGAAAAAAACCCAATCGCTGCATGTGACCCGATAATATTTGAGGACTTCCGTCAATTCCACAAGGATCACCCTTGGCACTTCATTAGTTGCTGTTTCAACGGAATCTTATCAGAATCTGTGATATACTTTTGTACTTTTAAGTACATAATTGAGGAATTCCATAAGTCATCTGTGGTCCAATGGTGTGGTCAATTCCACTCCACCAATTTATGATTTCCGGATGTAAATACACGAGTTATAATAGAAAATACCAAAATCACTACACGCGTGCCTAATATAATTGAGGAGTTCCCTCAATTCCTCATGGATCCCATCATCCAATTGAATTTTCAAAAAAATGGGACCCACCTGGAAGTATATACTTACCAAAAAAAAAAAATTATGAATCGGCTCATCAATGACGGAGTTCTGAGGTAACAAACATTGAAAAAATAAACATAAAAAAAATACAACCGAATTGAGAACCTACTCCTTTTTTTTGAAGTCGGTTAAAAAGAAGACTAATACCGAACATTGCTATTCTACCTAAAGCTATTCGAACCAAATATGCTAGCTCACAATACCGGATACAAGCCTCACATCTCTATAATAAAATAAATAAACTATTATTCATTCACTCAAAACCACATCATGAGTGTATAAAGCTCATAATAAACTGGTTAAAAACAAAAACATACGATGAGACAGAGAATGCAATTCGGTAATCCTTCACACACACACACACACACTCACAGTGAGGCACTTAATTTGTATGAATTTGTATACAGAAAATGTATTAATGTATTACCTTTTTGAATTTTGAATACATATTACTACCTTCTGTACCTAGTGAAAAACTATGTTGACAACATGCCTACGCGCTTATCAGAAAGATACTTGCGTAACTTGTAAGTCCATTTTGCTTTGTGCTTGACGGATAGTTAGCGGAAGAGCATTCCAGAGTCGAATTGCCTGAACGGTAAAAGAACCAGACATAAAACCGGACCGGTGAGGGAGACCAGACAGCTTTAGGCTACGGGAACTGCGGAGTACGCCTCCGGGTCGAGCATTGATTACCCCTCAGGTAGAGGTAGAGAGCCTGTCAGAGGAATGGCGGCGTGTTCTAAAGCTTGCTACCAATACCTGAAATGATGACCACGACTACTCTGTCAAGAAAGAAAACGACGAAGATGCCCTACTCATCGTGGCGAAAATGTGAGTTTATCTTGTCCGAACGATCGATCCACGATCTACCCTCGATAAGAGACAGAACAGATACAAACATGCGAGACATCACCCGGGTATGTTATTATATTCTACAAAATGATATTTTACTTAACCGAAACATTTATTTAAATAATCTAAAAAATAGGTATACTAGATACCTAATCGAATTTTTTTTTAAGTGTGGCGGCACAGCAACAAACCGCGGTGAGCTTCGTGAACTTTGAGATCAGTAGGTTATCAAAAGTTCAGCTGCAAGATTTGACTCACAAATAAATGGCGAGTTAAATAAAGGTTTTTTAAAACAGAGGAGTGACAGTATTTACAAAATTCTAGAATGCAAGTTGAAAACTTCATTCTAAATAGTATGAATATAAGTAGGTACATCAGCTGCAGCTGACCAGGCTCAACTTCTCAAGCGCCGCAAATATTCGTCTTTACTTAAAGACTTCCTTTGCGGCTCTTGCTGTAGAGACATTGGGTCCCTCAGCATCATCAGCAGCAGGATCAGCTATTATAAAGTGATTGATAGTGATATGAATTTATGAGACCTTTGTCGAGGCGGCCCATCAACACGTCAGGCGACCCCAGGGCTGGCGCTTACCTGTCTCAGCCAGCCTCATGGGGACACGGGTTCTTTTTATAATATGCATTTTTACTTCTTTATTATTTAGTTTAGTTTTACTTTCTTGCTATTCTTGTTTTAGGTCTATTATATTTGTATGTGTAATTTAAAGAATTAATGTTCAATATGAATATGAATAATATTATCCTTTTTAATTAAGTAATAGCTATTTTAAGATCTTTAAATTCATAAAAATTGGCAATAAAAAAATGTATTTACATCAATCATATTTATATATTCCTACTTACTTTCTTTGTTACTCATTTATGTACTTACTTTGTTCCCGGTTACTAATTCTTAGTTATACTTTGTCCCGCATTTACCTACTGTTGTTCATCGCTTATCTATTGACAATCTCAGACGTCCAATTTAAGTTTGATCTCTAAGTAGGCGTAATTGCAAAGTCAGAGTTGTTTATTCTTCAATTTAGGCATATTACATGCAACCAGCAGGCCGATCACGTAACGCATTGTACGCGCGTCAGGTAGATCTAAATATTATGTCACTTTTGTATGGGAAAATGACAGTTGAAGGTGTGACCGCTGCTCAAAATACGCTAACGCACCGTAAAACGCAGCAAAATGTATGAAGAATACCTACGTGACGCATACGACTCGTCAACGCGTAACGCGTATAGCACCGGTGTGGTCGCTCCTTGAGTTGTCCTAACGTAATCGAAAAGTCACGTAATCAACAAAATGAACCAGCGTAGAACAGAAACACGGTGAGATAGGTACCATTTTTTCAAAACAATATCAATACAGCCGAACGTCATATCGCTCCATTTCGCCACCAGTAATGTGGAGTTGTGTTCCTGGTGCTGAATAAGATAGCCAGAGGATGTATTGTGTTATGAGTGGGTGACGCGTGTTCGTCTCTGGCTGTCAAAACAATGAATTTTCGTTGATATGGAGTTCGGCAACACGCTTGAGATTCTTTTAAGCTCGTTTGAAAAGTTACGCGAATGTAATGTTAATAATAGATAGTTCCAAGTACCTAACTAGGTTATGCTAGGCCAGTATCTAGCTTATGAGTTTATTATAGCTATATAAAAAAGAGGTAAATAACTTGTCTATAAGAAATTCCGTGTTTAAAAATGGCCACCAAATCTGACCGCATACGTTTCCATTGACGACGCAAAACTGAGGCAAGTTGGTGCAATGAACTCAGTTTTAATTTGCCACTTATGGAGCGCTTATAACTTATCTACCTCTTTTTTGTATTAAGTACATCATTGGTCTTAATGTTCAAAATAATAAATCAAATCTAAAAATGTGATAGCCAAAAGTTTATCTGGTATGAAAACACTCATAATTTCATCTCCAATTTTGGCCCTTAAAAGGTTCATTTCCAATAAATCATTTACTTTGTTTAGTGCCACTCACAGTCTTAGATGAAATGTAGGTACCTCATGTTTTAAATCTTTGTTGCGTATATTCGGTTCGTATCGATACAGTAATATCACTTTTGACAATACTCGTAATTCTTAGGTATCGCCACCTATCAACGAGTAGCGGTACTATTTTATCAGTTTGGTAAGCTCGTTGAGCATAGCTCTGTGCGACCTCTATATAACGCACTGTAATAATAATGTTCTATAAGAGATGGCGCTTAAGTGGCAAACTAGAAAACATCTAGTTAGAATGTAAGATAAAACTTATAAGATTTATAAGTTGGTAAGTAGGTAGTGTCTTGTAAGGTATATAATTTAATCCAAGATGAAACGATAAGTGTACCTATGTATTAATTTTGAAATACCCAAACTACTTTAGTACAAGTAGTCCTACAGACAAACAGTCAATTTAATATAGTTTTGCAGGGTTTTTGTATAGTGTAATCAAGTTTGTTTTATTATGAATTAAATAAATAATAATAATAAATAAAACTAACAATTCCACGGTTAAACTCACGTAATAAATGTCCCAAGCAACGTGTAACAAACTCTTCGGGAGGTCTTCTTCAGGATGATATCGTAAAAAATCCTAGTTCTTCGGTATGTTAGCATTGTCTGACATGACAGTCCAGTAAAGCAAGGTACCTAAATACTGTTTTAGTCTTTATACGAGCCTTAGGACTTATCTTCTGTACTTACCTAATTTTAAGACGCAGGGCGCGCTCGAAAAGTACAGTTAGCCCTAATCATTGCCAAATCATTTGTCGTACTCAAGGATTTCTGTTTGTATTTTTATCCCTTTGCAAGGTTTAGCGTTGCGAAGGTGAAATAAAATGTATTCTGGTTGATCCCAGCAGAATACTAAATCTTACGATATAAGCATTAAACTCAGCCATACTCAACCTTTTTTCTACGAGAGCCGCAAGACATTTTAGCTGAGGAGCCCCGGGTCACAGGGTTAATATATGGTTACTAGGTTTAGGTGGGTTACCTAGGATCGCATGGTGGATGGCGGGGTCCTCGCAAAACCTCGGCGGGCCGTAGATAGAGTATATGGCTGATTTAACTGTACAAATGATACAGAAAACGATGTTTCGATCAAAGTATAAAATTAAAAAACATTTAATTGAATTTTAAAATTTTCCACTTTGATTGATGTTTAGAATTTCGTTAGCGGACGTTTCTGCATAAGTAGGTAGTAAACATTTACAGTAGACGTATTTCGGCTGATATGATGATGATGAAACATTTACAATGATGTCAAAGGATGATATTGGATTATTTAAAGCTTCAAACTTGCTTAATTTATTGAGATTTCGAATAAAATTGTATTAAGTTGGTATGCGCTAAATTATATGAAACGCCTCTTTATCGTTACCAAGTCTTTAACTCTTATGTAGAGGCACGACTTTCTGTTATTAGGGTGTAGGCACTAAACAAAATAATCAATAATGATGTATTTTCTCAAATAAGGATTAAGAATGTAGTCAAATGGAAAATAAAGCAACGCAAGATGTTAATTAATCACAAAGTTATAAGTGTCCAAAGTTTCAAAAGGGGTTTGTTCTGTCCCTTTTCCACAAAACGCACCTTCATATGAAATGATTGTCATTTACTATGACGCCCGCAGATTGTGACGTTAGTATCTGTGAGCGTTTACTCTCTCTAACAAGCAATGTTAAAACGGTTGTAGCTTTGTAATTCTTTGAGATATCTGAATGGGATTATCGTCACGACAAATTTATTTGCCTTCTTTCTTTTGGAGTAATAACAATTTTCAAGTCTACACCCGTATTAGCTATGTTTTTTACTCTGGCTGGGTTCTTTTGTTTATTAGTGAACCGCAATTTGTACACTAACGCTAGTTATGCTAGTGAACGTTGACAAGAAAATTCTAACAATAGTACATTGTATTTATGTTGGTAAGAAGAATTTTGCAAACGGGAGTCGTGTTTTTTTAATCATATTTACCAGAAAATAAATTAAATACAATGCTTCAAATAAGCAAAATAAATGTCCATTGCAATAAAATGACTAATGTCAGTGGTCCCTTTTGGCGCTTTTGGAGTGACGTTTAATTTGTTTTATTAATTATAATGCACTCAGTTTCATGTTCCATTGTCGATCGTGTAAGACTGACGTCTAAGAAACCAGGTGATACAATTAGGCCTGAATCACACTTGAGTTTACTGTTGTCCGCCACCGCAGGCCGCGTCAGTGTGATTCAGGACTTAGTATGATTTTAATTTTTCGTTTCTATCACAGAGTAAATTTTCGATAGCACTGATCAGTGCTTAGTCATACGAAGGGTTAATAAGAGTGTTCGTTATAAAATAAAATATAAATTTAATGTAATTGTTTTTTTCATGGTTCTAAACATTTATGTGCAGAGTGAATTATATGAGAGATCGTGAAGCTGAATACATATTAATAACTATTTAGAATATGTCGGCATGGTGGGTCTATTGTATACATATTATTATGAAAGATACTATAATATAAAAAAGAAAACAAAAAATACATAATTACATATAACTATTTGGCAGACCGGTACCTAACTATTGCTCAAACAACGATGCTAAGGCGTATCGATAAATAAAGTAAATATAAAAACATATCAGCTCATTGTAATTCCTCTCTATTCATACTATTATACATACAATCAACGGTAACTACATAAATGAACACAAAATAAATAAAACAAAACATACATATCTGATTAATACAACACCTAATCACACGCACAATACATGATGATTTAGATATTAAACACAACAATATCATATCTAAATTCACTAAGGTCTGGGCTGTAACAATCTAGCACTGTTTATGCAACAGTGCAGCATCGGGTTAAGCTAAAGCCGCGTATATTTAGTTGATCAGGTCGGTGTGAGGCACGTAGACCTCGGGGGTGGGCTTGTGGTGGATCAGGACCTCCTGCAGCCAGACGTTGTGCAGATCCTTAATCTGCCACTGGTGCAGAGGACGGTTGACGGGGAAGCCGAGCGGGTCGTCGATCTGGCGGCGAGCACCGCTGCCGTAGCCAGGAGACACTACGTGGTCGAAACCAGATCCCAATTGGACCTTAGGGGCGTGGTACTCGGAGATGTAAGTCAGCAGGACGAAGGGCATGCCACCGACGCGACCTGGAAATGAGCACAAGTTAGTTACTAACCTACCAGGTGTGTCTCAAGGAAGAAATATAATATAATGAATATAGGGCGGTATACATTATTTAAACTTGAGCGTAATAATGAGGAAAAGGAATAGCAGGGAAGAAAACTTAAGCAAAAACGTACCCTTAGGAAGCAGCAGGCGCTCGGGGAATCCTTCGATCTTTTGCGACTGGCTCAAGAAGAACTGGCCCTTGCCGTTCAGAGCGTTCTCAGCCTTTTCGAAAACCTCGTGAGCGCTGGCCCAGTCGTCAATGGACCACAGGTTCTGGGTTGAGTCGCGCTTGATAACATGCTCACCGACAGGCACTGCAAAATGAAATGTTCATGAATACATCACATATTTAAAGTATTTATCAGAATTTCGTTATATATATACTAATAAACTTACGGTCATAAGTGAACTGGTCAATCTGGTAGAAGTTTTCGGTGTTGAGGTGAAGAGGGATTTCGTAGCCGTGGCTGTCGTACTTGGGAGCCAAGAAGAACTTGACGACAACGGTCTTGGCGACCTCACTCTTGACATGCACGCGGACCTGGTAGACCTTGTGGTTCAGACGAGGGTATTGGACGAGGACACTGACATCATCAGCGACCGCCTTCCCTGTTAATCAGACAGTGATTTAGTAGGCGTCCAACGGGAGAATGAGGACTACCTATTATACTAATCAACTTAGATTATTGAATGTGACGTACTTTCGAAATCGTTCATGTACAGGTGGTTGGTGACATTCAAGTAGGTGTGCTCGAAGTAGGTGACCAGCTTGTCAGTCTCAACCTTTTGGATGGCAACAGAGGGAAGAGCAAGCTCTTCAGGCTTGTAGGGAGGAAGCTGCTGGTGCCACAGAGTGAAGAGGTTCAACACACGCTTCCAGATCATGTAGAAAGCGGGGTCACGGAGAGCGGTCTGGTAGTGCTCCAGAACGGAAGGCAGGACCAGGGGTACGAAGCTAAAAATAAATAAAGGTAGACATGGCAGAGATATCTTAATCACAAAAACATATAACTTATGGATTTTCAGAGAGTTGAATCATAAGAAAAATGAGATTTATTACTTACCTCTTGTGGTAAGCTTGGTCGTGAACAATGGAGTTTCCGAGGAGATCCTTCCAGATGCTGATGAAGTCCTTGTAGTATCCTGTGTTGGGAGAGTCAGCGTTGGCTTCAATCAAGCGTCCGAGAACATCAATAGATTCAGGGGTACGCAGGCTGATGGGCTCACCCAGGCTCTGAGAAAAGTATAGTCACCATTAGGAATCGTATTTACACAGGTTAAGAGTTTAAGAGTATAAACGGTCAACAATTTCAATACGATAGCAGGGTACTTACGTTAACGTAGTAACCGGCGTCGATAGCATCACGGATGCGACGTTCGAAGTCATCGATAGACTTAACTTCATGAACGAATTCTTCTTGTTGCAGGTGCATGTGGTTAGGCCTAACAGGGAACGGGATTCCGTTGTGGTACAGGAGACCAGACGTGTAACCTTCCTTGACAGTGCCGTACAGTTCGAGGTCAGGGATCTCACCAAGCCCATTCGACAGTCTCTCCATGTAGTAACGAGCCAGGAGCTGCTTGTGCCAGAACCAGAACCATTCACCACGGTTGTCCTTCACCAAGGGGCAGGTTTCGCTTCCGAGCCATTTCGGGTAAGAAATCTGTTGGTTGTAGTACCAAGTGTTCAAAGCGTAGTCATGGGTGAAGTAAAAGACGGAGGCCTCCTCGTTGAAGTAAGGCCAGACGGTCTCGTTCCACCTAATCACAACATTCTCGTCCCAGATGTAAGTAGTCGGGTAGTGCTCGACTAAGTGCAAGCCATGAGTGTTAATCCTTTGGGCAGTGGTCATAACCTCTCCGTTGTGGAAGAAAGAGGGGAAGATCTCGTAGATGGGTGGGACAACGAATCCTTGGGTATCGTGACGGTGAACAATGGCGGTGGTGAGCACGTAGACGTACAAGCCCTCGTTGACACGGTCCCTCAGGTACAGGGCCGTCTTATAGAACGTATCGTAGTCCTTAGCGGAGAACAGCACGTTGAAAAGAGTCTCGGCCTCGAATTCTTGATGTTGGTTCAGAAGAGAGAAGGGCACTGCACGAGGCAGAAGGCCATTCTCCATCAGGTCAACGTAAATCTTGACGGCCGTCACATTCTGAAAATAAGCATATAAGTTACCTTACGATTAAATGTTAATGGACTGATCTTTTCCCTTAACGTCAAATCGATAAATATATTATATTTTTGTAGCATTTTTTTCTGGCTTATTTTAAGCGACGCTCACGTTTAAACCGCAAAGTTATGTTTCATTCGCACTTACGCTGTAGTGTTCAATGTTCTTCTCAATTTCCCAAGTCTTGGCAATGGTCTTAAGAGGCTCGAAGTACAGGGGCTCGTGGATGTGGTAGAAGAGTGTTGACAGGTCAACTTGGCGTTTCAAGGTAGCCTGGTCCGCTGAGAAATAAAGTTCTTATTAACCTCAGATTACTCCACATCAACTCAACGTCAATTTTAGTCAACATCGTAAGATCATCATTAGAATAGCATCTTCTTTATAAGAAGCCAAGTTTGTTCCGAACAAGAAGAGAGTTCTAAGAACACCTATAACAGTTCGTGCTGTAATGGCTAGTTTGATGGTAAAACTGAAATTATAGAGACAACTTATGGTAATAAAGTGGTGACTTACCTGGTTTCTGGGGCCAGATCTTCTTGAGGGGGTCGCAAGCCCCGCCGGCCACTAAGAGCGCCAAGGCACACAACACTAGACGAGCCATGTTTTCCAGTGCCCAATTGACCACCTGCACCCCCTTTTATACTGCCACTAGGCAGATAACGGAGAAACGAACTCAATGCATTACGTTATCATAGGTCATGGACCAGTATGTGTCACCTTGATTAAACCTTTTCGCGTGTCCTTGCGATCTTGTTACTTGATATAATACTGAGGTGCCTTTGTATGTATACTGATGAGTAAGTTGTTGCTACCTAATATTTAATCTAATCAAATTTGGCTTGATACTCATCAATTAAAGTTGATCATGCATATAGTTGTAGATAGGATAAAGCTAGATCAGAGGGGTAATCACGTAACGTTTTGAACGAGCGTTACGTAGATCCAACTGTCATTTTACCATATAAAAATTGACATTTAGATCTACCTAACGTACGTACAATGATCGACCTGCAGAAGTATCCATACGGGACCGACGAGCTTATATGAAGAAGAAAGATCATATGTGACCAAGGCGAATAAATTGTGTAAAATTATAGTCTCTGAAATTCCGCATTCTTTGGTCAACTCTAAAAACCTGTATATCCATTTTTTACGTTTGTAAACATATACATATTTATAGACGTAAATGTACCTGATTGTGGAATATCCCGATAAAACTTATTCTTTCCATGTCAAACTAATCATGAAAGAACAAAGAATATAAGTTACTGTTTAGCAAGGACTTCCTACTATCCTAACTTACTAATATTATAAATGCGAAAGTTTCGATGTTTGTTACACAATCACGTTTAAACGGCTTAACTGATGATTTGGACGTTGCACCAAGATAGTTTTCAATTAAAAGATAAAATAGTTTTTATCCCGGGTTAAATTCACGCAGACGAAGTGAAAATAAAACATAAATCATCATTTATTCGTGACAGCAAATACACACTAATACATATAGATAAGAAAAAACCCGCGGACGCGGACGGAAGCCTAATATAACACAACAATAAAAAAATCTCTAGATTCCCTAGTAACCTGCTACTTCGCTTGAACCCTGGTAAGTATTTTTCTGCCAGTGAACCATCGGCCGTAAATAGGTATAATTTGCCACATTCACTGCTAGCAATTTCGTAGCACTACGCTCGTAGGCGATAACAAGGAGAACTCCGTATGTAAAGAAAAGTGCCTACGAGAAGAGAACCCGCGTAGCGGGTTCCTGACACCGAAAGTGTAAATAAATAACGGTCCTAACAATTTGACGAACACATAGTTTATACATACCTACATAGATTCACGCCTTTATTTCCAAAAGGGATAGGCGCCACATGAAACTTTTGTTCCAGTGCCACTTAGCAGAATCTATATATATAAAAGAAGATTTCCTGACTGATTCATCACCGCACCACCGAAACTACTAATGTTAGAGAGTTGATTTTTGCACAGTAACCTAACCTAACCTAAGGGGGTTAAAAAGGAGTGCAAGGTTTGTATGGGGAAAACTTAATTTCTTAGCTAGAGACTTGGAACTTTGTAGAAAGATTACTTATTAAAAACACAAAAAGTACTTTCAGCGTTTTAGAAAATTCCTCCCCTAAGGGGGTTAAATAGGGGTCAAATGTTTGTATAGGGAATACATTATTTTTAGAACTAGACTTAAAACTTTCAAGAAAAATTACTTATTAGAATACAAAAAGTAATTTCTGCATTTCAGTAATTTTCACCCCTAAGGGGGTTAAAAAGGGGTGCAAGGTTTGTATGGAGGGAACTTTATTTTTTGAGCTAGAGACTTGAAACTTTGTAGAAAGATAACTTATTAAAATACAACAAAAGTAATTTCAGCGTTTAAGAAAATTCTATCCATACGGGGGTAAAAAAAAGGTTGAAGGTTTTGTACGGGAACAATGGATTTTTTAGCTAAAAACTTGAAACTTTGTACAGATTACTTATTAAAAAACACAAAAAGCACTTTCAGCGTTTTAGAAAATTCCACCCCTAAGGGTGTTAAAAAGGGTGGCAAGGTTTGTGTGGGAAACACTTTTTTTTGAGCTAGAGATTTAAAACTTTGTAGAAAGATTACTTATTATAATATAAACAATTACTTCCAGCGTTTTAGAAAATTCTATCCCTAAGAGGGTTAAAAAGGGGTAGCTTTGGATGAGAAACACTCATTTTTGAGCTTGAGACTTAAAGCGTTGTATAAAGATTTCTTATCAGAATAAATAAAAGTTCTTTCAGCGTTTTGGAAAAATTCCACCCCTAAGGGGTTAAAACGGGATTCAAGGTCTATTATATGAAACCAAGAAAATGTTATAGTAAGAGATTTGTCACTTCGGTCTTAGCCTCTATGTTAAAAGACTAGGAAACTGATTTCCGAGTTTTTTGAAATTCATTCCCTATGGGGGTTAAAGGGGGTTAAAAGTTTGTATGGAGAGCAAAAAATTTTGAAAGTAAGGGATTTGTAACTTCTGTTTTAGACTGTTTTAAATAGATTCCATAAGGGCGACACATTCATCCCCTAAATGGGCTAAAGGAGTTGGATGTGTGTATGGGGAACAAGACAATTTTAAAGTATGGGATCTGTAAAACTAGGCTAAAAACTAGGAAACCAATTACAGCGTTTCTTAAAATTCATCCTCTACGGAGATTAAAAAGGGTTGGAAGTATGTATAGGTCATACATAATCCGACTGCAAGCAGTAAAGTAGGTTAGGTTAAGTTAGAACCACGACCCTTACAGAACCGAACAGCTACCAGAAATTTAGGTTAGGTTAGGTTAGAACTGGGATGCTCCCAGAACCGAAAGGTAGGTAAGTAGTAGTAGTAAGTAGGTGCGGATTATTTTGTTAATGTAATTTTTTTGGTTAATCAGAACAATATTATTCTCTAACACCGTTAAATCGGGACGGCGGATGGAGATGGAAAGTTCTACGTCTTTTAGCATTAGATTACGTTTGCTTTCAAAACATCAGTAATGTAGCTTTCTTTAATACATTATGAAAAATATACAATTTAAACTGAAACATCTGTTGTCGATTTTTATATATGTGTAAAAACAGAGTTTTCAATTTAAACTAATGAACTCATCGAACTGTTACCTTTTACGCTTAATCCCTGAAAGGATTTAGAGGTTTTCCGTACAGATAATTTGAGACCCTAATTTGAGGATATAGGATGGTTTTTATCTCGGAAATCATCCCTTAAGATGGTAGAACTTTGTTAAGGGCAGCGATAATTAAGGTTCCGCCTATAATAAATTAAAAGCAATCATTTTTCTAAGAAGGTAACAATTTCTTCGCGGACGAAGTCGCGGGCAACAGCTAGTGTGGCTGTGGGTGTAAAAGATCGACAAAATGTGATATCGTAGTGATAGGTTGCCCATCGCCCCCAAAACACTTCAACCCTGTTCCCTTAGTACGACTCTTACGACACCCATAGGAAGAAAGGGGAGGGGGGGGGGTGCTATTTTAACCCCATAACATGGGATACTATATATAACTTTCAATTTAGATTAAATAGTGCTGACCTACTAGTCAAGTTCATAGCATACACTTCCTTAATAGCCTTACTGCGGTCTGGACGCCAGCGGACATTTATAGATTGAACAACCACTCTTCAGCCCCCCTATTCTGTAACTTGTTTTAAGCTCACCTCAACGCTCACCCACAAATGCTCACCCAAAAAACCAAGCGTAGGTAGAGGTCTAGTTTTGTGACGGGTGAACGGCGGGGTGAGCCGCATTAATGCTTAGCGAATAACAGCCCTGGTGTCCAAACCGGAGCCTTTAGGATTACTGCAAGTAATGAAACTGGGCAGCTCTAGTTTTTTATTTTATATATAACGACGGTGACAAACAATGGTAAGCGGACACCACAGCCTATAAACGCATGCAAGTCCAAAGGAGTAACATGGGCGTGGCCGACCCCTTGATATGTTTGAGGATTCGCCGTGTTGACAGCTGAAGGAACAAATTCCCTCGCTCTCAACACAACGCATCCTCGGGAGCTCTGGCGACCTTGCTCACCACCAGGAACACAACACTACTACAGAGCAAGTAGTAGTCTAGTTACTTAACAATGTTTTTGGAGACAATAATGAGTATGTTCATTCTCGCGTATTACAAAGCAGCCAGACAGTTACGGGATAATATATTGCCTATTTCCATCCTGAAAGTCCACTTTATTACGGTTAAAAGAAAATGTACAAGGTGTAACAAAAATGGGGTATAAATCGATTAAGAGCTTAACATGGAAAAAAAAATTTTTGACGCGTTTTTTTTCTTTTATATGGAGCTTGTCGCCTCAATCGGCCAACGCTCCGTACTAAGGTAATTAAAAAATCGCGTCAAACATTTTTTTCTGTTTTTTATTATCAGAACACGATACCTGTTGAGCCCTTGATCGGTTCACACCCCATTTTTGGTACACCCTGTATAATCGGATGAGTAGTTAGTGGCGGACTTTTTAGAAAACTGTTATTGGAATTGGAATCTTCTACTTTGCATGTTAGATTTGCTTTTTGTATGGACTACTTTGATGCAATTCGTACGTCAAGGTAAGTTATACCAACTTACAATACTATAAATTTAGATTTCACAGACATTCATAATTCTCCCAAGTAGGTATACCTAGCAGGTACGTTAGTACATTGTTTAAAGTAAGTGGAAGTGAAATATTGCAAACAATTGGTCTATCAGAAGCCCGACGACTCGAGTTTGCAGTATTGACTATTTGATGACTCGAGTTTGCAGTATTCTTACGCTCGTGTTACACAATGTTTTTCATTACATTAGCGAGGAAATAATAACTACAAAAGACAGAAAAATCTATGTTTCATAACCAATCAAAAATTGACGAAATTGACAACTTCACTTCCAGATCAGTGCGAGTGGAGCGCGCAGCTTCAATATTTCAATCAATCACAGAGCAGTACAGTAGGTATTCTTGCGGCACGTGGCCAACTAGTTTTTTTTTTTCAACCAATCACAGAGCAGAATTCTAGTGGCGCGCGGCCAACTAGATTAGCTAAAACCAATCAGGCCCCGTATCATGGTCGGCCTTATCAAGCGATAAGTGAAAGGATAAGAGCGTCGTCTCGTTCTATCGAATGGTGTCAGCCAGTGACAGTCGCTCTATCTTGTGATAAGGCCGACCATGATACGGGGTCAGATCACACACAAGCTTATGAGCTTGTGTGTGATCTGACCCCGTATCATGGTCCTCCCTAGAGAGTTATTCAAATCCATAACTCCCGTGGGAATAATTTAAGCCACTGTCCTTCTGTATACAGGCATGGAATAACACCATTTACGAGCAAGTATGATGAAAAATAATATAAATCGTCGCATCAAAACCTATTTAGTTATATATTCAAAAACTACTTATCTCACTGGCCACTTCACTCAGGTAAATGAGACAAATGCCAATGTCATGGTATTTCTTGTGTCGATTTCAGTGCGTATTGTGGCTTATTTTACTTAATCATTCATGTGTGTTATCTGTTTTATCTAATTGCCAGGAGGATTGCTGGGTCAGTACCATTTTTTTATTTGTTCAGGGAAATGAAACGTATAAAACCGCATTTTATTGACATCAAATCTATACATCAAATTTACACTACTTTCATCGACAAGTCGTAAGTGCGCTTACCATTAAGCGGACCCTATGCTGGTTTGCAATTCCGTCACGGTACCAAAAAAACTACTAAGTACCTACTATGTTTTAAAACAAAATCATGTCATATTAATATTGACCGCGTATCCTGAGAACTAAGGCGGAGCTGCGCGTCTATTCTCCATACGGATGAAATATTATTTTGAAATGACGAGGAGTTCCGGAGGTTACCCTCTACATACAAACTTACTTACACAGGCTTTTCCTCTTTATAACCGAACGAGGGAGCGAAGCGAACGAAGTTCTATGCTTTAGCCAGGGGGCGAAAATCGTTTGTCTGTCCCGCTGTTCTCCTCTACAGCGGGGCTAGCACAACTGACGCAGCGCCGCGACGCGAGTCGAGAAAGATCTACCCACCTCTTTCTAATTTGCAAGGTGCGAGTGAGACATAAGAGGCACAGTCGCGCGCGAAGCGACTAAGCATCAAGTTGTGCTAGACGTACAGGTCGCATTTCTCAACCGATTCTCGTGAAATTTTATAAGCTAGTTCGTTAATTATACACATCTAGCTTCCGCCCGTGACTTCATCTGCGTGGACCCAGGATAAAAACAATCCTATATTTTAATCCAGACTGTAAACTTGAGTCGTTTGCGTGATTTACGCAATCACACCATCCACAATTACACATCTAAACATCCAAACATCCAAACTTTCGCATTTATAATATACTAGCGACCTGCCCCGGCTTCGCACGGGTAGGTACTATATTATACACATAAACCTTCCTCTTGAATCACTATCTATTAAAAAACCGCATCAAAATCCGTTGCGTAGTTTTAAAGATCTAAGCATACAATCATAGGGACAGACAGCGTGAAGCGACTTTGTTTTATATTATTTAGTGAAGTAGGTTTGCTTGTTCATTCATAACCTTCCAAGTCAAGTCTACCTTACTAGGAAGTACTCTCCCGGATAGGTATTATCAGATGTTATTTTTATGTAATTAGTGGTAGTAGATATGAGACATAAAAACATGCATTGTAGGTAGGTAAGTTACTACTTGTACAAAGAATTAAATGTTAATGTGACGCCTTATCACATTGTTACTGATAAAGTGCATAAAAGTAGAAATATCTGTCATTAATTTTGCAATCTCTTGCAAATGCACGCCATTTGCAAGGAGGGCTATTGTGCTTTTTTGTTATTTAAAAGGGTCTATTAGGGTTCCGTACCCAAAGGGTAAAAACGGGACCTTATTACTAAGACTCGCTGTCTGTCCGTCCGTCTGTCTGTCACCAGGCTGTATCTCAAGAACCGCGATAGCTAGACAGTTGAAATTTTCACAGATGATGTATTTCTATTGCCGCTATAACTAAAAATACTAAAAAACCGGCGAAGTGCGAGTCGGAGTGGGGCTCCCATACAACAGACAGGATTTTTTCGCCGTTTTTATAGATAATGGTACGGAACCCTTCGTGCGCTAGTCCGACTCGCACTTGGCCGGTTTTTATATGTATAATGCAGCATATTAGGTGTCAAATTAATAGATCGTAACCCGGAACAACACGACACCAGTCGACGTAGCTCGGAAAGCGGCTAAGTTGAAGTGGGCTGGGCATGTCTGCCGCATGCCGAGTGAACTGTGGGCCAAACAAAGCCGCCACTGACTGCCAACCCGATAGTTCAAAACGAAGATGCGGCAGGCCTCGCCGGTGATGGCGGGACGAGCTAGACTCGTTCTCAAAGAATGACCACAAGAAGCTCAGGATCGAGAACACGAAACGGAGGGGGGAGGCCTAAGGCCCAGAAGTGGGACACTACAGGCTCCCAATAATCCATCCATCCATACTAATATTATAAATGCGAAAGTGTGTGTCTGTCTGTCTGTTACCTCTTCACGCTTAAACCCCTGAACCGATTGAGATGAAATTTGGTATGGAGATAGTTTTTATCCCGGAAATCATCCCCTAAGGGGGTGAAATGAGGGATGAAAGTTTGTATCGAGCTACGATATAAACGAGTTCCACGAGGACGGCTAGTAATTATATAATGATCGTTTTTAAACCATTAAGGGCGGCCTCACAAAGTCGGTTTGAATTCGGTATTCAGTATCTGAACCAACCAAAAGCAAAAAATGGTACACCTTTTAGTACACCTTTTAGTATTATGATTCAGTGTCCGTCCAGCGTGAGGCCAGGCCCCTATTTCACCAACTTGACAATTGTCACCTGACACTGACAATTCGCCATACACTGCTTATTCTAGAAGTTAAGGTGGTCGTTAGGGTTCTTGTGGATCCAGCAATGTACGGGGAATTGTCATCTGACAATGACAATTCGCCACGCATTGCTTGTTCTAGAAGTCAAGGTGGTTGCTAGGTTACTTGTGGATCCAGCAATGTACGGAGAATTGTCGGTGTCAGGTGACAATTGTCGAATTGGTGAAATAGGGGCCAGGCTTAACTGGTATAAGCAGTTCTAATACCTCTTCTTGATCGTGTTTTGTGATCAAAATTTAATGGTATTTCTTGTGTCGGCTTTGTTGCGACTCTTGAGCCTGATATAAGGATAATTGTGACCTTTAATCGTAAGACTCTTCACTTTATAGATGCACTAGCTTTTGCCCGCGCGGAACTCGTTTATATCGTTGCTCCATACAAACTTTTGCCCCACATTTCACCCCCTTAGAGGATGGATTTTGGGATAAAATATCTATGGTATCCTGTGTCCCTTCACGTGATTAAAACTAGCTCAATACCAAATTTCATCTCAATCGATTCAGCGGTTTAAGGGTAATTATATTATGTTGTATGGATAGTGGGGATCTGGAACATAACGAGCACTATATCATAAGCTAAGCAGTATAGCATACTTAAAGCATATATATAATATCGGTAGGCATTACAGGCACATTACGTATTCGTCACGTAACGTACTTATTGAAAATCAGTAACCAAATTTATACGAAAATATTTTGCTCCCCTATTCTGTAGGTCACCTCAGCGCTCACCCACAAATATATCTTGACACCGCAATGCGTTGTAACTAAGCGTAGGTAGAGGTCTAGTTTCGCGACGGGTGACCGGCGGGGTGAGCCGCATTAGCGCGTAGCGAATAACAGCCCTGGGGACCGATTTTTGACTTTCGAGCGCTCGACTCTTTCACTCGAAAACTGACAAAAACTATGAAATGCAATTTTGAAATGACGATAGAAAATTTAAAAAAGAGCGGTATTGACCGCTCGTATTCAATTCTATCGGTAGAAAGTAAGTGCCCGTAATTTTGAGACTACAATAGCATTTACTTTTATTTAATTTTCGAGCGCTCGAAAGTCAAAAATCGGTCCCCTGGTCGTATCACAGTGTGGGTTATTTAGATATACGAACATAGACACTACCTTTATTTCGTAAATGTACCTATAAATTATATACGCTAACAACAACCTTATTCAACCTTTTTAAATCAGTCAGTAGGTATACCATTTTACGTAACCATTGATCCACGTTAGAATCGGTTTCAACTACAAATTCCACCTGTTTTGCTCCTTTGAACTTTGCAAATCAATTTGAAATGCCACGAACGTTCGCTTATCAAGCAAACCTCGTGCATTGCACTTGCAATCTAGGCATTCAAAGCAAACGTCAAAGGATATGTGGGCATGCAGCTCGTCAAAGATGTCTGATAATACGTTGAAATGAACTCCGTTTACGTATTGAGCAAAGGAAGATATGAAAACAATTCCGTGGTGCTGATGAAGGTTTGAGTTTATGCGCTTTGTGTGTGTGTTTTTAAGCGTAGGCAGTGCAATTGACTATAAAGAGATCAATCCGGCCAAAGTTTACAAAATATGAATTATACATGACTTTATTGCCTTAAAATTGAGGTCGTGTAGGCATACATATTTTTGTATTTTTGGCCGTACCCGATCTCTTTGTAGCTTGTAAGTGAAAATGAAAATGAAAATTATTTATTCGTAACAAACAAATATAAATATCACATACACACATATAATACTATTTAGTTAGGTAATAGGTCCCGCCTCAGCATAATGCTGGCTCACGAGCCAGCGCTGGTCTTCCGGCGAGACCATTTTGAGTTCTCTGCTGTACGTGCGACACGGCCTACTAAAACTGAACGCAGCCGCTGCGCTTGCTTGCTTAAGTTGTATTATGTTTTCCTGATATTTTTAATATTGAAAGTAACGAGAAGCGCTTGAAGAAGAGGAAACATTAGCTAAGATTACGTGTTAAGCTACGGTAGCCTAGTTCAGGGTTCAGGCATGCGGCTGTCAAGCGGCGTTCGTGGGTTCGAATCCCGGCTCGTACCAATGAGTTTTTCGGAACTTATGTACGGAATATTTACCGTTAGCTTTTCGGTGAAGGAAAACATCGTGAGGAAGCCGATCTAATCCCAATAAGGTAGTTTTCCCTCTGGGTTGGAAGGTCAGATGGCAGTCGCTTTCGTAAAACTAGTGCCTATGCCAAATCTTGGGAGTATGTGTCAAAGTTCCGTCGTTTTAGGGCACAACCGGGAATAACGCTAGGGGGTTGAAAAGTAATGAGACGTACCTAATCTGGAAAGATAAATTGAAAAAAAAATTGTTTCAGTCTCCCTCTCTAATTAGATCCAATTTTTATTTAACCTTACAAATAATCGACCGTTAAGCCTAGTTACCCTCTTTGGTAGTCAAGTTTCGTGACCTACATAGGAAGTTCCCGGTTCGAATTCCGATAAGGACATTTATTTGTGATATCAGTAGTGATCGTAATCAACGTGCTGAATTGGTGGCAAAGTATGGTTGACAAAAAAACAAATACTCAAGTATTTTAAATATTATTATATTTCACAAATTATAACATTTATATACATATTTACTATCACTTCTGCAATTATGCTGAATAAACTACTAAAATTTGTTCAACAGATTTTGCCGTCAGTCGTTCACGACGATTGGAAAAAATCCATTTTAAATAACTAAATGACCTTTCGACGTTGACAGAAGTCACGGGAAGGTAATTTAAGCTATTAAAATATTGCACGCAACTTTTATTGACGCCCTCCGGCATATTTACCTCTTTTCCTTCCATCAGTTGCTGCACGACTTTTACAGTACTGTAACCGGGGTTTCTATTCAGAACATTTTTTAATTTAAAATAAATTTCTTTGCCTGTGGGATGCAATCTCAACTTTGCTATTCTTTTTATCAAGTCAGACACAATTTTTAATGAACATTTTAGTTCTAGTTTTGGATCCTCCAGCAATTGAATTGATTTGGCGATAATGTTGAATTGTGTGTCAACGAACAATAACTCTGATTTTAAATTACTTTTATGTTAAATGTGTTAAATTGGGATATTCCTGTGTGAGACATTTACCCGCCTTAAGCATGTATGATCCAGCATCAGTAATGAAAAACAGTAATTTGTCTAAGTTCTCATTATATTTATGGCCCCAAAGATCTTCAAGAGTTTCTTTAACGAGTTTGGTTGTAGTTAAATAATTAGTTTTCTCCAGAACTTTTGAAGTAAACAAATGCATTTTGGTGCTTGTTCCATCCAGGGACTGAATCAAAACATTGGCCACTTTTTTTCCACACGAGTCGGTTGTTTCATCGACGCTAAGGCATATCGTCTTATCTTGCAGTTCCTGCCTAATTTGTTCTTTTTTTTCCTCGTAAATGATTGGGAGATAGTTCAGCCGTATATTAGATTCACTGGGCAAATTGACGCTATTTCCATATTTATTGCTTAACATGTTTTCCATGAAATTCCGAAATTTTGGGTTGTCAAGTTTTGACCACGGTATATTACATTGAATCATAAATTCAGCCAAGTCTCTGTTAAACTGTTTTTGTTCATTTTTCTTGTTGTTATGTTTTTGATGTAAATCAGTTTTTACATGCCGGTCCAAACTGAATAAAGAGAGATGTAATGACGAATTACACAATTTACAAAATAACGTTCTTTCTTTGACTTCAAAATCAGGGTTGTCTTTTAAGCTGTGTTGTAGCTTCGAATGTGAGTACGAATCACTCATTTTATTTTGATGAGATTTCGACTTTATATGCTTATTTATATTGTATTTTTTATTTTTAATATTGACATTGCAAATTGTACATCGCGTGCCTACATCCGTCGTTATAATATCCGGGTATTGTGTTAACTCCATACTGTGAATATAAATACTGTTACCATAATGTGCACTTTACTAAGACTCCACTTGAAATACTTGATTATCATCAACTCGAGATACGACGTGCCTTTATTTAGATTAAAATAAACTCTTCGCGTAATGTTATCGAATGTTCAGCTGCAGTTATATGTTTATGTATGACAAATTAATGTCATTTTGACGTATATTGTTTTAAAAATATTTAGGGCGGAAAAGGTTTTGTACAGTGTAGATTTATTATCTAGAGATGTAATCCTATGTTGGCAAGTATTTGTTTTATAGTGATTGTGTAAAACTAGAAAATAAATAATTGAATATTCGCTTTTTCTGTCAACCATACACTTTGCCACGAAAATTGCACGTTGATTACGATCACTAGATATCAGCATTCATTTAAGTATGTGATTTTTTACGCATTACAGTAAAATATGTATGCCGCCGTGTAATACTTAGTACAGTCGACGCAAGGACACATTTACACTTTTGCGCCTTATTCCATTTTAATAACACGACAAATGTGTATACATCTCTTTCACGTCGACTGTCCAATCCTTGCTATAATCGTAAGTTAGATATCCCCAAAAAATATACTAGTAAGTACTTACAATCGCTATGCAACTCGCACCGTATGTGGGTTGACTGTTCCAAAATGGCTACTAGCTAAAACGCTAGATACTAGCTAGGTACTAATAATGACGCAGATGACGAAATATACTCTTCTAATATCGTGCCCCCATGCCCAGACTCACCCTCCGGCTTAAAACTGCCGACTCGTTAGTTAAAACTGAGCCTATTTAAAAAACGGTCGATTAATTAAATCGAGTACATATTAAAAATGTGTAGGAAAGCATAAATGCTATGACAAGCCCGATATATCACGGACGCCGCGCAAGGCAACGCCCAAAGTTTTGACATTTGAGTTATTTATAGGGTAAAAAAACAAATTACTGGAATGCCCACACATTTGTTGTGCTCAAGGTGGTTGATTCGGGTAACGCAAAAAATGATGTTCCCTAAGCTGTTATACCGCTACTTACTTAAATTAGGTCAGAATGATGGATAAACTTAGCCTGGGGCAGCACTGGACAGAAACTTGACAATTTAAATTAGACGAGAATTGATAAATAATTTACAGCAAGTCCAATCAATCTTGTCAACTTGTAACCAAATTAATTTATGATGAAAATTGAATTTGACCGCGATTCGTAGTACCCTCGCGAGACTTGGAGACCTCTGATTGCGATTAGTTACTACGAATCGTGGTGTCAAGATATGTTTGTGGGTGCACTGTGACGTGAGGTTAAATCAAGATACAGAATAGCGGGGCAGGGCTGTTATTCTTAACGCGCTCCTGCGCCTCGCCCCACCCGTCACGCCTAACAAAACTAGACCTCTACCTACGCTTCGGTAATACGAATCGTGGCGTCAAAATATATTTGTAAGCATTAAGGTGAGCTTAAAGCAAGTTACAGAATAGCGGGGCGAAGTTTCGTTTGGCGTGACGGGTGACGTGAGCCGAATGACGTGCCGTGCATTCAGAATAAACAGCCCTGGTCGATTTCGCAACGTTTTGTACGTTAAGGGTAGAACGAAATGTCATTTATATCTATGTATGGGAAAATGACGGTTAAGTATTGCCCTAACGCTCGTTCGAAAGTTACACAACTATACGTGTGCCGTTTAATAATTAAAACAGCTTAGATAAGTTATAAATCAATCTTATTTTGTTTGTTATACTGTGTGGTATAGTCGGCGGTACATGCCAATTTGTGTTATTTTTTTCCGAGCATAAGTAACGTGTAATGACACGTTACCTTGTTATGTTGGCGCGATTCTTTATCGTCATCTTTACGAAATCATACAAGCCCAAATTTGTATGCTGCATCTCCACCCTTGGTACGGTGAAGCACTTTAATCGTTGAGCCACTTAGGTGACCAGTATAAAGTGAGCTCTAAATGGCGCAACAATTAAAGTCCGTGACAGTACAATCATTTGGTAATGTTAATTTAGGGGCACCCTATCAAGTGGTAATGATCTAGGGGATATATGGAAACATAGTGTAGGCCCCATAGGTTAAGTTAGTTTAAGTCATTTTAGTTTCTAGTTATTTATTTATATGCTTTAGGGTAAGTATGTATATCGCTTGGTTGCTGCAAGCATCCATAGGCTACAGTGACAGTTTACCATTAAGCAGACCGTAAGTATATTTGCTACCATTGTATTAATAAAATAAGTTTCTGTCAAAAATTTCATTTTTGGTACAAGCTTTTATTGCCGACTGTATTTTTCTGTATACCGTCATCAACTACTCATTGAGACGATATACTAACGAGCCCAAACTCGATGGGGTTATGTGGTTTTATTACGGAGTTCCTATGGCCACCTTCCAGCTCCATCATCAGATCAGCTCCACCGTCATCATAATATTGCATTGTCAGGCGATTTATACATGCATGCAAAATTTCAGCTCAATCGGAAACCGGGAAGTGGATCAAATTTAACTTGCAACAGACAACGAACAGGTGAAAGTAAATAAAAGCTGGTAACAACCATAAAAAGTTCAAAAAGTATCCCGGATCAGAGGCTCTAGTATAAGTTTTACCGAAAAAAAACTTTACGATCGCGTTTGCGTTTTACCCTCAATTTGAATGGGATTTGATAGCTAACGCGAACGCGGTTGTAACGTTTTGTTTCGGTAAAACTTATGCTAGAGCCTCAGTATCTTAAGCGCTACGGAGGAGCACACGTGAATACAAAGACTAATACAGACCGCTGGAAACACAACCCTTCCTTTCGGTTCCACCGTAGTCGCGCAAAACATAACATGTACAATACCTGCCCCTTCTATTTTCGAACTATTCTGGACTTGTTTTATTGTTTTATCAGTTTGCAGCTAAGTCGTTATTTATTTATCGCATGGCTGATTATATATCTCTACTTCAAAGATGTACAGTTTTTGAACGCTGTCGTTTTCCGCAGTATATATAGGAACAGACTTCAGATAAACGAATGATGGATTGTAACATTACAGATTAAGTCACTTATTCTGGAATGTCCGCAGTGTTAGATCATTCAACGTCTATCCAGTGTTATGTCCGTTACTTAATGCATTGGAATGGAGAAATGTACTTTATACCTATACCTAGGTACTCTGGAGGAATCCAAATGATTTTACCAGTTTATTAATGAGGCCCTTGAAGTACAGAATGTCATATTAAGTAAGCAGGCTCCGCCTTCGGCTCAGTTCTGTTCATATATTGCTGGTCAAGCAAAAATTTTACTATGTATTTCATGAATCATCATCCCTCATAGCGTTATTCCCGAAAGATTTGGCTAAGGCACTAGTTTTTTGAGAAAGCAACTGCCATCTGACCATCCAACCTAGAGGCAAAAGTAGACCTTATTGGGATTAGACCGGTTTGCTCACGATGTTTTCCTTCACCAAGAGCTAACGGTAAATATTCCGTATGTATACGCGATAGGTTCCGAAAAACTCATTGGTACGAGCCGGGATTCGAACCCACGACCGCCGCTTGACAGCCGCATGCCTGAATCACTAGGCTACCGTAGCTCCTACCTATGTACTTCATGAATCATCATCATCATCATCATATCAGCCGAAAGACGTCCACTGCTGGACATAGGCCTCCCCCAAAGAGTGCCAAAGTGACCGGTCCTGCGCCACCCGCATCCAGCGGACACCAGCAACCTTTAACAGGTCATCAGTCCACCTTGCGGGGGGCCTACCCACGCCCCGCCTTCCGGTTCGTGGTCAGAAATGAGGCTATCCGCAGCAGAACCAAGGTCACCGATATAGCCCTCCGTATCGCTAAACTTAAGTGGCAGTGGGCGGGGCACATAGCACGTAGAACCTATGGCACTTGGGGCGGAAAGGTTCTCGAGTGACTTCATGAATAAGCTGCTAAAATGTTTGGTATCCTTCCGAACTTAGGATAAGTAAATGTAATGTATACTAACACTATGGACATGGTCTGAAATAAATAATTTGATTGATTGATTGATTGATCGATAGGAGATTCTTCTTCCATCCCTCACAATAACCAATCGTAAGATGATGGTTATTGTGAAGACTTAAACAAACCTATGACATATTTTTACCCATAGTAACTCATACCGTAATAAATGTCTTTCTATTTCATACTCATTGATTTGTAAAACCAATTTACATGTCAAGAGAAATTATACTTAGGTATTATATCAATAAATTGTAGAATATTTATACATAGTAAAATACATTATTAAAATTGCATTATTAAAAATACATTGTTATAATTACATTATTAGAATATTGGAATAACATTATTAGAATAACATTGGGCTAGGAATGTTTTTGTTTGTGTGTGTTTTTATTTTTTATGTTGTTTGTGTGATTCTTGTTATTTTGTGTTTTCTAATAAAAGAATAACATTATTAAAATTACATCATTAGAAATAAATAAGGGTTCCTTGTTAACTACCGAAACCTAAAAAGTGAAATCTCATAGTCAATACATTGCTCGAATGAAGCGGGCGGAGATTTTTGATATGTTCACCTTCTAAATAGTCCAAACAAAGTCAAAAATTGTGTTCCAAGCTTTTACCTCTATACCTTTTCGTTGCCTGACCTATAGCACAATATATCGTAACACAATACATCCTTAGTCCTGTAGTAATAACAACCTGTTCCGATATATTTGGCTACTTTTGCTGCCACTAACTATATAATGCTGACTGTACCCATAACACAAGCCTTATTGAGCTTACTATATGGGGCTAGTTCGATTTGTGTTTAAGATTATCCCCTAATATTATTTATTTATTATATTGAGCATGTAACTATATTAAAAAATATCCTACCTTGGGAAATATGTTTGCGCTATATAAGCTTGGAAGTAAATTAATTATTTCTAATGAGTTTCCTTCCTAACTAATAATACCAACGAAATGAAAATTCTCCGCCGTTGTGCAACTCCTTCGCTCAAGAGCAAACAATGTCTAGCCCACTTACACTGTTTGCGCTGTAGCTCAGATTTTATACCAACTAAAGATTTACTCGAGCAAGTAGGTAATGTCTTGTTTAATATTCATAATATATTTGTTTTCGACGGCATTTCGCTCTGGCACTTTACCGATGGATGTATATTCATTATTCCATGCATGAGCACGCATTCATTGAACTCTGCACTCATCCACATTGTTTTCGTTTAGTAAATAACGAGATGGTCGCTTATTTGACATGCTTTTAAACTCGGAGAGAGAGAAACGGGCGAATCGCGTGGATATAGGACTTAGAAGGCTTAGGGCTTAGAAAAATCTATAACCAATAAATGCGTTTATTTTATTTGCCGCCCATCCAAATTGTCTAAATTTAACTCGGGTACAAAAAAATGACGTTATCGTCGTAGTAAATGTTGTTTAAACCAAATCATTTTAAACGTAACATTTCTTAGTTTTTTGTAGGATAATAATTTGACATCGCAAAATGTATTTATTGTCTGTATAAATACACTATAGACGATAACATATTGGTATAGTTAATATGGCAAATAAATAACCAATCTCTTCGCTGATTTATTTGCTCGCATCCTTCATAAGTAATCGGAAGTAAGAAAGTAATTCTTTGAAATCTACTCTCACTCCGACAGTCAACAACGTTTCTAACAAAATCCGTTTTCGAAAAAAAAGCACCTGAGAACAATTACATAATCTCCTTAGTAACAAGATTAGTGAAGGTGACAAACAAATAAAATCCACAAAATATTTTGTCAAAACCATGTCACAACTGGTGGTCTTATCTCGTCGTCCCATTGTTGTATTTTGTCACTTTCTTTTTCAATAGTTTGGTTTGTTTGGGGTGGCGAGCTTAGCGAAAATTAGAATGTCAACATGACGCTCTCCAAATGGATTATCCGCGTTATATTCTAGCTTTATAAAGGTGCAAGTTAAACACAATTGCACTGGGAGTGCAGTCTTAACACGACTTCTTTCAGTTTCAAGTGGCAATGTTTACTAGTTTGAGTTGGGTGTGTTCGTTTGGCGATCTCGACAAAGAAATAGTGTTAAGTTGTCAAGAGCCCTTTATTGGCTTTATTAACTTACAGTTAAGTATAAAAAAATCAGCAATACTTTTTGAGTAGGTAATACTTATACTAATAAATAACTTTTTTTTATGTAAGTTGTAACACATTTAATAACGGGCAATAGGTAATTGAAGAACTTTCTCTATTTTTTATTAAATTGCCAATTACCTCAAGATTGTTCTTTATCAACTTCATTTTAAGTAGACTTGGTAGCAGTAGATTAACAATTATAAACAACTAAGTTTATCAAATTATTAACTACCTACTATCAGTTTTTTAGCGCTAGTGGTATCTTGAGCGATGATTGTGTAAAATAAGCTTTCATTACAATCGAACTCGTTGGTTTTATAATGCATATTACACTATATATCTACTTAATCGAATCTCAGCGGGAATATCAAAACTTTCTTAGGTTAACTACTTCGATTTTTGAAATACACCTTATATTAAGTATATTTTTTTCATCAAGATATAAAAATAACTGGTGCTCAACTCGACTAGATCCAGAAGCAGCCTGATAAAGCCATATTTCTGAAAATTTGCGATTTCACTGGACGATAGGTATTTGTTATTTGATTAATGTCGTTTTTCTTTATATACGAACGCCCTTGGCACACAATATCACGAAATTCGCCGCATAGTCATTGCTCATTCAAATGCAAATATTATGCTTACAAAAATTATTGCATCAGCAGACAATCATACAATTTGAAACCATCGCGTTTAAAAAATAACCTGTGTGAAAAATAGCTTAAAGATTTGATTTTTTTGCCCAATCCCAAGTAGACTATTCGCAATAAAATCCCGATACGATCGTGTCGACCACACATAAAGATTTTCTATAAAAATAAAAATAACGGGACTTCCAAAACGCTCCAGTCTGTGTTCGTGCTATATGACCATAATACTCCGAAGTCGTTTATTACCCGAATTAAGTTTTATAAAGAAAAGAATCGCATTCACAATTAAAGTAAAATAATCGTTTTTGTTAATTATCTTTTACAGCGGTCACCTCCGCGGCGGGGATTGAAACAAAAACATGTCACCTTTCGGAGAAAAAGGTCGCATATACTCTGGACTTTGTAGCCACATGTGCCATTGATGTGGAGTATAGAAAGTTCGAGACATCTTATAAAATGATAATGACATAATGAGTCACTATTAATTTGTTAACAATCAGTTTACGTTTAGTTAACTATGGTGCAATAATGTTCAGCGTTATAATTAACTGACCCTGTGAACCGGGCGGGCCGTTAGCATCATGTTGGATTAACTTAACTAACGATATCGGATAAGAATTACATTCATTGCGGCGGTCCAAGGGTTGCAGAATAGCAAACTGTAAGCATTTCTCTGTAACCATTGCTTTGCTGGAGACTTGTAGGATAGTTAGAAAATATCTAGAATGAAGGATCTGATTTACAAAAAATTACTCAAATAATCCAAATACCGTATTGGATGGATGATTATGTGTCGTAAGTTTTACGACACCTCGGATTATATGTTTGAAAAGTGCCAATATTTAAGTTTCCTTGTGCCCTTTTTTTTGGAAAGTAGATTAGTTTAGTAGGTTAAACATTTAATATTTATACACAACCAGCCTAAATAAATAAAATATGTACTTTTTATCAGACTAATTAAATAAGAAATGAATCACATAATAAATATCCTGTTTTTTTAATCTTTCAAATTTCTTATTTAACGTCAAAGTTTTGACTACACAATTAAAGCACTCGGTATTTTACTTTTTTTTAATAACGTGAGCACAAAAAAGTGGTAAAACATAAAATATTGAGGGCGTTTATTTATAAGTAAAAACAACAAATTTGTCCGCCAAGGAGCTTAGGTCTAGTATTAGTATTATTACGAACGCTATTTACAGGTATTTTCGGGTTATAACAGTATGTACAAATACAAACACTCTTTATTGCACACCTCAATGTATGGAAGCAATACAGAACAACAACAAATAACAAGTATGTTCTTTGGTTAAAGTATACCGAAGTACATACTTCAATAGCTAACCAACAGTTAACTCGCCACCGCACCGGCCGGCCTTCACCTGACCGCATCGGACGCATCACACCTATGCCGGCGGCATCAAACGCACCGCCCCCCACCCTTCACCTCTTCTACCCCCTTCACTTGACGATCCCCCTCCCTGCAATACACGCCATACACGGACCATCTCATATGATATCCCATGAGAACTAAAAATGCGATCGGAATACATTATAGACGCTGGAAAAGACTGCTTGAGCGTAGTTGCGAAAGTCGGTTCTGTCCTGCCACAGAACAAATAATAGTATACCTTACTATGACTTATTACTAATAATTGACACTTAGATGAAATCTTATGATTCAAGATTGAAGGCTCCAAGTATTGGCTCAGTGTCGAACACAGGGACGTTCACCTTACTTATACTGTTGATGGAAAAAGGACAAAGACTTGGCAGTTTATATCTTACTAACTGCCCGCGCGGTTTTACCCGCGTATTCCAAACAATGCAGGCAAACCCGCGGGATAAGATACAGTCAATCACCATCAGAAAGTCCTTTCTATGCGCAGGTGAAATTATTTTTGAAATCGGGTAAGCGGTTCCGCTGATTGGCTACGCTATATTTTGTCTAGCGGTTCTTTGCAATACGCCTGCTACTAGTGCGGTATACATATACTAGTGCAGAGCCTGAAAAGTGCATCAGTACATTATATTCTGTCTATCTGTCTGTCTATACATAGTGTATGAATGTTACTTATAAAATACGTTTTTTTATTTAAATACTAGCTTCTGCCGCGGCTTCCTCTGCGTTGACCCGGGATAAAAGCTATCCTATATTTTAATCCGGCTATAAACTATCTTCGTGCAAAGTTTCATCCAAATCGGTTGTGCCGTTTAAGCGTGATTAAGTAACAAACATCCTAACATCTAAACATCCAAACTTTCGCATTTATAATACTAGCTTCCGCCCGCGACTTCGTCCGCGTGGACCCGGGATAAAAGCTATCCTATATTTTAATCCAGGCTATAAACTATCTTCGTGCAAAATTTCATTCAAATCGGTTCAGCCGTTTAAGCGTGTATGAGTAACAAACATCCAAACATCTAAACTTTCGCATTTATAAAACTAGCTTCCGCCCGCGACTGGTCCGCGTGAACCCGGGATAAAAACTATCCTATACTTTAATCCAGGCTATAAACTATCTTAGTGCAAAATTTCATTCAAATCGGTTCAGCCGTATAAGCGTGATTGAGTAACAAACATCCAAATATCTAAATTTTCGCATTTATAATATTAGTAGGATTATATAGTAGGATAGGATTAGTAGGATTGACACAGACGCTATAAATCTCTATCCAATTCCCATGCCCCTTCCAGCGCCTATACCCCGTGTATAGCAAACTAACATGGCCTTTTTAAACATTTTATTGATTCGAAATATCTAATAGGTTGATTGATTTCTTTATTGCCGCCCGAAGCGGCTCTCGTTGATCGTATTGATGCTTGTCTAGGCTTTAATTGAGATAATTGCCCATAATAATGATGTTCACGCATTGTACAGGACTTGTTTTGACACCTGGATAACTGCCTTGTGAACATTGTTATGTCGTTAGATGGGACTCGTGGGAGATTCCGATTTAAACTGGTTTCGCTGGTATGCAATTCTTAAGAGTCCTCCGCACGGTCGACTCAAGTCAACCCTCCATACAAACGCAGTAGGGTTCCTTAAAAGGCGGTGCATTGGAAATTGTCGCGTGCTTTGAAACGCCGTTCTTACTAGATTAAGAAACAATAAGGTCTGATTTTCAGATATATGCATCTTGACTATATAATCGATACATGATTGCCTAAAATTTGCTCGATAGAAAAAAAATCCTACGTTGGGTCTTTATTTTCCTCTCTTTACTCAGCCTAATCAAACAATACATTATTTAACGACACAATCAAGTTGATACTATAGTATTTTAGCTTATCTAAAAATATAAATAAAACTTCACTAAGTTAGGTATATTTATCGAAATTCGTCCAAAAAAGCCGTTACCGAAGAGTGTTGCATCTCTTTTTCTCGTGCGCGGAAGGCATAAGCATGTCTCTGTCTAGAAGGCGTGGTCGATTCGAATCAAGGCATCCCCTTAAAACGGCTTATCTTATCTTATCTTATCTAGATGAGGGCCCTTTCGGATGCACTTCGACCCGTCGGGATCTTTTGTGCATTTGCCCTCTCCTTTATGCCTACTCCCAAGCTCGCTCCATCATTTCCACAAAGCGGATGATGCAGCTCAGCGGGAGCACCTTGAATTCTTTGGTTGCGGATAGTCGCTACCAAAGTAACTCATTCTTTGTCTGGCAAGGGCATGACATTCACACAGTAAGTGTTCCATGGTCTCGTCCTCCTCGTCACACATTCTACAGTCTAAACTGTCCGACAGTCCCATCTTGGCCAAGAGATCCTTGACCCCGAAGTAACCTGTGAACACCCCAGATATGATTCTGAGTTGCTTCCTACTGGATTTCCAGAGCTTGTTAGTCCAGCCCGAGTCCACTCCTTCTATGAAGAGCTCAGAGAGCCTTAAGCCCGCCTCATTCCTCCACTCGTGTTGGTGTTTGGTTTTGGCGTAGGCTTTAAAGGCCGAAGTTATGGTTCTCTGCGAGAGTCCCACAAATGGTTCTGGACCTACAAAGTGATTTGTAGACCCCCCTCTTGCAAGCTCGTCCGCTCTTTCGTTGCCGATGTAGCCCGCGTGCCCCGGTATCCAAACTAGTTGCACCTTATTGTGCTTTCCGAGCTTGTTCAGTGCCTGGACGCCATTATAGACTAGTCTAGAATCCACTTTCGACGCCGTAAGCGCTTTAAGGGCCGCTTGACTGTCGCTGAGGATATAGATGGTCTGCCCTCTGGTTTGCCTGTCTATATTCTCCTGTGCACAGGCAATTATGGCGTATGTCTCCGCCTGAAAGACGGTTGCCAAACTACCCATGCTTACACTACTACTGTAGTCAATCGCATAAATGCCTGCTCCCGTGCCGGATCCCATTTTAGATCCGTCCGTGTTCCATATACTGTCTTCGACACCAGACCTCGGTGGTTCTAGACCTTCGGCCCATTCGGCCCTGGATGGAACTTTTGTTGTGTAGTTCCTGTGGAATACATACTTGGGTAGCATTTTGACACATCTCATGTTTGTTATTCTGTCTAAGAAACCGTCAGTCTTACTGGAAATATCTGAAACCTTTTATCCACCGTTCGTGGGATCCGCTTCATCCGCTATAGATCCGGATACTTGTTTCTGTTACGACAAATGATAATAGAAATATAATAGAAAAAAAAATACAATTAGAGACTTCATTAGAACAGAGTTCGTTTTTAGTATGAAGGGGCCCAGTTATTGGCGATTTACCCTATAGCATTTATGTCCGTCCCGATGGTCTATTCTATCTACCGGTGAAAGATATTTTATGAGTAGTTCCGGAGGTTACTCCTCTATAGTATACTAGCTAATGCCCGCGGCTTCGCCCGTGTGGTTATAGGAAATGTAACATATTGATTTTTCCCGTGGGAATTAGAGGTTTTCCCGCCGGAAAAAGTAGCCTATGTCACTATCCAGCCTCTAAACTATCTCCATACAAAAAATCACATTAATACGATGCTCCGTTGCGACGCGAAAGAAGGACAAACAAACACACTCACACTTTCGCATTTATAATATTAGTAAGGATTTACAAGCCCACAACGACGGTGTACGAAGTCTTAATTCAAACATTAAGGTCGACGAGTATAAAAAATATTTTAAAAACAGGAGGCTAAAGCGGTTTAAAATACGACCTCTCAATACATTTACATATTTGCCTTACTTATTTCGTAATGAAACGGGAATTATCGCCTTCGGTGCTGGAATAAGCCTTTGATGACTTTATCATTGCCACCCGTTAAAACTGAATGAATAATACGTTTTAATGGTAAATTAAGGCTACCTTTACAACATTAAGCAAGATTCCGAGTTCATTACGTCACAAAATACGCAACCAATGGAGTACCTATAGATAAACTTGCAATTATATTTATGCCTTTAACTTTGATGTATGTAATAAAATAAATAATGCACAATATTATCCAATAAAGACAACTGGTCTGCGGACCAGGCCCTGTACCTACATTATTGATGTTGCTAAGTATTTTTTTCTTTATTTCGAACCCCCGTCGCAAAAAGAGGGGGGTACAGTCAGCATCGTATAGTTAGTAGCAGCCAGAGTAGCCAAATTTATCGTAACACGTCCTTACTCTTACAGTAATAAAGACGTGTACGGAAATATTTGGCTACTTTGGCTGCAACTTTTTTTTTTAATAAAGATTTGGGGACAATCAATCTAGTACCAAACTAAGCAAAGCTTGTACTATGGGTACTAGACGATATACATATTTATATAGATAAATAAATACTTAAATACATACTGCTAACTATATGATGCTGAATGTACGTATGTCTCTGTATCTTTGTGTACCTATGTGTTTGTGGATCTGTGTATCTGTCTGTAGCTTCTTAGATCCTAAACGATTGGACCGATTTTATAAAGAATTTTTTGTCCAAAAGCTGAAATGATCGACGTGGCTCTGAGCTACTTTTCAACAAAATCCGTTCAGGCAATTATGAGATATTGAACTTTGAAATGAAAATGTCAGGGTTATTTCAACTACGTTGTTAATTTTAGACTAGCTTCGCCCTATTACAGAGAATACAGGCAGAACAGCGGCGAAAATATAGCATATATATATATATGCTATATTTTTGCGGCGGTTCCAACTGTACAACGATAAATAATTTTTAAAATAGGATGTGTAGTTTCAGAGATTACTAACTCGCAAAGCTTACTGACTTCCCGTTTTATGCCTTTGACTTTTCCCCTTTATAGATTTAGTAACACGTGGACAGAACTGCGCGTCCACCTACATAAGTGGTTGATCAACTATTTTTAACCGACTTCAAAAAAAAGGAGGAGGTTCTCAATTCGGTTGTATTTTTTTTTTCAATGTTTGTTACCTCATTCTGGTACTAGTTGCCGTAACCATGGCAACTAGTCACAGAGCCTCCTGAGTCACTTTTTAAAACTGCTATTGATGGGTTTAAATCACTCAATTTGCAGTTGTCTTGTCAAGTTCGACCCCTTTTTATACAGATCATCATCTAGGCACGTTAAATAAAAGTCCGTATTGTAATATTTTTTCTATGGCACTGTAATTTTGTCTCCTGGCTAACGGGACATAACAACAAGAAATAGTTGATTGACCTAAGTACGTCAAGAATATCTACTTGTCCACATATTAACAAGCTCACTTCTAAATAAAATGAAAACATGTTTACTGACCAATGGCTCTTAATACGCACGATATATCAAGTTAGTAAAGCGCAATGCCTGTATATCTTATTAAGTAAGCTCGTGTCTCCATTATCCAAAACAATGTGTGCCGTCCAGTCAGCAGCCTCCGGCAAGATGTAAAACGCTGTCGAACTTGAACAGAGACATCAATTGGCACACAATAGATCACATTTCATCTCAAATTACACGTTTGAACCTTTGCCTGTCCACATGTACTGGCTCAAAACGTTTGCAAAACATGTTCCCTCTAAAATGGGGTATTCAAAATGTACTTTTCCGCGAATTCAGCTTTAAGGCCCTAACCCGCCAGCAATAAGCCAACGTTTGCGAGGTCTGGTGATCCATTCCAATTTATTTAAGAGTTTTCGCGTATCCGTATCATATTTTGAGTCAATGCATTATTTTGGTACGTCCTCATTTTTGGCCAGCTCATTGACGATGGCATGTAATATGGAATCAGATATCAGTGGATAAATAGTGCTGGAACTAATTTAACTTTGTTTAATATATGCACCAAATTTGAAGATCGGATTTTATATCGAGAACTTCGCCAGACTATGAGAAATGAAAGTTTATATTATAATTAACTAAAAGACTTAAACGATATTCAAGCCCGACCAAATCAAATATATACTGCTCACAACAAAATAAGGGCCGCTTACATTTTTCTATTATATTGTTGATTATTGGACAGAAACTAATTGATAAGTGGCTAATTAATGATGCATCCTTCAGAATTCAACCTCTTTCATGCTCGTGTTTAAGTATAATAGCAAAAAAAAAATAGGTACTTACTATTTTATATCATTTTCCCGTAACGATCTCTATACTTGTGGCCCCTATTTCCTTTTGAGTAGTATATATATATATATTCGTAGATACCAGAAATTATAGTACTTAAGTGAAATAAAAAAATGTGTTTAAAAGTCTCGTTCTTCTTGGTTTCTAGTGAAAATCTATGGCTTCTGCTGTGCCGAAGTACATGTGTAAGTAACACAATTTTATTTTAGGTCTTCATATTTGCAAGCTGTCTATTTATTAGGTAAGGTACCTACTACCTACGTAAGATAAGATATTGGCAGCATTTCCCAAATTATATCCACGTATAACCACTTTTTGAGGGCAATTTTGACAGTCCTCCTTAGACAGCTGCCGGTCATACTCGTATTTTAGATTTTCAACGAGAAAGATGGCAAGTCAATATCAAGTCTTTTAGGTCAATTTATACCTACCCCCAGCAGTTTCCTTCAACTTTTGACAGTAGAAAGTTAAAACGTTATTTCAAATACGAACCAATCGTACGATAAGAATCGCTTTTAAAAGTTTGATTAAATATTTGCACACTTTTCAGAGCATGACTTTTCCATTCCCCTCAAAACTTTTAGGTACCAATCTCGGAGTTTGATTATGGTAAGAAAATAAGGAACAGTTAGCAACAAATTTCACAGTACTATCTAAATGAAAGTAACGGATATGATTTTCACAGTAACGATTAATTAGAAATATTTTTGGGTTCATCATCCAAAGGTAATCTATTAGCCTATCCTGACAATGATAGGCTAATAGATTACCTAGATAAAGCATTGTGACAACAATGCTTTACCTGAGACGAACAAAATGTCATTCTGGTTCGATGTTTCACATAGTAACTAATATGAATATGGCATCAACTTGTAGTGCGAACTCGTTCTGACGCATTAGGTCGGCATGGTGGAAACAACACACGTGTGCACGTAATTTTAGCTATCATGGCGATTATTCTCTTTCACAGAGGGGTTGTGGTCACACTCGTAATAATGATGATATACAGGTTGTATCAAAGATGGGGTGTGAACCGATCAAGGGCATGTTCGGTAGCGTATTGCGATTCCAAACATGCGTTTGTTTATTTATTTTTTTCACTTTTGATAGGTTTTTGTTTACATTACAGTCTTTGTATTTGTTGACTTGCTTGTGTATGATATCATAAACGTAAAAGCTATCACCGGCGTGTCAAAAAAACAATACATAGTAAGTATACACAAAATACTTTTTGTTTATAACACAGCTGTGCGCGTAGCGGTTGAAAATGAAACAAACCCTTCACCTTGCCGGGGAAACATTGACACACACAAGCAATGTCAATAAAAACAAACTGTGATGTAAACGAAAACAAAAATATCAATGTAAACAAAAATAAACAAAAATAAGCAAATGCATATTTGGAATCGCAATGGGCTACCGAATATGCCCTTGCTCGGTTCACACCGCATTTTTGATACACCCAGTATTTCTTTATGGGGAAATATCCTAAGTGACAATACAACCTAACAACCTAACAACTTTATGAGGTGGACATAACTCCATTTGTCCAATTCCAAATCGGACTTGTCCGGCTACCGTTTCTAGAAACTTTCAGAATGTGAAAGAAAGTGAGGGAAAATGTGTAGTTTTGTCACGACTCGCACGGATATTAACACCTGATCCCGTATCCAGCTGCTGGGATTCGGCGCGGTAACCGATTCTCCGAGCTCGGGGGTCAGCCAAGGTCGGTGCTGTACCGTTCATTTCAGAAGCTTCAGTTTTCTTTTAAAATTGAAGTGTGACTAACAACCGGACTTATTTACGGTTTCGCTTCTAACTGTTTAATGTTAGAATTGGATTCATTATTTTAATTAAGGCATTTCGTAGTGCGAGACTGGCCTAACCTAATACATTTTTAATGATTTTTGTTTAATTTATTTTGATACTGTTTAATGATTTTGTTTAATTATTGTACATGATTATGTTTTGATTACTTTGTACATTTCAATGCTATACTCCTATTACATTTAACAATGTTATTTATTCTGTTAAGTGATGACATATTATGATTCTTCTTATTCTTATTACTATTATTTTGACATCTCTAGTCTTATTTAACATTATTCTTGAATACTCTTTTGTTTTTATGCTGTTATATGTATTACTGCATGGATTCTTTCCTTATTGGCAATAAAGAAACTGAATTACTGAATTACATAATCACTTTGTTATGTAAATACCATAGATGTAAACAATAGGTGTCAACTATTAGGCATTACGGTGTCAAGCATTAAAACGTTTACCTTAAGTAAAAATTCAGACACAATTTTTCTCATTTATTATAACATCGGATGTTCTGTAGGTTATTTTATAACCGTCTCTCTTGCTAGTTCCATCTGGCTAGAATTCTATATTTTGTAAAAAAATTACAGACGAGGGAGCAATACTCAACATTGTATTCAAGTCGTCCGTAATAAAACGTAACGAACGTAGTGAAAATTCCCTCCCTTTAATGACGGGGCAAATATACTGCCACGGATTGCGTTGGCCCTTAGTAATAAAAATTCCGTTAGAATTCTACTAGTACGGAGTCCTAAAAGATTAAATTCCTCAACTGAATTATTTACTCGTGATTTCACTGTCGTACGTCATGTTTGCAAAATAAATAGGTACCTAGTAAAACGTTAAACATTAAGTGGTCGAAGAGATATTGGACTAAATCCAACAATCATTCAATGAAAGCCACACCTAACCTACGGGCATTTATCACGATGAATTAACAAAACTGTAACACAATCAGTAATTAATAGCCCATATTTATCGGTCTTAGCATAAATACCATCATCGTGTTCTATCGCGAGACAACAAGTCAAAATAAAATGCTCTCGGAGCGTAGACCTCCAGGTGTGTGCATAAATATACTATGCCGACGACCCGCTGGCTCGCTCATGCCTCCTGTCATATTAACTGTTACATTAAATTACGGCCACGAAACTGATCGACCTTACATACTTCTCGTCGAAATCAGCCACAGAACAAAATAAGCCTTACAGCTAAAACAAAAAGGTTACATTTAAACGCTCCGTTTAAAGTAATTAAGTCGTTTCAAACGCGGGGAAGTAGTGCCGGCAATGTACCGCGGCTCGCACATTGATTTCGGCTCTTTCGAAAAGCCTTTTTTGTCGTTTTGTTTGTTTTAATAATATTTTATCTGAAGTGATGGAGCGGACGCATTTGTCAAAAGTGTGTGAAATATAGGAGGCCCTAAACTACGCCCTGGACGAAGGCACTTCTGGCTAATTAATTAGTGGGTATTTTAATGAGGGATGCTTACACAAACTAATGAGTTTTCACTATGAATATTTTATTGGTATGTTTTGACGATGATGAATTGAAAGTTATCGATTGCTTTCAAATTTATCTTTGAATGAATCGTAAGTATTGCCTTATTCTACCTACATTAATATATTTTTTCAGTAAAAAAAGCATTGCTCTAGAAAGCGTCTACATAGAGTAAACGTCGCAATGTTGGACAGCTTCAGCTTCGATTCTCCATACAAACGTAGTTACGCTTTCATTTTAAAATTACGTGTTGGATTGTAAGGAAACTGCATATACAATGACATGAGGTATATCTATGTCTGTAATTAGTTTATGTAGCTTCAGATACCATAGTAAAAATAATTAACTTTAAAAACAAAGTTTTAACCGACTTCAATTTAGTACTCCGCCAAGCCACGAGAACATTTCCACATTTCTTTTCCAATTTACCACATGAACTGATTTCCGAGAGCAAATGCGTTGATTATTAGAGAAAAAAACCCAATCGCTGTATGTGACCCGATAATATTGAGGACTTCCGTCGATTCCACAAGGATCACCTTTGGCACTTCATTAGTTGCTATTTCAACGGAATCTTATCAGAATCTGTGATATACTTTTGTACTTTTAAGTACATAATTGAGGAATTCCATAAGTCGTCTGTGGTCTTCATCATCAATTCCACTCCACCAAATTTATGATTTCCGGTTGTAAATACACGAGTTATAATAGAAAATAACAAAATAACTACACGCGTGCCTAATATAATTGAGGAGTTCCTCTCCTCAATTCCTCATGGATCCCATCATCCAATTGAACTTTTGAAAAAAATGCGACCCACCTGGAAGCATATACTTACAAACAAAAAAAAATGTACGAATCGGCTCATCAAAGACGGAGTTCTGGGGTAACAAACATTGAAAAAAAATGATTAAAAAAAATACAACCGAATTGAGAACCTCCTCCTTTTTTTGAAGTCGGTTAAAAATATAGCGAATTTAAGTTTTTCATACAAATCTTGTTTTTGTTGTATTTCGTTTGTTATATAAACTGGAATCATTTAAACGAATTACAGACATAGATATACCTCATGTCATTGGATATGCAAAGTTTCGACACAGTCCAACACGTAGTTTTAAAATGAGAGCTTAACTACGTTTGTATGGGAAGGTGAAATTCGGCCGAGCTTACTGCGGACACTTAACAACTAACTTAAAAAATTGCACCACAATCGCTCCACACCTAAACTCCTGGACGTTAGTCACAGTAGAAATAACGTAAAAGCAGCGTGTCGAATACGTTTCGGTGACGCTTCGTTACGTGTCGTTTGGCTAACGACCTGTAATAGGCGAGTGTCATTAACTGTATTAACCCTAGTGTCGTTGGTAATTCGAATGGCGAATATCGCAAGTCACTCTCAACTCACGCGCCGGTTTTTGGGACAATCGCTCGTATTAAGAGTCTTTTTGAGATGAGAGATGCGCAGACTGGTAATACCTATGCACTGTATATTTTCACCCATTTGTAATTCTATCTATAAGTCCGCCTGGACCGCGATTCCAGTTCTCTGTATGACGGTCCCTAGCAGCAATTTTCTTTCATGTCTATCATTCTGATTATGAAAGGCTATTAAAATCTCAACCGATATTTAATGCAGTGTAAAAAAAGATTTTTTTTTGTGGAATATTTTTGCCGGCCCTTTGGCGAAATGTTTTTTAATGTAAGTACCTACTCAATTCGATATGAAATACTTTTTATCCTCGAAACAGAAGGGTGAAGGTCGTGCTATTCATATCTCTGACGATTTATTTATGTGATGGGTACGATTTGATAATAGTTTTGAATGTTTTCTATGTTGTCTTAAATCTAATACAAGCCTTGTAACTAACTAAGGATATGGTCAATTTCTATAGGACTGTCCTAAAATGGTATTTATTTATTTTATGTCGGCCATTTCAGCAAGGCATCTCTAGATGATGGATTAACCGGTATTCTCATGATGTAGTCATTCACCGAGAATCTAGTGTTAAATATCAAAACGGTATTTCGTACATTTTTTATTTAAACCTACTGGTTTGTAAAATCTGAGGTCCGAACAGACGACCAGATTGAAAACAGCGAGCCTTACCGCTCGGCTACACAGTGGTTCTACCTCCTCTGCAACTATTTTTTTTATTTTTTTATGTCACTTTTCAACATCAAATCTTACATATACATATTTTCTTCGCTACGAAGCTACGGTAGCCTAGTGGTTCAAGCATGCGGCTGTCAAGCGGCGGTCGTAGGTTCGCAGCCCGGCTCCTACCAATGAGTTTTTCGGAACTTATTTATGTACGAATTATTTACCGTTAGCTTTTCGGTGAAGGAAAACATCGTGAGGATACCGGTCTAATCCCAGTAAGGCCTTGTTTTTCCTCTGGGTTGGAAGGTCAGATGGCAGTTGCTTTCGTAAAACTAGTGCCTATGCCTAATCCTGGGATTAGATGTCAAAGCGGACCTCGGGCTCTTTTAGGGCACAACCGGGAATAACGCTAGGAGGATGATTATACATATGTTATTCTTTCAGAAAATTATCCGTAGTTCCGAATTAGGTAATAACGAGTTCCCTTCGACCGCTCTGATCGATTTAATCTCGGGGCACCAGTATCCGATTATGAGATACGATACAGCGGTCGGCATCTCTGATGTCTTTTTGACAACAAAGGACTTAGTGAAATTAGTAAATCCTATTGTTTATTTTTTTAATAACAAACTAAAAAACGTAATCCGATGGACGATACTTGTAAACTGACACTTAAAAATATGTCTTAGCAAAGTTATATGTTTGTACTATATCTTTATTCGAAATATGGAAACTTAATTCGACCATGTTTTTACTGTTTACTTTGGGGCATCTAAAAGATTTCTAAATTCTAGTGATTAACACTTGCTCTATGCTTTTAATAAAGTCAAGTATTCTCAAACGATAAACTTAAATCGACTTAATTACTAATTATTGCAACTACAAAGTACCTTGATAAACACCCCATCTTGTCAGTCAATTTTAGTGGATACTTGCAATCTCTTTTGCCATATTTGCTATGAATATAAATGTAGGGCAATTGATTTATATAATTTGCAGCTCTGTTTTATTAACTTATCTTAATTCCCGTATCAAAAATATATCTTATTTACACATACGCTTAAAATTGAAGATAAACGAACTTTAAACCCAGTTAGCTAAGAAAGGCTTACCTACCGATCTTTTTGAATAATAACATAATCTCCCAACTTGTTCGCACATATGAAAACGAGTTACTTGGATCTAAAATGGTCATTACAAATCTTGTATTACTAACTTCATTCCGTCTCTATGATAGAACCATAGCAATTATCGCCCAGTGACTGCAATAAGGTGTCATCTCAAATGGATTTTAATTTCGAGATGTGGCCATATTGCACTCACTATACTTAGTCGGTCCTTAAGTTCTGTCACAAGGTTTTTGATAGATAAAACTCGGCAATATTTTTTTTCTTATTCGTATTATACATGATTAAAAAGCTTATTTTATACGAATCAAATTGCAATTCAATACATTTTGTACAATTATCTCAATATGACAAAAAAACCTTCTAACTTGAGACAATTTTGAACCCAAAACACGCTGCAACTGACAAAAATACCACTTACAACAAATTTTATAAAAAAACAGTGTGACAGATGACCAACGAGGTTTTATTTATTTATTCTGAAACCTCGATTTTAGACCATGCTCAGCAACTAGCATTTGATTTTCTGTTAGCTTTCAATTCCAACTGCTCCCATCGAGAACTCTACGTACTTTTTACGTTTTCAGAAAAACGCGTAAATTTGATCTTGTGGGCAACAAGTACACTACGTAAAATGTGAATATGAAAATTAGTTTTACCCAGACTTACTTATCTCATGCTTCCAAATGGAGGTAACAGGGTTCAGGGAGGGTTGTGACTAAAAACTCACGTAAGTTTGAAAGGTTTTAAGAATCATGGAAAAAAGATAAAGTGAATCACGTCCGTGTTTTTGATTGGCTAAAAACGTGCAAAATCTCTGAAGAAACTAGCATTTGTGTAATATGGCTTTAAGCATTTAAATCCAGTAACCGCTCTAATTTATCAGTATTTAATGAGCTTTCAAATCATATATAGGATTAAATAAAAACATCCTTCGTTTTATTTCCTATGCGGCAAAACATTTGTGACAGAACTTATGTACCGACTAAGTAAGCGTTATCTTGCAGATCACCCAAGCGATATTGTCACTACATGACTAAGTACATATCTTTTGCTTATTGAATAGAGGCCCAGAACCCACGTTATACGTCAATACCTTGTCATTAACCTAAACATGCATAAACATAACTAACATCAGGGTTAGTTCGGCACGTCCCGTAACCGCTAAGGCTGTTTGAGCCTAATAACCCTTCATTAAGCCCAATTAGGAACAATATTATATTCACTTAACTCTGTCACGAGGATGTGACGACATGGCCCGCCTAGTGAATGTTCATTGTGATGGTCTAAGCCTTTCGAATGTGGAGAAAACCGTTTTGTATATATGCCTACTTTCCTCGTGTTAAAATATATAACGTAGTGCTGCTATATTGATAGGTAAGCATCAAATGATTTAGTGTAAATTACAAAATATCATCAACATAATCAGGCAAAAGACGTCCACTGCTGGACATAGGCCTCCCCCAAAGAGTGCCACAATGACCGGTCCTGCGCCACCCGCATCCAGCGGACTCCCGCGACCTTTACCAGTCCTGAACGAATGAAATGAATAATGTAATGTAAGTAGTCTTTGACATAGTAAAAATATACTGTACTTTTAGATTAAACAATGTTTTAGATAATAGCATGAAGTCTATACCTAAGTAGAATGTGCATGCTTCTTTAAGCAAAATGTACGCACATATCAATATACGCCAACGAATTATTCCACTACATTTTTGCAAATTAATATTCTTATTCGGTTTCAAGTAGTTTTTGTTGTATGTACTTACCATAATAAAAGTATCTCTTATCTTAAACATTTAAGAGGGTATTGGGTATCCTTGTATGAGAAAAAAAATCGTTTTTATTTTTTGCAGCGGCCAAGGATGTTTTTTAATAATCGTTTAGAACCTCTTAATACGCATAAATATATAAAATTAAACACGTTAATATTGTTTGTTGTGTTCGGAGCCGGGATATTTAAGTTTGAAGTTTTGTTGTTTATAACTTTACAATATGACCTGTGAAAATATATACTGCAAATATCTTGGCTCCGATGCATTTTAGTGTATTACATTTTTATAATCTACCAATTTTACTAATGGCCGCTCATCTAAAATAAATGACAACATTTTTACCCAAACCCCTCTGTATTTCTTTTCGATTTTCTTTTTTGCTTCACTGAACATGAAAACATGTTTGTTAGCTTTCGAACCATTCATAGAATTTAATATTTTCACTGCCAGGCCACCTAGTGGGCGCCAAAGCCGTAGGCACTTTCCACTACTTAGCGGAAAAACCACGGGATCTGCTAAGAGCGCAGCACGTAGTGATTCTTGGCAGTGAATGTGATACTCCGTTTCATCAGATGATTTTGCACCATAGTAGCTCTCGTCTTATTGAAAAATGCTCACCTTATTCTTAGCGTATTTTTATTGATATTCCGGGAGAAGTACTTACTTTCCTCGCATATTTAGTATTCCCAAGTATACATCGGTGCATAAAACTGAACAATCTCACAGCACAAGTCCTTGTAGAACAAGCGATAAGTTTTATCGGTGTATTGTTGGCAGTGGTTCAGCTCTTCGACGGAACAGTGCTCAATAAAGTATTCGGAAACTGCTTCGGAATTGGTTTCACCTATTCGTCGAGTCTTTGGACAGATTTCAAAGGGCCCATCGACAGCACAGACCACCGGGATAACTGGAAAAGTCGTAAAGTCGTCGAAATATTAATGATAAATGTCAGCTTGGAGAATCCGATGCGCTTTTTGCATACGATTAGTATGATGTTGATGACGCTAAGAAAACTGACAAGTTTGCAAAGTTACTTTGTCAGTGCGTTGTTTAATTTATTTTCAACTGCTTCGCAGCGTGTATACCTTTACTTTGCCATTTCTGTTTCTATCCTATACAACTTCGACATGTTTTCTTTTCTTTTTTTGTATATAATGAACAACGCTTGCATATTTATTTGTTTGGTTAGTTTTTAGGTTGTAAATGGGTTCACGAAATCGACTTCAACGAGATTTAAAATACGGGGGTGAAAACTCGATCTAGCTAGTTCTGATTTCCGAGATTTTTCCGGGGTGTCCATCTAGTCGCATAATGACTCTCGTCATAATTTCGAAAGCCATACAACTTTACGCATAAAGTTGTTGCGCATAAAAGTCTTTTCTCATTAATAATTCTGCGCATAATTCTTTCATTGTCATAACTGTACTATGTCATATTTTGTTTAACTATAATGTTGATCAGCATAAAAGTTTTAGTAATTATATTGAAGATCATAATTATTTTTAGTCATACGAATTGCGATCATAAATTATGCCCATAGACATTTATGCGCGGTGAGTGATGCTTAGAAAATAAACAATATGTTTTTTATTGTATTTTTGATTTAAAAAAAAACCAGCTATTAAATTAAATGACAAGAATTTAATTAGGTAAGGGCAGCTACAAAAAAACCGGCCAAGAGCGTGTCGGGCCACGCTCAGTGTAGGGTTCCGTAGTCCGTTCCGTGAACCGAATGTATGAGCAAGAGAGTTCAAATTCCCAAATCAAATCGACCATGTATTATAGACAGACACAATACAAGCAATACTTAGCCAACAATTTTATTATTAGACAACGAACGACCAAAGACAACTAAGACAATTCGAGCACGACAAATTTTCGACCTAATGTATGGGCGCACCTGCTCCGACCCCATTCAATCAGGGAAAATATTAACAGCGCCATGTACAATGTGAGCGTTCCGCGTACAGCGACATCTATCGGCAAATTAAGTAAACTATTGCGCGCGAGCTTAAAGTATGGAAGATAATTTTTATGGGATAATGCTTTATTGCGTGAACCGATTTTCACCGTTTTTTACTTTATTTGAAAGCACGTCATTTCATTGTGATTTTGTAGAAATGACAGGTACAATAAACACCTGCTTATACAGTTAAATTACAAACTTCGTTCAGAAATTATTTTGTATTTTTTTTCAAAAACTATTCAACCTATCAAGTTTAAAATAATTTTCCTAGAAAGTTTTTATAAAGTTCAACTTTTGAGATTTTTTTCATATTTTTAAAACTTATGGTTCAAAAGTTGGTATGGTTCAAACACATTTTTACTTCTGGAGCGATTATCTCCGAAAATATTAACATTATCAAAAAAATATTTTAGCAAACCCCTATTTATTTTTAAATACCTATCCAACAATATATCACACGGTAGGGTTGAAATGAAAAAAAAAACTCTCCCCATGTTACGTATAGTGAAGGTACCCTAATAAAAAAAAACTTTATTTTACCACTGTCGGCGTGATTGACATACATATCAGTACCAAATTTCAGCTTTCTAGTGCGACGGACGGACGGACAGACAAAGCGAAACTATAAGGGTTCCTAGTCGACTACGGAACCCTAAAAACAATCGTAACAATTTTAGTATTGCTAGGTTAGGTTAGGGTTCACTTGTGTCCCATAGAACGGCAATAGGCACCTCGCGAAGCGAGGTGACGTCGACACGCTGGCGGTTAAAAATGGTTTGTCTTATATGACTTGAAAACGTTATGTGCAAACCTATTATGGCGACTGATAATTATGCTTAAAGCTATTATGCACAATACATTTATGACATTTGCTAGTTATGCTCTCAAATATTATGGCTAAAAAATGTATGCGAACTAATTTATGACTATTGTCGTTTATGCGTAATGATGATTATGACACAAGTAGTTATGGCTACAAATATTATGCAACTCGATTTGGACCCATTTTCCGTGAGGAACCTGCGATGTTCATGACAATCGCGGGCCGTAATATTACAGTCTTGCAAGCATAATACTCTTAGACATTTCTTGATGGCTGCCGCGAAAAGGTTCGATAGAAAACCACAATTAAATCGAAAATTATTAAGTAGGTTGTAAGCTAATGCAGTCTTACCTTTCCTTTTTTTCGACGGACCCCTATCCGTATTGGGAACAGGGAAGTAGTCACACGGAAAAAGAAATAAACCATGATACAAGCAATAATGGCTATTTTCGGAGAGGAAAAGTCGAGGGTTCGTCGTGATAAAGCCCCCTTAATAAGCTACTGGACGAAGGTTTCATTTTCTAAACTCAAAGAGAAACTGCAATGTATTACGTAAATATATTTTTAACATACTTTTCATTAAGTATATTGCACCAACTCAAATGGATACTGACGCAGTTTGTAAAAAGTATAAAAGGGGAACATTATATCTACTAATTCTAATAAATGTGTTTAAAGTTAGAAGTAAGGAAAGGAAGAAGGTTGTTTTCTAGAGCTTTCCGAAATTCTTTTATTGCCTAATTTATTTTTACCCATTTTAACGTGGTCGTGTGTCAGCTTGTTTAAATAAGTCCTTAGCCTATAGTACCTACTTATTCAAGTTCAAATCGAAATCGAATTTTGAACTATAATAGAATTATAGACGGTTCCAAATTCAAAATCGCGAAAATCAATCTTGGACGCTTTGATATCGTGGCGTAGTACTTAATAGGTTAAAGTTACTTATTGAGCTCAGTGTAGACATACTCCGGGGAGGTACAAACTTCAGTAACTTTAGTACCTTACTCAAAAGGTGAATAACAAGAACAAAAGGTATAAACATAATGAATGGAGATTAATCACTGCAAATTGTTGCTCAAACTGTAGTGAGCTAGCGTTTTGCATAGATTAACTTTATCTTGATTAAGAGTCCGCAGTAAGCTCGGCCGAATTTCACCTTCCCATACAAACGTAGTTACGCTCTCATTTTAAAATTACGTGTTGGATTGTAACGAAACTTTGCACATACAATGATATGAGGTATATCTATGTCTGTAATTAGTTTATATGGTTCCAGTTTATAAAACAAACGAAATACTGCAAAAACAATTTTGTATGAAAAACTTAAATTCGCTGTATTGTTTTACTGTGGTATCTGAAGCTACATAAACTAATTACAGACATAGATATACCTCATGTCATTGTATATGCAGTATCGTTACAATCCGACTTGTAGTTTTAAAATGAGAGCGTAACTAAGCTCGATTCTCCATACAAATATGGAGAATCGAGCTTACTGCGGACTCAAGTAGTATTAGTAGGCAAGTATTTAAATAGATTAATATAACAGTGTGTGACCATTTGAATGTCTATGAGTAAGAAGTTCGGAAATAATATGAATTTGTCAGTATCAGCGTTATATATTTGTCAGTATCAGCGTTATATCGAGGGTTGCGTGGTCAAACCCGATAAGTCGGCATAATGGAGTTTTGAAAAAAGAACTACATGTAAATGCAATAAAACTGAAATTTCTGACAGCTGTTAACTCGACTTATCGGGTTTGACCACGCACCCCTCGATATATTTGTCAGTATCAGCGTTAATTTGTCAGTGTCAGCGTTATATTTATCTACAAATAATAACTGGAATTTAGAAAATATGTAAGAGTATTGTTTTTCGTTGCCATTTCTGTATGAAACAATTACCAATATGAATATACATTGGTATTCGTAAACGCCTGACAATACTGTGATACATCACTTTTAACGATGCTTAATGAGGTAATTATTAAGGAGTTTATGATTGCTAAGCTTGTTACTATAATTTTCTTATAATATTCCTCAATATTATTGAAACACCCAAAAAAAAATGGACTTTATAGTACATAATATATATCGGTAATCCCCCGTGTGGTGTCGGGTTAGAATAGAACCACCTCCTTTCTTCCTGTGGGTGTCGTAAGAGTAAACTAAGGAAACAGGGTTGAAGTGTGTTGTGGGCGATGGGCTAGCAACCTGTCACTGCGATATCACATTTTATCGATCTTTTATACCCAAATTTATGCTAGAAGTGGTACTGGAACACAAGTTCCATGTGCTTTGCCTACCCCTTTTAGGGATTAAGGCGTGAATGTATGTAATGTATATCGGTAATCCTTCGACGTATGAAGTAGACTAAACTATCGTCATACAACAATCTTAAATCAATTTCCTTTTTAATTTCACCCTCGCAATGCAAAATTAGTCAGCTAATTAAAAGTCTACCTCTCCGTGTATTACGTAGGTACATTAATTCCACGAATTCACATGGCCAATGGTTAAAACGGTACTGAATACCGCGGGCCGGTACTTGACCGATAATTGTTTCTAATCACCCGAACGTGAATCGCACAGTACAATCGATTGCATGCCCGTCGAACCAGCGGACAATTAAAAAAATCAATCGTAAATTCACAGAAACTGACCAAAATTCTATTTCCCACGGCTTCCAAAATCACCGAAATGCTCTATACCTACTCGTACTCTTTATTAATAACGATTATTTTGTTGCGTCTTAATTTTTATCGCATAGTTTGTTGCCAATTTTTTATCGTGAGTTAGATTTCCCTGAGTTAGCGACAGGTTAGGTAATGAAAATGGATTTTGTAATTATCAACAAAGGGTATAATAGGGTTCGGGGCACAGCAAAATTAGACGTGCTACTATGCGCGCCGGCGGCTAGGAAACTAATTTCATGGTCCACAAAACTGTAAAAACCTGATCGATCAAGCGAACATCTGCTGAAAATTGTTAAAAATTATAAAAAAGGCACTCATCGTGATACTTAAATAGAAGCTATCCATTCAGGGCGGCAACAATAGAGCTTCCTTCATTGGCACACTGACGGCTGATTACAGCTTTAGGACGGTTCGCAACAAAAATATTTAAATGAAACATTTATTTTTAAGGTAACGGAGACGACCAAGTTGTTAACATTTTGGAAATCAATGGTCAGATTGTACCAAAGGGGGGCCTGATAATCCCCAGCGAATGTCCTATTGTGTCAATTCCTAATAATGTCCATTTCTGGTCTGAGGGACAAAAGTGAACCCTAACCTAACCGACCTAAGACAGAGTACGCTTAAAACAAAAAAATCTAAGTCCTAAAATCGGACCCTTCTTCTCTTTGGAGGCGTCTAACTCGGCCATTTTAATTTTAGAGAAACGTTTTTCATACGAAAGATGCTTATTTTGACGTGATCTATACATTACAATCATTTAAAAATAGTGTCATAATGACACCACTTTGCTACAGTCCAACCAAATGATTATCTTTTACTCGCCCAAACGTTGATTCCAGTGGCATCATCTGCTAACAGCTTCAGAGTCCTGTGTTCACTTTCCGACATTTTCTCCTCAACTCCGCACAATCTTCTGCACCCGCTTTTAATGCTCACGTTAAATAAAAACACCTATTCTGTGTATAAAGATACACAACGCTTTATCAGTAATTTCTTCTTATTTCTCAAAATTTAACTCCCTCCTCGTTTTACATCAACAGAGATTAGATATTAATTAGATCGCTCTTATTAAATGACCAGCGCCGTCAGACCATGGGGCCTAGACAAGGTGACAATCGACAAGCGCTAACGCCAATAGAAAACTTATAAAATGTATGGGAATGACAGATGTTAACGAAAAGTGTTTTGTTTCGTCGGCATCTGTCATTCCCGTACATTTTATTATTTTCTATTGGCGTTAGCGCTTGTCGATTGTAACCTTGTCTACGGCCCCAGTTTTGCCGACCATACAACACGCATACACAGGCAGTGTGTGAGGAGCATAACTAGTTAATTTCCTTTGTGACAAAGGCCGTCGCGGGATGGATGCGTGAAAATCGCGATGCGTCACGGTGAGCCATGCACCCGGTCGGGTGCGGTGTGGGACGGCTCTGAAGCCTAGGCAAAAACTCTTCTAAACTGCCATGCGGGAAATTTGAGTCTTTTAGACAATTTCTTAGGCTTCGACAACAACTATCCTTAAGAGTGGATTTTAAATTTAAAGCTATATTAAGCCGTTCGAGCCTCGATAAAAACATTAAGAACTATTCTAAACTGCCAACTGATATTTTTTGAGTTCGTTGCGTTCTAAAAGCGTCCAGTTCGTGAGCATTTACGATTCGGATTTACATATCTCTTTCGCTTATATTCTTATGCCAAATAAACGATTTTACCCGAAAACTAACGCTTTCTAAGAGCTCATGGAGTAAACCTAGGCTTTGACAGGAATAGTTCTAAGTTGTGAACGCAATTTTAGATTTTTTTGGTCCCTACTTATACTAAAGGTACGAAAGCAGTTCAAGAAATTTAATGCGAGATTAAGATTTAAGATGCAAGATTTAAAGAGAGTTTTGCACTAGAAGCGAATACGAATAGACAACGTTGCTATTACGTTTATAGTATGAACATATATTTTTTCATTTTGAATATGAAAATTGCATGTGTGTGCCTTGGAAACAGCGGGCGTAGCACGGTTGCCATTTTATCACTTATCGTTGTGGATAAGGCATCCGTCACTCTCGCACTCGCATACTTGTCAGAGCGTGATGGGCGTCTTTACCACAACGATAAGTGATAAAATGGTAACCATGCTACGCCCACTGTTTATTTAAAAAAATATGCAATACTGAAGTACCTATATCACAAGTTCACACACCTATGTATATATGTTACTGATGTTAAGTATCAAAAGAACTTATGAATAATCAAATGCAGTTACATTGATTAATTTTCCCCGAAGGTTAATCGGTACCATGTTTTAATACTGCGGCAATACCGATACCTGATTTCATATACAAAAGTTTCTGTAATCAGTAGAGTCGTCTTATTCACACACTACTATTCATACACTTCAAATTCTTTCTTCTTCTTTAATTTAAGGCTCTTTAATTGAAATCTTGGTATCTAATAAACATCTCTGGGTTAACATACCCATAAAGTTAACACCTTAGCGTTACCCATATATTTATTAAGGTATCACTGGGACATAGCATCTATCAAGCACCCTGGTGTTTAAACGTTCGAGAGAAACGAAAAAGTTGCTACATACCCAGATTAACATTACTAGCCCATTTCTTCATCGTCATCGCCATTTCTCTGTCAACCTCTTGACATTCTCATTACGGAATTAGCAAAATATTGTTTCAATTGGCTGAGATAAGTCAGTTAACGCATTGCTCTAGCTCTGTTGCCCTCTGTTTTACCTTCCGTTTGCAAAGACGTTGTTGTGCCGTATCAGCCGGCCTCTCGCATTCTGTATCCTTTTCATGATTTCATCATCTGTACCCTACTAAAACTTTTTCATGTCTAATTACTTTCCATCAAACTAATACTCACCACGCTACGCTCTTATTATACTCGTACGTACTAAAACTTTTGCTGTCGCCTGGTTGTCTACTCACGCGGAGGTCCTTGCGCGCGCGCCGCCGGAATACAACCGCGATTAATAGCGACACAAACTATTTCCGGTAAACCGAAACAAATCATAATTACTCCTCCGGGTTGGCTCTTACGTCCCCCTTTGATGTTTTTATTTAAAATCCCGGTTACGGCCAACTTAAAACAAATAGGACGGCTCACCGATTATACGTTTGCGTTAAAGCGATTCGAAACGGTGATAGCTTTCTTGAATTTTGCGTGTGACTGTTTCTTTCTGTGTGGTCTAGCCGCTTGTTTGTTTAGGAAATTGCTGTTTTTATTGTTTGGTGTTCGGAAGTCATAATAGGATAAATCAGATAGATGTGTGAAGTTTCACAGTAGTTCCAATGAGTTGATTAATGAAATGATTGAATAGCCGTGCGGCCGTTTGCTGGGTCAAATGGGTGTTTTGCTTCAGAAGAAATACGGGCAAACAGCTAGTCCTAATTTTTCATCCACACTTGTGTGTGTGAATGCATAGACTTTTCCTTATAGAAATTGAAAATAAACTGCAAGAAATTATGACAAATTAAACTTGGCCAAGACGAAACAGGAAATATGTACAAGGAATTTCAATTGAACTTTTATTCGTAAACTATAACAGAGAATGACCAAAAAGTTGTAATAAATCCTGCAATAACTGAGAGTTCGTCGGTACAATAAACAAAACATTACATTTATTACAAACGCATATGCATTCTAATTCTAATCAAACAAGCCTATTATTTCTCTTCATACGGTTGGCGCGTATTTTGGGCGCAGACAGCGTACAGTCGGGCGCAGATGCGGCATCCGTCGGTCCCACGTGGAAATCGATTTTCCACGGTGCGGCAGCTGGCGCGAGCGACAACTATAAACCAAACGTGTTTTACGCTTATTTTAGAAAAGGCTGGGCTTTAAGACGAATAGTTAAAGGTCATTATCGCTTAATATGTCATTTACTGGTGCGTTGAATTAAAAATTGTTTCGGTATTATGTACTATGAACGTCAAAAGTTCCTTTGTTGATACTTTTAATGTTTCGCACATTGTTGGCCGTAGACCCACCGCGTTTGAGCCGATTGCTGAGATTATTTATGATTATTAGAATGGCGTGCCGACGGCGAGTAATTAATTATTAACGTTCAATTCTTTATTGTAATGTCCCGAAATTGATGATCTTAATGTATTAGATAAGAATGCCTCGTAGTTATTACGTTTGGATATATTTGTACCGGTTATATTTATTAATTATTGACGTTTTATGAAAAGGCGGTATTGGATTTGTACTTTATCTTTATATATTATATATCTCCTTATCGATTATATATCTGTAAATACTTATATTGGGAATATATTTCTATTTCAAACATAATAAAAATACTATCACGTTGTCACCTAAACGTGTTATTTAAGCTATCGTCAACATTTAATAATCTGACTAATTTAAAAGCAATATGGAATTAGTGTACATGAGCTGATGCATTAGTTTTACAAAGTATCAACTCTTGTTTGAAGCAGACTAGACTTCTTTTTAATCTATACAAATTCAGCTTATAAGTAGATATTTTTACCTTCAATACGAACGTATAAGCTTGAGTTAAGCCGGATTAGTCGGACACACAATAGTAGAAGAATTGCGAATACCAGTAACATGTTTCCTCCCATGAATTAGAACTTTTAACTAACGAAAGTTTCAATCGCTCAGTAAAAATGTGTAGAATATATATATATATATATTATGTCTTTGAAAGCGATGTCTGAAACCTCCAAATACTCGTGGTTAATTAATTAAATAATTTTTCATATTCTTCTACGATTTTTTTATTTCGTATTTGCTATACTTACCCACTTTATGTTCGGTGTAGAAAGAATACCTTTATATGGCAGCTAATATATACGCAAAGGGGAAGGATGTTTTTGACGTACAATTATTATAAAAGTGTTATTTAAAAACTCTGTTTCCTGCGCAATAGTTGTACAATTTTCAGCCTCGAAACATTATTAGGTGTCACTAAAGACAAAGTAGATACATGATATAAGTATGATGAGAGGTCTCAATTAGCTACAGTGGCTACTGTAGCTAATTGAGACCTCTAACCTTAACACTCAGCTTCAACATGGAAATATACTTAAGTAATATAGTTTATTACTTAATCATTGTTTTATTGCAATAGCTAGAACTCCAATATTATCCATAAAACTGTTAATAGTTCCACAAATTTATGTCTCCGGCATGTTTTATGATTAATCATGCATTGTAGTGGGAAGAATTTTAATTAAACTTCGATACTCTTCAAAGTTAAAAAGAAAAAGGCAAGTTTAAGGAACTTGCAGTTGATTGACGAGCGGCCGGCGCGAACGCAGCGCAGAAAGACGGATTGCAATCGTTCATCTCCGTATACTCTGCTTCCATTGAGCGTAAGGATACTTAAACGCAGTACACATAGGCTCTTCTTAAACCTCGAATCCCTTCAAACGTCCAGATTTGATTGGTGATTCCCATGTGTAAAACTAGTAGCCTTTACAACCTCCACATAATGGCATGCGTTTGCTTAAACCATTCTTTTCGAAACGTCAATTTCAGTTGTAATGAGAACGGCAGCGCGCTCGCGATCCATCATTGTCCACTCCAGGCAAGGTCACCCATAGAAAACAATACAAAAGGATTATTCGACGAAATGAATAGGAAGCGAGTAAAAATGTCGTTTACCGTTTATTATTTGAGTAGACTTGAGAATGGCATATCTTACGAAACACGGCAAGTAAATGGTTAATATTAAAACGTCTCTTCTTTGTATGATGTTGGCATGGTCATTTCCCTTAATAACAAAAATAAATAAATATGCGTGTTTAAGTAAGTACGATAATTATGACTTACCTAAAGCAATGTCTAAAAATATAATTATTGTCTTCTACTTAAAATTATCATAACTCGGCGTCTCTAATCAAAAGTCAACACCGACCGTGGTCATTTACAAGACGAAGCCTCCCTGCACCCGCATAATTTTACGACCATTTCGTTCCAATCCGATTAAGGCGAGACTATTGATTGTGCACGTAGAATTAGACTAACATAATTAGCCATATGACATGAATTCACCGCCTATCACAACGGAACAAACGAGGCATAGCATTATGATATGACGCATGTTAGTGTCGGTGCGCTATAGGAGGTGACCGCTCAATCCAAGCCACTGAATACCTGGAGCTAATCAGCATTTCTACACCCATTTTTAACACTTAATTTTACACGTATCTTACCATTATGCGTCTGATTTTACGGGTTGCCCGTATGTTCTTGAGGGAAACTGTAGCGTGCGGCGTGGTGAATCAAATTAACGCTTTGTGACACTGTTGGTTTTTCATCGGGCTTTGTGTTTCGGTAATTAATAGTGAGTAATCATTGTATGGATGTCAAAATAACCGTTCTTGGTGGTTTTATGGTAAATATGAATGGTAGGTACATCGCACACATTTGTGCAGTTTAAGTGGCAGGCAATCCGTATACCTACTGGTTATACGAGTATGTGTTGTATTCTTAATTTTATACCTACATTTTATTTAAAGAATACTTAAAAAAACCTGTTTGTTTGACGACCGGTTAGGTGACGTTTGCCTACGAAACTGAGGTCCTGGGTTCGCATCCCGGTAAGGACAAATTTTTGAGTGATGTGCATGAATATTTGTTTCTATTTCTTGGATGTTAAGTGTTTATATTTATTAAATATATCGTTGTCTAGTATCCAAAACACAAGCCTTATTGAGCTTAGAATGCGGCTAGTTCGATTTGTATAATATTGTGCTCTAATAATTATTTATTTTATTTAAAAAACCTACACTTTGTACATTCGAGTTCTCCAATATCTACCGATAAGTTTTCAAAAATGTAACTACATATCGTATGTGAGTAACAATTCTGTGTTTAGCAAAGGTTGTCATTATACTACTAGCTAGCGACTGGCTTTTTCTAAATTAGGTAGGTACTTCGGCAAGAAGCAATCCTGAAAGCATTTGATTTAAATATATTCAAAATTTATGCCTGCTTATTAACTGGAAAAATCCTTGAGATTCATACTTAGGTATAGAAGACCACAGTACATTGACACTGCTTGCTCTATACACGTACCTACATACTGTTTTATGTATTCCTGCAGGTCGATCACGTAACGCAATTTAACGCATTGTACGAACGTTAACTTAGATCCAAATGTCAATTTTATATGAAAATACGAGTATGACAGTGAAGTAGTCTTAAGAGGCGAAACGTTACGTCATTAGTTGATTTCCCCTCTGAGGCTCTTGTATAAGTTTTACCGAAACAAAACTTTACGATCGCGTTTGCGTTTTATGTATGGGATTTGACACCTAAACGCGAACGCGGTCGTAACGTTTTGTTTCGTTAAAACTTATACTAGAGCTTCTGATGTTAAAGGTCACCAGTAAACCTAGGGACTATTTTCTATGTTATCGGTTTTCTATATTATATACATCTGCGAAACTAGTCACAAAGTTATTCCGTGCACATTTTTCCATGATAGAGTTATCTTCAAACTATCTTCCATTCATCTTAGGGAGGACGTTTCTATTAAATGGAATAATAAGCTCTTAAATAACGGTATAAAGAAAGTATAAACAGAGGAACGGTGGCCCATTTATCAATCAGGATATACCGCGTAGAACAAGAATAATGATGTATGTCACTACGGTGTTTAAGAGGACATGTGACGTTTTTCAACTAGGCGTAAAACAAACAAAGTCTGCATAAGATACGTTTGGGTATTATCCTTCTTCTGTTCAGTAGCCAGCCCGTCAACCCGCATATCGCGTATTATATACAGGGTGTAATCGGTGTAGCCAGGCGATTATTCCGTAAATATAACAGATATCAGAAAACTTGAAACTGACATCGAAAGTACGTTAACCAATGAGTAAAATCACATCAATAACTTTTTGAAAATAAAACTACAAATATCCAAAATATTAAGTTGAAACGTTCCGATACATTTAATATCTCACTCCCTCTGATCTTTTCTTTTGGGAATTCAAAAAAGATTACGTGTACGATGAGCTAATGCACAACCTAAAGAATCGTGTACGCCAAGCCATTGCTTTAATTACGCCGTAAATTGTAAGAAAAGTGCATTTAGAAACAGTGAAGAGGGCCCGTCAATGTATCGCACTACAAGGGCGTCACTTAGAGCAACAGCTGTAGGTAAACAAAAAAAACTTCCTTAAAAATAACATTAGATATTTTTATTTCATGAAAGGATAGTTTTATTCCTTTATTATAATTTAATTGCGTAAATAGTGAATGTTAAATATTAGTATCTTTTACAGTAGGAAAATTAGTGAAATTACAGCCCCAACGAAAGTCGTACTAAATTTATGGGAGCGTTTAAACTTAATATTTTGGATATTTCGAGTATTACTTTTAAAAAGGTATTGATGTGATTTTACTTATTAGATAACGTACTTTCGATATCAGTTTTAAGTTTTCTGATATCTGTTATATTTACGGAATAATCGCCTGGCTACACTTAACGATTACACCCTGTATATAACATGGAGCAACCCTTTGTATTTAACATTGTTACAGATTGAGGACAAATTTCGCGATAGCAAATACCTCGGCCATGTAATTTTATTTTTATTTTATTTCGTCTCACGAGAAACTGAGAACAGGGGCCTGATTTTGGTTTTATTGATCATTTGGTTACATTACGTAACATTTTTTTAATTATGCTATTCAAAGTGAGTTAAATCATAGAATTACAATTGCGGTATAGGTGAAAAACTTAAGAAAAGGACCTTTTGTATGTAGTAGTGGCGTATTCGAATACACAATATATGTTTAAAATTACAAACAAAACAAATGTCTATTCGCACACATTACTCACACATAGGTGCAACAGGTGACTTACTTAAGTTTTTCACCTATAACTATGTTTACATCACCAAGATATAACTAAATTAACCATTTAAAAAGCATTCGAATCGTACCTCTGTACAGTTGGGATAATAATTTACTTTAAAAACAAAGATTTAACCGACTTCAATTTAGTACTCCGCCAAGCCACGAGGAAATTTCCACATTTCTTTTCCAATTTACCACATGAACTGATTTCCGAGAGCAAATGCCTTGATTATTAGAGAGAAAAACCCAATCGCTGTATGTGACCCGATAATATTTGAAGACTTCCGTCGATTCCACAAGGACCACCTTTGGTACTTCATTAGTTGCTGTTTCAACGGATTCTTATCAGAATCTGTGATATACTTTTGTACTTTTAAGTGCATAATTGAGGGATTTCATAAGTCATCTGTGGTCTTCATCATGAATTGCAATCCACCAAATTTATGATTTCCGGGTATAGAATAGATAATACCAAAATCACTACACGCGTGCCAAATATAATTGAGGAGTGCCCTCAATTCCTCATGGATCCCATCATCCAATTGAATTTTTGAAAAAAGTGGGACCCACCTGGAACCATATACTTAATCGTACAAACAAAAAAAAATTACGAATCGGCTCGTCAATGACGGAGTTCTGAGGTAACAAACATTGAAAAAAAAATGATAAAAAAATACAGCCCAACCTCCTCCTTTTTTTTGAAGTCGGTTAAAAAGGCTTGAAGGCCGTATATTACGAGTATGAACATCATGTTGAGTTAGGTTAGGTTGGGATATAAAAAAGACATACTGACATATATCTACACCGCATCCCATATTCGATTTTTAAGGACAAATCCTTCTATTTTTCTTCGTTTATCTAGGATATCAAAGGGAACTTTTACTTATTCCGATCATTTAATGCTTTTCAAGCATAACAATGTAAAGGATTTTGCGTTTCAAAATGGTTTTCCTTAAAATCGCATGACGATTAACGCAAGATTTTTCTTATCTTTGAAGGAATTTTTGCATGGAATTCATCACAAAACCGCAGATATGTCGTCCTTACAAAGTCAAAGTTTACCAACTTATACAAGGTGGCAAAATTTAAACGAATAAATAAAGCTATGTGTAGCAGACATTGTTTCCCACAATCACGCCACGCTATTGCGGTTTGGCAATATTAATATTAAAATGGCCGCTACGTATTCAATGTGAATCTTCATGCTCACATGTTTAACGACGCGTGAAATCATAAGAACTCGAATATTCGTAAGTAGTTCAATAAATACCGAATGTGAATTGCTTAACTGCAAGCGCAATGTTCATTAAGGCACTGCCGACGACGATAATGCAACGGAGGGAATGGAAAATGTTTTAAGACTTATATAGCACAGATATACGAGTATGAGCTGATTTTAACAGGTTTTTATGCAATTCAGTTTACTTTAAATAGTTATCTTTTAGATCGTGCTAGCGATAGCCTTCTTAGTGTTCATCTTAGGTGTTTCTTAGATTGCGATCGATTGGCCCAAATTTGTAAAATGTATTATACATTGTTGTTGCCAATAAATAATCCAATATTCTTAAAATTTATATATAGGAATTATTTACAACCAAGTGCAACATAGCATTTTCCTTCTCCTTTGATATAACTAATACCCTTCTTGTAGGTACAAAACATGGTCCGGAGAGGCTTTACCTTTGATCTGGGAAATCCCGAGCTCAAAGTATAATTGTGCAATGTTGTGACAGGAAAAAATGCCTGTGACCGACTTCAAATGATCGTGTAAGTGTTTGGTATGGAATCGTTTGTTTTTAAAAATATTCCTTAATCAAACGAACATTGTAACTCATCGTTAAACAAGGAACCCAAGTTGAAAGTAGAATGTGTGAGTATTAATGAACTTTGCTAATGGTGTTTACATAGCTCATTGAACAACTCTCATTACTCAGAGATTCCAACGAAATGCCCTCAACACAGCATACTTTTGTACTGTCTGGCATTCTTTTAGTTCTGGACATAGAAAGAAATAATTAATTTAGCTTAGTTTACTAAAATGCTGAGAAAAGCATGGAGGGAGCCGGGATAATGCCAACATTAGGAAGACTACTCTAGAGAGAATAATTAAGTGCTAGCATAAAAGTTATAAAATAGGCAAATAGGCATTTATTACAGTAAACCATTATGATGTGATGACACCGCGGTTCTCGTTTTAATACAAACATTAATGAAGCTGGTCACTATTAATACTAGTGGCGCTTGCGAGCTAATTGTGGTTTTCATCAATGAGGTACCTACCACAAAATTCAACATTGTTACATTTAGATAATGCTAGGAATTTACTTTAACGTATACAATTTCAGGCACTTTGCTGGTGGAATTTTAATAACGACCTGATAGATCTAATATTATTGATATGACCGTAATAAGCGAAATTCTTGGAACCTATTGGAATCGAAAACCAAATTTCGATGCCGAAATTCATACACGCCATAATTAAATTAGTAGAATGAAAATGCATTCCCGCCATTCGATATGGATTCCACTGACCCCATACTATAACAACGTTTTGTCCCCCTTACCAACAAGCCATGGCGGAACCGACATCTCAAGTCCCCCACATACGCTCCCTACAAACATAAATTGTCAAAAGTAAATAAAAGACCATCACTGCCCTGATTATTTGGTTCCCCCAACTTAAGCGGCCATTTTGAATTTATTTTTAAGACCCATAAACGTTATGACGATAATAATCGGGCATGGAAAGTTATAAGCATAATGAAAAATATATATTTACATAGGGGACCATTTATGAGATTGACGAGATTAGTGCTAGTAAATGTAATTCTTCCCTAGTTTTTTTTTAAGTTTACTTGACTTCCGATGACTGATTTTAAATAAGATAGTTACTTGATGACTCTAATTTCGTAATTAACTCCAAACATATTTTACCCTTTTGATTTTGTATTAAGAGGCTGCCAAACCTAATTTTGTTGAAATGTATGTTATTTAAGCAGTTTTTAAGAGTAAACTATTTGTTTTAGAACATCAAAAAATGTGTGAGAATCGTGAAAGTTTAAATAAATATGGTTCTATGTATTATATTAAAAACCATAAATTAAATTAATCTCTTCTATAACGTCTAACTACCTTGTCATTTCACCCAGTTTATTTTATTTCAATACTAGCTGCCCCACCCGCTCATGTGCTCAAAAGAACGTAGGCAAACCCGTGGGATAAAATATAGCCTGTAACCATCCAGAAAGTCCATTTTACACGCAGGTGGAAAGATTTTTTTGAAGTCGGATAAGCGGTTCTGGATATTATCCAAAACATACAAACTTACATTTTATGAATCTACAATCTCATGACTCCTCTTTATATCTCATGACTCCTCTTTATACCTAATATTAGTAACGATTAGTGGAGATTAGTTCATACAAATATGGATATTACTCAGATTCCACATTCCTCTTTACTCGAATTCCAGTTTCAGCAGCTCTTATCTAGGTGTAGGTAAACAAGCACACGGTGACATTAATATTGTGAGTTTATAAATAGGTCGAGAGGCTGGAATTTAGCATTTTTGTTCATCCCGGATAATTCTCATTGCTCGATGTTGCGTATAATTTGTGAGATAAAGAATGGAATCCCAATAACTTCATCGACAAGAACTTGACTCTTAAGTTTATGATGATATTTATTATGTCTGGAACTAACCATATATTTGGGTCAAACACAGATTTATGTTCGCGATTCTTCTGTGAACACTGCCAAAGTTAAGCGCTATAGACTTTTTTATTTTTTATTGGACTCTTAATCCGCATAAACAGCGTTTCCCCTCAGGTATATTGCCATCATGCAAAAATATATATATAAGCGCGGAAGCTCTTAACTATGACCAGAGGAAAGAAGACATTTACCTAAAGTGATTATCAGCCTTATTTTCGCACACCAACATAAGATCTTTTAATGTCGCTGGAACGACCCGCAATAATTTTCTACTATCTATTCTGCTGACGATGCGAGGTTTACAAGAATTCATTTCCGTTGCAGACCGTCCGTAATAACACTGAAATGTACCGTTAAACGCCATGAAAAATGGAGGTTAAATGGCGAAGCTTATTATGTTTACTTTTATTATCTGTTCAATTATAAATACAATTATGCGTACCGAGTGGAAATTTAGACAACCCCCAGGTGAAATATGCTGTTTGCAGAACCCTCAAGCGTTAATTGAAATATTCTGAAATGCATTGAACATTGTCAAATTGTAGAGAAATCATGGGATTACATTACAGTTTCCGTTGCAGTTAAAGTTACTAATTGGTGCTGACTGAAATGCAAATTACTTCATAGAGGCTGCGACTGTTTCGCGCTCATTCATTCCTTGTTCTGTCATTTACAATTACGTTGCTAATTAGTTAGAAGGTAAATAGAGCGGACGCGGAGAACGTGTCGGACCAAACCTAGTAAAAATTAAATAATAAAAATTGATTATTTTTATTACCTACAGGCGTTTTTAGTTTTTAATTAGATAACAAACTACTACCACTGTAACCTAGTTGGTACTACGTACATAGTAGCCTTGCCTACGAAGCTAGTGGTCCTGGGTTCGAATCCCGGTAAGGGCAAATATTTGTGACTCTGGTGTTTGAGTCTTGGATGTTTTCTATATATATAAATATGTATTTATCTATATAAGTATCTATATCGTCGGCTAGTATCCATAACACATGTGACTATTGGATTTGTGTAGCATTGTCCTCTAATATTTATTACCTAACAAAAGTAGGCATAGTGCCATTACCTACGTCATTATTTACGTCACGACGTAAGAAAGTAGCAGACCCACATTCAAGAATACGGCAGCGGAAAATATTCCGGTTTCCTAATATTTTACTCAGTTGCACAGTTTATTCATTTTAGACTAAAAGTTACTACAGTTTCTATCTATAATTATATTTTCTCACAGCCATGCATCCCCAGCACCAACGTCACATGTCGTATATTATTGGCAGATCCTGTCGCCTTCTGATAGCATTACCTGTCTCAAAAAACCAGCAACAAAGGCCGAACACTTCACACCTATTACGATACACCCCGCTTCCATTCATGAATGTGACGCCACACACAAAGGCTCGAACATAAACGTCACGGCGGTGTTTTTTTCAGAAATCGAACGGTCTTCATTTTATTTCTTTTCTGGCAGTATTTGATGCATTAGCCACGAATTAGTCGGCCAGTTCTTTCATGGCGAGATGTAATGTACAGTTCTTTTGATGGTGTCTGTAGCATTCAGAAGGTGACAAAGTAGTAACGCCCATTGCTTGTGTGTGGCAATGCTTGGGTGGCTCAAGAGAAATCTTGAGTGTTTTTGAACGTTTTCATTATGGACGTTGCAAATTCTGGTTCATTTTATATAAGTAGCCGACCATGCTTCGAACAAAGGCTTAATTAAGTGCTGCACGTGGAAAATTATATAGATATCAAACCGTTTACACTGCCGTCTTTTGTACCCAAATACCACTCAAGTCCAAAGCAGGGAAATACGATTATTTAATCGCCTAAGGTCTTTACGGCCTGTGGTGAGTACAAAATGTTACGTTTCCCTCGGGCCAGGACACTGGATTTCCCACACGTGTAGTGGGTGGTAATTGCTACTTTATGGACCGGTGTGACGTGTGTTGAACATACGATATTTAAATATACACATGCTTATATAGACGTGCTATGTACTTATGTTTCCAATCAAGACCAAATACTCCAAATATTTCAAAACAAATAACAGGAGTGAATCTATTAGGTACGTAAGTACATACATAACTCATGCACCTTTTTTAACAGCGCTTAAAAATCTTGTACACATAAATATTTACTAAGAAACACTTCACGCTTTGGAATAACATAATACGAAATTCAATTATGTAGCCACAGAAACCCAGATTGTTACCTCTTAATTTTCTGAGCGTGAAAAATTATTCGTTAATGTACGGCTAACCGCACAATTTCGGACCTCATGCCGTCATTAGAACAAAAGGGCCTGGTTACTGTTCGGTAGCAAGTAAAACCCCCATGATGCCTTTGCGTTGTATCAAAACCACAAACAAGACTATTGAGACCAACGTCCTCTGGACGGCTTTTGTTTCGTATTCAATAGAAAGTCGCATACAGTATTGTTGGAAACCAAACTATGATGCTACCGGTGGGTGGCTGAGTTCCAAAGGCTTTACCCAACTGATGACAGATTTGCAACCTGTTATTGATTGCTTCCTGATGAATGATTTATAACTGATGGAGACGTCTGCTACTGTGGAGAATGAGTTTGTTGTCGGTCTGAACTTGCACTTGCAAGTTGGAAACTAATTAAAATTTAAGCGTAGCGTAGGAGCGCGTTACTAGATTTTCTAGTAGTGCGAAGTACTGACACAGATACACGGCTAACTCACAAGGTCGGAAACTTTCCGACAGACACTGTGACAGAAGTTGCGCGTTCTCAACGTCAGTCTCTGTCACTGAACTTAAATTTATAGTTATGTTCGCACAAAGTTGATAATGAAAGACCAGTATTTTTAATAAAATTTGGTTAATTCACCTGGAACTTTGAGATAAATGCTGTTTCAATGAATACTTAACATTAACAAATACCTCAAAATACTCTGATTTATTCAACCAGGATACGTTTAATTGTTCATTGGTTTGTTACGGGCTTTTATTGGTTTGTTGCGGCATCTTGTTTAATAGCAAGATAAAGCGACAGCGAAAGGGCGAAAAATGAAAATATGTCTTTGACGGTGACTGTTAAACCCCTTTTTTGTGTTTTCGCGTAAGAGTGCTTTATTACTAAAGATTATCAAACTAAGTTTCCAAAACCATGTACTTGGCCGATTTGTACGGTTCGGGTGGAAAAACAAGTAAAGTAATTAATTTATTAAATATTTCATAACATGTACATAACAAAAAGTCACGCCTGTATTTTTAAAGGGGTAGGTAGGCGTGAAATAAAAAAAACTGCTACTCCTATAGCAATTGTAAGTTTTTATGATTAAGAAATCGTGATTTTATTCGTTATTTCATTAAAAAAATGTCTAACTAAATCGCTTAAATTACCTTAGGTACGATCAATGCCGCCTCTTGAGGTCCTGACCAAACTAAATAATTTTACCCGAGGTATTCGATATAGCAATTTTCTGGTTACTGGGAAAACCCGCTGAGTACAAGTTATCGTACATTACTGTAATAGTCAAACACGCAGGTGCCGAATGAAATAAAAGTAGCACTCTACAGAAACATTGTTTATTATAGCTTCCCAATGGCTAAGATATTGCTTGTCCTAAAACAACATCCCTTCCCTCTTAAGGTGTTGTTTTTTCAATAGAACCAGCGATTAAGTCAGCAATAATGATGAACGCTGGCACTTGCGTTGACTACCACAATGAACGTTTATTGTTTAAATAACGACCTCAGCAGACGGTTTATTAAGGCCATCAGTTACTGCTACGAAAATTACGGAGCAAACTGTAAATAAGTATAAGCGTGGAGCCGAATTCCGGCTCTAGTTTTGAACGTATTGAATACACTTTTCTGTATATAAAATTAAATTCTATTTAGTGCGTCAGTTAGATTATCAAAAAATATTGGCCAAGTATTGTTTCGTTTGTCAATTAAACAAAAAATATGAAGATATAGCCCGTTAAAGTTCCGCGTGACGTCACATTATACTCAAAAATTTACCATAATGTGACGTCACACGGGAGTTCAACGGGCTATATCTTCATCAGTTTTTGTTTAATTGACAAACAAAAAAATACGTGTCCAATATTTTTCTGATAATGACGGACTGACGGTCTTAATATTATTTTTAGGAAAGTAGCCAATTGTTATGTGAATCGTCTTGGGGCGCTCCGTCTTGCGTTAGTGCTTAGCCAATTGTGTGTGAGCACGACGCGCCGCACCGATAGTCAGATAGTATGGGAATTACATTGAAATGCAATTTCCGGCAAAAAAACTATCAGTAATAATGACATTACTTTCTAGTAATGACATTAAGTATTATTGAAAAAGTAAGTGATTGGAATTAAGAAATCAACAGTAAATAACGAATTAAATTCATTTTTCACCACTCATTCATTTAATTATTTAATGTATTTATTCCTCAGGTGATTGTAAAATGGGCGCCTTGTTTTCAACAGTCAACAATTATATGTTTTCTCGTTGTTCCCTATTACCTAGAGATTTTTATAATGATCTGCTATCTCTTATCTATTCGTAATGTGAGTATGAGTCCGTAAAGTGGATTTGCAAGATACGCAAAACAGAAGATTAGTCAGGCAAAAAATGTATCTAGTTACATTTCTCTGACGTTAACTATACGTAATGAAACAGTGCATAGGTACATATTAAAATTAAAATATACAGGGTGTGGGCTTGTGAGCAATCATTTCCAGGTGGTATAATTGAAAAAAAAATGTTTTTTTTCTTCTTTAAAGTAAGTTCACGTGTATTTTTTACTCTTCTGGGGTGACACAAGTAGTTTATTTTATTTAAAAAACACTAAATAGAACAAAAAAAAACAAAAATCACAAAAATATCTTTTAAAAACAAAAAAACTGCTGTGACTCATTACATGATGTTACCTCAAAATCATTGACTGCTGTGCTATGATCTCGTGGTGCCAAGATACATTACTTGAAGGTCACATAACTTTAGATCAAGGGGTTACTACAGATGCCCTATGGAAGCGTCCTTTTAAATATTTGCCCCTGTTACAGGCCACATCCTGTATACATATAATGAAACGGGTCACTCGCGTAGAATATCGCTGGAGATGTTTCGAACCGACACGTAGTTGTATGTTAATTATTACATTATATTTTCATATAGGTACCTGAACCTCACAGAAGAATTCTATATAAAATTGCATAGCTGCGTGTTTATGTGTGCGCTAATTTACAGTAACATACCTTGATACAACCTTTACGTGACCTTTTAGTGGGTTGAATGGTGGGTGGAGGGTGCCGTTTGGTATTTATTTACCTTTTATGGTGCGGAATAAACCTATTAAACATCCTTTAAGTATATGGCAAACAGTTAACCATTAAAGCGGTTTTAGGGTGTACCTTGTCCAGCCAAGTGCAAAAATATGTATCTATTTAACCTCTCATAAATATGTACCGAAATCGCTGACAAAAGAGCGACGGGACATATTTATAAGTAAGTATTATAAAATAAATAATAATAATAAATATTTGCAGACAATCTTACACAGTAAATCGACTTAGTCCCAAACTACTATGCTAACTATTTAGACGATGATAAACATACTAAGTAGGTAATTTAGATAAATAAATATTGAAATACATAGAAAACATCCCTGACTCTGGAACTAATAACTGTGTTCATCACACAAATAAATGCCCTTACCGGGGTTCGAACCTAGGACTTCTTGTTTTGTAGGCAGGGTCACTACCAACTAAGCTAAAGAGGTCGTAAAGCGGTCGGTATGCACCAATAATTTTACATTTGACTGTACCAGACTACCCTGTACCATGCCTACTTCAATTGCAGATTATATTCAAAATTGTTCAGAATACTTAGAACAAATCGTGCCTGTATTAAACAGTTTAAGGCCTGTGAAATTTTGAAAGGCCAATAATTAACAAGAAATTGAATTATTGTAAAGGCAAATAGCTACTCGTAAGTAGACTTTTGTGAATGTTCCGGGAACGTTGACGGTTGTAAATCTACTTAATTGCCGGTAATTTAGCTCAAAATGTTTAGGGTTCCCTTAAATCACAGTGAACCTTTTGAGTCTCACTTACGGAATGTTATGTTTAGCAAAAGCTATTGACTTAATTTCTGTTCATAGTTCGCAAAATTATTTTTATTATTATTATTTTAGTACATATCTCGTGTTTTTAATTTATGTATTTTCTCAAATGATAAACCGGAAATCAAGGTTTAGGTACTTTTAATTCGAGCCCAAGGACATACTCGTATTATTCATGTCCGCAGACGTAGGATTCCAGAAGGCATAATTTTATCACAGGTAGGGAGTTCCTATATCGATAAACTCAATTATCGATACTTTTTTTCGATATACTAGTAAGCACTCCAGGTTTTGTTTGTAAAAATATGATTTTATTAAAAGTGTAATAATGAAACAAAATAATAATATAATACTCCTCTTCCTTTTTTTAAACGATTTTTGTAACTTTACTCGTCATATTTTTTTCTTCTTTACCTTCCCATCTACTATTATTAAAATAAACGATCAGTATTTGTTCCAAAATTTCGGGCGTTGAACGTCTCCGTCTTGACTGATAAATCCAATTCAGGTGGCTAAATGACTTTTCAATGTTTGTGTTTTCAAAATTGCGTGAAGTGAACTTCGTCTGTGACTTCTTCACCTTTTTGTAGCATTTTTTTTTTCAATGTAGGTATGACATACCCGGAGTTTTTGACAAACCTAAATAATTTTCCCCTTTTTGTGTAGATGTATTTTACACAATTTAGTCTGTACTTTCTTTACCATTCGAACACTAAAGTCTAGGGATAGACATTTTTAAATCTGGAATCATTTTCACGTCTTTTTTCTATATTTTACGAAAAAGTCACTAATAGCCTAGTGGCTATTAGTGACTTTTTCGTACATACAGTGGCTATTATTCTGTTTTTAAATACGTAAATACAGAATAATATTTGCATTGCCGCCTTTTTTTATAAAAAGTTGGAAGTGTATTTTTCTTCCGAAAACGCCATAAGTTATTTGAGACAACTAAAAAGTCGCGATAAGTCACAACCGTTTTGGCTGTTTAGGACCTATGCCTTTTATTTATATGGCCGTTTTAACTTTTTTTAAAGTTTGTACCACGACAAATAATGGGATTTGTATGCAACATTGATGTCGAGCAAAATCGAGCCGGCAAGGTTTTTAATTTTTTAATTTTTGACTAACCATAAACTAATCACTTCACGTCCTGATTTTTTACCAATAAAGTCAACTTTCCGATTACAACAAGAACATATCAAGGGTCGGCAACGCCCATGTTACTCCTTAGGAGTTGCATGCGTCTATAGGCTGCGGTGTCCGCTTACCATCAGGCGGGCCGTACGCTTGTTTGCAATCTTTGTACGAAAAAAAAAAAGAGACGATATCAAGTTATAAACGTTTGGAAACAAAGATCTCACTTTCTCAGCAACCCTATCCAATCTATGAGCTGCACATGTTACATGAGTCATATTTTAAAAAAATTATCCAATTTTTTACCCACTTTTATCATATAAGATGCTGCGTCTGTCACTAACAATAGCACTTTGTCGAATTTATCGCAATTTGAATCACATTTCCATAGATTTGATGGGGACGTTATAAAAAAAATGTTTAATTATTTGTCTGCTGTTTACTTGTAATAATATGCGGCCGACTTGGTGTATTTGTGCACAAGCTTGCCAACGATAACATTGGCTATTTGGTCGCCGTTCGCATTTATAGTCTCATCCACAGACACGTAGATATGATTGTTTCTAATCTCGGTCCTAATTTGTTGATATGTTTCATTATAAGTAAATTTGAGGAAGATAATTTTTCCTGATGTGAGATTGTGACGGCACTGAAAAATAACCATTATCTTCCAGAAATGCAATTTTGAATAAAACCGTAAAAGTTTCGATTTTCTAATTGATACCACGATATATTGCAGGCCACCATAAACAGAGTAAGGTCTTTGTAAAATTTATATTTATCTTCTTGAATACTTGTATGTCGTTCGGATTTTATATGCCTAACAAGGTGACTTGACATTTGTTACATTACAATATAAATAAACCCAGAGGGAACCCAAGTTCCCGAGTGAAACGCGCACTTACCACACTCCTACTCAATACTTAGGGTGCTACCTCCTGCGGCTTCGGGAGCCATGCAGTAAAACAATAAAATCGCCCGTCTTACTGTTACCCGCTTTGTGCGCGGGATTCGCCCTAACTGCCTCTTTGTTTCACGAGACAAATGAACGCGTTGGACAATGCTGCTCGCTTGTTAGGGCCGTTTGAATAATTGCTCATTCAGCCTATAGATCATATATGCGTTCATAACTAATAAATCTATTTATAGCTGATTGACGCGTGTGGAGTGATTTGTATATTCATGGAGCCTAGCAGCCGCTTGAAGAGGGCTCAAGCTCAAAAGTAGGTAACAGATTTTCGGGTTTTAATTAATATTCCCATAAAAATTGTACAGAGAAGAGGGTAACAGGGAGGGAATAGCCAATATGTTTAATTAACCAATTACTTTTTGGTTTAATATAAGATCAATCACCATTTTTCCCATATTGATTGGTAAATTTGCTATCTATAAAACTAACTTTTTGAAGCCAGCTTGTAATATCTATGTAATTCAAGTTTGCGAGGCATAAACATATTTTGAGTCACCGTGCTAGTCCAATTAGTTAATCACTTAATTGACTTTAGAAGCAAACTTTTAGTTCGGTTATTTGCTCAACTATTTATTTTAGGCCACTCGAGGTCAACTATTGCACTATTAAGAACAGGAACAGGATAGAATATTCTTGTTTAATTTTCACTAGGGTAGAAAAAAAAGTTATAACCATTAGATGCTGTCCCTGTATTTAACTTAAAAATATATAAAAACACATGCACATATGAATTATATGTATGTGAGTTACTTATTACTGGGGCAGTTTTTATAAGTTGGTTTAGAAAACTTTGCAAGTGAAAGTGTCTAGAGAATTAAGACCTCGATTACCATGAATGAAAACCATATCCAAAGAAAATACCTTCACACATACCCGGGAATCGAATCCGGTCATAATGTTAAAATACCCGATAGTCGTCGGATTGCAGAACTTGTATGTGCAACGGGTTGCGTGAACTTTCTGAAAGGCGCTGGCACTTGACATCTTGTATAAAACTGAAAAACCTGCCATACAATCAGATTTTAACGGACGTTACTTACAAATACCGGCGGTGTGAAAGAACAGAGGGGCTACCGCGAAACGAAAACGAACTTCGTTTGTGTATCTCCCTCTCTGTCACTCGAACTAGCAAGTGCGACAGAGACGGAGATACACGAACCAAGTTCGTTTTCGTTTCGCTATTGGCCCTCAGGCCTAACAATGTATCTTGGTTGTTAAAATAAATGTTGCCATGGAGCCCTGTATCTAAAAATAATAATAATATCCTTTATTCCAGACAACATCGGTCCACACGTACACATTAAATAACATTGGAGCACACGTTAGTTAATTAAAATAAGTACAAGTTCCCAATAAAATCAGTGGTTTATTATTTATTTATATATATAAAAACATCTCTAAAATCGTGTCGTAAATTTATTGAAAAGTAATTAATAGCCATTTTTATATCGCACAAATTTTACTTCTATTGATAAAAATAGAAGCAAAATCGTTTATCATAGCCATTTGCCAGGATATTTCAATATAAATTCAATTAGGTTACAACAAAGTCATAAATCATTCATCTCCCATTGGAGAACATCTTCACTCAATCATTGTCAGTGTAACAGTATGGGCCACCTTCCAAAGGAGCCATTAGACATAACACCTCAATAAAATGTTAGTAAACAAGCAAAGCCCTCCAGCGGCGCGCGTGCAGGACGCGCCGTAAGACAATAATGCACGACTAATAGCTACCGATGACTCACACACTAAAAATAAATCATTGTTTTCATCGACACTAAGAACCTACTTACAGGAATCACGAGCGATTGTCCCCCGCTCTATGCTAAACCAGACTAATAATTCGTTCAAAACAACACCAGCAACGCTTTCGTTTAAAGGGTCACAGCAAGAGGTCCAAACGTCAAAAGAATGTCTATTGTTAATTAAAAAACAAAACACCGTGTCGACACCCTCTTTTCTTTTGTCCAAGGTAATGTTAGCTGTTCATAAAATACCATCAGAAGTAAACAAAAGTCACATTTATGTACAACAAAAATTACAAACGGCACATTGATGTACAGAAATCAATCGGCCGGTTAACTGAAATGTATCAAAACTCCCAAAGCTTTTCAGATTCAAATAAATTTCATTAATTCATTACTAAGCCCGTGATACTAAGCTTAAGTTTCTTCTTCGATTGTCAATAGTGGTACAAAAAGCAGAATCCGATCTGTTGAACTTGATAGTTTTTTGGGCGAGCGATCTGTGGACATGCACGACTTTCGCGTTTGATCGACAATTCTGTGGACATTTGTCCGGAATGCCGCCGAATGATTTCTCGTGAGAACCGATAATGGAAGGCGACGCGGACGCAGCGACAAGTGCCGCTCCGAATTATTGTTGGGTGATTGTGGATTTTCGCTATGCAAATGGTTTCGATACGCTTCTAAACAGCTTTCTTAGGAAGCAATTTTGAACAGGTGAATTTTAATAGAATATGAAAGTTAAATTAGCCAGTCCTGACAATGGTGTCAAAATTGGTTCCAATAGATTTTCATATTAAAATGTTGCGCATGTTAACTAACGCTGAAATTGATGTTTAAGGAAATCTAACTTTTTAAGAAGCGTGTTTTATTGTAATTGGACAGCTATCGATGCCTGAGCGCTTACCCACTAATGCAGACAGACACCTATACAGCTTCTAGTTAAGTCTACGAGAGCTTAAATCGTGTATCTACGGCCTAATGGGTTGCCTTACACCTGCTAGGGTGAGGTTGGACAGCCCAATTGCGACGGGCGGCGCCGCGACTGCGACGAATCGCAGCGACACGTGCGTGCACTATCCGACAGAAAATCGATCAGGCACCGAACTTTTCCGAAAAAACTCCGAGCTGACGACCGATTACTGTCAATTTTCGATGCCCGAAATCCGAGACTCACGATTCACCTATGATCACCTCATCTGAGTTAGAAAACTGCCGCAGTTAACCGTAAACCACGTTATATCAGTGTCATTTACTTACATACCATATGAAGGAGTGAGATGAAGATATCGATACATGGCTAGTCCGACGATATGAAGGCGAATCATATTCGGTCTGTGTAACTGTCGCTGCCAGCCGAATGGTTAATTGCTGAACAGTTAGTCGTTACTCCGTTTTACTGTGATTTTTTTCTCACGCACTGATTGGTGTGTGAGAACGATCGTGATTCATATGTTTTGTTATTTTTAGTATTCTATAAATTTTACATCGTCATACTACGGTCAAAATTTTACCGTGAGATTTTTTAAATCCTTAAAATATGATGTAAAACTGAATGCTTCAACATGTCAAACCAACATATATGTATGTAGAAAAATTTTATACTTTAGCGGGCAGGTAGTGAATTATAAAACTATCCTCAGGACCCTCAATTCGTTTTTTTTAACCCCCGACGCAAAGAGAGGGGTGTTATAAGTTTAACGTGTCTGTGTGTCTATGTATCTGTGTATCTGTCTGTGGTATCGTAGCTCCCAAATGGATGGACCGATATGAATGCGGTTTTTTTTATTCGAAAGCTGTTGTGAGCCCGAATGTTCTTAGCCATGTTTTATGAAAATCTGTTTAGCCGTTTTTGAGATATTGGACTTTGAAATGAAAATGTCGGGGTTTTTCAACTTTCCTAATTTTATATACAAATTACATGCAGCCAATATGATAACACCGGCATTTACGCAAAGTGAATTTAGGGGATTCGATATCACTGATATGTCTACGGGCCACTGTCTACTTGAAACAACTCAAACCGCGAACCTGATATATATTCTCATTTCTCTAAGGAAGTTATAGATATGTACATTTACATCGTGATAACAGGGTGTCTAGTCTCGTGCTGTTAAAATTGCATACGAATTGGATTGAATAGAACGCTATTGGCTTACCGATTCTGTAAGAGCGGGACGCAAGTCACCGATAAAATATATTTTAAATTTTTAATCGATTTACACGATGCGAGAATGGATTCTCGGTTACCACAATATTTTCCCCAAGAAGCCATAAAATATCCACTGCATAAATTCGAACGACGTGCACTGTATATGACCTTTTTTAGGAATATTTTGTTACCCCAGAATTTCCTCAAAGGCTTGCGCTTTTGTAGACGTTACCAGAATAGCTGACGAGGCATTTTTGTTGAGTAAGGACCTACTTTTTTAAATTAGGTATTCAGAGTAAAAGGAGATTACAAAAGTAATTTATTTATTGGAAGAGTAGATATACTATAGACATTAGGTTTCATTTGTACCAAGGGCTCAATTTGATAAAATCAGATTGTACTTATTAAAATCGCAATCGTTTTCGCGCTTCTATAGACGTTAGTAGCGCACTCCGGAATAAATACCTCTAGAGCCGAATAAACGTCTCTTTTATAATCCAAACTTTTTAATATTTTGTCTAACTCCATAGTATTCGTAGTCTGTACCCTGTTTATATTCAGCCCTAAGCCTAATGCGGTAAAGAATAAACAGAAGGCCAAAAACCCACGCAGCCACCTCCACAAACAGTCTCCGCCCAGTTTTTCCATGAAACTTGATTCGTCATGTCCAATTAAAATAGAGACACGACTCGCCGGCAACACCGCTGGACAGGCCACCTGGCTAGAAGCAGAATAAACTGATTCGCTATTTACCTTTCTATTTCAAAGAGAGAACTTGCATACAATTTTACTCGCTGTTTACGTTTCTGTTTAAAGGGAAATGCATAAAACTTTAAATCCTCACGGTCCTACATCGACGTCAAATGTCATTAATTAATTGTACCTACCTAAGTACACACGTAAAAAAAGACCGGGTTGGACGCCGGGAGTGCCGGCAGAAGGCAGAAGTGAAAACTCAATGACATTGTAACAGTTTTTCAATCAGGTCACGTGTCCCTCTTACGAATTTTCAATCTCTCTCACCTTCACCTCACATCTTACGGTCACGTGACATCTTACGCTCACGTTACCTGACGGGAGTTTAAAAAAAAATCCCCATCCCAAAAATAAACTTCCATCCATACGTCTTACGAATCTGACGGTCACGTGACCTGACGCGAGTTTAAAAAGTATGTTAAAAAGAAAAAATATTACAAACCACCAGTCATAACCGCATTGTGGTTTGGCAGAAGAAAATGTTAATAGAAATAAGTTTACTTCGTGAATAAATAAATTATTAAATTATTATTATCAAATTAATTAATAAAAGATTTTTGAAGTGAAAACTTCTTTAGCGGCGCTGTGCACTTTTGTGATGGGGTAAAATTGTTAAACACGCCACAGTTCACGTGACCGTAAGATTCGAAAGATTGAAAATTCGTAAGACGGACACGTGACCTGATCGAAAAACTGTTACCGTCATTGAGTTTTCACTTCTGCCGGCACTCCCGGAGTGCAACCCGGTCTTTTTTTCTTGTGTTTCTACAATCAAGCGATCCATACTAATATTATAAATGCGAAAGTGTGTCTGTCTGTCTGTCTCTGTATGTCTGTCTGTCTGTCTGTTACCTCTTCACGCTTAAACTGCTGAACCGATTTAGGTGAAATTTGGTGCAAAATAGTTTGAATCCTGGGAAAGGACATAGGATAGTTTTTTTCCCGAAATTCATCCCCTAAGGGGATGAAATGAGGGGTTAAAATTTGTATGGAGATACTTAAACCGCTGAACCGATTGAGACAAAATTTGGTACAGAGGTAGTTTGAATTCTGGCAAAGAACATAGGATAGTTTTTTCCCGTATCCCCTAAGGGGTGAAATGGGGGATTAAAATTTTTATGGAGCTACGTAAACCGCTGCACCGATTTAGATGAAATTTGGTCCAAAGATAGTTTGAATCCCGGGAAAGAATAAAGGATTTTTTTCCAAAATTCATCCCTTAAGAGGGTGAAATGGGGGGTTAAAATTGGTATGGAGATACTTAAACCGCTGAACCGATTGAGATGAAATTTGGTTCAGAGATTTAATTTTTTTTTATGGTCTACTTTTTAGGTTTCCGTACCCAAAAGGAAAAAACAGCTCGTCTGTTATGAGACTGTACATCTCGCGGAAGTGTGGAGGTCGCGGCTTTCTAAATGCCAAAGACCTCCACAACCGCGAGGTGTGCAGTCTCAGGGATTATTTCCTAAACAACGAGTGTGGGATGCATCGTGACGTAGTAGCAGTAGACGGAAACTTCACCCCGATCTCCTTGGCAAACGAGAACTGGCGCAGACTTAAAGTGATGAGCGTCGTGGACCGCAGGGCGGTGTGGAGGAGCAAGGAGCTACACGGGCGGTTCTAAAAGGCCCTCACAGGGCCCGATGTAGATCTGCTCGCGTCGGTGAACTGGCTACGTTTCGGGGATCTCTTCAGGGAAACCGAAGGTTTTGTCTGTGCAATTGCGGACGAAGTTATCATGACGAACAATTACCGGAGGTATATCCTGAAGGACGGTACGGTCGACATTTGTCGGGCATGCCGCCGTCCCGGGGAGTCACTCAGGCATATTATCTCCGGTTGTGGTCATCTTGCTAACGCCGAGTACTTGCACAGACATAACCTTGTAGCCAGGATTATTCACCAGCAACTTGCTCTGCTATACAGTCTTGTGGTCTCCGAAGTGCCTTACTATAAGTACACACCTACGCCAGTTCTCGAAAATGGTCGTGCCACGCTCTATTGGGATCGATCTGTCATCACGGACAGGACTATTCTTGCCAATAGGCCTGATATTGTACTGACAGATCGATCGAAACGCCAGGCGGTGCTCGTCGACAGAACCTCGTGAAGGCCGAAAAGGACAAAGCCAGCAAGTACCTAGACCTGACTCACGAGGTAACCGCCATGTGGGATGTTGATTAGACGATCATCGTCCCGATAGTCGTTTCGGCGAACGGTTTAATAGCGAAGAGTCTCGACCATCACCTCAAGAGACTCTCGCTAGATGGCTGGATCAAGGGTCAGATACAGAAGGCGGTACTCCGGGATACTGCGCGGATAGTCAGGAGGTTCCTGTCTCTGGCGCCCTGACCACCGGCAGCTTAGGCCCCGCCTCGCTGCCGGCGGTACCCTAGGTTAGGTTTTTATAATGATTTTAAATATGTTTTGTATGTAAGTTTTATATTTTACTTTTTATATAGTTATTGTAAAAACCTAGCGTAAGATAAAAGATGAATAAAGAGAATAATAATAATAAGAATAATGTATTTATTCACGAAGTAAACTTATTTCTATTAACATTTTCTTCTGCCAAACCACAATGCGGTTTGTTGGCAGACGATGCTCCAGTTTATGCACAAATATATGTTTACAGTCGCGACATTATATAGGTATGTAAGTTAGTAAGTATTAAGTAGGTGTAAGTAATTTATAGCACAAACAAGTTTATAGAAATAGTGTTTAACTATAGGTAGGTATTACAAATTTAATGTATCTTTGAATTTGGATAGTAATTCAGTGCTTGTTTTATATTTAAATGATTGTTTAGTTTCGTGTATTTTCGTGCCCATCACACAAATAAATGCCCTTGCCGGGATTCGGACCCAGGGCAGGGCCTCCAGCTTCGTAGGCAGGGTCACTTCCAAGAGAGATGTCAGTTAGCGACGTCGACATCGGTAACTTACGTTTTAGAATGTAGAGCTAAAGTTATAAACATCAGTATAATTGCTACTCTGGTTTAACTTTCTATGCCTTAAGGGTCGCCAGGAGGCTCGACTCTCCATACAAACGTAGTTTGGTTCTCATTTCAAAACGACATGCTATAATAACAAGGAACTTTTTATACACAGATCCGCCATATCTTGACTCGAGTCGACCGTGCCGGGGACTCTTAACTTAACATACCTAGTCTTGGCATTTAAATCATTACTTTGCCATCGCGTAGCAACTCAACTTCTAGCCTGAGCTGGACCCAACTAGTTCCCACGCGTGTGCCTTACCGCTGGCTTTTTGCGCTCGACTTCCTTTGAAGGAAAAAAGATGGCCCCGATCACGTTTTCCATTGAACAGTTTTTCTGTTTACGCCTCTGCCGACGATTGGATCGCTGTGATACAATATGACGGCATCTAGTCGCCATGGCGATTGCATAATACCTATATAATAGTCTGGTCAGTCTGGTGTAGCTATTACTTCTTATCAAATACCTTTGCCTACCGGCTGTAAAGGTCGAAGACGAGGGACCCTATGTGACTTAAAGTATTGAATTAGCTTTGTAATTATTTTTTTATTGGGTACACATTACAGATATCATAACATAATACATTGGCAGGCACAAAATTACTTATCTAATAGCTCAAATGCTAAAACGACATATGAAGCAAGCGTACACGAGATGAACAGCAATATAGTGTCAAATCTACCAACATAGAAGAGGGTTCACTCCAAGAGTCATCCGTACAATTTCAACATTCAATAACTAATTTAGCCTACTGTCACGTCAAATCCAAGTCGGACAAATTACGTATTTTCACATCACTACATAGTATAAAACAAAGTTGCTTCCCGCTGTCTGTCCCTATATATGCTTAGATCTTTAAAACTACGCAACGTATTTTTAAGATGAGAAGGTCTATATGTATAATATAGTACCCGTGCGAAGCCGGGGCGGGTCGCTAGTATAGATAATAAAATACTTTATGCATTACGTTAGTTTATACAAGGAATAATATAAAAAATTTACTCATTGCCTATTAAACATCTTTAATATCTTTTACATCTAAAACGAATCTCTCATCTAAGCTTCGGACTAAGTAAAGAAGAGAAAGACTGATAAGCTCTTCTTGGATTTAGTCATTATTGCGTGGATCAAATATAGTAAAAGGAAAATTATCAGCAGCTCATTCTAACACGTTATGTTTTGCACGGGTGGAAGCGAGAGCGTGCTTGGACCACCAAACAAATTGCAATTCAATATGTTGATTAGAAGAATATATATTTGCAAAGTGAGACTAAGAACCAGTCAGACCTCTTTGCACACGACATACTCGTATGTATGTAAAATTTACATCAAAATGATTTGACGACGTGTTATTAAATTCTAAATCGTATTCAATTGCAAATCTTTTCAGGTGACATAATGTATTCTGATTAGGTACGCAGTGCATAGTCATAAATGCAGTGTAAGGCTATTGAATCTCAATAAGTACTAATCGATGCGTAATATTATTTTTACGGCGCATATGCCATGCAACCAATTAGCGTAAGTAAACAGGGAGGGAAGTTTGCGATACTGTTTCAATAACCAGCAACTAATTTAATCACCGACAAAATAACCAAAGGGTAGCAAGGCTTTCATATACAAGCATCTACCGTCAACGTCAAACGCAGACATAATTACTTAACTTAAGTACACGATGGAAGACACATAAACGTATTACGGTGAATGAATACCCTGAAATACCTACACATGCTCATTTTCCTAGCTAAGAACCTTGCTCAAAGTTTTAGTCGTAAAAATAGTCTTATTTTTATTACCAATACGGTTCACATTTCATAGACGGAATAGATATTTACGAGATTGATAAAGTGAATATGCGAAATTCAGAAACGACGTTAGTCTGCTCACGTCGACTGCAGGGAAACTTAACATTATTTGCATCCCTGACATTGTGTTCGATGCTTATGCATTTTAAACGTTGGTTTCTGTACCAAATTGAACAATAAGTGCATCAATATATATGCCATCAAATATTTAAAAGATCGATAAATTGACAGTTTTCATATATCACAGCTCGCCACCAACGTTTCAAGTAATCACATGATTTATTTACATAGATCGACAGTCAAGTCTAAAAGTAACGAGCACAATTTCAGCAAGTATATGCAAACTTTGTCCTTGTCGGCCTTCACAAGGCTCTTGTCTTTGGGGATGGTGATATCGTCGAACATAATTTGGTACTTTCACGAATCTGTCAGCATCATCATCATCATTTCAGCTGAAAGACGTCCACTGCTGGACATGGGTCTCCCCCAAAGGGTGCCACAACGACCGGTCCTGCACCACCTGCATCCAGCAGACTCCCGCGACCTTTACCAGGTTATCAGTCCATCTATCAGCATAGGTAGTTACTTTTATTGGTATATATAGTTGTAGTTTTATCTGTGCTGACGGATTGATCCCAAACACGACCATTTTCGAGAGCGAGAGCACACGGCAGCCTACGAGACCATAACCATACTTAAAAGGGAGCAAATTGCTGGTGGATAATCCTTACTATAAAGTCAAAGTGTCCATCAACCAAAATTTACAGATCAGTTACGTTAAACATCGCGCCGGAATTGTCATCGCACAGAGAACTGTCAAACTGTGTCCAACTTCCTATATGCGAACTGATTTTAACGAACGTCACTTACGGTTTGTAAAGGGCAGGTTGCACCAACTTTCCATTACAGACTGATTAACGTTAAATACGGCGCCGGCAGTTGTCATTCCATAGAAACTTGTCAAACTTTCCATACGTTCAGATTTTAATGACACCGCTTTCGATTACAGACGGTTTGATGCAACCTACCCTGAGTGTAGATAAGCTTGGTCTCAGTTATTTGTCATTACGGGATCCAATACAAAATGTAGCCTTACTTGCGCTTTTACTCCAGTCATTTCCTTTCAGCACTTGAATAGAACTCGACATCAAAGAAGCAAATGAATACTCAAAAAACGAATACTGGATAATGAATACTGATATATTATATTTTCCTGTCACAGTTTCCTTCTCTATGTAAGTAACTATTACACTCACCATAACACGAATGAATGCAGAATCCGTCTACCCATTTCGACAATGGCTGTCTTTCAGCAGCGGGCAATTAACGTCACATGCAATTTACCTCAGTGCCGACGTGACAGGTTGAAAGAGCCTTACTTCATGAGGGTATCCGTGACGTGTAGCCCGTGTAGGCATGTATTCACTCACGACAGAACGGAACTTAATACAATAACCGTTGTGAGGCCGCAATATGGAGAATTTCCAGGACTATTTAATTAATGCGTTGAAGAGGGCAACGGAGTATATACTAGTATTTAGGTATATACGAGTATACACACACAAAATTTCTTCTTCTCTCTCTCTCTCACTCTTTGGAAGTGAGGCGCAATTTCAGTCTGCTCAATTTTGTTTGCCGTGTTTTACGAGGAGCGTCAGATTGCCTAGAACTGGTGGAACAATTGGTGACGCTGTTCCAGAAGTTCCACGAATGTCTCTAAGACCTCGTTCGCGCCCGCTTTTAGCAGTGACTCCGGCTCGCACTGTGTCGCACAGGAACTCGCCGCACCTCCGGGCCCTGACGCTGCTGAATGCCTTATTGGTGTCAACACCCGAGTGTGTTCTGCTTGCGTGGCGATGGACAGCTGTGTGTAGGGAGTGTCTGAAGTTTTGTGAGATAAAGGATGAAAGGCTTTCTAGTGTACGTATTTGATTATTATTATTATTGCTTTGTTTAAATTGCTTTGTTGTTGTTTAAATAGATTTTTCGTTTCACAGTGTATTAGACTTAAATCTGTAATGCTGTGTAAATATATTTAAACAAAATAAATCAATAAATAAATAAATATATCACTGTTTTGATTTTAGGATTCGCTAGAGAAAAATGCAGGTCCATCACTGTCAACACAACGCATGCTCCTGAGGTCCTGACCTCTGGTGACCTTTCTTTGATAAGATCCTATAGTTCCGTGTTACCATAATTTAACTTTTTAGGGTTTTCGGGCATTAAATGTACCTAATTAAATCTGCACGAATTATTCATTTGTCATTACGTATTCGCATAAGTTAAGATAAAACTATTTGGCAGATTTGTCGCAATATCTCATTGAACATTACATGTACAACTTAAATATACAAAAAAAAACATATTTGTCATTGCATTAGGATTTATTTTGGGTAAATTATTATTACAAAGGTGCTTATTCTAAATATATCATATCATAAAACTCCTATAAAATAAATACATTCGTCATAATATTATCTCTAATCACAATTTAGTCAAAGGCATTTTATGGGAACAATCGTGTTTATCGAAGCGTTATTTAAATTGTTAAAATATTAATTGATTTATTGTACATTACAAAATAGTCACTCATATAAGCCGTACTTAGCTAATATTCAACAATTTATTAATATATATAACAACGTGAATAAACTAGGTATGTATTTTAGTTCCGATGTTGATTGTTATTTACAAATAGTATTGACGATCATAGCGATAGGTACACAATATATTTGCTGTTAACTTTACTGTCTTATTAATATTTACATCTGACAGAAGATTGTTGGTGCGAATTTACAGTTGAGGAACTCCAAAAACTCCTAACCTAAATGAGAAAATTAATTTATTAAATCTACAGTTAATCTAGGTAAAGCTGTAAATATAATAGAATCTATTGACAGAAAGGCTAATTTAGTCTCACATATTCTTGAAAGGTATAATTGTTTAGACAAATTACAAAGGCACCATTGATATGTTTATTTTTATCGTCAGTGATAAGGCGTTAGATACCACAACAGATTTCTAATTGGATAAAATAGAAAGGAAATCAGACTAATAGTTTCTAGTGGGTGTAGTTAACGATAAGATGACGTTAAACTAATTTAGATTTTCTTTTATTTTCGGAAAAGGTTAATGAACTCTGCCCATGTCCATACCGCCAAGTTGTCCTAAGTACGGGTACCCGGACTTGGCCTCGCTGGGCGAATGCGCGTGTGATGCGTAGTGGTGCGGGGTTGTGCCGAAGAATGAACTGCAACAAAGGAAAACGTACGTTAGTCTCATATTGTAGTTAAATACGTGTATCCAGAACCGGTCATTGTGGCTCTCTGGGGGAGGCCGATTTCCAGCAGTGGACGTCTTTGGGCTGATATGATGACGTGTATCCTAAGTACCATTTCTTGGTTAGGCAACTGTATGGTAAACTCATTATATGTTTATATCTATTGATTGGATTGGCTGATTAATAGCTATATTGAAGTCACCTAAAGCGAATATTTCGCAGTTTTGGTCGAGGTTTTTTGCCACTAAACATTGATAAATATTATGGGTCAATTTTACACAAATGGAACTAGCTCAATAAGATTTGTGTTATGGGTACTAAGCGACGTGATGTTTATTAGATATACAATAGTTAAATACAACATATATCCAACACTCAGAAATAAATATTCACGCGCATCACACACAGCTTTTTGCCCTTACCGGGATTTGAACCCAAGACCTAGCTATATATCATATATATAGCTTCGAGAGCATCAAGGTCACTCACTAGGATAAACAAGTCGTGAATATTTTGTTAATATCGATCGATCAAATAGGTTAACCGATAATTATCTGCCCTTTATCAACCCACCGGTAAAAGCGCTGAAGCTAGGGCTTCCACAGTAATATGTAGATCATTTTCATCACCCTTGCTTAGTCTACGAATTAAGCGTGGGAGCAAAATATGAATGAATGGATTAACGTATGCACAGTGTAATTGACACACATACACTGATCAATGAATACCGTTGAGAACCTATCGACCAAAGATTATTATGAACGTGTAATAACACAGTAGAAGCTCTAGCAGGTCTATAAATGGTACTTAGTTTTGGCCTACCGAAGTGCGTAATTTAAGTAAGGTCGGAATGATAATATGCAAGAGTCATATTTGACCGAACCAAATGGCATTTCGGAAAAGACCTCGTGACTTGAGCGCGCAGTAAAATTCTTTTTTTATCTAATACAGTGGCTAATATGTTATTAACGGTCATTAGTGTTGGTTAATACTTGTCGTAAGCGGTCGAATACGTATGTTCCTCAACGTCTCTTGAGGGTCTTTAACAATGCTCGCATTGGCCTCTCTGTTAGTCAAGTACTTAGCTCTAATTATTACGATACTACTATATCCAACAACGATACAATTCAAGAAATACTCCTGTATGTACTTGTTGTGCCAATACGAAATTCTATTGTAGGTTTGCCCTCGTTACTTGTTTGTTCCAATTTCAAATATGATTACCGAAAAAAATCAAAATAGGAAGGCAAAAGAAGAGGTGAAGCCACAATAAATTCACTCCGCGTCACAAACGGTACGACAATGTTATAAATATGATCATTTCTATAGTTTCTTGTATTGTTGTTGTTTAAACACCCATTCTTTTCTGCCTATAAATTATGTAGCTGAAATATAGACTTGATCTATATTTTAGGTTTGTTTTTAACATACCGATCGAATGAAACGGGATAAGGTCAGAAGGATAACGATGATTAAAATGAAGTATCGAGCTAGTCAATACTTAAAAAAACCGTTACGCTTATCTTGTAATATACACGTCATATAACAGTCGGTTCTACAGGTGCTACCCCTCGATATAAATTTCCGTGAGCGATTATCGCGTGAGTCGAGAGCTCGATATCAAAATCGCATTGAGCACTCGAACTCTGAACAACACGCGAGCTGTGCCGCTGTTAGGAAGTAGAATGTAAATAGCTGCAGATAAGTTTTAATACTAGGCTCGCGTTAGTTTAATGCTCGGGTTCACTGCACTAATGTCACGTTCGGCCTCTCATTAATTGCCGCTATGCTCTCTACAAAGGAACGTATGTTTATCCGTGTTTTCCGCCATGAATTGCGGTTGCGAACATTGTTGTTCATAACCACATTTGACCTACGAATGTTGACGGCAAATTATATTAGTTTGGTGTAATAAAGAAACGACGAGCGTAGCCGTTGCTTTACTTAGACATTTCTTTTACATAGAGATAAAATGTTACCAATCAACATTTCAAAGGTCCCCATCATTAAACCAGCTAAGTATATGTATTTAAAAAATAAAACCTATTCTGTAATAGGCTGCATAAGTGCATACGTTGAAGTAAATTAAAATGGCACTGTAGTCGGATAATGAAATACTGGCAAAGTTGCTATTGCTTACGCCGGCATCAACCTGGCAATCACAATCGCTGTTTACGACCAATGACTGTGTTCTTAATTACAAGTTGCAAATGCATTACAATATCTTAGATGACTAAGTAACTAACTCACAGGCCCCTGTTTTATGCAATCATAAAATATGACGAGCAAAACGCGTAACTTGATGTAAAATTGTAGAAACGTTTATAAAAGCGCTCGTGAATTTAAATTGTAAATGCTTCGTGTTCAGCGCGGGGCCGCGCCATATGGACACGGGATAATTTGTTCTCCATATTCTCTCCTATGTATTATATTTTTTGGCAGGCAGTTATAAGTACAATGCCGAGCACAATAGAGTTGCGTCAATCAAGCCACGTAAAGGACTAGATAAGACAGACCGCCGAATAAACGTGGTTAACCTATATATTATTAGTTTGTCCGTCATTGTACACGAAGAGATATTGTGTGTGGTCCAATGTGAGGTTTATAGACGTCCTTTGTCTCGATAACACAGATAAATGTCGTCGCCGTATAGAGTACAAAGCGACAATGAGTTTGTCACATTCTCTTTCGACAAATTCACATTGGTAGTAAAGTAACCCATTCTTCGACGTACCTAAATGCCTACACGACAACAAAACAAGACCTTACCTCCTCGACGCTTTTGCTCTTTCACATTATTATCTGACGGCTATATTTTAAAATTTTATGAGAATTGAAATTGAGTGAACGAAATTTTAATTAAAAATCGATCAAAAATCTCTATAAAATTCGCAGCCCTATGCATTCACGATCGGATCGGCGTATTACGAAGCTCGGGCTGTAATAACCACCCGCGCGCGGATAATGGCCGACTTCTTACACTCTTAATTGATTAGCGGCCGCTCCGACTAATGATAAAGGAAGGTGAAAAGAAATAAAATGGACGCACCCCGATTTGCGATCGAGCTCCTCGCCACTGATAGCCACCGCTCCGTTCGCTAGTCTAGTACCTCGTCACCGAGTTCACCTATCCATCGTCTAGTAGCTTGTCCCTCCTCGCCAAACGCTAGTGAGCAAAGAACAAATGATGTCATTGCTATTTACAAACACAAACCTACTTATTACAAAAACAATACTCATATCTGGGATTAGCCTAATGGGTAGCTATTTGTATCGTCAGCTTAAGGTCAGTTTTTATTCACGTAATTGTATATTCATCCGCACAATCGCAGTTGGAATATGAGTAGGTAGCTGAGCATCAATCAATAATTCATAAAGCTACCTGACCGCCGCCGGGCATTATAGAGACGTCATAGTTTGTCTTTATGAATTCCGACACTGCAGTATCCTAGTTTATTTATCTAACACTAGCAATAATGATATATGTATGATATGTATGATTATGACTTACCTATAATTTTCTGGCCATGCACCGACTTCGGCTAATTTGTTCGAGGCATGTCCGCTGAGCTGTCTCGAGGTCCAGTGATTATGTGCGGACATGGCATGATCTGGTTTCGCATAGTCCCCGTAGCCGTAAGGATGGGACACAGGGTCGCTCGGACTCGCATAGGTTGGGTGCTGGTAGGTGATCCCGCCGCTCTGGTGCACTGACGGGCTAGAGGCATTGGGACTTGAGCTCGGAGGAGTAGCATCCGCTGCGACTTGAAGAGGCGTAGCAAGTTCAGAAGAGTGGGATAGTGGAGTCAGGTTTCCTGATGCGAACGAACTTGAGGTAGGCGGGTGTAAGGATGAAGCAGCTAATGCTGACTGACACACTGACGGAGTTAACGCCGATTGATGTAGAGACGGCGCTAAGGCCGAGTTCAGTACGGAACTGGAGCCCAGAGCGGAGGAATATGACTGCTGCCAAGAAGCGCATTGAGCGTTAAAACTAGTTGGGGGCTCGTATTGCTGGTGGACTGAAGGGAAAGCCGATTGTAACGACATCGTGTTGAAGGCACTGAGTTGTTGGGAGTTGAGTTGTTTGCGTAGACGAGCTCTTCGGTTCGAAAACCATACCTAGACACAAGAAAACTCATTTGAAACATGCATAGCCTTCGGTTAGCCTTGTAAAAGGCACTCATTTAAATGAAACCACTTAATTCTATTAGCTTGTGCAGAAGATAATCCCTAGAGTCAATCACTTGATAGATTTTAACAGAATTGAAATGCAATCATTTGTTTATTTGATTGCATTTAATTTATGTCTTTGCCTACTATCATTTTATTGGCAAAACAATTGCCTGAATAGTGAATTAGAATGATGCGTCAAAAGTTATAATACAAGGCTATTCAAAATTACACTATAATAATTCACTAAAAAACGAATAGGAAACAGTAGCGATGGAACATGTGGTAGCTAGATTACATGCGTACGTTATAATTAATTATCAATGTAATTACGTCATTTTTTACAACCGCTCTTGCTTAGGGGCGGGAATTGAATTTGATCCCACAATGAGCATGTTTTATTAAGGCCATCTATCTTCGTACTTCAAAATATTTCTTTTATTTATTGACCAAATTAGGAAAGTATAAGAATTGTTTCTTTCGAAGCTACATACCTGTACTCTGGCTTCAGTTAATTTGGTCTTCTGAGCAAGCTCTTCCCTGGTATAAACATCAGGGTACTGAGTCCTTGTGAACGCTCTCTCTAAGGCCTCAAGCTGATCCCCAGAAAAAGTGGTCCGTGATCGGCGTTGCTTCCTTTTTAACGTAATACCGGGTTCTGATTCCGTGTCAGAGTCCTCGCACGATGAGGGTCCTTCGAACAATTAAACATCTTGTTAGTACTTTAATGACCATGCGAAAAGTATTCACGGTAAAACAATAGTGTCAAAGTTAGTTAATAATAAAACAATTTCGTCGCGTCATAAATCTTAACTTTCTAACGTTTCGTAATTTTTATGTTGTTTTATATCGATTATCGTCGCGCTACCACGGGGACCACACGCGGTCTTGATTAAACTAAACGTAACCACATTATAACAGCTAGTGAGTTTTTTGAGGCCTTAACGAAATTACATTACGTCAAGACTTTGAATTAGATTGGTAAGCGGCAGATGACGTGGATTTATAATTTGATTAGGCGTGTCTCTTGTGATAAAATGTAATAAAAATGTGATTTGTAATGGAAGTGGGTGCCGCGAGTTGCGAAAGTGCCGTATAGTAATATTTCAGCGAAATGCTTGTGCGCCGACCGTTAACCGTCGTCACAGGGCGAGCACGAACCGCAAATTTTCAATACGCGCTTCGCGAAGGCGAGTGGTAAAGGGGCCGCTTTTCCAGTGTACTTTAGCCGCGCACAACTTAATATGCATAATCTTATCGCGCGCAGAATCTCTCCGGCGAAACCGCCGTCGCCGACCCGGGATATTAGGAGCGCCATTTTATATTGGATAGCTATACGGCACAAGACGTGCAGTACGGACAGATTGTCGTAATGCAAGCCCCGCGGCCAAACGCGATGGGATAATAACAGCTTTGGGTACTAATTTCATTTTTATAACCTACAATTTCGAAGCCGACACAAGGGGCGCTGCCGTGGCGTGCGCCCGCTTCACTTTTACCTTGATTATTAACTTTATACGCCATTTTGCGAAGTTTGCAAACGTTCCGACAATCTCATTATAGGTATAAATTTATAATAATAGTGTGCTTTGAACTAAATTAAGTGATTATGGGCTGAAATAAGCGTTAAGGACTACGATGACACGGCGGGTTATTAACGCGTCATTAGCCCGAAGGTTCCGCAGAGGCAGAAACTTTTCAAACAATTTGTAAATCGCCAAGGATTTCTGCATAAATCTCGATTGCTAAACGAGCGGAGCAATTTACCTCCAAAACTGAATTCTGAAATACTACTAGGCAACGTTTTTATATAGGTTCTTTACAGCGAGGCGACGAGTACAATGGCGAACTCGAGCAATATAAAGTTTTATGCAAACACTCGCAGCGCAGGAAGTGTTCCTTCAAACACCGGAACGGGTAAGTGGAAGTCTGCATACGCGAACAGTTTTTATCGTAAAAAAAATCGTCATTTTTTTTAACGGGCGCTCAAATCATAGACAAATCACAATTATCATTGTAAATTGAGACAAATCATAGGTAAGTTGGTACACTTACCTAGAATACCATCAATGCTGTGATTTCTCCTAGGATCTGATTCGTCCATTTTCCCTCCTCTTATAAGTCTCGATATGGAACTGACTGACGGCGCAGTGTTTTTATCACAGATGCCTTCTTTTATAAGTTTATCTCTAATTTCCCAGGAGAATATACCTGGGTTTTGTCTCTTGAGTTCTTCTATCCTGTTTTCGACTTCGGGCGTCGCCACTCTTGGTTTAGATCCTCCGATCACACCAGGGCGGATGGAACCAGTTTCCTGATAACAAACATAAAACATATTATGAAGTTTGACTATTAGTATATGAATCACAACACAAGTCCAAAGCCGTTAATAGAATGAGTAAATCGTCCAGGTTGACTCTGACATCACTTGTCATTGATGCTTACCTGGTACCTATTGAGGATCTTGGATACGCAGCCGTGTGAGACGCGGAGCTGTCGCGAGATGACGCAGGGCCGAACGCCCGCGGCCGCCATCTCCACTATCTTCAGACGGATGTGGTTGGGCAGCGGCCTCCCGTTGATGAATACTCCTCCCAGCTGGTTCATTCGACCCTGACCTACAACAAACGATACATTCTGAATCAGATCCTAAAATTTCAAGATTAGCAGACTGTCTGTGTGCGCGCAAATAAAATTATTGTCTGCATCACAGGTATGCTTAAGAGCAGGTTGAACATAATTATACTATGTCAATGATGCCAAAACACATTTATAACAACAACACGTGAGTTTATAAGGGCGCGTCGGCACCGATCGTCTAGCAATTTAACGTGCCATTACAAGTGTGCTCAAGTGGCAGTGTCCAATTTCTTTTACACGAATGCGGTGAAGCAATCCCTATAAAGTTTTTCGGATAATTTGGAACAAACGAGCTAGGCCTTCGGTTAGGTGGCAACAAATTAATCTGTATTGGTTATCTATGACGAAAATCGTTAAATGTTAACACAGATGTTATAATTAGGCTCACAGGGTACATGATAGTTCATTCTACCCCAAGTTACATCAAAAACTCCGCAACGACCGTAAGCATTGTAAATCGTTTAGATTTATATTGGCTAATAAGTAATAATGCAATTCTTAAGGAATAATGATAAGATGCACTGGAAACTAATTGCAAATAAACCCTATGGGAAAGGGAGGTGGGTTAAAAGTGTCGCTATTATAATCGCATCACGCGCAAGGACCACCTATCGTCAAAGGACGCCGCTCCTTGATTTTTGCAATCGCTTTGTGAACTTCTATTGAGATGAAATAAAATAAAAAAACATGTAAGAAGTGGGGTAAATTGTACTGTGAATGAATTGGACTAAGCCCTTGCATGAAATATTATTTATGAGCCCTCGTAGTAAGTTATAAATTATTCATGCATAAACATCGTTTCAATTGATTGAACTATTGAACTAAGCACATTGGATTTGTATGCTTATTTATATGCTACATGAAACGGCTTATATTCAAATTACATAATCTATTAATCGGTAAAGGAACTATAGTCGTAGCAACAAGGAATACGCATTTAGACTCAAACTATCAAGTCTCATATTTATGTCTTTAATTAATAACTAGAATGTTACAAAATGTAGATTAATAGAATCCCATTTTTCAAAATATTCATTCACCTACCCTAAATTTGACTGACAATATATCCCAACAAAAAATATCAGTGGCAAGTGGCATCTTCCACTTGTGGAGGGCATTTATATTTTATCAATTTCGAATAATTCCACAAAGGTGCCGCCTCGTGTAAAACCCTAGACCCCTACTGAGAACCACCAATCAATTAGACAACATGTCAACAAGTATGTCCTTTGATATGATACACCGAGGCGTCTGGTAAGCTGTTAGACAACCAGAAATAAACCGTAACGCAAACAACTTATGGTCACTAATTGCGATAACAAAAATGCAATATTCTTAGCCAAAGGAAATGCACCTCATTCCTAATTTTGTACTCTAACTGGAAATCTCAAGGATCATTATTGTATGGCAGAAAGTGACCTTTTCAAGCTTGCTGGACTCTCGTTCTGCGAGCGATCCTCGTTTTTTGTCGGACCCCGTAGACGCTGCGGTGCCTCGAAAGACCCGTGTTTTTGAGCGTTAATTTTATGTTCCCGAAATATTTATGACGCATAACGCGTTCATAATAACCCCACTATACAAATGTGGGTGGCTTTATAATAATGTATCACTTCATTACAATTCTCACACTCTTGCTAGATATGAATGATAATGATAACTGATGCAAGCGATACAACGCCATTATTTTTGTTGCGTAATTGTATAATAACTATAATTACAATATTGCAGTTTGATTCAGTGAGGAAAAGAAGTAATTTATATTGTGTAGTACTAGTATATTACACGATACTCGTACATTCAATAAAGAGATTACCAATAAATATAACAAATTTAGTGAAAACACAGGTAGCCGACGTCAATAGAATGGAATGAAAGCGATATAACTTTACACCTAGTAAACGCTTTCATATCCAAACAGGATAAGAAACGCACAATTGGCAATAGGCACACAAGGCTCCAAAAAAAACTTTCAATTGTACAATGCGTAATACAGTTCGCAAACATTGTAACACTATTATCGCAAAAGGAGGTAAAGTTAACAACAAATTCAAACATTCATTGGAAACTAATCGTCCGGAAGAGCTTTGCGAGCATGCACAAGTTGGCAACGATCAAGGCCGCTACTAGGGTGGCACCAATGTGGAGCACCGGCGTCAACAACTAAAAGAAAGAAAAAAACATGTCGGTAGAGCTCTGACGAAAAAAATTTCGACTATACAATACTCACGCGATTTATTCATCGCAGGACGTCCCTCTACGACTTTAAATAGCACACTAACTGTTTTCTCGACTACAGATATCGGAATGTGGAAAGCATAAAATTTTCTCACAATCAAATAATCTTGTTGCAATTCGTTCAACTGCTGCATTCTTGTTGAGCTAAATTGAAACAGAGTCAATCATTTAAACTTAAATGCAAGAGCCGAGCCGTGACGGAATAAATGAAGATTTTGAATTCTCCATTGGCGTTTCTGTGTCAACTTTAATTAGCAATCACACTGTTATCAACCTCCGCATCTGGTTAATTTGCAGTTGTCATTGGAAGGGACGAGATTGGATTTCTTTGACCTTCCGGCGTTGCGTAGATTTTCGTTTTCAATTTGATCGATTTTGTAATCGTCTTAGAGTTTCACCTCGCTTTGTTTTGCGTTAATTGGTGTCAGTGGCCTTTGACTAATTACTTTTGCCCTTCGTACTTACTGCAGCCATAATCGAGAGCAACTGCATTATTTGTACTGCTTCATAAAGTTTAAACCATAAGCTGCCTCAAGGCGATAGACATGCCGCAGCCATTAAGCTCTAATTCCATTAGCACACAGCTACAGGTGTCTGCCACAGGCCCGCAATTAGGCATGACACCGCGAATACGTGTCATGTGGAAAAAACATTAAGCCATAATAAATATTGGTATTTGTTGTAGGATGTATTCATAGTACCTATGTGTTTTAGAAATTCTCGTAGCAAATTGGTGCGTTACTTCCGATTACTGGCATACAATTTACAAATGTGGCGTATAAATACCCATAATAAACGTCTTGTAAATTAATTCGCCGCGTGCTGTGCTGTGTACACGGGTACTTTACAATTTATTCTACTGTTTCGCGCTAACAACGGTACAGTGATAGTTTGTTATGTTTCAAGTCGATATCGTAGTGTGTAAATAAATCGTAAACCCCGTTTTCACAATCATAATATGTTTCTGCTTGCAAATCAATTTCACGTAACGACATTAATGTGCCTACAGTAAAATTTATATGACGTTTAACGTCTCATGGCACGCCGCTTTCTTCCACATGAGTTGCGCGGGACGATAACCGCCGCTCGTTCCGCTAACACTGGTCATAGTTCAAGGCACGGAATTAACGCCGCGCCGTGCGGATATGTGCGCTCACTATAAACACGTAAACTGAACCATTGATTATAAACATATAGTACCTGCGTATTTTTAAGAACTTTTCTGTTACTAGGCACATACACGCATCGAAGTATGGAGTAAATTAGTTCGAATGATAACCTTTGATCCACATTATGCATAGTGTGTATCCGAGGGAAAAAATTATTAAATAATTATTAAAATAATTGTTATGAGGAGGTACCTAACTATACACTGCATCTAGCGAATCGCATTTGATTACCTATCCTGGTTTTAACGCGACGACAAAAAAAACATGATTCAATATGAAAACTAGGTTTATCGTGACTAGATGACAATCATGTTTCGTTATTGACACGAGATTTCTACTCCGTAACCTGTTAAAAGTCATCTATAGACTAATAAAATTATCTATTACTATCCAAAATCAAGCAACAATGAGAAGAAATGCCATCTGAATAGGCTTTCGAATTGGGCGGCGTCGACAAAGGCTGTGTCATTCCATTAAGCCTGCTTCAAGAGGTCTGTGTGGCCCGTGGCAGCGCGCGCCGCGCCGCCACAAATGTAGCGCGGTCGAATATCAAATCAGTTCTATTATACTTTCATACTGAGCATTTGACGACCTTTTTGACGCATTGGCTTATGCAATGGGTTGCAGAGCGAAACCGTTCGTTTCAGCCCTTATAGTTAGTGCATGTGCAAACGACAGAAGTCCCAAGGTATGGAAATGTGCATGAGATGAGGGAAGAGGAATGTGGAGGAGGGAATCTGTTACCGTTTATTGACACACACCCCGTGAAAAGGTCATATCACAATGAGACAAGGTATGGTAAAGGAAACTGAAACACGTACTTTTTCATTTCATATATACACATTGTGATAAAAGCGAAAAGGTTAGGTATGTGTTTCATTTTCCTTGTCATGTACTGATAAGCTGTTGTACTTAGTCGGTACATAAGTTCTGTCACAAATGTTTTGCCGCATAGGAAATAAAACGAAGGATGTTTTTATTTAATCCTATATATGATTTGAAAGCTCATTAAATACTGATAAATTAGAGCGGTTACTGGATTTAAATGCTTAAAGCCATATTACACAAATGCTAGTTTCTTCAGAGATTTTGCACGTTTTTAGCCAATCAAAAACACGGACGTGATTCACTTTATCTTTTTTCCATGATTCTTAAAACCTTTCAAACTTACGTGAGTTTTTAGTCACAACCCTCCCTGAACCCTGTTACCTCCATTTGGAAGCATGAGATAAGTAAGTCTGGGTAAAACTAATTTTCATATTCACATTTTACGTAGTGTACTTGTTGCCCACAAGATCAAATTTACGCGTTTTTCTGAAAACGTAAAAAGTACGTAGAGTTCTCGATGGGAGCAGTTGGAATTGAAAGCTAACAGAAAATCAAATGCTAGTTGCTAAGCATGGTCTAAAATCGAGGTTTCAGAATAAATAAATAAAACCTCGTTGGTCATCTGTCACACTGTTTTTTTATAAAATTTGTTGTAAGTGGTATTTTTGTCAGTTGCAGCGTGTTTTGGGTTCAAAATTGTCTCAGTTAGAAGGTTTTTTTGTCATATTGAGATAATTGTACAAAATGTATTGAATTGCAATTTGATTCGTATAAAATAAGCTTTTTAATCATGTATAATACGAATAAGAAAAAAAATATTGCCGAGTTTTATCTATCAAAAACCTTGTGACAGAACTTAAGGACCGACTAAGTAAGGAACGAAGAACCAATTACAATAATAGTAACTAACTTACAGCAGCATTCGCCAGTTAGGTACATATATCTACTGTAACGTGCTATACATGTAGATGTGTTTAATAGGAAACATAAAAGGCTCGATGTCGGCACTGGGCAAAGACAAATATTCTAATAACCAGTACGAAACAAGAGTTCTCCCATTGAAGTCACTCCAACTGTTCAAACGAAAGAGCCTTTCGGCAACTAGAACCGAACGCAAGGTACCTCTAGGTAATGAATGGAGTAGAATATTTTATTTCAGTATAATGGCGCATGTTAGAGAATGCTCTATTTGACCTCGTTAATATTCCAACCGCGTTATGTACTGATTTGACGGACTCTTTTTATTCGAAGATTTCTTTGAGCGGAGTTGCCACTCCTAGTCTATAAAGTCGCTACTAAGTACCTAGGTAAATGAGTACGGAAGCTGGTGGACTTAATATTATGAAACTGCTTGTATACATAATGAATAATGAATGCCCTTATTGCCTTGCTTATTGAAAGTAGGGCACACGCCCTGTGGAATTAATTTAAATACTCTTAGAAATCTAGACTTTATCAGCACTGAAATTAATATAATTACTTAATACCTATAATATGAAAATGTATCTAACAAAGTACATAGTAGAAACTCGTTTATCATTTGCAGCCAAAAGAAGCATACCGATTTAAATCACTATATTATTATACATACTTAGAAAGTGGGACCTTTAGAGTCGGCGATTGACTAAGCATTGCATAAATATCGCTAGAACATCTAACTCCAAGCAGATCGTTTATCGCTCAAGTTTTCGAGCCCTCAGTAATTGCAGTGAGTTTATATTTTAATGGAACAATGATACCGTGATCGATGACCGGCCGTGCACGTGAGCCATTTTGCGAGACCTACGCCGCCAACGAAGAAGGACGAAGTGATAATTCTATATGTTACCATTTGTTTTCTAATACTCATTTTTATATCTATTCTGGATCAGTGTTTCAAGAAAATTAAATCTTGTCGCTGCTTCCAAAAACAAAAAATATACAACATCGTTTAAGTATTACTCATAATCTGACCGTCTGTTCTGTAGGTACTTGTTACAATTATTATACATTAGACGTGTGTTTTAAAGTAAACAAGAGTACACGACTACATGTTTATGAATGTATTAATTTGAATAATGATAAAATATTATTGCTATTATTATATCTGCTTTCCAATCCCAAGAGCGAGGGCAAGAGGGAAGTGTTGACGGTCGCAAAATATGGGAAAAGCTGGCGGCAATGGAGATTTTGATCAGTTAAGCCTCACCGCATTTATCAGATTTGCGTCGTCTTTAGCCATCTTATCGGTAATCGCTATGAAATTTATCTCATGTATCCAGTTTTCTAGTATCAAGTACTCGTACGTGCTATGCTACACTTTGATGTATATTTGTTGTTTTTTTTATCTTATTGAGGCGTATTATGTAATATAGAGCCATTTCAATCTAATACTAATTAGATGCCATTAACGTCTTCTAATTGCGAAGTACCACTTTACATAAAAAAGCTCCACTAATAAATTGGAGCGAGCTCCTTAGTAATACAGCCTGTAATAAATTGAAAACACTCCCAGTAAGCATTCGTAATATCCTAATATCAATTTGTTTATTAATAGATCGTCATGAGTAATGGCAAGTAAGCGCCCCGGAGGCCCGGCGAGGCATTTCGCCGGCCGCGGGTGAGGGCGGGGGGCGCGTCATATTATGCGGCTAAAAGAGCCTGTCGGTGCCTTTGATCTGCGCGCGCGCCGCTGTGTGCGTGCACCGCGAGATGTGCACCGCTTGTCGGCCCTTGATATGAATGTGACTAAACTTTGATTATGGTACTGAACTCTTTATAGAGGTCAAGATTCTTGTAGATATGCTGTTGATTGATCACAAAAATGTATCATAACAACTTTTATAATATTACTTCCCGTATAATGTTCCAATTAAACTAAGTAGCTCCAAATTGACAGATATTTTGCAAACTTACTACGGTAAAAAAATAACATCCTTGAATATAAAGAAAATTACAAGGTGCGCAAGAGTTCCCGATCGGTATCGCGCATCATCGCGTCCGTCACCTAGCTCGCGGCACATCTGATTGCTCCGACCGACCGTCATCGCATGCATTATGCGGTTTTGTGTCGATTCAACTTATACCTACTTAGGCATGTCTCACATGGAAGTCCACTTCTTAATATTTAAGATTTCCAAGTTATTTAGATTTTTCTTAAAACCAGTTTAGGCGAATTGTAAAACGATGTAAAGTTTTAAAAATCAATGTCAATTTTCACACAAATCATTGATTATTACTTTCGCGACAATAATCTCTTTCGGCTTTGCGTATTAAACAAATGTTTTCTGACATCAATAACGCATCAGAGCGGCCGTGTGACACTAATTCCGACTTACATCGAAAAGTCGTATAAATTGGAGTCGAATTAAAAATTTAAAACATTTTTAATAACACGAAAGGCTGACCGCCCGGCGCGCGTTGGATTGTGGCTTACATTAGGTACCTACATAACAGATAATACTTTTTAATCATCTAGGTGTCAGTGAATATTTGATGCTTTCATGCCAATTATTAAAAATGCCCAACCATTCCTCTTTCATAAAAATGATGATTATGCATCCACAGAAAATAAATATCGAATTATAATAAAGTATTAGATGAGAATCTATTGTCTAGTATTTATTTGGTGATACTAATAATGCATATCATATTAATACCCAGTATTAATATGGCATGCGTTATTTTTCCCTAATTGATCAACATCATTTTGGAGACTAACTCTTCAATATATTCGGAAATGCTTGAATCTATCTTGAAAACATTCCAAACATGACGTAGAGTTGAGGAGAAAAAATGAGTTCGTCGGCATTCTTCAATAGCTCGCGCTCCCTTTCTTACTTGACCCTTCTACATACATTCCTCCTTCTCTCTCTTTTTAATTTGGCTTAGACGTAACAGGTCATAAGTCGAAGTGACATTTTTAACAATGCAGTCGAAATGTTTTCGTATGGTAATGATTTATGTGTAAAACCGTCAGTGCGAGAGGTTTTTGGAGCAGTATTCGTTGTTATTTATACACGTTAAACCTTTGAAACAATCTTTAAAGCCCAGCCGCTGGGGAAACAATGGAATATTTAATTTCAGAATACCTATACTTTTCAGTACTTATGTTACACATACCGAACGACATAGCAACGATCTAAAAGGTTGGCTTCCGTTTCGTACCGACATAAAATCATAAATTTAGAGGACTATAAAAAAACAACAGTCCTAAGTCAGTAACGGTTATTCTTCAAACCGAACTGTCGTCGGCTGTCATAAAAATATCGATACGAAGAAAGGACATTTGAAAACAAAAGTAACTTAAAACTTTATGCGGGGTAATAATTTATTTTAGAACTAAAAGAAGTAGTTTTTTGAGGGATCGTTTCTTAGTGTTGTGAATGCAAGAAATAAATTCCGTATAATTGTTAGATTTAAATGTTTTGTTTTTATTTAAGTTACTTTCTAAGTTTTCTAGTCATGGGAGAAATCAATAATCAAAATCAAATCAAATCTTAAAGTTCCGTTTATAAATTATTTTAAAATGCATTTGGCAGATACATATGAACGTAACATTTTGAAAAACTGAAACTGTTGATTTTATGTGCCTCGTGTAATTAAGCGACTGATTTTTCAGATGAATTTCATCTCATTTTCAAGTTCCTGTAGTGTGGTTTTTAGTATTGCTAGTACTTAAACAATATAAATGATGCAAATTCAAAGTTTCGCTAAATTTCAATCTCTTACAGACAGAATACCCGAAATGAATTAATATATCAAAAAAAAAAAATTACCGCATTTTAATGCCTCCTTATGATATTAGCAATAAAAGTATGATTGAAGAATAATATAATAAGAAAAGTTAAATGACCGTACTACTTGGTCATTCATGATAATAATTTTAAGATAAAATTTCATTCAACAGTTTCAATTCATCATATAGGGATATTTTGTTTAGAGCACAGAAACGATGTTTAAGAGCAATTTGTAAATTGAAACCTAGAGAATGCTTTCCCACAGCCAATAAATATGGTTGACAGCTGTCAACCATATTTAAAATCGCTTATTTTTTTACTCTGCATTGTCTCTATATTTTCAAATTTGTATTGTATGTTTGTAAAGTGTAATCCTGACCTATTTTCCGTACAGTTAAGGGCACACAACCTCCATCAGAGGAAACATAAACTAAAACTGAACGTGGGAAACACCGCTCTGATGGAAAAAGCTTCATAGCTATGGCTCCAAAGATATTTAATAAGCTTCCCGAGACACTCAAATTAAAAGCAAAAATATTTTTAAGTACTTACTGTCAATTATTTAATAGAAAAAAGTTACTATAGTATAAAGGATTATTTTAACGAGTGGGCACAGACATTCGCCTCTCATTACATTATATTTATTCATTGACAAGTTAATTATAATTGAAAATCTGAATTGTATTATTCTATTGTATTTTTAATTTTAATTAAAATTTATACTAATGTTGACGTTCTCATTATGTTCCACCAAATTTCCAAATTTTCGTACGCCACACGGCACATCATAGCTGAACTGAATTCTACTTATAACTGTCACCTATTTTACCTATGTTTGACGAAATAAATTATTTGAATTTGTATATATGTATTTCTTTCAAATTACTCCTTTTCGACAGTCAAACTTTGGCATCGTAGGTTATAAAGATAAAGCTTTGTCAGATTTTTAACAAACAGCCTGGTAATATCTGAGTATTTTTTATGTTTTCAAATTAAATATTATGTATTTTCAAGCAACAAACGCCCGTCGAAAATACCTTCTAACGAACGTTCCTACTAAAAAAACAATTACCTAATACATTATGGGTTGCAAATATGTACCTATATACTTAGTACTTACTAAGCAACAAGCCAGCTAGACCGCGTTACAGTTTTATAAACATATTAACTTGAATTATGATAGGTAATCTAAAGTATTGTCTGCTTAGTAGGTAAACAGCGAATTAGTTACGCAGTGTTTTTAATAACTAGATCAAGATCACTTGAAAGTTAGACAAAGTAAATATTACAATAGCTCGTCTAGTTCGTGACAGAAATTCTTTATAGAAACGGAGACATTTGTTTTTCTAAAGCTTGTCCTTGGCCATTTCGGATTGGGTCTATCGAGGTTCAGTTAACGAACAACTGTTTTAAGTATACTTTTTTTATAACATGCGATAAAAATATTGTTATATTGGTAGCAATAAAAGGGAACTAGGGTTTTATGAATTCCCAAGATTCTGAGTTCGAGTTGTGCAAGCTGTTGATCATAGATATAAATAGATAGGTGTTTGTGGTAATAGTAAACAATAACATTTATATCCCATCAATTAGTGTAGATGTTTAATGATAACGGATTGTGTGTGCTGTCATTTTCATCATCTTTAATTATAAGAAAATGGATTAAATGGAATTATAAAAGTGGATTAAATGGAAGACAAGAAGAAAGCAAACCGGCAAGTTGTTGAAAAAAAAATGGTAATTTTCGATAAGATTTTAGGGCAGATGGCAAAAATTAATTACATGAATTTATTGGTAAGATAAAAACAGGTAAATATGAAATTATACCAAACATTGAAGATACTCGTAGGCATTGTATATCTTAACTAATATTATCTAAAAAAAAGGATTACAATTTTGTGTACCAAGCTGTATTGAAATAGTATGAATTACTTATTGATACGCTATTAAAAATTCATTTTCAAGTTTTTAATAATATGATGTCAAAATATGTAGGAAGATAGGTATATAAAGAAAAGATCCGGCGGATGCTTACAGAATCACAGCCGTGGTTAAAGCGAGGGAAATGCCTTGCAAGCAGAGTGGTTAGACGACGTTATTAAGACATTCTAAAAGCATCAAAAAACACAATTAGCCTTAAAGACTTGAGGCTCGTGAGATAA